>OU744259.1:5000000-7500000 GCA_916610215.1 Omphaloscelis lunosa
CAAATGGCCACCGAAAATACTCAATAATAATTTCACAGGTCGCGATTCGATTACTTTGATATGGTTGTGATGCAATTTATGCTCTTCACAATGCATATGGAGAAGTGCAGCTGATGGTTAAGTACCAGGAGAATTCCTCAACGATTAACGTCCCTGCATCGGGAAAAGCAATATTTTGTAAAAGGTGATGAGCAGTTGAGATTAGGCTATTGTAACTTAGATCAATTGCAAACAACCCACTAAAAAGAAAGAAATAAAAAAGTTTTACAAAAAAAAAAACACAACCGACTTCCAAAAAAAAACACTACAAAGTGAAAAATAACTTAAATTTGGGAAGTCGGTGGCACATAACTAAAATACAAAACCAAAGACACCGACTTCCGAAATTTAAGTTATTTTTTTTTTTTTTTTCACTTTGTAGTTGTTTTTTAACACACTTAGCCATCGATTTCGATGATGCCCTCTATGCAGTATTAAATAACTTATTTTTACCTACAATTTGAGTTATATTTGGTTTACGTCGGGCCTGGGTTTTTTTTTTTTTTCAAACATTATGAGTGTTGCCCTTTCGATTTGGCTTGCAAATAGAGCTGTAAGAAGAAACAAATGAACCTATTGGCGCGTGAAAAATTATCGTTGTTCATCATTGATTCTGGATTTTAATTAATTTACTCAATTTAAATTTCCGCGCATAATTTGAGAAAAGTACTATACAAGCCTTGGGCACTACCGGGCATTGATGAACTCATTTATGTGTGCCACGTCTCAATGCCTCAATTGCAGGCCGCGATACTAATATACTATTGTATTGAGGCGAACAAAACAAAAAAACAAATAAATGTCATAATCTAGGAAATAATCAATATTTACGTATTATGTGTCAATTTATATTATATTCATATTCCTATATACCAAACAATACTGTCAAATTTAACCAATAAAATAAGTTAGCATCTGATCACGTCATCATCATATGCTGAACCTTTTCCCAACTCTGCTGGGGTCGGCTTCCATTCTAACCGGATGCAGCTGAATACCAGTATTTTACATGGAGCGACTGCATATCTGACGTCCATAACCCAGTTACTGGGTAATAGAGGTCCCTTAGTAAGACTGGTTCTCAAACTTTCAGGCTTCTGACGACCCGAAACGACTGTCAAAGATCCACGAATGACAGCCGGGACTAACAGATTCACGGGCTAAACCTGATCGCGTATCTATTGAAATAAAAAGGTTTTATAGACGACGGTTACCACTTTCCACATTCTTTCAAATTAACTCCCTTTTATTTTCTTCTTCCCTCGTTTCGATATAGAGCATAATTTAGAATATCCCATACCGTGGTAAAAATGTTAGTCATTCCGCAGAAAGGTGGTAAGGGAGCTGACAGCCGAGGGTGCGCCGGACTATCCTACATTTCAGTATCTAGTGGACGCTATTTTAATACACAGCACTAATAATCCAGTTTCGCAGTTCTCCATTCAAATAATTAACTCATAATCAGCCTATAATGTTCCCACTGCTGGGACACACGCTTCCTCTCTTCGAGAGGGAGTGGGCTGTAATCTACCACGCGGGCCCAGTGCGGATTGGTTAATGTCACATGTCTTTGAATGTTTTATTCTAGCGGTTTCCTCAATATGTTTTCCTTCACCATTTTGAGACCAGTGGTGATGAAATAATTTACTCAAAGTAAAGCGCTTGCTTTTGTTCGAACCCCCGACCTACAACTCGTAAGTCGGGGGCGTTACCACTGGGCCACCACTGCTCACAATAATAAATAATTATAAATTCACTGGTAATAAATATATTAGCTACTTATGTGTGTTAAAACCAAATTATAATAAAGATTATTATCATTACTAATCGTACACACATCAAAAAGACTGCATGTTTATCAAAATCAGAAATCACTAGTGTATACATATACAAACTTAATGCAAATATCTAGATTTATGGATGAATGATAATTTTTTATCAGTATTTAAATATTATTCATACATTAAACCGTTCAGTGGAACGATAATTTGAGCCCCTTAGGATTTTGAGAAACACTTACTTAGGTCTTGATTATAAATTATGATAAATGAAATTGATTTATGTATATATTTGGTTCAAAAAATAAACTTTTAAACGTCAAAATTAAACTGTTTAAAATTTGTTTTTTTTTTTAACTGTTGACTCTGAGAAGAAAGACCGAGACAAACTTAGAGGTCACAGTCTCTTTTAAACTCCAGACATAATCTTGATCAGGTCAGATGAGTTCCATGCAGATCAATGTCTGAGATAGTCTCTTGATTAAAGAACTATACAGATTTAAGTGGACCTGTCCAGTCAGTACACGCATTTGTCCGTAATCGTGTTGCTCAACTCAGAACTTAAGGAGCTCAATAACTCGACGAACAATACAAAATCAAAAGAAAGGACAGTTGGGTAGGCCGCAGAAAATACTTTAATTGTCAGATTATCATTAAAAGTAAATGAGAAATTAGTAGATTGTATTCCAAGGGAGCAAACAACTATTTTAAAGACGAGAATGTTTCTTTGAATCCAGAGCGAAGCGAAGGATTCTGAGAGGAGTAGAATCCTGAGCGCAGCAATGGATTCAAAATATGTCACTCAAGCTTAAAATGACCCACATAGTCCTCACATTCTCAATTATTCTTTAAGGAGATCAATCCTACAGCCAAATAAAGTATAGATAGAACAATTTTTATTCCTGAGATTTTGCCGAGAGCGATTTAATTATAATCCATAAAATCGTGTTTTTCAGATCCAGTTGGTATCCCGCTGACAGTGATATCAACTGATTACAGGAACTACGCAATCGTGTATGGGTGTAAAACTAGCGATGCGGTAGGACTGAAATATAGTGAGTAACATACGTAGTTAATTTATTATCACTGTTATCAACAAATCAGTGTTAACCTACAAATTGATATTGCTACTACCTACTGATATTGTGTTAAACTTATAAGTTAGTAGGTACCTACTCAAAAGAAGGAAAAATATTGCAAATCGAAAAACAGCCAAAGACTTTCATTCTGAAGTAACTTTGTCTGGAAAATATAAAAAGATTATGTTCTCTGTAGTACTAAATGATCCTGATGAATTAATGCGTAAGTACGCAGACGCCATTACCCACGCGCTTAGAACAATAAAATTTGCAATTAACTCGACAGACATGGAATTATCCTGTATCTGTCACCATAACTTGATGATCAGAATTATTAAACATTATAAGCAATAACCTGGACTGTTAAAACTTTAGCCGGTACTATTGATTTTACGGGTTACTGGTCACCAGATTTTTTTTTACTGTCGTCTGCATTAATTATGCGTTGTAAAGGAATCAGCAAGTTGCAGCAGTTACAAGGCTTGTAATTCTCTAACTCCATATACCTGTCCAAATAAAAAATGGTATGGTATGGTCTCATCCAATTTTTTTTTTTTTTTTTTGTCTTTTCCAGTTTCAGCTTGGATACTATCTCGACAGCCGACCCTACCCGACGAGTTCCTGAACAGAGCATATTACGAGATAAACTCCTTACCTGCAGTGAGCGCCATATATTTGGAGAAGGTGGATCAAAGTCCTGTCAGATGCCAGGCGCACTGGACGGCGCATGTTCAAACTGTTACCTATAATGATGACGAGCTGGAATAAATGTTGTAATGAAAAACAAGTTTATTATTAGTGTCAAAATAGTTAGAGGTGCAAGGAAATGAACGCACAGTGTTTAATATTATGGGTTTTTTTTTTTTGGATGGGATATCATCAAATAACTTCTCCCGCTCTGGGCGGAGCGGGAGGGCGTGTCAGACTCTTACTGACTAAAACCCACCCGTGTTCTTTCGATTGCCCTGTTGCCGGGGGCCACGATCTCCCTTTCGGTTTTCTTCGCAACCCCGGTAGGCATCGGCCCTAGCGGACCCCGTCAATCCTGCTGACATCTCTTCGAGGCGCGCGTGGAACACAACGCTACGTCGACCCGGACCTGGTCTTTATCGGACGATGAGCTACCCATTGCTCACCGTCCGCAAGCCCGCTAATATTATGGGTTGGATTTTTTATCGCAGTTTTTATTCCTGCATGCTACAAAACTTATTTATATACTGTATACAAGTTGGTAATTTTTTTGGGTTCTGTTCCTATCCGGTCAAAATCATGAAGTACATTTTTCTAATTATCATTTAAACTAGGAATGTATTGTTCCTTTTAAAAATATTTTTAGATGAACATGCATAAAACCTAGCTTTTATGTAAATATCAAAACATTCTGTTAACGATTTTTTTTTCAGGCTTATGTATTAAAGTGTCATTATCTCCTAATAATTTAAAACAACGTCCGTAAAACGCCTTTTGCTGATTCTTTCTAATAGGATTATTCCATTAGCTAAAGCTAGATTCTGATAAGAAGGTTAAAATGTTAATGGCTAACGTTTAAATAGATTAAATTGGTTTTAAGATTTCTAAAGATAGTAATTTTAGTTATATTTATATTAAAAAAATATGTTGTCAATAAGGCTATCATTAGATCGATCTAATCATGAAAACTTAAGACTTTTTAATCAAGTTAAGTACGCTGAAATTATTACACTGAGTGAATAGACTTATACACAAATTAATCTATGTTTATAATTATATCTTTTCCATTCGAGGCTGCTAATCACGATTCCTAGTATAATTTAAGTTTTTATTTGACGTGTGTAATGGCCTCGCAGTTGTAATGGTTAAGGGGCGACAAGTCAATCGTCATCCTGAGGATGCCTCGTCGAGAGGAAACACGTGTCGATTTCTTTAAAGGGTCTTTCAAACAGGCGCGACACGCGACGCGACACAAAGACACCGCTCGTCGCGCGACGAGCGGTGTCTTTGTGTCGCGTCGCGTGTCGCGCCTGTTTGAAAGAGCCTTAAGGGTTTTTTTTTATAGCTCTTTAGAAATAGCTAAGCGGAACGGATTACAAAATATATCCACGTCTATTGTATTTTAAAACTAAAGATTTTTGCACAAGTGCGTGGTTTTAAAACCCAGCAAATTGATTTCAACTTGGAACATAAATTCACGCCTTCTTTCCATGGGGTACACAGAATCTACAGAACGCCACCTGCTACGATCATTACATACTCCTGTTACTTCGTTTACGTTCATACAACTGGCCATACACGTACGTCGCCCGTACTCAAGTACCCCAAGGGTTAAGATAAATTTATTTTCATAATTCACATAAATAATAATACATAAGTCAATACTGTTAGGTGTTTTACAAAAACTAGATATTTGTACACAAGGCTACATATCAAGCTATACTTTCCTAGTATAAGCTGATCTCACATTCTATAAGATTTCCGTACAATGAGAGGTCAGCTTATACTGGAAATGTATAGCTTGATAATGTAGAGTGTATACACTTACCTTTTATAAAATACTAGTTTCCACCAGCGGCTTCGCCTGCGTGTTATCTTTATCAATTATAGCCTTTGTTACTCAGTGATAATATACCATTCTACTGGTGAAATAATTTTTAAAATCAGTCCAGTTGTTTTTGAGTTTATTGATTATATACAAACAAACATACAAAAAATCAAATCTTTTCTCTTTATAATATTAGTTTAGATAGCCTACGTTACTCAGTAATAATATAGCATTCTACTGATGAAATAATTTTTAAAATCGGTCCAGTCGTTTTTGACTTTATTCATTACAAACAAACATACAAAAATTAAATCTTTCTCTTTATAAAAGTGCAGAAAATAAAGTAAAAAATCACACGTATTTCGTATTATTTAATATTTACAGCCTAATGTATAACCACAGGGTTCCTAAAAGTCAGCGGTTCAGCCTGCTTATCTTCGAAGTACTTAGGAGAACACCTGGACCAGTCTTCTTTTACCAACTTCTTGGGATCCACTCCGATTCGGGACAGCGATCTGATGGCCAGTTCTTTGGACACGTCGTTCAGGATTTGATTTCTCGATAAGATCCATACGTAAACTGAAAATGAAAGATGTTTTATAGATAAGTTTAATATTGTTTTGACGTTGTTTGATTTGGTTAAAAATAATATGTTTATAATTGATCTAAAAGATTACGATACAAGCCATGAGCCCGATGGGATTCGCCATCGACAAAAATGACGAATTTCTATGTAACTACCCAAACCTTCATCCACTGTATAACCACGTCAGGGGATGTGAAGAAGTCCGAAGGGGAGATCGTGGCCCCCGGCAACATGGCAACTGAAGGAACACGGGTGGGTTTTACTCACTAAGAGTCTGATACGCCGTCCCGCTCCGCCCAGAGCAGGAAAAATTATTTGAAAATTTCCCACCCAAAAAAAAAGGTCTGCATTTTATTTTTTAATCCTTCCTTTATGCCGATTTTCGTTGTATAAGGAACTATTAAGCAAAATTTCATGCTTTTACACCCAGCAGTAACAACTGTGCGTTGTCTGTCATTGAATGAATGAATTTTAGACCCAGTCGGTTTAACTGCTTTCTGCATCTGTACATTTCTACTTTCGTTTTGTACTTAGGTAGGCATTTGGACTTTTTTTTTTGGGTGGGAAATTATTAAATAACTTTTCCCGCTCTGGGCGGAACGGGAGGGCGTGTCAGACTCTTACTGACTAAAACCGACCCGTGTTCCTTCGGTTGCCCTGTTGCCGGGGGCCAAGATCTCCCTTTCGGTTTTCTTCGCACCCCCGGCAGGCATCACTAACGGACCCCGTCAATTCTGCTGACATCTCCTTGAGGCGCGCGTGGAACACAACGCACCGTCGACCCGGGCCTGGTCCTTATCGGACGGCGAGCTAACCATTGCTCACCGTCCGCAAGCCCGCGCCTACGGTGGCCGGAAATCGGCCTGCGATTCCCGACGCCCAGGGCGTCTCCTCCTACGTAGGCATTTGGACTGACATGATTTCCTAATCATTTTATCATTTGAATACAAATAGCATCATGCTACTGGTAACTTACTAAAATGTTTGTCGATAAGATCACTGTACTCGCATGTGTAGACAGTCGCGTAATAGTTGTAGTTGGTGGCGAGCACGTGGAAAGGATACTTCCTATTCATTACTGAAAACAAAAGATAACTCTCAACCATCTAAAAAAATCACACAGAAAAGAATGCGTGAAACGTATGAATTTTACCTAATAAAAAGGTACAGAGTTATACAAGACATAATTGTCAATCTTCTTCTATAACTAAACTAATATTATAGAGAGATATTTTTTTTTTTTGTTTGTATGGAAATCTCCGAAACTCCGAAACGCCGGCAGAAGCTAGTCTATCATATTGGCACGAACAATGTTACCTTCTGCTAGGCGGTAAGGGGTGACTACCGAGGATGTACCGGACGTACGCTAGTCGCCAATTGGAGTGACTACTCATTTTCACATTAAAAGCGATTGCTTTTCAAACTATTTATATTTCATCATTATGGGTAAACGAGGCAGTTACTTATTTTACAGGTAAATAAAAGACATGCTATACTTACATCTCCTAGGCGCATCTTCAAACCTAAACGTAATATCGAGTCTCGCGCCATCCTCAATCCTGATCGGTATGCTCAGCTTCCCTATGCTGTAGCGGTGGAACAGTCCTCGGTCTACCCTGGACTGGTTCAGGCAGATACCAGTGGGTCTGGTCTGCAGCTCTATGACCGAGCAGTTGTTCTGCTGCTGGCCATCGCTGGAGTAGTGGTAGGCTTGGTACCATTTGTTGAAGAACTGTCGGCGAAATGGCAATTATGAATATTCAAAGATGGTTGCAATAAATGTTGATCTACATTATGACTGAATCGAAACGTTTCAACTTTACCAGCAAAATGTTTTGGTGTTGCTGGAAACATTTCGCTGGCTAGATAAATTGTTGCAGTGTTACTGTTAGCCCTCGTTAACACGGGCTATTTATAACTCAGCGCTAAGCAGTGCGTTGAAATTCCAGCGCGAGATAAAAATCGTCGCTTTAAAAAATCGCCCATACATACGAGAGCTAACAGTAGCACCGCTGTAGCAGTATTTAACCTCGATGGTCCTAATTTATCATTTATAACTTCCAATTACAGCTTCATGTAAGCGGGCACGCCCTTTATGCCTGGAGGCTTTATTTTGATATTTAGTTCTGTTTACGATTAGTTTTTATTTTTTTAATTCTACTTGAGTAAAGTTCTCGATGTTTTTGGTTGGTATATTGGCGTGTGCTAGCTGACATATGGCCAGTAATTTATCATTTAAATTATTTTTTGTGCTGCATAATATTTTTTTTTTTGCATACTATTGTATAGAGTCATTTTTTCTAACTTGAACAAACAGCTGTGCTGCTGGGGAGTTTGTTGCGCCACTTCTTCTTCCCAGCTAAAGACACTAGGAAGTGGTGAAGGGTGGGCGTTTTGGGGGACTGTCTTATGTAATTTTGACGTTCGAAAAGTGCTGATTTTCAGCCTAGTTTGAATAAATGACTTTTGAATTGAATTGAATTGCAACACGTTGTCTTGCCAGCGAAATGTGTGTTAGCATGTTGACAAGTTGCCAGTTAGGAAGCACTGGCGGCGCTGTGTGGATAACAAAGGGTTGATATAAACATAGATTTCAGCAACATGGTTTGTTTACTATGAGTACATACGTGTTTTTAAATACCGTACCCAGCATGGAAGAAAGAGGTTAAGATAACGTAAGGTAACGTAGATAACGTAAGGTAGTACCTTACGTTATCTACGTTACGTTACGTTACGTTACGTTACAAATTGTTTAAAAGTTATTTTGTACTGATGCTCACTGGAGCATCAGTACAAAATAACTTTTAAACAATTTGTATTGTTTTGTTCTTGGCAGGCAGCGCGACCCTTGTAGCGCCTGCGATATCGCGCTTTAGCCTTTAAAGTAATACCTTGGTACCTTGTTACAATTTACAAAATCTATTATTAACTTCCATTAATTATTCCAACGTAGGTACGTTATGTTGAAATAAATGATTTTTGCTTCTTCTTTAGGGTTCTGTACCTCAAACGGAACCCTTATAGGATCACTCATGTGTCTGTCTGTCCATCAGTAACAGCCAATTTGCTTCGAATCTAATGGATCGATTAAGTTGAAATTTGGTACTCATATGTATTTCTGTGACCCAAATACGAACGTGTAACGTAAAATTTTGAAAAAAAGAAAAGTGACCCCTATCCTTTCACTCACTTATTTTTTTTTTCTTTTAATCACGTTTTGGGTGCAAACAAGAAAATTAAAAAAAAAAGTTTTGCTAACAGTACCGTGTGACATATTAAATGAAAGGGCTTATTGCGAGAAACTTAAAAATATTTTTTATATAATTTTAAAATAAATACTTTTAAAGATATTTAAGAAATTCGATGAAAATTTACCATTCCCCCTTATCTCCGAAATTGCTGGACATAAAATTTAAAAAAAAATACGTAGTATGACTCTTTACTCATAGATTACAGAAAAATCTATAAGAAGTCTAAGGCCTTTAAATAACATGGTAAATCTCTCAATATTGTGTGTACAAACTTACATTTGCAGTTGGAATGTATGGGAGAACATGTATTTCAACTACAATGTTAAGTTTGTATTTGGGATGAATTCATCCCAACTACGGAACACTTCATTGTGCGTAGTCCGACACGCACTTGGCCGGCTTTTTTTTACTTTACTTCATTCATCATTCATTATTTAGCCTGCAATGTTTCTACTGCTGGGTCACAGGCCTCCTCTCCATGAGAGAGAGTGGGATGTAATCAACCACGCGGGCCTAGTGCGGGATGGTAGATGTCACCATGTCTTCGAATTTCTGGTTCTAGGACATGCCGATTTCCTCACGATGTTTTCTTTCACCATTTTGAGAGCATTGGATGCATGGAGCAGATGAAATAATAATTTACACAAAGTAAATTGCTGTCTGGGTGGCAGCGGCAGCAGTGGCAGCGACTTACGAGTTGTAGGTCGTCGACCTACAACTCGTAAGTCGCTGCCACTGGGCTACCACTGGTCCTTTTTAACTTACATCGGCTAGACGAAACTCCTCCTGAAGCTGCACACTCTCAGGGCATTTTCCCGGCAAAGTAAAATACCCATAAACTCTACAAACACTAATAAAGAACAAAATTATTAGTAACTTTAACATGATTACTTTACTGTCGTTTAATCTTCGTGAAGATACTAACAGTAATGATTTAAATAATAATGTTTTTGTTTTATTATATCAATTTTGGGGTTATCACACAGTTCAAACGGTGTAAACATTTAATTTCTTAGAAGAAATAAGAGAGTCTTATTAAACTGATACGGTATATTTACGTAAATTTTACTGAGAAAAAAATCAGAAATTATAAAAACACTGTAGGCCAAAAAAAATACTAAGTATTGAAAGATTCAAATAATTAAAGATTTAAAAAAAATGTTTGAAAGGCAAGCCAGGAATATTGTTTTATTTTTACAAAATGCCTATTTTCTCGAGAGAAACGTCTTATATAAAATCGATACATGGAACTTATATAAAATCTGGTACCTACCAAAAAAACGAGTCCCGACACATCGTTCCCGATTTCGTGTCAACCAAAGGATTGAAATATACTACTACTAATTACAGACTACCATTACCAACCGGTCAATTGGAATACTACCTCTAACTATCCTTGTTTCTGATACTGCAAAGCAATTAGCACTTTCAATGATTAGCAATTTCATGTGTGCATCCTATTTTTCCTCCCAACTTACCTACTAACTGCTATTCGCACTTATCACAACTAGTTTTGAAAAACATTTCTTAGTAACACTCAAATTTGTTTTGTTTATTGGCTCTCCGTTCTGCGAACTTGTAATCTGTTGAATTAAAAGTGGTAATGTGGGTTTGACCCTATTACTGTAAAGGGGTGTGCATGATATTGTTATAATTTGAGAATTACATTTTTATTTGTCTGTCCAAAGTGCTCGAGTGATTCTTTGGCTTTCGCAATGGTACCTCGCTGAAGCACATAATTAACCATTTTGAAAACAAAATTCCGGACACACGATGACCACATAAATTTGTTACTACCGCGGTTCTATAGCGGCTGAGTGCTGCAAGCAAGAATAGTTCTTACGTTAGTTAATTATGGCTTTCCGCGATGGTACGTCTGCTGCATCCAAGGAAGACAAATTTTCTACGAATCTAGTAGTAGTCAAAGGTTTTGCCATGACAGAAGAAGAATGTACCGAGAAGAGAAGGAACAAATAAGGACTACAGTTACTCGACACTGGTACAGTGATCGTATAATTATTATATTTGGACTGGATTGTTTTTTTTTCGATTTCTATAATCATTGAGTGAATGAATTCTAAGGATCTTACCAGCTGAATATAAAGTAGGTACTGTTTAGACAGTTATTACCTATGATGCCGATGGTTACAAGTAACAAACAGTAAAAACGTAAATTTGAAGTTTTACCAGGTGATAACAGGTGAAGTTTAACCAGGTGATTGACATCAATGATGCACAGATCGCGGCCCGTTGTCGGAATGTCCGCGGCCCGCCAGTAAATTTAAAAAAATGCGATGAATTAAAGAAAATTATAAAATAAACGTTGACAATGTTGTATATCTATCATTACACTCTACATTAGACTGATATTGCGTGGATGTGATGCGAACTTCCGATCGGAACTATTCGGGTAGCACTCGGGTGAGTTCGGATATTTGTGAATAAACGTTTTAGATATGAATCTTAACAAAACGAAAAATCGAAACCGCCTAGCAAATGAAAATTTGGAAGCAATATTACATCTAGCGACAAGCAATCTGGAGCTAAATATAAAAACTAAATATTGGAAGTTATACAAAGAAGGTAATAAGTATTTTTTTTTTAAACGTTTATCTAGTTGTTTTTCTTAGGCCCGCCTTTGACTCATAATGTGCCCGAGTAGCTCTTATTCTCTATAAGTTTGTACATCCCTGATTTACATAAAATAAGTCCGTTATTTCACAGCTTCAGCAGGTGTAAATCTACTTTACACTACCTGGTTCTGACCCAATTACGTACAACAAGCGTACATTACCACATCCTATCCTGCAACGCAAAAACTTACGTAAAGAACACGAATCACATAAATCAAATGAAAGGAAGTCCACATCAGGTCGCAAAACGTGGCCAATTTACGTCTATTTCAGTATAAAACGTCTTTATGCCTGGGGTCGGCACATTGGATAATTACCACGTAGGACGGGACTGCTCATTCGTTGTCTCATTCTCGGTCGATCTAGTTGTATTAAAATGTTACTTTTAGTTTTATCCCTGTGTTTGACAGGAGTTTTTGGAGCTGAGTATACCTTGCCAGGAGAATGCCCTGATGTTAAGCTGCAAGAAAATTTGGATCCAACTAAGGTGAGTTTGCAGTACGATGTAAAGTTTCAGTTTTTTTTTTTTTTTTGTTTAATTTTCATGTAGCAAATCAATGCAGAATTTGGGAGTAAATCAATCTAGTTTTATCGAAAAAATATTGTAGATTTATAATTTGTATATTAATAAGCCAATTAGTACATTCCAACGCATTTCGTACCAAACGGGGAGCCATGACGAATCCTAAAATTTAGCGACCAATTTCATCCAGTGCCATTCGGTCCGTAGTTTGTATATTTTTTTCTCTTTGTAAATTGTTCGGTCGACAATACTATCAGTCTAATATTATTTCCATTCCTCGAATCTATATAAGGCTATTGGGTAAAAGATATAATCTCTTTATCTTTATTTGATTTCCTGATTGCAAACGACGGTTTCTTTCAACATCAACCAATTTATTTACAAATCTTGAAGGTAGTTAAAATCAGATTAAAATAAAAATATTTTGTTTACCTTCTGTCGGCATATTATTCTAAAAGATTGATCATAATTATTGTCTTCAACATGATATCAATCTTTTATGGAAATATACTGATTTATCTATCACCATAAAGTGATTAAGATCTTCGGTACTTTTCTTTTGCTTTATAAACGGCATTTGTAAATTAATTAGATAAGCAGAGCATGTTGATTTTGTTACCTTCAGGTCACAAATTGGTGATAAAATGCTTCATTTCAGGCAGGAAAAAAGGCATTTGAGTAAAAAAAGTGTAAAATTATGTTTTTTTTTGCAAGTAATCGTCTTGTATTCGTGTATTCTTCGTGTATTCTTCTCTTATAAAGTCATCCCACATATTCCTTTCAATAGATCCTTTTCTTCATAATAATTCGTTTTAATTTTGCATAGTTTCTTCAGTATGTAATTATTTTCTACAATGACTACGCCGACTGCATCGTTGGTCTAGTAGTCGCAAGAGCAACTATTGAGCATGAGGTTAACGAGGACGAGCAACGTATAATTGGTATTCCATCTGGAATTTCTCAGTAGCAGCCCGGAGACTAGATTTGTGCCATTGGCAATAGGCTCGCCCCCTATTACATGTGACCTAAACATAACAGGCGAATTGTGGGTGTATTATAGATACACCTCTGTCTAACCCGTAGGGGAATACAGACGTGATGTTATGATGATATTATGTTCTTTTCTACAGAAACTTAGCAAAAAACTATTTTCATTTTCCACTTTTCTTCCTTTGCAGTAACTATTTTATTTATTTCATTTATTTTTTCGGGAAACTTACAGCTAACTTACACAGTGTTCTTAAACAATACAGAGTGGCAAGGACATCGACGCGAAAACTGTTACCATGGATTCACTACATGATTCTGAACCACCCTGCGTTGAAATTTTTTGTCGGTTATTTAAAAAAATAAATCTGCTGTTTCATACAAAATTGCAATACCTACGCTGTCAAAATATATGAAACAGCAGATTTTTTTTTTTAATAACTTACGAAAAATTTCAACGCAGGGAGGTTCAGAATCATGTACAGAATCCATGGTAACAGTTTTCGCGTCGATGTCCCTGCCACCCTGTATAAAATTTAAAGCCATTTACAAGTTTCCACTGATAAACACTAATTATAAAAACGAAAACAAAATGTCGTTAAAAAATACCTATTAAACAGAAATACAGGAAACAAATAATACACGATAAATTGCACACTAAGAATCGTATTTTGCTAACAATTACCTTAGCATCATCTTATTCCTTTGACATTAGATTTGCATTCTTAGATTTGCTTCACAGTTTTCAGGTTTATGGTACAACGTAGCCAGCTACGCCAGTGATGGGCGGGAAATTTACGACTGCTCCACTATTGAATTCCAAGAAGACAACATAGGCTACATGTACAAAGAAACCTATGTGCAAATGGACCAGGGCAACAGAACTCAGAAGATGTACCAGGCTAGGGTTGACCCTACCTTCGATGCTGGGAAGAATGCGGTGTTTATTATGAGCCATGAGGCTGGTGGTGGGTATACTTAATAGTTTTCTTATCTGTATGGCACCTCGCAGGTCAACCTAAAAGGCTACTTAACCGGGTTATCCTGTGGCGCCTTAATTAAATAAGGTGATAAAACCGGGCATAAAACTTATGAACGAAGCGGTGACACGCTAAGGGGTGGGCGTAGAGTTTTGTGACTAGGTTAATTGCAATTTCAACACTTTTATGATAAGTGACTGAAGATGAAGGTTCAGAAGTAAAGCAGGTGGTTTCCAATTTAGATTTAATCATAAAATGATCCAGACAAGTGAAGCCATGTGTGGGTATGGTATGAGTGGGAAGTACACAATTAATAGCCAAGGCGTTGAGGTATTTCAAGGAGCGTTTATCATTAGTGTTAGGAGCTTTGTCAATATTTATGTCTCCACAAATTATTATGTTTTGTGATTTGATAATTTTCTTAGCAGCTCATCCAATGAAGTACAGAAACCGCTTATATAACGCTGACCTAGAGGAAGGTAAAATACAATTTACGAAACCTCTATCTTCGCCCCTAACTCTATTTTTGTAAAATCCTGTGGATACAATGGATACCGTTTTTAAGAGCGTTTACTCTGAAAGTGGGCAACATCGCAAATAGATGTGAAATATTTCGCTGTTTTGTTTAATTTAGCAATATTACTGTATGGAAATAATAAATGTGCCTAACTAGCGAACTAGAATATTAAAAATGAATTGAAATAATAACACTGAATTTGATGTTGTTACAACGGTTTTAGATGTAAAAAAAGGCATTTGGAAAGATTCCAAATAATTGTTTTACATCTAAAACTAAATATTCGGTGTTATGATAATAATTATTGCATTTCATAATCAATATTTTAGTTCACTAGTTAGCCACATTTCAAATTTCCATACAGTAATATTGCCAAATTAATCAAAACAGGTAAATATTTGACAGCTATTTGCGATGTTGCCAACTTTTAGGATAAGCGCTCTTAAGCTGATTATATCACTTCACTGGCTCATCACCACCTCAAGCCTCTCGTGCAGGCATCGCTTCACTTTCAACCGTTTACCATCATAGGCTGCGTCCCGAGTTACGCTGTAATCGATTTAAGCTTGCTAATACCCGTACCGAATTAGCGTGAGCGCGATAACGATGTTCCGTGAATTATCATAGATGACGTCATGTCATGACGTCATCTTGCAATAACGCCGACCATGCCCTAAATTATTATCACCGTGAGCGCTGTCAAAAATGACAGTTGTGCTGTTTTGTTTTGAGTCGCATCTTATCTATAAACTAATGTGGCTTTTTCGAAATTATGCTTCTGGCAACCATCGTCACCTAACCAAAGAAGAAGAAGTAGTATTTAGGCAAAGAAAAATGAATATGCAAGTTTTGACGTTGAGCAAGTACTGTGAGCGCTTCACGAGCATTCCAAATTAAATGATTGATGTCAGGGCTGTGAGAGATTATGTTATAATTCGGAAAGCGGGCATAGAGTCTGTCTAATGACAGCTGAGAGTGTTTTATTCACGTTTTGATAAATTGACAACATTAATTCAAAGGTCACTTGTTGTTTTTATAACCTCTTAGGAAAACAAATTTGTGTTTATTTTGTCATATTTCAAGTAAAACAATGTCTAAAACTTTAAGAAGTAGTGCGACAAAGTTGATATACACTATGATAAACAATTACAACCGAGTGAAAAGCGAACGCGAGGATGCGTTTAATGAAAAAGTACAATTGTTTATAATAATTTCGAAAATTACTGGTAAGCTATTGAATTACTTTTGATACTAACTAAACAGGATTTATATATATTAGACCTGGTCCATCAATATAACAGTTTTAAATGTGGAATCACAATTAAATACAGCGATGAGAAATCGCGTGACATCAATATAAAAATCTGTGTTATTATTTATGTAATCCAGTTTAACATCTGGGTCATCTAAGTTTTCTGCTATGGAAACCTTCATAGAAGAAAACATAGTATTAATATATAGAATCAGGATAACTAATCAAATATTTAAAAAATATGACCTAGGTACATACGCGGTATCATTACGCACCGTGGTAATCAACGCGTTGATGTCTTTTTAATGGTCTAAAGCTGGTGTCATCACGGTGTCGCGAAATCAATGGTTTAGTCCCATCTCAAAAATGCTCAACGCGCCTAAAGAAGTTTTCATTTAAAAAAAAACTGAAAAGCGAAAAACAAAAATAACCTTTCGTGTAACTAAGCTCCTAAACTAATTTAAGTAACAAATTCTGAGTCGGCGCCAAATACGCACTCATTATTTTTTGTTTTTCGCTTTTAATTTTTTTTCGTCGATTAAATTTTTTGTACAAAATTATTTTGTAATATTAATTTCTATGTGACTTACAACCTTATGATCATAAAAGCTTATCCACACAATTTTGGCTTTATGTTTTCCTATTATTTTGTAAAAACAAAAAAAAATCTGCTTACAAATATTCAAGTATATCCGGGGATACCCGACGTATTTTTTTTTTAATTTGCCGTTTTTTTTCAAACGCAGCATTCAATAGACAGACTCTATCTATTAAATAGATTCACTACAGTTTTGATATACAGGGTGTTAGGCAAATTAAAATAATAAAAAATGTTGCCAGTTTGTTTCTTTTGTTATATGAAATTATTGAAGTTTGAATTTTGAGAAACGACGAATTACGAATAAAATTTAAAAGTCATTTAAAAAAATCCGTGCGGCCTGGGTCTTGTTATTGAGCATAGACATCTAGCAGACAGAGCACGTAGTACGCATCCACCATTTTCGTATGTTCAACCGTCTGCCTAACACTTTTATTATTTATTAATTAATTATTAGGCTCTTCAACATTGAGTACACTATTACTTTATAATTAGTACGTTGGAAACTTAAGTCTAAGCGCCTCATTACTTACAGAAAAGCACAGCATGCACTACATTATGCGCAGATAATAACAAAATTAATGTTACTGGAAAACACTAACAGTACATTTATTTGTGTATGTTAAAACCTTGAATAATGTTTTCAGATAATGTACTCCAGTTCCCATTTTTCATCCTGTCAACGGACTACGATGGCTATGCCATCGCTTACACTTGCAGGTGGCTCAAGGAAAAGATAAGAACGCACTACGGTATGTCACAGCAGGCACCTGTCTTGCTGATCTTAACATAATATTTATAGTACTCACCGGCCTGTAATTTGTCCCACTGCAAGGCCAAGAGCTCAGCCATAACAACTGCACAACCGATAATGACGAATATTGCGCATTATCATCATCATTTCAGCCGTTCACTGCTGGACAAAGGCCTCCCCAAGCACCGCCATTTTTACCGGTTCTGTGCTTCTTGCATCCAGCGGATTCCTGCGGCCTTCACCAGGTCATCGGTCCACCTTGTGGGGGGCCATCCGGTGCGCGGTCACCACTCCAGAACCTTTCGGTCCCATTGGCCGTCTGGTTTGCGAAGAATGTGCCCTGTCAACTGCCACTTAAGTTTGGCAATTCTTCGGGCTATGTCGGTTACCTTGGTTCTCCTACGGATCACTTCATTTATGATTCGATCACGTAAGGAAACTCTACACATAGCCTGCTCTTGGATAACTTTCAGCCTTCTAATGAGCCCATTGTGAACGGCCACGTTTCAATACCATAGGTCATCAATTCCTATTGCGCTTACAAGAGTGAAAACAGTTTTATCTACCCGCAACTTTGACTATGAGACTTCTGGCGAAAGTGCGTTTCATTAATGCTTTCATAAAGTTTTATTCCTATCTGTAGACAAAGTGAAATTCTACCAGCGATAATGATAATGGAAAAGTAAAAAATGATGGGACTTACTATCAATCCCGTTGGAAAAGTGCTGTAGAAATACCAAACCCTTTGAAAGCGAACGCCAGATAAGTGGCAATCGCTTTCAAAGCGTTTGGTATTTCTACTCTACTACACAGGCCTTCAGATTTAATATTAGTGCTCATCAAAGACGAAATGAAGTGAATAATGTTGACTTATCTACATTTTCAGTATTCACATGGGTGCTAACTCGTAGCAATGAAAAGCTGCAAGGAGAACTACTGAAGAAAGTTGAAGACAAATTGTCCAAATACAAGGACTTGGCTGAACACAGACAGTCATTTGTTTTCAAGGATTTCTCAAACGCCAGCTGTGCTTACACACAGAAATTAGAAACTGACTTCTTTACCAGCAATTTCTGGTGAAAACCGGCACGATATTGTATTAGACTGTAATGAATAAAAGCTGTTTGGAATAGAATTGGCATTTATTTATTTCTGTATCCTGAAGAAAACCTTAAACATTACGTCTTAATTTCCTGGAGAGTAAAAAAAGTAAAAAAAAGTAAAAAAAAAAATGTTTTAAACAATAACATATTAATTACAATGGAAACGATGATAGCTACAAAAGTTAAAAATCTAAACATAATAAACACATTGTTTCAGACTTAGCTGTGACATGGGTAGGTACAGTTAGTAGTACGGTAAACTGAGTTGATCAGGCTCAAAACTCGGCTGCAACTAACAGTACGTTAAGCCACTGATCCCGGCTGTCATTCGTAGATCTTTGATAGTCGTTACGGGTAGTCACAAGTCTAAAAGGTGTGACAACCAGTCTTACCAAGGGGTATCGTGTTACCCAGTAACTGGGTTCTGGAGGTCAGATAAGCTGTCGCTCAAGTAAAATACTTGTATTTAGCTGCATCCGGTTAAACTGGAAGCTGACCCAAACAGATTGATTGAGTATCAAATTCTGGTAGTATTTATTTTTTACTACCTTTTGTGTACCTACCATTATTGCACTGGAGCAGTACCTACATATCACTACAAGACAATTATTGCCTTTTCTCGTACAAAGTAACATGGACATTTGATCACCACGTCTAGCCATCTTATTCTGGCACACACAGTTTCAGACAAAGTCATGGCCATTGTTTTCCATAAGCACACATAGCAACGGACACAATGCCTTGGACTTACAATATCCGTGTTTGATCATCTAATAATTGAAAAATCACAGCCACAGGTTTGAAAGTGCAACTAGAAACTTACGTAGTGTTTATAAACCTTATTTGAAAGCTCCCAGCCAGCCACCAACTACCATGGCCCACCCTGGAAATCTCTAAACTGACTAAGAAAAAGACAAGGTTGCTGCAGGTAAGTACAACTAAGTCAAGTGGCCAGTGGGGGTACTCCGATGAGCCACAGTGCAACTGTGGAGCCACATCACAAACTATGTCTCACCCCTTGTCGTGCTCTCTGTGTAAAACATCTGCACTATCGGATGACCCGATGCTAATGCTTTTGAAGTGGCCGAATCTTGGTCAAAATTTATTTAAAATTAATAATAATTATTATTTACATTTAAAAGTAATTTGATACTGGCAGAATAGTTGACATTGGCTCAGTAGCCAAAAATAAAAAAAATACTTACCTACAGTATACATGTGTATGTATATTAAAACCTTGAATATGATTGCAGATAAAATCCAGAGCACATTTTTTATCCTGTCGACTGACTACGACAACTATGCCATTGTTTACACTTGCAGCTGGCTCAAGGAGAAGATTCGGATGCACTACGGTATGCCACAGCAGGCACTTGTCTTGCTGATCTTATCATAATATCTATAGTACTTACCGACCTGTAATTTGTCCCACTTCAAGGCCAAGAGCTAAGCTATAACAACTGCACAACCACAAATTCGATATTGACGCCTATTGCGTATCATCATCATCATTTCAGCCGAAATACATCCACTGCTGGACATAAGCCTCCCCAAGCACCGCCATTTTGATCGATTCTGTGTTTCTCACATCCAGCGCATTTCTGCAGCCTTCAGCAGGTTATCGGTCAAATTTGTGGAGGCCTTCCAACGCTACGTCTTCTGGTACGCGGTCGCCACTCCAGAACCTTTCGACCCCATCGGCACACTTAAGTTTGACAATTCATCGAACTATGTCGGTTACCTTGATTCTCCTACGAATCATTTCATTTCTGATTCGATCACGTAGGGAAACTTCAAACATAGCCCTCTCCATTTCCCTTTGGCTAACTTTCAGCATTCTGATGAGCCCATTGTGAGCGACCACGTTTCAATGCCATAGATCATCAATTTCTATTGCGCTTACAAAAATGAAAACAGTTTTATCTGCCCGTAACTTTGATTATGAGACTTCTTGCGAAAGTGCGTTTCATGTTTTCATAAAAATTTCCTATCTGTAGATAAAGTAATGTCACTTAACCAGCGATAACGATAATGGAAAAGTAAAAAAATGATGGGACTGACTATCAATCCCGTTGGAAAAGTGCTGTAGAAATACCAGACCCTTTGAAAGCGAACGCCAGATAAGTGGTAATCGCTTTCAAAGAGTTTGGTATTTATACTCTACTACACAGGCCCGCAGATTTAATATTTTGCTCATCAAATACAAAATGAAGTGAATAATGTTTACTTATCTACATTTTCAGTATTCACATGGGTGCTAACTCGTAGCAAGGAAAAGCTGCAAGGAGAACTACTGAAGAAAATTGAAGACAAATTGTCCAAATACAAAGACTTGGCTGAACATAGACAGTCATTTGTTTTCAAGGATTTCTCAAACGACAGCTGTGCTTACACACAGAAACTAGAAATTGACTTCTTTTCCAGCAATTTCTGGTGAAAACCGGCACGATGTTGTATTAGACTGTAATAAATAAAAGCTGTTTGGATTAGCATTGGATTTTTTTTTACTTTTGCGAAAACCTAAACAATGTTACGTTGTAATTTCCTGGAGAGGTAAACTGAGTTGACGTTCAAGGGGTTAACCAGGCTCAAACTTCGCCTGCAACTGAGGAATTTCGACTGAGAAACCCCAATAACACTTAGATCGAGGGAACCCAGGAGTCTCAACGGGTTAGTATGGTTAAATTCTACCCATATGCCAAATTTCTTACAAATTCAATCAACCGTTTTAGCGTGAAAGCGTAACAAACAAATAAACTGAATAAAATCAGTTCCTCATTTATAATATTATATAGTTAGGATTACGATTTTTTTTTTTTTTTTTTTTTTTCTGTAGGGCATCTCGTAGCTGACCTCTGAGGTCATGACTACTTAACCGGTCAATCCTGTGGTTGCCTTAAGCTGCTACACTCAAAGCCTCCAGCCAGGGGCATACAAAACTAAGCTAAAAAGCTAGGTGAACGCTCGCTAAGGGCACCCCCTGTGGGGTACGAGCCTCGGCTTAGGGCGTCACCGGAGGGAGGACATCAAAGATGGGACGGGCTGGATCAAAGTTTTGATCATTATTATTAATCGGGGAATTTAAAGCTACGTGCACAGCTGAAACCACTGCTGGCACCTCGTTATCGAGCAAGGGTCGGGGAGGAGTATCATTTACTCGGGGGCGCGGACGCGATCGCAAAGGACCTCGACGGCGAGGTCGGAATGACGGGAGGCGTCTGTATCTGTGTAGAGTACTAGTAGCCCTATTGCTCTCCTGAAGGAGGGTTATGGGGTCATCAGGGTCGGTGAGAATGTGCCTAGGTCGGCGGGTACGGCTAATCCTACTTGGGACATAGCTGGCGGCCTCGACAACCAGAGGGTTGCGATGTTTGACCGCGGAATCGAAGTAACGCTTTGCAAGGCGTTTTAGGAATTGGTGGATCGTGGGAATTCTAAGGTCGAGATGGAGACTCTCGTTCCTAACATACCAGGGGGAGCCTGTGGCCCTACGGAGGAATCGGTTTTGGAGCGTTTGCAACCTATGGATATGATGGGGTTTTGCATGAGCAAAGACGGCACCCGCATAGGTCATGATGGGACGAATACACGCTGTGTAGATTCGCAATTTGCACTTAAGTGACATCTTGCTGCGTGCGTTTAGGACGGAATGGAGCCTACCGAGAGCGAAAGCGGCTCGCGAACGAACCTTCTTTATGTGCTCAGCGAAAGTGAGATGGTGGTCGAGGAAAACACCTAGGTATTTGGCTCGCTTCTCCCAAGGGATCTGCTTACCGAACATAGTGAGAGGTCGGGGGAGGGGGTCTCTAAGCCTTGTGCGCGGTTTCGAGAAGAGAACCGCTTGGCTTTTTTCGGGATTGACTTCTATGCGCCACTTTCGAAACCAGGCAGCGAGTCGATTGACTGCGCCTTGGAGAGTGTGGGCGATATTGTCGGGGTATCTAGACCTAAAGTAGATGGCCGTATCGTCTGCGAACAGAGCGAAATGTGTCCTTCTACCTGGGTTTGGAATATCGCTAGTGAATAGCGTGAACATGAGGGGAGCTAGCACGGAGCCCTGAGGGACTCCTGCACGAATGGGGCGGGGAGAGGAAAGTGCTCCTTCAATGCGATAGCGGAATACGCGATTCGATAGATAGTCCCGTAAGATGAGTACGAGACGATCCGGCACGCCGAGTTGGTACAGCTTGTATAATAAGCCGTTGTGCCAGACTTTATCGAATGCTTTCGCAATGTCGAAGAAAACTGCACCCGTCAAAGAGCCGCGTTGGAAACCATCGCTTATGAACTCAATGATGCGGTGGGCCTGATGCACGCTAGAGTGCTCAGTTCGAAAGCCGAACTGTTCGTTGGGGATGAGGCCCTTGGTCTCGGCGAAGTCTCTGAGACGCTTGTAAATAAGCCTCTCATAGATTTTTCCGAGAACCTTGAGCAAACTGATGGGACGGTAGCTAGAGGGGTCGGTACTGGGTTTACCGGGCTTTCTGATACCTATGACGGTGGCTTCTTTCCACGACTGGGGAAAGAAGTTGTTGCTTAAGGCACCATTGAAGATGGTAGTCAAAAGCATTATCAGGTGGGCAGGGAATAATTGGATCACCCTATTGGTGAGTCCATCTGAACCGGGAGCTTTACGAGCTTTAAGACCTTTGATAATGTCGTGCACTTCGTCTGGAGCGACGGGAGGCAGTGGACAATCAGGGTCGTCGACAGGAGGGAGAGAGGCTCTACGTTCGACTTCAGCGTCGACCTTTAGGAGGTGAGCTTGGTCTACTGGCAGGGAGCTGGGTGAGCATTGGGCCTCGAGGGTGTCGGCCAGGCATTCTGCCTTTTCAACGTCCTCGAAGGCTATGGTCTTATCGGGACGGGTCAGAGGGGGCATGGAGGAAGTTTGAGGGGATTTGAGTTTCCTCTGAAGTTCCCAAAATGCCAGATGGTTGGGCTCTAGTTCGCCGAGCATCTTGTCCCAGCCCGCGTCACGCAGCTCCTGTATGCGTGTCTTTACAGATCTCTGTAAATAGCGCATATGGGCTTTGTTTGCGGGGCAGGGGAAGCTACTGTAGGCACGGACGGCCGCGTTCTTCTCAGTCAGTAATGCACGCACATCGTCCGGCAAGCTCCAGTGACGGTCGTCCGTCACTGTAACCTCCCTTGAACATTCGTTCAGGACGGTTTGTACGTGATTAGTGAGTGAGTCGATCGCGGACGTCGTGTCTGCGATAGAGTTGAACACGTCGGGAATAGAGTCTAACTGAGGGGACGTGTTGGATTTCAGCTGAGTGCTTACTTTCTTCCAGTCCGTGATCCTCTTAGTGATAGGGGGAGAGTTTGGGTCGCGGAGACCTATGCGGGGGTCTAATCTCATGACTACCGGACGGTGATCAGAGTCGAGCTCGTTAATAGCTTCTATGGAGTCTAGTCTTAGGTTGACGTTCTTAAGGAGCGCCACATCTAAGATATCAGGGGCATGATTTACGTTAACCGGAGTTAGGATTACGAAGATAAAAGTTGTTATTTATAATCCGTCACGTTAAAAAAAATATTATCCTGAACGACGTAACACAAGGATTACCTACCTCGATACCATAATCCAACAGATTACATTCTTTTGAACTGATTCTTAAAAAAAATATCATGACACGAGAGTCGTGATAAACTTCAAATTAATGGGTCATGGTAGCAAATCATGGGGCTCGTGGTTTAATAATAACAGCCGCACGTGTCAATCGAAGGTTAAGCTACACTTGCCGCGGTCGGTTCGTGGATGGGTGACCATCTATTACATATCGAGAACATCCTCCATGCCTCAGAAAGCACAATAAGCCGTTGGTCCCTTTTTTTTTTTTTTGGGTGGGAAATCATCAAATAACTTCTCCCGCTCTGGGCGGAGCGGGAGGGCGTGTCAGACTCTTACTGACTAAAACCCACCCGTGTTCCTTCGGTTGCCCTGTTGCCGGGGGCCACGATCTCCCTTTCGGTTTTCTTCGCACCCCCGGCAGGCATCGGCCCTAACGGACCCCGTCAATTCTGCTGACATCTCTTTGAGGCGCGCGTGGAACACAACGCGCCGTCGACCCGGGCCTGGTCCTTATCGGACGGCGAGCTACCCATTGCTCACCGTCCGCAAGCCCGCGCCTACGGTGGCCGGAAATCGGCCTGCGATTCCCGACGCCCAGGGCGTCTCCTCCTGCGGCGGTTAGGGGCGTGAGGGCGCGAAATTTGCCTCTCCCTCACGCGTTCCGCCTCCTCCTTCGCAAGCATTACTGCTTCGCCGAAGGAGGTGACGGCCTCCCATTTCCTCTCGCTCCCTACCATGGCCCTAATCAGGGCCGGACGCGAGAGATCACCGCCGCCGATCGCCTCCGAGGACACGGCGATGCTCCGCCCAAGCCGGGCAAACCTCCACCGTATGCTCCACCGTGTCCTCAAGCCGTTGGTCCCGGCTGTCATTTGTAGATCTTTGACAGTCGTTACAGGTAGTCGGAAGCCCAAAAAGTATGACAACCAGACTGTATGGAGGTCAGATAGACAGTCGCTCCATGCTTATATTCCGCTGAATTCGGTTAGACTGGAACCTGACCTCAACATAGTTGGGGAAAGGCTAGATTAATTGAGTAGCAAATTTTTATGTACATACTATTATTAGTATTATTGCACTGTCGCAGTACACATCACTGCAAGAAAATGACCTTTTCTCGTGTAAAGAAACAACGAGATTAGATCACTACACGTCATTTTGTTCTGACACCTCTGGCACACACAATTTCTGTCATAATATTAATAAAAGGGAAACATCGATACGACAGTGAAGAAGATTTTCAACGATTAAAAAAACTTTTCAGGTTTTTACATTACGTTTTAATATGTTTTTGCTGTAGACTACTACACAAAAACAGTTTGAATTTTCGGTTAAATGCCCACCCCCATTCGACCGTCTATGAAATTAATACTCAACTTCTATATAATTGTTAGAATGGATGGACCTAATGGCAGAATAGTTGACATCGGCTCTGTTGCCAAAACGAAAAAAAAGTTATTATTGACATTTCCTGTCAGATATTTACGCTGCCAGTGGCATGCCATTTTTTTTTGCAGTTTGAGCGGCACTGATTGCGATATAGAAGAAAACTCGAAACATAATAAGTACTGTCAGGTTTTGTATGCTGCCAAAGTGATGTCAGATATATATGATCACAACGAGGCATGACATTCTTCTGAATTTTAACTGAATATGCAGATATTTATACTGTAAGACTTGTCCGATATTATTGCATTCTGATACATAATTTTAAAGGCGATGCTACATCCTAAATTAAGGTGTCGCTTGTCTCTTCAAATAGTTTTGGTTTCCTCACACACACATATTTATGCTGCAACTTGCCTGCCACAAATGATCACATATGAATGATGAATCATGGAATCAGATATTATTTCCGAGCTGTCCATAGTATATGTTTATGTTCATGCGTCTCTGTATCTAGTTGTAATGGACTCTTTGCGAGCTAGTGTTTTCGATCGTAAACTCGTTAAGCTAAAACTCAAGAGGGCAGCACAAAGTAACATTCTATCAGCGATAACAATGATGGAAAAGTCAGCAAAGTATTGGATGGACGTATGCTACCGGAAACATTATGTCAATACTGAGTCGATGTAGATATACTAGTCGCTTTGAAAGCAATCACTACTTGTCCGTGCCCTTAGAATTTCACAAAATATTATATTTGTTGATGCTTAGGTGAGGTCTATGTCCAGCAGTTGTCGTCTTTCGGGGATATTAGTGATGAAGAGATAATATTTATAAAACAACTTACAAATTATTATATAGAAAAGTTTATTATCCTATAAATAGTTCTAGACTAAACACAGTAGTGCTTAATTATTTTATCACAAACGTTAGACCGATTACAATCACTATTATATGTAATTAAAGTTATTTAAAAAGATAAAGATTGGATATTATTAGTTGTGTTATAATTATAATCCTATTACAGTTCGCTTACACACCCTTAAAATGGTTTATATTAATTAGGAGTATATTACTTTGAATTTGGTCGACAAATTGATTTCAACATCATAATAAATTATCCCAAAATATAAATTTTTTGGTCTTGATTAACATTTCACTAATTACGGTTTGTCTAGATACACACTAGTCTTACGCCAAATATTCATAGACTTAATGTTCTAAAAGATATTAAATAGCTTTTCTATATACATCACTGTGAACAAAAAAGTTAGAAAATGTGAAAAAAATAACTTAAAACATAACATGGTTTTTATAATACTGTTAAAACTGAGACTAAGTTAACGTCAAATTGTAAAAAACCGAGCTTAATCAACTTATATCGATTCTGTTAAAAATAATATTCGAAGATACTAAAATATCTGAGAAAATTTCGTCGCTTTTTCAAGTTCTTTACAATATGACATCAAGAAAACTATGTGAAAGTACCCTCATTTTTGACACCAATGCTAAATACCATATACTTACACAAGAACCTCTAACGTATACATAAGATGAAACTACAATATATAATGATTACGATCTACTAAATACAAAATAGAGTTCCAAATGCTTTACCTATAACAGAGGTATCAAAAATAAGGTCAGAATATCACGAGGGTCATATGTGGCTAATTTATTCTTCTAGAGTCCAATATTTAGGGCTTGGCAGTCTGTTCGGTCATGACACTAGAGCTGGTGAACTTGCAGGCTTCCTCAGAGAAGTCAGTTTGGACCAACTTGGTGGAGTCGATGATTTTTGAGTTCTCCTTCAAGAAGTTGTCGATAAAGGTCTTGGCTTCACCCTCCAAAGTTTTGCTGCGAGACAGGACCCAGGCTTGCTCTGTAATGAAAAAGAGATTGTATACTTTTCTAGATATCTGGAATTCTAAAGCAGTTTATGATTCACAAATTTTAAGGTTGAACGGATATTAAGCTCTGGTACTCGAGACTATTATTTAAAACAGTTAAGAAAGAATTGGCTTAAAATATTACATATATATATAAAAGTCACACGACAACAATGCAAACGATAAAGTAGTAAAGAACGAACGTCATTTCTATATCAAGGACACGGGGAAGAACATAATTCCCAACTTTTATTCCTAACACTGCAGTCCTTACATAAAGTGCAACGTCGACATACTAAGTAGGAGGCGCATAAGTTGGGAAGATGCTCTCATTTTAGAAAATGGAATTTTTTGTCATTGCGACTTTCACATTTGTGAAGTTCACAAATGTAGAATCTTAGATGTATCATTACAACTAGTGTGGAATACATATTCGTAAAATCATGGTGCGCTATAGTCTAGAACAAGAGAACATTGTAGAAGAAGTGGCGAATCCATCGTAAGAAGTAATGAGAAAAGTAATGCAAAATTCTCTAAAACGCGCCCAAATGTGCGTTAATTCTGGCGCCGGACACTTAACATATATTATTTTTTCGACTTAAGCAAAACAAAATTATAAGTTTCTTATTTATAAAGCCTTAGGAAATCCGGTGATTACGTATATGCGACCTAGTATAATCTTTTCCAAAATATTTATATTTTCATATTATAAAAACACTTGCAACAGTATAATCTACTTCCGTGTACAAAGATATAGAGTAAACGTCATCACCCATGTGGTGATGACGTTTATACCCTAATAAATATATATTAATTGTCTGATTGCAGTTTGTCGACATCGGTATAACTTTCCCAATCATGTTATAAGTCAAGACTGCAATCTTATACGTATTCTACATCAGTTGATACTGAATCTTTATGGTTTGGGGACTGTTTGGAAAAGCTGCTAATAAAACTTTTAGTGTTTTCGACGAAATCGCTGCCGTGCGTTTTAAATTTATCTTAAATTTATCGTCATCGGTTGCAGTTGGTCACCTTGATAAGAAGAAGGATTTACCTGGACCAATTTTTACACGGAGCTTAATAAAGATATAAAATTAGTTCCCCTATTTAACTCCATTATAGGCATAATTTTCAAAAATCCTTCCTTAGTACTTTTAGTGCATAGTTCTTAAATTCAATGACAGAGAACAAAGAGCCTTAACCGCTTTGTCTAAGGACATGAAATTTTGCACAAGAGTTCCTTTTATAACAATGGTGAGCACTAAGGAAGGACTTTTAAACATTAATCCCCTAAAGGGGTTTAACTTTAGGGTATGAAAGTTCGTCATTTTTTAATAGAGGGAAACGACAAAGTTGGTACTTCTACTTAGACTTATGTTTGTAAGTAAAAAATAGTTGTATTATCGTTTTGTAAACTCATCCCGTATCATCTCCTGAGAAGCTGCCGATCAAAAATCCTATCGGACCAACAACGGCTTGTATTGTTGTAATACTCAAACATTTTTACTAATCACAGAAATTGCTACAGAAATTCTTGCAACAGAACGATGGATCGCTAACAAAAGGACAAGAAGAAGGTAAAAGCGACACCAGCAAAGTATGGAATTAATGAGACTAAGCCCAAAGCACGGTGTATTCAGATTACAACTAACATCGATCTAACCATCTGACAAATCACTTATAACTGCAGACTGTCTGTCACTTCCTCGTAGATAACGCTCTGAAGTATTCAGAAAAAATCCTCTAGCTATCTACGAATGTATTGGCTTTTTGGATTAGTGCTTATCAATCGTACGCTGTGAGGAAAATAAATAAAAATGTAAAGTACCTATGTATGACGTGGTATCCACATAGGCTACGTATATATTTCGCACGTGGCTGGTCATGCCATACTAATATTAATCTAAGTGCTGTCAATAATGATTTATCCAGGTTCAAATATTATTATGTTCAATGAATTTTTTTCTAAACATCAAGCAAATAAGACACTAAATTTTTGAGGAGAAAGCCTTCACTGAAAAAGACAAGAAGGCCGCAAGTGGCAATCGATTTCAAAACGTTTTGTATTTCTACAGCTAAGCAACTTTTAACAGGATTGACATGAATTTCTCGGTAGCTTCAATACAATAATGTTTTGACTTTTCCATCATCACTATTGTAGAAAGAATGTCACAGCCTCGATCCTAAGGACGCTGAAAACGAAAGCCAAGAAACTGAAATAGAAACAATCCTTCGCTAAACGAAACTAGACGTATCAATCGTTTCATAAAATCTGCAAAGGATAAAAGCTCTATATTGCGCGTTTAAAACTGTAGTTGTGCTACTATACGAATCATTTTCTGAGTCTATAGCTGGGCTTAAGAAGACAAAACTCTCTCAAAAGTTCAGTTCAATCAAGTTTTCCTTTTGAATATCCTTCAATCACCTTAAAATTCACAAATGATTGTAATTTTAAAAGTTATGCATCTATCAATTCAGATGCATAACTTTTAAAATTACAATCATTTGTCGAAAACTGTTACCTGTCGAAATCTGAATCCATATTCAGATCCATGGTAACAATTTTCGCGTCGATGTCACTGCCACCCTGTATAAGCGCAATTAATGATAGTCATAATCTGTTAGCTATCTCTTAGTCACTCAAGCGATGAAAAGATAGCTCTTCATCGCTTGAGTGACTAACAGATTATAACTAACATTAATTGCGCCTATACAGGGTGGCAGGGGCATCGACGCGAAAACTATTACCATGGATTCCGTGCATAGTTCTGAACCCCCCTGCGTCAAAACTTTTGGTCAGTTATAAAAAAAGAAATCTGCTGTTCCATACATTTTAACCGCGCAGGTATTGCACTTTCCTATGAAACAGCAGATTAAAAAAAAATAACCGGCTTTCTTTCGGCCTTTCTTCTCAGAGTAGTCAGATAGGAAACGCCGAAATCATCTAGCTTATTTTTAACATGTTTTTAATATGACGTGTAAAAGTGATTCCGATATCCTATTTACAGAATAAATTTTATTTAATCTCATTTCAAATCTTAGTTTTTTTGTTTCTAGGGCATAATTATACCAGTTGTATACGATGTTGTTCTTTATTATCTCGGCATTCACTTATAATAAAATGACGAATTGATGTAATCACTAATCCATCCAAAGCGTGGTAGTTATATTAGAGCCAATTTTTCATCCAGCCGCACAAATATTGTATTCAATGAAAATTCCTGAGTAGCCAAGGGAGTTTTATAGGCTCATAATGATTAATAACCTTATAGCTGGGCTTACATCGCTACTCACAATTCGTGACATTGTAAACCAACTAATACCATATCACGCGAGATTTGCTGATTAATACTACGAGGCCTCAAATTTAATTAGTCCTCTGTAACGTCCTATGAAAAGGATGGTAATAACTGCACTTATAGTTTGACCGGGACCGCTGTTTCGCGCCTTAGGGATGCGCGGAGCAGCGTTGACGAATGAGCGGCGTGCCAGCGCGCCGTGAGCATTGATGAATGTTAAACCGTTTAAATGTTTAGCGTCATTTGCTTTTCATAGGCATAAATAAATTTTATGTCATCTTAATTTTAGGTCTTGTGTCACAAATCTGTATATAAAAGGCATTTCCGTCGCTTTATTTATTGAGATAATTCGATGTTCAGTATTAACAAGAGAGGGAACGTAGGGCGCTGACGATTCGTTGTAATATGCTGGCACGCAGATTTTCCCGATGTTCCTATGCGGTAAAGAAGACATTGTTTAGGGCATACTGCCAGTCTTTTTGTACGTGTAGTCTGTGAACTAGCTACACGCAGCGAACCGTCAGTGCCCTGCGGGTCCAATATAACAATGCTTTCAGGTTGCTGATGGGATTGCCTCGCTACTGCAGTGCGTCAGCGATGTTTGCTGAAGCTCAAGTGAATGGCTTTCACGCCATTATACGTAAAAGAGCAGCCTCGCTGATGCGAAGGGTGAGGGGCAGTCCCAACAGCTACCTGAGGGTAATTGCAGACTACGTCCATAGTCCTGTTTGGAGGCATTGGATTGAGCTGCACATATTGTAGGCTGACTGGTTCTATTATTTGTTGTACTTGTGTCGTACTAACATAGTTTTAAGTCATCTTGATGTACTACTAACACTCTATGGACCGAAGAGTCTGAAATAAATGTTTTGAATTTGAATTTGAATTAACTGATATGATTAATTGACTTTCTGGCCTCTACACAGATATAAAAATATCGCGGAAAATATAATCTAGAAACGTCTGAATATTTTTTTATTTATGCACGATATATTTTATTATCAGCCTATTTTCAGCATGTGATGCAATGTGCGTTAAAAAATCTGTATTTCTTTATCTTCTCCATGATAACTTCGATAAGCAACAAGATAAATACATTTTTGGTAGATTTCGTGTCACACAACAGTATCTTACGATACGTGTGACTTAAGTTGTTCATTATTGCACGGCGTGAAGTTTGCTAAGCCCACGAACAACATACTGGTTTGGTGTGGCTTCCCTGGTACCTCATTAACGGCATAACAATGTAAATGTCTACTAACTGCTCCCAAATTACGATGTTTTTTTTTTTTTACATACTTCCTTCACATACTTCCTTAAGGCTCGTACAGACCAGCGTGATATAGCGGGCGCGACACGGGTCGCGCTGCTTGTCACGCCCGCGATATCGTGCTGGTCTGCACGAGCCGTTAATCTTTTCATTTTTTGACATTATATACCTACAACTTTCTATATATATATTTTTTTAGTCAAATTAGATTTGTTACAGCTGTACTGGCAATCATGTCATTTGGTTTAAATAGGTCCTTATATTTATTATTTTGTTAATCTTTTATATAGATTCTTTTCTTTTAGATTTTGTGAATGTGAGAACTTTGTTGTGTGGTTGTAGACTTGTGGACCATTTTCTATTTTGCTAAGCACCTGTTACTTGTTGATAGGCCTACACTGTCCTCTCATACCTATTAACATTGTAATTTGGAAACATTGTAAAAACCAATTATTTTTAAAGGAGTAACCGTGGAGTAGGAAGCGACCAACTGGAAACGTGCACCTAGCTTCTGACGTTTCATAAGTGCCCTTGTAAGTTTATGTGAAATAAAATATTTTGAATTTGAATTTTTGAATTTGACCCCTCTTTTGACATTTGTGTGCTGTGCATTTCTAAATGTCAAAGAACATTTAAAAGTGTCTTCTCTTGCATATTATGCATCTATGAATTTAGTTGATTCATTTTCACAAAGTGTAATAAAAATGGACTACTTAAGTCACAGAGAAGCCTGACTTAAATGCGTGTTTACGTCACACAGTGCTATAAATGTTTTAAACGTTCTTCTAAACGTTGGGTTGCACAATACGAGATAAAATTACCTTTTTCAAATCTTTAAAACAAATTGATCCAGCACTTTAATACAGAAATTATACAGAAATATGAAGACAGAAAAAAACGCGATATAGCGTAACACAATCTATACATAAACCAGCTATTATATTAGGCCCTGCATAGTGACAAACTAAACAAAACGAAATAATTTTAAATAAATTTTGCTGCTGATAAGATATATTGAGCCCTTGATCTACATAATAACAGCAAATTTCAAGGTTTTACAATCGGCTCAATCAGGTATATGATGATACATGCTTGAAAGAAAACTTCAACCTCATTGGCATACTCAAAGTAGTCTCATCTCTGTCTAAAATCAACGAAAGAAAACAGATGGTCACTAAAAGCGTACTTACCATTGTGGGTCTTGGTCTTCTCGTTGTATTTGCAGTTGTAGGCAACGGAGTAGGTGTTGAAGTCAGTCGCGAGGATTAGCAGGGGTGACTCGGAAACGAAATCTATAAGAAACATAAAGAGAATAGTATCGGAATCGGTTTAAAAAGTTACTTCTTAGACAGCTCGTGGTTTGATTTCAATCATAGTATTAGAAGACCGTTTCTTTCATTAGTTGTGATTTATAATCACAACTAATGAAAGGAAAGAAAATACAGGAATTTAGTATAAAAAATCAATTATAATTATTATCCAAGTAGATAATTGAAATCAAAGTACCGACAATAATTATCTCCACAAATACTTTTTTTTAAATATGTAGGATAAGCTTAAAAAGGTGGATTAAACGTGATTAAGACTGAAATAAGGGCCTTCATTCCTTGGAACTGGAGTTAGGACCAGAAAACCAGAAAACTTTCCAGAAAGGAAGATGTCCTTAGTATAAAAAGAGACTATAGGTAATTAAAAAGGTACCTATGTAAAGTCAGTACAGGAACTTGAACTCACCTCCAAACTTGAAGGAGACAACAAACTTGGCGGCTGCGTTGGCATCAGCAGCGAACTTGGCAGTACCCTCGATGAACTTCTTCTCGCCATCAATGATATGGGAGTTCTTGACCGTGACCACGTCGCCATTTAAAGTGTATTCGGCCTGGCCGCATGCGCCCTTGCCTTCGGAAGCAATGGGTAGCTTGGAGATTTCGTACCAGACGCCTTGGTACTGAAAAGAAAAATTAATTTAGATTGATATAAACCCGTTTTATGCAAGCGTAGTGATTACTAGTAATCGATGCTCCTGTATTTTCTGTATCAATGTTGTCTTTACCCTAACTGGGGGACAAAGACCTTCAAATAAATTTAATATAAAATATCAACTGCCTTTTCTCATCTAAGTGTAGTCAGACTTTTTTGCATGGAGTGAGTGTCAACTGACCTCTACAACTTAATTAGACAGTTACTGGAAAAGGCCAAAATTCGAAGGTTACGACAGCCAGTCGCTGACAAACAAAATTTTAATACGTGTTAAAGAAGACAATACATAAGGTTATTTTGTCTATACTGAGAACACCAATGACCTTACTCATTAGCATGGAAGTTTAGACACACCCATTTTAAAACGCAAGTTTAAAATACTAAAAACTATGACATAACAAATGCAAGCAAACTTCATTCGTCCTTCACGGTTCGTTTGCCAACTTTGTATCGCCTGGTCAACTCAAATCATTCAATTCCGCGGTCTGCGCAGACGCACCGTATCTAACTACCTAATTGATCACCGTTTATCGGCAAATTAGTTTATTGTGTATGAATCAGCAAGGTTCAATAGTTTAATGGATTAAGGTCAGATTGGTACGACCTTGATCTTGTATCTAGTCTGTGGCGTATTTGTTGTTCCGTTGTTCACCCTCTGGTGATTTGAAAGGTTCTTTTTGCCTTGTTCTACATGGAATCGAATTCTAAACCTAAACCAATTCGAATTTGAGGCATTTGGCGCTGATAGGCAAAATACAGGCTTTCGCCTAGGTTGACTACAGATGTCTAAATAATTTGTAACAACAAAATATAGCCTATACGATATTTGTATCATTGTAAGCAATTATATAAATAAAATTATAACTGTATTATTAAACCCAGTTTGTTTAATGATAATTGGAATGACTCAATAGGTTTACAAAAACAATATATTACGATTGTTTGTTACCTAGCCTACAACGTATTTCAAACGTATTTCGTACATAATTATGATTATGTTTCCACTTTAAAAACCTCTTTCTTTGAAATAACGTCACCTAAAAACAAATACCCTTTGTACACGGCACGGTTTCTTTACAGTACGGGGTACAAACCAAGCCGTAGAAAAAACCTGTCTGTCAACAAGCTTCCATAGTGATCCATATAACACTGACGACAGAGCCTGCACACGGCGAATAAACTGTAGTTTTCCACGGCATGAAAAACGTGTGAGTTCAAAGGGCCAAAACTATAAAATTCTAGAAGGATACACGGCCATTACATAGTACATGAGTTTAAAAGATGTCCCTATATTATGTCCAATGTCATCTCTGTTAACAGAATAGAGTAGAATACTCTTTAATAATTACATCATACGAATTACAGATACTTAAAAATTTAGAATATTTACACAGAGTAACAAAATGGAAGGTCATACTGCTAAAAGCGATCTTTTAAAGACAACCTTTGGATGGATTTAAAGGGAGAAGGAAAGACAATACGTCTAGTTTCTATATAAAACTTCGCTTGCGGTTAGGCGCAACGGCCGTGTAATTTAGGTACTGTTTACCTATACAATTATCCCCATGTGATGCTTCCGTATTTGCGTATATTTTATTATATCTACATCATTAACCTGACCTGTTTTCAATATAAAAGAATATGTATCTGTACCTACGAGAAATATTCCAGCCCTTATCAGTTTTAGTAAAGCTTTCATATGGATGTATCGACAGACGAAACATGAATTATGGTTTATCACACTTTTCGGTAAAACCTATGGAGGGTAACCAAAATGCGGCTCTTTAAATATTGGTGACAAATTGTGTTTTATTGTAATGGAGACATTTACGAAAATATCAAGATGACAGAAAAAAGTCTTATCGATGTCTTACTAACACTAGTGGAGTTCTTCAGACTGTTTAACGTAAATGAGTTTGGTTTTCGTACCGTATAAAAATGGGAATGGCATGACGAGGACCGAAATACCAATGCACAAAATGTTCCTAATATTTATCTATGTATATATATCATCCTAATATGATTTTCTCTGTCAGCAGAATTGACGGGGTCCGCTAGGGCCGATGCCTGCCGGGGTTGCGAAGAAAACCGAGAGGGAGATCGTGGCCCCCGGCAACAGGGCAACCGAAGGAACACGGGTGGGTTTTAGTCAGTAAGAGTCTGACACGCCCTCCCGCTCCGCCCAGAGCGGGAGAAGTTATTTGATGATTTCCCACCCAAAAAAAAAAGAAGAGATGTACAATATACCTACTCACAGACCCATTAAAAATGATATAGATTAGATCGATCAACTCAAACAATAACGCATTACCCAATGTAGGAAAAAAGAACATAAATAAGCTTTTACTGATAAAGTAAACAGTGAAGATGCATCCAAAGTGACCGATATAAGGCCATGACATGGCCATGTACTTTTATCACCTTAATTGACAGTTAATTAAACATTGTACACTCATGTTATAAAGTAGACATTGATTTGAACCACGCCTGTAACTTGAACTTGGACACTCCCGTTAGCATACATCATAATGATAGCGATTACTTTCAGCGGTTCTGGTTAAAAGTTATTTGCATATGACGATAACGAGGCAAGGCAACAAAGACGTTAAAGGAGTGTCTCTAATTTCAAAAGCAAAGATAATTTGGGATTCATAGGAACATTGCATTTTCACTTTTCTATTATGGGAAAATATGAGCATAAATTATATTGTAAAATACGATAAAGTTGATAGTATGGGAGATAAAAAACAATCACGGAAAGTGCTCATCACGATCATATAAAATTGAATCAAGCGGATAATAGCTATTCAGCAAATCCTGACAAAAATCGTTTATATATTTATTTTTTTGTTATAAGTGTGATTTTTATGTATGTATGTAAATTATTTTTTTGTTATAGAGTTAAGAGAATTTACTCATCGATACTGAAAATGATAAATCATTACTGGGAAAACCAATCGCAAACAGATTTTTTTTTAATGATAAAATTGCGTTCTAATTATGAATGTACTGCAATTCCCACTGTTGGGAATTTGTCGGTGGAAATTTCTGGAATAAATCGAAAATACGACCACATAGATTTATGTGAAATCAATTAGAAAATCTAATGAGTTATTCTTCTACTTTTTAAAATCAAATGTACGAAAGAGTATCTTTCCGATACACTTTCAGATATTATTATTTACTGAACCTGAACAAAATTGTTAAAAATTCTATACTCACAGCTGTAAGGTTGAAGTTTTCAACCGGCTTGACCTCTGGACAGGCTCCATCATGAGAATCGGCCATCGCCACCGCAACAAATGTGATAAACAAAAATCTAAACATTTTGGAAATTATTAAAATATATTTGGTACAAAAATTAAGTCGTTTACGCCTCTCGTGCTTGGACGGTTGTCAGAGATAAACTGGCGGCTGTGGCTACAGACGCATCCTTATATACCCAGAGCTACAGAGGTCATGGACAGACACAATTCGTATCTCAGGATTATTTAATTGACAGAATTGCGAACGAAGAGGATGAAGCGATCAAAGTTCTAGAGACATCGGCCGCTATGCGTTTGAATGTGCTTTCCTTGTACGTTGTGATTGCAACGTAGAAGCTTCGTGATTTTCTCGCTTTACCAAATTTGATGAGATCTTCTAAGAAAAAAGCATAGCATTTTAACTTTTGTCGGTGTTAATACTTTTTCAAATGGCACAGGTTCTTCGCAGCCCAGTCAGGAATGTTATTTTGCTCAATGATCAGGTCCCGAACTCATCGTCAGATTTGCACAAAAAAGGAATGGTTACAATTCAATAGAAATCGAAATCCATTCCGGAGTAATCAAAGTAAGTAGAACATATTTAAAAAAAATCTGTTGTTTTAAGAATTTTCAGATTATATACTGAATATCGAATTTTTCTCTATATTCTTTAACTTTTAAGCAGTACACCCAAACTCTCAACTAATAATAATCGAATGGTGGTAGAAACTGCATCAAAATCCATCCGCGTAGCAGAATAAACTCAAACTCAAAGCATTTATTTCAATTAAACCATTACAGGCACTTTTAAATTGTCAAACAGTCGGTCAGCTAGTCACACGGATATCGATGGTTAGTCAGAAAGTTGAAGCTAGTTGCCCATTCCAATACGTAGATCTGTATGGACAAGAACGGGCAAGAAACTCCAAGGACACTCTTTTAAATATAGATTTTACAAAATCCTGAGTATATTATTCTTGTTGCGTCTGCTGCATATGTGAGAACAATGTAAAAACACAAAATAAAGAAACATATATATTTTTTTTAATCGATTAGAAGTGAGCCCTGGCAGTTAAGAGATAACCAGTGTCAACCTCACGAACATGACGCGCGGATCAGCACCATCCAACTCATCCATTTTGTAGGGATACTGAAACTCGAATACTGGGCTGGAATACCCACAGACAAAGAATTTTTTTGTAATAAAGATATTTGAGATGGTGACAAAATTTACATCATCCTTATAGGCCTTAGAGTTAATTCTATCGAAATCTTTTTTATCTCTATCTATGTAATATTTATCGACTTCTTAACTATATCATACAATTGTCAATTGTTATCAATAAAGGAATTCAAAATTCTGAGTAGATAATGTGACAGGCGTGTGCATGAGTGAATCATTTTGTGCAAACGTTGGTAAAAAATATTGCATCACTTAAAACTAACTGTGCCCTACAAATGTAGGTTTATTTTTGAATTTTGTCTTAAGTAGTTATCAATAAATTAATTATCTTGGTGATAGAAGGAATGGATATTATCTAAAATGGCAGTGATGCTTACAGTAAATAAGAGTTTGCTAAAAATATTTTAGGGATATACACATAATCGTAAGAGACAAATTGACAATTAGTTAAGGAAAATAAGAGTTCTTCAATTAAGAGCGTTCATCCAGAAAGTTGGCAACTATAATATAATATAACTATTATAATTGCAATTCATTATTAATACTTTAGTCCACTAGTTAGCCATATTTCTTATTTTCATACAGTAATATTGCTAAATTAATCAAAACACGTAACTATTTGACAGCTATTTGCGACGTTGCCCACTTTCTGTATAAACGCTCTTAATTAGAAAATTATGACTAGTCTTGATTAATGTAGTATTCTATAAATCTCCATGTCTATGATGAAAAGTACCTTAAACCTAGGATTAAGGAATTTATACAGGAAGGACACTCCCATTTATTCTTGTGTCGTAGGATAAGTAAATCCTTTGCCATCCAAAGTCTAATCCTCAACAAGAACCCAAGAAGATTCAAGGGTATCCCTGGAATCTTCCAGGGATACCTATTCCAGAAAGATGGGTCCACTGCAGTTTTCAAGACATCGAAAAGAATCCGTCGATATAAGATTTCGTGATCGCGCCATTAAACTGTTAAATGGCGTAAGATTGGTCATTAAAGAATCAAGTGAAAAAAAAAAAGTATGATGAATCTCCAGAATGACTGAGTGCAGTTGTTTAGAACATGTTTGCCTCTAACGATCATCATGATCGATCCATCGATATCTTGGGAAAAACCATGAAAACATCTTACTTTTTTTAAAATCATTCTTTATCAACTACCTATCAAGATTTCAAATACCTAGGCATTAGAGCGTTGACACACCGAGAGGTTTCCCACAAGAACTTGTCATGACAAAGGGCCGCAGATCATCCATAACCAATTATGATGTTCATGATAAATAGAGCGGAAAGTGACTATAATGGCAAAACGAATTGCAACCTGCATGCCCTATTGTAGTGCCAACACAAAGGTGCATTTTGTGGAAATGAATAAAAAGTGAAATGAAAACAAACAAACAACTCAAAACAGTCATGCCAATAACTAGCTCTTATCGATGCTTGCAAATCATAACAAATCATGCGGCTATGAGTAGATAATTGGATTTTGTGTGACTTATCTTCTACGTCAATGGCCTTTCAGTATCTCTGGTGTCAGATTTAAATTAAAATTTACCTACACAATTATAATTAGATAATGATAATTTATTTAAATTTCTTTCCTTCCTTTATATATATTAATGTACATCATGAACTTTCTTTTCTGATCACGCTAATAGTTTATTTATGAATTAAAAACATGTTTTACATGTACTTGTTACTAGTCAATTTAAGGCGCAATACACACGGAGACGACAGGACGTAAGCAATGGACATGAATCATGCACGGAATCTTGCTTTGTTAATAAATGGCGCAATTGCATATGCGCCCGTCTACGTCCCGTGTGCCTCTGTCTGCAACGATCCTTACAGTACCTACATGTTATTTTTTTGGGCAAATCATTTGTAATTTAGTGTGTTCAGAAAGTTATACCATTATTCAAATTTGATGCTAATCCTTTTCATTTCAGCTCTTTAATAGTAGACCGTTCCTAATTAAACGTAATCGCAACGGATATAAGCTGCAGGTCCTTCAGGGAATCTAGTTTTCTAAGTATAGGTACAGAATTATAATTTGATAAGATACGGTGAGATATTGATCTGTTACTTTTGGGTAGAATGCTTTAGCATTCTAGTCTTATCATTAATCAACACATTTTCGATCACATTAGAAAATGCGAATATTTCACAATATTTATTAGGTATTTATTTTTCCTCCGGCCGGGCCGTCCTCTTCTGACTTTTATACAAAGAGCCGGTGTGGCATAATAATTAAAGTGCTGTTCAAACTTATTGGTTTTCGAAGTGAACAGGACTGGTTTTCCCATTGTACTTAGAATTAAATTAACGTTTGTTTATTAACATTTGTAGATATTTGTAGTGTTTATTATGGCTTTTTTCCTTGATAAAGCTCTATCCATATTACATCGACTGAGTTGAAACAGCGATAGAATTAAGTAAATATTATTATTGTTTCACTGTAAATTTAAATTATCATTTTGCAGACCCACGATAAAACGGTTTAGTCCCGTCTCGGCACCTATGAATTTATTTATTATTATTTTAAATTTATGATGTGGATATATCCACATCATCATTTTATAATGGATTTCCGCAAGGTCACGCCTGAATCAATTAACTAAAAAAATAATATATATATCGGAATGTTTCGTGGGAATGATAAATAAATTTATGGGTGCCGAGACGGGACTAAACCGATAAAACTGTCTTTATTTTGTAGGTCTGCCTAATAAATAAAAATATTCGGACTGGCTAATATAAAATGTTAGATCAAAATAAATTGACATAGGCGAAAAGCATCAGTGATTATGGTATCGAAACCACAGTAATTGATAATGTTAACAATCTTATTATTGCTCATGTATTTTGCAACACACAACCACAGGTAGGTACAGATGGCTAACTCCTCAAAATCATTTCAATAAAATACGAATCTTGCTACGACATAATAAAGTGGAATTCAGGTCACACAGAGCTAATTATCTTCAGTTATATTCACCTAGAATTTGCATCACTTTCTATCGCGTAATTCTTATATCTTCTGACTACATTATTGCCACTGAATTCGACAAGTCGAGCCCGATACCTAAAATGCGGAGTGACCCATCTGTGTAATGTATTCATCTGTGACACAGCACAGTCACAGTCAGTTTAGCATGACTATAACCTAATAAAGCGATTCTGCCAAGTCAATAAGTGTTCAATTGTAATTTAACTCAAGACCCAATGGGTCTGTTTAATTTAATAGTGAAATAACAGCAAATCTCGAGGGCTGGGAGACTTGGACTCCTCTAATACAAGTCTTGAGTAGAGAAGTCCTTGATTGGGAAAAGTGCAAAGAGTGTACAGAAGCCCTTTGCTTTCCAATGGGACAGTAAAGGCTATTAGTATTAATTAGAATAGCCGATAGGTAGTTGAATCATGGTCATCAGCATCACTTAGGCGAAAGACGTCTAATGTTTGGCATCATCATACACTAATCACTGTATACTAAAGTTTAATATTGGGCCAAATATTTATCTTAACTAATACATCATACATATCATGCCTTGTTTCCCCGAAGGGTTGAGCAGAGGTGTCCCTGTAGCAGGTTCACCCACATTTCGCCAGTTATGTTTTAAGTACATGTAATAGGGGGCGAGCCTATTGCCATCAACCGGGCACAAATCCAGACTCCGGGCTGCTACTGACAAATTTCAGATAGAAAAACCCAATAACACTTTGCCCGACCCGGGAATCGAACCCAGGACCTCAAGCTCAGCAGTAGCGCTTGCGACCACTAGACCAACGAGGCAATAAAAAAAAACGAATAATAATAAAATAAAGAGAAAATATTTGATTTTTTGTTTGTTTGTTTGTAATGAATAAACTCCAGAAATACATAAGCGATTTAGAAAATACTTTCACCTTTAAAAGCTATATTAAATATAGCGCACTGTTAGATATAACTTTAAATTTGCTGTGGAAAATGTCGTAGGTTACCTATATATTTGTAACTCTCGTATAATTATAATTTTGTATAAATAAAAATAAATAAAATTGATTTATTTCAGGTCCTAGACCCATATTAATTACAAAAACAATACACAAATTTGTCAATTTTATAAATATCACTATTTGAGTCACAGGTAAATGTCAAGATTTTAATGTATAACTGTTTATTTTTCCGAAAAAATAAAATAAAAAAATAAAATATTATCAGCGAGTAACATGGGCTGGCGAACGAAGTCGCGGACAGAAGCTGGTGTATAATAAAATCACTGTATAATAAAGTTTGTAAAACTGTGCCGTATCTAACAATTTGAACGTTTATTGCCTAATAATTCTGAATAAAAACCCGTCCAAAAATGCTAAATATACATACAAACAATAATGTCAAATTGACCACCAAAGTTAACAACACCATTGAATCATATTTTCCATCATAAAAAACAAATTACATAATTTTCGTAAGAATGGCGGCTGATGGGCACATCACGTTCCAATTCATGTGCACTCGACATCGTGGAAAGTTTAAAGGATGAGAGTGGTTACAATTTGGACGAGTCCAATTGAACGCTTCCAACAGCACCCCGCGATGTTTCTAGACGGATTAAGAGGACCATTCCGTTGTGTAACACGATTCTGTTTACGTTGTGCTATATTATGGTTGAGCTACGTTAATAATAATATATGATATTTATTTTCATTCATATCTATATATATAAAAATGAATCCCTATTTCCCTTGGTCACGACATCACACTAAAACGGCTGAACGGATTTGGATGAAATTTGGGATATGGATAGACCTTGACCCGGAGAAGGACATAGGATACTTTTTATCCCGATATTTTTACGGGATCGAGACTTATGCGGGTGAAACCGCGGGGCGCAGCTAGTACAATTATATTTTTAAATATTTTATACTTAAAAAGATATAAAAAAACATTTAAAATAAAAAAAAAATAGAAGTCCGCCGGTGTCGGGAGCAGGGTCCAAGCTACCGGTGGTTAGGGCTGCAGAGACAGGAACCACCTCTGTATCAGGCGCTTGATCCAACCGCCTAACGAGAGCCTCGAGAGATGTTGGCCGAGGCTTTAATCTTACTTAAAATATAATATTGTAAGTAAGATTAATTGGGAACTGGTTTTGATTAATTAATCAACTTAGGTTTGTTTTATTTAAGTGGAAATTCATTGAACATTTTAATTATTTCCAATGTTAGTTGTACAAGATAAATAGAACCAACTTTTTTTTAAAGATATTTTCGGCTAGTAATTTCCAATTCTTAAATAAATTAACTCAACAAAGACATACGTGTTTGTTATACTAATGGCAGTGTACGAAAGATATTATCCAGTTTAGAGGTGCAAAAAAAGAGCCGTGTATCTCACATTTTTCTTCATTAGAAATAAGTAAACTTGTTGATTTATCTATGTCCATTCTATTAATAGAGGATCATCATCAGTACTATTTACTGTCTAACTTTACACTTAACTATGAAAGCCCCTCGCAGTAAACAGAACGTTTGGTTAGCAACACGTTCATGTTTTTTCTCGAATATTAAGTCATACAAGTTCAATGCCATTGAAATACTTCTCGTGTAACTCGGTAAATACGATGAAGTAACAAGTGAATAAAAATGTGTGAAACACAAATTGTTATAACATGTTACAACAGTGTGTTGTTGCTGTTGATACTGCTTAGTAACATTTTTGTTTTATCCATCTATACATTGCATACAATACATAGGTACATTGATACAAATAAATAAAATTGAAGTGTCTATTTGCAATACCAAAATACCAACTTTTTACTTAATGCATATGAAAGTAGTAATAGCAATTAATGCGATTTCGCATAAATTTCATTAGCATGTGAATTCCTGAGTCATAGCATGCTAGTTGCTATTACTATGTTATTTGCTAATATGACAATAATATGCGAATTTTGTTAATATGCAAATTAAAAAGCGCGTTCGCCTTAGGACGTTTCCTAGCGTGCGTTTAGTTTACTCGCCGATAATATTTTATTTGTGCTAGTACACCTGCATATTTAATATGATTAAGTTTGATCATATAATTAAATATATGAAAGTAAAGTATATAAATTACGAAGCGTTAAATTCACTTCGCACTTCACAGAATTTTGCAACTATATTTTATTTGCTAAATGCTAAATGAGCATTCTCATGCTAACAATGAATGCGAATACTAATTAATCCATCACTATACGAAAGTAAGGTACTTATAACAAAAAAAAAAAAAACATTTTCTTTGTCTATCTGTCTGTTTCTTCCACCTTATCTCTTAAACAGCTTGACCGATTTTGACGGGACGTTCACTGGCAGATAGCTGATATTATAAGAAGTAAATAAATTTTAGTAAAAGAATTAGGGCCCTCGCGAGCGAAGCCGCGGGCAGTAGCTAGTTATTAAATAAGAAAATTGTACTTTTCCTATGTTTGCGACGTAGGACGAACCACTGCATCAATTTGTCTGCTCGTAAAACGAATTAAAGAACTACGTTATTGTACAAATAGCGATTTTAGCATAAGCACCTATTGCAGGACTCGGAAACGTTATTTTAAATACCGTTTTTAAAACGTTTCAAAAAGTTCTTTGTACAACCAGTACAACATTTTGTTCGGAACGAAAACGAAATTAGAACATTTTCAAACAGACGCGCACAGAGCATGCGCCGACAAACATGAACTTGTTTAGTTAAATTGTACCCTATCTTCATTTCATTACATCATTATTTCGGATGCGCTTGCCGCTTACGTATTGATTTGGGTTGTGTTGTAAGTTTCCCATCGATCAACCCAAAAATGGTTAAAAACGTTTTATTAACCGAGAACAATTTAAATTTAGTTGTTCTTCAAAAACGTTGAATAACGTTCAGTTCGAACGTAACCGAAACAAATCGTTTCTTAGGTTTTTAAGACGAAACTGTTTCGAAAAATATACCGTTATCCAAGCCCTTACCTATTCTAGGTTTTCACAGTCACAAACATAATTATATTACTATAGACATTTCAGCATTTCAGCAATTATATCTGATTTCATGATTCATCTATTAATACCTGTGTCATTTGTGGAAAGCATATACAAGTGGCAGCACAAATATATGACTTCGAAGTCACACCAAAACTACCTAAAGAGCCAAAATAGGTATAAGATGCTTCATCAGCTTCAAAAAGTGAAGCGCCCGTCAGGGTTCGAATCTACGACAGTTACCAATGGACCAAAGTCAAAATCAAAGTCAAATCATTTATTTCAAATAGGCCCATGTATGGCACTTTTGAACGTCATTTACAGACTAATATAATTGATTCTAGTCGCCCCTTCCAAAAGGTAGTTTTCGTATGGAGAAGAATGGGCAAGAAACTCCACCGTTACTCTTTTAAAATGTTTTACAATAGTTTGTATTAGTACGTACATTAGTTAAATAATTATATGTGAAGACGATGCACCTAGAATAAAATTACTATACCACAATAGGTAAAAAGAATTAAAAATGAAGCAACGACAGATAATTTAATTATGTGATAGATACATGGTGCTCACATATTTACAAACATTGTAAAAGTAGACGATTTTCCTAATGTTTTTAAAATTAATAAGTCAGTGTGTGAGGAAGTAATCACAGAATTTAAAATCAATGTCATATAACACAAAATTATAAATTTTACAATTCAATTAGCAACCTGTTTGATTTTGTCTTGATTCTAAATTGTCCTATGGAGCAGGACCAGCATGTTTCCAAGCACTCTTATCTTGGATATATTCCTCTAATTTGTAATATGCTTGTTTACATAGTGTACTTTTAATATGAGTTTTAAACCACCTCTGCTCTAGCTCGTTCTACTAATACAATAATTTCTATACAGCTGTCGAAGTGCGGGTGACATAGTTTTGCCTATACTTTCGGAATTCAGGGAATACTGTTTGGTCTAATTGCTATGTTAATTCTAAAGAAGTACTTTTCTCAACTAGTATTTAGTTACATAAAAAAACAGCTGCCAACGCTTTTAGGCGACTGTACTCACTACAAACAAATAGATAGTAATCTGCAATCACACACAAAAATGCACTTCACATCGCTTTTAAAATGTACTCACATTACTGCACACGCACACAAAAAATCTCATTAAAACCTTTATTATTCGGTATTTTAAGGTTTTAAGAAAGCACATTCTCAAAGTGGGAAACGTCGCAAATAGCTGTCAAATATTTCGCTGTTTTGATTAATTTGGTAATATTACTGCATAGAAGTATGAAATATCGCTAACTAGTGAACTAAATTATTGATGATGTAACGAATATTTAGTTTTAGATGTAATAAAAGTATTTGGAAACTTTCTAAATGCCCTTTTTACGCCTAAAACGGTTACAACATCAAATTCAGTGTTATAATTGCAATTCATTATTAATATTTTAGGCCACTAGTTAACGATATTTCATATTTCCATGCAGAAATATTAATAAATTAATACAAACAGGTAAATATTTCACAGCTATTTGTGGCGTTGTCAACTTTTAGAATGCACGCTCATAATTGCATATAATATTTATTGTAACATTGAAAATGAAAACTCACAATTATGTTGAGATTATTCACAACAATCTTTATACTTCCACTAATAAAAATATTGCTATTTACGATTAAAGAAACGATAAATTATTATAACTAAGATATGATTTTATATAAATTAGCAGATGCACCATTATTTGATTAGTATATATAATTGTGACGTGCCGGTACATAACCATGATTGATATGAATTGATATTCCGTGAGCCACAACCCGGCGTGCCAGTGTTTCCTGAACAATGCGATGAGAATATTGCAACAGTTCCGAACTTTAACATGAATGACGTGAGATCACTCACGTCGCATTCAAACTCAAAGCAGTTATTTCAATTAAACCATTTACAGGCACTTTTGAATTGTCAAAATGTCGGTCAGTTAGTCAGAAAGTTGAAGCTAATTGCCCATTCCAAAACGTAGATCTCTATGGAGAAGAACGGGCAAGAAACTCCAAGGACACTCTTTTAAATATAGATATTACAAAATCCTGGGTACATCATTCTTGTTGCTTCTATATGTGAGAACAATGTACAAAAAATAATCAAAAGCAATTGAAAATATAAGATTAAAAATTAGCCCTGGCAGATAAGAGATGACCAGTTTCAACTGACGGCGCCCGTTCGCGAACATGACGCGTGGATCAGCACCATCCAGCTCAAACATTTTGTAGGGAACCGAATGATCCAACACACTCGCCACCATCAGCGAGACATTTAAGTGAGCATGACATATTCTCAACTGCCATGCTCTTCCAAGTCAACATACATCTTAATAACTTAATAAACGGGTCCATGGTCTCACATTTACAAAAATAAAAATGCTTATAAAAATACTATAGTCTCCAATGTATTTAAAAAAATAAAAGAATTTTACCACCAAAAAGAAAGAAAATCATTACTAATTGGAGCATTCAACAATTTACTTGGTAAAACAAAAATAAACATTAAGTTCCTAATGTCAAATACATTTTTTTTTTTAAAGGGGAAGCAACTCTTCCAAATATTAAAAATGTAACTAGTGAGCCCAAGTGGCTTTGGAGCAGGACCAGCATTAAGCCAAGCATTTTTATCTACGGTATAATCATCTAACTTATATTATGCTTGTCTACATAGTCCTTTATTATTTATTCATTCTGCACACTATTTATAAGAGCACTTGTTCAACCAATACATTAAACCTTTCAGTTCCAAGGTATATGGCACGAAATTGCAGGATATCCTAAGGCTAACCAAGATGGGCAGTGCATCAGCCAAGCCCCAATCCGGCGTGCCAGTAGTGTTTCCTGGACAATGCGTAGAGAATATCGTGGCAGAGCCGAACTTCAACATGAATGACGTGCGATTAATTTATTTGAACGCATCATTATTTATTCATTCTGCACACCATTTAAAAGAGCACTTGTTTAACCAATACCTTTGCGTTTCAGTCCCAAGGTACATGGCAAGAAATTGCAGGATATCCTGAGGCTAACCAAGGTGGGCAGTGCATCAGCCAAGAGTTCATTGTTAATGCTACGAACAGCATGCGCCTAGATTGATTCAGTTTACTTGAACTCAATCAATCAACAACCGAGGGTCACGTCACATTCGCTAGCAATGATGACCTTAGTGGAAAATTGGAAATCAATATTTGGGTTAACGGAATAAGTGAGCGTTATTTTCGTCAAGAAAACAATATTTTTATTAGATATTGTGAAGTAATTTACAATAATTAAACACGATTAACATTTTCTACCTCAATCAATACCTTACTGGATTCTGAGCACGGATTATACAAATTATTCGTTGGTTTACAGTTGTGTCAACATTGACGAAGAATATAGAACAGGTCAGTTTAAATCCACCTTCCTTTTACAGATCCAGATCTTTTTAAAAAACGCTATTCTCACATTTACTTTGTGAGAGCTAATTTTGACTAACTATTTTGAACAGTTGGCAGTTGGAAACTAAGTCGAAACCTAGAACTAAGCGAGAACGCTAATAGCGTCATAAATGACGTCATGAGTACAACACAAGCTCTCAGAGAAGAATATTACTAGGACACAAGTCAGACTGATCAAGCTTGTTTCCACTACCCAACACAAACTGGGGACAGAGTCATAATCCCTGATCAGTGCGACATCAATATTCCTGCAGTGGAGTCCTTCAACGTGGCTAGAGTAAGATAATATTTGGATTTGTATTCACTCACTTTCTGCATGCACTAACATCGATAAAGTATCTATCATCATGTCATCGTCTGCAATATCGCACACTTAATAACTTTGAAATGACATGTTAAGGGAGGTCTTGCGAAGCCTAGCGACAAACATCATGCGAATCGCCCGGTGACTCGAGGTCCACTTGCACGTTCAGCTAGGTTATCCTAAAGAAAAAAAATCTCTTCCCTGCAAAAAACGAGCTAAAAACTAAAACAAGTATAAAAACCGACCAAGTGCGAGTGGGAGTCGCACGCGCACGAAGTTTTCCGTACCATTATCTATAAAAACGGCAAAAAAAATCACGTTTGTTGTATGGGAGCCCCCTTAAATATTTATTTTATTCTGTTTTTTTTTTTATATTTGTTGTTATAGCAGCAACAGAAATACATCATCTGTGAAAATTTCAACTGTCTTAACTATCACGGCCCTCGTAACAGACGGACAGACAGACGGACGAACAGCGGAGTCTTAGTAATAGGGTCCTGTTTCACCATTTGGGTACGGAACCCTAAAAACAAGTTATATTTGTTAATGTAATTCAGAATAACTGTTACAACTTGTTTTTTACTTTTTACAATATGAGTGGCCTTTCCCTTTGTGTATACAGATTCTGCATACACAAAGCGAAAGGTCACTCGTTTACTCACTAACTAAACAGATAAATAAAATTGTCATTGCTTTTGGGGACCCTCGGGGTGATATAAAGATTCTAACGATATCCCATACATCCAAATCTGTTCAGACATTTAAAAGTTATGGTGGAACAAAGAAAGTCACATAGATACATACATGAACTCTGAAAAAATTACACTCCTTTTTGGGCAGTCGTGTACCGTGCATTATCACGGAGTTAATAGCAAATTCTGGGTTAATCAAATCTACCAAGAGTTAGGGGTAAACCTAGGATTAAACATCTAAATATTTAACCCACCTATGTGGGAGTTAAGTCGGTAAATTCTGGGTTAGTATAAGTAATGTCAAAATAAATTAACGTTCTGAGGTACTTACCGCTGATAACTTATATTATATGTAATATTGTACGAAATTCGGTAATCAGCAGGTAATTAATTTAATCATGAACTCATAAAAAAAACAATTTCCTTCACTGACGTTTCGTTAATCGATAAACTAAATCTCCACAGGAACTTAGAGATTTAGAAATTAAATTCCATTTATGAAATTAATGTCATGTTATAAAATTCGAAGACAAGTAAGTATTACGTATCGTAAGGTAGTGTAAAAGAGACTGGAATACAATTACGGTTCATTATTTGTTCATAAATTTTTGGCCGGATTACATATCAAGGCACAGACATATTACAATTATATTTTATGTTTCGTCGATTGAACCATAGACTACTATTTTATATGGATTAAACTGCAATGTTTCCAACTTAAAAAATACTAATCTCAGGTTAACCAACCCGGTGTTTCTTTATAGTGGCGCGACGCGTAATAACAGATAAAATGTTAATTACTTAACCCCGAGTTTACAAACTTTACATTTATATAATCAACCCGACTAAATGTGCAAATGGGCCTAAGTATAGTAACTAAATTAAAAAAAATTGGTCATAGAAATTATTAACAGTACAATTTGTCGCGTTACCAACCATACAAGACTAAAAATTATGTAATTGGGTTTGGTTTTAAATGAAAATTTAAAACCAAACCCAATTACTGTAAAAACCTATCTTTATCAGTTTGTATTTCCTGAAAAGTAATACATGTAGGTATATTTTGTTTAAAAGTCATTAAGTAAAGAGAACTACATTATTGTACAAATACTGATTTTAACGTAGATGTACCTATGTTAAAATCAATTGTTGGTGTGTACAGTCACGAACATAAATATATTATTAAGGACATTTCAGCTCGGCAATAATATCTGATTTCACGATTCATCCATTAATATCTGCCATTTGTAGAACGCATATATACAAGTGGCAGCACAGATATATGACATTGAAGGAACACCAAAACTATCTGACGAGTCAAAATATAGGATGCTGCATCGGCTACAAAAAATGTGTCACCTCTTTTTTTTTTTTTTTTGAGCGTGGGAAATCATCAAATAACTTCTCCCGCTCTGGGCGGAGCGTGAGGGTGTCAGACTCTTACTGACTAATTTGCCTGTTGCCGGGGACCACGATCTCCCTTTTGGTTTTCTTCGCAACCCCGGCAGGCATCGGCCCTAGTGGACCCCTTCGAATCTGCTGACATTGAGGCGCGCGTGGTACACAACGCGCCGTCGACCCGGGCCTGGTCCTTATCGGACGGTGAGCCACCCATTGCTCACCGTCCGCAAGCCCGCGCCTACGGTGGCCGGAAATTCTCGACGCCTCGTGATTCCCGACGCCCTGGGCGTCTCCTCCTGCGGCGGTTAGGGGCATGAGGACGCGAAATTTGCCTCTCCCTCACGCGTTCCGCCTCCTCCTTCGCGAGCATTACCGCTTCGCAGAAGGAGGTGACGGCCTCCCATTTCCTCTCGCTCCGTACCATGGCCTGAACCAGGGCCGGACGCGAGAGATCACCGCCGCCGATCGCCTCCACGAGGACACGGCAATGCTCCGCCCAAGCTGGGCAGACCTCCACCGTATGCTCCACCGTGTCCTCCGGGCGATCCACACAATGGTGACACCCGGGCGTTTCCTCCCGCCTTATCCTGTGCAGGAACCTCCCGAAACTGCCGTGTCCGGTGAGGACCTGCGTCAGGCGGAAGGTGAGGACACCGTGGCGCCTCTCTAGCCACTCCTCAAAGGGTCTTATCGCCGCAATTGTGGCGTGCCCAGCGCTGGGTTGCGACAATCGCACTCTCCATGACGCCATGAGATCCCGCCGGAGCTCTGTCCGCTGTGCCGCGATTTCTCGCGGCAGCGGAGTTAAGCCCCGGCGTTTCGCCTCCTCGCGCCACTCCCAAATGTGCGCGAGGACCTTTGCCTCCAGATCCCATGGCGGTAATCCGGCAAGGAGGCTCGCCGCCTCGCAGGAGACCGTGTGGTATCCTCGAGCCAGCCGGATGGCCATACCCTCTGGGACGCGTTCAACCGGCGGGCTGGCCGCAGCCTTAGTGAACGCGCCCACACCGGTGCCCTGTAAAGGGCCATGGACCGCACGACCCCCGCGTAGAGCCTCCGGCAGGAGGCGTTTGGATCCCCTAGATTGGGCAGGAGCCGCTTCAACGCAGCCCCGGCCCGCTCCAGTCTGGGAGCCAAACGTCGGAAGTGCTCGACGAAGTTCCACCGGCTGTCGAGGACAAGTCCCAGATACTTCATCGTCGACTCGACGCCGATGTGAACCCCTCCCGCCATTACCTGGGAACCCGACGGTGGCGCATTCCGAGGTCCATGAAAACCCATGGCCTCGGACTTGTGCAGGGCCACCTCGAGTCCCAGCTGCCGGATCCTGTCGACGATTGTCGCAACCCCGCGTGTCGCTAGTTCGGCCGCCGCCTGGTACGACCCCCCCTGTGCTAGGACCAACGTGTCGTCAGCGTAGCAGACCACGCTGACACCGCTAGGGAGGTCGGCGCGCAGCACCCAGTCGTATCCGATGTCCCACAGATGCGGCCCCAGGACCGATCCCTGTGGGACACCGCACGACATCTCTCGCCGGTTCCATTCTCCTTGGTGACCGGGGTAGATGACGGCCCTGTCCGTCAAATAGGCCTCGACCACACGACAGAGGTAGGTCGGCATCCGGTGATACCGGAGTGCCTCCCTGATGCAACTCCAGGGCAGGGTGTTGAAGGCATTGGCGATGTCTAGAGACACCGCCAAGACGACCCCACCCCGGGCCACAGCATCCCCCGTCGTGAGGGCCCGCACGCGCATGATGGCGTCCACCGTAGAGCGCCCCTTGCGGAAGCCAAACTGGCTCTCCGCCAGATCCGGCCCCACCCGCACCAGCCGCTCGACGAGGCGGTCTGCAATGACTCTTTCAAAGAGCTTGCCCACCTCGTCGAGCAGCACGATGGGCCGATAAGCGGACGGAGAGTCCGCTGGGCGCCCCGGCTTCCTGATGAGGACCAGTTTCCCCGTCTTCCAACGAAGTGGGAACTGGCCCCTCTCCATGCATGCGCTTAGGAGCCCCCTTAGTCGAGGCCCGAGAGCCCCCAAGGCCAGGACCCAGGCTTTTCCAGGTATGCCGTCGGGTCCTGGGGCGGTATTTTTCGCATTCATCTTGCGTACCGCCACTCTCATTTCCACCTCGGTCACCTCCGGAGCATCGTCGTCGTCGTCGGCGGTGTGGTCCGCATCGGGCACCGCAGTAGGCGGAGCCAAGGGCGGGGGAGTATGTTCCCCTCTTGGAGGGAACAGAGCGCTCACCACGTCCCCCACAAGCTGGGGCCGGAGACTCTGCGTCAGCGGGGGAGCCCATGGGCGGAGTTTCTCCCGCACCATCTTATATGGGCGTCCCCACGGGTCCCTGTTTAGAGTCTCCAGCAACTCCTCGCGGGCCACTGCCCTGGCCCGCAGGATCTCCGCTTGGAGGGCGGTCTTCGCCGCTCTGTACCCCTCGTACAGCTCCGCCTGAATGGCTTCCGTATCCGGAGGGCGGATACGGAGCCTGCGGTGCCTGGCGTACCGGCGTCGCGCAGTAACGCACGCCCTGCGCAGGGTTTCCAACTCCTGCGACCACCAGATGTGTCACCTCTAAGAATGCAATAATATCGGATATGCCTTGCGTTATTAATATCTGCCTACTCAGTTAAATTCAGACGAATAATTATAATACCTCGTTGTGATCACAAATATTTTACATCAATTAAGCAGCATAAAAACCTAACTTTGAAGGAAATTCCCAATCCATTGCTTCATATTTTTAAAAAATTCGTCTACTCAGCAACGTAGATAACGCAATGAACGTGACTGAACCATTAAAATAATGCATTTCGATCAATTGCCATTTTATGCGTGTTTCGCAATTACCGCAAACCTATTTATTGCAAAGAGCACCCTACCATACTCATCTATTACCAGATACTTGAACTGATAGGTAAAAATTTTCGCAATTATAATCCTAATTCCTGTTTCAAATTTTTGACTTTATGCCTCCTTTATAGGTAGGTTACTACCTAAAAAAAATATTCCTTGGGTTAATTTTAACCAATGGTCAACTTATTTATTTATGTTAGCCAACAATTGTTTACACAATACATTTAAAATAAATTCTTTAATAGTACGTTTATAAGTGCAACAATTACTTACAGGCTAACACAACATACACCATTTATGGTTTTTAATAATATAAACAAAGCCAAAAAAGAATGTGCGTCACATCCACGCAAAACGGCCATCGCTCAGCATAAATGCTGCGACCCCATGCGAGACAGAGCCCCAGCGCTGATTTTCAGCGACAGCCGGCGCTGACGTGATGACGTCAACCTATAATGTTCCCTCTGATGGGGCACAGGCCTCTCGGTGAGAAGTTATGGGCATCCACCACGCGAGTCCAGTGCGGCTTGGAAGATGTCACATGTCTTCGAATTTTTGGTTCTAGGACATGCTGGTTTCCTCACAATGTTTTCCTTCACCGTTTTAAGAGCAGTGATGATGAAATTATAAAAAGTAAAGCGCCTGTCAGTGTTCGAACCTACGACCACTGGGCCACCACTGCTTTAGCTCCTTCTACTCGTAGAATAATTTTTACACAACTGGCTAAATGCCGGTGAGATATTTTTGCCTATGGTTTCGGAATTCAGGGAATATTGTTTGTCCTAATTGGTAGGTTAATCCTAAATAAGCACTTTTCTCAACTAGCATTTAGCTACATAAAAAAACGCTTTTAGGCGACTGTACGAACAAACAAATAGATAGTAATCAGCAATCACACACAAAAATGCACTTTACATCTCTAATACCTTTTAAAAAGCACACACATTACTGTACACGCACACACGCATTATTGTTCATGAATAGGTTTATAGACTGACACAATAAATCTCATAAAACCTTTAATTCAGACTTTTCAGATTTTAAGTTCATACAATATTTATTACCACAATGATAATGAATATTCACAATTATCTTGGGATTATTCACAGGAATCTGTTCACTTGCACATAGAAAAACATTGAACAATACGATTTTTGCGATTAAAGAAACGATAAATATAACTAAGATAAGATTTTATATAAATTAACAGATAAACCATAATTTGATTAGTATACCAATTGTGATGTGCTAGTGCATAACCATGATTTCATAATGTCGAAAGTAATAGTATTAGTTTTTAGTCTCGTTGGACTATTTAGTGTGTGTGTCGGACAAGTGATACAAGATGGACAGTGTACCAATCTTCCCATAAAGGCAGATTTTAATTTCGACGCAGTAAGTTGTTCAGTTTTCTGGTCGACTAATGACCGATTCCAGAACCAATAACAGATAGCTATACCTACTCACCAATCGTAACTCAAAAATTCTTAAGTATTTAGTACTTACCTACTTTGAAAAATTTGGTTGCAAAATTTTACATTCAAAATTCCCTCTAGATTTTTTTTGCAGGATGGAAAGTATAATCTTTTCTAAAAACGTGATTAACATTATGAGATTCTGATAGTAAATAGTTTATGTGTATGAAACTCAATTGATCTGAAACAGTTTTTAACCGACTTGTCTTTCTTCAGATTGACCTCCCCATGTAAGGTAGTCATGCGTAGCTACTAAAAAGAAAACTTGACTCCGTGCAGTGTGAATAAATAAATTAGGTAGCATTTTATGAAAGAACAATACCTAATGCCATATCGTGTTCACGTATCAATTAGCGTCGATCGCACAATATAAATGATTAAAACAATTGACGACGATAAGAAAGCCACTGTCTAATGCTACGTGCGTTGGGCTGCATCAATTGGGTACCCCAATTGTATTAAATTTTTAATACAACTGGAGCAATTGATGCAGCCCACTGTACATCGTACACACGCAGCGCTTTATTTTATCGCAGGCAACTCGTTCCAGTTTAGCGTTCTCTAAATCTCACTTCCACACAGATTTTGACCGCGCAAGCGACAAATCGACTGTCAAAATGTGTGTGTAGACCACTAACAAGGTTTGGGCGTGAGATTTTGAAATGGCATGTTTTTAATCGAACCTCTAATAATTCCCATTTTGCGCTCCTAAAAATCTCTATCTTTTTGGGTGCATCCCTTGATGGCCTTAAGGCCTAATAACGTCTTCTTTTTCGTAAGATATAAATATATACGGGCGTACCCAAAAAAAACAAATTTGGATATTACTGCCTGGTTGGTAACGTGGTTTGTTTTTTTTTTTCACTGCTATGCGCGGTACTTGTTACATCTCTATGCGATTTAAAAATACGTGCGGTGACGTACCGCAAATTTGCAGCAGGAGGCCTGCTGTGAATAAAACGCATGCGTTTTTTTCATCGCAATGCGCGCACTTCTATGACATGCCATACTTCACAGATCATGCGGTAAAAAAACGCACGGTAGTGCCATTTAGGCCTTAGGCAGCTTGTGCAATACTTAAATGGAATTTTACAGTCCAGATGAAATGAAATCTCCAGATAATTACGTGTAATTTGCGTGAAGATCGAACCCCGCCGAAAGAGTAAAATTTCCACACACACAAGCGGTTGAAGGGTCCATTATTCGTAAAGCCAAGTTTAAAGTAAACGTCGAAGTATTTATTTGTAGATCATAGGCCAACTTCATATCAGGAATTTAAGATATTATCCAAGATACCTAATGTTTCTACGTCATTGATCAACCGTATAAGATAATTATAATAAAAGATCTCATAGCTAGATAAATCCTTAATTATGTTAAAATTTTTATAAATGAAGTCATAAACTCGCACCTTCTTCCCTACATTTTATACCGTGTGAAACCCCTTTTCTTCTGCTTTCATGAAAATTAGGGGTTCATATCTTTGGGTTAGTTTATTCATTCAGAGAGGAAAATGCTCTATACTTACATACATGATTGGCAGATAGATTAAATAGACAGGAATTATACCTATAGATATGTGTCAAATCTATATGAAATCAATCCTTTTCTTTTCCGGTGGTTTTTCAAACTCCATCACTGACCCTGAGGCCCTTTTGGATTGTCAAGGGGTCGGTCATTCAGAAAATTAAGCTAGCTGCCCATTCCAAAGCGTAGTAGGTTCCTGTGGAGAAGAACGGGCAAGAAACTCCACGGACACTCTTTTAAATCAAAATATTGTGATAAAATATTGATTTTATCATTCATGTTGGAATTATACATGTAAGAACAATGTAGAAAATGTGCACGGTAAAAGCGTCCGTGACCCTAATTAATATTAGATATAAATGCTAAAGTGAGTTTGTATGTTTGTTTGTTTATTTTTTACGCTTTCTTTAGCTAAAACGGCTGAACGGATTTGCTACTTTTCATCATGGATCGCAGACGAAGTCGCGGCAACAGCAAAAAGATAAAAACAAAAACAATTCAAAATTGTATATAAGCCGTGGCAGCTAACAGATGACCAGTCTACTGACGGCACCCGTTCACGAAAATGACTTATGGAACAGTGATTGCTGCAGAAAACGTGATTGCTGATTTTTTTAGTACCCAAACGTCAGCTGGTCCCATAGAGTGTTCGGATCCTTAATAAGACACACGATCGATTTGCATCAAAAATTTCATTGTAAAAATTGCCCATTTTCTTGCTGACTGTATGTTTTTTTTTCAAAATCTGTGAATGCAGGTCAAACTTTCTCAAAGTTAAGGACAGTCTTCCAAGACCGTTTTCCCACAGAACATATAAAAGAGGTTAGAAAGGAAATAGTTTCGGATTTGCATCAGAACGCGTGTCGCCGTTTGTCTCCCACTCTTTAACCTCACTACAAGCAAGAGACCAATGCCTACGCGGATTACGCACACAAATAAACAACACGCACTTAGATCGTCAGTTTGCTATTGGTTTTCACATTAACGCAATCTCTGCGTTTAACGTACACTCATACACGCGTAAAAGCTCATGTATGGTAGTGCGACTAAACTGTCGATTATTGATATCGATAAAATTAATGTAATCTTGCTTCTTTCTTTACAAGTATTGTGGACTATGTGGACTTCTGTAATGCATGTTGTAAACATGTATTCATGCGAATATATAAACAAATAAATAAAAGTGAAACAAATAAAAAATACAAAACTGAATCTTGCATGTCTGCTTGCGATTATATCGTTTTTGTCTACAAACTTCATAATGGTAATGTTGAAATTACAAATATCACAAGTATTTTAATGTTTTTGGACTTACCGGTGGAAAGAAATCCCTTCTCGTGCTACACTACACACCTGACTTCTTTTCCGACACGTTATAATAGCGCAAGACGGCATAATTTAATATTTTTGCGGAGCTTGCGTCCGCTGTCAAAACAAGAGCGCGATTGCTGGCCGGTAAAGTAAATTTCGGTTGATATTGAGCATTTGCTCATAACCGCGGCGCGTGCCCCGCCCACAAGGCCCTTCTAACCTCTTTTATATGTTCTGTGCGTTTTCCTGTAGTTACAACGAGTTTATCGTTCCTGGCCCTACTGCCCTGTCTCAAAAATCCATTCTGTATATGTTGAATATCAATGTAATGTAAACCTGACTGTCTCGTTGGTCTAGTGTTTGCGACCACTACTGCTGAGTATGAGGTCCTGGGTTCAATTCTCAGATCGGACAAAGTGTTACTGGATTTTTCCATCTGGAATTTCTCAGTAGCAGCCCGGAGTCTGGATTTGTGCTCGGTTGGTGGCAATAGGCTCGCCCCCATTACATAGGACTTAAACATATCTGGCGAAATGTGGGTGTACCTATAGGTACACCTCTGCCTAACCCTTCGGGGATTACAGGCGCGATGTTATGTTATGTGCACATAAGCCTTCCGGATTAAATTCTCTGAATGATGATGAAAACCACATCAAAATCCATTGTGTAGTTTAAAAGAACTAAGGAAAGTGGAACCTAACCATTAAACAAAAAATCAAACAGAACTACTCCTTAAAACATCAGCTATCTGCCGGTGAAAGTCCCGTCAAAATCGGTCTAGCCGTTTCGGAGATTAGCCGGAACAGACGGACAGATAAAAATATATGTATTTTGTTTTTATGAGTAACTTATGATACAAGGAATTGGTATATCCTCCAGGTAGTACGAGGTCTAAAACACCGGTAACTTGACAATAGTGGACTGTATTACTTTCAGTACCTGGGCGACCGAACTCTGCTCTGGTGAAAATAGAGAAAACGAATTTTCCCAGATATGAGACCTAGCTAGATCGATTTTTCGCCCACGTAAACCCCTATATTGCAACATTCATCGACATCGTCAGAGCCGTTTTCGAGAACGTGATTACAAATATAATATAATATGTATACCTATATATACAAATATTGCTCATTTAATAGTATAGGATATGAATTTAGTAAAAAGCTGTTATTTTGACATTAATGATAAATGATAAATGATTTATTTCTGTAAGTAGGTTTGTACAAACACTTTTACACGTCAATCATATTTTAAAAACTAGATGAATTCGGCATTTCCTATCTGACTACTCTGAGAAGAAAGGCCGAAACAAACTCAGAGGTCACAGTCTCTTTCTAAAGTACAGACATAATCTTGATCAGATCATGTGAACACCATGTAAATTGGTGTCTGAAGTGGTCTTTTGAGGGAAGCATCACACAGATTGAGAGGGCCTGTCCAGTCAGTGCACGCATTTGTCAGTTATCGTGCAGCTCAACTCAGAATTTACGGAGCTCAACGATTCGACGAACAATACAAAAAAAGGACATTTGGGTAGGCCACATAAATTACTTAAACTGTCAGACCATAATTAGAACTAGCTGAGAAAAAATTAAAAACAACTTTGTTTATTTTGCTAACTTTAAAATTATGTACACAATGACATGAATATAATTTAAAGTTAGCAAAATAAACAAAGTACCGAAAGTAAAAAATAAATAAATTGGAGCAGCTCTATTCACAAAAAGGCTTGGGGCCTTTTTGTCCTTAGTGTCGGTAAATAATTTAACGGTATAAAAAGCTTTCTGGTACAACTTACGTTTAATGAATAATTTGAATTTATTAAGGCTTAGATCTTGTACATTACCAACAGACACTTCGATTTTATTTATTTGTATAGATTGATTATTATAGATAAACGGCATACGATGAGCCTTAGAAAGGCTACACGACCCAAAATATGGGAATGAGAAATTTAGATACACTGCCCAAATTCAGATAAAACATTGAAAGCATAATTATTATTATAAGGCGATGCGATATAACAAATTATTGTCTCCTTTTAGTTTTTAGGTAAGTGGTATGAGTTCGCCCGGACAGACAACCCGAACCAACAAGGCGACTGTTCCGCATTTGAACTGACGGATAACAATGGACGTGAAGTGTACCACTCTTCCGTCAATAATAACTTCTTTGAAGAAGCAACGGGTACAGTGTCCCAAGACGGCAATACTGCTAGACTTCAGTTCACCATATCGTCGTTCCCAGATCGTAAGTATAAATAACAGTAATATAGTAATACCTACTTTATAGCATTAACAGACTTACATACGTAGGTAGAAACTACAGAACGCCAATATTAACCTGTCATCTCAAAAAACTCTTGTTCAATTTTTATTAATTGTATCAAAACTTTTGGATATTGTGCAAGTTCAAGCAATACTTATAAATAAGGTCTTCTGAAATAATCTTTTTAAATCATTTTTTCAGCCATTGACTTTTGGGTACGAGACACGGATCATACGACGTATGCCATTACTTTCTCGTGTGAAAATATTTCGCCTGCTCAAAGGAAGCGTGAGTATATTTTATTTAATCTAGCCTTAGCTATAAATTAAAAAAAAACCCGTGGCACTCAACCGGAGTGCCGATAGATGTGAAAACTTGAAAAAAAAAAACGGCTCCGCGGTAATCAACGCGTTGATATCTTTTTAATGGTCACAAGCTGGTGTCATCACGGTGTCGCGAAATCAATGGTTTAGTCCCATCTCAAAAATGTCCAACGTGCCTAAAAAAGTTTTCATTTCAATAAAAAACCAACACCCGTGTCGATGCGACAGAACATCATCAAGTTTTTTCCCACTATTTTCGATCCAAACCAGCCCAGTGTCATAAAGTCAGACATGCTTGTATGCCATTCGTACCGTCTACATCTCATTCCAATTTTTTGTTCACAGTCCACATATGGGTGATTACAAGACAGCAAGACGGCCCTTCTGCAATGGCCCTCGCATTCATAAGCACACAAATTTTGAACACATTTGGCGTTGAATTTTCTGACTTGAGATCCATTGACCATAGCGATGATACCTGTTATGTTCTACCAGTTATTGAACCTGGAGAACCTATTATTTTCCCAGGACAGTGTGACGAAAACTTAGCCGTTGTTCAAAACTTCGAAGTAGATAGAGTAAGTATTGGCATTGTCACCACAAATAATGACAGCCCAGGCTGTTTTTCCCGTACATAGTGGTATAAATAACCCTCGTTTTCTCAGTTTTATTTAAGTTCTATGTAATAGGGGACGAGCTTAGAGAACTAACTGGAAAGAATTGAGACTCTTGGCTAAGAAAAAACATAAAGACAAAGAAAAATTTACTAATTTGTCTTCACATTTAGTTTTTAGGTCTCTGGCACCAAATTTCAAGCTACGAAACTGCCAATGGCAATGGCGCCTGTGTCAGGGCGGAGTACACTCGTGGTGATGGAGTTGTGAACGTACTTAACAGTCAAGTGGTTGATCAGAGGGTACTCACAATCGATGGATATGCTACAGTCAGCAGTACTGACGCTAAGTTATCTGTGGTGTTAAATATTGCAGGAACTCGTGAGTATCCTTTTACCTTAATTTTATTTATGTTTCCATGCATCACATTGTTTCTTATAGGCGTCGAAGTTTAGTATGTACGAAGTCTTATTTCTGCTATTCATGGACTTACGATCTACATTTTTATCTTTATCGACTTATATCCAAGGCCTATATTCTAATCAGTATTAGTTTAAGTTCTAATTTTTTTTAGGAATATCGTATAGGTAATTTTAAATCCGTGACATTTTTTTTCTCATTGTATTATTTTTACCTATTGTGGTATAGTAATCTCATTCCAGGTGTATCGTCTTCACATATAATTATATAATTAACGTATACAAAATATTGTAAAACATTTTAAAAGAGTAACGGTGGAGTGTCTTGCCCATTCTTCTCCATACGAAAACTACCTTTTGGAAGGGGCGACTAGAATCAATTCAATCTTTTGTAAATTTTGACGTTCAAAAGTGCCTTTTATGTGCCTAATTGAAATAAATTATTTGAGTTTGAATCTGTAATATAATTAAGAGTATCTTTCGAATATCGACGTTATTGTTATTAACTGGTTTATTGTTATTATTAAGTGAAATAAATACAATATTGTAAACAGCCTTAATATAAATATTGCTTCATTATTGGGAGGAACGAGAGAATGTTATATGATAATCTTTTCCGCCGACTTTTTCCGGATTAAAATAATAGGAGTAAAACTCAAATCAAATCAAAATCAAATATTTTATTGGAACAAAAACAGGTTTACAATTTTTTTATGTTTGTTAACAGCTACATTATTTAAAAAAAAACTGTATTGCAGCCATTAGCGCCCACCTCCGAGAGGGGAGACGTCGGCGTTCCAACTTTAATAACATTTATAATACAAAAACGATAAAATTAAAATAAGGTTTATATAAAAAAAAACCTAAAGTTAAGTAGGTATATCAACTATTTAACTAAACTAAAATATTATAAGTCATAATTACATTTAGTTACCATTATTTTTAAACATTATATTATTAAATATAATATTTTTATGATATTGATAAAATTGCTGACTTTGGAATTTTTAATCAAATAGAGAAACAGATAAGCCAAAGATCATATTTATAACTAGATATATTTCGACTGCCTAAAAGTGGATTTATTGTATTATATTTTCCTGTCCTTAAAAAAAAGGAAGTTCTGTAAATAATACCTCTAGTCTTACTAAACTTAAATATTGATTATAATTTATTATAGCTTCTACACCACGGGAATTATGGATTCTTAAGAGCGACTACGACAACTACGCAATTGCATACACATGTGAAAACATCAGTACTACCCAACGACGAGGTAGGTGTTACCAAACAAATGATTAGTACCTTCTGATATTTTAATCCTGTATGATTTAATTTCATTCCCTGCAACACTCGTCTAATTTTTATATTTTTCTCCAGTGTATAGCTGGATTCTCAGCAGGACACGACAATTATCACCAAGCACTGAAACAGCAGTTAACGACGCAATAAGGTCTTATTTAGATCTGAACTCCGTTTATTACCAACCAACTGATCAGAGCGACGAAGGCTGCTTCTTTTACCCTGAACCGACAGACCAACCCGTAGTTTTTAGAGGTCAATGTGAATCCGTCAACGTTCATGCTATGTCAAACTTTGAAGCAGACAGAGTAAGTAATTGTCACTAACGCCCGAAATATTAACAATCTTGATCCCGAATATGACTGCCGCAATCTGCTGCATATCTTTTAAACAGCCGCGTACCAACAACGAAACACAGCAATTCTAATGTCAAAAATTTAATATCCGTTCTCACCGACAACTAAGTGACACTTAAATGAATCCCTAAATAAAAGTGCATTGTTGGATTTTCAACTCACAGCGCTGAGTCTAGCGTTGGAAATCCAACAGTGCACTTTTATTTAGGGATTCATTTAAGTGTCACTTAGTGAAAGTAAAAACATGCATAAGTATAGGGTTTTTAAATTAAATTAAATTTATTTATTAACTTAGACAACAATGATCCATATGTTAGTTGGTTAGATAAAAAAAAAAACTTAAAAGCAATGTTAGTGTGTTACAATTATAACTAAATACTAAATCACAGAAAAACAATATTTACAAACATTCACTGGATGTAATGAATCACTTCTGCCTAAATAACACCTGCATGAAGTGATTCATTATCGGCGAGTTTTTATCCACTAACATCTTCAGAATGCTGTTGGGACTTGACCGCGTTCTCTCTAGCAGCATTTTAACACGCGCAAAACGTCATTTCCCAATCAAGTTCAAGAATTGGTTAATAATAAAAAATATAAAAAAGTGCCCGAAATTAATGATCAATTGATTTAAAGAACGCTCGCCAAGAACACTTTACAACGATGACTGCTTTCTATACCAAAATACCTACTACGTAATTTATCATTCTAGTATATGGGCACATGGCACAATATTGAAATGTACCCATCACGCTTCCAAGATGGGACCTGCAGTAACGCGTTTTACAAATTAGTGGATGGCAATGTCGCTGTAGTTAACTCTCAAGTGAATGATCAGAGGTTGGAAACTGTGGAGGCAGTGGCAGTTCCTGCATCCGATGGTTCAGCTAAACTAGTCGTCACCTTCCCGGTTCCTGGATCTGATCGTAAGTTTTGCAATCGTACGATGTTCTAGAAGGATAATATAAAGCTCAAGTTCCATTGATTTTTGACAATTATTACCAAATTCTTTATTTATTTTTCAGAGACTGTATCAACTGATTACTGGGTACTGGAAACCGACTATTCAAATTACGCTTTTGTATACGCATGCCAGAATTTAGATGAAAATGAAATGCAAGGTATTTAAACATATAGTATTTTAACCTTCTTGAACTTGAAAATATTCTACAATTAAAATTATTTTACTCTATTTACTATAAAAAGTCCTATCAAAGAAATCAATACAACAAACCATGGTCTAATATCTTTGAACAATCCTTAATTAAATTAAATTTCCGCAGTGAGTAGTTGGAAACTAAGCAAAACAAAACAGCTATTGCCAGAATCTGAATTGGCTATCAACGCGGTAATGAGTACCATACCGTACCTCGATGACCGATACTACAAGAAGGTAGACCAGACTGAAGCAGGCTGTTTCTACTTCCCTGAACCTCAAGATAATGTACCTGTGGTGTTCCCCGGACAATGTGAAGAGACTGTCGGAGTAGTCCCAAATTTCAACTTCGCAGATGTAAGTTGTCTCTTAAAATCTCAAATAAAAATTGAACTAAGAGTGCTCATTGAAAATAACCTAGAAGAGTCATTTGAGATTCCATATTTAATCAATTTAATGCGACAAATGCAAAACTCTAGCCGTTTAGAATTCGGCAAAAATGGCTTGTTTGTTTATGTTACAGTTCGAAGGTACATGGTACGAGATTGAATCATACCCTAAAGCGGAACGGACAGGGCAGTGCGTCAATCACCAGTTCACTTTCGTGGACAACGCTCGCCTCAATCTGGTGTCTTCTTCAGTCAGGGACCAGTTCCGAGGAGAACTAAGCGGAATCGTTAATCGGAGCAGCGCTACTGACAATAGTGGAAAACTCACACTTACCATTACAGATGCGAATGGGCAAGGTACGAGGAATTTCATTCCAAAAATTTATTTTATTTTATTTCACATACATTTTACGCAGCCCGTAATTTATCTACCTACTGATAGAAAGAATGATATTATCTTCTAAGTAAAATGCTTTTATTTTATTTTTTTAGCAAAAACTATACCGTTCTGGATTCTAGCCACGAATTACAACGACTATGCGTTTGCATACTCTTGCGAAAACATCGACCCTGATTTTAGAGCAGGTAAAAAAATAATTGTTGATTTTATTTAATGTTTATACCAACTTTATTAAAACACTTGAAATAAAATAATACCATTTCTTTTAGTTTGGAGTTGGAAGCTCAGTAAAACAAGAGAGTTGTCTACATCAGCCATTACGGCTATTAGCGATGCTATGGCAAATAACGTTGTTTTGCAAGACAATTATTTCGAAAAGATTGACAATTCAGATGAGGCTTGCTTCTACTTACCAGAACTTGAACCTGGTGAACCCGTAATTCTTCCTGGTCAATGCGACTCTAATATTGTAGGAATACCCAACTTTAACATTGAAAGGGTAAGATGTCTCCTAATTCTAGTTAAGAAAATGTTATCAACACAGAGGACTAACTGAAAAAGAATAAAGTAAAAAAAGAATAATAATCACCGTTATGAATTACTAGCTTTTGCCCGCGAGTTCGATCACGTGGAAGTCGTAAAACAGCATAATATCTATCTATACTTATAATACATAATAAATGGTCTGAGCCACGCGGCACGGTACCTCGTTGACATAGGCATGCACGATTCGGCTCTTCTCGGTAATGCTCGGATCTCGTCGGGCAGACGGCCCTGGTCCCTGCCCCACACATCACATCGCATCGCCCACCCGTGACAATACTTCGTTTTCGGTTGACGTTCTTTCTCACTTGTTTTCTTTTTGCTCGGCTGGTTAGTGTTCGTAGCATGATGTTCATATAACCTTCTTCAAAAATTGAGCTACCATCTTTGCACAAACATTTTTTTCTAATTCAACTGGTAGTTCCAGAGATTAGCGCGTTCAAACAAAAATACAAACTATTCAGCTTTATTATAATGGTTTATTAATACATATATTATTATAACATTAGTATTATTAACTAGTTGCTAATATAACCACTTTTTTTAGTAAATGTGTCTAAGTAATAATTCTTTGAAAAATCACCCTTGAAACACCACATTGGCTAGCGGCAATGTCGCCATCCATCGAAGCGTTTCCATGGGGTTACATAGAAACCAGTAGTGTCACTGCGGTCCGTCTTTCCGATTTGGCGGCTTTACCTCTACGGTTTGCGGTCTGAGGTCGCCATAAGCTTTTCGTGATTTCTTCCCAAATTTATCAATATATCTATTTGCAGTACGCAGGCCGTTGGCGTCTCATTGAAAGCTATGGGTCTGATTTCCAAGATGGCACTTGCAATGTAGCTCGATACACCCAGCAAGCCAGTAACATACTCGGCGTTACCAACTCTCAGGTTGTGAATGAGTTACTGGCATCTATTTCTGGAACTGCTACTGTATCTAGCACAGACGGATCTGGACAAGTAACTCTCAGTTTAGGTAAGTTTATTAAATTAATTACTTTGTATGCAGTTTGACGGATCGTCATAATAAGAGTTACTACTTTTACATAACGTTCTAATTTCACATTGATAACTAAAAACTTATGTATGTACGCGAATATTTAAACAGATTTAAGGTAACTATCAATTTCTTTTCAGGAGGCGAAATAATGGACGTAATAATACTCGACACAGATTATGACTCTTATTCGCTTAGCTACAGTTGTGTCGACTTGCCGAATAATCAAAGGAGAGGTAGATATAAATATATTGATATAAAGTTGTTTAAGTTCATAGTTAGTGATTTATCATTATAAAGTGAATGATCATGCTTCATTCGTACATGTTTATTCATACCATAGATTCATAGTACTTAATAAAATTATTTTGCAACCCTTTCACTTCTATTCGATTGTTATTTGACAAGACATGTCTAAGGGTCGGTTTTTCAATCGCCAGTTCACTTTTATCCGACGAATAAGTTTGTCATTTTGACAGTTTTTGTTTGGACAATCTGTCAAAACGTCACATTTATTCTTCAGGTAAAAGTTATCTTATTATTGAAAAACGGCCCTTAGGAACATAACACAGGTGCATACCTATGTACCTTATAGGACTATTAGCTATTTAGGATCATATTGGTGTAACACCAGTATTTTATGCCTTTTTCGGGCACCAGTCTCTCACAAATGTTAACCCAATTTGTAGAACAAGCACTTCCTGTACAAACCAACATTTGTGATGAGAAATAAATAAATAAATATAAAAATATAAATATAAAAATGAATTTAATTATCATTTCCGAAGCTTCTTAAAATTATATTCATGTTTTAAAATCATGATTCTACCTAGTCATACGAATGCATGAATATGCCCTAATGAAGCCGTGAAAGTAGCACCAGCATCCCAATAGGGATGATCAAAAAAAAATGTTGTCCGTCAGATAGATTATTAAAAAATATTGAACACGTATTTTTTCTTCTTTTACGTTATCAAAAGATTACGGCGATACATTGATTTAAAATGTGCCATGATGTCACGTGTATGTAGATTTAAAATACTTGTGACGTAGCGACCCCAACTCCCCAACTTAAATGCGTTTTATCTAAGTGTTTTTTATATAAGTATTATAAAGCAAAAAATACGTGTCTAATTATTATTTATTATCTCACTGACGGACTAAATAGAATTTCTTTTTTTTTAACCCAGTCATCATCCCTATTGCGTAACAGACTTTCTATAACAATCCAAAGGTTTTGAAGGAAATTCCTAATCCGCCGCTTCATGCTGCGTAAATAACGCAATGAACGTGGCCGAGCTGTCAAAATGAAAGATATTGCAATCAATTGTCATTTTATGTGTGTTACATAACTACCCTACTGACTGAACAACCAGGTGGACATTAGTCCATCCTAAATGCCTGCCCTATTTCTAATACATGTGTTATTAAAATATAGTTTACAGCTGGAAAATGAGCCGTGAAAATACCCTAAGCCAAAATGCGATCAACAGCATAAATCAAAATATTGAAAAGATCCAGGTCTTAAACAACCGTTTCTACTACTCTATAAACCGCACCGACACAGGTTGTTTCTACCTCCCTGTACCCGATCCGAGTTCTAGTGTCAGATTCCGAGGTCAATGCGACCAAAACATACCAGTAGTGACCAATTTTCAACCTGCAAGGGTAAGCACAAACTATTTTGAATTGAATTTCGGATATAGAGTTTCATTCTATTATCAAAATATTCTAACATTCGATTTAACATTGCTTTGACAGTACTTGGGCAGATGGTATGACATCGAGTCGTACCCTGGGGACTTTCAAAATGGTAAATGCAACACTGCCACCTACAGTGAACACCCTGAGTCAGGTATCGACGTCGATGTGTACAATACACAAGTCATCAATCAAGCTCTCTTTTCTATAAGGGGTACTGCAGTGCAGGTACCCAGTACAGATAGAAGCGCAAAACTCACAGTAACATTCGATGTAGGAGGTACTGTTGGTAAGAAGGCAGAACATACAGTACGCTTGCTCGCGTTAAATAATTTGTTACACAGTTTACCTAAATCAACATTTTATTTTACAGCTACCGCAAATTATTGGGTATTGGCAACAGATTATGATTCATACGCACTTGTGTATTCCTGTCGACCCATTGATGACGAGTACGTGCAAGGTACGTAATTAATTTAAGCGCCGAAAAACAGTTAAACATATAATTTTGGTTTTATGTTGTTTTGTTATGTTAACAACGATGTCTAAACAATTAATCAATTACTTCACAGTTACAAGCTGGAAACTGAGTAAAACGAGAGAGTTAACGCCTGAAGCTAGAACCGAAATCGACAGAGCGATGGCTAATATTCGTGTTTTGGACCAGAGATACTTCGTAGAACGTGACCAGACCCCCGAAGGGTGTTTCTACTACCCTGAGCCCCAACCCGGCGTGCCAGTAGTGTTTCCTGGACAATGCGATGAGAATATTGTAGCAGTGCCGAACTTTAACATGAATTCCGTGAGATTAATTGAATTACGCATTATTATTTATTCACTGTGCAAACTGTTTATAAGAGCACTTGTTCAACGAATACATTTACGTTTCAGTTCCAAGGAACATGGCACGAAATTGCAGGATATCCTAAGGCTAACCAAGATGGACAGTGCATCAGCCAAGAGTTCACTGTTAATGCTACGAACAGCATGCGTCTAGATTCATTCAGTGTTTTTGACCTCACTCAATCAACAACCGAGGGTCACGTCACATTCGCTAGCGATAATGACCTAAGTGGAAAATTGGAAATTAACATTTGGGTTAACGGAGAAGGTGAGCGTCATTTTCGTCGAGAAAACAATCTTTTAATATATTGTGAACTAATTTACAATAATCAAACATATTTATCATTTTCCAGCTCAATCAATACCTTATTGGATTCTGAGCACGGATTACACAAACTATGCGTTGGTTTACAGTTGTGTCAACATCGACAAAGATTATAGAGGAGGTCAGTTAAAATCAACGTTCCTTTAACATTTTGTGATGCAGATCTTTTTGAATATTAACACCACCCAATGCAACAAACTGTTCTAGTGTGGAGTTGGAAACTAAGTAGAACCAGACAACTGTCAGACGAGGGCACCGCGGCCATCAACGAAGCCATTGCGAAAGTAGATGTTCTGAGAAACGATTACTACGAGAACATTCAACAGACGGACACTGCCTGCTTCCATTTACCTGACATAGCACCCGGTGACAATGTTGTTCTTCCTGGTCAATGTGACTCTAGTATTGGAGGAATGCCCAATTTCGACATTTCCAGGGTAAGACTTAAAATGTGGTTACTTAGAATGGTACATTAATGACATTACATTACGCAAGAGGAAGTTAGAAGTTAACACCCACAGATATTAATATGATTAAATTAAAGCCACGATACATTTTAATATAGTTATTTTAGAGAGTGTGTGAATTATTGACTTGGTGGAGTGCCTCAGAGTCAATTTTAAAGTTAACGCTCGTAACGAAACTTTATTCATCTCTTATAACTTTTGAATAAGTTAACCTTTTAATGTTCTTTAACAGTATGCTGGGGAGTGGCGTCTTATTGAAAGTTACGGATCCCAATACCAAAGTGGTACATGCAACGTAGCTCGATACACCCAGCAAGCTAGTAACATGCTCAACATCACGAACTCTCAGGTTGTGAATGAACAGCTGGCATCTATGTCTGGAACTGCTACTATTTCTAGCACCGATGGAAACGGACAGCTTACTTTCAATATAAGTGAGTTTCATACGTTTTAATTCCATCTCACTGTATGTAAACACGCTTATTTAGTAACACAAGACAACATATTTTTTTATAACTATTTTAAACTTTATTTTTTGGTAAAATACCGACTTAATACGATATCGTTGCATATTACTTTATTTATTTATGAGGTGCGACATCAATTTTATCACCTTCTATAAAGTTACTAGGCACTGCAGATATCTTAATAAAAGTCATGTCTTCAAAGTTGAGATTATGACGTTGACGTCCGCTAATGAATTTTTATCCTTAATTAATTATTACAATTTCTTATAGGCAACCGGGAATACGTAGTGTACATACTCGAAACTGATTACGACTCATTCGCACTAGGCTACGGCTGTGCCAACTTAGGAGATAACCAAAGAAGAGGTAAATAAAATTATTCAAGTACCACTATGCAAAAATTCTACCAGCATAATTCTTTTGTAACAACTACTATTTGTTTCCCTAAAATAGTTTTTACTTCTGTCATATTATTAGTTTAAAGAGCTATTCTATGTTAATGATTGTTTTTTGTTTTTTGTTTAGTAACCAGTTGGAAATTTAGTCGTTCTAATACCTTGAGCCAAGACGCAACCAACAGAATAAACCAAATCATAAATGACATTGAGGTCTTACACCAACCTTACTACTATCAAGTGGACCGCTCCCCTGATAGTTGTTTCTACTTTCCTGAGCCTGACAGATATACTCCCGTTAGGTTCCGCGGTCAATGTAACGAGAGTGTGCCCGTAGTTCCCAATTTTGATGTCGAAAGGGTAAGTCCGCAACTTACAATAAAATATTACCTCGTCTATCTAGCAGTAGGCAGTATGTATAATCAACATTATACACAGCTCTTTTTGACTTTGTTTGGTATTATTAACTTATACCATAGGGAACAAGACCAGAATATATTATGAAATTGGGTTTACCATAGTTACGCTCCAATGCTGACCATTGGAGTGTAACCATGGTAAACCCAGTTTCGCTTATTTATATACAAAGTAATATTTCTCCATTCACGGCATCTATATTGCTGTGACCACTATCATGTTGGATTAAATTATTAATTTGTACTGAATTATGTTAACAGTACATGGGATTGTGGCATGACATCGAATCATACCCTATGGCCTTCCAAGATGGTGAATGTCCCAACGCTCGTTACACTGCACTCGACAGCAACACCGTCTCTGTTTACAATACCCATGTTATCGGCCAGAGTCTTGGCTTTATAAAAGGTCTTGCTACTGTAGCATCGGCGGATGGAAGTGCAAAGCTAAAAGTAACATTTGATGGACAAAATCCCGACGGTAAGGATATGAGACCAAATAAAATTGGTAAATTAAATATATGTGCGGAGACTAATTTAATGTGCTTTTATAACTTTTCAGCTGCTTCTGATTACTGGGTATTATCTACCGACTACACGTCGTATGCGTTTGTTTATTCTTGTACAAATCAAGATGAAGACTACATGAGCGGTAAGATTTCTTCCACGTTGTAAATATTGACAAATATCTAAACGATTTTGCCATAATAGTCCTTAAAACGTCCTTTTATGTTTATTTTTAGTCGCCAGTTGGAAATTGAGTAAAACGAAAGAGTTAACACCTTATGCTAACACCGAAATTGACAGAGTGATGAGCAACATTCGTGCTTTGGACCAAAGATACTTCGTAGAACGTGACCAGACCCCCGAAGGGTGTTTCTACTTCCCTGAGCCCCAACCCGGCGTACCAGTAGTGTTTCCTGGACAATGCAATGAGAATATTGCAGCAGTGCCGAACTTTAACATGAATGACGTGAGATTAATTTAATTGAATGCATTACTATTTATTCATTCTGCACACAATTTATAAGAGCTCTTGTTCAACAATACGTTTGCCTTTCAGTTCCAAGGTACATGGCACGAAATTGCAGGATATCCTAAGGCTAACCAAAATGGGCAGTGCATCAGCCAAGAGTTCACTGTTAATGCTACGAACAGCATGCGTCTAGATTCATTCAGTGTACTTGACCTCACTCAATCAACAACCGAGGGTCACGTCACATTCGCTAGCGATGATGACCTAAGTGGAAAATTGGAAATTAACATTTGGGTTAACGGAGAAGGTGAGCGTCATTTTCGTCGAGAAAACAATCTTTTTTGATATTGTGGAGTAATTTACAACAATCAAACACATTTATCATTTTCCAGCTCAATCAATACCTTACTGGATTCTGAGCACGGATTACACAAACTATGCGTTGGCTTACAGTTGTGTCAACATCGACAAAGATTATAGAGGAGGTCAGTTAAAATCAACGTTCCTTTTACATTATGTGATGCAGATCTTTTTTAATATTAAGATCACCCAATGCAAAAAACTGTTCTAGTGTGGAGTTGGAAACTAAGTAGAACCAGACAACTGTCAGATGAGGGCACCGCGGCCATCAACGAAGCCATCGCGAAAGTAGATGTTCTGAGAAACGATTACTACGAGAACATTCAACAGACAGACGCTGCCTGCTTCCATTTACCTGACATAACACCCGGTGACAATGTTGTTCTTCCTGGTCAATGTGACTCTAGTATTAGAGGAATGTCCAATTTCGACATTTCGAGGGTAAGAGTTAAGATTTGATTACTTTTAAAATATTGGAATGGTACGTTAATTACATTACATACAAGCAGAAGTTAAAAGTTAAAACAGCCACAAATATTAATATAATTCAATTAAAACTCAACATAGAATTATGTCGTAGTGTATGTATTTTACTGCGTGTACATTAATAATAAAAATAAATAAAGGCCACGATACATCTTAACACAGTTGAGAGTGAGTGAATACTGACTTGGTAAAGTGCCTCAGAGTCAATTTCAAAGTTAACACGTAACGAAACTACATTCATCTCTTTTAACTCTAAATAAGTTGACATTTTAATGTTGTTTAACAGTATGCTGGGGAGTGGCGTCTTATTGAAAGTTACGGATCCCAATTCCAAAGTGGTACATGCAACGTAGCTCGATACACCCAGGAATCCAGTAATATACTCAGCATCACCAACTCTCAGGTTGTGAATGAACAGCTGGCATCTGTTTCTGGAACTGCTACTGTTTCTAGCACCGATGGAAGCGGACAGCTTACTTTTAATATAAGTGAGTTTCATACAATCTCACTGTGTGTAAACACGTTTATTTTATGACACAAGACAACAATATTTTGTTATTTCCTCTGTAGCTCTTTTAAACTTTATTTGTGGTCAACTACCGATTTGACACGGTTTTGTTAAGCAATTATTTATTTATATGGTGCGACATCAATATCATCCCCTTCTCAAAGTTACTAGGCACTGCAGATATCTTATTAAAAGTCAAGTCGTCAAACTTGAGATTGTGACGTTGACATGAGCTACTGAATTTTCATGTTTTAAACTTAATCATTTATTTTCTTATAGGGAACCGGGAATACGTAGTGTACATACTCGAAACTGATTACGACTCATTCGCACTAGCCTACGGCTGTGCCAACTCAGGAGATAACCAAAGAAGAGGTAAATAAAATTATTCAAATACCACTATGCAAAAATTTTACCTGCTTAATTCATTTGTAACAACTACTATTTTTTTCCCTAAAATTGTTTTTACTTCTCTCATATTATTATGTTAAAGAGCTATTTTATGTTAATAATTGTTTTTTGTTTTTTGTTTAGTAACCAGTTGGAAATTTAGTCGTTCTAATACCTTGAGCCAAGACGCAAGCAACAGAATAAACCAAATCATAAATGACATTGAGGTCTTACACCAACCTTACTACTATCAAGTGGACCGCTCCCCTGATAGTTGTTTCTACTTTCCTGAACCTGACAGATACACTCCCGTTAGGTTCCGCGGTCAATGTAACGAGAGTGTCCCCGTGGTTCCCGATTTTGATGTCGAAAGGGTAAGTACGCAACTTACAATAAAATATTACCTCGTCTATCTAGCAGCAGGCAGTATGTATAATCAAAATTTTTCACAGCTCTTATTGAACTTTGTTTTGTATAATTAACTTATACCATAGGGAACAAGATCAGAATATATTATGGGTCAGTATTGGAACGTAACCATGGTAAACCCAGTTTCGCTTATTTATATACAAAGTAACATTTCTCCATTCACGTCATCTATATTGCTGTGACCACTATCATGTTGGAATTAATTATTAATTTGAACTGAATTATGTTCACAGTACATGGGATTGTGGCATGACATCGAATCATATCCTATGGTCTTCCAAGATGGTGAATGTCCCAACGCTCGTTACACTGCACTCGACAGCAACACCGTCTCTGTTTACAATACCCACGTTATCGGCCAGAGTCTAGGCGTTATAAAAGGTCTTGCTACTTTAGCATCGTCGGATGGAAGTGCAAAGCTAAAAGTAACATTCGATGGACAAAATCCCGACGGTAAGGATTTGATACCAAATAAAATCGGTAAAGTAGATATATGTGCGGAGACTAATTTAATCTGCTTTTTATAATTTTTCAGCTGCTTCTGATTACTGGGTATTATCTACCGACTACACGTCGTATGCGTTTGTTTATTCTTGTACAAATCAAGATGAAGACTACATGAGCGGTAAGATTTCTTCCACGTTGTAAATATTGACAAATATCTAAACGATTTTGCCATAATAGTCCTTAAAACGTCCTTTTCTGTATATTTTTAGTCGCCAGTTGGAAATTGAGTAAAACGAAAGAATTAACACCTTATGCCAACACCGAAATTGACAGAGTGATGAGCAACATTCGTGCTTTGGACCAAAGATACTTCGTAGAACGTGACCAGACCCCCGAAGGGTGTTTCTACTTCCCTGAGCCCCAACCCGGCGTACCAGTAGTGTTTCCTGGACAATGCAATGAGAATATTGCAGCAGTGCCGAACTTTAACATGAATGACGTGAGATTAATTTAATTGAATGCATTACTATTTATTCATTCTGCACACAATTTATAAGAGCTCTTGTTCAACAATACGTTTGCCTTTCAGTTCCAAGGTACATGGCACGAAATTGCAGGATATCCTAAGGCTAACCAAAATGGGCAGTGCATCAGCCAAGAGTTCACTGTTAATGCTACGAACAGCATGCGTCTAGATTCATTCAGTGTACTTGACCTCACACAATCAACATCCGAGGGTCACGTCACATTCGTTAGCAATGATGACCTAAGTGGAAAATTGGAAATTAATATTTGGGTTAACGGAGAAGGTGAGCGTCATTTTCATAAAGAAACAAGATCCAATTATATTGTTATATATTTGGATGTTGTGAAGTAATTTTATAATAATCAAACACGTTTATCATCTTCCAGCTCAATCAATACCTTACTGGATTCTGAGCACGGATTACACAAACTATGCGTTGGTTTACAGTTGTGTCAACATCGATAAAGATTATAGAGGAGGTAAGTTAAAATCAACGTTCCTTTAACATTTTGTGATGCAGATCTTTTTTAATATTAAGATCACCCAATGCAACAAACTGTTTTAGTATGGAGTTGGAAACTAAGCAGAACCAGACAACTGTCAGATGAGGGCACCGCGGCCATCAACGATGCCATTGCGAAAGTAGATGTTCTGAGGAACGATTACTACGAGAACATTCAACAGACAGACGCTGTCTGCTTCCATTTACCTGACATAACACCCGGTGACAATGTTGTTCTTCCTGGTCAATGTGACTCTAGTATTAGAGGAATGTCCAATTTCGACATTTCAAGGGTAAGAGTTAAGATTTCATTACTTATAAAATATTATAATGGTACGCTAATAACATTACTTACAAGCAGAAGTTTAGTTAGGTTAGGACATAATATTATTAGTTTTACTATATAGAAAATATATAATGGAGCACTTGAGTATGTAATAAAACAAAAACATTAAAGTAATTATATTTCAAATCAAGCAGAAGTTAAAAGTTAACATACCCACAAATATTAATATTATTCAATTGAAAGTAACTATATATTCTAATATAGTTGAGAGTGAGTGAATTACTGACTTGGTAAAGTGCCTCAGAGTCAATTTCAAAGTTAACACGTAACGAAACTACATTCATCTCTTTTAACTTTGAATAAGTTGACATTTTAATGTTGTTTAACAGTATGCTGGGGAGTGGCGTCTTATTGAAAGTTACGGATCCCAATTCCAAAGTGGTACATGCAACGTAGCTCGATACACCCAGGAATCCAGTAATATACTCAGCATCACCAACTCTCAGGTTGTGAATGAACAGCTGGCATCTGTTTCTGGAACTGCTACTGTTTCTAGCACCGATGGAAGCGGACAGCTTACTTTTAATATAAGTGAGTTTCATACAATCTCACTGAGTGTAAACACGTTTATTTTGTGACACAAGACAACAATATTTTGTTATTTCCTCCGTAGCTCTTTTAAACTTTATTTGTGGTCAACTACCGATTTGACACGGTTTCGTTAAGCAATTATTTATTTATATGGTGCGAAATCAATTTCATCCCCTTCTCAAAAGTTACTAAGCCCTGCAGATATCTTAATAAAAGTCAAGTCGTCAAACTTGAGATTGTGACGTTGACATGAGCTACTGAATTTTCATGTTTTAAACTTAATCATTTATTTTTTTATAGGGAACCGGGAATACGTAGTGTACATACTCGAAACTGATTACGACTCATTCGCACTAGCCTACGGCTGTGCCAACTCAGGAGATAACCAAAGAAGAGGTAAATAAAATTATTCAAGTACAACTATGCAAAAATTCCACCTGCAACATTCTTTAGTAACAACTGTTACCTATTTATTTCATTAAAATTGTTTTTACTTCTCCTACATTATTAAGTTAAAGAACGTGAAGAACTATATTGTTAAATGTTTGTTGTTTTTTGTTTAGTAACCAGTTGGAAATTTAGTCGTTCTAATACCTTGAGCCAAGAAGCAACCAATAGAATAAATCAAATCATAAATAACATCGAAGTGTTATACCAACCTTACTACTACCAAGTGGACCGCTCCCTTGAAGCTTGTTTCTACTTTCCGGAGCCTGACAAATCCACTCCTGTTAGATTCCGTGGTCAATGTGACGAAAGTATCCCCGTTGTTCAGAATTTTCGAGCTGATTTGGTAAGTTTATCATTTTATTTATGTAATAGTTTATGTGTACACTTATAAACAGACAATAATAAAGGAACGGAATGTATTTCTTAAGAAATCTCTTCCAGCATACCTACGATAGGAGAATACTTTGAAAGCCTCTATAACCATACCCTAAAAGCAGACAATGCCCTGCGCATTCAATATTACAATGCCTTCAGGGCGCTGTTAAGGCTTCCACCGTACTGTAGTGCGTCAGGTATATTCGCTGACGCGTACACTGACGACTACTTTGCGATAATGCGGAAGAAAGTTTCCTCAGTAATATCCCGAGTGAGGGGGAGCAGCAACAGCATTCTGAAGGTTTTTGCCGAGTGGCTAGATGGGCCTAAAATCAGGAGGTTTACCAAGCTACATGTTGGCAAAAGCTTGTTAAACCTTCCTGTGATTATGATTTTCTTTTTCTTTCTTTTTGTGTTCCTGCATGTTACTAATATAGTTTTTAAGTAAGATGTAATACTAACACCCTATGGGCCTTGATGCCTGAGAATAAAACATTTTTATTTTTTTAATAAAATCCTGATTTCTCCTTCATTAAAATGTAATTTGTACCTACTTGCCATTTATTAAACAAATCATTTGTTTGCTGTCACTCACTAAAGTACTTTATTGATGGAAAATAAAATAAGTAATGATTCTTTAATATTCAGTACGCGGGCACATGGTTTGATGTTGAATCCTATCCGACAAACTTCCAAAGTGGTACTTGCAACACTGCTACATATACTGCCAACTCCGATGGAACCCTTGATGTGAAAAATACCCAAGTAGTGGAGCAACTTCTACAAAGTGTAACGGGATCTGCAGGTCTTACCACCACTGATGGATCTGCCAAATTTGAATTGACACTAACTGGCAGCAGTGGTACTGGTAAATATATATTATTTTTCAACTAACTTGGAGCTGAGAGCATTTAACCTGTAATGCAATTTGAAATTAGTCATAATAAATTGTTTCAACATGTACATGAGATATAATATTTCTCATTTTCTGTTATAGCTATGACAACAAAGTATTGGGTCCTCGCCACGGATTATGATACATATTCGTTAGTGTATTCTTGCCGAAACATCAATACCGAATACAGAGAAGGTAAATTATTGACAGTTACAATAAAAAAATTGTCCATCAGTCAACAACAGCATGCTATCCGCATGCGGTTTAAACAGCATGCTATCCGCATGCTGATGGACAATTTTTTTATATAGCTACCTAAATTTTTTGTTTCCAATATTTTTTTTTTAATGCTTTATTAGAAAGAACATGGTTCTTAATAATCAATTACAATCTAGCCTCTAATACCAATAAGCATTTTTTTATGTGATAATTATTTTAAAATTTAAATAGTGTTTATTGTATTTTACACAAATCCGTTTAACTTTCTTAGAGTCTAATATAATAATAAATACATTTTGTTCATATGTTATATGTGTGTCATTGTCACTATTATTTCTAAACTTTTTACACTACACTAACTCAAATGTTAAAAATAAATTATATGATAAAAAATCGGAAAACTAAAATTAAGTAAGTAGGTAAAATAGGACAATAATAAATGAATTAATTTCTTTTACAGTTTACAGCTGGAAGTTGGGTAGGGCACCTACTATACCAGAATCGGCTGTGGACACTATCAACAATGCTATTGACAATGTGCAAGTGCTAGATCAGCAGTACTTCGTCCCGAGAGACCACACCAATGAAGCCTGCTTCTATTACCCCGATAACAATGGTGGAGACGTAATAATGAATGGGCAATGTATCCCGGACGCTGAAGTGCCAGTTGTCCCCAACTTCAATGCTAACGCGGTCAGTATTCCAACCATGTATCTGAACATCAATAATCACATCGAAAATAATAATGAATTAGTATATATTGCGGTTTATCAGGCGTGATGTTATGTATCTTGTTTTAGGGTTACTCTAGTGTCATTTCTCGATTTTCTCGCCTCTTCGCGTCTTTTTGCATTTTCTCCTACTTTTTTGCAGGAGAGTTTATCGAGCCTCTCGGCAATCGTGTAAATGAGGCTTTGGTTCTCCAATGTTATATTTATACTCCTTCTATTTTGAAATGCATTTATAACTATCCATGACTGCCCCGCATAGGGATAGAGACAGTAATATCATTGGCAAGCTTCGTTTGGTATATCTACGTTGATTCTTATCCCCATATTACTAGACTAAAATCGACTCATCATGTAGGTTAGGTAACAACATAATGTCTATTCCTTATTAATAATAAAAATGTTTTAGTTCTCTGGAATATGGCACGAAGTGTCTCGATTCCCGTCTGCGCTGCAGAATGGTGAATGCACGGCTACCGAATATGCCCTGAATGATGCTAATAGCTTCGATATTATCCAAACAAGTGTGATCGACGAAGAAGAGTTGAGAACAACTACACAGGCTTCAGTGGCTTCTGGCGGTAGAGGCGTCATCAGTATCAACGTAGATGGAGGTAAGTGCCAGCATAAAAAAACCGGACAAGTAGAAATTGGACTCGTGTCATTAGAAATAAATAGGTATCCTTACTCCGGAACTTTTTAAAAAATTGATTTGATATATTTGAGGCTATATACAAGTATATTATGTTAAACATTTGAACAGAAAGGCAACCTACTGTTCAGATGCACCTTAACATGTACTGACTCCCGTGTGACCTCAATCACCCTACTAGGTACGCAATACCGATACTTAGCGAAATCAAACGACTTATACATATAAGTAAAGTTATTAATTAATTAATTAATGGAATTCAAACCTATTCCAAAATCAATTCAAATACATTCACCGCCCATACTTCTAAACATAGGTTTGCCTTTTTTGTTGCAGTTCCATTCGACAACGTCTACATTTTGGCCACCGTTTACACCGATTATGCGCTAGCGTACAGCTGTCGGGATCTCGATGCCGATAGAAAGCAAAGTAATTATAACTTATTTTATTACATTTTTTTTCCTTTTATATCAAATCGCTTCTATATTCAAATGTAACAAACTTACACAACTCCCCTTTTACACAGTCTACAGCTGGAAACTGAGTAGGTCCCGCGCTGGACTGTCCGAAGCAGCTAATTATGCTATAAATGAACTCGTTAGCACAAACATCGATCTCCACGAAATGTACTATCGAAAAACGGGACAAGACCACGCAGCGTGCTTCTACTATCCAGTGTTTAGTCAAGTCCCAATAAGTATCGAGTTGCCCGGACCCTGCGATGAATCCATTACCGGAGTTCCTAACTTCAACGTGCTTGATGTAAGTTCCTCATTATTTGATGATCTCTTTTTGTTTGTCGACGTTTAGACCCTTATATACAATGTTCCAAATTTATAGGCTTAAGAAACCTACTAGCAAGTGACACTAAATAATAGCTAAATGCTGTGAAAACGACCTGTGGGTACCTGTACCTACATGAATGTGATTTTGTACTCTTATACATTTCTAATTGTTCTCTGGTCTTTGTAAGAGCGACGCCTGACGACCGCGGTATAGCGGTGGCTTAGGTCTTGAGCGGTGCTGCTGCGTCGCGTCGTTGCTATGTAAATTACAGGGGTATGCCATACGATGCGCTGTAACTCCTGCAAAAACCGTTCCGCACGACGTTGAAACGCCGCTCGCCACTAATTGTACACTTTATTCAAACCAGGCGCTGACACTGCGACACCGTAGCATAGTTGGAATAATTGCCGCATCGCGTCGTCTGCTTTCGCTCTATCATCAATAAAACGAATTTCCAATTCCTTATGTTAATTATAAAAGTTTACTTTAAAAGTTTTAAAATTAAATTACTACATCCTTTTATTTTTTTATCTGATACCAGTATCTTGGAACATGGTATGAAGTCGCCAGATATCCACAACCATCACAGACTGGCCAGTGTAACCGTGCTGAATTAACGGCCGCTAATAGCGGTACCTTCACTGTTGTAAACAGCCAAGTTTCCGATGAGGCTCTGGCTACGATACCAGGAGAAGCTACAGTAACAAGCAATGACGGAGAAATCGAAGTTACATTCAATGCGGGTGATGGTAAGTTGTCAATCTCATATCACTGGACAAATGGCGTAGTTCAAAAATATTTTACAATGCATGTGCTCGAAAAGAGCGTTTTCCAAGCAGCCAAACTGGGCGGAAAGTGTCACTTTTTTTGACTAGTGCTTTTTACATTTCTGTTTTTTTTTTTTAATCTGTCGTCAGCCCGACGCAAAGAGTTTTTATTATTTGAGAAAAGTTTTACAAATTAGATGATGATGATGACGATGGCGATGGCAGTGGCAATAGCGATCAAAAAGGTCAAATCGAAGTCGAATTCAAAGTCAAAGTCAAAATCAAAGTCAAAGTCAAAGCTTAAGCCAAAGCCAAAGTCAAAGTTAGTCATGACGACTGCGATGGCGATGATGATGGTGAAGAATATTGTTTGTATTATTTAAATACGTCAGCCAAGATGTCAGATGTTACACATCATATGTGACTATTGTAAGGTTCGCTCGTTTTTTTTTTTTATTTCCTCGAACAATGCATAGTAAAATGTCGTATGATACACGTGGAAAAGATGATTTTCGACTAGTGTCGACTTATACACTCACTCACTTCGCTCGCTCGTGGATAAAAATGCCACTTGTCGGAAATCACCTACTTTCCGCACTTATATCATAAATAACTATTAATAGGTAGCTAATAATTATGTACTAAAACGGAAACGGAACGAAACCGTCATTATTTGTACTTAAATAAGATACTTATTTTTTATTAACTAAATAATATTTTGTTTAATTGCAGAGATCAGAACTACAAAGTACTTGATACTCGCAACCGACTACACCAGTTATTCTATTTTATACAGTTGCGTTACTATTGAGAGTGGAGAAAGACGACGAGGTAAGAACTGTTTTTTTAAGTAGCTACCAAAAATGTCTATTTTACTTTGAGAGAGCAAATTTTGACAAACTATTTTGAACAGTTGGCAGTTGGAAACTAAGTCGAAACGTAGAACTGAGCGAGGACGCTAATAGCGTCATAAATGAAGTCATCCGTACAACACAAGGTCTCAGAGAAGAATATTACCAGGACACAAGCCACTCTGATGCAGCGTGCTTCCACTATCCAGTGTTCGAAGAACCCCCACCATATATCGAGCTGCCCGGACCCTGTGATACATCCATAACCGGTGTTGCTGACTTCAACGTTGAAAATGTAAGTTTACATGATATTTAAAATGTTGAGAATAAAATAGAAAATCGACCTAATTATTTTAATTAGTTTTTCTAATACCAGTTCGTTGGACAATGGTTCGAAGTGGCCAGATACCCTCAGCCAGAACAAACGGGCCAGTGTAACCTTGCTGAATTCACCAATGGAGCTACTAGTGGTACCTTCTCTTTTGTGATCAGCCAAATTTTCAATGAATCTTTGTCTGAGATAAGAGGAGAAGCTGAAGTAATAAGCAGTGATGGTTCTGCGAACTTACGAGTTACCTATATTGATCACAGTAAGTTGTTCAGTCTTAAAATATTATAAAATTAGAGTAAATATTGTAAATTGTAATCCGCATTTTGTGGTACGAAGATTTATATTTTTAACCGAATTCGTAAAAGGAGGAGGTTCTATGTTAGTAGCGTAGGTATATATGTTTTTTATTTATGTCAACCGATTTCTCCGTCAATTGTCGACTGATTTTGAAACTAACTTTGCTTGGATAGTTTTTGAGTTAGCGTCAATAATACCTTTTTTTCCCACTTAGTATGTGGACAATAATGATAAGTTCCTGTGACTGTTATTTACATAGCAGGAAGTGGTATTCGAATTTGAATAAAAGCTTTTCCGAAATAAAAACAACCGAATTCCAAAAAAAACACTACGGAGTAAAAATAACTTTAATTTCGGAAGTCGGTGGCAAAAAACGAAAATTCAAAACCAAAGACTGCAAATATAGTTTGCAGCTCAAATATCGACTATGCTACGTAAGTAATACGTAAGTAGCATAGTCCAAAAATATTTAGGAAATTATGAAAATCGCCACGGTAATCTTTAACTTCATACCTACTTAATATTTAGAAAAGGGGAAAAGTATCCTGCCTAATTAATTATTACATAAAACAAGATAGTAATAGTGTTATGAGTACATAAATGTACTATAAATAACCTACATTTGTAAACTAAGATTTTTTTATTTCAGCCTCATACCATTATGATTACCACGTGCTTGCAACCGACTATACCGGCTTCGCTCTCGTATATTCCTGCTTTGATACAGTACCTACTTCAAATACACGACGAGGTAAAAGCAGATTTATTAAATAATTTAATAGTTATATAAACATCAAACCAATGTGTCTTTTAGAGCTAATTTGGCTAACTATCTTCACAGTTGGCAGTTGGATACTAAGTCGAAACGTAGGTCTGAGCGAGAACGCTAAAAGCGTCATAAATGAAGTCATCCGTACAACACAAGGTCTCAGAGAAGAATATTACCAGGACACAAATCATACTGATCAAGCTTGTTTCCACTACCCAACACAAACTGGGGACAGAGTCATAATCCCTGGTCAGTGCGACATCAATATTCCTGCAGTGGAGTCCTTCAACGTGGCTAGAGTAAGATAATATTTGGATTTGTATTCACTCACTATCTATATGCACTAACATCGATAAAGTATCTGTTATCTTGCCATCGTCTGCAATATCGCTTAGTAACATAGAATTGATATGTTGAGCGAGGTCTTGCGAAGCCTTGCGACAAACATCATATGTATTGCCCGGTGACTCGAGGTCCACTTGTAAGTTCATCGGTTATCCTAAATAACTCGGAGTTAATAGCTAATTAATAATTTGTCATACCTTAAATATTTCACATTTTATTTTTTAAAATCAAATATTTAAACTTGCTCCACCAAGAATTAGAGGTAAACCTAAGGTTAAACTTCTAAATATTCAATCCACCTAGAGTTAAGTCGCTAAACTTTGGGTTAGTATAAGTAATTTCAAAATAAATTAACATTATGAGGTAAATACCGCTGTTATCTTATATTTTATTTTATATTGTTCGACGTTATAGTGAGATAAAATTCGGTAATCAGCAAGCAATATACTATGTAATATGAAATACTATGAAATTCATATAAAAATAAATACAAATGATAAAAAACTTATATTTTTCCTTATCTGACTTTTTCGTCACTCAATAAACTAAATCTTCACGGAAACCACATAAAATACGATTAAAATGATATGTCATGTTATAAAATTCGAAGACAAGAATGCACTGTTAAAAAATTATCTAAAGAAATTATTAACGGTAAAATTTATCGCGTTACCAACCATACAAGACTAATGCTCATTCCCGTCAACGTTTCTTTTTACAGTTCGCAAACAATTCCTGGTATCAGATTAAAAGATACGACGCAGTTGGAGACAGTTCCTGCGTTGGTACCAGATTGTCATTCAACGAAGAAACGAGAAACATTGAAGTACTTTCCTTCGAAGTCGTTGATGAAGATTTATTGACTACAGAAGGTTCAGGCCAACTCAATTCAAATGATGGAAGAGGAATATTTTCTTTAATAATGGGTGATTCTGGAGGTAAATAACATATTTAAAAAATAGCTAGTCCACTTTCGTTGTAACGTTTATCGGTAGAAATGTCTAAACGCCATTGGCTATTTGACATATTTTCCGTATAAAACATGTTAAACCGCAATTTTTATTACTCTGATAAAAGTTATCTGAAGATTGGATTCGTCCCTTAATGTCTATATTTACAATCGTATGTTATGTCAATCTATTATTATAGACGGAGAAACAACGGAGACCACGATCTACATTTTGGCTACGGACTACGATGGATACGCACTGGCCTACAGTTGCAAAAATATTAATAGCAATCAAAGACAAGGTATTTAGTTCATACCCCTTATTTTTGTTTAATGACAGTTCTTGTTGACTAATTAGTTATTACCTTAAAATTAATTAACTTGCCGACGAAATGCACTCACTGACACAAACACACAGCCTCAACCACTGGGTCTATAAGCTTGAGTTTATGCAACGAAGGTAAGGAAGAATTTTTGAGTCATCCACTAAAGGGGTTTATTTAACCCCTTTAGTGGGGATGAAATTTTGTACGGGAGACCGAAATTTTTGCCAAATCCTATCGGGCACACAGCATAATGTTTATAGTGTAATAAAATCTATGGAAATAAAATGTTTTTATCTATTTTCTCAGTTGGTGCCTGGCTATTGAGTCGTGGAAGGACAATGTCAGAAGCTGGCAATGCGGCCATCACAGGCATGATAGAGGCACGACCCGAGCTTTATGAAGAATACTTCAAACCAATCTCGCAAGATGAAGAATGTCGAGAGCCCAGTTCAGCATTCTTATTCAAGAGCAGTATTATTCTGATATTTGTATGTACTCTATTACAAGTAGTATGGTAAACAATCACTGATCAAAACTTTAGGTTTAACAAATGCTATTTTTAACGACCATGTAAACTTTTTTTGCATGTGGTATTAAATTATTTGTATTTTTATGAAAATATATTATTATTAATATAGTATAAGTAATAATTTCATTTGTAGTTTTATTAACTTTTGCTCCGTTTCATTCACATTATAGGAACAACATAATGAAACGTATGTATCCTATTTCCTAGAACTAAGTGGTTTTTACAACCACAAAAGGAGGCTAATAATGTTTGGAGGGGAAACTACATTTACTACTAGGGGTGGCTCGCGATTACGTTCGCTTGTATGTCAGAAAACAATTATTAGAGAAGGTCTACTATGTTCTGTGGTCTACTACACCTTCTCTAATAATTATTCATTGTTTTTTTGTGTTGTTTGTTGATTCTTCAACCAGGCCAAATGATCTTGCCTGGTGGCTGGTGGGGAGCGCTACCACAGCCTTTTCGAATGCAGTCCGTAAATTCATTAAAATTAAAATCGAGAAATTTATTAAAATCATAAATAATAAAAAATAAAAATATTTTGGATAATAACATCCAGATAGCCAGATGACTGACTTAACAAAGAACCTCCAAAGCAACGATGAGATCCTATCAGCCACAGTCTTCAATATTTTGTTGCGGGTGCCACGTATTCTGCAGATCAGAGATACTGTCCTCTTACGAATGATAGTATGACAGCCATCAGTGCGAAACAGTGCGAATATTCCCGATGCAATACAAAAACGTAACAGCCCCAGCATTATCCTGAAGATATTCTTATACAGGATGCGCAGGGATACAATCTTTTGATGTGGCAGACCCACAGACTTCCAGTGTAAAAGCTCTAACAATATGCCTTATAATGCGTAATCTTTACTTGTTCAGAGCAACGGGAGAATCTACGGGCCAGCATGTTACCTCTGCCCGCTAGAGCCCTACGCACCCTCTCAATGTCTAAATCGTCCTCAAGTCCGTCGCTAAGGAAATGTCCTAGATATTCAAACTTTGCGACACGGTTTACGCTCAAGCCGCTTAGGGTAATATTGTGAGCATGAATCAGGACTTCTACCGGCGGCCTTAAAGCCCATATTGACCATACCACTCTTCTGTACATTGTTTAAAAGGCCATGTACATCTGCATAGGCCTCCCACACTTTTAATAACAACAATCAAATTACCAATTTGTTACCATACCTTATTGAAGAGTACCATTGTGTATCTACAAAGATCTTCATCAGATCTTCTTCATATTAAATGGGACCATCTTGGAAGAAAACCCTTTCAATCAAAACATAATCCTCCTATTAAATTGACTGTGTGACTTATGTACGAAGAGACGGACAGGATGAAACGATTAGGGTTTCCTTTTTATGTGCCATTTCGTTACGGAACGGTTTTTGAAGTCGGTTATAAAGATGTCTCAAGGAATGTTCAGATTTTCTGCAAATTTTAACTTGGTGGAGGATTTCATTACGTAATGCTGACGCCAATCATCTTTTCAATGAGCTGGTTGATATTGTATCCGGAATGGACCGTGAAAAGTCCACCGTTACCTTAGACCTGACTGAGGATTCAGATACCTTAACTAAATGTCCCATCCTAAATAGTCACAATAAAGATAAGAAATATATTCAAATCATTAGAAATATTAAAAAATACAAAAAATATTGTAAACACATAATGTTTATAAGTGTAACATTAATCTTAGGAAAGAGCGTTTCAACTTGCAAATCCAATTAAATGTATGTAATGATAAGTTGAAAACTAGCAGATAAATATATAATGTTGAGATACAGAACCTTCAAAGGGAATAACTGAGCAGGGAAAATACACTAAAAGGAATCCTTAAGTGAGTATAACCAAAAAATGATAAGTGAGCACTTGCAAGGGGCCTGTGAGTTGGTGGACTTGGTGAAGTGCTATGCAGAAAGGTGTGAGTCACTAACAAACACTGTAAAAGGCGAGCGGCAACGTTTTTTGGCCTTTTTAATATTTTTCGGCTTAATTTCATCTTTGATACCAAAACCTTAAAAACATGCATATAAGTATAGTATTTCATGCATATTTGTTTTTGTGATATTGAACTACTTTACAATATGCTTTTAAAAGTAAATAACACTAAAATATTTTTTTTTACATTAGGTTAATTATACTACACATTACATTACATTCTAGTTTACATTAGGTTGTTACTAACCCTATGGACTCCGTCTGAAATAAAAATATTCTATTCTATTCTATTCTAATTCACCTGTAAAACATCCTTTTATTTTTATAGTCTTTAGCTCTAAAATGATCAGAACACAAACTTGAATGTTTTGTGACTGTAAAGTACTTGTGACGTAGCAGTTTCCCTGTTTAGTGAATTAATACATTCTACGAACTGTTTTAATAAAAAAATATATCGTATTACAAAATGTAAAAAAAGAGTCACAAAAAAAGCAATAGATGGAAATCGAACTTACCACCCCACGATTGCAAAGCATTCGTACAACCGCTTAGTTAGGTATCGGCTTTGTTGAAAGTTAGCTAAAATTGCCGTTCCTATTTAATCATGAAATGATTGACTGCTTAGTTCCATAAAGGTATAGCGTGAAAATAATCATTTAAAAAGTTAAATCGGTAACCATCAACAATATCCTAACCTTTTGGCACGTCCTTTTACAATTTGCGGAGAAAAATACGAAAATAATGTAATATTGCTCATCCCCTATAGCAAATAGCGTGATAGTTTATACGTTGTTTTTTTTTTGGGTGGGAAATTATCAAATAACTTTTCCCGCTCTGGGTGGAGCGGGCGGGCGTGTCAGACTCTTACTGACTAAAACCCACCCGTGATCCTTCAATAGCCTATATTGCCAGGGGCCGCGGTAACCCTTTCGGACAATAACCGCAACCCCGGCAGGCATCAGTCCTATCGGACCCCGTCAGTTCTACGTGATACCTGGAAGTACAACGAAACCCTCACATCCAGACAGACCCAAATAGACAAAAAACCAAGTTAGAAATCTCATCTGTTAGTTTTCCTACACCCAAATATATATATTTTTAAATACTTTCAATGTCTGTACATTGAAAGTATTTAAACATCACACATAATACTCATCTACACAAATGTATTATATGTAAAGATTAGGTATCTTTATAGATACCAGGCATCGATTTAGATACCTGGCTAAATTACTACAACAGGTGATACCAACTCTATCAACTTTAATAATCTTAGATATCTGTACTTAGAATATTAAAAGTAAAAGAATGTGAAGATGTTTGTTACTGAATCACGCTTGCAACGCCTGAACAGATTTTGATGAAAGGCGCACAGATGGGGCCTGCCATCTTTTCTCTTCACCACCCTTGGTTGACTGGTAGAGAATGCCTAAGGCATTAAATCCTCCTTTGTACCTTTTTGTGTGTGAAAAGTTTAAATAAATAAATAGGGGATGCCTTGAAGTGAAATGCTAATGAATTTACGAGTAGCCGTAAATCCAACAAAGGTTCACGGTTTTTAGGTTTTCCCATAAATATTTCTCTAAATTGTTGAAGAAGTTATGTGAGAGGTTGTTACTTCATGTCTTAACGAACTTGAAAGCTAACAAAATAAAACAAATATAAGAAAAGGTAACTTTTCAAGGATCCTTCAAAAGAGATTAGGTGGTGGTAAAGGATAAAGGGGCGAGGGAGGCCTGATGACCTCGAATGTTGGTATAAAAATTACATAATCATTATATAATAATGCAATCTGTAATCTACATAGGTCGTTTTCAAAATGTATGTACATTTTGTTGTAATTATGTGTCCACCAACTTGTTGATAAAATAAAATACAGTTCGAAATGTAAACATATAAATCAACGTTCAGATTAATTAGTAATAAAATTGCAAGTATTGATTTTTTTTTAAATCTGAAAATTGGTTATATTGCTTTAAAAAAAGAAAAATTCAAGTCATAATTTGTTTCCGATACAAAATTGCTATGTCCACAGTCGCGGGTATTTAAAAAATGCAGTAAATAAGAAATAACGCACGCACTATGTAACCAGATTCAACAATGTTTTGTCAGGTGAAGGGGTAAGTTATTAGAAATATACTATAAAACAATGTAATTTTAATAAACCATTTATTTATTTGCTCATAAACACGTGTCTCTTATTCCATTCCATTGTGTGATTCCTTTTTGTAGCGTTGATATTTTATAATAATAGAAGTAAATTCCGAATTTAGTATGGGAAATCTATGCTACAAAATAGTTTCCAGAGGGTGCTAGTTTCTTTCGGTTACGCCATTTTGTTTAGTAACTGTGGGTTTCGATTCGTGCGTATCGTAAAAAGGACTTTAAGATGTTGTGTTAAAAGTGCCAAATTACGTAAATTCGGTAGGATTCAGCGAAAATCGGCACCTAAGGGGATGAAAAAGGGGGAATTCACGTTTAAAATTGCCTTTTAATGATCTACATGTAACGAAATATGCCTAAACGTGACGCATCCTTGAAATTATAATGTTACTCCTGCTGGGAAACAAGCCTCCTGTCTTCGAGAGTTAGTGGGCTGTTAAGCTCGCGCGCCCAATTGGTAGATCTCACATATCTTCGAATTGTTGGTTCTAGAATATTCTGGTTTCCTCACGATGTTTTCCTTCACCGTTTTGAGAGCAGTGGTGATGAAACAATTTACACAAAGTAAAGCGCACAACTCGTAAGTCGGGGCCATTACCACTGAGTGACCACTGCTCTTGTGGTGAGTTGGCCCATGTAATAGGGGGTGAGCTTATTGCCATTAAAATCGGGCACAAAATCAGACAAACAAGCTAAGCGGAAAAGGTTACTAAATATATCCACATCATCATTTCATTATGGATTTCCGCAAGGTCACGCCTGAATCAATTAACAAAATCAGACTCCGGGCTGCTACCGAGAAATTCCTGATGGGATACCCAATAACAATTTACCCGATCTGGGAATCGAACCCAACACCCTAGCAGTAACGCTTGCGACCACTAGACCAACGAGGAAGTCAAAAATAATAAACAATAGAATAGTTGGTGTGATACTCAAAACTGAGTAAATGACTGCCTTTTTTTTGGGTGGGAAATTATCAAATAATTTCTCCCGCTCGGAGGGCGTGTCAGACTCTTACTGACTAAAACCCACCTGTGTTCCTTCGGTTGCCCCTGCCTACCATCTAACTAAGTTACCCAACTAAGTTGCGGTCATCTTCCAGTCTAACTAGATTTTTTTTTTTTTTTTTCAGAAATCTTACTGTTTAATATCTAAGTAATGTAGTGGGTTGCATCAATTGGGTACCCCAGTTGTATTAAAATTTTAATAGAACTGAGGTACCCAATCGATGCAGCCCACCGTACAATTAACGCTTTGAGTTGCCATTTACAAGCTTCCACAAATTAAAAACTAAATAAAAATTAAATAAAAATACACACAAATATTCATTAATAATAGAATATTCATAATTAATAGAATCTTCTTAAGCACATAAAACAAACAAGTTCTATAAACAAGACCAAAACGAATTCTTCTTTAAGAGAAAACATACTTACAAACTATAATAAAAATAGCGAATAAAAGAAAACGCAATTACTGACATGTGCTTTAATTAGGAATATTAATAGTATTAATAATAATAGTATTCTTTACTTATAGTTTGTCTTAATGTGCTTGGACTGGTTCTTATTAGATCAACTTCTAAGTGAGAGGGAAGATTTTTTAAGCTAGCTGCGCTCCGTAGGAAGTAGAAATTCCGTCGGTAGTTTGTTGACGCAAATAGAACGTGAAGAGGAGGCCGCTACCTGAAGCCGTGATGGGTTCGGAGCAATGTTTTTGACAGAAGTTGGGAACAATCGAAAGAGCTATTGGCGATATGGTATCTTTTGCAACGATGAGTGTAATCCGTTGAGCATTGCCTTGTCTTATAATCTATATATGTTAAAAATACTTTTTCACTCCTTTTGCTTAAAAAGTCCGTCATTGTAGCGTACCAGAGCGGGGAAAAAATAGCATTTCTTGCTCTAGGGGAAAAAATATTTTTTGGAACGAAGTTCTTTAAAGCGGCTTGTAAACTTTCAGAAATCGTCAAGCTAAAAAGTGTTAATACTTACGACTGTCTTCTTCTAATTCAAAGAGAAAGAAAGAGAGCAAGAGAGAGCGAACGCCGGCAGAAAAAAAAAAACAAAAGTAAAGAGTAAAGTGATTACACTGTCGTGGGTAAAAATTGTACACATTGGCCCGAGTACACTGCAGGAGACAGAGAGAGAAAGTGTGAATTTGGTCAAAATAAAAATCTAAAATGGCGGCTCTGAAAATTTTCAAATTTTTATCTTGGATATCGTTTTCATGTTTTACAAGGGTGCAAAAGCCGATAGTGAGGTCAAAATGGAAATCCAAGATGGCGGCTGCGAAAATTTTCAAATTTTTCGTCATGGGTGTCGTTTTCATAGTTTTCGAAGGTGCTAAAGCCGACATGAGGTCATCAAAATGTAAATCCAAGATGGCGGCTACAAAAAAATTGTTTTTGTTTTAAATCATACGTGAGAGAGAACTTCGTTCCTGACGGGAGTCCCCCGACCGCACACTTAATTTTTTTTAAATTTGTATTATACAATACGAAAAAGTCTTTATTGTTATGTAAAACTAGCTTTTCCCACGGCTTCGCTCGCGTGGAAGTCGGAAATTATCCCTTGGAAACGTACTACCGCATATCGGGATAAAAAGTTTCCTTGAAAATTCAGATTAAACAATTGTATATTTTTTTAAATAAAATAAACTATTTAATACATAATGTATTGGTTTTGTATTGGATTATTTTATTTTCTCACAATCTTAGTTAAAAATAGAGTGTAACACACGGCGCTAAAACCTATTATAACTCAGTTTCTATTTACTCCCGAGCTTTAACGAGGGAGTAAAACTACCTCGTTAGAATGGGTTATTTTAGCCCCTCGTATAACAATCTACTATTTCTGTATATCTTCTATTCTAAATATAAACAAGTTAGTAATATTGTGAAATGAAGTCCCTAGGACTTGGACGCTTTCTTAAGGATTTCATCAATATGCATTTCAAATACGAGTTTACTACCCTGGTTAACGCCCAAGTCTCTAATACCGTTCACCTTAGTGATTGTTTGGTTATTCCAAGCATACCCTGAACCAATTGTATTATTTTGACGTGTATAAGTCATATAAAAGCATTTGGATACATTTAGTTGAAGTTTATTCAGTCTACAGTAATCTACAAACCTATTGCAATGTCTTGGAATAGTAATTATGTCAGATAAACTACTTACTGTTTTAAGTATGATCATGTCATCGGCGTACAATTAAATAGAATGTATGAGTTAATAAAACATTTCTTAATATCTGCCATAAAAAAAAATAGAAGAGGCCCTAAAATTGATCCCTTTGGAACTCCAAATGGTAGCAGATTCCTACTGGAGGTGAAACCCTTTAGTACTACTGCTTTTAATCTGTTTTCAATATAGGAGGAAAACCATCGATATATATCGCCGTGAATTCAAGTAATAAAAAGTTAACGTAAAAGAACCTTGTGGTCAATGCAGTCAAAACATTTACTATAATCCGTATAGATTACATCAACTTGTGCACGTTGCTCCATACCTTCAGAGATAACTTCGTTGAAAAGAACAACTTACGAAGAAAACCACAACGTGCTCGATCACTTTCGAGAATAGGCATAACTTCGATATAGGGCGATAGTTATCTACGAGTGACATCACCTTTTTTTTGTGTATTTTACATCAGAAGGAAAAACCGGATCCCTTATAAGATTACTTGTTGTCCGTCTGTCTGTCAGTCTGTCAAGACCCTTTTTCTCAGGAACGCGTGGAGGTATCAAGTTGAAATTGGTATCAAATACGTAAGTCTATGGTCCCTTGGCTTCTAAGACAACGCAATAAAAAAATACGGATATTTATGCGACAAATAAACTCGCAAATAAATCAAAACCTACACGGTACGTCCCGTTGACCTAGAATCATGAAAATTAGCACATGAAAAGGAAAAAGTCCGAAAATCGTTAATTTGTAGTTTTATCTTTTTTGCAATTACTAATTTACATACAGTTGGAAAATTGACCGTAAAGTATAACAATGTATGGAAAAATATATTTTTCAACTACAATATTAAGTTTGTTTTTGGGATAAATTCATCCCAACTACGGAACCCTTCATTGTGCGACACGCACTTGGCCGGGTTTTTCTAAACTGGCGTAACGAATAAAGATTTCCAGATTTTCGGAACAGATATGTTTGGCCAAGCTTTTTATATATTTACTGTTGACTATAAATGTAGGTGGCATTAACTCCGGGTCACCTAATTTAGAGAGATCTAGCATTTGAAGTAACTTTTGTACTTTTTCGTGGCATACTGTTAGGCGCGGGACATAAACAAATGGCAAGTAGTGCGGGCGTGGCGACGGTATGGCGCAGGTGTTGGGCCGCCATTTCATATTTCATACAAAACGTATATGAACGACGTGGCGCGGAACATACACAACGCCCGCACACCGTCGCCCCCCGCGCCACGCCTCTTGGGTGTATATTTCGTGGGATTTTTTAAAATTCTTGATCTTTAACTTTGATCTTTTATTTAGTAGGTTTATTCCCAATATAAGAGTAGATAAAGTAGTGCACTGCACATAACTAGATATTAAAACACTCTTGTTTTAATACCCCTCATTATGCAACAGTTTCATAAACTACTATTCTCTACTTCTGCAGCTTTATGACACAATAAAGAAAGGATTTGTCTGATAATATTTCCATAAGTTTTAAAATTCCGGTGATAATAATATGAATATTTCGCTTTTATGATCTTATTGCCAGGGTTGCGAAGAAGTCCAAAAGGGAGATCGTGGCCCCCGGCAACATTGCAAGTGAAGGAACACGGGTGGGTTTTAGTCAGTAAAAGTCTGACAAGCCCTCTCGCTCCGCGCAGGGCGGGAGAACTTATTTGATAATTTCCCACCCATAAAAAAAGGATTTTAATGTATGTAGACCTGTACCAGTGTGATGATGTTTTAACAGACATTGTCTAGTGGCTCAACACTCAGCAACTCGTCCCAATTAACGTCATCAAAAGCGGACATGATAGCAGTGTAGTCTCCTTTACAGAACTGTTAATAAGTGTTAGTATTTTCTAACAATGAGTGTATTTGAACTAAATCAGCCTGAATAGTAGATGCAGCAGATACACAGAGCGACTGACTATCTGACCAAAAACCAGGTTACTGGGAAATAAAATATCCTTGAATACAATTGATAAGACTGGTTGCCCGACTTTTGGGCTTCTGACTGCCAAAGATTCAAAACTGCAACTGAAAAACTACGAAACCCCAGAACTATCAATATCCTGCTCCACAAGGTCATATAGTTATATTTTAGTAAAAACACGAGTGATGACACACAGGGAAACTATATCCGTTATTGGCACAACCGGTACTCACGTTACTAGATTGTAGATAGTAAGTGATTAAAATGTAATTAACGATAAAAAGATATCATTCGTGACTGTTTTACTACAGTTATATGCACAAGGAAAAACATTAGCGGAATAGTTTATTTAGGAACTTTTCATCATTATTTTGAAATCTTATTATTGTTCTTACTGAGAGCAGTGGTGGCCCAGTGGTAACGGCTGCGACTTTTGAGTTGTAAGGCCGTAGGTTCGAACACAGACAGGTGCTTTACTTTGTGTAAATTATTTATCACCACTGCTCTCAAAACAGTGAAGGAAAACATCGTAAGGAAACCGGTATGTCCTAGAACCAAAATTCGAAGACATGTGACATCTACCAACCGCCACTCCCACCGAGAGGAGGCCTGTGTCCCAGCAGTGGGAACATTATAGGCTGATTATGCTATCGTTCTGATACCCTTTTTTACTTGAAGTACGTACACACCCTTATTGGGGCACCTGATAAAAAAACAAGTGTTCATTTCAGCGTATCAGTATGAATAGTAGTTGTGTTTCATAGGTAAACTACTATTAGAATTCCGTACCAAAATGGTAAAAAGGCACCCATAGGGCGACTTTGTGTGTCTGTCTGTACAGCAGATTATTTCAGTAACCATGCTAAAAACCATAAAACGAGATAATATTCCAATGGTATAGGTTGCCTACGACCGTGGGTAGGAGGTGTACCTACACCTCGGCTGAGTGCAGAAGTGATGCTTTGTTTTGTAAGAGTTAATTTATAGGTAAGTACTAGCTTCTGACACACGAAGAAGTCAGAAGTCGTAAGACACCACAATATACGAGTATTACAATAACACCCACATTTTTATAAAACTTCCCTGTATACTACGTTTGTAGTTTTATTCTTTCTTAGCAGCCGAAATATACAGAGAGTCAGGCATGGTGACTCGGGAGCAAGCGATGTACAGTTGTCCGTGTGAGAAGCAGCGTGTCCTGGGGTCGTCACCCGTAGCCTTCAGCCTTTGGTGTCGGCCCCTGTGACTTGTAGATATAGCAGGGTATTTAAATTACAACTGCATACAAAGATATTAGCTTGTGGCTAAGTAACAACAGCCGCACCGGTCGATCAATCAGGTTAAGCTACGCTTGCCGGGGTTGGTCTGTGGATGGGTGACCATCTTTACATATCGAAACTCCTCCGTGCCTCGGAAAGCACAATGAGCCGTTGGTTCCGGCTGTCTTTCGTCAATCTTTGACAGTCGTTACGGGTCGTCAGAAGCCCGAAACTCTGACAACCAGTCTTACCAAGGGGTATCGTATTACCCAATTACTGGTTTATGGAGGTCAGATAGGTAGTCGCTCCGTGTAAAATACTGGTATTCAGCTGCATCCGGTTAGACTGGAAGCTGACCCCAACAAAGTTGGGAAAAGGCTAGGCAGATTCAGTGACAAAGATTTTAAAAATTCACCTGCCACTCAGGATTTTTTTTTAGGTCTTTTCAAACTTGAGAATAGCAAAAATAGTACCTTCAGCCGCTTCTCAAATTGAATGTTGACGAATTACAAACTGAATTCATACTTATTTTTAAACATTCGTCATACAAAGATAATAAGCCAATCAACAGGAAGCGAACTTATCTTATAGACATTTTTTTTTTCACATTTCATATTATGGTTTAATCCGTCATACTCAGTGTCCGCCTTATTATAATAGAATCTTTATGACTTATTCTTTCGCAATTTTTGGGGAAATAAATATCTTCCTATTTATCTATCTTAAAAATTAAAGCAAGACCCAATAAATTTAACAATCTTGCCATTTTCATTTTTTTTATTATAATGTCACAGCATTAGTATTCAATGGTGGTCTAGTGCCGTGACACGTGTTACAAACTTAAATCATAAATCTGGCTACCAAGGCTCGGAACCGGTTTAAAAAATACCGGTGACAACCGGCTTATTTGGGTTTTACTCCGAACGAACGTTTAAGAACGTGAACGTTTTAAGAACTTTATTTTAACCTAAATTAACCGGTTTATATGACGAGCGGCATGTCAGTAAATGCGTTGCAACTTCTGAATACTTGTGAGGATGCCGCGTTAAATGAAAACTAAACAAAAAACCGGTTAATATTGCTCCAAACCGTTTAATCCGAAAAACCTTTATGTATAGATTATTCCAAAACTGGTTTAAAAATACCGGTTTCTACAAGCAGAACCGAATTTACAAGTTTTTGCGTAAAGTACATAATAACGGTTTGAAAATTTAACCGGTATCCGAGCCTTGCTTTTTTTTTGGGTGTGATATTATCAAATAACTTCTCCCGCTCTAGGCGGAACGGGAGGGCGTGTCAGACTCTTACTGACTAAAACCCACCCGTGTTCCTTCGGTTGCCCTGTTGCCGGGGGCTACGATCTCCCTTTCGGTTTTCTTCGCACCCCCGGCAGGCATCGGCCCTAACGGACCCCATCAATTCTGCGGACATCTCTTTGAGGCGCGCGTGGAACACAACGCGCCATCGACCCGGGCCTGGTCCTTATCCGACGGCGAGCTACCCATTGCTCACTGTCCGCAAACCCGCGCCTACGGTGGCCGGAAATCAGCCTGCGATTCCCGACGCCCAGGGCGTCTCCTCCTGCGGCGATAAGGGGCGTGAGGGCACGAAATTTGCCTCTCCCTCACGCGTTCCGCCTCCTCCTTCACGATCATTACTGCTTCGCAGAAGGAGGTGACGGCCTCCCATTTCCTCCCGCTCCCTACCATGGCCCGAATCAGGGCCGGACCGAGAGATCACCGCCGCCAATCGCCTCCACGAGGACACGGCGATGCTCCACCCAAGCCGGGCAGACCTTCACCGTATGCTCCATCGTGTCCTCCGGGCGATTCACACAATGGTGACACCCGGGCGTTTCCTCCCGCCTTATCCTGACCTGCGTCAGGCGGAAGGTGAGGACGCCGTGACGCCTCTCTAGCCACTCGTCAAAGAGGGGACTTATCGCCGCAATTGTGGCGTGCCCAGCTCTGGGTTGCGACAATCGCACTCTCCATGACGCCATGAGATCCCGCCGGGGCTCTGTCCGCTGTGCCGTGATTTCTCGCGGCAGCGGAGTAAAGCCCCGGCGTTTCGCCTCCTCGCGCCACTCCCAAATGTGCGTGAGGACCTATGCCTCCAGGTCCCATGGCGGTAATCCGGCAAGGAGGCTCGCAGCCTTACAAGAGACCGTGCGGTATCCTCGGGCCAGCCGGATGGCCATGACCCTCTGGGACGCGTTCAACCGGCGGGCTGGCCGCAGCCTCAATGAACGCACCCACACCGGCGCCCCGTAGAGGGCCATGGACCACACGACCCCCGCGTAGAGCCTACGACAAGAGGCGTTTGGATCCCCTAGATTGGGCAGGAGCCGCTTCAACGCAGCCCCGGCCCGCTCCAGTCTGGGAGCCAAACGTCGGAAGTGTTCGACGAAATTCCACCGGCTGTCGAGGATGAGTCCCAGATACTGCATCGTCGACTCGACGCCGATGTGAACCCCTCCCGCCATTACCTGGGAACCCGACGGTGGCACATTCCGAGGTTCATGAAAACCCATGGCCTCGGATTTGTGCAAGGCCACCTCGAGTCCCAACTGCCGGATCCTGTCAACGCAACCAAGCGTGTCGCGCCCCCCTAACTTTCCTTTAAAATCACTACACTCCTGAGTTACTTTGTCGACATAAGCAAGTAGCCAGCAAGGCTCGGGCGGAGCCTTGCTGGTTACTCATAAGTTATATGAGTTTGTAACACGTTTTCGGCGTTCCAGTGAATCTAGTGACCCGGTTCGATGTTGGACCAATAAATGCTAACACATTTTAATTCAGTTGAGTAGGCAGTATCCGGAATCCGGCGCTGGATTAGAATACAGTAGCAGCTAATTTTAATCCAGTGCTGGTGAATTCAAACACTGGATTGTAATATTCATGTGACATCAGTTATACGTTTCTTGGGTGAGAAAATAGTCGGTGCCTACGGTGAACTTAGGGCTAATCCCGGACTGCGAATTTTATACGCGCGGTTTATATTCAGTGTACGGCATTACAACGAGCGCGAATTTTAAATCGCCAGTACGTATCGATATCATTTTGATTTTAAATCGCAGTGCGAGCTAGGTATTCAGACTCCCACAGACAGGCGCGACGTGATTCTGGTAGAACAATATCCGCGAAAACTTCACGAAAATTGTTCTACCGGTGTCGCATTGCGCCTGGATGAGGGAGCTTTTAATGCTACAAGGCACTATTTACCAGCCAACCTTATTATAATGTACCTACATATGTCTTCAATGAGTCTTTAAGTTAAGGGACTGTAGAGACTTTAACCTGCATGGTATTTCCATGCAACCTCCGCGAGTATTTTACAAGTTGGTGGCATAATATTAAGATGAGATATAGTAAAAAATAATAATCAGCTCGGAGAGCTGACAGAGTGCGTCATGATGTAAAAAAGTCAAACCGACTCTAGGAATAATTTATTCTTTAATACCTACTCAGTGTTGTTATCGTAAACATCTGAGCTGCCGTATGTCACAGTCTGGTTTGCCGTATTTTAAGGAGGAAAAAAAACTAAATTGCCGTATTTAAATTTAAAATATCTATTCCTTATTTTTTCTTCTCCATAAAGGTTTTTTATCAATTCTATTACTTTAGTTTCATGTTTATCTAATATGCACTTATCCTTACTTCTCGCTCATGTCGCGCGACACCTTAAACTTGGTACAGTATCCTTGATTTTTGCCTTGATTTTGAATCAGTTGTCATCTATTTTTTTAAGGTCACTTTCAGTTTTGACAATTCGTGGTAGTTTCTGGGTTAATGGCAAAACTGACGAAAAAAAGTCTCTAATAATGTAGCGCACAGTCTCTTTGGTGACAGATATTTGAGTTTCATTTTCGTTTCATTCACTATGCTAGTGAAAAAACGTTTCGTTTAACCTATACCCAACTGCCATATTTTGTGTTACGACAATGAGAAGCCTGCCGTATGCATTATTTTCCGAAAAAAAATCGTGGAATGCCGTATAATACGGCAATTGCCGCATCTTTAACAATGCTGTTAATACTACACTACCTATATTGGTACTACAGTACCTACCTACATTAAATATTATTATGATACGAACACAAAAATTATTGTTAGAGGTTTGCGGCTTTGTTTGTGTGTGATTAAATGTTTCTATATAACGATATCGATATTACCTATCTAATAAAATCATCAAGGTCAAAAATTTTGTACATTGGAAATCATTTCACGAAAACAGCTTATAGATACCACAAAATAATCATTATGTGTTGAATATTTCTCGCTCAGACCACATAAAAACCAAGACAGAGCGCTGCGTATATAATACAGCAGTGAAGCATGCCAGAACTACACCTCCACTCTGTCCATACACGGTCACACGCACGCATTTACAACCATTTACAATCAAACTACACCTCACTAAGTGCACACATGTTTACGAAACCGGCCTCACATCGCTGTTCACAGCGCTATGTCTTAGTTTTTGTAGGTCTGACAGGTCTAGTTGTAGAATCACAAAAAATATGAGGTAGGTAGGTACCTCTATTTACTGATTTTTTTTAAGATATTGAGGCAGAGCTTGAACTCTCCAACGTGGTTAGTAACTGAAAATGAAATGAAAGGTAAGAAGAAAAATGAAAACACAAACAAACATGACGCAAAAAAACGCAAACACAAAAAAAGAAAAATGATGTATTAAGAATTCCGGTCGGTAATAAATAAAAATAAGAATGAATGATTAGATACTATCAATCAATCAATCTGCCTAGCCTTTTCCCAACTAAGCTGGGGTAACTATCCAGCAGTCTAACCGGATGCAGCTGAATACCAATATTTTACATGAAACGACCTTACTTACGCGCGAGGGTTAACCTTAGCGCAAACATAATGCCGGTACCCACCCGGAGGGTCCACTTGTATGGCGGCATGGCGGATGAGCTCTATAAAAAGTGGGTGGAGTCGAAAGCGTTAACGTGCTTTCCGAGCATTGATTACAGAGCCACGGCCGGAATCTCGGTATGTAATGCATGGACATCCATCCACGACTCGTGCGACTACATTAGATACTGAAGATTAATCCGTCTCGAGCTGGTGATTATACGTAATGTAGGTCCCTACGAATCAGCGCACGCTATTATCCGTTATTATCTTTCTGACCGGCTAATAGATTTATTATATACTAGCTTTTGCCCGCCGCTTCGCCCTCGTGGATGTCGGAAAATATCCCATGAGAACGTACTACCTATATCAGGATTACATACCTAATAGCCGAGGATAAGGTCATTGACTCCTCCCGTTGCACCCGCGTTGCCGTCAACCATATTTTTTTTTGCTACGCGTAATTTTGAACCTGTATTAATATCTTTTATCACACCTGCTCTGAAAATACATACTAATTATACCAATTAGAGGGAAGAAACGCCTTTATCCCGCCCTTCAAATCCTTTCATCCCAAGGTATGGAAGTTTGTATGAAAATCCTTCCGACCCAAGGGTGGGAAGTATGTATGAAATTCCATTACATACCCGGTTTTTCTTTTTTTTTAATTTGTCAGCAGTCATACTGCCAAGAGACTTTAACCGTCTACTAATTAAATTTCAAGTAAATTGTTACTGGCCACATACAGTTTTTTTTTTTACCAGTTACCAACCTCCTTGGTGCATACAGAAAATTAAAAACGAAATTATTTTTGTATATAAAACGCGCGGAATCACGGAAAAAGTGGCTTCTTCAAGCCTTCAACTAACTCAAGATGTAAACATGTCTCAAAATATCAAGATACCCGGACAAAATGTAACATCTTATAATAGCTGCACTTTTAATAATTGTACTTTTAACTAAATATAAACATTTCTATGCATTTATGTCCATAATTTTCCTCGTAGGTGTAATAAAAAGCACTATACATCCCTCAGGATAAAGTACAGTTCCATACCTCAAATGGTTTGCGCCCCTCGCAAGCTCGTGGCGCAAATGCCATAATCTCGGTATGGAACTGTCACTTTCTTCCCTCTGAAGTAATGTACTATTTAAACCATTCATTTAAATGAAATGATGTCAAGGCATATTTTAATCTAAATTAAATGCTCAATTAAAAAACATAGTTTATTGGATAAGGATTAATATGATACTGGTCAAAATAGCTTTGGAAATAACAATATTTTTTTTATCAAATACTGAAAGATAAAAATGGTTATTGTGGGTATTCTTAGAAGATACATATGCCATCGCGGATTTTTTGTTGAACTTTTTAAGATGAACAATACTGTAGAACATAAATTTTATGTAACTTTTACGATTTCCGCGGCGCACGCCAATAAAGTTCCCAGTTGGCATGATTTTTTCCGACATCTTCAACAATAATCGTCAAATCATTAATCTTATCCCTTCCGCATGAATCACTCTGTTCATGGGTGTAAACCGTTTGGAAATCCGTTTGGTAGTTTTTGAGTTTCAGATTCATTTACATTCAGACAGACAGACCGACATACAGACAGACGCGGTGGGGGACTTCGTTTTATAATATGTAAGGATTTAATACTTCAAGCACACAAATGTACATAGGTGGACTTAATGCCATAGGCATTTCCTACTATTTTCTAGATTTGAAGTAGCTAGTATTTTGGTGTGTGATTGGTAGCAACATCCAAATCCATTGCTTCTTATGTTCGAAAAACTTGTCTGCTCAACAACGTAAATAACGCAACGAATGTTATTGAACTGTCAAAATGAAACAGATTGTGATTGATAATGTGTTACGCAGTTAGGGTGCTGATTAACTATAACTTTGTGGAACCCCGACCAAATGGGTTAGGTTCGGTTAGATTGTAAACCGCTACTTCAAAGTTGATCGCAGTTACTTGGCAATTTTTACTACACCTTAAACCATGGATCTAGACACTAATGATATAGCCAATCAACGACGGACGTATCATCATTTTCATTGCGTGGTCTGCTCACAAGTTCGTCTTAAGTTACTAACAATAGTGATTTAAGTGCAAACATGTTACTAACAATTTATGGATCTTTTTGTGTTATCTATATCTATAGAAGGAAAAGTTGATTGAATTAATGACTGACTGACTGACTCATCTATCAACGCACAGCTCAAACCACTGAACGGATTGGGCTGAAATTTGGCACACAGGTAATTATTATGACGTAAGATCCACTAAGAAGGGGTTTTTGGAAATTCGGCCTTTAAGGGGGTGAAAAGAGGGGATTTTGTTTGTATGAAAAATCTTTTTCCTTGTGTTAATAAACTTGAAACTTGGCACAAATACGCAAATAATAAAGCTATATTGGCTATGTAAATAATAAAGTTTCACAGGTTTTTTTTTTTTAAACTACCCCCTAAAAGAGGATTGGGGCTATCAAAGTTTGTATGGAACAATTTTAACGCGTGGTCTGATTAACTCAAAACTGAGTATTTAAACTTAAAACTGAAAATAAATAAAAACGTATATCAGGATTTTTTTTTAAATCTGCCCCTAATGGAGTGAAAAGGGGTATTGATTTTTACACGGTAGGATTTTACTGTGTGGCTTGATTAACTTGAAAATTGGTATAAATAATCTATAAGTCAAATAATGGGAAATCACAATACAATTTTTAAAAATTATTATCACGCTATTTGCTATGGGGGATGAGCAATATTGCATTATGATCGTATTCTTCTATAGTTTACCGCTAATTGAAAAAGACTAGCCAAAAGGTTAGAATATGGCAGATAGTTACGAATTATCCCCAAAACTGCAAGTCGCTTGGAAAATTTTAAAGTTGAACTCTTTAATAAATTACCAGTTTTGTCTATTCATGCTGATCCTAATTATCTATATGATGATTTTTTTTCATATATACTGTAAGCAATTTAATTCCATCTTTATTCCCAAGACTATCTCGGTTAATAGTAACCCATCTTTTAGTGATTGGGCTACCTTTGGTATACATAAAAGTAGAACACGGCTTTATGAACTGTACAATGAAAGGACTTATGTAAACACAGCTGAATTTAATTTATATGTTAGAAATTATTCAAAATTATTTAAAAAAGTTTGTTGTATGGCCAAGTCGCGTTATTTGAGTTTGAAAATTAAAAATAGTAATAATGTAATTAAAACGACTTGGAATATTATAAATAGTGAAACGGGAAGGTCTAATAACCGAAATACTAACTACAGCCTGTCTATTAATGACAACATAATAAAATCAGACTCCCAAGTCGCCGCGGCCTTTGAAAATTTCTTTTCAGATATTCCCGTTTCAACTACTAAATCCCTAAACTCATCACCTTCTGTTGCTGAGTCTTTGCTAAAGGAAAATGTTAATGTTTGTGATTCGGAATTTCTTTTTGAACATATTACCTGTAGAGACATAATTAAAACTTTTCACACTTTGAATGTAAAAAAGACTGCAGATCTGTGGGGTAACTCTGTTAGTTGCCAAGTCTATTATTGACATTGTAGCACCTACTTTAGCTCTTATCTTTAATAATTGTATCGACTGTGGGGTGTTTCCTGACCTAATGAAAAATAGTAAAATTATACCTTTGTTTAAATCAGGTAGTACATCAGACCCCACCAATTATAGACCTATTTCAGTACTACCTACCTTTAGTAAAATTATTGAGAAATTAATTTTAGAGCAATTGCAAAGATTTTTTAATAGACATTAATTATTACACAGCAAACAGTTCGGTTTTACAAGGGGTCGTTCAACTACTGACGCTAACAGTTCGCTAAATTTAAGGAGGTAATGACTGTGCCTTCTCAGTATATTTTTGATAATCTTTTATATGCCCATAAAAACATAAAATTGTTTAAAAAATACAGTGATATCCATAACATAAATACTAGGAACAAACACAAATTTGTTGTACCTACAACAAGGCTCAAGAAAATAGGCAGCTCCTTTAGATGTCAATGTATACGTTTTTATAATAAACTTCCAAGCCACGTACAAGATCTAAGCCTTAATAAATTCAAATCATTTACTAAACGCAAGTTGTGCCAGAAGGCTTTTTCTGCCGTTAAAGATTAATTGAGGACAAAAAGGCATGGGATTGAGCTGCTCCAATTTTATTATTTTTTTATATTTACTTTCAGAACTTTGTTTTTTTTTTTTTGTTAACTTTAAAATTATATACACAATGACATGAATATTTACTTTGTGAAGTATAATATTTTTTTTATTATTTTTTATTATTGTGAATGTGAGGACTATGTGGGTCATATATATATATATTTATTTATTTATTTTTCTCAGTTACTTTTAATGATCATCTGGCAGTTGTGAGTACTTTATGCGGCCTACCCAAATGTCCTTTCTTTGGTATTGTTCGTCGAATCATTGAGCTCCTTTTAAGTTCTGAATTGAGCTACACGATTACTGACAAATGCGTGCATGGAATGCACAGGTCCACTCACATCTGTATGGTTCTTTCCTCAAAAGACCATTTCAGACACAAATCTACATGGTCCTCAAATGAAATGCTCTGACCAAGATTATTTCCTGGTTTTTATATACACATTGACATTAATGAATTTTATATACTTTTAAAGTATTATATTATTTAAATTATTGTGAATGTGAAGACTATGTGGGTCATTCCTAATTTTTTCTCACTTAGTTCTAATTATAGTCTGACAGTTTGAGTAATTTATGCGGCCTACCCAAATGTCCTTTCTTTGGTATTGTTCGTCGAATCGTTGAGCTCCTTAATTCTGAGTTGAGCTGCACGATAACTGACAAATGCGTGCACTGACTGGACAGGCCCTCTCAATCTGTGTGATGCTTTCCTCAAAAGACCACTCCAGACACCAATCTACATGGTCTTCACATGATCTGACTTTAAAAGAGACTGTGACCTCTGAGTTTGTTTCGGCCTTTCTTCTCAGAGTAGTCAGATAGGAAACGCCGACCTCATCTAGTTTTTAAAATATGATTGACGTGTAAAAGTGTTTGTACAAACCTATTTACAGAAATAAAATCATTTATCATTAATCAAACCTTTTAAAAGATTATCTTCACGCTATACGTATACGAAGCTAAACAGTCAATCATAACATATAGAGGGTGGATTTTGAGATGGGGCAATAAGGGCTGGTACCTTAAAACCGTTGTCGCTACAAGAAAACGGTCTTAGAAGACTGTCCTTAATAACCTTTAGAAAATTTTTGATCTGCATTCACAGATTTAGAAAAAAAAATATAGTCAGCAAGAAAATGGGCAATTTTCACAAAAACTTTTTTGATGCCAGTCGATGCTATTTCTTATTACTAGTGTCAAAAAAACTATATCCGACCAACTGTGGTTGGAGTACCTACGAGAAAAGTCAGAAATTGAATAAAACTTCCCTTTCATTTCGTAAGAAAGGAGCCTGAGAGGAAATAGAACACAATATACCTTTGTACGAGTATGATGAAGTAACTTTTTAATGAGGTACTTATTATTATTATGAACACAATACATCAATTGAATTATTCCAATACTTCAATGTGCTGAATAAGAAACGAATGTAGCAGATAGTTACAGATTTATCCTTTTAAATTATTATCATCCCGCTATACTTTTATGGAGCTAAGCAGTCAATCATGAATTCATGAAATATATAAAAACGGGTATTTTAGTCAACTTTCAACAAATCAAATATGTTAGCGGTTCGACGACTGTTTCGCAAACCTAAGTTCGATTCCCAACAATTTATATTTTATGAGCTTCTTTTTTTTCATCTTGATATGTTGATATACTATCCATAGTATCCACACTAATACTAATATTATAAATTCGAAAGTAACTCTGTCTGTCTGTTCCCTTTATTTTTTTTTATTTTTTTTTTCCTTAACATACTTGTACTAAACGATTTTCTTTATTTATTAAAACGTTGACGTTTAAACGATATGGTCAATTTTAGCTAGCCATTTCATGAAATACCTACAATCAGTTCATGAAATGGCCGACCACTTTATGAAATGATCATTTCTTAAATCTGGCCATTCTTAAAAAAGATCAATTATAAAACATGCACTTCACATCGCTAATTCACTGTTTGAAGAGCTTGCTATTGGAAAACCAACCAATATTTAAGGCCTACTTATCAATATTTTTTAAAAAGCCTATGCCACAGATAGATATTTTGATATTTTAATAATCATATCAGTAATGCGGAACAATCTATCAATCGGGGAATACGATTTTGCGATTAAAAAAACGATAAAAAAATGGTAGATAAGACTTTGTATAAATTAACGGATATACCGGCATTTTGATTGTGTTGGGACGGGACATACTGATCCCAAGATGTCGAAGTTAATTATAGTAGTTTTAAGTCTCCTTGGTCTAATTAGTGCGTGTGTGGGACAAATCGTGCAATCTGGACAGTGCGATGAATTAATACCCGTAGCACCAGGTTTTAATGCGGCAAATGTAAGTTTTATTTACTGTTACTCAATGTTCAAAAACAGTGGTTACGGGTAGTCAGAAGCCCAAAAGTGTGACAACCAGTCCTAACAAAGGGCATCGTATTACCCAGTAACGGGTTGTGGAGGTTAGACAGGCAGTCGCTCCATGTACAATACTGGTATTTAGCTGCAGCCGGTTAGACTGGAAGCCGACCCATTGGGGTGGGTTGGGGTATATTGATACTTGGGAAAAAAGCTAGGCAGATGATTCGTTTGAAAGTTGAAAACATTTCAAACGAATTGAGCTCACTTTCCTATGAATCTTAGCTGTTTGAAATGCATTAGGTAAATACAGAAATAATTCTTTCTTGAAAAAATCTGGGTGGTTCCATCCGTAGCTAGTAAGTTACATTTAAAATTACTAATCATAATAGTTTTTTTTTTTTTTTTACTTTTATACAGATATTTTATTGATTCGGAACCTGGCGCCTACATAGGTAGGATTATGCGTTTAGTCCGACATGCGTTTAATATATTTTATTATATAAGTACCTACTTATTTTTATTTTTACTTACCTACCTACTATTTAAAATGCATTTTCATGGAATAATGCAGTACTTTTTCTTCTCCAGCAAAAAATTTTAGTTAAAAAGTCTTACTCTATATAATTATAAAAATCTCTATGTAAACCTTATTATTAGTAATTATTATGAACACTTTTACACGTAAAATAATATTTTTAAGGTTAGTGTTTCGTATCTGACTACCCGGAGAAGAAACACCGAAAAACTTCTCAAGTCCAAACTTTATAATGGTCAAATCGTGCGAGAAGTATTTTCTAGAAAAAAATTGTAAAAAATGAACAACGACAAAAAAAATAATAAACAAGTATACCTAACGTGCGTTACTATAAAATATTCCATTCACAAAAAGCACGAATGTAGGATGCAAAGAGCGAACCAGGCAAGTATTTATTGCACCCATTCTCGGAATTCAACTTATAGGTTTTTTTTTCGTTTGAGAGGTAGATTTGCAAGAGAATGTAAGAGCGAGCGAAGTGAACTCGAAAATTTTAGCACACCGCCATATGTAGATTAGGTTTTCTTTGAGTATTCATGCAGAAAGATGAGTTACTTTGTAAACTTGTTTTATGCAAAAAAAGTTTCAGGAATAAGAGAATATAAAACAGCGAATGAAGTGAGCTTTTAAATTTTAGCATCCTACATTTATATTTGCATACACGTATGAGGCCTCCAACTTCAAGCTGCCCAGTGACGGTGGGTGTTCTTGGTAAATATTTATGACATTGTCACAGAAATTGTATTGACATAACAAGATGGCGGCGTTACTTCAAATTTTGCCCACGCGCCAAAATAACCTTGTAGCGTTGTATGCCATTGTGACATTCACCAAACTGAAGTTTACCTACGAATTATCCGAAACATTCGAATTTTCTAGAAAAAAAAACACACACGTGCAGAAAATAAGCAAATCATTAGAAAATATCAGGTTTCATCATATCTAAAAATAAATTAGATTAATAAAACTGACTATGATAAGAAAGCCTTGACACTCCTAAACTAATGGTTTATCAGTGAGGGCGATTATCTACGTACCTACATATTTGCACGTATTTTTTTACTTTCGATAATAATTAAGTTAATTACGTCATTGTTTCAAGGCGTATTCACACTAGGCTTGCCTATGTTTCGTGTCGTGCGGTCGTGCCTTCCATGATGCATGCATGAGTAGGTATGGACGGTTCCAATAATTAAGTAGGTATCCATCTACCCGCATTGGGTGTAAGGTATGGATCTTAATTAAAGACATTTGTCAAAAATGTGTGTTCAAAGAAACCGTCTGCGTTCATGTAAACCTCATTTCATAAACCTCAAGATATTAACCCTCCCTGCTTTATATCAAAAGAAACCGTCTGCATTAATGTAAACCTCATTTCATAAACCTCAAGATATTAACCCTCGCTGCTCTATATATCTTTTATATCTTTTACTCGGCATCAATTTTAGTTAAATCAAACATCAGTAGCTATGAATCATTAACAAGCAGTAGACTTAAAAATACATTACGCAATAAAACATCCCACACTGCAGTATATAGCAATAATATTTTTGTATGGACATAAAAATATATAATAAGTTACCCATAGACATTAATAACCAACAGAATTTTTTTTAAAGGAATCTAAAAGGATTAAAAGGCTTATTACTCTGTAAAAGAATTCCTTGTAGAATAATAATTATTTAATACTAAAGTGCTTAAATACTGAATAATAATATAATGTGATATTAATTGTGAGAATAGTATGATATAATATAAAATGTATGAATAATGTAAACTGTATAACTGGAATATTTAATATATTAATGTTTTTTTTTTTTTTTATACAAATTTTATAACCATTTAATTGCAATGCCTTAACAGGCAGCTAAGTTCTAAGAACCAATCTATTGTTAACATCTTCAAAATTCTGTTCACTTAGTTCGCAATAAAGAATTTGAATTTGAATGTTCAAAATAAATCACTCTGATAAGCTTCTGATGACCCACTAATGCATCACGTCAGCATAGTGTGATACTAATTGTTAACGATAAGTTTAACAAATACATAATGTGTAGTACTTATCCTTCAATAACAGCATTTTTTCAATGTTTGGCCCAGTATTCCCCAAGATGCGCCATCTTGGGCAATACTGGGGGCCTAAAACGGCCACTTTAGCAATACTGAATTCCCGGCAATTCATTAGCAATTCCTCTAATTTTCGTAAAATGGTGACATAAATAATTGAATCATATTTCAATTCAATTCATATCTGAATCATATTTGGTGTAAATATTGCCGAATGAAAAAAATAAAGACCATAATTTTACCGGTTAAGTTTTCTTTACAGTTTTTATTAATTAAATTAGTTTATTTTTTATTTCTACAATTTAAATGATAATTGATTTTTATTAAACTTATAACTGTTACACTTGCGACTACCTAGTTTCTATTTTGCTGATTGATCAATATATTTGCCAAAAAACACAATATTTTAGTGTTAGTGTTACCTTACGTCTTAGACTAATAGAAAAATATTGTTTTTTCTTCTCAACCTGGACAGTATGATACGGGGAAATCTGAAACCCTATGAGATACGGGAAACTGTCATAAGAAACATTAGATCTTTTTTCATTTACCGGACTTAATTTTTTGTTCAAGTGCGAGTTGTCCATAAAGTAAAGAAGAATGAACAAAACTTATTTCTTTAATTATATTCCGGTTTGACTCTGTTTCATGTAAGGGTCATTTCATTGTACTGAAAAAAAAAATCTGGGAAGCAGAAGTGGGCCATTTAAAAAAAAATCTTAGTTTCCTGGGTACTGTGCCAATAACAAAAAAAAAATTGTCTAGTCTAAGTATGAGCTATTGATTGTCACTTAGTGACACTAGGAAAAGAAATCCCTTAATCAAAATGCGCACTAACCAGCACGCGTAGCATGACCACCGTAGAAACGGGTTTTGTCGACGGAAGAATAGACAAACTGACAGATTGTGATTGTTTATCTGTCATGTTGTCTATTCTTCCGTCGACAAAACCCGTTTCTACGGTGATCATGCTACGCGTGCAGGGATGGGTAAAATCTGTTTTACTTTTTCTTTTCTTCGACTTTTTTAATATTTCGATCCGAGTAAATTTTGATCTTTCGCAGTTTTAATAATTTAAATTTATTTTTTATTTAGTTTGCAGGCGTATGGTACGACATTGAATCCTTACCGTCCAACTTCCAAAGTGGTACCTGCAACACCGCTACGTACTCTCCTAACACTGATGGAACACTTAATGTGCAAAATACTCAAGTCACAGGTGGTATTCTACAAATTGTAACCGGGACAGCTGTACCTATTCAAAATGCTAAATTTGAAGTGACAATCTCCGGCAACCAGCCTGCTGGTAAATATATACATTATTTTACGTATTACGTTTTCTTATTTTCGTATGGTTAGTGGTGACATTTGGCAAATTATATTTAAGTCCCATATTGTAGATAGGGGGCGAGCTTATCGCCATGAACCGGGCACAAGACCAGACTCTGGGCTTCTACTGATAAATTCCTATAGAAAATACCCAACACTTTTTACAACCCGGGGATACCCAGGAGACACACTCAGCAGTCTTTGCTACCACTAGCTAGACCAACGAGGCAGTTTAGATAATAATTGATAATAACCAAAATTATTTCCTGTTACAGTACCATATTGGGTTCTGGCCACGGATTATAATACATTTGCACTGATATATTCGTGCCGCAACTTACCTGGTAACACAAGACAAGGTAAGATATTTATTTTTGCCAATTACTAAAAACTTTACTACCGTACTCAGAGTCACTTTATTATATTTATACTGGCACGCTCGCTCTTAGTCAAAAATATGACAGATTGAGAAACATTTCACCTTTGTTTATTTAATTATAAAGGGTAACCCTTTATTATTAAATAAACAGCTTCTGTACCTGTCTATACAATATATCTGAAGTAGGTACAGGTAACTATTAGCCTTGGATTTACACAGGTGTGCGAAGATATTATTATTACCTATGCTTGTCAATTAATAGTTATTTATGCAACTGTTGTATAATAAGGGGTATTAAAACACGAATGTGGGTTTATCACATGAGTGTTTTAATACCTAATTATGTACACTTGCATACAAGACGTTATCTACACCCATGATATGAATTCTCTGTATAAGTTTCTGAAACCATTGGGTGTTTGTAATTCAAGATAAAGAATAAATAAAATCCCATGAAATTCAGTACAACTGCACGTATGAATGTCGCCTGCAGCAGCACATCCTCGCACATGCGTGCAGCGGGTGTTGTTGTCCCCCGCTTCAACGTTCCATTACAAAAGTTGATGGAAACATTTTTTGAAATTCGAGTTGCATAATGAAATTTAGTACAACATTATAACACTCATTTGGATGATACTATGGTTACTATGACACTGGCTGTTTTAATGTTGGCAATAAGCTAACTGTTTCAGAAACTTTTATGGAGGTTTTATAGCATGGGTGTAGATAAACTTTTTTACGTGACACCTCTGAGTGCGAGGGTAAGTATGAGGGCTTTTTTATGTACTCTTTATTTATTTAAGCGATTTTGCACACATATGCAACGATGTCAATGCCATCGTAAAAACTAACTTATTAACTAAATTAACTAATCTTATCCCCGTTTTCCCCTTTACTAAGTGACACTTAAATTAATCCCGAAATTAAAGTGCACTGTTGGACTTTCAACGCTAGCCTCAGCGCTGATAGTTCAAATAAGATTATTATATTATAAAATTATTATATTAAAAAGTATTCTAATTAGATTTTCGTATTTTCAGTGAACAGTTGGAAGCTAGGTAGAAACAAGGGTGCGCTACCACTTGCCGCTACAAACTCTATTAATAATGTTATTACAAGAGTGGAAGCACTTAACGCAGCTTCTACTGCATTCATCAAGAGAGATCACACCGCAGAAGCTTGCTCCTACTCTGTTGATTTTGAAGGACCATGTCCTACCGTACCCGGCGTTGCTAACTTCAACGTTGCCAGAGTAAGTTCACAAAAAATTAATTTAATAATTTCAAAGATTAGACTCAAATGGAATAAGTACTAATAATATCATAGTATTTTATATTCTTTAGTCTGTTTCAATACAAATTGTAAAGTAAAAATTATAATCACATTAAAATTGTTCATTTCTTTTGTTATGTTTTTGAGTTATAACCAGCGTTGCTAACTTCAACGCAATCAGAGTAAGTATATTAGAGACTCATTATAAAATCATTTGAAATTACGTGGTTCTTCAATTATTATTTTTTATCTGATGCCAGTATCTTGGAACATGGTACGAAGTCGCCAGATACCCACAACCAACACAGACTGGCCAGTGTAACCGCGCTCAATATGCACTCAACGCTACTACCGGCAGTGTCACTGTTCTAAACAGCCAAGTTATCAATGAGGAGTTGGGTACGATATCAGGAACAGCTACGACAGTCACTGGCCAATCTGGAGTATTACAAGTTACCTTTACTGTTGGTGGCGGTAAGTTGTTCAATATCTATAAAAATATATACTAACTATTATTTTAGTCTGTGTCATGAACATTCTTTGCGTTTCAAAATCAATGACATCGTTTAAAATTGTAGACTCAGGCCTACTTTCACTACAAATCACTGAATTCATTTAACGCTAAACGTATTTCAAACATCATTGTGTCTCTGTCATCTTCTAATGATTGACAGAAAAATAACGATATTTTAAAATCGTTTAGTGTTTTGTGGTGCAAGTGGGCCTAAGTCTAGAACACGACTTGAATCGTGAATAAAATTAAACTTGTTTTTAAATTGCAGAGGTCAGAACTCAGAATATCCACGTACTCGCAACCGACTATGACAGCTATGCTCTTGTATACAGCTGCTCTAGTTTAGGTGGAAACAGACGACGAAGTAAGACTTTTTTTTAAGTAGGAAACTTGCTGTTGTCCCAAAATGACCTAGAGATAAATAACGTGACAAACTATCTTCACAGTTGGCAGTTGGCAGCTGAGAAGAAACACAAATGATTTGGACCAAACCGCCATTAACGCCATAAATGCCGCCATTGCTGCTACTCCTGATCTCGCAGCAGGTTATTACCAGGAAACAAGTCAGACTGATGCAGCGTGCTTCTACTATCCAGTTTTCCAACAACCCCCAGCAACTATCGAGTTGCCCGGACTCTGCGATACATCTATAACCGGCGTTGCTAACTTCGATGCTGCTAGAGTAAGTTCACATTAATGTAGTTTAATCCGACAAACGTCCTATGAGTGCAAAATTGTCCTTGAAAAAAATGCACTCAAAAGCACAATAATTTATTTATTTATAGTTAATTCAAACGGTATAATACCAATAACATTAATTAACATAGAAACAATTACAATCTTGATATTAATTTAATTTAAAACTAACATGGAACAGTGGACTCCCTAGCATACTTTCTCTCACAGAACACCAGACATATAATTTTACTCCATTCATTCGCAAACACATCACATTCAGGGTTGGCAGTCAGAAGAGCATTTAACATCTTTAGGGTACGACAAACTGGGGATTCGGCTCTGGCTTCAGTCTTGCATGACAGTTGCGCAAACAGATTGTGTCGGCGGCTCTGACGGTGTTCAATATATTTGTGGGCACAAATAATCGGCAGAAAAGGCCATGGAGCTCTGGACAGTCGATACGTCCCCGTAAGGTCTTACAGGCTACCGTGAGCTGATCAAGACCTCTTCTCACCTCCAACGAGTTAAAGCCTAACGTCCCTAAAAGATAGTTGGTAACCCTACCAACTATCTTTTAGGGACGTTAGGCTTTACGTACCCACATGTACGGAAAGAAATGGTATAACCTTTGGAAGAGGCATCTTAGGAATGTTTTCTGAACCTTTTCTAGCGTCAGTGTTTGTGTCGCGGTATAGGGGTGCCAAACACAGGCACTGGACTCGAGTTTGCTTCGAACAAGAGCGGTGTACAACAGCCTAATAACATTTGAATTGCGAAAGTCACGAGCATTTCTCAAAATAAATCCCAAGCGCTTGAAAGATTCCCTCGCAAGGGCAGAAACGTGATCTCTAAAAGTCAGACAGCGGTCGAAAGTCACTCCCAAGTTCTTTATGTTGGTGACACGAGTAATTACTTCACCTCCCAAATTATAGTCATAATGGATTAGCCGCAACCCCCTACCGTATGTCATGACATAACACTTGTTTTTATTAAAAAATAGCTTGTTCACAATGCTCCACTCATAGATGGCGTCAATATCTCTCTGAAGGAGCTTGCAGTCCTCGTCCGTTCGGATTTGTGCGACTAGCTTAAGGTCATCGGCATATAGCAGGCACTTGGCAAACTTAACATTAGTTATGAGGTCATTGATCATGATCAGGAAAAGAGGCGGCCCCAACACGGATCCCTGACTTACGCCCGAGCGTGTATTGTAAGGCTTAGACTCGAAGCAGCCTTACAAACTGCTTGCTTGAAAAGAATTCAAGAAGACAGGAAGAGAAGCCAATAGCCCCCAGCTTTGTCAAAAGCACATCATTGTCAACTCTCGAATGCTTTCCGGAAATCGAAATACAGAACGTCAACCTGCCCACCGATGTTCAAGCAACGGGATATGTAGTCTACGTGAACCAGTAAATTCGAATTCACGGAGCGACCCGGCCGAAAACCGTGTTGGGCATCAGATAAGGATATATTTACGCGTTTGTAAATGAAAGCGTGAAGTATATGTTCGAAAAGCTTGGCAATGGTTGGCAGGATAGCGATGGGTCTTTGTTCCTCTACTGATGTTTTGTCACTAGTTTTAGGAATGGGAGTGACTCGCGAAGTCACGAGTTCAATTTTTCAGGGACCGGAGGGTTAGGTTAAAGACATACATACATAGAGACATAGAGGGGCTGCCAAAATATCATGACATCCCTTAAGAGTAAAGGCTGGAATGTTGTCAGGGCCAACCGAGCTACAGGGTTTGAGTTTAGCAATAGCCTTAACTACATCCGGTGGGGTTAAAAAGGAAAGAGGAATGCTATCTCCCTTACTACTCACATTTAATTTTGTAGGGTCTAACTGAGGTAGATCAGGCAGACACACGCTAGCAAAATACTGAGCAAATGCCTCGGCCGCTTTGACAGCCGAATAAATCTCACCATTGTACACCACGTTTGGCTCGAAGCCGCCCTTTGATCGCAGGCTGGATACATGCTGCCAGAACTAAATAATCCAACAATACTAATAATAATAATAATAGCCCCACCGCAGTATCTCTACGTTGTGGTGGGGCTTGCGCGCTCTGAACTCTAGGTCTGTGTCGGTAGAGTTTACTTTGCCAAAACGGGTCCTAGGGTGAGGAGCCAGACCAAGGGAGATACAAAAACCCGCAAGAGCAGCATGTGGCGACCTGTTGGGCAGTAGCGACCCCACGGACCCTATCGCCCGGGAGAAGTCTTGTTCCTCACCTCTGGCTTACCTTTATTGGCCGGCAGGAGTAAACACTGACGAGGAACAAAGCTCCCACCTCTATATTGCCTTAATTGGCCGGCTAGAGTGGAGATTCGCAAGAGCAAACTTGCTCAGAGGAAGGAAGTATTCCAGTAAGATACTGGTAGGGATCTTGACCGTACTTCCGGGATTGTCCTGATAGCCGTGGAATACCTCTCCACTCCTCAAGCACGTCCAGACATGTTGCCTCCTTGTAGTACGTCACTATGTGCTAGCGACACTTTTCGTCCATTTCTTTTCGTCCATTATTGAGTGTGCAAGTCACCCCCTGCCAGTTCATATTTGTATAGTATATAACATTGGTCAGGCAGGGGACATAATTATTTCATAGTTCAAGGAAACAAATCCACTATAGCCACCCAAACCCATAGCTTAATATGTTTTATTTTCATGTTCTGTAATAGTCCTGCACCAACCGGGGGTTGTCCTTGGGTGCACTTGCACAGTCTATACAGGGATAATCGTCGGTTGGTGCCTCATTCCATATAAAATTGTCTAAGGGGCCTCTGCGAGTTAGCTTCGGCCCCTCGTCCGCCTTCCAAAAGACCGGGACCCTAAGGTCCCGAGATATGTAAACATATAAAAATAATAATAATAATACTATAATAATCCTATACCAACTCAATTTAATCAATCATGTATTCGTAACCGGTGGAAATAATGAAGGGAAGTCGTTGCGGTACAGTAGAACAAGACGCCGCGAGCTAGTTGTAAAAATAATTTCAAACTAACTATTTGTCCGTTTTAATATTTTTTATCTGATGCCAGTATCTTGGAACCTGGTACGAACTCGCCAGATACCCACAACCAACACAGCCTGGCCAGTGTGACCGCGCTCAATATGCACTCAACGCTACTACCGGTAGTGTCACTGTTCTGAACAGCCAAGTTATCAATGAGGAGTTGGGTACGATATCAGGAACAGCTACTGTAGTCCCTGGCCTATCTGGAGTATTACAAGTTACGTTTACGGTTGGTGGCGGTAAGTTGTTTAATCTCTACAACAATACACTAAGCAGTACCTGCTATAATCTGTATCAGACACATTTTTTGAGTTGCAAAATATGAATTACTTTGTTTAAAAACTATTAAGAAAGGGTGATTTTTTTAACCTGAAATTGGAATAAAAACAAAATTATTATAAGGTACATTAAAATAATATACAAAATTGTTTTAACCAATAATTACAGTAAGTTCTTAAATTGCAGAGATCAGAAATACATACCTCTACGTGCTCGCAACCGACTATGAAAACTATGCTCTTGCATACAGCTGCACTAATATAGCAGGAAACAGACGTCAAGGTAAACAAGATCGCTTTTGTGTAGGTACCTTGGTACCAAAAAATACGAATGTGACTTTGAGGAACCTAATTTGACAAACTATCTTCACAGTTGGCAGTTGGAAATTGAGCAGAAACACAAATCCACTGAGCGTAGAAGCTAACACCGTTATAAATAACGTCATCACTACCACTCAAGGTCTCAGACAAGAATATTACCAGGAAACAAATCAGACTGATGCAGCGTGCTTCTACTATCCAGTTTTCGAACAACCCCCAGCAACTATCGAGTTGCCCGGACCCTGCGATACATCTATAACCGGCGTTGCTAACTTCGATGCTGCTAGAGTAAGTTCACATTAATGTAATTTAATCCGACAAACGTCCTATGAGTGCACGATTGTCCCTGAGAAAAATGCACTCAAAAGCACAATAATAATCCTATACCAACTCAATTCAATCAATCGTGTATTCATAACCGGTGGAAATAATGAAGGGAAGTCGTTGCGGTACAGTAGAACAAGACGCCGCGAGCTAGTTGTAAAAATAATTTAAACTACCTATTTGTCCCTTTTAATATTTTTTTTCTGATGCCAGTATCTTGGAACATGGTACGAACTCGCCAGATACCCACAACCAACACAGCCTGGCCAGTGTAACCGCGCTCAATATGCACTCAACGCTACTACCGGTAGTGTCACTGTTCTGAACAGCCAAGTTATCAATGAGGAGTTGGGTACGATATCAGGAACAGCTACTGTAGTCCCTGGCCAATCTGGAGTATTACAAGTTACGTTTACTGTTGGTGGCGGTAAGTTGTTTAATCTCTATAACAATATACTAAGTAGTACCTGCTATAATCTGTATCAGAAACATTTTTTGAGTTGCAAAATATAAATTACTTTGTTTAAAAACTATTAAGAAAGGGTGATTTTTTTACCTGAAATTGGAATAAAAACAAAATTATTATTAGGTTCATTAAAATAATATATAAAATTGTTTTATCCAATAATAACAGCACGTTCTTAAATTGCAGAGATCAGAAATACATACCTCTACGTACTCGCAACCGACTATGAAAACTATGCTCTTGCGTACAGCTGCACTAATATAGCAGGAAACAGACGTCAAGGTAAACAAGATCGCTTTTGTGTAGGTACCTTGGTACCAAAAAATACGAATGTGACTTTGAGGTACCTAATTTGACAAACTATCTTCACAGTTGGCAGTTGGAAATTGAGCAGAAACACAAATCCACTGAGCGTAGAAGCTAACACCGTCATAAATAACGTCATCACTACCACTCAAGGTCTCAGACAAGAATATTACCAGGAAACAAGTCAGACTGATGCGGCATGCTTCTACTATCCAGTTTTCGAACAACCCCCAGCAACTATCGAGTTGCCCGGACCCTGTGATACATCTATAACCGGCGTTGCTAACTTCGATGCTGCTAGAGTAAGTTCACATTAATGTAGTTTAATCCGACAAACGTCCTATGAGTGCACGATTGTCCCTGAGAAAAATGCACTCAAAAGCACAATAATAATCCTATATCAACTCAATTCAATCAATCGTGTATTCGTAACCGGTGGAAATAATGAAGGGAAGTCGTTGCGGTACAGTAGAACAAGACGCCGCGAGCTAGTTGCAAAAATAATTTTAAACTACCTACTTGTCCCTTTTAATATTTTTTATCTGATGCCAGTACCTTGGAACATGGTACGAACTCGCCAGATACCCACAACCGACACAGCCTGGCCAGTGTAACCGCGCTCAATATGCACTCAACGCTACTACCGGTAGTGTCACAGTACTGAACAGCCAAGTTATCAATGAGGAGTTGGGTACGATATCAGGAACAGCTACTGTAGTCCCTGGCCAATCTGGAGTATTACAAGTTACGTTTACTGTTGGTGGCGGTAAGTTGTTTAATCACTATAAAAATATACTAAGTAGTACCTGCTATAATCTGTATCAGAAACATTTTTTGAGTTGCAAAATATAAATTACTTTGTTTAAAAACTATTAAGAAAGGGTGATTTTTTTACCTGAAATTGGAATAAAAACAAAATTATTATTAGGTTCATTAAAATAATATATAAAATTGTTTTATCCAATAATAACAGCACGTTCTTAAATTGCAGAGATCAGAAATACATACCTCTACGTACTCGCAACCGACTATGAAAACTATGCTCTTGCGTACAGCTGCACTAATATAGCAGGAAACAGACGTCAAGGTAAACAAGATCGCTTTTGTGTAGGTACCTTGGTACCAAAAAATACAATTGTGACTTTGAGGTACCTAATTTGACAAACTATATTCACAGTTGGCAGTTGGAAATTAAGCAGAAACACAAATCCACTGAGCGTAGAAGCTAACACCGTTATAAATAACGTCATCACTACCACTCAAGGTCTCAGACAAGAATATTACCAGGAAACAAATCAGACTGATGCAGCGTGCTTCTACTATCCAGTTTTCGAACAACCCCCAGCGACTATCGAGTTGCCCGGACCCTGCGATACATCTATAACCGGCGTTGCTAACTTCGATGCTGCTAGAGTAAGTTTTTATTAATGTAGTTTAATCCGACAAACGTCCTATGAGTGCACGATTGTCCCTGAGAAAAATGCACTCAAAAGCACAATAATAATCCTATACCAACTCAATTCAATCAATCGTGTATTCGTAACTGATGGAAATAATGAAGGGAAGTCGTTGCGGTGCAGTAGAACAAGACGCCGCGAGCTAGTTGTAAAAATAATTTTAAACTACCTATTTGTCCCTTTTAATATTTTTTATCTGATGCCAGTATCTTGGAACATGGTACGAACTCGCCAGATACCCACAACCAACACAGCCTGGCCAGTGTAACCGCGCTCAATATGCACTCAACGCTACTACCGGTAGTGTCACTGTTTTGAACAGCCAAGTTATCAATGAGGAGTTGGGTACGATATCAGGAACAGCTATTGTAGTCCCTGGCCAATCTGGAGTATTACAAGTTACGTTTACTGTTGGTGGCGGTAAGTTGTTGAATCTCTATAACAATATACTAAGTAGTACCTGCTATAATCTGTATCAGAAACATTTTTTGAGTTGCAAAATATAAATTACTTTGTTTAAAAACTATTAAGAAAGGGTGATTTTTTTACCTGAAATTGGAATAAAAACAAAATAATATTAGGTTCATTAAAATAATATATAAAATTGTTTTATCCAATAATAACAGCACGTTCTTAAATTGCAGAGATCAGAAATACATACCTCTACGTACTCGCAACCGACTATGAAAACTATGCTCTTGCGTACAGCTGCACTAATATAGCAGGAAACAGACGTCAAGGTAAACAAGATCGCTTTTGTGTAGGTACCTTGGTACCAAAAAATACGAATGTGACTTTGAGGTACCTAATTTAACAAACTATCTTCACAGTTGGCAGTTGGAAACTGAGCAGAAGCACAAATCCACTGAGCGTAGAAGCTAACACCGTCATAAATAACGTCATCACTACCACTCAAGGTCTCAGACAAGAATATTACCAAGAAACAAGTCAGACTGATGCAGCGTGCTTCTACTATCCAGTTTTCGAACAACCCCCAGCAACTATCGAGTTGCCCGGACCCTGCGATACATCTATAACCGGCGTTGCTGACTTCGATGCTGCTAGAGTAAGTTCACATTAATGTAGTTTAATCCGACAAACGACCTATGAATGCTCGATTGTCCCTGAGAAAAATGCACTCAAAAGCACAATAATAATCCTTTACCTACTCAATTCAATCAATCGTGTATTCGTAACCGGTGGAAATAATGAAGGGAAGTCGTTGCGGTACAGTAGAACAAGACGCCGCGAGCTAGTTGTAAAATAGTACATTACTTCAGAGGGAAGAAAGTGACAGTTCCATACCGAGATTATGGCATTTGCGCCACGAGCTTGCGAGGGGCGCAAACCATTTGAGGTATGGAACTGTACTTTATCCTGAGGAATGTATAGTGCTTTTTATTACACCTACGAGGAAAATTATGGACATAAATGCATAGAAATGTTTATATTTAGTTAAAAGTACAGTTATTTCTTCCGTGATTCCGCGCGTTTTATATACAAAAATAATTTCGTTTTTAATTTTCTGTATGCACCAAGGAGGTTGGTAACTGGTAAAAAAAAAAAACTGTATGTGGCCAGTAACAATTTAATTGAAATTTAATTAGTAGACAGTTAAAGTCTCTTGGCAGTATGACTGCTGACAAATTAAAAAAAAAGAAAAACCGGGTATGTAATGGAATTTTATACATACTTCCCACCTTTGGGTCGGAAGGATTTTCATACAAACTTCCATACCTTGGGATGAAAGGATTTGAAGGGCGGGATAAGGGCGTTTCTTCCCTCTAATTGGTATAATTAGTATGTATTTTCAGAGCAGGTGTGATGAAAATAATTTTAAACTACCTACTTGTCCCTTTTAATTTTTTTTAATCTGATGCCAGTATCTTGGAACATGGTACGAACTCGCCAGATACCCACAACCAACACAGCCTGGCCAGTGTAACCGCGCTCAATATTCGCTTGGAGCTGGTACTAGTGTTGTCACTGTTCTGAACAGCCAAGTTATCAATGAGGAGTTGGGTACGATATCAGGAACAGCTATTGTAGTCCCTGGCCAATCTGGAGTATTACAAGTTACGTTTACTGTTGGTGGCGGTAAGTTGTTTAATCTCTATAACAATATACTAAGTAGTACCTACTGAAATCTGTATCACAAGCATATTTTGAGTTGCAAAATATAAATGACTTTGTTTAAAAACTGTTAAGAAATTGTGATTTTTTACTTAAAACTGGAATAAAAACAAAATTATTATTAATTACATTAAAATTACATATAAAATTATTTTATCCAATAATAAAAGTAAGTTCTTAAATTGCAGAGATCAGAAATACATACCTCTACGTACTCGCAACCGACTATGACAACTATGCTCTTGCGTACAGCTGCACTAATATAGCGGGAAACAGACGTCAAGGTAAACAAAATCGCTTTTGTGTAGGTACCTTGGTACCAAAAAATACGAATGTGACTTTGAGGTATCTAATTTAACAAATTATCTTCACAGTTGGCAGTTGGAAACTGAGCAGAAGCACAAATCCACTGAGCGTAGTAGCTAACACCGTCATAAATAACGTCATCACTACCACTCAAGGTCTCAGACAAGAATATTACCAAGAAACAAGTCAGACTGATGCAGCGTGCTTCTACTATCCAGTTTTCGAACAACCCCCAGCAACTATCGAGTTGCCCGGACCCTGCGATACATCTATAACCGGCGTTGCTGACTTCGATGCTGCTAGAGTAAGTTCACATTAATGTAGTTTAATCCGACAAACGTAATATATATAAATGCACGATTGTTCCTGAGAAAAATATACTCGAAACGACAATATATATATAATCGCAAAAATTATCAAAAACTCACTTGACAAATCTTTAATATTTTATTTACTTAATAGAAGCGGTGTGAGCGATGGGATTATCCAAATAGGGTAGGCTATTTAATCCATTGAGGGGATGAATTTTCAAAAATCCTTCTTTAGCGCTCACCCTCACTACAAAGGAACTGTTGTGCAAAATTGTACGGTTCTTGAGGCCACTGAGCGTAGTCAGTGAAAGAATTTAATGTTTTTATTAAATAGATTCAATTGTTTCTTTTAGAATAAATTGTCGATAGGTAATAAAAATATGGCATTAAAATTACTCATGGGTTTTTACATTCACGCTACTCAATATAAAAATTAGTATTTCATCGTAATTCATTTTTTTAAGATATTAAATAAGCACCAATTTAATCAATTGTGAATTAGAAACCAGTGGAAAGAATAAATAGAAGTCGTTGCGACGCAGTCGAACAGCACACTGAGTCAAGGTGTATTTTTTTTTTCATATTACATGATCCTTTAATATTTTTCATCTGATGCCAGTATGTTGGAACCTGGTACGAATTCGCCAGATACCCACAACCAAGACAGACTGGCCAGTGTAACCGCGCTCAATACGCGCTCGGAGCTGCTACCGGTGTCGTCACTGTTCTGAACAGCCAAGTTATCAATGAGGCTTTGGCTACGATGTCAGGAACAGCTACAGTCACTGATCAACCTGGAGTATTACAAGTTACCTTTATTGTTGGTGGCGGTAAGTTGTTTAATCTCTTTATCAATATACTAACTGTTACTGTATTCTGTCTCAGAAACATTTTTCTAGTTCCAAAATATAAATTAGGTTCTTTAAAAACTACTTAAGAACATTTTATAACACAAAAAAAAATATACATACAGTAATACCAATAAATTCTTAAATTACAGAGGTCAGGAATCAGAATCTCTACGTACTCGCAACCGACTATGACAACTATGCTCTTGTGTACACCTGCACTAATATAGCGGGAAACAGACGTCAAGGTAAACAAGATTGCTTTTGTGTAGGTAAAAAATACGTAAAAAATACGAATGTTACTTTTGAGATAGCTAATTTGGCAAATTATCCTCATAGTTGGCAGTTGGAAACTGAGCAAAACTACCGATCCAGTGAGCGCCGAAGCTAGCATCGCCATAAATAACGTCATCAATAACACTCAAGGTCTCAGACAAGAATATTACCAGGCAACAAACCAGTCTGATGCAGCCTGCTTCTACTATCCAGTTTTCGAACAACCCCCAGCAACTATCGAGTTGCCCGGACCCTGCGATACATCTATAACCGGCGTTGCTAACTTTGATTTGGCAAGAGTAAGTTCACATTAATTTAGTTTCACTAATGAATTCCTTTTTTCACTTTTGATTTATTTTATGCTCAGACGTTTCACTTCGAGTAAAAGATGCTGAATGAAAGACAAACATTTACAAAAGTGAAGCGTCTGATGCTGCATTCGATCGTCGCGCGAATAAGCGATCATTGGTCACTCATTTATTTGGATTATCGGATTGCGTCCTCTGTCGGCGCGTAAAGGCTCTTTCAAACAGGCGCGACACAATGACACCGCTCGTCGCGCGACGAGCCTTAATGCGTTCGGGTTCGCCGAACAAAATGAAAGCGACGATCGCTTGGCAAACCTATAATATAATAGGTAGGTAGTGCCTGGGCGACCGAGCTCTGCTCTGGTGAAAATAGAGAATGCTCATTTAATAGTATAGGAAAGTTCATACTAGTCCATGTATAGTACCTACTTATTTCATGCTGCCATGATAGTAGGTACTTACTAATTCCATGCTGCCATGTCATTATTCTACTGTCATTATTTATTTGTCATTATTCCAATGTCATTATTAAATCTTGGTTTAAACTTTGGGCGACCGAGCTCTTCTCGGGTGAAAATACGGAGAAAACGAATTTTCGCAGATATGAAACCTAGCTAGATCGATTTTTCGCCCCCGTAAACCCCTATATTGCAACTTTCATCGAAATCGTTAGAGCCGATTTCGAGAACGTGAGTGGGTACAATATACAAATATTGCTCGTTTAATAGTACCTATAGGATTTATTATTATTTTGTGTATTTTAGGATAAATTGTAGATAGGTGAAAAAAAATATTACTTACATTCATTTTACTCATCTGGTTTGATAGTCGAAGTAATAAGAAAAAAAAATAGTTTATAAATTAGGCACTTATTTAATCAATCATGAACGGTGTAAAGAATGGAGGGTTGCGGCATAGTGAAACAGCTTGCCGCGGGAAACTGATCACTATTCCGTTTTTTTTTTTTGTTCGAATTTCATTTTACCGAAAACTATCGGCCAACGTCTTTTTTGCTATATGCATTATTTGACATATTTTTAGATCATCGAAGTATCATGTGTCAAAGGTATTATTTTACCGAACTATATCTTTTTGAATTTTTCATTTGCCAAATCACCACACCGAAACATTTTACGGAATATTATTTGGTCAGAAATATATAGCCGGTTACTTGGTAGCATTTTCAATATTAAATGAAAATAGTGTCATAAAAAGTCAAATGTGATACAAAATTTAGTGACAGAAACGACTCGCTGCAACACCGACTTCACGCAGTCTTGTCTGCCCTACCTCTAGGCCTAGAGTGTAATTTAAGCCCGCCTAAGCGCGGAGGAGTGGCGCCGCCCAAACTCCGCAGCACCGGAGCCGTGACAGAAATAATGCTTGCTGCATGTTGCATGCCTGCTTGCATGATGCAAGCTTGTTTGCACGCTGAATGCTTGCTTGCATGATGCAAGCTTGTTTGCACGCTGAATGCTTGCTTTCATGCTGCTTGCCTACTTGCACGCTGCATGCCTGCTTGCATGATGCATGCTTGAAGCAATCCTTGTTTGCATGCTTCTTACTGGAACCACTTAAAACCACTTTTTTTCATAATCAACTGTTTTATTATGTGCCATTACATTGAAATAATAATTAATTAAACCAAATAGTAGGTTAAACAAATCTGAAATGATAACCAATTGCAACAACTACGACGCACATCAACTATGTAATTAACAGCAAATTTAATTTATGACAATGGAATACTGACGTTCTCAGTTTTTTTATTGTCTACATACGCTTAGAATGGTGCCTGAAAAAAAAATAGCATTAGAGATGAAATAGTGTGCACAAACTTTCTAAGCGTTTGGTGAAATGAAAATATGGTAATTAAAACAGTGGTATAATGAATGTTCGGAAACATAATACTTCGGACAAATGTTATTTCGGCTAAGTGTAACTTCGGTAAAAAGTTTTTCGACCAAATAAAACGTCAAAGTAACGAAAAAAATCGAATTGATAATAAGTCAACTGATACTTACAGTGGCAGACGTGACTTCGATGAAGTAAAAAAAAACGAAACGATAATAGTTGAAAAGTTATAGGTGAAATGAAATTCGGTCAAATATTTTCGAACTTATGATAGGTGGTAACCCACGCCGCGAGCTAGTTATAAAAATTATTTGAAATTACCTTTCCTCCCTTTAACATTTTTATCTGATGGCAGTATCTGGGAACCTGGTACGAAGTTGCCAGATACCCACAAACAGCACAGACTGGTCAGTGTAACCGGGCTCAATACACGGCTGCCGGTGCCTCTGTCTCCGTTGTGAACAGCCAAGTTACCAATGAGGTTTTGAGTACGATGTCAGGAACAGCAACAGCTACTGACCAATCTGGAGTATTACAAGTTACCTTTAATGTTGGTGGCGGTAAGTTGTTTAATCTCTATATCTATAACAATAAACTAACTATTACTGTAGTCTGTATCATTTTCATCATTCATGAAACATTTTATGAGTTACAAAATATAAATTACGTTGTTTATTTATTTTTTAAGAGATGTGATAGTATAACCTGAGACGGAAATAAAAACAATATTATTTTACGTTAGAAGATTGAATAAGGTTGTTTTTAAATAATAATACCAATAAATTCTATAATCGCAGAACATATTCTTTTTTAAAAATAAACTTCTTTTTTAAACTTCTTTTTTTAAATTGCAGCGGTAAGAAATCAGAATCTCTACGTACTCGCAACCGACTATGACAACTATGCTCTTGCGTACACCTGCACTAATATAGCGGGAAACAGACGTCAAGGTAAACAAGATCGCTTTTGTGTAGGTACCTTGGTACCAAAAAATACGAATGTGACTTTGAGGTACCTAATTTGACAAACTATCTTCACAGTTGGCAGTTGGAAATTGAGCAGAAACACAAATCCACTGAGCGTGGAAGCTAACACCGTCATAAATAACGTCATCACTAATACTCAAGGTCTCAGACAAGAATATTACCAGGAAACAAGTCAGACTGATGCAGCGTGCTGGCATTACTTACCACAAACCGGGAACAAAGTCATAATCCCTGGTCAGTGCGACACAGGTATTTCTGGAGTAGCCGGCATTAACCTGACTGTTGTAAGTTTTTTTTTTTGTTTTCTATTCACTCACTCTCTTTCCTAAGTACCTTCACACTTTGATCGATTCAGAAGTATCGCTCACTTTATTGTCACGGAGATATCTTCGTCTGCAACAAGGCGCGATGTTTGTGACATCAGACGCATTGAATTGCCAAACAATTACAATTTTCAAGCGAAGTCATTGCGCTGCCGCTGGTGACTCTAGAAAGAAACCGTCAGTGTGTGACGAATTCTCACCGAAGGCTCCGATTTCAGTTCTGTTTCGCCGAAACGACAAATAATAATAATACAAATTATAAACAAAAATAAGTAAATTAAGCTACGCTTGCCGCGGTCGGTTCGTGGAGACCCCTCCGTGCTTCGAAAAGCATGTAGTCCCGGCTGTCATTAGAAGATCTCTGACAGTCGTTACGGGTTGTCGGAAGCCCAAAAGTCTGACAACCAGTATTACCAAGGGGTATCTTATTACCTAGTAACTAGTAGTAGTACAGTTGTGGAGGTCAGATAGGCAGTTGCTCCACTAATATTTTACATCAGCTGCATTCGGTTAGACTGAGAGCCGACCCCAACATAATTCATCATATAATTGTTTATGAAGAGATTTTTTTTTATATAAAACAGTTGGGAAAAGGTTAGGCTATCTTGCTGTGCACGTCCTTGACAAGTCATTTTTTTTGTGCATAAAATGTTCCCAGTAGTGTAATTTTAAAAAATGTAATAAATTCTGTGCGTTGTAATTCTAGTTGATTTACTGTTATCGAAAATCAACGTCACTTTAGACTCCTCAAAACACAGATCGTTTTTGTCACGTTCTTTCAAATTCAAAATATTTAATTTCACTTAAATAATTTTAAAAAATCATTTGAACAAGGGCACTTACGAAACCTCAGAAGCTAGGTGCACGGTTCCAATTGGCACGGCTCCACATTTCCTTTGTATTTTTACATGGGGTTTTCATTTGATCCATGACAAAAACTTTTAAGATCACAAAGTCAATAAATAATATGGCAGTCCCTTTGTCCGGTTTAATATTTACATAATCCTCTATCAACTCTAATTATTCCAAAATTTTCGTCGATATTACCATTCTTATGCTCATTCGTCGATGTGTCTTTTCACAGTTCGCAAACAGCACCTGGTATCAGATCCAAAGGTACGACGCAGTCGGACAAAACAGTTCCTGTATTGGATCCCGATTGTCATACGATGACAGTAACATAAATGTAAATTCCATCGAAGTAATTGGTGGAGAAGCAAAGCGTACAGTAGGAGTAGCCCGATTAACCGCAGCTGACAGTGGAAAATTTAGTCTTCAGATGGCTGACACTGAAGGTATCTATCTATAAACTAGCTTTTGACGTGAATATGTCTTTAAATTTGCTTCCATAGTGGGCGGCAATTCAAAAAACTGATTATGGCGCCTTCTTGAGGACATAATGTCAGGAACTAAAAAAAATATATGATGCCATGTTGGGTATCAAATGAAAGGGATTAATTAGCACATTTCAAAAACATTAATATTATAATCCCAAAATAATTGAAATAAAAATAAAACCCGACTACGACAAAAAAGTCTGTCTGTATTGTCTAAATTATACCTTTTTAGATGACTTTTTGTCGTAATCGGGTTTAGTTTTATGATTTTTTTTTGTTCGATGATTCAATTAAAAATCGAGATCTTCTAATTCTTCATTTTATTATTCTAGAGTCAGAGGAAATCTACATTTTGGCGACCGACTACCAGGGATATGCGATAGCGTACAGTTGTAAAAATAATGGCACCGCCAATAGACAAAGTAAGTAAAGCATTTCATCTGCCTAAGCCCACATTACTTGGGATCGGCATAACACATTTAAAATTGATTCTGCCACTGTTCCCTGTAAACCGCCATGCTTAACATTCACTTCTTTTTCTTTCATATCTTTCTTCACACAATTCATCCATATGTCCTTTGATCTTCCTCTCCCTTTCGATCCATGCGTTTCATCCCTCCTCATCACATGCCCATAACTAGAAAAACGGAACGTTGATTCACTTTCAACTTTTCTGTCGCAGTCGCCACTTTCAAACCGTCCTACCTACTACCTACTCTAAAATACATCATATTACCTTCCTTCCTTCATTAAGTCGCGGAGGGATTACAGATCCCAATTATTTAAGGTCTGCTTTATATGGGGACCAATAGTAGATATTATATAATAAATAAAATTTGTGGAAATTAAACATGGTCTATGTATCCAGTTGGTGCCTGGCAGTTGAGTCGTGGAAGGACAATGACGCCAGCTGGCGTAGCTGCTGTTGACGCACTTGTAGCAACAAGACAGGAGTTTACGCGCGCACCGACTTACTTCAAAACCATATCACATGCAGGAGACTGTCCGGAACCCAGTTCTGCATTCTTATTCAAGAGCAGTATTATTGTAATATTTGTATGTACTATATTGCAATTGGTATGGTAAACAATAAACAGTCATTAAAAACAATAATGTAGGCTTAAATTTAATAAGTTTATTTTTGCACACGCAAACATTTTTACCTACTCGTGTTACTAAATTATAACACCATTTTAATAAAGTAATCAATATAATGTATATTTTAAATAATAATTTTGTTGTTTTATTGCATGGCACAGATTGAGTAGTAACCTAGTAAATTAATATTGCCTATAATGTAGATAATACTTATATGTAGTACTTACCTATAGATTTTTAGATGCAGGCAGAATGAACCGCAAGACTGTATGTAGAAAAAAACGAGCGAGCTGTCTACCGCCAGCTAAACTAAGTTAGTTTAGTTTAGCTCGTCAGTTTTTCATACATGTGGGTGGGTGGACGCACATGTATGAAAAACTGGCGTAATAAACTAACTTAGTTTAGCTGGCGGTGGACAGCTCGCTTTATAGTAATCACTTATTATTATGACGTCTGACATTCACCTTGGTCGGTGGTCGGTAAACCGCGGCTCGCGAGCCGCATGTGGCTCGTTGGCCTAAAGAGTGAGGCTCTGTACAATAAATGTTGATGAGTGCGAGCGTAGATATACGCGCGCGGATCGGGGTTTCAGTCAAGTCAAGATACCAAATTTTATTCAAAATTCAAACTATATTTCAAAGATTTATTTCCGAAATATTTTCATCAAAAATTAACAGTACTTACATCGAAAATTAATCGTTTACTGTACCTTTCCAATTTTTCCAAGGTTGACTTTTTAATAAATAATAAATAAATAAATAATAAATAATAGGTTTATTAGTACATAAAAACAACAACACAGTACATAGCATCATTATGGAAACAGTGGGTTGTACTACCAAGTTTAAAATTTTTGTAATAAGTAAGAAGCCTTTATTATATTATTATCAGCCGATATGATGATGATGAGACCTACACTGTCCTCCCATACCTAGTCACACTGTTATTTGAAAGAATTGTAAAAGCCAATTATTTTTAAAAGAGTAACCGTGGAGTTTCTTGCCGGCTCGTCTCCATAGGAAACGATCAATTGGAACCGTGCACCTAGCTCCTGAAGTTTCATAAGTGCCCATGTAGGTTTATGTGAAATAAAAATATTTTGAATTTGAATTTGATGAAGGCATCCTACTTCTTAAGTTAATTTTGGAAGCTTTGTGGAGTGAAAGAGGATGGGAGTTTTAACGATTAAGAAAAGTGTCTTTACACTTTGGACACAGAAGGCATTGCCTCTTATAAGAAATCTTAGTCGTTATAGTATTGATATTTGGCTCTATAGAGTTTGCCGACCACTGACCTTGGTAATAAGCAACATTATCATTATATCCTGAAAAAAATATTCAGGTATTATTTGAAATGATTTTTCTTAACGAAGAATAATCATTTTTAAAGAATATTGTATTTTATTTTATTAACACTAGGACTAATGCATTTTTTTATTGAAGTCAGTTGCCGACCACTGACCTTGGTAATAAGCAACATTATCATTATATCCTGAAAAAAAAAATTCAGGTATTATTTGAAATGATTTTTCGTAACGAAGAATAAAATCATTTTTAAAGAATATTGTATTTTATTTTATTAACACTAGGAGTATTGCAATTTTTTATTGAAGTCAGTTATTTTTGCTCAATTTGGGGAAGAGTGGAGACAATAGACTTGTAAATAAATAAAATAAGAGATGTATAGGTATCTACTAGTGATTCAAGTATTTAAAAACCATTGAAAAATGGGTGAAAATAACAAAACTTGTTTTTTTTTTATGTAAACATGCTTGTTTTATTGTAAGTAAATAAAATTCTTATAAATCTTATATGAACCAATAGAAAAATTATACAGATTACGAAATAGTTTAATCAGTTTCATATGGGGTTCATAGTATAATAGCGAGAAATCAAGGTTTAAACGCAAGTGGTCCGAAAAGGGGCGGGGCCTCGTCAAGGTCGTTTCTGACAGCCAACTCTAGCACCGCGCGCGCTCATTGGTCAAATCAAGTAGAGTACACTTCTCCGGCTTCCTGTAATACACTTCCGTCCCTTTTCACTTTATCACTCCCACAGATTGCAGAGAAGCGAGAAGAAAGATGTTATATACACATCAAAAAGGTACAATTTAAAACGAATCCGCTACGTGACCTTGAAATACTGAAGCGCCGAAAGTATGCAATAACGAATAATCTAATGACGAAAGCACGAAGCAACGAATATACTCGTAGTTACAACGAAAACATTTGATAACGAATGGGAACAAGGAGTGCACGTTACAACGAAAAACTTCGCACCTAACCACGCGGCCTCGAAATAATGTAACAACGCCCGTATCAACGACATCAAAACAGTACTTAAAATAAAACATTAAATATGTATACTAGGTACTAATAATTTGGACATAATGGTGCCGATTCTCTTGTACACTGAACTAAACTAACTAAACTATCACTAAAATTCCTTACTTTTGACTATGAAAATCTCAAAGCTATTCTGCAAAACGAATTCTCTAAAAAAAAATTTTTTTACACAACTAAACCGAATTTGACACGCGATACTTGTTTGCCTTACCACGTGAACTTTTTTTAGAGCCGGAGGCGCGCAACCTCGACGTGTTTATAGAATATATGCAGAATATGAAAATTGCCATTTTCACTAACTTAATATCTCAGTGCCATCTTAGTGCTGTCAAACTAAAATATAGTTAAGTTGTGTCACTTAGGTCTATTTCAGGATGGCAAATAGTCTTTTGACAGGAATAAACTAAATTTTGGTGATTTTTAGTCCAATCTAGAGGCATTTGTGACAAGAGAATCGGAACCAATAGCTATTAAAAGCCCTATAAAAATCTGATAATTAGGAGTAGTTACTTAAATATTGCTAAAATAAGATAATTATACTAACGTTTTATTGTTGTTATAAATTTAAATAAATGGGTAAAATCTGGTTAAAAATAATTTTTATAACAAGCAATTTCTAAGAAAACCTTATTTTATTGTCAACAATCTAAGTATTAAATTACTTAAATTGATAACAAAAGAAATAGACCAATTCGTAGTTCCGTGCTCAAAGGGTGCCAACGGGGCCCCAGTCCGTCCGTCCGTTCGTCCATCACCCGTCTGTCACTGAGCTAAACCCAGCATAGTGCATATGTTAGATGACGGTAGCGCCTGAAGCCAGAGGCCCGACTCCCACTCATCCACAGCCATCAGGCGGGCACGCTCGGCAGTATTGCTGGACGTATTAATAAGATTATTCCGTACCAACCTGCAGAGCGACTCATCCCACTGCCTCTGGGAAGATGGGTTCACGGGCCGATCTATATCTGTCAAGCATGGCACTTCAGGGTCAACCAGGCAGGGCGCTAAAATTTACTTTTCAGCACTGTGGACAGAGGGCCACCAAAATGGATGGGTAGTGTGACTTGCAGCCACGCTCAGTCGTCCAAAGCCACATTTAAAATGGATGTTAGAGTGCTGCGAATAATTTGGTCAATTTTGTCCAAGAGGTGTGACTGCTTCCATAAAGGGGAAGAGCGTAGAAAATATATAAAATTTTAACCAAAAGAACAGTATCTAATCAGGGTGAATGCCGAATGTAAATTAATTTTGGAGAGTCTGTCCGAAATGTCGTTGTAATTTTTAATTTTTTCGTCAATGAAAGGAGAAAAGTTGTCTTCTAAAACTGGGGAACCTAGGAGGTGCGATGTGTGATTTGGGGGCTATTGTATTAAATTTTTCATGGGTCAATTGTCTGTTGGTAATGTCAGAAAGGTAAAACTATTATATTTATTATGTAAAGGATTTTTTTTAAAATAAACTTAAAGGGTAGAACTCATTGGGCGTCAAAAAGTTCGTTCGCATCGCTGTCAGCGGGAAAAGTGCCCAAAAGGCTGGCAGCATTGCCTCATTGGCTTGGATGGCAATGCTGACTCTTTGTATTGGCCTAAGAATTGGCCAGCCCTGAGGTTACCTAGCAACTGATTTCAAACAATATTGACAAACACCGAACTTCCGAACTTATGTGTGGTGTTACGCGAATGGATAGAATAAGAAAATTGAGTAGGTATATAAAGCCTGAAAGTGGCACCGGTGACTGAAGAGTTGAGTGTGGTATGGGTTTGTGCTGCGAAGAAATGAAGAACATATCTTTGTGAAATTTGAGGAAGAAAGTGGCTTTATAAGTACGGGAATACCAACAAACGATGGATTTATTGAGTTAAAGATGATATGGCTAAAACATTGTATTGCCGCCCAAAAATATTTTAGGTACTGAATTTAATTATAACCTGTACCCTAATTGCGTAATACACGATCAATCACAATCTGTTTCGATTTGAAACAGATTGCTCCATTGCTTCAAAAGTTGGAAAAAAAAATCTGATCAACAACGTAAATAACGCAATGAATGTTGTTGAACTGTCAAAATGAAACAAAATCATAATTGTTTACAAAAATAAGTTAGGCAATTAGGGTACTGGTCAATAAATGTGATTTGAATTGGGAACTGCAACAAAAAATATATGTAAGTATCGAAAATCGTATTGCTTTTTATTATGTCACAGAAGATGAAAAATAGAGTCTGATATTCTCTTCGGGGATATCTGTCTTCATTTTAAGCGAGCTTGAATCCTTCGCTGCACTCAGGATTCTAGTCCCTCACTCAGGAGTTAACTCTGATCTTCGGATCTCGGGAGTCCTAAATCCTTTATCCTATCCTGTTTTGCTTTCGCTTGGGATTCAAAATTATAATATCGCCCATGACATAAGAGACGGCTTTATCCCCTTGGTAAATAATCAACTATTATCTGTAGTCTAGGGAGGTTTGTTCATTAGGTAGGTTACACAAGTGTAACATCTCATCATACTTCTCTACATTTATAAAACAAAGTCCGCCGCTTCTGTCTGTCTGTCTGAACGCGATTATCTCAAAAACTACCTAACGGATTTTCATGCGGTTTTCACTAATAGCCGGAATGAGGAAGGTTTCCGTGTATAATTCAGTAAAGATTTGTATAAATTGGCTGAAATGTGACGTTATGTCAGAAAAAATCATGTCGATGACTGGGAGCTTTTACTGACGTGCGCCGCATAAACCAATAAAGAAGCAATGTATTACGGAATTAATATCTACATTGTTTACCTGGATTAACACATAGGGTACTTTTAATCCCGGACGTACGTTCCCGTGGGATATTTTCCGACATTAACGGGGTTGAAGCCGCGGGTGAAGAGTTTGTTATTTTGTTTAAACGTGCTAATGCTCTGGAACTACCAGTCGGATTAAAATAATCTTTTTGTATTTGATAGCCCAGAGTTTTGTATTTAAGAGTTGAGCAAAAAAAAAAAAGTCAAAAAGCACGCTAATGGAAACGGGCGATGCAATGGGCGACGCGGTGGGTTGGCGGTAGCTACCATCTGACGGACATTCGCCGCATCTGACAGGCATTTTACGGTTAAGACAGGCGTGCGGCTGGGGCGCAGGCATTATTGAATTTCCCTATTAAATGAAGGCGGAAAGAAATAGCTTCACAAAAGAGTCGGTAAAAGCGTTATTAGTAGGTAGGTACCTAACCCACGAAAACTTTAAAAACGTTTAGTGTGATTTATTTTTTTAGAAAAAAAATAACTTTAAAAAAAAATGTCCCCAGAAAAATATCACTCAGTGTAGGTAGTTAAGTTCATTTTTCTAAATTAGTTAAGTAGACGTAAATTTTTCTTACTTTTCATTTTGAATAAATTAAAACTATCTGTTGCGTATTATTTATTTTACGGCTTCCCATTTCAGTCCTTTCCTTTTTTTTTCAGTCGAAAACACTCACAATCATCATTGTCTCTGTGAACACGTGTGTCATTGTATTGTTACACCTTTATACCTACACTATGGAATGCAATTAGAGATACTTATTAATATGAACATCAGAAAAAGGGTTCTTAAGCCCGTCTCCACCGACACTAAGTGACACCTAAATGAATTCCTAAATAAAAGTGCACTGTTGGATTTTCAGCGCTAGGCTTGGCGCCAAGAGTTGAAAATCCAACAGTGTACTTTTATTTAGGAATTCATTTATGTGTCGGTGAAAACGATAGACTTTCATAATTTTATCTTTATGAAAAAAGGCTTTTTTTTTTAATTTAATTTAATTCCAACACACACCTACTTGTACAATACACAATAGGGTATATAAAGTGCAAGGGCGAATCCAGACAAAATATTTGAAGGGATTTCCACGTTAATATAACATTGTTTGTGGACTCGTAATATTAAAATTAAGCTAAAACAATTTTCTTACAACCAACTGTTACTTTGAATTTAGCGGTAAAAGAAAAGTCATAGACTAATTTTGAAGAAGATTAATTTTGTCGATTTTTCTTTTTAATTGTCTATGCCTTGAACAGGCCATCATTAAAAAAACACACTCTAAAGAATATTTTATTTTAGGTAGTTTTACTTTAATCTATATCACATATTTTTTATAGTCAATAATTACTAGATTTATCACAAAGTTGATTTTTAGGAAAGGAAAAATCGTAACTTGGTGGTAGAACGATGTTCATGTTCATTTAAATTGTACTTCATTCATTCACATGACATATTCATTCAGGAATTCATTCAACAATCTGTCAATTAATTTTTCATGAATTACGGATAACATGTAAATGTATGTGAGAAAATCACATTTCTTATGATTAAGTCATTATTTCTCTATAAAAACGCTTTAAGAATATAAACATTGTTACGCTAAAGTATGGCTAGTAACGAAGAAATTACTGGGCCCATCTCCCAGGAGGACATAGAGGCAGCGGATAAACTGAAAAACGAAGCTAATGAATATTTCAAAAGTAAGTTTTCCAAATTTCATTATAGAAACAACACTTTAGCGGCAACTAGCAGAAAATACGATGTCTGAGTGATATTTATAGCATATTGATCGTGACAGGAATAGAACAAAATTTTACTGACATAACCTCAAATTTCAGAACAAAGTTACAATAATGCAATCGAGTTGTACTCAAAAGCAATAGACAAGAATCCGAAGAATGCGGTGTTCTTCGCGAATAGGAGTATAGCTAACTTGAGGCTGGAGAACTTTGGATATGCCCTGACCGACGCGTCGAAGTCGATAGACTTGGACAGGTCGTATACGAAGGCCTATTATAGACGGGCGGCGGCTTACATGTCCCTAGGAAAGTACAAACTAGCACTTAAGGATTTCGAATATGTAAGTATTGAAATACAGCTTGAAAAGTCATAGCTACAGAAAACAGGTAAGTAACTTCAAAATTTGAGAATGAGCAATAGTAGATACGTTAAAAGATAAGAATTTCCTGTATTTGTATCTTTAGGAATTTGTGGACAGCAATGCCCCTGATTGACAAAATTTCAATAGGTACAGTAAACTCTTTGTTTCAACCTATTAATTGATAGCCGTAAAGTACAAAAGCAGTTGTAATCCTTGTGAAGTATGTGCATCCATCCTCCGCGTAGTCTCTCAGAATGTGGTAAAGAATGTTGGCCTATTGTAATTTGCATATTAAAACTGAGAACACTGTATTAAGTATTGATTGTATTATTAAAGTGTGAGCATCGCCAGTCATGCTCACACTTAATAATGCAGTACGCTAAAAAGTTCATCTCACAATATTATGCACATATAGACTGTCACAAGTACACTGACACTGAGAACCCTGTATTGAATAGGGTATTGCATTATTAAGAGCAGCCAACCCATCACACTTTTCATACAAATGGTTGTACATGATTATGGCGTTGTAACACATTGTTCTTTGAAAATTTTAAACTAATAGGCATACTGTGCACTATATCTCGGTTTCTATAAATACAAAAAAATTAAATGCGGAGAAAAAAATTCAGTATAATCCTCCAAAAATCAGCTTTTTTGTACAAATTTACCTGAACTTTGGCCGTTCAATAAGTACTCATAAATTGTAAAAGTAAAGCTTAATAGAAACCTCGCACACGCAATGGAGTTCCTAAATGACAAAGATTTATTTCACAAACTTGTAAAGCATACTCATCTATTTCCTGACACAAGTTTTAAGAAATTACTGCACACTACTTTTCATACAATGTTATCACATTCTCACTTGCACTGGATGAAACAACAAGTTTTTCGACCATGCTCGTGTTGACGGACCGGGAAGGGCCCTCTTAAGGTCATCATCAGTCATGCTCACAGCTTAATAATGCAATACACATAAAAGTTCATCTCGCAATATTATGCACATACAGACTGTCAAAAGTATGAGTGTTAGAAACAACATGCTGCTAAGACAACCTTTTTCTGAATCTCCATGTGTCAAATCAACAGCTGGATACTGTATGTTCATGTACTTTACAGCTGTGAAAATATTTTGTAAAACCTCTTGACACCTCTAAGACTACTCACTAACACTAATAAGGCTCAAACTCGTAACTCAAAGCATTTATTTAAATTAAACCAGTTACAGAGCACTTTTAATGGTCTTAGATTTGGTCAGTTAGTAGAAAGCTAGTTGCCAGTTCTAAAACGTATGTCTCTGAAGATCCTTACCCCTTTCACCGTCCCATGACCATATATGTATTTGTAATTTATGGTGATCATGCCTATTTTGCAGAAAGATGTTTTATTTTATTACATTTATCTTAACTTTTGACAGAGACATTATCAAGTTTTATTATGTTTCTCTGTATTTGAGTTGTTGTACTTCAACCAGAGAAATAGACTGAAACTGTTGTGCTTGAGGACTTCTTTGTTTCAATTTAGAAGAATTTAAAAGAGTGCCCCGTTTTACAGGTAACCAAAGTTAGGCCAAATGACCAAGATGCAAAAATGAAGTTTACCGAATGCAATAAGATAGTTAAGAAAATTGCCTTTGAGAAGGCAATCTCGGTTGATAAAAAGGAGGTCAACATAGCTGATACCATCAACTTAGACGCCATGAGTAAGTATTAAAAAAAGTTTATTATTAAATCAAAGAACATCAACAGGATGGTTTGCACTGAATTTGTATTCCTTATTTTGTCTAGAAGTTAGTTTTAATTTCTTGTGTTTCATGTACTGTTTAAAGTCCAATTAATATCATCTCAGTCAGTTCTAGGGTTCATTTTTTTTCCAAGATACTATCATCATTTTTGTTATCACATTCTGTGAAAAGGATTTTTTTTTAAATATTCTCAGCAATACAAAAATCTTTTACCGTGGAACCAACTCCGCCAAATGAAACAAAACTGAAAAAAATATATAACAAATCTCACTTTAATAAGTCTGATAGTTACTGTTAGCCTGTATCACCCCACTGCTGGGCAAAGGGCTGCTGCTGATTTAATTTTATACTATTTTATTTCAATTCTAAGTTTATTTGTAAATGTATATGCTTATTCTAATATGAGTCTATGTTACTCGAATGATTTGAATTTGAAAGGCATGCCCATGAATTACAGTGCTTGTGATCCAGGGCTAATGTGGACCACTGGGCGGATAGTGCAGTTGGCTTGACACCTGCTCAACATTTTCTTTCGTTTGCTTGGGGCTATCTTGGATCTGAGGTTATTGCTTTTGCTATTAAGAAGGCAAAGCCGCTAAGATAATTCACGAAATTCAATATTTTCATACTCTTCATCACTAATTACAGCTCAATGGACAAGAATAGAGCACTTTCATACGAATATGAACCTTATTCTTATGGGATAATGTTCATATTCGTGTAACCGAATGTGAGTAAGCGTCGTATACAAAGATGAACGTTAATTTTATACAAATAACGTTCATAATATTCGTCGCTTGCTTAGCAAAGTATGATCAACGTGCGAACTGTGAATCTCGCCCGTCGTATGTTGATCAAAATGTGATAAAAGCGGCTTTCACTACGTGGTCATAATGTACGGAACGGCTGTTTTTTTTTTTTAAATTACCCGACGAAAAATTTCACCGCAGCTCGGTTCAGAATCATGTACTGAATCCATGGTGACAATATTTGCGTCGATGTCCCTGCCACCCTGTATTTGGCACACAATATTTATACAATCATTATACCGTCTCAAGAGGCTCGTAGCTGAATAATAACAGCCGTACAGTTCGATCTTCAAGGTTGAGCAACGCTTGCTGGGGTCGGCCCGTGGATAGGTGACATACCGAGACCACTCCGTGCCTCGGAATTGGAAAGAACTGTTGGTCCCGGCTGTCATTTGTTGATATTTGACACTAAGAGCGGTTTCGCACTACATCTGAACCGAATCCGAGAAATGTCGGTCCGAAGTAGCCATAGTACTATTTGTATGAGGCATTGTGTACTAGATCTGATCTTTATCCGTCCGAATATTTAGAACATTCCCAAGTCTGATTAAATTCGGATTCGGATCGGATGCGGTGCGAAAACACTTACGGGTAGTCAAAAGCCCGAAAGTCTGACAACTACTCTTACCAAGGGGTATCTTGTTACCCAGTTACTGGGTTGTAGAGGCAGTCGCTCCGTGTAAATACTGGTATTTAGCTGCATCAGTTAAACTGGAAGGCAACCCCAACATATTTGGAAAAAGGATATATAGATGATGAATAGGTACTAAATTTATACGTCAACAAGTAAATTAGTCCGTCGCGAAGCACACGTCATACTTCATCTATGCGACACTAATGTCAATATCTTGTTATTGCCTGATTATATCAAATTGTTATTGTGATAACAAAATCAAAATTAGCTAAGATTGAAATACATCGTCATTTAATTTCATTTGTTTATGCCATGTACAGTTGGTAGTCTCACGGTTCAGTAAGAGTCCATAACATAAATACTAGGAACAAACACAAATTTGTTGTACCTACAACAAGGCTCAAGAAAATAGGTAGCTCCTTTAGATGTCAATGTATACGCTTTTATAATAAACTTCCAAGCCACGTACAAGATCTAAGCCTTAATAAATTCAAATCATTTACTAAACGCAAGTTGTGCCAGAAGGCTTTTTATGCCGTTAAAGATTACATTGAGGACAAAAAGGCATGGGATTGAGCTGCTCCAATTTTATAATTTTTTATGTTTTACTTTCGGAACTTTTTTTTTTTTTTTTTTGCTAACTTTAAAATTATATACACAATGACATGAATATTTACTTTGTGAAGTATAATATTTTTTTATTATTTTTTATTATTGTGAATGTGAGGACTATGTGGGTCATATATATATATTTATTTTTCTCAGTTACTTTTAATGATCATCTGGCAGTTGTGAGTACTTTATGCGGCCTACCCAAATGTCCTTTCTTTGGTATTGTTCGTCGAATCATTGAGCTCCTTTTAAGTTCTGAGTTGAGCTACACGATTACTGACAAATGCGTGCGTGGAATGGACAGGTCCACTCACATCTGTATGGTTCTTTCCTCAAAAGACCATTTCAGACACAAATCTACATGGTCCTCAAATAAAATGCTCTGACCAAGATTATTTCCTGGTTTTTATATACACATTGACATTAATGAATTTTATATACTTTTAAAGTATTATATTATTTAAATTATTGTGAATGTGAAGACTATGTGGGTCATTCCTTTTTCTTTTTGTTTTTAATTTTTTCTCACTTAGTTCTAATTATAGTCTGACAGTTTTGAGTAATTTATGCGGCCTACCCAAATGTCCTTTCTTTGGTATTGTTCGTCGAATCGTTGAGCTCCTTAATTCTGAGTTGAGCTGCACGATAACTGACAAATGCGTGCACTGACTGGACAGGCCCTCTCAATCTGTGTGATGCTTTCCTCAAAAGACCACTCCAGACACCAATCTACATGGTCTTCACATGATCTGACCAAGATTATGTCTGGACTTTAAAAGAGACTGTGACCTCTGAGTTTGTTTCGGCCTTTCTTCTCAGAGTAGTCAGTTAGGAAACGCCGACCTCATCTAGTTTTTAAAATATGATTGACGTGTAAAAGTGTTTGTACAAACCTATTTACAGAAATAAAATCATTTATCATTTATCATTTATCATTTATGAGGAGAGGAAAGGCCTCTGCGCGCGTTCCCCGTATTACTAATAACATACTGTGATCACCAATCCGTTTTTCTTGATCAAAATAATTATTGTAAATAATAATCGATAAGTACCAAGACTTTGCTGCTTTTTTTGTCTATAATCGTTTATTCAAGTGGTCTGTAAAGAGACACATGTTCCATGTTCATCAGAAAGTTATTTCAAACTGCGGCTAGTAAGAACAAAAAAACATGTCATTTAATAAAATTCAACAATTAATCATTTTATATGTAAAAAAAATTACTCTACTGCACCGGAACCCAAAATTAGGGTAATTTTTTACATACATTTTTGTTAACAGCCATCGAAGATGAATATGTCGGTCCAGCGCTCGAAGATGGGATGGTTACTCTCAAGTTCGTCACTGAATTGATGGAGTTCTACAAACAACAGAAGAAATTACATAAGAAATATGCCTATAAGGTAAACATAACTAAACTAATCTGCGTTCGCAATTTATTTGCCAAACATGTAAACAAACACGAGTTTTAGGCAAAACAACTGTAATGCCTACACATAAAGTTCAGTTTGCGCTACAACTTCATATTTTATATGACTTTTTCCACAGTACTAGTCAGTTTAAAATCAACTTTATTTACACTGCCGTATAGTTGATGTTTGTTTAAGTGGAAATAACATCAATTGGAAACATGGTTATATATAAATAAACCTTAGCTAGCTAGTGTTATTAGACAAATATCAATGTTTAATAAATCAACTCAGCCTATTGCAGTCCACTGCTGGACATAGGCCTCTCCCAAGCTGCGCCACTACACCCGCCCATATTTTATACCTGTCATAAAAATAGCATTCAAATACATACCTATGTGACCGAATTATTATCATACATTATTATTATTGTTCTAAATTTATAAATACGATGTCGCTTTTCGTGTTCGTGTGTGTGTTCCATTCATTCTTCTAAACTACAAAGGATTTTTTGCGATTTTTACCATAGAATTTATTCCAGAAGGTTTATGTGTGCAACACACAAATTATAAAGGACAGAAATTTCAATGTTTTGTCATGTCGCTGCATCAGTAGTGCGCCGTGCAAAGCATTAGCGTATCGGTAGTTAATACGATTTTTTTTTAATTCTCGACCACCAGATACTCATCGACGTGAAAGCCTACCTACAAAAACAGCCATCTTTAATCGACATCAAAGTGCCCGACGCTGCCAAGTTCACAGTTTGCGGAGATATTCACGGCCAGTACTATGACCTGATGAACATATTCAAGTTGAACGGCTTGCCCTCAGAGACCAACCCTTACCTATTCAATGGAGACTTTGTGGACCGAGGATCATTCAGTGTGGAATGTATTTTCACACTTTTCAGTTTCAAACTATTGTTCCCTGATCATTTCTATATGTCTAGAGGTGAGTTCGGCTATGTAATATGAACATAATTTTATTGTAAGTTATGACTAATAGTTAGTTTTGGTTAATAAATATTTAGTACTTTTACAGATAATTAAAAAAAGTATTTTAAAGGAATCTGTCTGTCTGTAGTGTTCACTATAAATATACGTAATTATTATGTATCGAAATTCTGGATCTGTTCATCAAAAACACGTTCAATAAGTGCTGATTCACAGCCTAATTGGAATAAATGATTTAGGATGTTCTTTTATTGAAGAAAAAAAAAAAGATTGTAGTGTGGACTGAAGCATTAAGATGCAGATATATGACAGTGACCTTGAGTGGTTAGCTTGCGTGTTCTGTACTGACCTCACGCAACGAGTCGTACATCCAGCCAGTAATAGGAATCGCCCATCAAGGAGCGCTGTCCCAAATTAGACGCATTATTAATTTATTATACATAAAACAAAAGGTATTTTAATAAAACACTTATACTAAAAGATCAATAATTAAATTATCTTTAAAATGGTGAAAGTTTCAGAAAAATACGCTTAATAGATTTTGCGTGATTCTCATTTTTTAATCCGCGTTAGACATAACTTTACAAATTAATTTCATTATGTAATAAAAACAATCCAAAATATGCCTATATTAAAATATTGAGAAAATGCTCTAATTTAACATATATTTTTTTCAAAATCATTAACACCACTCGGTTAGACTATAAAATCATAGAATAGATCTTCAGTATAAAATCATTAAAAGTCGGTTATCGGCACCTTTAGAGTTCACACCACACCACAGAAATTGCTGGCCAATATCCAAACAAAAATATTTTACTATTATTCCAGGAAACCACGAGACCCTCGACATGAACCGCATGTATGGCTTCCGAGGAGAGGTGTCCTCTAAGTATACCTCTCAAATGGCTGACCTGTTCACCGAGGTGTACAACTGGTTGCCGCTGGCCCACTGCATCAATGGCCGGGTGATGGTAATGCATGGCGGACTCTTCTCCAAGGATGACATCACACTCGACGATATAAGGAAGGTCGATAGAAATAAGCAGCCACCTGAAGATGGTGAGTGATATACAAGTATACAACCTTAGCTTTTGTTCACCCTAAACCTCTTAACGAGTCCATAATACCTCAGTTTAAATTGACTCTTTAATCTCGCTCGGACGATACTGCTCGCGGACTGAGTGACTGAGCGGCGGGGAGAAGGCTCCAAGGCGCCAATAGTTTAGCTAATTTCTTTTTACGGTAAAAAAATAAATAAAATATAGTATGTATCTGCTTTATAGTTCATTTTCAGTTCAGTTAATATGCAAAGTTTCATGATCTAATTTGAAGTATTAGTATTTTTAAATACTAGCGGTTTATTGCAGGTTGTAAAAAACATGTTTTTTTTTTTAATCTATTTTTTTTCCGATTTATCATACAGTTTAACTATATTTCTGCGGAAAACGGAACGACCCTTGGGTATGAGTGAAAAGGGGAATCCCCGCGCAGTGTTTTGTAAACTTCGCATGCATTTACCATAGTAAATTAAGAAACCGACTGGGAATTGAAAAGGCTGGAAAACTAGTTTTTTTGTTCAAGAATTATAATAATGTTAATGATTTTTCAGATGTAAAAGACTAACATTAACATTTGTAATTTGTAAATCTGTTTTTTATGTTGATTTCTGTGAAAGAAAGTAAAATTAAACACATTTGATTTAAATTTAAATCATTTAATCGTGCCAACCCTGGTTTATTGTTCAGTTTGGAGGTAACTTTTGATTCAGAATAATGATCATTAGAGTCGGCAATACAACTCCTTAAGGTGGCACTAGTTGATATTTTTCCATACAAATTTCAGGGGGGTTTTACTCCACTGTTTGACATGGTACATTCAAAATTTCAGGGGGGTTTTACTCCACTGTTTGGCATGGTACATTCAAAGTTAAACATGATATCGTTTTGTTTCATTCTTAATTTTGTCTGTGCGGAAACAGAATAGTAAAATAATGAGCCTTTAAAAAGTTAGGAGCCCACAAAGATTCCTTTTTCTTGCAAATTTTAACGCAACTTTGGGGGTAAATAAGCAATAAAAGAAGTGTAAAATCTCCAAAACAAAGTCGGCACCGACAAAGCTTAATTATCGAAGAGTTCAATAAACTTTATTTGTAATTGATTTATGCAGTGGTTTTTTCATAAAACTCGATTTTCCAAAGAACTTTTCGTAATTTTTTACGCGCTGGTTTTACTAAAATAGTTCGGAACGGTGTTTGTGTGCGTGCGAACTAGACGTTGTGCATGTAGACCAGCGTCTAATTGCTCATCACTGACACTGTCGGACACGATGCCAGGTGAGACAGCGTGCTTTTCGGCCATGCCCACTAGTGAGTTCGAGCCCGCGACTAGTTTAACCTTAAGTTATAATTGGCCTCAAATGTCATGATTTCATAGTCATTCAATGGAGTAATATGAACTTAGAGTCTGACTATGGTAGGACGTTCCTGTGGGATAATTTTTGACCTCCACGCGAGTGAAGCCGCGGGAAAATGTAGTACTTTATGAGTACAGAAGTAAAGAAAACTCTTTTTCAATCCTCAGGTATAATGTGCGAGCTTCTATGGTCGGATCCTCAGCCAATGATAGGCCGCGCGCCCTCGAAGCGCGGCGTGGGCTGTCAGTTCGGCCCTGACGTCACTAACACGTTTCTGCAACGCAACGGACTTGATTACGTCATCCGTAGCCATGAGGTCAAAAACGACGGGTATGAAGTCGCTCACGAAGGGAAGTGCATTACGGTGTTCTCGGCGCCTAATTACTGGTATGTTTTTTGTTTTTTAGGATTCCGTAGTCAAATGCCAAAAATGGAACCCTTATAATGTTCGTTTGTCAGTATGTCCGAATGTGACACTCGCACAGCCATTTTACTCAGAGACTTAGCACATCGATGAAAAATGGACAAAAGGCGTATTCAGTGCACCATTAAACAATGATGTAGTAAAGCTACGGAAATTATTATTACCGGTGGCACTCCCCATACATGTAACCGAGTTATAAAAAAAAAATGTTTTCAAATGGACAGACTGACATGAAACAGGAATTTCTCAATAACAACCCAGGGTTTGGATTTGTGCCCGGTTGATGGCAATAGGCTCGCCCCCTATTACATAACTTGCAAAATGTGAAAGTTGCTATAGGCATACCTCTGCCTTTCCCTTCGAGATTACAGGCGTGATGTTCATAAAGTTGTAAATATCTTGTATTTTCATAAAGTTGGAAATATAAAACTACGTAATTTAAAAAAAAAACATTATTTTCCGCATAGTGGGCACTAGTTACATTTTCGGGTTATAGTTTGACCGAAACCGCTGTACCGCGCCTTAGGTGTCTGAGCGGCGAGATGGGGGGCAGTGCAGGCCGCTCATTCGTCAACGCTGCCCCCCGCCTCGCCACACATTTTTAAGGCACGACAAAGTGGTCTCGGTCAAACTATATCATTTGAATTCATAACGCGATTACTTTGTTAATTGATCGAATATTGACAATTATCGGCATATATTTTGAGGATTAATGTTACTCATTGATTATTGCCGCGATTTTGAAACATTATTCAGAAACGCGTTTTATCTCTTTCAACAATCTTATTCAAACATTTAGTAACGAAGGACCTTCCTTAAGCCAGTGACAATAGAATTTGGATAAGATTTATTTGATTTTCTTGTGAATTTACAAATAAATGTTTTTATTTTACAGTGATACTATGGGTAACCTCGGTGCTTTCATCACAATGAATGGTAAAGATTTGAAACCGAACTTCACTACTTATGAAGCTGTGGTAAGTTAATAAATACACTTAGAGCACACAAAAATGCATAGATAACTCCTAGTGTTACTAATACTGCTACTAATTGTGGTGGTTTCGCATCTCTCTTCATCTGTATCTTTAAGAGGAGGCTCACTAAATTGTATGTTAATTTGCATAAATATTCTGAAAAATTCCATACAATAAAAATGGAACTTTAGTATATGATTTATTAGATCTTTCTCTTTCCTTAAATAAGACAGTTACGTAGTTGATACATTTTCGCTCGATTCATTTTTTATTAAAAAATCATGTCTTTTTTTAACGATTATTTGAAAAAAAAAAACAAGATTACTTGGCATTTATGTCTAAAATAATTATTGGCAGTAAGAAAATATAGTATAAGGTGCAGCGGGGCAATCTCGACTGGTAAAACCTAAACCACAACTTTGAAGGTATAAAAATATTAGATGATATAGTTTTATTAAAAATGTAATGTATTGACGCTCCAGAGTCATTATCTGTGTATTATTTTTACAAACTCATATTGGAAAATATTCAATAGATAGGCTTAAAAATGTGTTTTTGTCAAAAAAGGCAAAAATAGTTATAATTCCCCCTCCGTGGGGCAATTTCAACTATTAATTATAATTTCTCTTATAGAGCTCTTAGCTTGATGTTAGTCAGTTGCAGAGTTTTTTATAGGGATGGTAATCTAAATTTAATCTTGTCATTTATGCAGCTAGGCTCATTTTTTAATAAAAACACATTAAAGGTTTAGGCGGGGTAATTTCGACTGCTCGCCATAGTTAATAGTGATGGGAACGTAATAAAAAGTAAGCCGATAGATACACCAATAAATAATTTTGGTCTGCTATCTACTAAAGGTACTATATCTACTCACTAATCATAAATCAAAACTTCATTTTAAGAAAGGAATATGTATTTAAAATATAACCACAGCACCCCTCGTCCTAAATCTACAATCGGCAATATAAATACGCGGTTTTATAATTTAGGACCAAGATTCATCTGTCTTTTTTAGTTTTAAAACAGCAATTAAAAAATCCCTCGAAGTGCATTTTTTTAATCGTGTTGCGATCCTGCGAATAGAAAGATTACAATAATATAGCTACAAGTTAAATATTTGTAAAGTATTTACATCGACAAAACATATCGAAACATGCACATCACTAGTGTTTGTTCATTTCCATATAAAATCTGGTGGGGCAATTACAACTGCAAAAAAGTCGAAATTAGCCGCCATTACAATCCAGGTGGGGTTATTCAAACTCACACCAAAATGCTGTTAAAACGCAAGTTACAACAGAAAAAAATAGCCAAAAACATGAAATAGGCTTTAATTAAATGTCTTACCTTTGAAAATCTTCGAAAAACACATTAATTACAACTTTTTTTGCAAAAATGTGAGACACTAATTTGCACGTGCAAACAAGAAAAAGAGAAGAAAACAAAATGGCCGTGTCGATCAAACAGTAGGTATTGGGTCTAGCAGTGCCATCTTTGTAGAAATTATGAAATTGCTTTTGAGCTATCCGGTCATATATGACACTTATTCAAATAAAGTAAAATGTAGAAGTTATTAAGGCGGGCCGAGCCCGAGCGCAGTAGGCATACAACGCTTACCCCAGCCCCCGCAACGAGTAGCGATACGTAACAAATTACGATGCGCGGGAAACGCGAGCGCCAAGCGCACCGCTCATGAGTTCACGACCTCGCGTAGGTAGTAAGTTGGGTCACATAACAGAGCAATGCAGTAGATCAACTTGAATTGATTAATATAAGTTTATTTTATTTTATTTTTCTATTATGTATTTTTGAAGGTTATAGATAGATTAGGTAGGTATTGATTAACTTGAACCTAATGAATAATAATTAAAAATAAAAAAAATAATAATAATTTCATTCAAAACGTCTAACGGGCCTCTGCGAGTTGGCTTCGGCCCCTCGTACGCCTTCCAAAGGTCCGGGACCCTATGGTCCCGAGAAATGTCATATACCCTATGGTAATAATAATAAATATATTACAATAATAATATATTTATTTACTAAAAAACGATTAAAAACAGTCTGATAAATGTATTTTACAATTTCTAAATACTTTTCCTCTTGCCAATAAACACTGAATAAAGTTATGCCTTGGATAACGTGCGTATAGCCAAACTAGCTAAATATATGTAGTTTTTATTTATTTATTTGTCATAATTTGATACAGTGTTTTTAGTAAGTAGTGTACTGCGCTTAAACGCAGTGGCGTGCCTAGGGTTTCAAAATAACGCAAGCCCAATAAAATTTTAACCGATTTCAAAAAAAGAAAGTTCAGTTTTCGACTGAGTATGTAGGTACCTAAGTATGTATCATCGCAATTTTCTCATAAACTACTGATTAGGTACAATAAATTAAAAGTGAATTCATCCATCCATCTTCTTCTTTCCTCCTCTTCTGCTAAATGACAAACAATATCGACTAATCTTTGAAAAACACTACGGTTGTTTTCAACGCGCGTGTTATATTTTGAAATTTCCTCAGATAACTGGCGTGATATAGATGTCTCAATTCGTTATTTACCAAAATTACCGAAAGAAACCATTGCACACAGGTGTTTATGGGAATTTGCGTGCCTTTTAATGGCGCCAGATATGTTATTTAAATCATTATAACCAGATGTATTCCAAACGGAATCTTCATTCGAAAAAAATATGCAGCCCCAGCAATACAACTTATTAGTATGCGAGCAGCCAACAATCCAACTAGTTTTATACACTGATCTATTAAATTTTCGTTTATGCGATTTACTAGTCTGAGAAATACACAGATTAGGCGTCGGTTTTAATGAAGAAATTAACTGTTTTTTCTGAGCAAATTTAAAGATTTTACCTTATCTTCGCCAATCAAAACTTGAACGCATTTTAAATCCTCACAAGGTACAATTACCTCCATTGTTGTAGGTAAGTGACCAAAACAATTGTATCACTGAGGAAATCTAAGAAAACACACAAAAAACTTTAACAAGATAACCTTTTTCCACTCAAGCAAATGAAACAAACAAACAACAACAAACTGAAGTTAGTTCCATTCTCGGATGTCGGGAACTATTCAGTGTTGTCATTTAGGCAAAAAAAGTCGCCAGGTATATGAAAAATCTAGCTAGATGTCGCAATTTTTTTATTTTTAAGATATTGCTTGAATATTTAATTTCGTTATTTTAAAAACTCGCTAGTTTTTATTGTTGCTAAATGTTAAAAAAGTTTCCAAACTCGTTAAAAATCTCCAAGACGGCACAACGTGGCTAAAACGGCAACACTGCAGAGTTGGCAAGCTGACAAGGTCACGCATACGCGTGCAACTTCATACCGAAAAAGCCCGGCATAAATCTGCCATAGTGATCGATTTGTTCTATGCACAAGGTTCTAACTCGTTATACGGCACATCGCTATAAGTGCGAAAGTGACAGATATAGTATTTGAAAGCCCCGTATAAGCCGGTGCGTGTAAGCGAGATAGCTATATGTAGATGCTACAAATGTGAAACTCTGCGCGCGAACAATCGCGATGTGTAGTAGTGTAGCATAGGTAGATACTTTGTGTTATTTTGATAAGAATTAATCGCGCGAACATTTAAATAGTTCGGGTTTGATATTGATTCTCTATCGAGCATTTTAGTAAGGCATGCCGGGCTTTTGGGCTTATATGAAGGTACCGCCACTGCATAAACGAGCTTGTGCCTAAACGTTACCGAAAATAATAAATAATATTTTTGTAGGAAATGGTCATACTGTACATTTCTACACTATGGCACGAGTGTAAAAAAGTGTAAATATTATTATTTGTTGTGTTGTGGTGGCTGTGGGATACATAGCTTACTTCTAAATGAACGCCTAAATATTATTGCACTGTTGAATTTTCAACTCTCACGTAGGAAATACGCGCTTTTATTTAGGCATTTACCTATTTAGATGTACGATAAGTGAAACCGGACATATCAGCAGTAAATAACAAATATTATAAGACTAGGCAAAGGCTCTTATTATACATTTTTATTAGGACTTTGTAACCTTGTTGAAATATTACGCAGGCGCTCGGTACCTTTTTATTACCTATCAACTTCGTTTATGCAGTTTGTCCTGCGAGTCGCGTAAACACGTACAGTAGGCCGCACGTCATGTCAGTGGAAACAAAACCAGTGTAAACTGGTCTCTTATTCTAATGAAACTCCGTACGTTGGGCCAGCTCAAGATTATAGTGTTATTTATCACTTACCACAGACGCGCGACGTGTGGTCGACTGTACAGTACCTACCTACGCTAATAAACATTATAAAAACCACCCGGACCAACTCAGCGCGGGATGAACTAACTACCTATTTGACATTTGAAAATAGTAAACCATTACAACATTAGTGCGCGTGGCGGCTTTATGCACTGCGATATAGGTTTCAAATTCACCTATTTACACACCTTGATGCGGTTGGTAAATCTATTCAGCGAGAAAAATATACCATTATAATTTTTGCGCGCGTGGCGTCTTTATTCACATTGTCATAGGGTTGAATTTACACACATATTTGCGTTTTGTAAATCTATTCGTTAGTAAAGTAAAATATAATACCTTTATATAATGTAGTGTATAATAATATTTTCAATTACCTTTTTTGTTTATTCAGCCTTCGTAGACCCAGCGATGACAACTATTTTTTTTTTAGTTTTGCCCATTTTGTTTAAAAAAATATAACTAAAAGTATCTAATAAAAACTAACTATTTACAAATATTAAAAATTTTAACTATAATAATTACCTATCCTAATACCTAACCCAATTCCTTATCCAGATATCCTAATCCTAGTTACCTATTATAATTTACAATATGTTTTTTGGCTCAGCCAGTAATGACACTTAGCGGGGGTGGCGGTCTTGCAAAAATTGGCATACGTCCGACCTCCAACACGTTCCGCTCGGGACTAAATGGCACGGGGCGAGCGCATGAAAAGATGAAAACGCTTGATTTTGGAATTAGTGCTATTGGTATTCTCATATTTCACATTATTTTGGCCAGTTTATATCACTTTTTTTACGACCTTTATTATGGTATAAGTTTTATTATTCAAAGCCTAATATAACTCAAATAAAAAAAATATTTGAACATAATTTAGACATGTTTTTGCGATTTAATTGGATGCAGTAAAGTGCCAGTAATCGTGTATCGCACGGCTGAAATATGTAGATCAAAGTGTGAAATATGTAATATGTTTTTTTCAAAATTTTAATCCGTGTTATCTACGAATAAAAGACAATAGAAAACGTCGTTTATACGGGTAACCCCGCCTCACAGTGGGCTGAAAATCGGCTTTCATAGACATTCGATTTTTTTTTCGAATTGGTCAAATTTTTTGATTGGAATTGTTTAAAACAATCATGACCTTGAGGTATAATTGGTATGACGTCATAGAACATAGTGGAAGATAGACTTTTGATTTTTTTTCAAAATACTTGTATGGGAATTATCATAAAATCTTCAATATCTCAGCTATCGCATATTTGCGCAAAAGAATTCTTTCACACAAAAAATCTCCTATTTTTTTGCCAATTTTTGATATATTTCACTTTTATGGCAGAGGTGCGATGAAAAAGAAAAAAAATAAAAATAATTTTATTATTTTTATTTCTTCATTTATAACGATTATAAATGAATTTAATTACGCATTAGAATAATATAACAAAGAATATATAGCACAATAGTCTAGGCCATCGTGAGCCGCTTTTTTAGTCATTGATTTTTATACTACCTAGCAGAAAAACAGCATCTTATACGTAAAAAAACAATTCTTAAATTGTTGACAACAAATACTCGACTTTATCGGAAGCCTGACCCTTTTAGCCTATAACAATTACCGAGAATTATTGCTAATAGGTACCTACCTATTAACTAATAGGTACCTACCTATTAACTAATAGGTAGGTGATCACTGATCACCTAATTTAAGTTTTATTATGACAATGAAGGGTTTTTAGGCTAATTACTAATCGTTCTCCAGAGGAACTTACAGAATCACTGTGCAGGTGCCTAATGAGTTATAATCATTAGGGTTAATTTAGTTCTGTACAGATATCTCACAGGTATTTAAAGTGCAGTATTGGGAACAATTATTCAGTTCACATTGATTTCCCCTTGTGTTAACAGTGAAATTGTGCTTGCAAAAAATGGAGAGTTTATCTACTTACCTAGATTTCTTCATGATTTTGAAGAATTCGGGGAAGTACAGTGACAGCCTTGCACTATATAATGCTGTAGTTTCTCGTTTGAACTTAAATCTCTCCGATGAAGATAATTTAACATTAAAAGAATATTGCAGAAGGATTACACTAGCTATTACAAGGAAATGGAAGCAAGCCAACAGAAAACTGGAGTGTTTCTTAAAGGAACACAAAAACTGGCTTGAGACTGATATTGATTGGCCTAGTTGCATAAAAGTACCTGCTGCTTCAGGCATTGTGGATTCTGAAGTAAATGCCATATCTCCTCAACCTTCCACATCTACATCAGCAGCAATATCAGTTGGAACAATGACAAAAAGAAAGGCACCAACTCGTAAACCATTTCAAGATCTAGGAAAGAAACAAAAAAGAAGGAGAATTACAGATCAAGAAAATTGTGAGTCCAGTGAGATAGCATATGCTGCTATCATAAAGATGAGACAAGAAGGAAAGGAGAATATTGCTTCAGCACTAGAATTCATGTTGACAAATCCAGGAGCTGCTGATAAGTTCAATAATTTAATTCATCAATCGTTGGCCAAGCAAGTTTTCACACCCGAGAAGGCACTTGGCATATTTCTCTCTTTAAAATTATCTAAGTGGCAATATATAACATTGAGAGAAACAGCCATACGTGAAGGCGTAAAAGATTTGTATCCATCTTATTACAAAGTTCAACAGGCGAAATTACAATGTTATCCTTCCAAACAAACAATAACAGTGACGGATTCATCAGCAAAAATTTCTCTTCAAGGATTATTAGATTTAACAGTCAAAAGAATCTTCGACAGTTTACCTGAGTGCGTAGAACAGAAACAGTTAATATTAATATCGAAATGGGGATTTGACGGTGCGTCTAGCCAGAGCAGATATAAACAGACAATGGACAGTGAAAATGATGATTCTAGTGTCTTCATGACATCATTAGTTCCATTGAAACTAATCAATGGCAGTGACACCATATGGAAAAACCCGAAACCCTGTTCTTCATCATTTTGTCGTCCCGTGCAATTTAGCTTCATGAAAGAAAGCAAACTGGTTGTCAATGAGCATTTAGACAGTATGAAAGAAGAAATAAAAGCGTTGAGACCGACAGATAGTGGCAGCAACAAGGTCACCCATGACCTTAAGATGACCATGATCGATGGCAAGGTCTGCACTTACATCTCTGAAGCCAAAGCCAGCTCAGTTTGCTATTTATGTTTGGCAAAACCTTCAGAGATGAACAATTTAACGGAAGTGTTAAAAAGGCCTGTTTCTGAGAATTTATACGAATTTGGGCTGTCTTCGTTACATGCACGCATCAATTGCATGGAATGCCTTTTAAATATTTCTTACAGACAAGATCTTAAAAAATGGATGGCAAAAGGGGAAGAAGATAAAGCTATTCTGCAGGCAAGGAAAAAAACAATCCAAGACGGTTTCAAGCGGGAACTGAACCTGATCATAGGTGTGGTTAAACAAGGCTCAGGAACAACCAACGATGGAAATACAGCACGGAGATTTTTTGAATTTCCGGAAAAAACCGCAGCCATTACGGGTCTGGATGAGAATTTGATTCGGAGATTTGCTGTTATTTTACAGGCTATTACATCAGAAGAAAATATATATATTGAAAAATTTAAAGAGTACTGCCTAAAGACAGCAGAGAGGTATTTGGCACTTTATAACTGGTATTACATGTCGTCAACTGTGCACAAGTTACTTGTACATGGGGCAGATATTATAGCTTGTAATGCAGTAGTACCAATTGGGTGTCTTTCAGAAGAAGCATCAGAGGCTCGTAATAAGGACTTTCGAAGATTTAGATGTCATCATTCAAGAAAAAAGAGCAGACAATGTTCTAATGAAGACATTCTAAACATGCTTCTTCTCACTTCAGACCCTCTCATTTCTTCAGTTAGACCAATTATGGATGTAAAGAACAGGAAAGCTCTCTTCTCTGAAACTCGGGATCTTTTGGATAACCTGCAAGAACCCGATGTCGAATTTTGCGATATAAATCAATTAGATTCCGAATCTGAATCAGAATCAGAATGTAGTGATTGTGACTAACAGTAGGTTAAGATGTTTTTGTTTATTTACTAACTTTTTATTAGTTTTACTTTTGTTAGTATTAATTTAGAGCATGTCTGTAAATAATCAATTTAATTTTATTTTTAGAATGTATTTAGATTTAGGTACTATTTTTGTTCTATTTTTTTTTATATAAAACTATTTAAAATTTAAATGTAAGTCATATTTGTAGTTGTATATTATATGTTTAACTGTTATTATACCCTAATGATAATAACCCATTAGGCACAGTGATTCTGTAAGTTCTACCTCTGGAGAACGATTAGTAATTAGCCTAAAAACCCTTCATTGTCATAATAAAACTTAAATTAGGTGATCAGTGATCACCTACCTATTAGTTAATAGGTAGGTACCTATTAGCAATAATTCTCGGTAATTGTTATAGGCTAAAAGGGTCAGGCTTCCGATAAAGTCGAGTATTTGTTGTCAACAATTTAAGAATTGTTTTTTTACGTATAAGATGCTGTTTTTCTGCTAGGTAGTATAAAAATCAATGACTAAAAAAGCGGCTCACGATGGCCTAGACTATTGTGCTATATATTCTTTGTTATATTATTCTAATGCGTAATTAAATTCATTTATAATCGTTATAAATGAAGAAATAAAAATAATAAAATTATTTTTATTTTTTTTCTTTTTCATCGCACCTCTGCCATAAAAGTGAAATATATCAAAAATTGGCAAAAAAATAGGAGATTTTTTGTGTGAAAGAATTCTTTTGCGCAAATATGCGATAGCTGAGATATTGAAGATTTTATGATAATTCCCATACAAGTATTTTGAAAAAAAATCAAAAGTCTATCTTCCACTATGTTCTATGACGTCATACCAATTATACCTCAAGGTCATGATTGTTTTAAACAATTCCAATCAAAAAATTTGACCAATTCGAAAAAAAAATCGAATGTCTATGAAAGCCGATTTTCAGCCCACTGTGCGCCTTAAGATTAGTTGAAATTTCCCGCTGTCGAAATTGCCCCGCTGCACCTTAATATCCATATATAAGATATTTTTTCTCTAGATCAATTATTACTTTAGTTATAAACGAAATAAGAATTGCGTAAGAACTACATTGTAATTGCAATTGTATTGTGCGGTAAGAATTACATTTAGTTCAATGTTCGAACACGACCAAAGAGCGCACGCGATATTCAACTTTATTACTGATGTGTTAGCGTTTAGCACATAGTGGAGTAGTGGGCTGCATGGGGCGGAGTTGGCATGGAAATTGTCTTTGGAGTGCCTGGTCTTAAGCTAAAGTCTCAGCGATGCGCCTAAAAGCCAATTTAAATGACCATGAAATATAATTTCTTTAAATCTCTATTCGGTGTCCGGCTGGATAGTACAATGAGGTCGAACACTAGAGGAGCAAGTCCCATATTTTTAGGAACGTTCGTATTCTAACCTCAGTATTAATCCGTCGGAAAAGCCTCAAATATATCTAAGCCTCAGCTGTCCGCCTGTCTGTCTGTTAGCCGGGTGGATCTCATAGCGCAGTCGAAATTTTCAGAAATTGTGTATTTCTGTTGCCACGACAACAACTTAGGTACTTAATAATTAAAGTTTTTTTTTGCGTTTTTTGCTCGATCTTAATACGATACAGAACCCTTCATGTGCGGTTACATTGATTGTCCCTGATACGAGATAGCGACTTGAATTTGAAGGTTTTTAAGTTCCATAAGTCCGGACTTCTCTGGTTATTACTGACGTGCGAGCTACAGTACAATATTTCTACTATACAATGTCCCTCCATCCTTCAATCAGCCAAACCAATCTGACCTCTATGTTGTTAACCGTAATGTTCTAATTTCAGCCACATCCAGACGTAAAGCCGATGGCGTACGCGAACTCGTTCTTTAACATGTTGTGCCAATGATCGAGTACCACCACGTTGCTTAGAAGCACGTCAACACGCAAACGTACCACACGCTCGCCCCTCCATCACTCCAGCAAGGTCAGACGAATGACCCGAATCGTTAAGTATCACTCCAGAAAATATACTTGAATCACTGATAAGTACTGATGGTTTACTCCGCAAAATAATTTAGGTAAATAAAAAGCGACTCTTGCAACGACACAATAAAGTGCAATTCAGGTCGGACAGCGCTTATTACCTACAGTTATATTCACCTAGAAGTTGCCTCTCTTTCTATCGCGTAACTCATATCTTCTGACTACGTTACACTAAGTGAATTGACCCAACAAGACGAGCCCACCGCGTACTTGTAGCTTCATACCTAAAATGCAGAGTGCGCCTTTTGTACTATTATGTGCCCTTGTTACTTTATACATCGTCTGGACGTCTCCATAAAAAGGGTCAATTACGTCATCTTGTCATTAGCTCCAACATCTTGCAGAGACGAAAAGTTGATAAGGTCTTTTCCAAGACGAAACAATACTGTATGGATTTGGTTACACTTCAAACAAATTGTTAGAACAGTTTTACTCGATTATTTATCAAATAAAAATAAAGATAAGTCGGTACGTTTCCGTCGCAAGCAATAAATAGTTTCAGTACAGTCTTAGACTTTCTATAAGAAAATTCTAGAAAATTATGAATTCTGAGTAGTATCATCACCTCACTGGAGCGATTTCAACGAAACTTTTTGCGTTTTAGCTCAAATTTTATCAGGTAGAAAGCTAGTCACTGCTCCGTAATCGGAACACTAATTAAAAATGCAATTTAGGTAAATAATGGTTTTTGATCACTTATACTGTTACAAGGATCTTTCGGCGCTCGAATGACGTTGACAGGGTGGCGCTGTTGGTAAGCATTTTGTGCAATTGTTTTGTGAAACCTATTTTAAAAAGAAGATGGCGGCGTTAGTTCCGATTTTGGCCGCGCGCCAAAAGATCCTTTTACAGCTATAAATTAAATGCGTTTCACTGGTTGCTTATAAGAAAGTAGGGGTTAAAAAGGGGGAGCGTCGGGTAATAATATCGCATAGGTATTCTCCAAGACAATATAAATGTATCTTTGAGGAAATGAGAATATGCTAAAGGGTTTATGTTCATTTTCTTTTCCTCAATGTTATTGTTGCGTAGCCTTGTTTCCTCGATCGTACGCCTAGCTATAGCGAAGCAATATCTTTCAAGGGTTGCGACCTACTTGTACATTCTACTCATAAGTCTTAGTTGTAAACTTTTATTTTCACGCGCTGTTGTGAATATTTCTGTAAGTGTACGTAAGTATTTAGCGGTAGTGTACATGCAAAGGGCCTAATGCGAATTTTAGACCGATTCGATCGCGTTAACGTACGTCAATTTGTATGAAATCTTTGTAGTTCAGATTATTGTCACCAGACAGCGCTAGTTTCAGTAAAAATTGTAAGAAAATTTAAACGCGATCGCTAAAATAAAAACTCGCACTAGGCCCACAGTACTAAGCTGCACGTGTAGCATGACCACCATAAAAACCGGTTTTGTCGACGGAAGAATAGACAAAATGACAGATTATAATTGTGAATCTGTCATTTTGTCTACTCTTCCGTCGACAAAACCGGTTTCTATGGTCGTCATGCTACGCGTGCAGGAGTAATCAACCTTTATGTCGGTTAACGAAATACTTGCCAAGCCACTGTTATGTTTCTGGTTTTAAAATGTTCGGAGGGTTAAATTATCTTTTTATGGGCCACAGGTTGAGTACCATTGGTGCTGGGTACACAAAGTTACAGTATTTCTATGTTCTTGATGTCCCTCGGGTATCATCGGATTTCCGAATACAAACGAATACTTATTTCTATGTTCATCAATTATTAGATTGATCGTGTATAATAATTTGAATTCAGAACTAAGTACTTTATTGTTCTTTTGATTTCCGTGTGAACTATATAGAGCTGTAAAACTATTTTCCTATTTGTCGTGCCAGCGACTTTAGCGGCTTTTCTCCCATTTTTTAAAATAAATTACATTAAATTAAAAGAGTATTAATAGCTCTATATACTTCTAAGTCGATTGAGAGCGGCCGGTCTGCACCAAGTGCAAAGGGCAACTGATAGAAATCCGACGATTGACGAAACACGAAGTTTACCGAGGGACATTAAGAACATAGTTTGTGGGTACTTGGTTGAATGTGCAATACCGTTAAATATACGCGTTTAGGGGCCTTTCCGCTATGTAATAGTACTTTAGTGACAAATTTCAATTAATTCTTGAATTAAGTCTCTTGTCATCGAAATAAATACCTGTGTATACTCTAGGTCACAATAATACAAAATAATTATAAAAGAATTAGATTAACTAAATATTAATTAAAACTGCATTTCATTCTAATTTCCTCATTAAAGATACAATGCTACTTATTTTGCAACAGCGCTAATGAATTTGTTTTTTTATTATTATTTCGAAGCAAACGAAAATATATATTTTCCCCGCCATTCGCACATCACTGAATGATGTCAAAGATTTAATATTTAATAATGAAAAATGTATATATTTGATACTTTTAACTTAAATAGAGGTGGCACCGAACAACTTACGGACGTAAAGCTTGCATTTAGTTACAAATCTATGAATTTCCAATACTGAACAGAGACATTCGTAGACTGGATAGTAAACTATATGAACATCGTCCTTTTTTTGTCTATGGTTAGGTGAAGAAAACTAAATAACGCCATAAACAAAAACTGAATTTGAAATAGTGGAAATTTTAAAAAAGGCTTAACATTTTTTAAAGGGATACACCATTTTTTTTAAAACTTTATCTTGTTTTTTAAATATACATACTTCTATGTCTATGAATGTCTCGATAAGAGTTTACACTTAGTTACCACATTATTATTACCTATCTTACTGACTAACTCGATCGTGCATTTTATTTTATTATTCCAATTATACTAAAACTTTATTATAAGATCTAAAACGAGAAAACGCATTTATTGTGACAATTCTTGCGCATGCGCTTGGGGTTATTCCTGTATACGCGAACGAAATACTCTTGGCGTTATCGTACCTCGGAATCAGTCATCTGCCTAGCGTTTTCCCAACTATTTTGGGGTCAGTTTCCAGTCTTACCAGATCCAGCGGAATACCAGTATTTTACATGGAACGACTGTCTGAATCACCAACGCTCCAAATGTCACTGATCTCTGTCTGTGATCTCATTGTATTTCAATCGCAATCTTGATCCGCCATCTTTGAAGGCTTATGCCTTAATTCGCCCACTCAAAAGACTCAGATTGGCAAACTCAGCCGTTGATTGGTTACAGACAAATATTGGTATTGAAATATATTATTAATTTCTGGAGTAAGCCTATTTGTAACTCGGAAACACTTGGTGAGTTTTCTGTTACTCAAAAATATTAAAGTTTTTGTGTACATTATTTTCTCTCAAATTTTAGATTAACCGCGCAGGCAAGAGTTGTCATTCCATACTTCGATGCTGTCATATTTTTAAACTAAAGTAAATAGCATAATGTTGTAATGCAATAAAATTACTACTTACGAATTATAACGACCAACGTTGGTGAAAATTAGCTTTATTATAAAAGTATGTACACAATAGTGGAATAGTCTGCGCTGAGCAATTTTTCATGCACATGCGGATTTAGTATAGAATAAGAAGGTGCTAATGAAAAGTGTGGAAATCGTAGAAGACGGTTTTCATGGCTTAGTGTAGAAGTCCCTACGCAGTAGACATAAAAAAAAACTAAAATTGACTTCGTCTCCTAAAAGTCGGCTTAGAGAAAATGTTTGAAGGAAACTGTGCATTAAAAATTGCCCAGCGGATGGCTTAGTATAAAGCATAAGGAGGAAGCTTGTGGACGCACAGCCTGACGGCTTCACGCATGCTCCTGTGTGCACTTGACTTAACTTTTGTTTTGGTGGTCAATGCTACAGACCGTTCACTATAACTTGTCTCTTGCCGTCATGTTGGCACCATTGCCTGTCAAGCTTAGTTTCTATACTAATAAGAGTTGAAAAGGGCGATTGACAGAACAGTGCTACCATCGCGTCACGGGACAAGTAATAATGAACGCACTGTACGTTTCTAACTTATGTCAAAACGTCGCAATCTTATGAACGGGTCAAACTTGTTGTGCTAAAGCCTTTTCCCAATTTCGAGACGGCTGGCGATATTACTTTGTTATCTGAGCGAAAACTGCGCAAGGTTTCTCATCTGTGTTTACCCATTATGAGTATAAATGTACTCAAGGTGCGTGCACATTTGCTACTTTTGCCGATCATCACAACGATCAAACATAAACGGGTACAAAGAGGTCCTGCCTCAGACGAAATAGACATTTTAATATCGATCGTCGAAAGTGCCGCAATTCTGTAAGCACCTTAACAGTCTGCGATCACCCAAACAATGATCAAGATAAAAGAATGCTCAAAAAGCATAAGTTTTATATAAAAAACTCTTAGGTAATAAATGAATTATGTTAAATAATTAGAAGTACACGAATAATGTCAGGGAATACAATATTTATGTCAATGGTGCGGTATGGATAGTTCAAGGATTGCATTGCCCAGCATATCAGATGATGTAGATAGGTTTTGGTGTTGACTTTAATAAAATTGTTAAATTTGTATTATGGAGTTTTAATTTTAACCTTCCTCCCTTTTATTTCGAATTAATTATAAAGGATATGAGGGCAACACATGATATAGGTACTGTGAGAGTTCGTATTAATGTCTTGAGAGTTCTATAACGGAAAGGGGTGGTGGATACCTACTAAGTTGTGTATTGTGAAGTCTTCAGTGACTAGCTATACCCGCATCGCATTAGCGTAGCAATAACGGTCATTGACCCACCTACATTTTCTAGCATTCTTTATTTAATAAACTTAAAATAAGTTTGTTAATGTCCTGGATCGATATCTATCGTGATCCTCAACATGTTCCAATAACGAAAAACTATATCTACAGTACAAATATGTTCTTAATATCCCTCGGCAAACCTCGTGTTTCGTCTGTCGTCGGATGTCTATCAATTGCCCTTTGCACTTGGTGCAAACTGGATGCTCTCCATCGACTTGGAAGTATATACAGTTGTTAATACTCTTTTAACTTAATGTTTTTTTTTTTTCTAAATGGGAGGAAATCCGCTCAAGTCGCAAGCACGACAGATAGGAAAATAGTTTTATAGCTCTATGTAGTTCACACGGAAATCAAAACAAAACAATGAAGTACTTGGTTCTGAATTCAAATTATTATACACGATAAATCTAATAATTGATGGACATTGAAATTAGCATTCGTTTGTATTCGGAAATCCGATTATAGCCGAGGGTCATTAAGAAAATAGTTAAGACTTCATAGTTTATTATTTGGGTTCCTACGGTGAGATATTAAAGGGTAATGACCCGCTATTGCCACGCTAAAGCGATTCAAGTATAGTCCAATGGTTGGTTTTTAATTAAAGAATAATTATTACAAAATGTGACACATGAAAAATATAAGCAAATGGAAATTAAAATTACCAAATACCTACAACTGAAGCAGTTGGGACTTTTCAACAGAAATAAAAACCAAATTCATAAAAAAAAACTTTATAAAAATGTACTAAAATTGAGGTAACAAAAGTTTCAAGTAATTCTACGAGGGCACGAGTTGAGTGAGCATCTTGACCACAGTTTTCTTGTCGAGCTTGCATTTGTGGTAGAGTACGTGGCAGTCGGAGTCCGTTGACCTTCCTGCTGATACCGCTTCGAAGACTGCCGTGCCGTCCAGCATGCGGCGGACCAATGTGTTGCTGGGGGAGAAAAATTGTGTGGTGTAGTAGGAAGTTGTTATGACTTAATTCAAACCAAAATATTAGTCTATTGCTAGGGTCTAAATTAATATGTAGCTAGGGCCTAGGGTCGATTATCACAGACCGCCCTTAGACTTTGCTAAATAAGCGTTTTATATAAACATGAACCTTACCCTTATGAAACTAAAGTGCATAATATGAAACGCTTTCTTTACTAAGCAAATTGCGGCTGTGAAATCCCACCTTATGTCTTCAAACTATGCATGTTAGTTTGAGACTAGAAAAGTAATACATTTGTAAATAAATGGGTTCGGTACAATTATTCTCGATATCCTTCCATTTTGGCTAGTAGGTACGTAAAATGGTAGTGGGGCGCGACATTTCAAACTGGACAAGCTATAAGTACCTATGTAGATACTTTTGAACCTACCCAAGGTGTTTTGTTGGTCTATATTTTCATACGAATTTCTTAAAAATCTGTCAGTTTTGTCTACACTAATATTATAAAATATTTGTATTTTTGTAAAGAATAAACTCAAAAATGACGACTGATTTTAAAAATTCTTTCACCAGTAGGTAATGCTATGTTATCACTGAGTAACATTGATTATAATTTTTAAAGATACCACGCGGGCGAAGACGCTGACGGAAGTTAGTTACCTATGTTCTATGTTATCTATGTTATAGGGTTTGGTTATTGTGCGTGGGCCATGGCGGCCATTACCTATATCTTCATCCCTCTGAATTGAGAGATCAGATAGTTGTCGCTTGTAAAAAAAAATCAATTGGTCGGAGAAATAAAAACTGCAAATGTTTGGAAAAGTCTAACTAGGCAACTGAGAACATTCATCTCGCAGAAGTCTGTGAGATTTAGAGCACCCAGTAGAAGTCACTTACTTGGACAATGAAGATAGTAAGGCATCAAAGTCAGTGGCGTTTCCGTTCACCATGTTCTCATTTGCCAGCTGAACGTAAGAGCAGGCCAGCCTCTGCATACAGGCTGTCGAGTCCACGTTGTATCTGCTGAGCATCTCGTCGATCTTGCCGAACACTTCCGAAGCTTGGCCGAAGTCAGTTTCCAGGCCTGAGAAGAGAATTTAGTAAAGACGTGAAGAAAAATTTGTTTGGAGAATTAATTTTTGAGGCTTGTAGCATGAGTTTTTTGTTCCTTTTCGTGACGTGGGTGACTTATACTAAGAGCCGCCATCAAATAGATGTAGCGTCTAATAAACGATTTAAGGTGTCAATGAAAACTGAACGCCATGCGAGACGAGCAGTAGCTTAACACTATAGATTAAGTAACCATGGCTGATCCTAGAAAAATAGTCCCAGAAAATAATGTAGCTACTCTTAGTGAAGAAGCATTTTTCCTAAGGTGAGTAGAATAAAGGCCAGCAGGTTCTCCAAAACTTCATCAGGATCATCATTTCAGCCGAAAGACGTCCACTGGTGGACATAAGCTTCACCCAAGTGCCGCCACCTCGACTGGATCTGTGTCTTCATAAGGTCATCGGTCCACCTTGTTGCCTTCCAACGCTACGTTTTCCGGTACGCGGTCGCCACTCCAAAACTTACTTCGTCCATATCCACCTCCGTAGCTGTACGACAAGGCGTGTATAATCTTAGGCAGAATTATGACCGCTCCGAAGCCCAGTATGGAGCCTATGAGCACTCCTCCCAGATCTATCTTCACGGGTCCGTACAGCCCTGGAGCGGTGCTGCCGTAACCACCACCCTGTAAAAAACCAAAATAATTTTATTCAGTGAACTTGAAATATGAGTATAGTTGACCTGGTAAGTGCTCTACCACTTTTAACAACAATTCCCAGTTAATTTAACCGGGTTTAGACTATGAAACTAGTAGCGCAAATTCATTGATAAATTGTTTTACGTGCAAATCATTTTATTTACTAAACTAAATTAAATTTTAAATTACCTATCTAACTATCACTTAGATAAATATACCTTGTTATATGACGTGCAAGTGACATTCAACCTTACGGTGCGTTTCCATTGAAGCGGAGACGAGGGGAGCAGAGCGGAGACGTGCAGGAATCGTCCAATCACAGATGAGATGAGAGACAATGACGATTTCAACCATTGTGATTGGTCGATTCCTACAGGTCCCCGCTCGTCTCTGCTTCAGTGGAAACGGACGCTTAGGGTGGTAAAGCAAAGCCTATACCTAAGTACCCATAGGGAGACTAATCTTGATGTTATTTCAGGTATCGACCAATTTGAATAGGTGATTGACCAAGAGGTCCCGTCTTTTTAGCCCTAAATAAAGCAGCTGCTATCACAAATGAGTTACAAAATTGCAATTAAATTAATCTCTAAGGGCACGATGTCTGAATAGCCACTTCTTGAAAAAACTCAAAAATGGAACAGAATTTGTAGGATCTGCTAAGTAAGTTAATGAGAACCTAATCGGAGTCAGTGAAACAGGCCCTTATAGTTAGAAATTTATGCATAACATCACGCCTTGTTTCCCCGAAGGGTTGGGCAGAGGAATACCTGTAGTACACCCACATTTCGCCAGTTATACCTTAAGTCCCATGTAATAGGGGGCGAGCTATTGCCATCAACCGAGCACAAATCCAGAGTCCGGGCTACTACTGAAAAAATCCTGTTGGGAAAACACAATAATACTTTGCCCAACCTGTGAATCGAACCCAGGGCATCATGCTCAGCAGTAGCGCTTGCGACCACTGGAGCAACGAAGCAGTCACGAGAAATTTATACGAATATCAAAACTTATACTCCATTTGAAATAAGGTTAGACATTTAACTAAACCTTTTTTATAGTCCGTTCAACCGATTTTGACTTCTATTGCGTTGGTAGCCTTTTTTTTTTTTTTTGAGGGTGGGAAATCATCAAATAACTTCTCCCGCTCTGGGCGGAGCGGGAGGGCGTGTCAGACTCTTACTGACTAAAACCCACCCGTGTTCCTTCGGTTGCCCTGTCGCCGGGGGCCACGATCTCCCTTTCGGTTTTCTTCGCAACCCCGGCAGGCATCGGCCCTAGTGGACCCCTTCAATTCTGCTGACATCTCTTTGAGGCGCGCGTGGAACACAACGCGCCGTCGACCCGGGCCTGGTCCTTATCGGACGGTGAGCCACCCATTGCTCACCGCCCGCAAGCCCGCGCCTACGGTGGCCGGAAATCGCCTCGCGATTCCCGACGCCCTGGGCGTCTCCTCCTGCGGCGGTTAGGGGCGTGAGGGCGCGAAATTTGCCTCTCCCTCACGCGTTCCGCCTCCTCCTTTGCGAGCATTACCGCTTCGCAGAAGGAGGTGACGGCCTCCCATTTCCTCTCGCTCCGTACCATGGCCTGAACCAGGGCCGGACGCGAGAGATCACCGCCGCCGATCGCCTCCACGAGGACATGGCGATGCTCCGCCCAAGCTGGGCAGACCTCCACCGTATGCTCCACCGTGTCCTCCGGGCGATCCACACAATGGTGACACCCGGGCGTTTCCTCCCGCCTTATCCTGTGCAGGAACCTCCCGAAACAGCCGTGTCCGGTGAGGACCTGCGTCAGGCGGAAGGTGAGGACGCCGTGGCGCCTCTCTAGCCATTCCTCAAAGAGGGGTCTTATCGCCGCAATTGTGGCGTGCCCATGCGTTGGTAGCCTGACAAATCACAACTGCAGTAAACAGTTGGTATTGTAACCTCTTTACTGCTTTTAATGCCATTCTTATTCCTTCGGTATAGAAGTTAGAATCGATTGAACGGACTGTAAAAAAGGTTTTTCATTTCTCATACTCGGAAAGTAGTGTTTTTTTTATCCGAGTAGCGGGTGGAAGACGCTGCTCCCCACCCTTGGGCGGGAAAAACTCGTAGTAATTTCTTCCCTCTCTAGGGCGGGAATGAATTTTAAAAATAGAACTAAATTTGGTTAGGTAGTCGCCTACGAAAAATCTTACGTCATGTGTCTGTAATCATGGATCTGTGATCGAAGATATAATGGAATTGTGAAATGGGCATTTATTATGGGTCCATCCCCCTTAGACGATATTACACTATCATACGAATATCTATCTACGAAGCTCACAAATTACCCATATTATGTCTATTTTGTAATTTAATTTAATTTATAGAAAAATATCGATTAAAAATAATGCTGTAGTCGATTTACGATTTTGAGAAAGTTTTTTTTTTTTAAATACCTATAAGCGGACGACCCGACGGCGACGACCCGCAGCGGTGACGCGGTGTTCCATTAGTTCAAATTTTAAAAAGACTAATAGGTACTAGAATACTCATATTATTAATATCAATTAATATTTTAGAAAAACAACAACTTTTTACTTTCCTTAAATTTAAAATGAAAAGTAGAGTGTTTAACACGGGTGAAAGTCATCAATTCCTATTCGGATAATATGTATATGTATGGGAATTGACTCCTTTCGACCCTTGTATAACAATCTACTATTTTTAAATGTCGAATCTTATTTCAAATGGAGTATAGGTACATTTATTTGCGTGCAGTGCATATTGTGCCATCTTGCAAACTGATAGAAAGATGATGATGTCAGTAGTAACAGTGATTGTTGACAACTGATCATTACTACAATGACAATGCCTTCAAGATGCTATCTCTCTCCCAAATGTCTTAATTCTTTTACCGCTTGGCTGCTCGGGAAAACGAGCACATTTCTCCGTCGTCGTCTGCGTATCATACGGTTAGATGTGTAGTGAAACTGTCATAAGTACTTTACTAACAAGCATAAAATCGCTACAATGTCTGTAACTAAATAGATAGCCATCGAGGTCTTTAATAACGGTAAAGACAACACCTTATTAAGAGCGGCCAACCCGTCATACTTTTCATACAAACGCTCGTAAGTGATTATGGCGTTGTAACACATCTTTCTTCAAATTTGCACTATATCTAGGTTTCTATGAAAGCAAACATTTGGAGAAACTAATTCAGTATATGCCTCCAAAAATCTGCTTTTTTGCACAAATTTTACCTGAAGTTTGACCGTTCATATATACTCATAAATTGTGAAAGTTAAAAAAACATCTTTATAGAAACCTCGCACATGTAATGAAGATTCTAAATGACTAACATTTATCTCATCAACTAGTAAGGCGTATTCAAAAACACGTATTTCCTAAAGCAAGTTATTTGTCGTACAATTTTATCGCGTTCTCACTTGCGCTGGATGAACCAACAAGCTTTTCGACATTCTCGTGTTGACGATAGATGGACCGGGTAGGGCCCTCTTAAATGGTAAAACAAATTGTCTCTTTCTAACCGGCTATTTAATTGCGTAAGGTTGATCTAAAAAAATATTAAAGAAGTTCACCCTGGGTACTCAAAAACCAATGATAAAAGATTTAATAAGTGCCTATTATTGTGGTGATGCTTGGAGCCACTTGGAGAATGTCTATGCCCAAGTGCAAGACGCCGTACTTTCAACTGATTTGATGAAGTTTGAAGATTCTACGTCACGTACGTCTTAGGGATTGTCTATTAACCTCACGTGAAGCTCGAAAGGGGGGGAAGGGTTCGGAAATCACGAAATATCACAATTGGAGGGGGGTGTAGTGAGATATCACATGTATTTACTTTTTCGTTACACGTACGGTAAAGTTTTTAGTAAGATTCGTTTATCACGGTGCTTAATTTTCTAGAATTAAATTAGATTATACTTGTATTTAACGATAAAATATATTTTTTTTTTTTTTAATACTTTGTATCAAAAACTCGTGATTTTGGATGGGGGAGGTTAGTCTAAAACCCCACTACCTATCACCAGGGAGGAAGGAAGTTTAAAAAGTTGCTAAAAAACATCACGTGATTAATAGACGACCCCTTTAGTCGTTAAGTAATGTTTCGATATCAGACAGTTCAAAGCTCGATCATTAGTTTGTTGCAGAAAGCAACATAAGACTCAATTTTAATGATATTTCGATGAAATTAATGAAATCATGGGTGTTAATGATCCATAACGTAATGGGCAATAAAGTTTGTCTTTGTGTAACTGGGTGTTAATCTATTTATGCACTCTTGGACCTTTGTTTAACAGTGCCCGAATGATATGCTGTTACGACAGCTACAGGTCTAACCTGTAAAAATGTCACCGTGGAAACTTAGATGAAGTGAGTTGTCAATAAACTCTTACCATCGGGTGGAATGACATCTCACTTCAAGCACCTAAGTTTTCACGTTGACATTTTCACAGCAAGCCTCTAACTCAATTACCATAACGCCATATAATTCCGTCTTACATTTCTGTTCCTAACTAAGTACAGAGCTTAGCTAGTGGTGATGCTTACCCCAGTGCTCCCATAAGAAGATATGCCAAATCTCTGAGTCCTGTCAGCCTGGTTGTCCCGTTCATCTCTGTTCTTCTCGACCCTGGCTGACGGTTCGGCGAGCTGGTCCTCAGTCCGCTGGAAACTTGGCATGAAGCCTCTGAAATCAAAACTGAGATAGATTTTGAAACCGTCTTCTGCATCCGAAGGCAAAAATCTTCTGGACTCGTTATTATTAATTATTAAGTGATGCAAAGGTACTACTCATGATGTATCTATACTCTTCATGATGTATACATACATCGTACGACAGGTCTTACCTGAACTGTACATACATGTAAACATGTACAGTTCAGGTAAGACCTGCTCAAAGTAGGTCGGTCATACCTACCCAGTATCTATACGGAATTTTCGCGCCCGGGGTTTGAGCACGTGGCCTTGGTCTTCAAACACCAAAAAGTGTTCTTAAAGCCAATGTCCTTAGTTTTACACCAAATGCTGGAACCAGAAACCAGACCAAATAATCCAAGGATCTTACCCATCGTTCCTGTACTCTGCTCCTGCCAGCACCAGGCAAGCCACAAGCACCACACAAGGAACCACGTTAGGACCCATCTTACCAGGCTCTTGAATATAACTGCCGTCTTCCAATTCCGCATACGTCTATATACAGGGCGTTCCGTAGCGTGCCCCGACACAATGACATGGGGAAACACCATTGTCACATGTGGTCTACATTGCATAATACTTTTACGACAACGTCACGCTTTTGGTCATGATAGTATCGAAGTAGGAAGCCAGCTAATTCCCTAGTGACTTACTTATTTCGGTACGTTTCCTAGTTCCTAAGTAGTTAGCTAGTGTTGCTTTGTTCCAGGAAATTCCGACGCTTCTTCCTTCTTCTTACTTTGGACGAATACATGCAAAATTCCACATTTCAATGTTGACTCATAAAACAATCAATAGAGCAGCCATTCTATGGTCTGCTCGAAAAATATCAAACAAAACTGTAAACAAATGAATCTGAAAACATACCTGTGGATGCCAATTTGTAGTGCCCAAATGCACAATCAAGTGCTTTAATTTGACTAGAGTCTGGCCACGATAAGTCTGCATAAGCAAAAAAACTGTGGAATTTGAAAATCTATAATCGGCAACACCATCCTGTCCCAAGAAAAAGAATTTGATACTTTGTCTTTTTGTTTTTGATAGGTTATTTTGTTTATATTCTGATTTATCCCTGGTAAATAATAGTCACTTTAGCACGATGCAGTGTGGATTTAATACAGTTTTGTCATCGTATTGAGGTAGAGCATAGGTACGACATAGTCTATTACTCAAGTCAGTCTATTTCTTATGCAAAAATCAAAAGGCAAAATATCAAAATCATTAGATCTATTAACAACCCCGAAACTGACATAACTGACTGATGTAAAAGTATACCATATATAAAACTTTTTGTGGTTGCCCATTTATTCCATTGCAGAATTGAGGTTAATTTTATAGTCACAATTTTCGTCGATAATTTTATAATTTAATAATGTTATTCAAACAATAATTGTTGGAAAAAGTGGTGAGATATAAAGCCGAAACCTTTTAAATACAGATTTCAACCTGAATTCATATTCATACTTTTGGAACAGACAGTTCACGACAATATTGACAGTGCTTGGGGGCGGGGGAGGCCTATGTCTAGCAGTGAACGTCTTTCGGCTGAAATGATGAAGACTAACATAGTTTGAATAATACAATGTCGCCCATGGGTACCATCCGCATTTATCTGAACGTGTATGAAAAATTATCTAAAATTGTCTTTAAAATTTAGGTCTATCTTTAATATTTTTCATGTTTCTATTTTTCATTATTTTTTGAGTAGCGTTTGCCATATTTCCGATGTTATTGGCTCGATTTGGATTCTGTTTATTATTTCTAAAAGCTTTAAATGATTTATTTTATCGGATTAACTAACATTTTTTTTTATAAAAAATTGTAAACTATGAAAAAAAACGGAGGTGAACACAAGTTTTTTTTTTTAAACAGTAAGTATTTATTTAAAAAACACAAGTGTAAGTATATAAAATCTTATGAAGATTCAAAAAATATATATATACATGAAGAGAAGTTTTTTTTTTTCGTCGTCGACCCTAATGTGACGAGTCTATTGCCATAAACCGGGCACAAATCTAAAGACCCGGGTTATTCCTGTAAAATTCTATAATATGTTAAAATCCAATAACACTATGCTAGATTTGAGACCCTACTGTACCTTTACCTACCACCTATTTGTACCTACCTACATCCACCAATATTTACACCTATTTTTTTATTTCAAGGTGTCCTTGTCTAGTATCAGTTCACTTTCAAAAATCTTTGTTGTCTTTTATACGCTAATGTAAAGTTTAAGTTTACTTTTGATTTTTTTTACATTATAATACATACAGTAAGGACGTAAAAGAAATCATAATTCCACGATACGTTTCATTCAGAGCGTGAAGAGTAAGCATTGTTTGACACAACAACGTGCATTCAAGATCAAAATGCGTGCTCAAATTCTGTCTTGTTGCAAAATAATATCATAATGCTTGCGCTTGGGACAACTCGATTTTGGACCATCCAGATTGCCAGAGTAATATTGCAACACATTTTTTTTTTGTTTGACTTAATTATTTTATACTTACCTACCTGGGCGACTGCTCTCTGCTAGGGTAAAAATAAAACGAATTTTCCCAAACATGATATCTAGCCAGATTTTTCGCCCTCGTAAACCTATATTTCATCAAAATCGTTAGAACCGTTTTCAAAACGTGAGTAATAAATATATATACAAATATTGCTCGTTTAAGAGTATAGGATAGGATAGGAATTGGAAAAAACAAAAGCTATCAAACCGCCAATTTTATTTCTCAGATAAATAGTTATATGACAATTGAAAAATCGGCCTTGTAATGGTCTATCAGACACCGGCGACGAAATGATTACGGGAGACAATGTTCCTTGTGCGTTGTCGCGTCACTACGCTGCAATGCCCATTCCTTGTACCATTCATTAAAGCGCTAACTATGGGGCATTAGTCCAACTGTTGAACAGGTAACCCTAAATAAGGATGTTACAATAAAAAAAATTGACCGGCAGCAGAAGATTACTAAAATAGTTAAACCGCGGATGAATGCCTCGCCATTACTTATTCAATCAAGGCGCACCGAAAACTTTCCGTTTTTCATTAACTCTAATCTATTTTGTCTCGTTGAAAACAAATGAAACACTTGTTAGGAAGGCCGTCGACTCCCATCCGCTACGAAGGGAGGTGTTGATGATTCCCCAAAACTCAGCCACATCGACGATATTTTTGATTGAAATGGCTTCGCACGAGTTCTTCATGGTGCAGTTCTGCACAAAGAACAATACCCTAATTACGTAACATATTTTCAAGATTTTGAAGGAAATTGCTAATACATTGCTTCATATGTTTAAAAAAATCGTCTGCTCAACAACGTAGATAACGCAATGAATGTTGAAACTGACAAAATGAAAGGATTTGCCATTGTCTGTTCTGTAATTACCCCGCAGGACAGAAGGTGAGACATCGTTTGTGGTATGACTGCAACGGTGCACAGTCGCACTTTGGCTCATAAAAGAAGGTACCATCTAAAGAACTTGGTATGCATCGGTGCAGTAGGTATCTGTAGTTGGTTATACTCCAGCTGCCGAGACAATGCATTCCTCACACTTGTCAGTTACATACGAATTTCTGCTTCACGCATGTTTTACGAATACATCTTAAAAAGGTGGTGTTAAGTTGGTTTACCACCGGCTTTGTAGTTGGTTTAAAGTTTTCTAAGTGGCCCATGGCAGTTGGTCGCTCGCTGAGAGCTCTTCAACAGGCTCAGCATTGTCAGGGGGTGGGGGATAATTGTGGAGCCACAGTATTTTTTGGTGCCTCACATCACTAGACTCCTATTTGCATAGGGGTCTATTATAACAACATACAAGAAATCAAATATCCATTTAACATAATACCTGTAAATTAACAATCAAATAAGAGATCAAAGCTTGCAAGAGAAAGATCAAAATGTTCCGTTGATACCAATTTAAAAGCATAAAATAGCTTAATTGTCCACTCTGCGCCGCACTCGCGCTCTATTACCGCATTTAAGCACACGGTAATGGTACGGTGCGGGCTACCTTTTTTTTGTTCGGGGGGAAACCTTTAAAGGCGCCCGGGCTTTGGGGATAAGACCGAGGAGTGTGGGATTTTTACCTCACTAAAACCACTCCAGTGGCCACCATCTGCACATAGAAGGGGCACCGCTACCTCTCAAAAGACCAATCCGGGACCACCCCTATGCAGCGCCTGGTAGGGCACATCTCCGAGGAGACTGTAAAGGGTTCTCCCCGAAACCTAACTGTGCAAGGCAGCACATGACCACTGTGCGCCGTTTACCCCGAGGTCACTCAGTGGGCGGACAGAGTCCCCACTCTAAGCGCCCGTGATCCCTAAATAATTATAATTTAGTATGCAGTGAAATCTAGTTATTAGGGCGATGATACTTTCATAAGTATCATCGCCCTAATAACTAAATTTTGTATTTAATTATTAAGATAAATAATGTGTTTAAAGTTGGTGTAATAGACTAATCTAAGGAAAGACATCATGTTAATCATAGCCGTGAAAATGTACAAATTCTTTGAAAGTAGACTCGACAACGTTTAGAACAGGCATCACAGTTTTTGATAAGTTATTAATGATTTTATCGCTTGTTCAATTTAAATAAACCTAAGTTAATTTGTATGATGGTATAATTGCTTTTTCCAAAGAAAAACAATGAATTTGAAATAGAGCACGACGTATACAACATACAACGCACGTGGAATAAATTTTGAAGTTTGCAGGAGATTTTTAAAAGCAACATGCAAGTTAAAATTAAAACTAGTGTCATGAACACATCGTCTCCTAGTCTCCTACTGTGCCTGACATATGTGTGCCAGACCTGGAAATATACCACAAAAACAAGGAAAAAATTATCACCTGACAACAGAGGCTAGAGCCAAGTAGGATTAAAATAAAGCAAATACAAAAAATAAGACACAACAAGATATGAAAACATATCAAAAGCCACTGATGCTCTCAACTATGCCCAGAAACTAAAATGGAAATGGACGGGGCATGCAGCGCGATTGACAAACGCGCGATGGACCATAAGAGTGCCATCTTGGGAAGGCCCAAAAGGGAAGCGCTACAGAGGAAGACCGTACAAGAGATGGATGATAGCAGCCCAATAACTGGTTTTCTTTGGAGGAGGCCTTCATCTGCCGAGGGCTTCTTGCAGACCGAGTTTTAATTAGTTAAATTCTAATGTTAATTAGTTTTGGTAATTAGAAATAGTAATAGCTTCAGTACTAACGTCTCAGCCTAAATTTTATATATCTTACTCTAAGTATACCTTACTAACATAGGAAATAGTAATAACATGTATTTTAACTTTTGCAAGAAATAAAAGGCCTTTTTGTTTTTTTTATTTGTATTTATTGTTTAAATTGCATATTGAAACTACTTGACTGCCTCGTTGGTCTAGTGGTCGCAAGCGCTACTGCTAAGTATGAGGTCCTGGGTTCGATTCCCGGGTCGAGCAAAATGTTATTGGGTTTTTCTATCTGAAATTTCTCAGTAGCAGCTCGGAGTCTGGATTTGTGCCCGGTTGATGGCAATAGGCTCGCCCCCTATTACATGGGACTTAAACATAACTGGCGAAATGTGGGTGTGCCTGCTACAGGGACACCTCTGCCCAACTCTTCGGGGAAACAAGGCGTGATGTTATGTTATGTTTGAAACTAGGGCTTTTTCTCACAGTAAAGAGGAATGCTTAGGTTACTTGTTATGTAGGCAGGTGCACACTTGAGTTTCTACTAAAAAAACTAAAGCAAATAAAACAACCAACAAATAACCTATAACCTATCTAATACCAGTTTAGGCATACTGGAGATAGAAAAACCTATCTATCTATGGCTTTATCGTCCCAATAATCAGTCAGAGAATAAGTACCTTATGGAATTGTGGGACGACATTCAATGACAGATATAATTATGTTACTGTCTACCATCAATAGCGTTCTGTCTTTTACCGAAAATAGCTTATTGGGTTCGGCTGTAAGACTACTTATCTACCAAAAAAAGGTGGGGAGCTTCCACGTAACTAGACGCTGCTAAACTGCTATGTCCCAAACCCGTATTTAAATACCAGTTGTACTTGTAAGTAGGACGCCAGGCGAAGTTAGGACAGTTTACCGGAACTGCCCTAATTTCGCCTGACGTCCTATGTTTGAACATAAAGCTCTCTATGAAAACTCAAAGTTTCGATTGCCATACAAGTAAAATGAAAAAGATAATACAGCTTTTTCATTATAGGCAAAGACAGGACGCCAGGCGAAGTTAGGGCAGTTAACAGTATTGAGAAAATAAAAATGGTCTTGTCTAATCTTTCTCCATGCACACCTACAATAATTTTGCAAGGCTCTAACTTGTAACGCAACAATTTATTGTGCTTAACAATACGCGGAAACTTTTCGTTGCCACGCTCATTAATTTCTTTCACCATTTTAAATGAAAACAACATAAATATGGTGGCAAACCGTGCTGGGGTTTGGCGCGAGCACCACACCTTATTGGCCCAATTAAAAATGTGATTCAGATATTCAAAATGTTAAAAGTGTTAGTGATTTTGTGTTTTGTGATGGTTTTGGTAAAAAGTGAACATGTGCGGAAGAGGAGGGAGGGAGGGAGGCAAGGGAAGCTGTTTACTTTTAACACTCTCGATGAGGATATAAAAGTGAGTCGATTTTTTAAATAAGGGTGTACTCTGAAGCATGTTGTGTTAAAACTTGTAAATTAGCTCCACTTACATCAGACAGAGTTCAGATTTAATTGTTCGAAGAATATACGAAATTTTAAACATATGTAGGTTCAACAATTTGGAAATATATTTCTAAGAAAATATGAAATGAACAAAATTACGTTGTATATTTTTCTAAAAGTCCTACCTAAGAATAAATATTAATAAAAAATAATGTAATGTTGTGATAAATATACCTACCGGTCTACCAAATTCTCCTTTTTTTTTAACAAAGTTGAAGCTTTTTTTATTTCAGATAGACTTGGATTTTACAGTCCCCTTCCTAAGTATTCCGGTGAAGAAAACTATGAACTCGGCGTACGGAATGTTGGTACGTAATTTAGCTTTCATTAAGCCGACGTTCGCACGGACGTAATAAAATAGCGGCGATTTTTTTCGTGCACTTGTTTTTTAACTGTCTGCTTAGCGCTAAGAGTTGAAAATCCAACAGCGTGTTTTTTCAACGCACTGGTACGAGTGCGTCCCAGCGCGTTGGATACTCAACGCTCGGCTTAACAACGAGAGTTGAAAATCCAGTGCGCGATAAATCCCGCCGAGATTTTATTACGTCCGTGCCTGTATTATTTCCAGCTTCCCCATTCTCTTATCGAAAAATATCAACATAATCATACATTGAAATGAAAGGAAAAGAAGATAATTATGTTTGCAACTTAATTTTCTTCAGCATTCCCAATGTAATAAAAAGTTAAGTACTTAACAACATACTCTTCAGTATTTTACGAAATAATTATTTTAATAATAACCATGATGGGCTCAAAAACGGTCAATGGAGGTTCTTCCATCAAGCCTCATGTTTAAACTGCGGGGGCCACCTCTACTAATTTACAAACATTACAATGGTCTCGCCATTGTGTTTTTGACAGATTTTGTACGGCATATCTGTCAAAAACTCACAATTTTGAGACCAATAAATATCTCTAGGATTTTCCAACAATAAACATCAATCCAGCATCGTTGGCGCTTGGAGGAGCTGTGGTCCTCGGCACCAGTGTTGTGGTGCCCTTCATCCTCAAATACTACGCACACGAAAACAGTGAACGATACAGCAGGAGTAAGTAATGCTGGGTACAGATTGGTTAAACGTAACATGAGATGTAACACACGTTGAAATAAAATCGCTTAGTTTTATAAGAAAAGTGATATTTATTTCTGTAAATTAGTTTGAAATTCGACAAAAAAGTATATATTAAAAATTTTGATGAGTTCGGTGTTTCCTATCTGAGTAGTCTGAAGAGAGAAAGACAAAAACAAACTGCATGTTGCATTGCATGTAGGGGTTTATTTATAAACGTTGCTTAAAGTAATGTCATGATTAAAGGCGAGATATAAGCGACTAGCTTCTTCCCGCGAATTCGTCTGCGAGTCTATAACCTTCCTCAAGAATTGAGCTATCCAATGCAAAAAGAATTTTTCAAATCCGACTGGTAGTTCCGCACATTACCCCCTACATACAAACTTACAAACAAACAATTATATTTTATAGTATGGATATCGCTGTCGCGCTCGAGCGATACTGGTCCAAAGTGACTAAACAGAAGGCAGACTAGCGTCGCTACCGAGCGCGACAGCGATATCGCTTAAATGTGAATAGACCTTAACGTCCGCTTATGGTAGGGATTTTTTGACGTACTACTTTAAGCAACTTATATAAATGTACACTTTTGGCCAGCTCCTGCATGTTACATTTCAAGTTAGTGCTCATACACACGAATGCCAACGGCAACTTCAGTGCCGACACGTCTACGGCTGCCGTCGACAACTTGCTGCTCGTGTATATGAGCAATTACGTTTCACTAATTAGAGTCGGCGTATAACGTATCTATCAGCTAACGAAACGGATTACCTACCGTACTTTTGTTTAAATGTGTTTGTTATCTTATTTTGAATAGTACTGTCTTTGTCTTGTATGTTTCTGTTGTACCTATCAGTGGATTACTTTAGAAGGCGAAAGAAACGTAATAGGTAAAGGCTAGTCTATTGCTATAAACCAGTACTTGTTTTTATTTCGTTTTAGAACCTAAATCCCAGTAATAACGTATTCACATTCAATCATTGAACATGTAAAAAATATTCTAAGAAAGACTCTACTTTAGATTCTGCACAAATACTGACCGATTTCAAGGACGTTAAGATTAAAAATCTAGTCTGATTCCAACGTAGTATAACTTTATCTAAATCAGAAACAATTATCAAACACAAGGACCACAGCAGGATTTCTTAAAGAATTTCTTCGTAGGTCGAAGAGAGGTACAGGATCTTTTGCACATTTTGGGCTTTGGCGGGGGCTTTGGGACTTCCACGATGCCTGCGTCAGCTGGTATGTATTGCGTCTCGACGTGAATGAACATTTTACGTTTCCTCGGAGCCAAGTCGAAGCACCCAAACGGAGGAGTATACTCTATATCCCAAGTCGCATTACTTGACAAAGAACTCAGAGATTCTTCCTTGCAGATGCAGTCAGGATCTTTAAATGCTGGACAGCTATCAATGACCCTGTCTATAGCAGACAAGTCGTTGCAATATACATCCATGTATGCACACTTGCATATATCCTCTACGGCTTCTGCTAACGCCTTCCGAATTTCGGCATCTCGCTGTCTTTTTAACTTTACCATTTTCCGCGCTTCGACCTTTGCTTGCTCTTCTGGACTTCTCTTCTTTATTATTTTGAAAATCATTGGATCACAGTCCACATAAGGATCTTCGTTTGGCATTATGTCAGTTAAATCTTTTAATGGATTTACCTGAAAATTAATCCTATTATTGACACTTTTTCAAATTGGTCGACTACTATAAATGTACCAGCCACATCTTTACCTGGATAGTAAAAACATCGCCTTTCCTTTGAACTTTTAGCGCGGGTTTAGGTTCGAGAGGTTCATCAGGTTCGGAGTCGCCACCTCCGATATCAGCACCTGGTCTGTTGCCTTTCTTTTTCTTCTTTTTATTCTTATCTTTTTCACTGCCGCCGCGCGGACACTTGAACGTCATTACTTTTGCCACGCTTTTGCCAATGACGCCTGGTGACCAGCCCTTACGGACTGACTACATGTTTGCAAACAAAAAATATCTTAGAAATATCAAAATGATTTAAACTTATGGTTACTCACAGGGTTCTGTTTCATATATTTTGGAAGTGCTATTTTTATTAAGTACGTGCTGTTACTTCTCTTCTTTTTCGGTCTATATCTCTATAATATAATTTTGTTTTGGTTGAACTTCATCGTGGTATCAGCCAAATATACTTCATTTTTCTATAAAATAGTCTAGGCAAAAGTTTAAAATTTTAAAAGATAAGTACCTTCATGCCTGGCACATCTGTCGCGTTCCACAGCCAGCCCATGTGCGCCGGAACAGGCATCCCGATCCGTTGCACGAGGCAGTGCTTGTGCCCAAGAACTACTCCTGAAGTGGAGAAAATCTTTGAATAGATTTGAATTTGCCAACCATGTTTATCAAAACAAATACTGGGATAGCTGCATCTAGTTAGACTGGAAGCCGACTACACATAATTGGGAAAAGGCTAGGTGATTTTTGGCAAAATAAAGTAACAACTGCAAGTGTCGCAAAAGTTGCAGAGTCTATCTTAGGAATCTCGCACACTTTACGGCTACGACCACGGCCATCGGTAGCATCTTGGAGCTACAGTGCTTAGAGCTACAGTGAACAAGGTTTCGACCACGACCATTTTTCGTCGTGGCCGCATAGTGCACAAAATCCCTTACTAAGTAAGTGGGCCTTGAAACATCTGTTAAATATTTATTTACCTGGATAAATGTCGCCAAAAGTGTAGTTATATTTCGAAGAACTTTTCTTTTTTTTCGGCTTGTCTCCCTCCTGTCCATTCTCGTTGTCATCTTTTTCCATTGTGGTTTAGGGAGCAAGAAATTCTAAACAATCATGTTTATTTTTAATTCAAAATAAGAAAACTTCATGACTTGAGTTGCATCAAGTTTTGTAGCCTGCGACACATTGCTAGCCATCAACAGAACTTTACACCTGATGCCAAGTTCACAATGATTAAATTAAACCCAATAGGTTTGATCAGTATGTAAGTAAGTGCCTGTAAATGGTTTAATTTAAAAAATACTTTGAGTTTTTGAGTTTATACGTAGCGCCGGCACTGGGGTAGAGCGTGTGGAGCGGTCGCTCTAGGCGCCAGATGGCAAGGGGCGCCAAAAAGTAAAATGCGAAAAACAATTTTGAGAGGCGCGGGAGCATTTTATTATTTAGTGAATGATTGAAATGAACACCAAATACTAATTAGCAGTAAAAGCCTTCTCGATGATTAATAAAGAAACAGTAGTATACCAATTACAGCTACTTAATTTAATTAAAATTCAATAAGTTGATATTTGCAATAACGGTTGATTTTTGAAAATTTGGGAATTATTATTTATTTAACATGAAACCGAAGTAAAATTTTACGTGAAGTAAAAGCGTCGATCCAAGGGCGCCGAAAGACAATCTCGGTCTACCCTGATCAAGTGCTAGGGCCGACGCTGAGTATAGGGAAGGGGTGCTAATTCCACTATATATGTTTATTTCCCACTACCTTTTGCGGCTTCGCCCGCGTGGATATCGGAAATTTTCCTACGGGAACATAATACCGGGATAAAAAGTGTCCAGTGTACGAACCCAAGTCATAGTCTACCGAAATCCATTCAGCCGTTAGGGCTATGAAAGGTAAAATACAGACAAACAGAGTTACTTTCGCATTTGTATTAGTACTATAGATGTTCCGGAGGTTATTTAACTGGTACCGGAGCCGGAGTCGGAGGTTTATTTGATTGAGCGGAGTCGGAAACGAAATCAGAGTCGAAACTGGAGTCGGAGGCGGAGGTAGAAGAAAGATGTTCCATATGACACTTATTTTTGGTTTCGTAATAAAATTAACTTTTCACAACAATTAAACTACTTAATTTAATAAATTAACGTGACGCGACTAACACAAAACAAGATAACAATTCTTAATGCCTGGAATGTACATTATCGTATTAGCAAAAAGATTCTAATTTAAGATGCTACTTAGCATGAACTTATCATGTCTAGACACGAAAAGAGTACCGTATAAGTAATTTGATGTAAATACCTATTTGCCAACAGTTGTGTATATGTGTTCGTGTTGCAGTCTTAAAATCCTAAATCATCTGTACTGTCATGAGGAATGACTACGGCTGATGGTGTCTTTGGAAATAGCCTGACAGCGTTGATTCAGCCAAGGCATAACATAACTTCACGACTGTATTCCCCGAAGAGATAGGCACAGGTATACCTATAGCAGGCCCACATTTCGCCAGTCAGTCTAACTTGATATTATAAATGCGATTCGTTCGTTTGTTTGTTACGCTTTCACGCTAAAACAGCTCAACGGCTTTGGAAAAAATTTGACACATGGGTAGACCATGACTTGGAGAAGGACATAAGATACCTTTTATCCCGATATTCCCACGGGATCAAGAGTAATGCGGCCGAAACCGCGGTGTGCAGCTAGTGTTAAAATAAAACAACTATTGCCAGTTGTATAAAAGTCTAATCAGGTTACAAAATAAAACATCAATGATATTATGGCTGTTTCTTATCTTCTTTTTTAAACTTTTCTTGAATTGCCAATTTATGCGAACCACAGCATGACTTCCCAGTGAGGGATGCCAATACTTGCTCCTTGTCACAACAGCGTCTCTCCGTGTCTATATTAAACTTATTAATGCAACGGAAATCGCTCTCTTTGTCATTCTTTGTGTATTGCCGAATCGCCTTCTTTATTCTTTCATATTCCTTAGAACAGCAAACTTTGCCGTCATTACTGTAGCTGAACGGTTGTGTGGGCACTTGTGCGTTCTTGTACATCCTTGCAAAGCCGTCTGGCACTGAGCATGGCCTTCCTAAGATAGGACACGGGCCTAGTTTTATCGGCGGCAAGCCATAAGGCAGGGGCGCTAACTCTTCTTCATCTTCTTCCAACTTCTTTAGTTCTTCCTCCTCATGCATCATTGTAACCGGACAGTTAGTCTTATGTTTATAAGAAGGACAGTATGGCTTATGAAATTTCCTAGCAGTAATGTTTTGGGTTTCTGCTAAACAGTCGCAATCGAACGTCTTGCAAGGTGGTGCTGGTTTTTTTGGGGTGCATCTGCAATCTTTTTCCTGCGGCATTTCCGCGAAATTATAAACTTGCACTTTACGCTTTTGTTCTGGGTTGACCGATTGACTGGTTCCTACATTGCACATTGCGACTTGGTAAGATGTTGCTGACTGACTGACATTGTATATAATTGGGGTATTGATTCCGAGGCCGAACGTTGATTTGCTTTCGTGGGTTTTTGTGTCAGATTTGCTTGTTGTTGCCTTGCAACAACTACACCCGGATATGCTTTGGACCACATCTTGACAAGCTGTATAAGCTTTACTATTAACATCAACTACACTCTTGGTTTTCGTACAGAAACAATCTTCAACGATGGTATCGTGTCCAAACATGCCTTGTTTGTAATCTGGAAATTTTGTAATACTAAAAGCGTAACCGACTTGCGGGTCCCTCTTCTTGGGATTCGGTCCTGTGCCAGCGATATGCGTAGCACTCGTCTTAGGTGTCGCTCCTGTGCCAAACTCTTTATCTCTTTTATCTTGACACGTGTTACCAGGTGCTGTCATTCCTTGGCAGCCTGTGCACGTGGTATTAATCGGAGTGTCCTTCGGGCACTTGTCTCTGTGATACCGGTCGTCTTTGCAGACACACGTTCCGCATACCTTTCTCTCGTTGTCTGACTTCGTATTTGTGATTCCAGCTGCTTTTGTTTTATAGGTGTCCAGATTTCTAATATACCTTCTCACCCTATGGGCTAATGCACAATTTGCATTACCACAAGGGCCTATTATATCACCCATTCTGATTTTATCGATGGCGTATTTCTTCTTTGCAGATCCCACGTCAGCTTCTGGGCGATCACAGACCATTTCACCTGCTTTGCCACCCATGCCACAGCTCTGTAGTTCAGTGCATACTTCGATCTTTCTATTTGCCTGGTCAATTAAATCTGGGTCTTCTAACGTGGTGGTCTCATACAGACTACCCACCATACAAAAGTTGGGGTCATCGCCTTCGACTCTTTGGCATTTAAACATGCTCGGTGCTTTATTCGTCCTCAACACGAATGATTCGGGATCTTGCATTAATTGTTGGAATTCTGTTATTATGCTGTTTCCTAAAGCACTCAATCGAAGAATAAAATCAACCGTACCAGCTTGCGTACAGCAACATTCAGCATATAAGGTAGTCCTGTTTTTAATAGATAACGGTTCGTGCATCTTGCAGGGATCTGATGTCTCCTTTAACATATGAAAAAAATTTGTGTGCCAATGCATATTGCCAACACCAACGAATATTTGATTAGGAGGTTCAGATTCGTCATCGTTCCAAACTTCTATTTCTAGTGGAAACTTACTCAATATCATAAGTATTGTGTCTGGGAATGAAGGGAACAGATATGATTTACCAACTCTTATGGTTCTTGACCATTGTCTGCGCCCAGTTGTTTCGTCAGTTTTTATTATGTCGTCTGGCCTCTCATTCACAGCTAGTTGGCCTTCTTTGACAATGAACTGCGTTTTGGGCCCAAATTTTACTTTGATAATCAGATTCTTATTCGGGGAGCCCGGCTTGTCCTCATCAGATTCGTATATGGTCACCTTGTCTATGAATATCTCAATCAGGTACATTTGCTCCATGACCTGCCGAGTGCAACAGTTTTGTGTCAGAATACTCACTTCATTTCTTGTTATTGATTAGATTTAAATGGTGCAAGTGCAGGTTATTTATTACTTATGCTGCTTTCATTACGAAAGTAAACACAAACAAGGCGTAAAACTTCGCGAGAAAAATGGGACGACTGAAATTATATAGGTATTTAAAAATTCATATACATACATGAACCCTGAAAACGTTACACTCTTTTTTTTGGTCAGTCATGTAAAAACGTAAAAGTTACGAATGGCCCCGAAAACTTACTAGAATAAATTACTTTAGAGAAGATCAAAATAATCAATAGGCCCATGCGAGAGCCAGATCAAGACAGAAATGTGCCATCTTATGAAAAAAAAAAAACGAAGAAATGTATACTTACGGTAGTTTTATAAATTTACGCCGTGATATGAGAAGTCATTCATCACTATTGACACTGATAATTTTATTTTGTAACCCGAAAGTTTGTGATGTTTTCTTTATCTTTTAAACGACTGACATTTTTTTGGCAAGTAATGCTTCTTGAAAATAGAAGCGGAACCGACTAGTTTTTTTTTTAAACGAAATCAGTTTTGACGTTTTAACCAGTTTCAAATAAACCTATTGAACTCCTTGGGTAACTGTTGCTATTTTGCTGTAGGTGATACTTATAACGTTGTACAGTACAACTATGTTCTTAATATGTCTCGGCAAATTTCATGTTTTGTCAGTCGTCGGATTTCTATCAGTTGCCCTTAAAGGAACTTGGTGTAGACCGGACGCTCTCAATCGACTTGGAAGTATGGAGTTGTTAATACTCTTTTAACTTAATGTAATTTATTTTAAAAATGGTAGGAAAGCTACTAAAGTCGCAGGCACGACAGACAGAAAAATAGTTTTACAACTCTATATAGTTCACACGGAAATCAAAACGAAACAACAATAAAGTACTTAGTACTGAATTCAAATTATTATACACGATAAATCTAATAATTGATGGACATGAAAATTAGCATTCGTTTGTATTTGGAAATGCGATGATTCCCGAAGGAAATTAAGAAAATTGAAATACTGTTCTTTAAACGTAACATAACATCATGCGTTGTTGCCCGAAGGGTTGGGCAGAGGTGAACCTATAGTAGACCCATACAGCTATTACCATCAACCGGGCACAAATCCAGACTCCGGGCTGCTACTGAGAAATTCCAGATAGAAAAACCCAATGACACTTTCCCCGACCTGGGTTCGAATCCAGGACCTCATGTTCAGCAGTAGCGCTTGTGACCACTAGACCAACGAAGCAAACTATAAAGTAATACTAATTCCATGGTTATAACTTTGGAGCCTCGGAATTAGATGACTGCATGGAATTAGTATGTACTATTGGATGACTGAATGAATTCGTGTAAAACCTTCTCGATTGTGTTTAGTTCATGAATTAATACTAAAAATTTACCAATTTGTATTTACCGTTTTTTTTTCCTGTAAGTAATTTATTTGTTTACTATTGTAAGCTATTTTTTTTTCTGAGTTTTGTTAGTAAACCGTTATTCCGTAACAATGTACATGAGAAAATAACTTCATTCAAAATTCCCAAAGTAAACTTTCAGTTTTCCCGATTTTTCCATTTTTCCCGGCAATTTTTCAATTTTTTCTTTCCGTAAGAACCTGATTCGGTAAAAGAAAAATACGCTTTCTTTTTATCTTATTTCTTTGCCTAAAAACAGGATACAATGGAATTGAGATCTAGGCAACTGTTACTTGATGCTATGACACTGCACGGCATAATTATGCAATAAATAGTTTGACTGTATTGACCTTACAAACACATTGTGTTACAAGGTACCCAGAAGTGTTATTCGAATGGGGGTCCACCTTTTTTTTTTTCTTCTGGTTTGGAAAATCCTCATGGATGTCCTCCGCCCTGGGGCGGGCGAAGGGGTCTGTCAGACTCCTACTAACTAAAAACCACTCCGGTGTTCCCTTCCCACACTTGGACCGGGGATCATGAGATCTAGTGCGCCTTCCATGATCCTTGACTGGTGCTGGCCCGCTTTTGCGGACTTCATGCCCGCGGGTGGAGTGAGGTATTAGACTCCCCCCGCGACGTCAAATAGGGGCGCGCGTGGAACACTACGCGCCGCCACTTCGGGTCCTGCTGGATGGTGGGTGCCGGACGTCCCCGAGTCCGCCATTCTTCCGGATCCGTTTACGGGGGCTGGAAGAGGGCGTTGTCTGAGTGATCAGAGTGGTCTTGATCTCCCTCTCCCTTTCCGCAGCCTCCTTCTGTGAAACTACGGTTTCACAGAATGAGATCACTGCATCCCACGACTCGGCACTCCCGACCATCGAAAGAGCAAGGGGGGTCCGTCTGCCTCAACTGTTCCATACAGACATATGCAGGACTAACGCTAGGGAACGTGCACCTCTTCGCGGCCTTGTTAATTCTTACAACACGCATTTTATAGAACTAGATAATTATATTTTGTCTATCTAAGCAATTATTTAAGAAAATGGCTCTGGATATTTCGTTTAGCGAGTAAACTAAACACAAGCATAAATACAAGCTTGTTGGTTTATTTCGAAGTATTTGTTTACGCTTTAATAATAATAAAAAAAAACATTTTAAGATGAGTATAATTTAAATAGCGGGCAGGATTTGAAGATCTTAGTCTTAAAATATTGCGGTATGGCTGGCATAGGCGAAGAGATGACCTAACGAAGTTTTCATCGTAACTCTGCCTTTGTGAAGATGTCATCATCGTCACAATGGCAGAGTAGCTGAAACAGTTAAACCTGATGCTGCACAGCCTATGAATGAAATGAAGTCTCTGGCTGTGGTAGGCCCATCCGACATTCTAGAGGACCTTCAGTCACAGAAAGTCCCCGTAGATGAGGTCCATCGCATGCACCGCTCTAGAGGCGGAGAGTCATACGACATGGTCCTCGTCATCTGCCCGCCCGTAGAGGGCCATCACCCGATCTTTCAAATTCGTTCCCTGTGCAAGCTCACAGGGTTCGAAATTGAAAAACCCCACAAGAGTGGCATTGTCGGCCAATGCCACCGCTGCCAGTTATATGGTCACTCGCAGAGGAACTGCCATGCTACACCTAGATGCGTCAAGTGCCTAGGTGAGCACGGCACTTCCGACTGCCCCCGTCCAAAGGATCGTTCCCTTTGTACTGACCTTCCCAGCTGCGTCCTATGCGGCAAACAAGGCCACCCGGCCAACTACCGCGGTTGCCCCAAAGCCCCTAAGGCCTCTTCTCCCAAACTGGCCAAGCGTTTCGACGCCCGCCAGCAAAGGGAAGCTCCCTCCTCTTATAGGATTCCCTCATCCCATTTGCCCCAACGACTAAGCCCTCAGAGGCCTAGTCCGTGGAGTTATCTCCATCACCAGCAGTCTTTCCCTGCCATGGTGCCCTCTCAATTCAGAAACTTCCCTCCCCCTCCCCCCCGCTCCCCTCCCCCGCCTTATGGATCCCCGTATTCGCGCCGCCGCGCCACCCGCGCCCCCTGCGCCCTCTGCGCCCCCTGCGCCCTCTGCGCCTCCGGCGCCCGCCGCGCCCCCCGCGAAACCCACGTCCGCTCCTAAAGCTACGCGTCCCTCTCAATCCACTCCCGTGGCTAGCCCCAACGTCTCCGTTGACTCGTTCAACGTAATTACGTCAACCTTCTTGGCCTTCGTCTCCCCTCGCGCAAAGACAATGGCCAACGAAATCCTTGCGGCCCATGGCAATCTCCTCCAGATCCAGGCCATCTACAACGCGTATCCGGATATTACGCAAGCCCTAACCTCCCTCGCTACTAAACCCCATTATGGATAACACGGTCTTAGCTAGGTTCAAACCGCGATCCCTAATAATAGGTTATTTCAATGCAAACGGCATTAAAAATCAACGCGAAGAGATTGCGGCTTTCCTCCGCGATCATCAAATAGACGTTCTCTTAGTCCAAGAGACTTTTCTAAAACCCTGCAACCGTAACCCATCAATAGCTAACTACCGGATAGTTCGCAACGATAGGTCACGTTGCCATAGAGGAGGTACCCTGATTTACTACAAAAAGCAGCTTCACTGCATCCCAATTGACCCTCCTCCCCTCTCACGATTAGAAGTTTCGGCCTGCCGCCTCGGCATGTCAGGCCACCAGCCGATCACTCTCGTGTCGGTCTATCTCCCCCCCGCTAATACTTCGGAGAATTTCCAACTCCTGTCTGACGACCTCTCGATTCTACTCACTATGAGTAACTCGCTCATTTTAGCGGGCGATTTCAATGCCAAACATCCCTCCTGGAATAGTTCGGTAACTACTACAAGAGGCCGACACTTGTTCGACCTCTCCCACTCTCTGACCTTTGACGTCATCGCTCCAATGACTCCCACCCACTTTCCGGTTAACATAAATCATGCCCCTGATATCTTAGATGTGGCGCTCCTTAAGAACGTCAACCTAAGACTAGACTCCATAGAAGCTATTAACGAGCTCGACTCTGATCACCGTCCGGTAGTCATGAGATTAGACCCCCGCATAGGTCTCCGCGACCCAAACTCTCCCCCTATCACTAAGAGGATCACGGACTGGAAGAAAGTAAGCACTCAGCTGAAATCCAACACGTCCCCTCAGTTAGACTCTATTCCCGACGTGTTCAACTCTATCGCAGACACGACGTCCGCGATCGACTCACTCACTAATCACGTACAAACCGTCCTGAACGAATGTTCAAGGGAGGTTACAGTGACGGACGACCGTCACTGGAGCTTGCCGGACGATGTGCGTGCATTACTGACTGAGAAGAACGCGGCCGTCCGTGCCTACAGTAGCTTCCCCTGCCCCGCAAACAAAGCCCATATGCGCTATTTACAGAGATCTGTAAAGACACGCATACAGGAGCTGCGTGACGCGGGCTGGGACAAGATGCTCGGCGAACTAGAGCCCAACCATCTGGCATTTTGGGAACTTCAGAGGAAACTCAAATCCCCTCAAACTTCCTCCATGCCCCCCCTGACCCGTCCCGATAAGACCATAGCCTTCGAGGACGTTGAAAAGGCAGATTGCCTGGCCGACACCCTCGAGGCCCAATGCTCACCCAGCTCCCTGCCAGTAGACCAAGCTCACCTCCTAAAGGTCGACGCTGAAGTCGAACGTAGAGCCTCTCTCCCTCCTGTCGACGACCCTGATTGTCCACTGCCTCCCGTCGCTCCAGACGAAGTGCACGACATTATCAAAGGTCTTAAAGCTCGTAAAGCTCCCGGTTCAGATGGACTCACCAATAGGGTGATCCAATTATTCCCTGCCCACCTGATAATGCTTTTGACTACCATCTTCAATGGTGCCTTAAGCAACAACTTCTTTCCCCAGTCGTGGAAAGAAGCCACCGTCATAGGTATCAGAAAGCCCGGTAAACCCAGTACCGACCCCTCTAGCTACCGTCCCATCAGTTTGCTCAAGGTTCTCGGAAAAATCTATGAGAGGCTTATTTACAAGCGTCTCAGAGACTTCGCCGAGACCAAGGGCCTCATCCCCAACGAACAGTTCGGCTTTCGAACTGAGCACTCTAGCGTGCATCAGGCCCACCGCATCATTGAGTTCATAAGCGATGGTTTCCAACGCGGCTCTTTGACGGGTGCAGTTTTCTTCGACATTGCGAAAGCATTCGATAAAGTCTGGCACAACGGCTTATTATACAAGCTGTACCAACTCGGCGTGCCGGATCGTCTCGTACTCATCTTACGGGACTATCTATCGAATCGCGTATTCCGCTATCGCATTGAAGGAGCACTTTCCTCTCCCCGCCCCATTCGTGCAGGAGTCCCTCAGGGCTCCGTGCTAGCTCCCCTCATGTTCACGCTATTCACTAGCGATATTCCAAACCCAGGTAGAAGGACGCATTTCGCTCTGTTCGCAGACGATACGGCCATCTACTTTAGGTCTAGGTACCCCGACAATATCGCCCACACTCTCCAAGGCGCAGTCAATCGACTCGCTGCCTGGTTTCGAAAGTGGCGCATAGAAGTCAATCCCGAAAAAAGCCAAGCGGTTCTCTTCTCGAAACCGCGCACAAGGCTTAGAGACCCCCTCCCCCGACCTCTCACTATGTTCGGTAAGCAGATCCCTTGGGAGAAGCGAGCCAAATACCTAGGTGTTTTCCTCGACCACCATCTCACTTTCGCTGAGCACATAAAGAAGGTTCGTTCGCGAGCCGCTTTCGCTCTCGGTAGGCTCCATTCCGTCCTAAACGCACGCAGCAAGATGTCACTTAAGTGCAAATTGCGAATCTACACAGCGTGTATTCGTCCCATCATGACCTATGCGGGTGCCGTCTTTGCTCATGCAAAACCCCATCATATCCATAGGTTGCAAACGCTCCAAAACCGATTCCTCCGTAGGGCCACAGGCTCCCCCTGGTATGTTAGGAACGAGAGTCTCCATCTCGACCTTAGAATTCCCACGATCCACCAATTTCTAAAACGCCTTGCAAAGCGTTACTTCGATTCCGCGGTCAAACATCGCAACCCTCTGGTTGTCGAGGCCGCCAGCTATGTCCCAAGTAGGATTAGCCGTACCCGCCGACCTAGGCACATTCTCACCGACCCTGATGACCCCATAACCCTCCTTCAGGAGAGCAATAGGGCTACTAGTACTCTACACAGATACAGACGCCTCCCGTCATTCCGACCTCGCCGTCGAGGTCCTTTGCGATCGCGTCCGCGCCCCCGAGTAAATGATACTCCTCCCCGACCCTTGCTCGATAACGAGGTGCCAGCAGTGGTTTCAGCTGTGCACGTAGCTTTAAATTCCCCGATTAATAATAATGATCAAAACTTTGATCCAGCCCGTCCCATCTTTGATGTCCTCCCTCCGGTGACGCCCTAAGCCGAGGCTCGTACCCCACAGGGGGTGCCCTTAGCGAGCGTTCACCTAGCTTTTTAGCTTAGTTTTGTATGCCCCTGGCTGGAGGCTTTGAGTGTAGCAGCTTAAGGCAACCACAGGATTGACCGGTTAAGTAGTCATGACCTCAGAGGTCAGCTACGAGATGCCCTACAGAAAAAAAAAAAAAAAAAGGCTGTGGTAGGCCTCGGCATGAATTTAGACAAAATTTGAGTCATTTACAACTTCCAAGTTTTGCTGAGTCCAATCCACATCGAAGGCTCGCTACTCGAAGCTGTGAAGGAGTATCTTTATCTGGGAGTCATCATCACTACTTCGAGAAGCGAACCTTCGATGAGAATTAACTGGTATGGTCTTTGTTTCCTGGATCTGGACAGCCATTGTGGCAACGTCAACACATCGACGTAACACCAGTTAAAATGACATCATACAACTGCTCATATTTCAATGGAGTCTTTTTCGTGATCCACGAATGCCACACACAGCGGCTGGTTGTACCTACTCTTCGGTTTGTTGTACAATTTGCCAAACATTATGGATGTAGTCTACGGTACTGAAGGCTTTTCGAAACCCGGTTTGTTCTGGTCACCTGTCATAAGTCTTCTGGCAAGACGGTTCGTGAAGACTCTCGAGAACAGTTTGCAGATACACGTGGCTCATTTTTTTTAAAGAACAGAACCACTGCACTTCTACCATCCATATCATACCATCTCTCGGGTGTTGTACCTTCTTGAATGAAGGAATTGAAGAGATTCGCAAGCTCTCTCAGGATTGGAGTTCCGCCCGCTTTAAAGAGCTCTGTTGGTATTCCATTATCATCAGGAGCCTTGTTGTTCTCGCATTTTATTGACCGAGCAAGCGAAGCGTCTCTGCTTTAAATCTGGCAGAAATTGCTTTCCTCTGTCACTTTGCTGGTACTCCTCTACAGGTCGTATTTTACAACAGATCTGTACAAAACTTTGTGTACAGGTTTTACGACTTTATAGATATATTTTGCCGTCCGATAGTTTTGATTGAAGGGGAACTTCCTCCAAAAAGGGGGCTACTGGATATCTCCGCCATACAAGATCCGATTTTGATGGTTTTTATTTGAAAGGTAGTAACTTTAAGCTAGTCTCATCAAAAAATCATACAAGATCTGATGAGGGTCTTCGACGTGATCAGCAGAATAGCTCCTCAAAATACAGTAAATAATTTTTTTTTTAGTTTTGATATTTCAGACAAAAAATAATCTCTGTGTAGTTTTGCTAGTTCATTTAATTTGACCCTGTCGATAGATCTACGGAAAGTTTGTCTAACGTTTGCGAAGATTTTTAAATTACCTACAATAATATATCAAGCCGTTTGATTGAAATCATTTTTCAGTTCTAGATAACGCTGAATTTGGAGCTGATGCTGTACTGGACTTCGCTCAACAGATGCTGTCTGGAAGCCATGGGTTCCGAGGGTGCCTACTCAGGGTCGCCTGTTGGGCAGCTCAGCAAGACTATGCCTCGCCAAGAATGATACTCAATCAAATAGTGAAGTAAGCTTCCATTCTAAGTTTATAGTCAATTAGTGGGGCTTGTGGCTAAGTAATAACAGCCGCACGAGTCCAGCGTTCAGGTAAAGCTAGTCTTGCCTCGGTTAGTCCGTGGATGGGTAACCATCTTTACATACCAAGTCCCTTACGGAAAGCACGTTAAGCTGTTGGTCTCGGCTGTCATTTGTGATAAATGATAAATGATTTTATTTCTGTAAATAGATTTCTACAAACACTTTTACACGTCAATCATATTTTAAAAACTAGATGAGGTCGGCGTTTTTTATCTGACTACTCTGAGAAGAAAGGCCGAAACAAACTCAGAGGTCACAGTCTCTTTTAAAGTCCAGACATAATCTTGGTCAGATCATGTGAAGACCATGTAGATTGGTGTCTGAAGTGGCCTTTTGAGGAAAGCATCACACAGATTGAGAGGGCCTGTCCAGTCAGTGCACGCATTTGTCAGTTATCGTGCAGCTCAACTCAGAATTAAGGAGCTCAACGATTCGACAAACAATACCAAAGAAAGGACATTTGGGTAGGCCGCATAAATTACTCAAACTGTCAGACTATAATTAGAACTAACTGAGAAAAAATTAAAAACAAAAAGAAAAAGGAATGACCCACATAGTCTTCACATTCACAATAATTTAAATAATATAATACTTTAAAAGTATATAAAATTCATTAATGTCAATGTGTATATAAAAACCAGGAAATAATCTTGGTCAGAGAATTTCGTTTGAGGACCATGTAGATTTGTGTCTGAAATGGTCTTTTGAGGAAAGAACCATACAGATGTGAGTGGACCTGTCCATTCCATGCACGCATTTGTCAGTAATCGTGTAGCTCAACTCAGAACTTAAAAGGAGCTCAATGATTCGACGAACAATACCAAAGAAAGTACATTTGGGTTGGTCGCATAAAGTACTCATAACTGCCAGATTATCATTAAAAGTAACTGAGAAAAATAAATAAATATGACCCACATAGTCCTCACATTCACAATAATTAAAACAAAAAAAAAAAATATATATATATACTTGTGGATCTTTGACAGTCGTTACGGGTCGTCAGAATCCCGAAAGTCTGACGACCAATCTTACCAAGGGGTATCGTATTACCCAGTAACTGATGTGGAGGTCAGATAGGCAGTCGCTCCATGTAAAATACTGCATGCGGTTTGAGAAGAAGCCGACTCCAACATAGATGATGAATCAATTCTTCTTTCGTCCAGTTGTAATCTTATGTTATTTTCTTATTATCTCCAGCAACAGACTCTTATCATCGATGGTGAACTCCTCAGCAGTGGAAGATGCGATGATTTCCGGGAAGCATGGCCGCAGCTGCAACAGTTTCGGACCCTGCCCCCTCCAGGAGCACCATATACCGATGCTGGTGACCAACCTGGCCATTCTGAGTAATACGCCAGGGTTTAAGTAAAATAGTTTAAGTAACTTACTGTGTAATTTGTATTAAATAGGGATCTTACTGACTGTCTCTATATTTTATTAACAGCGATTAAGATTTTCTATCTAATAGACCCCGGCAGGCATCGGCCCTAGCGGACCCCAGCAGTTGTGCTGACATCTCTTTGAGGTGCCTGTGGAACACAACGCGCCGTCGACCCGGGCCTGGTCCTTATCGGACGGCGAGCTACCCAATGCTCACCGTCATATCTGTCATAGTAACTAAAGACGATGTAGGTATACATTGTACGGTTTTAAGGTACCTGCTTGATCTATCATTATTTCTAACTAGCTGTTGCCCGTGGCTTCACCCGCGTGGACCTTAATTATTTTTCTAAAATAAAACCGTTTCGGAGATTAGCCGGAACAAACAGACGACTAAATAAAAACTTTCATATCCATTTAGTAAAAAGCTGTTATTTTTACATTCCAAAGAGACACTTCAATTTTATTTGTTTATATAGTTAATTTACTTAGATTTTAACCTTACCTAACCTTAAAATAAAGTTCCTAATTTCTAAAAAAGTAATAAATTCATATTGCTTTGTTTTATTTGATTCAGTCGTAGTGTGAAGGTGTCAATATTAAAACTCGTTTATTACTTGATAATACCTTTAATACATGCCACAATTAAATAAAACATACCATACAACACAGCATACAAAACAGAATGCTTTGCGACAGTACTAATGCCAACTGTGTCGCAACTACGTCGCAACTGTGTCCCCACAAAAAGTTGCTGGGGATAATAAAATTATTAGGTAAACGAGATTCTATGCGACCAACGCCATACTAATATGACTTAGATAATGAAAAGACCATAATTATTCAGTCGTGATTTTTTCTTTATTTTTATTTTGTGAGTATTTTAAAATATTTTACATCAGTACCGTCGCTTAGCTAAACTCATATAAAAACAAATAGCAACGTTATCACAGATTGGTTCTGTCGCTTGCTAGCATTCACATTTACACCCAACTATTTTGACAGTTGACCTTGAGTGGTGCTACAGTTGCGCAACTGTTGCCATCCGATGTTCTTTTTTTACAAATACTACACTTAAATTAATTAGTTTATATTCGACCTCTACTTTACTACTTTTGACAACAATTCCCAGTAAATTGAAATTTCAATAAGGCTGAAATTATCTAATTCTCACATAGATAAATAGACATTGTAGTGCAAGGGACATTCAACCTTAGGGTGGTCGGGTGGTTAAATCTATTACGAGGCGACTATACATTCGCGAAAACCAGTATCTACCTACCTATAAAAAATGTTACCGTGGTTTCCCAAAAAGCTTATTATATTCCCACACAACAGCAATCAGATCCAGAATTCGAATAAAAAAAAAAAACTTGTTGCGCAACTGTGTCCCCACAAAAAGTCTTCACTTAACCAAATCCAAAATAAAATACTATAATGGTTCAAAAATAAAGTATTTAGTGGAAATAGGAGATCATGAGGGTTCCCCTGTTCAGTTTCCTGGCGTAGTCAACCGGAGTGTGGCCCAGGACGTCCTTGGAGTGTTTATTGGCCCCTTGTTTTAGAAGATACTCAGCTGCTTCGGGACTATTGCAGAGGACAGCCTGGAGGAAGAAAAAAGGTGATGAAAATATGTCATAATAATTGAGATAATTACGAAGAATATCTCTGCCTCTCATCTTTATCTTTCTGCAAGTATAGTAGCAGTGGTGGCCCAGTGGTAATGACCGCAACTTACGAGTTGCAAGTTTGAACCCCGACAGAAACTGTACTTTGTGTAAATTATTTCATCACTACCGCTCTCAAAACGGTGAAGAAAAACATCTTGAGGAAACATGCAAGTCCTAGAACCAAAAATTCGAAGACCCGCGTGGTAGGTTATGGCCAACTCCCGGTTGAAGCTCGCTTCCACCTTCTTCGGCCTGATCGTCACTTACCATCAGGTGAGATGCGGGCCTAAAGCTTCCCCGTAGCGATAAAACGGGCAAATAAAACGCACATCCGTTTCTAAATAGTATGGGGATGGATTCAGATATACTTAAACACAATCTAATAACAAATTAGTTATGTTCCATACCTAATTTAAAACTAAACAGTTTTTTCCTCATACCCTACACGAAGTGGAAAAACCAGTGATTCATTTTCCACTCGACCCGGCCCGTGCGATAAGTCTTATATTATTATTCGTTTTTAGCATTTGATACGGAGCCGAAGAACGGGGGATTCACCGGGTAATGTGAACAGGATTAGCCTAGTGGTGGGCCAACTAACTAAAGCGGATTATGTGACCCTGTATTGCCCTGTTTTTGTCTTAAGGTGACGGTAACCAACTTTTAATGCTTTTATACTGAAGATCACGTCTAAACGATATATTTTTTTCCAAATCATTAACACTACGTTAGTGATTTGGAAAAAATATATGTTATATGAGAGCATTTTCTTAACAACTTAATCTGTAAGTATTTTAGATTACGTTTATATTACAAAGTGTAATTAATTTGTAAAGTTATATCTAACACGGATAAAAACTCATAATCACACAAAAACTATCAAGCGTATTTTTCTGAAACCTTCACCATTTTAAAGATAATTTTATTATTTATCTTTAAGTATACGTATTTTATTAAAATACCGTTTTATTTATGTAGAATAAATTAATAATGCGTCTAATTTGCTACAACGCTCCTTGATGGGTGAGTCTCAGAGTTACTGGCTGGACGTACGACGCGTTGCGTGAGCTCAGTACAGAACACGTAAGCTAACCTCTCAAGGCCACTGGCGTATATCGCCGTCTTAACAGGCGTTATGAGGTAATTCCTCTTTCATGATTTCGACAATACGCCTAACTGGATATTCACTTGTATCGCAGATTTGCTTATAAAGAAACCAAGTTATAAATAAAATTGGGTACCTTATGCAAAGGTGTCTGTCTCAGCTCATCAAATACATCGAACTTCGCTCCTGCAAGTTTCAAAGACTCCAACTTGGAGATAGAACCGCTCCTGATGGCCGTGGTCATAATCTCTGTGATCGGGTATATGTCTGCGTTGGCCAGGTGAGCCCCACATTTGAGGAGCAGGTTGATGATTACAGGGTCGTCGCGCAATACTGCTGTGATGAGGGGGCACTCGCCGTTCCTGTGCGAAATAATCAGATATAGTAAGCCAGTAGGTATATTTACACTAGAAATTACTTAAGTGGCTGATATAGGCAATACGAGCAAGTACGTGTACTTAAACGCGAATCTTTGTCGCCCTTGTGTCACCCTAAAAGTTCGCGTACATTCTTGGGGTGACACAAGTGGCGGGCGGAAGAAAGTTCGCGTACATTCTTGCGGTGACACAAGTGGCGGGCGAAAGAAAGTTCGCGTACATTCTTGCGATGACACAAGTGGCGGGCGAAAGAAAGTTCGCGTACATTCTTGGGGTGACACAAGTGGCGGGCGAAAGAAAGTTCGCGTACATTCTTGGGGTGACACAAGTGGCGGGCGGAACAAAGTTCGCGTACATTCTTGGGGTAACACAAGTGACGGGTGAAAGAGACCTTTAAGCCGCGTGTGTGCTCGCACGTCTATCGCCCACTTTATTTTAAAAAAAACCTAAACGTGCAACGATCTATTAGAATAAAATTGTTCTTGAGTGAGTACAAGACTTTCTTAGGAAGGTAGCTAATATTAGTAGTTATAGTATAGTAGTTATAGTAGTTTAGTAGAAAATAATAGCAAATTGCGAATATAACGAGAGTATCCTTAGTGTAAGTGCTTATTATTTGCATAATATTTATACCGTTAGATAATAATAGATTAGATTAATTGGTTAACTTTAAACTGTATTGTTGATTTAATTACCTGCGCCTCCTAAAAATAAAAATAAACCAGTAAAATCACTTGAAATTCAGACAAAAAAAAACAGTGGCACTCCGGGAGTGCCGGCAGAAGTTAAAACTTGAAAAAAAAATCGGCACCGTGCTAATCAATGCGTTGATGTCTTTTACTCCACGCACCGCGGTAATCAACGCGTTGATGTCTTTTTAATGGTCAAAAGCTGGTGTCATAACAGTGTCGCATAATCAATGGTTTAGTCCCATCTCAAAATGCCCAACGCGCCTAAAGAAGTTTTCACTTTAAAAAAAACGTATGACAAATTAAATCTTTTGGAATAAAGAACCTGCCCGTTATGAACACCATTTGTATCTCGTATTCTCGACACATTATTAAACATTACCCTCCTCTTGGGCTCCGCCACAGTCTGTTATAAAAGAACCTGACCTAACACAAAGCCAAAATATTCATAACAAAACAACTGTTTAATTAAAATGATTGCTAAAATTTATCTTACCTGGTCTTAAAGTGTACATTAGCGCCATTCATTAGCAAACATTCCACCATGCCCTGATCCCCATACAGAATCGCTTCGTGCAATGGAGTCTTTCCTTCGGAATCCTCCGCGTTGACATCGGCACCCATATCTGTTGAAGAAAACAGAATTTCATATAAAAGAATGCTTTAAAACTTATTATTAATCTTATTATGTGAAATATAGAAAGAATAATTGCTAAATTTCCTGAAATAATAATAAAAAAATACTATAAAGTTATGTTTTCGGATCCAAATTCAGCGTGTGTATGGTACAGATCAACAACTTTCTTAATGGGACAAACGCCATAATCGCGGATAAAATATCAATTGTCCCATACAAAATTTCACTGCTAATTTTTTCGGGATTACGATGTTGAATATGTCCATATCTTTCTGGTACATGCTGTATATTGGAGCTGTCTGTCTTTAAGGACAATGAGAAATAACATTTTCATAATAATTATTGTTTATTTGTTTTTCTTACAACTGAAAATACTTGAGGAGTGATTTTTCAAAACTTGAGGAGTGATTTTTATTTCCATTTTTGCTAGAAAAAAATCTATGAATACCATCGCCACTGTCATGTTAAAAAATAACTTTTAGTCGAAAATCCAATACAAAAAGTACATATTGCCTAAGGAAACTTACAGACAAAAATCTAATTTTTATACAGAAGGACACATTTCCAGTATAATGGTTTACATGGCTTAACTGGTTTTTCTCCATTACTGAAAAATTGTTTATCATGGAAATAAGCTCATTTGAAAAATCACTCCTCACTTAATCTTTCCTATTGATAAGAATAAAAACTGATCACAAATAGTACATATGTACAGGTACAATAAGGATCATAATAAATACTCAGGCAAAATTATATTAAAAATTAAACTAATACAATTTTGAAATCGAATAAGCGTTTAGTCGATTATTAATTTCGAACGCAGAAAAGCATTTTCCCATCTCTATACGAAAAACAAAAGGGAGCGATAATGCATTTGTATCTATGTTCGGGGATTTCCCGAGATGTCCTGTGCATACAATCTTTATACATACGCAGAAGTAAAGGGTCCCTCAACGAAGCCCGACGCGACAGCGCGACACGACTCTAATTATACTATTTCTAAGAAATCTCGGTAGGTAGAACAATTACCGATGTCGCGTCGCGCCTGTTTGCGGGAGAGGTTATGGTGCGTTTCATTGAGCATGTGTGTTTGTTTGTGGTACATATATTTAGGCATTAGATTCATTCTGACTTTCTGAGAACTGTACATTTATGTATATCTAAAATATAGGTTGGTAGGTTTGTCAATGTAATGTATGATTTCAGATAAGGATCTCTGTCGTTTAGAGGACCATAAGCAAATTATAATGCAATTTTTGTTTTTATTCACAATAGAATTTTATTTATGATCTGTTTTACATTTTTCATGCGATTACAACTCCAATTATTTTTTGTATTTTGTTTTTCATATTTCTTACACACATTTTAAATTATAATAGATAGAATCACAATGAGACCTTATTTAATCAAATCAATTAAATATAAAAATTATATGTATAAAATTATTTTTAAAACAATTGTCCATACTTTTTATCGATATCCTAATATTTATAGATAGAAGTACATAAAATATTATGCGAATTATTGTATGGGTATTCCCGTTTTAATTTTCTATAAATACTCGGGGGAAATACAGTTTACAATACTACATGCACATTATTGGCAATTTTACAAACTATGACGTCAGAATGCAATAAAACGCAATAGAAAATGTAGAGCTATACATTTCCAGCATAAGCTGAGCTCTCATTGTACAGAAAGCGTTTAACATGCTAGGTCAGCTTATTCTATAAAGCGACAATTTTATATCGCGCACTGGATTTTCAACTGTCGGTATTGAGCTGAGCATTGAAAATCCTGCACAATGCATCCCAGCGCTTCAACATAATACACTGTTGGATTTTCAACTCTCGGCGCTTAGCAGTGCGTTGAAAATTCAGGCGTGATAAAAAATCACCACGGGAAAGAATGGCCCGAGAGCCAAAATGTATAGCTTGATATTAACGATGTATAGCTTGATATTTTAACGTATGTATCACAATGTAATGGTCCATTCACCTCTGTGAAATTAATTTTATCGTTTTATATCGCCCGGTCAAATATTATTGCGCCTGGGCCGTTAGGGTCAATAATAAAACAAGTGACCTTAGTCATAGAAATAATACCTTCTTCGTATAGAAACGAAACTTTATACACACTGCTACATATCAAGCTATAGGTAATTTTCCAGTATAAGCTGACCTCTCATTGTAAGAAAATCCTATACAATGCGAGATCAGCTTATACTGGAAATGTATAGCTTGATATGTAGTCGTGTGTACTTACTGCTCACAATCTGTTCTAAAATGTTAGAAAGACTATCGTTTGAGAGCGTTTGAGAAGAATTATAGTTTCAATATGAAGTATCTAGGTACATAATTATTTCTACTTCTTTGCTAAGAAAATATATGTACCTATATTATATCGCAGATGGATTATCGAATCCGCTGTTTTACAAAACCGCTAGCTGCTTTATAAAACAGCTTCGTTACATAAAACAGCTGAACATCGTTCAGCTGGATTGCCATTGCGTTACGTTTAACAAACCTGCTGGGTTTGGTGTGGCTTCTAATGCTTATTCGGTTGCTATAACTAAGCTAGAGCATCTGACCAATTGGTTTAGGGTAGGATTTGACAATCCATCTGCGACACATAGGTGGGACGTCAATACAACAATAAATTAAACTTCTTACCATATCTAACTTATGACGTTCGTAGTCTACAAAATAAGTACTTAATATTTATTTATTTTATTAATTATGTACACACAGTAAAATGCATAGAGAACTGACATAATTTTAATATCCTATTAGTCACCATAGTATATTTGGCAGGAGCCATAGTCGGTCGTAAAAAACGTTTTTATTTTATTTCTATATTTGGATTTAGGTACCTACCTACTTATCTGATATTTTCAAAATACTCATATGCACTATAGGTACTCTTTTTAGTAATTTTTATTTAGTGTCGTATTGTCGTCCCAATACGTTATACAAAGTTGTTTGTTGACAAATGTACAAGAACACTAGCTATGTCCAAAGATATGTATATGTCTAGATAGATAGACAGTCAAAGCTGTGAAATCATCGAAAAAAATAGCGTCCAACTGTTTGTCGCTAAATGCACGCACACTAGAAAAGCACAATGACGTGGCGCGAGTGTGACGTAGCTGTACGACACACTAGCATAAAAAGTGGTCTTGTTTGTTTTATTTATTTTGCAGCGCGACTCAAATCTAGATCTAGACATAATATATAAATAATCAAAAGTTATGTCTAGGTATGCTAGAATTCTTCGAGAACTCTAGCGCTCCCTACTCATTTAGTTAGCGTCATAAATTTGAAATGTTTATTTGTTAGGGTTCACTACTTCAAAAGAAAAAACGGAACCCTAATAGGATCACTCGTGTGTGTCTGTCTGTCTATTCGTCTGTCACAACCAATTTGCTCCGAACCCAATGGACCGATTAATTTGAAATTTGGTACACATATGTATTTCTGTGACCCAAACACGGACGTATAACGAATATAAATGAATTTTAAATATGGGGGTCACTTTTGGGTGACAAACAAGAAAATTTTAAAATAAACATTTTGCAAACCGTGTACCGTGTGACATATCAAATGAAAGGGGTTATAGTGAGGATTTCAAATATATAAATACTTTTAAAATAAATACTTTAAAAGATATTTAAGAAAGTAGATGAAAATTGACCATTTCCCCCCCTTATCTCTGAAAGTACTGGGCCAAAAATGTTGAAAAAAAATACAGAGAATGGTTCTTTACTCATAGATTATAGGAAAATTTATAAGAAGTCTATGGTCTTAAAATAACATGGTACAGTTCGTGCCATTAAAGATGAGACTTGACGCACCACGTGGTTTGACTTGCGCAGTAGACGATTTATGGGTCTCTTTAGCGGTATGAGGTCCCCGCCGGGGCGTCATCGGGGCGGGGGAAAGAGCGGCGGGAGGCGCGGTCAAGTCTCATCTTTAATGGCACGACCTGTAAGTCTCTCAATATTGTGCATGCAAACTAACATTTGCAGTTGGAATGTATGGGAGAACATGTATTTCAACTACAATGTTAAGTTTGTATTTGGGATAAATTCATTCCAACTACGGAACCCTTCATTGTGCGTAGTCCGACACGCACAAAGTCAAAGTCAAATCATTTATTTAAAAAATGCCCATGTATGGCACTTTTGAACGTCAAAAACACAAGGCCGGTTTATTTTTTTTTAGTCACAATGTTATTATGCACTGCCTGTTACTATCACTGAACTTATGTGCTTACACATCATTGTTCTATATTATTTTGATTAGTATATTATATCCTTTATTTCATTTAAATAATCATAAATTACATTTTTAAATATTAGAATATAAAAAATATATAAACATTTAAAAAATAGTAGCCCACCGGTATCGGGAACAGGGTCCAAGCTACCAGAGGCCAGGTTTCAGAGAGAGGATTCTCCTGACAATGCGAGCCGTGTCCAGGAATACCTCTTTCTGAATCAAGCCCCTGATTCAGCTGCCCAACGAGAGCCTCCTTAACTCCTTAGGTGTTGGTCGATACTCTTGGCAATGAAGCCACTATTATATTATTATTATTTGATAAATAATAAATAAAACTTTTGCTGAGTGATTATATAATAATACAAAACATAATTGTGCTTTACGTCTTATTCCACTTAAAAAAAAAATCTGCACTGTTACTTATAAACTTATATCTTACAAATACGTCATATTTAAACCTATAATTAAAGCAGTTCAATTATGCAGCGTCAATACATTGTCATAAAATAATTAAAAAATACGACTACCAAGAACTAGGAAAAACAATTTTCTTCTTTTTAAAGCATAACTATCATTTATCTCGTCTAAATAAAAACAATATCATTTCCGAAAAGGTTAATCACAATTACAGATGTCTACATAAAAATATTAAAATTTATCACAATTATCAATACTGCTTTTCCAATTCGCCATTTTCTTACGTTCAATAATAATTGCTTAATTTACATTACAATGTCTTGGATACAAAAAACCGCTTCGCTTCATACGTTAATTATTTATGGGCTTTACGTAGGAAGGCGACAGGATCTAATCTAACCAGCCTATATTGTCCTCCCTCTCCCTTTTCCACACAATTGGCATAATGTCTATAGCTACGTCACAAGTAAGTTTAAAATCTACATGCTCCTGGCGTCATAGCACATTTCAACTCAATGTATCGCTGTAAATTTTTTGGTTACGTAAAAAAAGAAAAAATACGATTCCAATATTTTTTAATAATCTACCTGACGTACAATTTTTTTTTTTTTGTTATCATCCCTATTCTGTAGTTTTGGTCATCGACAAAAATTGTACTTTCTTTTCAGGAACAACATACATATTAATTAGTTGTATAGAAGTATAGTATACAAAGATAAATCTTAGACTAGTCCGTGGCACCAGTTCTGGATATGAAACGTTTCTTCTCAATTGGAGGGTGAATTATTATTACTCGCCGAACCTAAATTTCGCATTACTCCTAAAAAATAAAATAAAGCACGTTTTAAAGCTCGTGCAGACCAGCGCGAGATCGCGGGCGCCACACGGTTCGCGCGGCCTGTCGCGCCCGCGATATCGCGCTGGTCTGCACGAACCTTTACAAAGGAGAAAAAAGTCGGGAGGTGTCGTGGGACCCCGGTTTTAAAGAAGTTCCTTTCGCTCTATATTATGTATTAATTATGGAGCCATCTAGTATGGGGTCAAAACAACTTTTGAATTTGACTACGCTTTTTCGTTACGTGACGATTTCTGTTAGTTTACTCCTACCGCAAGTCGCGTTATAAAATTTCGTTTAAAAAATCTTCGATAGCCAAATAAAGGCCTTTTTGGGGTGGGAAATTATCAAATAACTTCTCCCGCTCTGGGCAGAGCGAGAGAGCGTGTCAGACTTTTACTGACTAAAACCCAACCGTGTTCCTTCAGTTGCCTGTATGTTGCCAGGGGCCACGGTATCCCTTTCGGACTTTCCCGCGACCCCGGCAGGCATTGGCCCTAGCGGACCCCGTCAGTTCTGCTGACGTCTCTTTGAGGCGCGCGTGGAACACAACGCGCCGTTGACCCGGGCCTGGTCCTTATCGGACGGCGAGCTACCCATTGCTCACCGTCCGCAAGCCCGCGCCTACGGTGCCCGGCATTACAGGTTGCATTACATCGTGGAAACATTGCGCAATTGCACAAACTATACAGTTGCACAGGGCTACATGCTTTAAAGACTGATGCTGATTGTCGTGGCTCGATCCAAATTAAGTACTGTGGATTCTGTACGACATTTTATTAGCGACAAAACAAAAAATCTCAATAGGTTGTATTGATATAAACTAATCCCCCCTTCGAGGTTCTAGAGGCCAAAAACTATTTGCTCATGACCGGTAATCATTCAATATCCACCCATTTGTCACCTTCCTGTCCATTTGGGTGGAGCACTCCATTCAAGCTGATGACACCACCTATCGAAACGAAAGAATAAATAAAAGAAGGTTTTTACCTAACAGTTTCTTGACAATGCTCTCGTCTCCTTGCTTGATGCCATACAACAGTAGAGAAGAGAAGACGTTCTCCGCCACTTCGGCCAGTTTCTTCGGTGACTGAATGTTGAGGCTCATGCCCAGGGCCTCTTTGAGGGATTGGTCCTAGAATGATAACAGTTGATTAGAAAAATGAAGGTGGTACGTACAGTACAACAGTTCGACATAAGTCATGCACCTCGGCAATCTTCGTGTTTCCGAATTAAGTTCGGAAACACGAAGATTGTCGAGGCGCATAGCTTATATTGTTCTACTGTAGTTACGTTTACCTTTTTCGAGACGCACTGATTCCCAAGAGAGCCACGAAAAATAGATAATTATTAGTGTATCATTGGTCGAGACTTGAAAGATTTAAAGTGAGTGTTCTAATACAGACTGGCCGCGTAAGGAGCTCATGATAAGATAGCCAGTCAAGTCCAAAATAAGTCGGGACTTCCCTGATATATGAATGTGAATAACGTCGACAAACGATTGTTGTATATTTGCCAATAAGCTTGTCCTAATCTAGAAACAATAACTGTTGCTGAAAACCAGCGCTGGGGCTCTGTCTCGCATAGGGTCGCAGCATTATGTTGAGCGATAGCCGTTTTGCCTGAATGTGACGCATATTTTCCCCCAACTTGTTTTTTATAAACTACTAACTAAATATATAAAAAATGTATGTATAATAAAAGTTACCCATAGGCCCTACATTCAATTGGTATTTTTATAAGAAAAGTATGATATAATATAAAATGTATGGATAATGATAATTAATATAATATAATATACATAGACCCTACATTCAATTAGTATTTTTATAAGAAAAGTATGATATAATATTAATTTATGAATAATGATAATTAATATAATACTTATAATGTAAACTGTATAACTAGAATATTGATTATGTATAGGTGTGTATTTTTATTTTTTATTAAATATTTATATAACCATTTAAATTGCAATGCCTTAACAGGCAGCTAAGTTCTAAGAACCTACCTATTGTTAACATCTTCAAAATTCTGTACACTTAGTTCGCAATAAAGATTTTGAATTTGAAAATTTATTTGTGTCATGTTTACGGCAAATAAACGTATTTTCGTTCTTTTTCTTTCATTCAACAGTCAGCCTACAATGACCTACATTAACCTTTTGACCGCCACGTCAAAAAAAGCAAGACGTGCCCTCAGCGCCAAGCTAAAAATTCAACCTAAGGTACCTACAAAACAGTAGTGAGTTCCGAATGATATCGATAAAAACTGACTGTTCATTTTTTAACGATGTTTTTTTTTAAATAAACTTTAAAATACTTCAATATATAATATACAGGAGTTTTATTTTGTCCCGCTGTGTCCCTCTATAATGATATGTGTCAAAATTTCGGCACCCTTTACCTTTTCAATCCACAATTAAAAACATCAATCGATAAAATCAAGTCAATACCATCACAGCACTATGATCAATCATGAAGTACTTTTCTGTCATCCTATGATGACTGTGGCGTGGCCGGCACGGATTTTTTTTAATTTGCTCGCCTCTGCACTAGAGGTGTGCAAGCGTTATTTATTAATAATATCGAAATAATAATAGAGCTTTTATTTTTATGGTTTCATATTATTTTATACCCACGGCGCAACGGAGTAGTACCTAGTTTAAGTTTGAGGTGAGAGGTTGTTTGTTTTTAGTTTGAGTGGGCCTTTATCTTCACAACGGTTTGTCCAATTTAAATTTATGCGGTTTTCTGTAAAATATTTGGAGTTTACAATGGGTTGCAATAAATGAGACGCGCGGCACATTTAACCTTTTTATTATTATTTTTTTACAACCGTTATGGCGCCCCTGTTGGACTGTTGGACCATTATCGATCGATAAAATTTATTATTATCGAAATTTATTAATAATATGTAAATTTTCATTTTGAGAAAACTTGAATTTCACGGGCTAACTTAGCGCATCCCCATTAGACAAAAACAATCTAGATCCGGGGCTGAATAATAATATGGTGATTACTCAATTAATTTAAACAGTGTAAAATTAAAAAGCTGTATTATTTTTTGAGAAAAATGTCACGATGTATAAAATTCCGTCTGGGTTACCATTGCTATTCGTATTTTTATTCCGAATATGAATATAAATCACATTTTAACAGTATATGTAAAAAGGAGGAAACGAAAGGGTTAGTGATAATCATAAAACATTTACGAAAAATCAGTCTTTTATGTAAGTTTGTAGATAGATAATTTTTATAATAAAAAATATAATGTAAACAATTTTAAAAAAAATCTAATTATAATCTTTCCATACAAGTATAACAATCACTAAAAACTTTTTATTTAACTAAATTAACTGTAACGTAGGTTTCCGTTCAGGTCGATATTCTTGTTATGTTGCCTGTTAGCTACATCACTACTTGTCATCCTATGGTGACAGTGGCGTGGAGGGAACTATGTTTTTCGAACTTTAGAATTGGTTTAAGTTTTTGTCATCTTATGTAAATATAGATGAAATATAAAGAAAGGAGGTTTATTAATATAAATAAGAATGAGTCAAGGAACATAATTAGCAAAAGAAATAAAAAAATAAATGTTGTTCAATAAGATTTATTTACGTTTAAAAGTCTGTCATTTAGTCGTGACAGCGGCGTGCTGGGCACTTTTTGGCTTGTCATCTATACATGACTGTGGCGGTCAAACCATTCAAAGAAAAACTAAATAAAAGCTCGTAAAAATATAAATGATCAAGATTTAAACGTCATGTGACAATAAAAATATGAATAACAATTATTATTTGCTGGGTACCTGCAGGAGGCACCAATAAATATGGTGATTATTCAATAGGCATGAATAGTCTAATTAATTCAAATTGATTTACAATGATAAAATCCGATGTAATGATTGTGTAGGCATGTGCCGATCGCGTTGTCCCTTTTACGGGCTGATCAATACACGTGCTTAAATACCACTTCCACAATCCTAATCCTAACTAATCTAAACTAATATTGAAAAGTGAAAGGATTTTATTTTTTTTATGTTTGTTTGCAATGAATAAACTCAAAAAATACTGGATCGATTCTTTCACCAGTAGAATACTACATTATCACTGAGTAACATAGGCTATAATTTATAAAGATATCACGCGGAGGAAGCCGCTGGCGGAAACTGGTAATATTTTAAATGTGAAAGTAAGTTTGAAAGAAAGAAAGATTGAAAAAGTATTTATTGGTTTGTTTGTTTGTTACGCTTTCACGCTAAAACGGCTGAACGGAATTGAATGAAATTTGGCACATGGGTAGACCATGACCTGGAAAAGTACATATGATACCTTTTATCCCGATATTCCCACGGGATCGAGATTTATGCGGGTGAAACCGCGGGGCGCAGCTAGTACTTAATAAACGGAGCTTAGCTTGCACTCTTACGCAGTTCGTTTGCCCATAATAAATACTTAGGTCGAATGTGATGGACGCTAGACTTTCGAGAAAGTGATGTAAAACCGGTAAATACGGTAACGTGTACCTATAACTAAGTATCTAAATCGAGTATAAGATCGATTATATACATACATAAACATAACTTCACGCCTTGTTTCCCCAAAGGGTTGGGCAGAGGTGTACCTATAGTACACCCACATTTTGCCAGTCATGTTTACGTCCCATCTAATAGGGGGCGAGCCTATTGCCATCAGCCGGGCACAAATCCGGACTCCGGGCTGCTACTGAGAAATTCTAAATAGAAAAACCCAGTAACCTTTGCCTGACCTGGAAATCGAACCCAGGACCTCATGCTCAGCTGTAGCACTTACGAGGTCTAGACTAACGAGGCAGTCGATTATATTTCTAAGCATAATAGGGTGCGCTTGGATTATATTATAACTCAAAAATGATTTTATAGCAATCACAAAATGATAAGAGCCCATACTACCTCTGCTCAAATTCACTTTTTTATCTCGCTCGCACCATACTGCTCGCGGACTGGGTAAAAGCGGGAAGAAGTGGGGTGATGGCAGCACCAAGGCGCCAATAGTTTAGGTAACTGCTTAATACCGCGAAAAAAAACAATCGCTGCTTTATGGTTCAGTTATCATGCAAAGTTTCATGATCTAATTTGAAGTATACTTTTTTTTAATACCAGCGCTTTATTGTCCAGTTTGGAGGCAACTTTGGATTTTTTTTCTATAGAGATAATTTTATGGGGTCGTGTTTTCATAGTACTTAACATTAATCCTCAACTTTAACATTTAATATTTATTTCAAAATTAATGCTGCAGTATTTTCGATATAACAGAGGATCGTGCAAAGCGATTTCACAGTTGACAGTTCGTTTTTAGCATGGCCACAGATAATATACTAGTACAGATACCCAATCCCATACAAAGAAATGATACCTCCCTAAGTCTGGCTATTGAGCTGGCTATTTTTCTTCCTCCATTTTTGTAACAGATGGCAGCATCAGCGACTCACAAATTGCCAGAGACTGTAGTTTTATAACGCCATCTAGGAGTCGACTTAGATACTTATGGCATTCACACATCGCACGGTACGTTCAAGGACAAGTATAATAACAATACAACAAACATATCTCGAGTTGGCGGGATAGTTTCATTTTTGTGAGTGAGCTAGCAATTTTAACGCGGCAGTGAATGCCTCTTTATGTATTTTTTTGTATTTCAATGCTAAATCTAGATTTTCATCTCCTCGTTACCAAATCTACTATTGCTAATACCCTAAAACTGAAATCACGCGTTCTTCGTCCGAACTTATTTTGACAGTAAGCCCACGTTCGCACTGATGTAATAAAATTGCGGCGATTATTTTTCGTGCACTTGATTTTTAACGCTTTGCCGAGATGCCGAGAGTTGAAAATCCAAGTGTGTTTTTTCAACGCGCTGGGACGAGAGTGCGTCCCAGCGCGTTGGATTCTAACGCTCGGTCTAACACCGAGAGTTGAAAATCCAGTGCGCGATAAAATCCCGCCGCGATTTAATTACGTCCGTGCGAACGACGACTTAATGTTTTTAAAAATATCAAATAGAACCGGCCAAGTACGTGTTGGACCACGCATAATGAAGGGTTCCGTAGTTGGTAAGTTGGTATCCCAAGAACAAACTTAACTTCGTAGTTGAAAAACATGTTCTCCCATACAGAATGTATGGAAGAACATGTTTTTGCAACCGCAAATTTAAGTTGGTTGATTATTACTCGTTAACTTATAGAGCCTACTTAGCTGTGATAGAGAGTTTTCCTTTTAATTTCGTTATAAATACTCCTGTGATCTTTTATCACATAAACCAACCATTTAGCTGGCAGGATGGGGGGGGGCACTTGACTGTAATAAAAATTAGCTTTTTAAAGCTTAATGGTGCCGATTCTCTTGTATACCGAACTAAACTAACTAAACTATCACAAAAAATCCTTGCTTTTGGCTATGAGAATCTTAAACTATTCTGCAAAAAATCTCTAAATTTAAAAATAATTTTCACACAACCAAAATCGAATTTGACAATCGCGATTCCACGTCTAACCAAACCCGTCTTTTTTTTTCACTTTTTGTATGGAAAATATGAAAAATTATTACCAAAATGTTGAGTTTAATGCTTTCATAGAGGGGGTCGAAATTTTCATTATTTTTCCGATAGTACACACCATTTTCGAGATATTAGTAAAAGAACAGAAAAATAATAATTTTGGCACCTGAAGAATTCACACCAACATCTACAATGTTGCTGACAACTTATTTTATTCTACACCTTTTTAATCGCGATTAAAAATTGTCAAATTTATAGTTAGACAATCAAAATTTTAGGTGAAAAACGTCAAATTCAGAATAGCAAAATTGCCAATTTCACTAAATTAATAACTCGGTGCCATCTTAGTACTGTCAAACTAAAATATAGTTTTGTGTCACTTTAGTATAGATACGGAACCCTTCGTCTGCGAGTCCGACTCGCACTTCGCCGGTTTTTTATTGAAAGTTTTAGAAAGGTATTGGTAAAATAAAAAAAATATAATTAAGAAGGTAGGTATTTGCCAAAAACAAGTCAATAGATTTCTTTCAATTCCTTTATTTCTTTGTAAAGTAGGTACTAAATTATAAAAATATGTTGTTTGATTTTCCTACTAAACGTTTATACAGTATGTGATGACAAATTGAGTAAAACGCCATCTATTGCAAAGAGCTCATGATTAACTTTATTATTCTATGGGTTCGAATTCAAGTAAAAGGTTTCACTTATAATTTTTGTTGGAAATACGTGATTTATGAGTTTAAATGGATAAATCAGCATTAAACAAGGAAGTTTTGATTTTTACTAATCTTACTTCAGCCAAATTCAGACGTTTATCAGTTTTTAGTGATTGTTAATTTCATAATTGTTGCCTATGCTGCCATCTATGAATTTTTTTCAAGACTAATTATAATTTGTTCGAGTTGAGACCCCATGGCATGGCATAATAATATATGGTATTCTCTTCCCGTGACAGCTGGGTCACGTGATTGGCCTAAGAATACGTCATCAGTTGCGATGCGGCTCTCAAACTTTGTTAGTGGGGGAAAAAGATAAAAATAATACAACTGGTACTCAATTTTTATCATTTTTAATAAAACGACATATTTGATAATTTTTGTATTTTTTTACTTTGCTTCTTTTTTAATTGATTGCATATTATGGTTTTATTTAGTTCCCTCACTCGTAGATAGGTCCTCGTTCGAACTAAACAGAGTACTACTTCATAATGAATTTGAGGATACAAGTCCTTTGTGGCATCATGAACAATCCGAGTCAAATTTGTGAAAATGAATTTTTCATCGTGCAACGATTCACCGTGGTATTTATTAAATTCTCTCTCCATTATATCAGCAACCTTGATCAATTCTTTGCAAGGGTAAATTAGTTGTCCCCTAGACACAAAAAAAATCCAATCACAGGCTACGCTACCTGGATCAATCTTTCGTGTCTCGTCTCCAAGATGTGGATATTTTCGTAAAAACCTGAAAGAAACATAACCACTTATATATTTTAGACCTTGATCTCTGATTTCTTCAGCAGCTATTTGCGTTTCGATATTTTCAAGTAATAGGTTTTCTTCATTAGTCGGAATATATGAACTAAGATCGTGATTAAAGTCTACAGTATCTTCGCTCACTTCGGCGATATCCATTAGCATTTTTATATCTTTTAGTAACTGCTCTTCATCTACAGTCGGTTTATACGTGCTGAGATCATTTTCGATTGATGAGATCAAATTACTGTCTTCGGATTCAGTGTCGTCATTGTTAGATTTTAAGTATCGATTTAACACTTTCGTTATGATAGAATCATCTTCACAATCTTCCAGTGGAGTTACTAAACAGGATATGGTAGGATCATCTCGAGTGTTGCTTGTATATTTGAATACATCTGCAGAATGTTTTCCGAGAATGTATAGTTTTAGTCGGTGTTTAAACGAAAGTCCAGTTGGGTGGTCGTTAGTAGCACTCATGCCTCTTATGTATGAGAAAAAATTCTCCAAAATGTCCTGATTCAATCGGGAGGTTAAAATATACTCAAAATTTGAACCCAGCCTTTCCTGAAGATCAGCTAATAAATTCGGAAGCGATTTATTCGAAATTAAAATTCCTCTTTGAAAGGGGAGCTTGTTTGATTTATTTTTACCGGTTTTCGTATTCTTGATTAAATCATTCATTTTTTCTATTGCTTCATTTTGCATTGATAGGTTTATCCCATATGCTTTTTTATGCTTCTCGAATTTCAGCCTGGCATTAAAAACGTCAAACCATTCATTGAATGTTTTTAAAACTTGTGATAGCTGAAACCAGTTTTCATCTGGCAAAAACCTTTTTTACAGTTTAGTTCTGTTTTTACAGTTTAGTTCTGTTTTTACAGTTTAGTTCTGTTTTTACAGTTTAGTATGGAACAATTAACCATTTTTATTGTGTATCTTTCACAGTTTACACAATTTTCCTTTTCACAATAACCAATGTTTGGGAACCACAGTATTTTGCTCACCGAGCGAAACAACGCTATAGATATGAGCGACACGACAATATCGATGAAATGGCGAACCGTCAGTATGACACTTGTCAATTCTATGTGTGGCCACTGTGTGTAATTGAATTACCCGTGCAAAATACATTTGTAACTTAACAAAGCAATTATGAACTAATAATTCAATATGTTCATTAATTTAAAACTAAATAGATGAATCACACGAGTTACTAAATAGTTAAGCTAGTTAGTAATTTACTTTATTTTCATTAACTAAATGAGAAACTTCCTAAATTTATTGAAAAGGACAATCAATGGCAACAATTATCGTGACGTAGTCTTAGGCCATCGTCGAAAGAGAATACCAGGCGAAGCATATTATTATACCATGGTTTTTAGTCCCAAAGACTAATTTGACAGGTGCAAATGTCAAAATTCAAATTGAAAAAACAAACAGCAACCACTTGAAATGTCAAATTAGTCTCTGGGATAAAAAAAACGAACTTTAGTATAGGCCCTTAATTCATTCCTTGAAGCGCTCAATTCACGTATGGCCTGGAGCCCGAAAACCCTATAGGGAGCGTTAAAAATTTCGGCTAATCGCGGTTATTTACAGTTTTCACACGAAGTAACTGTTCATCTCCAAGAATACCCATAATGATAATAATCTTTGTCAAGTAGGGGAATTTAAAAATAGTGCCTCGGGGATGTTTGCCGAAGCTAGCGTCGACTGCTTCTATGCAACGATGCGTAAGCGGAGCGAGTCTCTGGTGCGCGGCAGCCCCAACAGCGTGCTGATGATGATTGCTGTCAGGCTCGACTGTCCGTAAATACGACACTGCAGTGACTTGTACGTCACCTACAGTTGTCGACCATTAATGTTGTGTTAGTGTAAGTGTTGAATGTACGGTGATTTTTGTTTTGTTTTGTATTGTATTGTTATGTTAATGTATTGTTTGATGTATGTGTGATGTATTGAATATTATATAAGAGTCATTGTAACTCGAATTAATAAAATAATAATAATAAAACAATGGCAAACTTACTTGGATGGACATAGATGACAAGTTGGTCAATTCTCCTCTGATATTCATGCCCATCATCTGTAATTAAAAATATTTTGAAATAAAGGTTTTTCTTCATGTAGGATTGACGCTGGAAAAATGCAATAATTTCAACTTCGCAACTTCAGCTTCCTTTTTCCAACGCGAAAGCATTCTTAAATTACTAGGCCTTAATATATGTAGAAATAGCGTCGATTGGAGACCAAACATTTAATTCACGTCTCTGAAATTATTTGTTTAGGAAATAAGGTAATATTTGAGGAGCTCGTGGCTAAGTAATAACGGCCGCACGGGTCGATCAGCATAAGCTACGCTCGCCGGAGTTGGTCCATAGATGGGTGGCCATCTTTACATATCGTGACTTCTCCGCGCCTCGGAAACCACGTTAAGCAGCTGGTCCCGGCGGTCATCTTTGACATTCGTCAGAAACCCGACAGTTTGACAACCAGTCTTACCAACGGGCATTGTATTACTTACCTAGTTCTTGGGTTGTGGAGGTCAGATAGGCAGCCGTTCCATGTTAAATACTGATATTCAGCAGCATCCGGTTAGACTGGAAGCCGACCCTAATATAGTTGGGAAAAGGCTAGGCAGATTGAGGAAAGGAGGTAATAATATTTATTGTATACAAATAAATAATAAATGTTACCACAACAAGGAGGAAAAGAAAAAGTTTCCTGTACAATTTAAAGAAATAATGACTACTATTGACATAATATTTCAGTACTCACATCAACTTTCTGCTGGAAGCTCAGCTCAGTCTTCGTCAACACATACGACAGTTTGGTGAGGGCAGCTTCAGGGGTCATGTCGTAGCCTGAGACTACACCAGCCTTCGCGATCGCCTGTATTGAACAATAGTAGTATCATCTTCCTTGAATGAAGAATCATTTGAACAGGCCCGCAGTTGAACCATTGAGCCTATGAAGCTATTGCAGATGGGCACGCCACAATTGCAGTAAGTTGAGGAGTGGCTAGAGAGGCGCCATGGCGTCCTCACCTTCCGCCTGACGCAGGTTATTTCGGGAGGTTCCTGTTCCAGATAAAGCGGGAGGAAACGCCCGGGTGTCACCATTGTGTGGATCGCCCGGAGAACACGATGGAGCATACGGTGGAGGTCTGCCCGGCTTGGGCAAAAGATATCACAGATTAAAAATTGCGCGTAACAAAATAATTATGTTTGACGGGCGGCGCGGCGACAGGACAGGGTAAATGATCTTTTCCTCTGCTACTAGGTATGCGATCATTTCTTTGCTTTCTTTTAATCCCGGTAGTATATTTACTGACATACACGCAGGCGAAGTCGCGGGCGATCGAAAATTGTCACGCATTCTATTATGTCCTACGCGTTCATAATAACGCAGAATCCAAAGATTTGCCTGAACATGCACAAAATGTTAGGTCACAAGTTGTTATTGTTGTAGTTTTAAATATTTTCAAATATTTGAAGGCAGATAAATATTTTTATATTATTTTATAACAATCTTATCATGTTCATCATTAATCAATGCAACTCTTGCTAATCTTGAGAACATAAGTAGAGTACCTGCGGTCTGTTCCAAAATATCTGATGAAAATGTAAACAAATGGAACAAAAAACATACTTGTGAAACAAATTTATTTTTGATGAGCATTTGAGTGCTTTAATTTTATTATTTAAATGTTTAAACCCTAATTTTCAATCATCTTAAATATGTTTTTCATTTGACATTAAGGTGATTTTATAACCTAAATCATCGTCCATGATTTTTCAATAACAATGAAATAATGTTATATTCGATAATTGTTAGAAAAAGAGATTTAAAATTGAAACTTTCTTATTACATATTAATGTATTACTAATGCCCTTTACTGAGTGTGTGCATTTACCTGAACAGACTTTGTTTACAGGTTCATTGGATGCTATTGGAACAGACTTTACTCACGTGCATTGCCACGTAAACTTGTAAGTAGACCAAAGCGGCGCATTTATGGCAGATCGATAACACCATACAATACCTCATTAAATGAAAATCACGACCTGTAAGTAACGCTACATAAACGGGGCTACCTAGGGGTAATCCATTAAGAACGAGGGAAATCCTAAGAATATTATGAATGTGAAAGTTTGTATGATTGGATTTTGGATTTGGATGATATTTGGAGATACAAGATACAAGATATTTATTTTGTAAAACATGAGTGTAGAATTATACAGGTCTTAAAAATAATAAGAGGTAGCTACATGTTTTGCCAATCATGGCGTACAAAATTAGTCGCACTAAGACAACTATTACAAAAAGATAATTATAAAATCGTTAATAATAAATTAAAACAATGACTTACAAAAAAAAAAACATGGGATAAATTAAAATGTCAACAATTTAAATTCAATTTAAGTAAAATACAGATTAGAAAAATAATAACACAGGTACACATTCCAAATTCTATTGCAGAAGATTATCATTTAAAAAGTCATCTACGCTGTAATAGCACTTTTCCAGTAAAAACCCTTGAACGGACTTTTTAAATTTGGTTAAAGGTAAACATTTAACAGCATCAGGTATTTTATTATAGATAATGGGTGCCCTACCAATGAAGCTCTTTTTCAGTAAGGCAGTTTTGCACTTGATTGGACACAACAAATTCTGATATTGAGAACGAATTGGGGTTCTTTTCACGTCAGAAAATTTCTGAAAAAATTGCGGATTTGCTTTTACGAAAAGTGCAGTTTCTAAAATGTACAAAGATGGTAAAGTTAGAATTTTTGATTGTCTAAAGTAATTTATGCAACTATCCGTTGTTCTTAGACCAAACATTGCTCGTATACATCTTTTTTGCATCCTGAATATAAGTTCTTTATTAGTAGACTGTCCACAAAAAATAACACCATATCTTAAAGTAGAAGCGACCAATCCATGATAGGCTGTTAAAAGAGTGTCAGTATTTACTTTCCTTGACAATTGGAATAATAAATATGCAGATTTACTAAGGCGCTTACAGATCTCCTCTGTGTGATGTTTCCAAGGAGTTTTTGTAGGCAATGTTAACTGGTGAATGCTTTCGGCGCTGGTGAAAGTGAATAACTTTTGTTTTATTTAAATTAATTATAAGGTTATTTTTGTCAAGCCAATCTATAATGTCACTCAGAGAATTGTTTATGTCATTTTGATAAATATTAGGATTCGTACATTCCACAATGGCCGTGCTGTCATCTGCGAATAGTACCATTTTATGATCTACTAGCTGCGCCCCGCGGTTTCACCCGCATAAGTCTCGATCCCGTAAAAATATCGGGATAAAAAGTATCCTATGTCCTTCTCCGGGTCAAGGTCTATCCATATCCCAAATTTCATCCAAATCCGTTCAGCCGTTTTAGCGTGATGTCGTGACCAAGGGAAATAGGGATTCATTTTTATATATATAGATAGTTTTAGGGAGATCATTAATATATATTAAGAATAGTGGTGGCCCCAGTATGATACCTTGAGGTACACCATATTTTATATATCTTGGTTTAGACACATATTTTATTTCCAATTTAGTAATAGGACAGATTCTAGCAATTTCTGTACATTGAGTTCTGTCACTCAAATATGATTCTAAGAGTTTCAAGACGTTTCCTCTTATGCCATACCCATGTAATTTTTGCAGCAGAATTTGATGGTTCACGAAATCAAATGCTTTGGTCATATCTGTTAGAATTAGAACACAGGATTGCCTTTATCTACAGATGTCATTGCACTAGATAGCAGGTCAAATGAAGCCATATTAATATTAGTATTTTTCCTGATACCTTTTTGTTGACTGCAAAGAAGTTTGAAATTTTCTAAGTAAGAATAAATTGAATTATAAATTACCTTCTCGATTATTTTAAAAAATATCGATATCTTAGCAATAGGTCTATAATTTTGAACATCACTTTTTTGGATGTTTGGCACACAATTTTTAACCGGGATTAACACATAAGATACTTTTTATTCCGCTAGTACAGTCCCGTAGGATAATTTCTGACATCCGCGCGGGTGAAGCGGAGGGCGAAGGCTAGTAGGTATATTAAAAATGTGTTTGTATTCCAAATATCCATACTCACTGTTACAGTAGATGTGGGAGTAATTTTAAGTTGCACGCGATGCTGCTCAATATTTGTTACTTGATACTAGACCTTCCCAAAATTTCCATCACGGATAGTCGAACGGTCTCCTAGCGGTAGCTGGAATTTTACCCCACCACATATACTATAATACTATACTATATTTTCTTACTGTCAATTGTCAATTATTTTAGACATAAAAGCTGAGTAATCTTGTTTTTGTTTAAATAATCTTTAAAAAAGACATAATTTTCGAATAAAAAAAATGAAACGACTGAAAATGTTTCAATTACGTAACTGTCTTATATAATGTCGCCCATCGGCATGTGCTCGCCCGTATTTTTCTGAATATTCATGAAAAATTATCGAAAAATAACTTTTTAATATTTTCCATGTTATTCAATTTTTTATTTTTTGAGTAGTGTATGTCATATCTCCGATATTATTGGCTCGATTTGAATTCAGTTTATTATTTCTACAAGCTTATGAGTCGTTTTATCGGATTAACTAATATTTTTATAAAAATTTGTCAACTTTGCAAAAATAAGGAGGTGAAAACATTTTTTTCTAAAAAAAGTGTTTTTTTTTAAACCAAAGTTTAAGTTCTGAACAAAAAAGAAAGAAGTCATGAACAAAAAAGCCAAGATGACCCCCAGATGGGGGTCATCTTGGCTCTTTTGTTCATGATTTCAATTTTTTTTAAAGTTAAAGTTATTAAAAAAAAAACTAAAACTTTAAAGTTCTTTTAAAGTTATTTTTCGATCATTTTTCATGAATATTCAGAAAAACGCGGGCGGGCACATGCCCATGGGCGACATTATATATTGAAAGAAAAAGATTCAATAAATCATATACAAAATTCTAATTCGATTGTATGACTGACCTTTGCCGAAAATTAATGCAAATTAACATATAATTAAGAAGCCTCCTCTTAACACCCCTGTTGAAAATTTGCTAAATTTTAATGGATTTGCGGTAAATTTTGGTACAAAAAATTTGATTTTTAAATTGCAATAACTTTTTAATTTTCAATATTCATTTTAGGTAATGTCATTGCAGTACCTATGTGCCCCTTTCGAATCGGATAGGGTTTTTTTACATATTGTATTTATAAAGTAAATTTTTGTCATTTCATAAGCAACCGTATGTAAGCAAACCCATCCGTTTTCAGATATTAAGAACTGATAAAAACTTCTCAGTTTTCATTGACACCCAGATTGTTTGGCGCCTAGCCCGGTGTTATCTTAACTTTTTATTAAGGGTTATCGTTCGTTAGTGAAGACGGTAAGGTCAATGTTATTACATGGTATTACCGTCACGCACTGTGACTTTGATTTCATCATTTACCTAACCCCATTTTTAATCAGCTTTGTAATATCTAAAGTATATTTTAGTTACGAAACTTGATTAGAACTTATCTCTCAACAATCTTTACGTAGAATGCTTAATTAATCAAAATTAGTCTAAGAATCGGCACTTCTTTAACGTTACGTCATAAGAGAGTCCCCAAACCGCCCGCCCGTCACCACTTCCCAAGTTATTAGCTGGGAAGAAAAACTGGCGCAAAAACCAGCATCATGTCTACTTGAACAATTTGAAGAACTCGTAATCCTAACGAATAAAATTAAAGTGAGTTGTTTGTTTGTTACGCTTTTGACCTGGATTAGGACATATATACTTTTTATTCCGATATTCCCACGGGATCGAAACTTATGCGGGTGAAACCGTAAGGTGCAGCTAGTTCGATATAAATATAAAAATAAACCCAAGTCAAAATTATAGTAGTAGGGTGCTTATTATAACAGCTGACAAGAAATTTAACAATACAAATGCTGTTAAGTGAACCTAAAATGTTTAACAAGTTAACTTGGGAATTAAAGAATATAAAACTCCTTTGAACTTACCTGCCCAGTCTTATATAGGGCAGCAACAGACCCAGAATTGCACTGAGTGATATTAACAATGATCACTCCTCTCTTCACCGCTTTTTCAATCACATCTAGGAAGTCCGGTCTGTTTGACGGAATGTTTCCTGCACCATAAGTTTCCATCACCAGACCTAGGGTGAAACGGGTAATTGCTGAGAAATCTGATACGTGATGTGGGCATGGGTGATAATCTGGTTCGATTAAGGAGATAACCTCACCTCCCTTTGTTCGTGACAAGTCAATCGTCATCCTGAGGATGCCTCGTTGAGAGGTGAAACACGTGTCTATTTCTTTCAGGGTTTTTTTATGGCTCTTTAGAAATAGCGGAAAAGTTACTAAATAAATTCACGTCTATTGTATTTTATAATGGATTTCCACAAGGTCACGCCTGAATCAATTAACTATCTTAACTAGATTAGAACAATCAACGATAAAAATGGAAATGGAAGTCTTGCTTTTATGAAAGTTTGTTAAGCTTATGCAAACATCATGATTCTGATTTACAACCAAGATAACTATATCCAAAATATTTCAACGAACCTTGGATTGGTGGTTGGCAAGCAGCCTGCACAGCCGCCGTGTTAATGCTAGGGAACATCCTCAGTAGACCAACGTTCTTAGACATCTTGGCGTGAACATGGAACTTCTCGATGACACTGGGCTTAAAGATGGCCGCCCTATTTAATTCCATGTCCAGGCCCACCTTGACGAGAGGCACGGCGTTCGGAGAGTCGAAGGCGAAGAGATTGTTCACAGAGATCTTGCGAGTTCTACAGCAAATGGGGATGAAATCTTGTAGTTTCCAGTAAATAATTATTCAAAATTTCGTCGCTCGGCATCCATTCATCAAATTTTACAGGAGACAAAAAAAATATAATACTATTGTTTGAAAATAATATATTTTATACAAATTAAAACAATATGACTGGATAACTTTTGGCCAATTGTTTAAGGCAGGATCACGTCTTTGAACGAAATAAAGATTTTCGTTAAAATGTCACATTTGCGGTATTGGATGCCGAGCGACGATTTCATCAACCGTAGGAGTTAAATTGGCGGCAGAATTGTCTTCAAATCGCATCAACCTACGATCACCAATTTCTCTGACAAACCAGACGTGTTTAGTGCAATTTTCACATCGTTCATTTGAACCTGGTTCGATTGTAGATTATTAGTGAATAATCTGTTATTGTTAACCTACACCAAACACCGCTGAAAGTTTCAAACACTATTACTAGATAAACGTCTATTGTCACTGCAACCCCGTGGGCACACCGTCATCAATAAGCCACGGAGATTTAAAAAGGGAACTGTTTAATTAACACAACTAGTAGCAGCAGTAAGACGGGCTGTGGGCTGTTGTCCGCAAATCCACGTCCAAGCGCGTATTTTGCGTAATTAATCACAGCCCATAAAAATATATTTTCAACACGCTTGTAAAGTGAATTTTATGGCAACGCATTTAGGTTCATAATTTAGCTTATTACACACTCTGTTTTTTTTACTTTACATTACCACACACACACTAGTGTTTTTTACTTTACTCTTTGCAGGTTGCGTTATTATTCGGTGTTACTGGTGAGTGTAGACGTCAAGAGCTTAATGATATTACAACAAAGGATGTACCTGCGTATAAACCCACTGTGAAATGCTTATCGTAAAAATTACCAATACTAAACACAAGATTCCACGATCTTTTACAATCCATGGCCCGTTTTGTGAAATAGTAAAAGTTAATAACAATACAAGTCTGTTTGTCCTCGCAAGAATGTTGAAAAACGTCGTATGAAACGCGTGTGCATTGACACACTTGTAGTATCATAATATACTATTAACGTACCGGTTACCACGAAACAGTTTGCCATAGAAGAAGATGGCGACTTCAGGGATGTTAAAGCCTCCAGCGATGATGAGCGATGATACAAAGTTGTCCACGCCGTCACTCCGGGGCTCGAAGATTGGGATCTGTTGTGAACAGAAGTTCATGAATATTAGTATTGTATTTTAGCGCATCTTCAAGGCCTCTCTCGGAAACTGCAATGTTGCGCACGATTCGCTTGGCGTAGTATTGATGTCTTCACAGAAGCAGTGCACCGCAATAGCATACTATGTAAATACAAACACGGTAAAAATTTAAGTTTGAACTAAACTAGAAATAATTGGTCTTGTTCTTTTAGAAGGAACGCTGAAAAATCACTCATCCTCTATAGAAAAGGGAGGATCATCCGACCAGACTGAAAGTGTCGTGTCTAGCGGGTAACCGCCCAACGATTGATGTCGGAAATTTATATACATATATGTCGATAGCGTTGTACACTCTGTTAGCGCGATGCAGGATTTTGTGACGTCAGGATTTTGTGACGTCAGGATTTTGTGACGTCAGGATTTTGTGACATCAGGATTTTGTGTGACGTCAAGTCTTTGATGCGTAGTTCGCATTTGGAGATGTAGATGCCGCAACATTCTCATCGTCTCCTAGCCTTTGTGCAACTAAATTCACAACTCTGCATCCAGTTAAATAAAATACCATTATTTATATTAACACAAACATAATTACTAGTTAACACACAGTAAATAATTACATCAATAAACCGTAGATACACGTTGACAAGAGATCAAAAATAAATTCAACACCTCGTCGTATTGAGAACCGGCTCCTACTTTGAAGCCAGTAGAAAAAAAACAGCATTCATTGGACTATTTTTGCACCTTAATGGACTATAATTGGTTGATTTATATTAATTTAGTGCCAATTGAAGAGACGTGCGTCATTTATTTAATGAGAAGCTAATGCACGAAATACTTAGTAGCACTTGTGTAGATCGACGACAGCCTTTCTAGCACTCGTGCCTACGACAAACTTCGTAGCGCTCGTATGTGATACTAGGAGAGACTTCGTAGCTTGTGTATAGATCTACGACAGACTTTGAAGCACGATTTTATACTACGAGAAATTTCGTAGCATGTGTGTAGTTCTACGTAGCACTTGAATGGTGCTACGATAGACTTTGTAGCACTCGTGTAGACCTACCTGTGATCCGGTGAGCACCACGGCCTTGCCGAGGTTCTCAAACATGAAGGAAAGAGCAGATGCTGTATAGCAGAGCGTGTCTGTACCATGGAGGATCAGGAAACCATCATATTGTTCGTAGTAACTCTACAACAAACACTTATGTATAGAAATATATATTTCAAATTCTCCTGAAGCTAGATCATAATTATCAAATAATATCATCGATCATCTTGGAACAGTAATGCCCGTTTTCACCAGCACTAAGTGACACTTAAATGAATCCGTAAATAAAAGTGCACTGTTGGAATTTCAACGCTAGACTAAGCGCTGAGAGTTGAAAATCCGACAATGCACTTTTATTTAGGGATTCATTTAGGTGTCACTTAGTTGTCGGTAAGAATGGGCGTAAGCCACACATTGTTTAAACCCACTGAATGTACCTTTGCCGTCAACAACAGAGATGATCAGATATTCTCATATGTTTTAAAACAAATCACTTTCGGACTTGACTTTAAATACTCTAATCCAAGCTCATTTTTGAAAGAAAACAAAATCAGCTAAAAACTAAATAGGATTAATGGATGACCTTTTACCTTAATATCTTTAGCTATTTTGATCCACTCTTTTTCAGTCATATCCGATGAATCAAGCAGAGGATCATACTCCTTGACTTCGTAAAGAATTCTCCAGGGAATATCATCGGTTTCTAATGGAATAAGAATAATCTCATTTATAATAAGAACTGATTTAGAAAATGTACTTTATATTGTGGTGAAAAATAAATCTTATCTTATCTTATCTTAATGTAACTCTCATCTCGTTAAAGTAAGGTATAAATTAAAATGATTACCTACCGAGAGTTTTATCAAACTCAAGGCAAACAGTCTAATTTACACTTTATAAAATTGTGGTAAGAGTTACATTGCAATGACTTACGAATGGATTTACGTCATTCTCATTTAATCGTGAATGCGCTGCTTTAGATTTACTAGTTGGTCTAGTGGTCCCAAGCGAGTCTACTGAGCATGAGGTCATCGGTTGGACCCCGAGGTCAGCTAGAGCGTTAAGGTAGTTTTACACCGGCGAGGCGAGGCGTAGATGGGGTGGGCGAAAATTGAAATCACTCTTACCCTTTTACACCGAAAGATATCCATCGCTATACCGCGCTGTCTCGCGATAGCCAGCGCTGCCCCGCGCCAGCTCGCGATGTCACGCGCCACCTTGCACTATCACGCGCCGTCCGGCTAGCCGTGTCTCGCGCCGACCGAGAATAAAGTATGCAGCGATGTCTCGCGATGGTCGGAGCGAGCCGGCAGCACCAGTCATCGCGAGTCAGTGCTTGACGGAGACAGACCGTTTGGATCCTCGAAGGCGATTTGTATATCCGTTTTACAATGTAAATAAATACTCTATTGTTAGAGCAATAAAGTTCAATATTGTACAAACAAATATTTCAATTCTCTTCCGCACATCCTTGCGCTCTAGACCTTTCACACCAAAAATGGGCAGGGCTTGGAATATAATTTTTGCCATACAAATTTCAATTCTTGCCCATCCCATCCACGCCTCGCCTGACTGGTGTAAAACCATCTTTATCGAGTTTTTCAAAAGGATTTTTTCAATAGCAGCCCAGAGTCTGGATTAATGTCAAGTTGATGGTATTAGGCTGGCCTCATTTACATGGTACGTAAGTGAACATAGCTCTAGCAATTTAAGTGTACTGTTAAACACTTCTGCCAAATGTTCTGTGGAAAACAGACGTTATGTTATCTGATTTAAAAATAAGATTGTGTTGTGCAAACCAAACTTTAGTAATCTTCGACTAACCCGAACTGAGCCCGCGTGGTGGATTACGGCCCACTCCATTTCACAGAGAGGGGGCCTGCGTTCCTGCAGTGGGAACATAATAGACCGATTTAATTTTTGTGAATGAACTTACTTGGTAACACAAAAAAGGACTCCAGTGTTTTGTCAGCAGAACACGTCTTAACCATTCTCTGGTAGTAGTTCTCGTCATGTAGCTGTGGGTACTTCCGGATCAAGGGTTTGAACATGTTCTTTCCCGGAGATAGTCCTGGTAACAGAAACACGAAGATTAGAGACAGGTAACATTAATGTCATCGGACTGGAAGTATTAACCGTTCGATGTTGTGTGAGGGGACGATCTTTACCCCACAATCTTCCAGTAAGATCGATTCCGAGAGAAAAAAAATAGGGTCTAAATGAAACCCAATAAAATCGATAGACCGATTGGGTACTTTTCCCAACTATATTGGGGTCGACTTCCAGTCTAACCGGATACAGCTGAATACCAGTATCTTACATGGAGCGACTGCCTATCTGTCCTCCATACCCCAGTTACTGGGTAACACAACATCCCTTGATAAGACTGGTTGTCAGACTTTAGGCTTCTGAGCACCTGTAACGACTGTCAAAGATCTATGAATGACAGCCGGGACCAACGGCTTAACGTGCGTTCCGAGACACGGAGGGGACTCGATATACAATGGATGGTCACCCATCCACCAACCGACCGCGACAAGCGTAGCTTAACCTTCAATCGTCCCGTCCGGTAGTTATTATTTAGCCACGAGAACCATTAGGTAAATAAATAAGAAAGGTAAAAAAATCACTTCGACCACATATAATAACGATGTAAACAGTAACCTACAGTTGAAGGTTCCGTAAACAAGCTTGAAGTCATACGGAAACTTTCCCGACATATTGTCACAATGTTTACAAAACTTACTAGTTTTATCAACGTAAGTGACAGACAACTTGTACAAGTATTATTGTTATTTTATAGTCAGAGAAATTAATCGTGAAGCAAATCGACACCCAACGTGAATTTGCCATTTAAAAGCGTGCATTCTGAAAGTGGGCAACGTCGCTAATAGATGTCAAAAATTTCGCTGTTTTGATTAATTTGGCAATATTACTGTATGGAAATATGAAATATGGCTAACTAGTAAAATATTGATTATGAAATGCAAGAAATAATATCGTAACACTTAATATTTAGTTTTAGATGTAAAAATTGTATTTGGAAACTTTCCAAATGCCCTTTTTACACCTAAAACGGTTTCAACATCAAATTCAGTGTTATAATCGCAATTCATTGTTAGTAAGTGTTCTAGTTCACTAATTAGCGACATTTCATATTTCCATACATCAAAACTGGTAAATATTTGACAGCTATTTGAAACGTTGCCAACTTTTAGAACAACCGCTCTTAAAGCAATTTCATACAACTGTCAAAGAATGACAGGTGTGATTTTAATATACGGACAATTTAAGTACATATTAGTAGATTTGCTTAACAATTAATTTCCCTAACTTTACATAATAATATCTTGATGTTTGTTTTTTTTTAACGACGTTTTCTAAAAATGAAACCTATCTCTAGATCGATTTATCGCTCCCGAAACCCCTTGCATACTACATTTCATGAAAATCGTTGGAGCCGTTCCCGAGATTTAGATTATATACATACATATATACAAAAATTGCTGATGGTGATGGTAATCGAAATAATCAAATTAAATCACACTTCTAGGTAAACGAAGGAATTTAACCACCTTGAGAAAATCAATATTACTTTTGTATTGCATCAACTTTTAACATTAAAATTACAATAGGCATACAATCTTGGTATCGAAAGGTCACATATAGTTTTAGTCTCGGAAATAACTACTCTTCTTATACGATGTAGATATTGTTTTTCGTTACAAATCAAGTTTGTTAATTAAGTTTTTGGTACTAGAAAATTAGGTGACTCGTTCCAACTTCAATAAGCAATGGACTAATATTGCACTTACAATGAGCAATATTTGTATATACAGGGTTATTGGTTATTCCTCGGTAATCCATTAAGGGGATGTAGGAGAGGTCATTTGCAACCAAATGGAGGGGTCATTTGCACGTGTAGAATGATGTACAATAAGACCTAAAAAGTGTAATTTTGACTACGCAAATGTCAAAAAAAATCGCGCAAATTGACATTTAATATTTTTATTTCATATTACATTTTAAAATATAAAACTTCTCATTTCTCAAAAACGGTTGACACTGGCATAGGGGTCATCAGGGGTTATTTGGTTACAAATGACCTTTCCTACATACCCTTAACGGATTACCGACGTATAGGTAACCAATAACCCATGACTAACCCATGACGTGACCCAATCACGTTCTCGAAAACGGCTCTAACGATTTCAATATAGGGGTTAAAAAGTTCCAATCATGAGTTTACGGGGGCGAAAAATCGATCTAGCTAGGTCTCATATCTGGGAAAATTCGTTTTCACTATTTTCACAGCCTCGGTAATGTGATACAACGTTGGTATACCTGGATGGTATGTTTATCTATTTTCACTTGAGCAGAGCTCGGTCGACCCGATACTGAAGGTTTATACCTCAACAACAACAGCTGAATCAAGCTTCCGCCGGCGGCTTCGTCCGCGTGAAGTCTTTATAAATAGCCTATGTTACTCAGTGATAATTAAGCATTCTACTGGTAAAAGATTTTTGTAAATCGGTCCAGTAGTTTTTGCATTTATTCATTACAAACAAGCAAAAAAACAAAACAAAAAATCTAATCTTTTCTCTATATAATATTACTTTAGATACATTATTACATTTCTACAACCGACTTCAAAAACAATCTGTCTAAAACTTTTATGTGAATTTGGTTAAACACAGCTCTTCAATCGTCCTTTTACTAAGCCATCTAGCGGTAATATAAGGATGTTCATAAGGATGTGATAAGGGTGTGTAAGGATGTGATATTACAAACAATAACAGCAGTACCTATTCGCCTTTTATATGCTATTTTATTTACCCCCTGACGTAAATAATCCTACATTTCGCTGCTGGTGGCAAATTACTAACGCAATTGTTTAAGAATTTTATTGAAGCTCTATCTAGTAAGAACGATTGCGATGGACAATAGAATTAACATTCACTAGCTGCAACTAGCTTCCAATTACTTTATAGAATTGAAAGATGAACTTTCAAAAAAATATAATATATACTATACAATATCGCCGTGCGTCCCCGAAGAATAAAATGATAACTACAAAAACGCAACTTTTCAGGAAAAATAAAAAACATGTTTTCGTCGATTGCTCCGTAAATAATGGACGTAGAGAGATGATATTCAACTTTGAAAAAAAAAATTGTCACGAGAACCTTAAATTCGTAAACTGAACTCGTAATTTAAGGCCTGTATTAAATCTTTGAATACTTTTGTAATATTTTGTAACTTCGTAATTAGCTGTACAAAAATTACGAAAAAAATTGAGCAGATGTATTAGCACCCACAAATTCCAAAAATGACATAACACTAAAACTAAGAGAATGGCAGTTATCATTTTATTCTGCGGGGACGGCGATATCAATCTTCGGTGTCCAAAAGCTTATTCAGTTATTATCATTTATGTTGTTTGTATATTTTTTCATGATCCTAACTATCCTAACTATAATATTATAAATGTGGAAGTGAGTTTGTTTGTTTGTTTATTGATTAGTTTGTTACGCTTTTACGCTAAAACGGCTTAACGGATTTGAATGAAATTTGGCACATGGATAGACCATAACTTGGATTAGGACATGAAATACTTTTCATCCCGATATTCCCACGGCATCGAGACTTACGCGGGGTGAAACCGTGGGGCTCAGCTAGTAATATTATAAATGTGAAAGCGAGTTTGTTTGTTTGATACGCTTTAACGTCTTAATTACTCAAACGATCATCATGAAATTTTGCATACACGTTGTCAGGGGAAAAAGCACATAGGGTAACTTTCATCCAGAAAAAATATTTTTATAAACCTCGGTTACAGTACATTTACTGTAACCGAGTTTTATAAAAATAACTTTATAAAATCTACATTACCGAGAGCGAAACTGTGGACAAAAGCTAGTTATTTAATACAAATACCTAGGATCAAAAGTAAACTATTTATTTATTTAACCATTTATGCACACAAATATAAACAGACAAGAAGAAAGGAACAGAAAAATACATACAAAGGCAATTCTTAATTCTAAAGAAATCTCTTCCAGCATACCTGCGACAGGAAAGTATATAAAATGAGATGTAGACAACGTGTGTAACCGTAGAAGATAAAACAAAAACATAAATCAAAGAAGAAAAAAATATTACAATTTACTATTTACAATATAAGAATATATTTAAATACATACTTCTAAAATAAATATCACTGCAATATATATAACTACTATGTGCTTCTCCAGATAGCAGGCTGCATATTTGTCAAACTTCATAACAATCGGTTCATTGGTTTAGTCGTGAAAAGGTACTAGCTGTAGTCCGTGACTTCCGTCTAGGATATGAAGAGTACTGTAGCCAGATGCCCTTACCCAGGTCACGATCTATCTCTGTCTAAATTTCATCCAAATTTGTTCAGCTGTTTTTGCTTGATTGAGTAACAAACATACAAACTTTCACATTTATAATATTAGTAAAATGTATGGATGTGGATTGGTATGGATTTTATTTATGTCATTTAATCACAAAAGCTAGATATGCTCCTTCACTGGGAACATTCGCCTGTAATCTAACATTACAGAGTCAGAGTCAACATTACAGTGCGCAACCTGTAATGATACAATTCAAGCATTACATCAGTGAGCCGAGCATTACAGTGCGCAACGTCTGTAATAAAGTGTGCACATATCGAAATGAGGGAATCTATGATTAATTTTAAAGACGGATTTAAAAAAAAATCTAAATAAGTATTTTTTTATATTTTTATGGAATTTTTAAACAAAACGGTGTAACTTTTAAACTAAATGATCTAACGCGATGAAACAAACTCCCTAATAATTGGAAATAATTAGGCGTCCTCATAAAATGAAAATTGTGGAAAAACTACCCTCAATTGAAAATAAACATGTTTTTTTTTAGGAAAAATCTGTTTTTTTATTTTTCATCACTTTTATACAATGATCGTAAAATTTATCAATAAGACGCCTCATCCTCTCCTTTATAATAAATGATTTTATCCTTAATTTATACGAAGAAAAAAAATGGTTTTTCTTTTCTTTTTTTTTCCGTGGATAAAATTAAACATAGAATCATTTCGATATGTGCACATTTTAAAGGCACACTGTATATTGATACAACTTGTAAGATCAATGCGCACCACTCGTCACATTACAGGCGAATCGTCGTCAGTCACGGAGGCATTATTGTAACGTAATGCTCAAAATCCAATCTTTAACGTTACATTACAGGCGAATGCATCTTAACAGATATGACAGCGGATTAACTGATCAGATTTTTAGAGTTAGCTACTCGCCAAGAAAGTATCTGCTCAACAACGTAAATAACGCAATGTATGTTGATGAACTGTCAAAATGAAACAGATTAGTCTTAATCGTTTACGAAAATATGTTACGTAATTAGATAGCTGGAGATTGAAGTTTATAACCACTTTAGTGAGAATTGCCTAAAGTCTTTGAAAACCTACAAACACAACGTCATCTAACAGTCTAGATTTCTTATCAAACAATCGAAACTTTACTTTGTATTATGAAATCGACGTAAACTGTGAATAGTTATAACTTAGAGAAGAACATAAGTGTTTATTTATCAATGCAATTACATAATATTAGTTAAGTACCTTTTTCTTAAATTACGCAGAATAATACCTACCTAATATGTATTAGTTCTAAGATACCTAGTCGACAGAAAAATGAAAAATGTACAAGAAAATAGAAGACACATATTTATTTATTGACAAGCTATAAAAGACACGCAGTTCCTTGTACACCCTTTACAAAATACGCGAATAAATAATAAAACAGCTGATTATTCTAAGTTTATTACATCTCCGCCTGAACTCCATGTTATCACAATATTGTGTAAACTAGCAATAAAAATATTTACATAATTTATTTATAATACTGTAACCAATAGTCACAAGACATCTACGCCTCGGAATAGAGTTAAACTACAGTCTACTCGTAATAATTCTATACAGTCCGTCAACGAGAGCGCTTTCATTGTTACAGGCATACTAGGAGTTGCGGAGGAATACGGATGATGTCTGGGTCAAAACGAAAAAAAAGAGAAAATTTGAATGTCTATTTAGTCCGTCAGTAAGATAATAAAAAAATATTAGACACGTATTTTTTGCTTTATCATATTAATAAAAAAAATACTTAGACAAAACGCATTAAAGTTGAGGAGTGAGGGTCGCTACGTCGTAAGTAAAAAATCAACATACTCGTGACGTCATGGCACATTTCAACTCAATGTATCGCCGTAATCTTTCGATAACGTAAAAAAAGAAAAAACACGTGTCCAATATTTTTTAATAAATTACCGGAAAGACACCATTTTTTTTTTTTTTGTTAATCTGCACTATGGAAAAAATAATTTAAGGTGAAAGCGCCGACCCTGCCCGCGAAATTCAAATTTTCTTACGTTTTTTGTATTTTTTAGGTCAGTCTCAGATCTCATGTTAATGATTGATTGATTTGCGGTCGTAAAAATAATAAATATGTATTTACAGAATGTTAATAATTAAAATCGTAAATACAATTCTCAGTGATGGTGTATAATGTCATAAATTCACGAAATTGACATTCTTAGCAGCAAATAATTTGATATGTTATTTAGGTAACCGTGAGATGTGGAAGAAATGGAGGGAGGCCATCTTTTATGACCACCAATCAATCAATCATCAACATGAGATCTGAGACTGACCTACAAAATGAAAAAAACATAAGAAAATTTGAATTTCGCGGGCATGGTCGAAGGTTCCTCCTTAAGGCGAAAGCGCCAGGGTAGCCCGCGAAATTCAATTTTTTTTAGGTTTTTTGCAATTTGCTGGTCAGTATTAAGTTGTACGTTGATTAATATACGATTCGCGGCCGTAACAAATATGTATTTACAGAATTATAATCATTACACTATTTGCGCTGTAGCATGGTGCGGGTGACAGTTGCCCGTATGACGTTGACATTTGTCAGTACCACGTAGGGATGTGAGGTTATGCAATTCATTTTTATCGCTAACGATACTCGCAGCGTGAATCTAGTTCTCTTTAATATTGTTATGAAAATTAGTGTATTATTCAGTTGTGCAGTGTAACTACGTGTGTGCTACGTGTATAAACTTGTCAATATAAATGTTTTATGGCTACATAATTATCTTTGTACTTATATAAAATAATCAAAATCGGGTTTATGTTTTTTTTTTCGTGACAACATTTTTGCTCTATGGTGCATCGGCGCGGCGGCCATGTTGTTTACCCGTGCGATGCTGTGAGTGCGAGTACGAGTGCAAGCGCGTTATATTGTGACTTAATGTGACACGTATTACGATTTCATTGTTTGTTTTCATTTTTGTTAAATTGTTATTTGTTATAAGTTTGTTGAGTTTGTTGTTATTACCATGCCTAAGCATACAAAAAAAACTGTTTTGGGTAGTCAGGCCAGGGAGCTTGTTGTTCGCCTCCGAGACTACTTTGAAAGAGAACAACAAAATAATGGACCGTTGTTACCATTGAATCATATTGTAGAACGAGTAGCCGAAGCTCTTGATATTGGCCGCAATACTGTTTCGCGTATAACACGTGAGAAAATTGGCCAAGATGGGATGTTTGAAAATAAATTATCGACACCCAACAAAAAGCGGACCAAGGTGAAGCCAATCACAGATTTGGATGATTTTGCTAAGGTTGCTATTAGAAATCATATTTATGATTATTATAGAAGAATGGAGCTACCCACATTGCTCAAGCTTCTAAAATCATTAAAAGAAGCTGACTTGTTCAAAGGAGGTATTACTTCGCTACGGCAAGTTATAAAAGATATTGGCTTTGTTTACAAAAAAGTTAACAAAAGAAAGATTATTATGGATAGGACTGACATTGCCCTAGCAAGATGTAGATTTTTAAGGAAGGCCAAAAACATAAGTGATTGGAGCAAAGTTGTCTTTTTGGATGAAACGTGGCTAAACGCCAACCACACAGTGGGTAAAAGTTGGACCGACGATACGGCACAATCGTGTACCAAAGTGCCGGAAGGCAAAGGCGAACGCCTTATTATTTGTCACGCAGGTACAGCAAGTGGATTCGTCCCTGATTGTTTGCTGGCTTTTAAGTAAAAAAAAACTACGGAGTATCATGAGGAGATGAATTACGAAAAATTTAAAGATTGGTTCATAGGTCTATTAAACAATTTAAAAGAGCCTATGACTATAATAATGGACAACGCACCCTACCATTCGGTGCAAGTTAATAAACCCCCAAACCAATCCAACCGCAAAAGCGAGTTGGTGAAGTGGCTGAGTGAAAACGGAGTTACAGCAGATATAAAAATGTTAAAGACGGAGCTTATTGCCTTAGTCCGACGCCATAAGCCACCAACTCCTACCTATGCTCTGGACGAGATGGCAAAAGAAAAAGGCCACCAGGTCCTTCGACTACCACCCTACCATTGCCAGTATAACGCTATTGAGCTGATTTGGGCCCAAATAAAAGGTATGCTTTTAATTTCAATTCCCATTTTGAAGCTTTATAAAAAAATCAGCTTTCCGATCGTAGCATGTACCTAGTTTAAAAACATTACCAGATACTAGATTAGGCTGATTGATGATTATTTGAATACTTTTTTTTATAAGTTCGTTTATTTTTAGGTTACGCCGCAAGAAATAATACTTCGCCGCCATTTACGGCAAATAAGATGTTGGCCCTATTACAAGAGGCCATCAACAATGTTCAACCTGAAGACTGGTCGAAGGTCGTGAATAAAACAAAAAGGGACATTATGTCTGATTGGGATCGTGACATACATATTGACAACATAATTGAGTCATCGTTAATAATATCCGTCACAGATTCAGATGATGAATTGAGTGACAATTCAGATGTTCCTGACTCTGATATGAGTTTAGACGAATAACATGTATTTTTTTTTAGCAACCTTTTAAGCAACCTTACCCTATAAATGTTCTGTTGTATAATTAGACCTTTTAAAAATAAAAATTGACCTACGCACAATATACGTTTTTTATTATAAAAAATATCGACTATCCATCGTAGCAGTACATCCCATCACTAAATACGTCTATGGCGTTACGTTATACGCATAACACTTTGCTTAATTTTTCATTCAATTTGATTTTATTTCTTGATTAGAACATTCTGGTTGGGTTTAATTTAATTTACTACAGTTATTAATTATTTAATATATTACGAATGTGGTACAACTGAAATATTAAGTCATAAATTGTAAATCGCGGCAACTTTCAAGAGTGAAACGAAATGTTACTGAAACTGTCACCCGCACCATGCTACAGCGCAAATAGTGTAAAGTCATCAACACAACTCTCTAAGACCACGTAAGTCCAAAGAATAACTGTTTCATGAAATCATCATTCTTTGGACTTACGTGGTCTTGGAGAGTTGTGTTGATGACTTTAATGATTATAATTCCGTAAATACATATTTGTTACGGCCGCGAATCATATTTTGATCGATGTACAACTTAATACTGACCAGCAAATTGCAAAAAACGTAAGAAAATTTGAATTTCGCGGGCTACCTTAGCGCTTCCCCCTTAAGATGTCGAGTCTGTCACATTTCTCAAATCCTGTAAAATATGAGTGATATAGGTACTACTGAAAGTAATAAATATGCTGCGGTAAATACACTTTTCATGACAAGACGAAACAACATCAACATTCTCGTGAGTAAAGTGAGTATCGAGTGAGGATAACAAACATGACGTAGGTTGCACGTAATAAATTAACACGTGCGTTAAACTCACTCGATTGAATAGGTGAACTAAATAAATCTCGATGTATTTGTCAAGTGGTAATAAAAAATAAAATAAAAACAACCGAAATTAAAGTTATTTCCCACGTTTTTTTTTTTTGGTAATTGGTTGTTTTTTGAAGTGAAAACTTCTTTAGGCGCGTTGGGCATTTTTGAGATGAAACTAAACCATTAATTTCGCGACACCGTGATGAGACCAGCTTTTGACCATTAAAAGATATCAACGCGTTGATTACCGCGGTGCCGATTTTTTTTTCAAGTTTTCGCTTATGTCGGCACTCCGGGAGTGCTATTGAGTTTTTTATAAAAAGTCTTTTATTTTTTAAATTTTTGTTATCTTACTTACCCCACACCGATTCATATACCACTCTTGCTATGTAAACAAGTGACCATAGTTGGTAAAATTTAAATGCGATCACCGCGCAAGCTTCTTTTACCAAAGAGTTTTCTAAATCGGTCCACAATTGATAAAAATATCGATCAACATACATTAAAAAAATACATACATACAGACGAACAGATAACCTCCTCCTGTTTTGAAGTTGGTTAAAAACGGTGCAATGCAGGGGCTGGTAACAAATACTTAAAAATGGTAGGATTCTACCTGGTGGTGGTCACACTCTTCTTTCTCAACCTACAGGTTACCTAATTGCGTAATACAACTCAATCACAATTTGTTTCGATTTGAAACAGATTGCCATTGCTTTATAAATTGGAAAAAAAAATCTTCTCAACAACGTAAATGACGCAATGAATGTTGTTGAACTGTCAAAATGTAACAAATTTGTCATAATTGTTTACGAAAATAAGTTACGCAATTAGGGTACTTACTGATTGATAATATGTTTTTTTTTTATTTATGTCTCGATGTTTTTTATTATTATTATTTTATGTTAGATTACAATGTAGGTAAGTATACATTTCGATACAATGTAAAAATTGTTAATTATATAAATAAATATTCTTAGTGATAAGTATTTGTTTTTCTATTAAAGTCCTGTCTAGTTTGTCTAGCTAACTACTTTGCAGAGTTCTACGTTTTGTTTATTCACAAAACCGGTCACGTCACAGGTCACACACATTTCTCATTTCTCGTAAGGTAGGTCAAGGCAATAATCATAATTCGCAAAAATGAGTACCTACATTATGTCACTACTCACTAGCGACGTAATATATAACGTAAAACGGTCGGAAGAGCAACAGACAAACGACTAGATTAAATTTATATTCATTAAGATAAGGAATTTGTTTGCATTATTACTTAATTAAAATAATTTCTCACTGCTACGTAACCAGTTTTTGATAATGGGTGACATTTAGCGTACGCAATCAGTGTTATAAATATTTACAACCGAGAGTTCAAGATCAATGGAACTTGATGTAATCGTTGATTTCTAAAATAATAGATCAGTGGAGCGGTCAAACTAGGAACGTATTATTTTGAAAGCAATGCTGTTCCAAAGTATCTCTAAATAAAATTAATAAAACTCGTAGCAGAAAACCACAGGACGAGATTCCAACTCAATTATGTCGAACCGTGTTAAACTCGGAACTACCATTATAGAGAGCGACCTATTTGCCTAAAATAAGAACGTATTTTTAGAGAAACTTTACAAAACTATGTGGACCAAACATTCTCACCATCGTCAGTCTTCACCATGCCAATGGTTCCACCGGTGTAAATAACTAAAACACGTCGTTCACTGGCGTCAAGAGCCCTAGAAAGTCTCCTCCCTCTTTTAAAATCCGGAAGAAGATTCGCGCCAAATTTTGACTTATTCACACCATTGTTCAACTTTTTAGCATCACCGTTGACTTCCATTTTTGAAAAAATATTTTTTATCGAACTTTTTTTCGCGCTAATCCGTCGTTCCGCTTACGGTGCGTTCGTCGCGGCTCTGAAACGCAGACTGAAGCATTAAGACTGAAATTAATGGCGGCGTAAGATGCCTTGTTATCGACACGTGCATAGATGACAGACGGCCCTTACAGCTTCTCTAGTGATGCGAAATTTCCCCGGAATCAACTGACCTTGACCTTTCACGGAGCTTATCTATGTTTATGCCCGAATTATGATAAGTACCTTAAGAAACAATCTAAATATGCAAATGATTCTCTATTTGAAACTGTTTCTCTATTCAAATATCGAGTAAAAGAGCATTAATTACCTTTCCTCTCAACTGTGAGTATGTATGTATATGTATTAATTTAAGTATATGTTATTTTTTGCGTTATACGTGTAGGTATATTTAACATTTTAGTTTTAAGACTTTGCATATTCATATTTTCTCTTGTTGTTCTCACACACTGTTGTCTACATTTCTTTTTCATTCATCCTTTCGCAGATCTAATGGTCTGCAGTACTTTCGTACTTAAATTATAATTATGTTATATCTAAATGTATTTTACTGTGTGTACATAAAAAATAAAATAAATAAAATGATTTATTATATGTGACAAGGGATGAGGACAAGTTTATTCAAGCATGCTATTAATTCGCCAGGTCAATAAAACATTGTTAACGTTGTTTTTTTACTTCTCATCTTGGTTTATGGGTGAGTTTAGAAACACCAATCTCGCACACTAAGGCCCGTAAACTTTTGATGGATTGAAACAAATTTTAAGTAATCTTTGAATTTTGAGTGAGGTTTACAGAACCTCGGGCCTAGAACACCCAGATCCAGGACTTTGTATAAAGCCCCTACAAATATCGTTTACCTGTGAGAACCGACTCACGACCTGTACTTAGCGCAGAAGCCCATCGCTTATTCACTGAGTCGATACAGCAGTAAATTCTGCATCAAACAACGTGTATTGATAATGCAGTATAAAACAATCATAGAGATTGATAATATTTATAGGATGGCCACCGATTATCATAAATTCCCCTTCAATTACTGCATTAATAATAATGTTAAGAAACAGTTACAATATTAAGTAAAGTACTAGGGGATACAGTATTTTTTACTACTTAACGGGGAATCCTTTTCCCTAAGGGTCTCAGGGAGGTGGAAGTCTGCCGGGGTTGCGAAGAAAACCGAAAGGGAGATCGTGGCCCCCGGCAACAGGGCAACGGAAGGAACATGGGTGGGTTTTAGTCAGTAAGAGTCTGACACGCCCTCCCGCTCCGCCCAGAGCGGGAGAAGTTATGTGATGACTTCCCACCCTCAAAAAAAAAAAAAAAGGGTGGTGGAAGTAAGTAAAAAAACCGGCCAAGTCCGTGTCGGACCACGCACAATGAAAGGTTCCGTAATTGGGATGACTTTATCCTAAGAACAAACTTAACATTGTAGTTGAAAACCATGCTTTCCCATACATTCCAACTGCAAGTGTAAGTTTGTACGCACAATGTTGAGTGATTTACCATGTATATAAGACCATAGACTTCTTCGGCTATGTACATTTCTGTGCTTGAAGTATTAAATAAATAAATAATTAAGCATAAAAATAGACACTGTATTTTTTTTTTTTCAAAATTTTAGGCTCAGTATTTTCGGAAATAAGGGTGGAATGGTCAATTTTCATCGATTTTATTAAATATCTTTAAAAGTATGTAAGTATTCTAAAATTAAAAAAAAATGTATTTGAAATTCTCGCAATAAGGCCTTTCATTTGATATGTCACACAGTACAGTTTGCAAAACTTTTGTTTTAATTTTCTTCTTTGCCCCCAAAAGTGACGCCCATATTCAAAATTTATTTATTTATGTTACAAGTCCGTGTTTGGATCACAGAAATACATATGTGATCTTAATCGGTTCATAAGATTCGGAGCAAATTGGCTGTGACAGACGGACAGACAGACAGACACATGAGTGATCCTATAAGGGTTCCGTTTTTTCCTTTTAAGGTACGGAACCCTAAAAACACAGAAAAAATGAGACGAACATAAAAACTTTTTTTAAATCACGCTGAATCACGCGATAAAATGGTCATCATCATCATCATTTTAGTCGAAAGACGTCCACTGCTGGACATAGGCCTCCATCAAGCACCACCACTTCGACCGGTTCTGTGCTTCCCGCATCCAGCGGATTCCTTCACAAGGTCATCGATCCACCTTGAATACTAGAATCCACTGATAAAAATGCAGCTTTTATAAATTTAATATAACGAACGTATTCTAAAAATATCACCATTCATACAATAGCGCGGTAAACAGTGCATGCGCACCTACAACTGTGTCTGTATATACAAAATAGGTATACATACTTGTATATCGGTAGGTACACAAGTTGACTGTCAGGTATTTTCCCGCGTATAAAGGCAGGCTCAAAATTTAGCCAAGCGAGAGTGACGTTTACGCTGAGGAATCTCAACAGAGGGATATATCGATATGAACTAAATATTCGACTCAATATGATATTCGACTATTATAACTATTATAAGAACATTGATTGGATCATGTTTTCCGCCATTTGTCGTAGGACGAATAAAAGACTAATTTCATTTGCATATCATAGGTTGAGTAGGTAACATTAAATACCTATTTCCGGGATAAAACAATTATAATTAGTAAAATAGGTACCTTATCTATTATTAACTTGCGCATGCTACTCAGTAAACTTCCTCCCCTTGACAAATAATCATATCAATTAATTGTAAGAGCGAAATGTGCTCTAACACATTTGTCAGGAGCTGGATGTATCTACTTGGCGAGTTTTCAGAGCCAATGCTTCTATAATCTTTATATACCTATATAATTCTTCTGTACGTGTTTGTCACCTAAATCCTCCTAAACGGCTAGACCGATTTGGATGAAATGTTGTGTGTATATTTGAGGGAATGGATGGAAAATTGATGGTTTGAAAATATAATTGAACCGGATAAGTGGCGCTGTTCGAACAGGACAACGTATGTCGGGTCCGCTAGTATATTATATTAAATTAAATTCGCATTTAAGTGTCCGTCTGTGTGAGCGCGTTATTCTTCGAAACTATGCATGGTTTTGAAGTAGTTTTCACCGTCATTTAGACAATATATTCCAGAAGGCTTATTTGTGCCTTAAATCATTAATATTTAAATGTCTATTCAGATATAAGAAAGAAAGCAAAAGTATTTATTGAGACTCGCATAGGAAAGCACAAATTAAAGTAAGACACATTCATAAAAACATAAATTTAAAAAAAAACTTTGGCATGAATACGGAACACTAAAAAAAGTGGTGGCACTCCGGGAATGCCGACAAAACTGAAAACTTGAACAAGATCGCCTTGGTGGAAGAAAATTACTTGTATAGAACATTGGTCCGTAACCTTTCGATAGGTTACGGTTAATAAAGAGCACAATCGCATTTACAAAAAAAAAAACTTCCGAAACCTTTAAAGTAAAAATACTTGCATAGAACATTGATCCGTAACTTAATATAAATAAAGAGCACAATCGCGTTTACAAAAATGAGGTGTCGGTAACGGTGTCGCGAGTTCAATTGTTTTTCCCATCTCAAAAATGCCCAACGCGCCTAAGGAAGTTTTCACTTCAAAAAAACAAAGTAAAATTAAAATAAAAGGAGAAATTCCTGTACGAAGCCAAAAGGCTCCTATCTCAGCATGATGCTGCGACATTTAAAAATAAATGGGAGACTGGTCCGCCTTCTGTCATTCATTTTGGACAAGTATCGCTACCGAGCTCATCAGCCATACCGTGGCGATATCACTTAATCTGAATAGGCCATAAATTACACATAGTAAAGAAATCTCTATGTTTTATCAAGTCGTAAAAACCATGCGGAGCAGGCGCGGGTCGCTAGTCTTCAATAATAATATTATAAAGAGAAAAGATTTGTATTTTCATTTGTAACGAATAAACTCGAAAACTCCTGGACCGATTTTAAAAATTCTTTCACGAGTAGAGTGCTACATTATTGCTGAGTAACATAGGCTACTTATTTATAAAGGTACCACGCGGGCAGAGCCGCTGAAGCTATTTTTAATCTTATAACTAATATTATATTATTATACTTGCGATAGGGAGTTTATTTGTTTGTTATGACTTTCACGCAAATACGGTTGAACGGATTGTTAACTCCTTTTCGTGTGGTTAGTGACTAACCTGGTGTCAGAATTTTAAGCCGGCCATGGGCCTCTGACTTGGCTTCTCACGCCGCCGCCGCGCCGCCGTCGAGAAATATCTCAGGCATGCCGGTTGCCTCACGATATATTCCTTCACCGTTTTTGAAGCAAGTGATAATTATACAATACACATATGTATCCGAAAAGTCAGAGGTGCGTGCCTTGGATACGAACTTGACACCTATGACTTGGCAGTCTGACGGTCACACCACTAGGCTATCACTGCTTGCACGGATCATTATGAAAATGGCAGATAGCCTGGGACCTCATAAGCTCACCTCAGCTTTTCATCCTAGATCGCAGACGCGGTGATGTCTGCGGATTAATTTTTATGTTATTTAATAATATTTATTCTTATATTTCGTTGTGTAGATGTCTTTTATTCTAAGCACTATTTGATTTTATTTTGCTACCTACCTATTTAATAAACAAATCACTGAACCTGACTTGATTTCCGTACATCATCTTTTTTTTCGGGTGACCACTGAAAATCAGCGCTGTGCTGTGGGTCTCCCACTACATCATGCTGAGTGGATGCCGTCTTGTCACAGTCATGTCGTGCAGCTGCCGACTAATTTCTATTTTATGCTCGTGATTTAGTATGTACTTTTTGTTGTTTTCGTTTACTCTTGTCTTTTAAGTATGTACGTGTCTCTGTGACAAATAAACCTACTTTTCTCCTTTCTTTCAGACGAAGTCGCAGCTAGTTGTAAATAAAAGGTAAAGGAAACTGAACATCTCACCATCATCAGTCTTTATCATGCCTATGGTGCCGCCGGTGTAGATAACAAGAACAACATGAGAACTGAGACTGACCTACAAAATGAAAAAAACATAAGAAAATTTGAATTTCGCGGGCATGGTCGAAGGTTCTTCCTTAAGGCGAAAGCGCCAGGGTAGCTCGCGAAATTCAATTTTTTTTAGGTTTTTTGCAATTTGCTGGTCAGTATTAAGTTGTACGTTGATTAATATACGATTCGCGGCCGTAACAAATATGTATTTACAGAATTATAATCATTAAAGTCATCAACACAACTCTCTAAGACCACGTAAGTCCAAAGAATAACTGTTTCATGAAATCATCATTCTTTGGACTTACGTGGTCTTAGAGAGTTGTGTGGATGACTTTAATGATTATAATTCTGTAAATACATATTTGTTACGGCCGCGAATCATATTTTGATCGATGTACAACTTAATACTGACCAGCAAATTGCAAAAAACGTAAGAAAATTTGAATTTCGCGGGCTACCTTAGCGCTTCCCCCTTAAGATGTCGAGTCTGTCACATTTCTCAAATCTTGTAAAATACGAGTGATATACTACTGAAAGTAATAAATATGCTGCGGTAAATACACTTTTCATAGCAAGACGAAACCACATCAACAGTCTCGTGAGTAACGTGAGTGTCGAGTGAGGATAACAAACATGACGTAGGTTGCACGTAATAAATTAACACGTGCGTTAAACTCACTCGATTGAATAGGTGAACTAAATAAATCTCGATGTATTTGTCAAGTGGTAATAAAAAATAAAATAAAAACAACCGAAATTAAAGTTATTTTCCACGGTTTTTTTTTGGTAATTGGTTGTTTTTTGAAGTGAAAACTTCTTTAGGCGCGTTGGGCATTTTTGAGATGAAACTAAACCATTAATTTCGCGACACCGTGATGACACCAGCTTTTGACCATTAAAAGATATCAACGCGTTGAATACCGCGGTGCCAATTTTTTTTTCAAGTTTTCACTTCTGTCAGCACTCCGGGAGTGCCATTGACTTTTTTATAAAAAGACTTTTATTTTTTTTATTTTTGTTATCTTACCTACCCCACACTGATTCATATACCACTCTTGTTATGTAAACAAGTGACCATAGTTAATAAAACTTAAATGCGATCACCGCGCCAGCTTCTTCTACCAAAGAATTTTCTAAATCGGTTCAAAATTGATAAAACAATCGATCAACATTACATTAAAAAAATACATACATACAGACGAACAGATAACCTCCTCCTTTTTTGAAGTTGGTTAAAAACGGTGCAATGCAGGGGCTGGTAACAAATACTTAAAAATGGTAGGATTCTACCTGGTGGTGGTCACACTCTTCTTTCTCAACCTACAGGTTACCTAATTGCGTAATACAACTCAATCACAATTTGTTTCGATTTGAAACAGATTGCCATTGCTTTATAAATTGGAAAAAAAAATCTTCTCAACAACGTAAATGACGCAATGAATGTTGTTGAACTGTCAAAATGTAACAAATTTGTCATAATTGTTTACGAAAATAAGTTATGCAATTAGGGTACTTACTGATTGATAATATGTTTTTTTTTTTTTAATTTATGTCTCGATGTTTTTTATTATTATTATTTTATGTTAGATTACCATGTAGGTATACATTTCGATACAATGTAAAAATTGTTAATTATATAAATAAATATTCTTTGTGATAAGTACTTATGTTTTTCTATTAAAGTCCTGTCTAGTTTGTCTAGCTAACTACTTTGCAGAGTTCTAGGTTTTGTTTATTCACAAAACCGGTCACGTCACAGGTCACACACATTTCTCATTCCTCGTAAGGTAGGTCAAGGTAATAATCATAATTCGCAAAAATAAGTACCTACATTATGTCACTACTCACTAGCGACGTAATATATAACGTAAAACGGTCTGAAGAGCAACAGACAAACGACTAGATTAAATTTATATTCATTAAGATAAGGAATTTGTTTGCATTATTACTTAATTAAAATAATTTCTCACTGCTACGTAACCAGTTTTTGATAATGGGTGACATTTAGCGTACGCAATCAGTGTTATAAATATTTACAACCGAGAGTTCAAGATCAATGGAACTTGATGTAATCGTTGATTTCTAAAATAATAGATCAGTGGAGCGGTCAAACTAGGAACGTATTATTTTGAAAGCAATGCTGTTCCAAAGTATCTCTAAATAAAATTAATAAAACTCGTAGCAGAAAACCACAGGACGAGATTCCAACTCAATTATGTCGAACCGTGTTAAACTCGGAACTACCATTATAGAGAGCGACCTATTTGCCTAAAATAAGAACGTATTTTTAGAGAAACTTTACAAAACTATGTGGACCAAAGATTCTCACCATCGTCAGTCTTCACCATGCCAATGGTTCCACCGGTGTAAATAACTAAAACACGTCGTTCACTGGCGTCAAGAGCCCTAGAAAGTCTCCTCCCTCTTTTAAAATCCGGAAGAAGATTCGCGCCAAATTTTGACTTATTCACACCATTGTTCAACTTTTTAGCATCACCGTTGACTTCCATTTTTGAAAAAATATTTTTATCGAACTTTTTTTCGCGCTAATCCGTCGTTCCGCTTACGGTGCGTTCGTCGCGGCTCTGAAACGCAGACTGAAGCATTAAGACTGAAATTAATGGCGGCGTAGGATGCCTTGTTATCGACACGTGCATAGATGACAGACGGCCCTTACAGCTTCTCTAGTGATGCGAAATTTCCCCGGAATCAACTGACCTTGACCTTTCACGGAGCTTATCTATGTTTATGCCCGAATTATGATAAGTACCTTAAGAAACAATCTAAATATGCAGATGATTCTCTATTTGAAACTGTTTCTCTATTCAAATATCGAGTAAAAGAGCATTAATTACCTTTCCTCTCAACTGTGAGTATGTATGTATATGTATTAATTTAAGTATATGTTATTTTTTGCGTTATACGTGTAGGTATATTTAACATTTTAGTTTTAAGACTTTGCATATTCATATTTTCTCTTGTTGTTCTCACACACTGTTGTCTACATTTCTTTTTCATTCATCCTTTCGCAGATCTAATGGTCTGCAGTACTTTCGTACTCAAATTATAATTATGTTATATCTAAATGTATTTTACTGTGTGTACATAAAAAATAAAATAAATAAAATGATTTATTATATGTGACAAGGGATGAGGACAAGTTTATTCAAGCATGCTATTAATTCGCCAGGTCAATAAAACATTCGTCTATTGTTGAGTCGTTGTTTTTTTACTTCTCATCTTGGTTTGAGTGAGTTTAGAAACACCAATCTCGCAGACTAAGGCCCGTAAACTTTTGATGGATTGAAACAAATTTTAAGTAATCTTCTAATTTTGAGTGAGGTTTACAGAACCTCGGGCCTAGAACACCCAGATCCAGGACTTTGTATAAAGCCCCTACAAATATCGTTTACCTGTGAGAACCGACCCACGACCTGTACTTAGCGCAGAAGCCCATCGCTTATTCACTGAGTCGATACAGCAGTAAATTCTGCATCAAACAACGTGTATTGATAATGCAGTATAAAACAATCATAGAGATCGATAATATTTATAGGATGGCCACCGATTATCATAAATTCCCCTTCAATTACTGCATTAATAATAATGTTAAGAAACAGTTACAATATTAAGCAAAGTACTAGGGGATATAGTATTTTTTACTACTTAACAGGGAATCCTTTTCCCTAAGGGTCTAAGGGGGGTGGAAGTAAGTAAAAAAACCGGCCATGTCCGTGTCGGACCACGCACATTGAAAGGTTCCGTAATTGGGATGAATTTATCCTAAGAACAAACTTAACATTGTAGTTGAAAACCATGCTTCCCCATACATTACAACTGCAAGTGTAAGTTTGTACGCACAATGTTGAGTGATTTACCATGTATATAAGACCATAGACTTCTTCGGCTATGTACATTTCTGTGCTTGAAGTATTAAATAAATAAATAAATAGGCATAAAAATAAACACTGTATTTTTTTTTTTTCAAAATTTTAGGCTCAGTATTTTCGGAAATAAGGGTGGAATGGTCAATTTTCATCGATTTTATTAAATATCTTTAAAAGTATGTATTCTAAAATTTAAAAAAAAATGTATTTGAAATTCTCGCAATAAGGCCTTTCATTTGATATGTCACACAGTACAGTTTGCAAAACTTTTTAATTTTCTTCTTTGCCCCCAAAAGTGACGCCCATATTCAAAATTTATTTATTTATGTTACAAGTCCGTGTTTGGATCACAGAAATACATATGTGATCTTAATCGGTCCATAAGAGTCGGAGCAAATTGGCTGTGACAGACGGACAGACAGACAGACACATGAGTGATCCTATAAGGGTTCCGTTTTTTCCTTTTAAGGTACGGAACCCTAAAAACACAGAGAAAATGAGACGAACATATAAACTTTTTTTAAATCACGCTGAATCACGCGATAAAATGGTCATCATCATCATCATTTTAGTCGAAAGACGTCCACTGCTGGACATAGGCCTCCATCAAGCACCACCACTTCGACCGGTTCTGTGCTTCCCGCATCCAGCGGATTCCTGCGGCCTTCACAAGGTCATCGATCCACCTTGAATACTAGAATCCACTGATAAAAATGCAGCTTTTATAAATTTAATATAACGAACGTATTCTAAAAATATCACCATTCATACAATAGCGCGGTAAACAGTGCATGCGCACCTACAACTGTGTCTGTATATACAAAATAGGTATACATACTTGTATATCGGTAGGTACACAAGTTGACTGTCAGGTATTTTCCCGCGTATAAAGGCAGGCTCAAAATTTAGCCAAGCGAGAGTGACGTTTACGCTGAGGAATCTCAACAGAGGGATATATCGATATGAACTAAATATTCGACTCAATATGATATTCGACTATTATAACTATTATAAGAACATTGATTGGATCATGTTTTCCGCCATTTGTCGTAGGACGAATAAAAGACTAATTTCATTTGCATCATAGGTTGAGTAGGTAACATGAAATACCTATTTCCGGGATAAAACAATTATAATTAGTAAAATAGGTACCTTATCTATTGTTAACTTGCGCATGCTACTCAGTAAACTTCCTCCCCTTGACAAATAATCATATCAATTAATTGTAAGAGCAAAATGTGCTCTAACACATTTGTCAGGAACTGGATGTATCTACTTGGCGAGTTTTCAGAGCCAATGCTTCTATAATCTTTATATACCTATATAATTCTTCTGTACGTGTTTGTCACCTAAATCCTCCTAAACGGCTAGACCGATTTGGATGAAATGTTGTGTGTATATTTGAGGGAATGGATGGAAAATTGATGGTTTGAAAATATAATTGAACCGGATAAGTGGCGCTGTTCGAACAGGACAACGTATGTCGGGTCCGCTAGTATATTATATTAAATTAAATTCGCATTTAAGTGTCCGTCTGTGTGAGCGCGTTATTCTTCGAAACTATGCATGGTTTTGAAGTAGTTTTCACCGTCATTTAGAGAATATATTCCAGAAGGCTTATCTGTGCCTTAAATCATTAATATTTAAATGTCTATTCAGATATAAGAAAGAAAGCAAAAGTATTTATTGAGACTCGCATAGGAAAGCACAAATTAAAGTAAGACACATTCATAAAAACATAAATTTAAAAAAAAACTTTGGCATGAATACGGAACACTAAAAAAAGTGGTGGCACTCCGGGAATGCCGACAAAACTGAAAACTTGAACAAGATCGCCTTGGTGGAAGAAAATTACTTGTATAGAACATTGGTCCGTAACCTATCGAAATAAAGAGCACAATCGCATTTACAAAAAAAAAAACTTCCGAAACCTTTAAAGTAAAAATACTTGCATAGAACATTGATCCGTAACTTAATATAAATAAAGAGCACAATCGCGTTTACAAAAATGAGGTGTCGGTAACGGTGTCGCGAGTTCAATTGTTTTTCCCATCTCAAAAATGCCCAACGCGCCTAAGGAAGTTTTCACTTCAAAAAAACAAAGTAAAATTAAAATAAAAGCAGAAAGTCCTGTACGAGGACAAAAGGCTCCTATCTCAGCATGATGCTGCGACATTTAAAAATAAATGGGAGACTGGTCCGCCTTCTGTCATTCATTTTGGACAAGTATCGCTACCGAGCTCATCAGCCATACCGTGGCGATATCACTTAATCTGAATAGGCCATAAATTACACATAGTAAAGAAATCTCTATGTTTTGTCAAGTCGTAAAAACCATGCGGAGCAGGCGCGGGTCGCTAGTCTTCAATAATAATATTATAAAGAGAAAAGATTTGTATTTTCATTTGTAACGAATAAACTCGAAAACTCCTGGACCGATTTTAAAAATTCTTTCACGAGTAGAGCGCTACATTATTGCTGAGTAACATAGGCTACTTATTTATAAAGGTATCACGTGGGCAGAGCCGCTGAAGCTAGTCTTAACCTTATAACTAATATTATATTATACTTGCGATAGGGAGTTTATTTGTTTGTTATGACTTTCACGCAAATACGGTTGAACGGATTGTTAACTCCTTTTCGTGTGGTTAGTGACTAACCTGGTGTCAGAGTTTTAAGCCGGCCATGGGCCTCTGACTTGGCTTCTCACGCCGCCGCCGCGCCGCCGTCGAGAAATATCTCAGGCATGCCGGTTGCCTCACGATATATTCCTTCACCGTTTTTGAAGCAAGTGATAATTATACAATACACATAGGTATCCGAAAAGTCAGAGGTGCGTGCCTTGGATACGAACTTGACACCTATGACTTGGCAGTCTGACGGTCACACCACTAGGCTATCACTGCTTGCACGGATCATTATGAAAATGGCAGATAGCCTGGGACCTCATAAGCTCACCTCAGCTTTTCATCCTAGATCGCAGACGCGGTGATGTCTGCGGATTAATTTTTATGTTATTTAATAATATTTATTCTTATATTTCGTTGTGTAGATGTCTTTTATTCTAAGCACTATTTGATTTTATTTTGCTACCTACCTATTTAATAAACAAATCACTGAACCTGACTTGATTTCCGTACATCATCTTTTTTTTCGGGTGACCACTGAAAATCAGCGCTGTGCTGTGGGTCTCCCACTACATCATGCTGAGTGGATGCCGTCTTGTCACAGTCATGTCGTGCAGCTGCCGACTAATTTCTATTTTATGCTCGTGATTTAGTATGTACTTTTTGTTGTTTTCGTTTACTCTTGTCTTTTAAGTATGTACGTGTCTCTGTGACAAATAAACCTACTTTTCTCCTTTCTTTCAGACGAAGTCGCAGCTAGTTGTAAATAAAAGGTAAAGGAAACTGAACATCTCACCATCATCAGTCTTTATCATGCCTATGGTGCCGCCGGTGTAGATAACAAGAACAGATTTCTCCATTTTCTTAGTAAAAGTTCTGGCGACTTGAACATACTGAACGCCGGGGAAATCTAGCGGCCCAGTTAAAGACAGCATTGTGATTCAATTTCAACATCAACACTTCGTTTAGGGACTTTTGTTAAAGATACAGTAAAATTTTGAAAATTATTTGTTGATTTTTTGTGCAATGTCAACGCACGTCTTTTGACAGTTTTTTTTTTTGTCAATGTCTTCTGCTGTTCTTCGTTCAAAGTACGAACTAGAAATTGTTACCTCTTCCGTTTTCACATAAGTTATTTCTACCCAGAGTGCCTGTAATTGGTTTGAACTAAATGCTTTGAGTTTGAGTTTGGGTCACAGCGCACCCAAATCAGTTCGTACCGGTCTAGGTTGCTGAATATGGTTAATATTTGATTTTTAATAAAAAAATAGTTTTTTTTTTTTTAAATATCTTTATAATATGCACATATCGAAATGAGGGAATCTGTGCATAATTTTATCGACGGAAAAAATATTTAAAAAATCTAATTTCTTTTTAAGCTAGGTATGTACTTTGGGCGACTTATTGAGAAATTTTACGATTATTGTAAAAATTTATGAAAAAAAAACTGATTTTTGCTAAAACAACATGTTTATTTTCGATTGAGGGTAGTTTTTTTCCACAATTTTCATTTTATGAGGATGCCTAATTACTTTCGATCATTGTGGAGTTTATTTCAGCGCGATAGATCATTTAGTTTAAAAGTAAAAAATATTTTTTTTTTTTTTTCCGTCGATGAAGTTAAGCATAGATTCCCTCATTTCGATATGTGCACATTATAAAGACTCAGGCTATATTTCAAATATTTTAAAATGTCAAATTACTCGAAAATGGTTAACATTGGCATAGCAGTCATCGGGGTAATGGGGTTGCAAATGACCTCTCCTACACGGATCTTATCAATTTTTGTACAACTTCTTTATGCATGCAGAGTTTACCTGTATGTGATTGTTGCACTGTTTCATATACATTTTTGCATATTACTCATAAGCATTAATCCAGTTTAAACAATTTTTGGTGAACCTATAAATAAATAAAATAAATGTAAGAATATTTTTACCACGAAATGAGTTTCTACATTTTATCAATAACCCTGTATACAAAAATCAATTGCCGTGCGTTAGTCTCGCAAAAACTCGAAAATGGCTCTACCGATTATGATGAAACTTTGGTAAGTTGTTGTGAGCGCGCTGGAGAAGCTACCGAACAAAAAAAAAAGACATTACAACGCATGCCAGGCATTAGCTAGTTAGAAATAGTTATCTATCTACCTGGACTAAGACATAATAATATTGATATAACTCCATATCTATGACGGCTAACCCACCACCCATGGACCGACTTTTATCTATTGCCACAACTACTAGATTGATAGAACTAAGGTCTATTTATAACCTTGTTTCCAATTGATGTTATTTCCACTTAAAAAAAAACATCAACTTTAATTAAGTAAATTAGACTGACTGTTGAAAAGTCATAAAAATATGAAGTTATAGCGCAAACTGAACATTATGTGTAGGTATTACAGTTGTTTTTCCTGAAACTCGTGTTTGTTTACATGTTTGGTAAATAAATTGCGAACACATATTAAGTATTCCATCTAACTCACCTACTTTCAATCAGCTTCCTACAGTATCACTTTACAAGACATTGGATTCAGTTCAGTCATCTCGCGTTCTTACTCTGTAACGGTTCTGTGTATATTCTTTGCTTATTTGCATTTAATATCTGCAATGGTAAGCGAATTTTCCAGTATATTATAGTTTCTACCAGCTTTTGTCCCCGGCTTCGTCCGCTTGGAGGTTGGAAATTATCCTAGGGACCATAATATCACGATAAAAAAAACCTAAGTTCTAACCCAGGTTATGGAGGACTACTCCCTAAAAAAAACTGGCACTCCGGGAGTGCCGGCAAAAGTGAAAACTTGAAAAAAATCGGCACAGCGGTAATCGACGCGTTGATGTCTTTTACTCCACGCACCGCGGCAATCAACGCGTTGATATCTTTTTAATGGTCAAAAGGTGGTGTCATCACGGTGTCGCGAAATCAATGGTTTAGTTCAATTTCAAAAACGCCCAACGCGCTTAAAGAAGTTTTCACTTCAAAACTTTGTACTCCGTCTCACTTACAGACATGTCGTAAATGAGACGGAGTACGGAACGCCCGTAACTTCAGCCGAAACTACGGATATCGCTTAGGGAGTAGACCCCCTGTCTACCTGTGTCCCAGACTTCATAAAATTCATTCAGCCGTTTAGGATTAGGGGTCTCGAGCACTAGACGACCACGACCATGACCAGTGGTCGCAGCGACCAGGTAAACTAAGTAGGAATACCAAGGAGATTTATTTTTTTGTAGGTATATCCAAAGGGCCTTGTCAAGTAAAATTATCTATCCCATAAAAACATAAATGTGAAAATGGGAGCCAACTTCTATAGATAATCCTGAAAATTATTTATAAGAATGTACAACATTTTAAAATAAATTTAAAACACAATTTGATTTGATGATTTCAAGATTTCACTTGGCTAGTTTTAACATGAGTTGTGAAGAATTTTATAAATTCGTAAAAGGTAGCCGACAATTATTGTCCCTCATCTGATAAATATAAAAAGAACGATTGTATCTTCAGTAATTAAAAATAAATATTTCCCAAATCGTTTTTTGGTTTATTTTACCTACAAAAATGTCCTCTCACTAAAATATGGCAACCCTACTATGAAAGTAGGTAAGAATTTTGAACTCTGTTCGGAAGCTTTCCTTCTGCTCGGTTTTATATTCATGTGTTCTAACTGTCACAAACTGGTATAGGTAAATAGGGAATTACGTAGGAATGTTACCTTGCATGTTGATATTACGATATATTTCTCGCTTCGGTGGTGCTGAAAAATAATAGCTCAATAGACTTTTCGATAAAACACAATGAATCTAAAAACAATCGCATGCGAGGATTTTGTACTTTTTATGGCAACCCTACTCGTCGAGTCCGGGAGGGTATCCCCCGACCAGAAACATATTCCGGTTCGTTGCATATAGTTATATCGAGTGGTGGGCGGTGGGTGAAGGGGGGTAGGGTGGCTGAAGGTTAGCAGACCGGTCCTTGAGTTATAAGTAAGTGTAAAGGAAAAATACTGGTATACCTCCATCACTTTCTACTGATATTTACTATACCTACATTCCAAAATATATGGACATAATGGCCTTTCAGAATTAAGAATTTGAAGTTGAGAACTTCTAAAAATCTATTTTATGGAAATAAGACTATTTTATGAAAATAATTGGCGAATTGTCCCCCTTCGGGGAAACAAGGCGTGATGTTATGTTATTTTTTTTTTATTTATTTATTTATTTAATTAAATAATGCATATTTACAATATTAAGCCTTATACTAAAATGGTAGGTATATAATAATGGTTCGACCTGAACTAGGATAAACCTGTATCTCAGGTGTAATAAGTGCTAAATTACATTAAAATTTTCTAAAATTGATGGTAGACATAAATAGTGAGTAACTTAACAGACTAATGATAGGACAATACTTAATTAAAAATAATATTTAACTTAAAACAACCAGTAACTTTTCTGTATCATCATAAGACAAATTTTGTAACCAAGTTGTAATAACATTTTTGCATTGTACCGTTTTTAATGCATACATAGACAAAATTGCGTTTACTTTATTATACAAAAATGGGCCTAAGAATATAAAAAAAACTATACATAAACGAATGCCTTAATCTATAATTATCCATACAGATGTCTTTACGTCTTTTTTCAGTGACAACTCTATCGTACGGCAATTTACAGTGCTGTTTTAATAAAGTATTCATAATGAATAACTGCCGCACTGTCAGAACATTGCAAGATTTATATAAAAATTGGGTCGGGAACAGGATAGGCCGGAATGTGGATACTTTCAGAACAGCTCTGTGCGCGCGCTCCAGTGGTAGTAAAACTGTTTTAGCCGCTCCGTTAGGTGTCATGAAAATATAATTTCGAGAACTATATTGATATTTTAAATAATTTATTTGGTAATTATTTTATAGTAATTGCTGCTTAATTGAATTTGATTCAACATACAACGCTGCAAGTCGCAAAAAAAACTAAGTTGAATTTCGCTAAATACAACTTATAAATACGTTTAAATAGTATCCTTAATTCACTGTAATGCTATAGAGTTAGCAAAGCTAAGCCAGATTCTGGGCGTTCCCTTGCCTTACCGACTTATAGAAAGGCAATAACAATATTCCTGTTACCAACAAAAAATCGAACCTCACTGTAAAAGAAGTCGAAGTCTTTATTTCCAAAAACCCTTCAGGTTCTCATGAATTAAAGTACAATTTGCACAATTAAATATTTATGGAGAGTAAACCGAAATGTGGAGTAAAAGACGAATAATGCTTGGTAAAACTTTCCCTCCGGTTAATGCCCCAAGCCAAAGTTCGTACCCCACAGGGGGTGCCCTTAACAAGCGTTCACCTAGTTTTAATTAGCATAGTTGAATAACCCCTGGCTGGAGGTTTTAAGTGTAGTAGCTTAAGGCACCCACAGGAAAGCCCGGTTAAGTAGTCATGATCTCAGAGGTGAACAAAACAAAATTTAAAAAAAATGGCAAAACTTTAAGATTACAAACACATCTTCTGTTTTCTATTTCCACACAAAATCATGCCTCTTCAATCATCATCATCTGCCTAGCCTTTCCCAACTATGTTGGGGTCGGCTTCCAGTCTAACCGGGTGCAGCTGAATATCAACATTTTACATGGAGCGACTGCCTATCTGACCTCCACAACCCAGTTACTGGGTAACACGGTACCGCTTGGCAAGACTGGTTGTAACGACTGTCAAAGATCCAAGAATGACAGCCGGGACCAATGACTTAGTGTGATTTCCGTGGCACGGAGGAGGAGTATGTAATGGATGATCACCCATCCACGGACCGACCTCGGCAAGCGGAGCTTAACCAGCGATAGACCCGTGCGGCTGCTGCCGCTTCAATCATGAACTTCGCCATGTTTTATTTAACCATTTATGTACACACATATCGCTGTCCCCAGCGAATAAAATGGTAATCGTAACAACCAAATTTTGCAGGAAAAATAAAAAACAGTTTTTTGTGAAAATCTTATTAAGTAATATACATAGCGCAATTGTGCAAATATCAAAAGAAAAGTATTTTTTTACATTCATTACAATACACCTTAAAATCTTGTACCTAACTTCTGAATAAACCGTAGGAAATTAATGAAAAAAATTGACAGAGTGTAATCGGACCTCTAAATATCGAATATGCAATAATCTTAAAACTATCGCAGTAGCACATTACCATTTTATTCGCCGGGGACAGCGATAAATACACAGTCAAGACAAAAGCAACAGAAAAATACGTATGGGAAAACGCTTTAGATGTCATATTATTCCTATCTCTGAGATATTTTGTAGTTTGGACACACCCTACACTCCGACTTTCATTTTTTTATTTGACCACAGGTTTTCAAAGTCGAAGGCGTTCTGGCACCAGTATTCACTCCCTTCTTGGAATCAAGATGTGTGGACCTGTCCATCATACCCATTTACATGGCACATTTGAACAAGCATCGAGTCAACGGCATTCTGGGTAATTATTTACGAAATGAGTCCATGTCAAGTCGAGTTTTTTTTAGCAATAAACATTTTAAACATAGGTACAGTTCTATACCACAGTCCACAATAAAGAAATTAGGCTCCCCAATTTAATTAGCGTCAACGCAACATGTTTTCTTCTCCCATACTTGCCTATAGATCGTCACCCCCAGAGATATAAATACGTCTAGATAGACAGTCATAGCTGTGACGTCGAAAAAAATTGCGTCCAACTGTTGGCCGCTAAATGTACGCACACTAGAAAAGTACAATGACGTGGCGCGAGTTTAAGACGTAGCTGTCACGCATAACAGCATAAAAAGTTGGCCTGTTTGTGTTAGTTCTTTTGTAGCGTGACACTCTATCTAGATATTTAGATAATCAAAGGTCACCCCCATTCTGGCCATAAAATCTTTTACACAGTCCATCCATCGTTTGTTTTGCTGCCAAGTATTATTATCATTTATTTTCTCCCAAAGTAGGTGGAACTACAGGAGAAGGCATGTCCCTGAGTGTTGAAGAGAGGAAGTCACTCCTAGATGCCTGGATAACAGCTGCGAGACCTTTTGGTACCAAAGTCATCGCTCAAGTTGGTGGCGCTCCCTTACCGGATGTTTTAGAACTGGTAATTATATTAAAACCTTGCCTACCTGTTTTCGCATCTCAGTTTATCCATTTGTTATTGAAATGTTTGAATACGTGCACAAATAAAAACAGGTTCGTATTTCAGAACGTCGATTCCACTCAAAGCATATTTAGAATCTTCAAGATTTCCATCGTAACATCGGTGGCAAGGTTTTCCTCACGAACTAAATTTGTTCGGCCCTATGTCCTTTATGCTCAGAGTTACGTAAAGCGTCTTTCAAATAGGGCGGGTCGATGTTGACAGTTTGTGGCGGCCGTGTTGTTTTGGCGGCATCTGTCAAATGCGTTGTTATTTCTTCAGTTACTGATGCCAAATCACCATAGCAAGTTACACGATTGAGCAGCACGTCCAAATGATAAGACTTTATTATCAAAATAAGTGTTCGTTAGTGCAAACGTTGCGCGCATTACGTCCATTTTACAGCAGACGCGGTGGCCCTTCAAAGTCGACTCTCCAACGTTTGGTGACCAAATTCGAGACGACTGGTTCGGTAAACAACCAACCTACACCCTTACGTCAAAGGAACACCAGATCGGCCGTGAACATCGCTGCTGTCTGTGAGAGTGTGCAGGAGACTCCGAGGCAGTCGATTTCTCGCCATGCACAAGAACTCGTTCTTTCGCAGACTTCAACTTCGCGAATTTTCGTCGTAACTTGGGCCTACACCCAGGAGCTGAACTGACCCAGGAGCTGAACTGACCCAGGAGCTCAAAGTGAATGACCATAGACAACGCCGTTTGTTCGCTGACTGGGCTACAGAATATTTGGAAGAGGACCCCGATTTTGGCCGAAAAATCATATTTAGCGACGAGGCGCATTTTTGGATGAATGGTTTTGTGAATAATCAAAATTGCCATATATGGGATGACCACAACCCACATGAGGTTCACCAGGTGGTAGTGCAACCACAAAAAATTACTGTTTGGTGCGGATTTTGGTCCGGCGGCGTCATTGGTCCGTACTTCTTCGAAAACGATGATGGCGAGGCTATTACTATCAACGACGAGTGCTACAGATCAATGATTAACAATTTCTTTTGGCTTGAATTGAACGATATGAACGGGGACAACATGTGGTTCCAACAAGACGGCGCTACGTGTCACACAGGGAGTGACACAATGGACATTCTGCATGAACGGTTCAAGGGTAGGGTTATCTCCCGCCGAGGTGACGTGAATTGGCCGCCAAGATCGTGCGATTTGACCCCGCTAGACTTTTTCTTGTGGGGTTTTCTCAAGTCGCAGGTAAAAAATACGCGATAATCCGCAATCAACCGATGCCCTGAAAGTCAACATAACGCAGGTCATCGCTCAGATTCAGCCGGATCTATGCAGTAGAGTAATTGAAAATTTGACTTCTCGGATCCGTGCCACCGTTCGAAGCCGCGGTGGACATTTAAACGATGTCATATTTCATAAATAATGGCCATTTATGCCATTATTTATGCCTTTCAAATAAAAAAATAATTTCTTTAATATCTCACATACAGCTTGTTTTTATTTAATTTCAACATCGACCCGTCGTTGTTGAAAGACCCTTTATAAAACTAGAGTGACGTTTGAAAATTTCAATTTAATTATCAAAAGTTTGACTGGTTGGAACCGCCTATGGCATTAAGTCCACGTCTGTGCATTTGTGTGCTTGAAATATTAAGTTAGTCACTTGTTTTTCCTCCTCACTAGGCTGAATATGCAGAGAAACTAAAAGCTGACGGTATGATGACTCTTCCGGAACTGTACTACAAGCCGAAGACTGTGGATCAGTTGGTGTGTTACCTGCAGAGAGTCTCCGAGGCAGCACCGACGCTGCCCCTGATTTACTATCACTTCCCTATGATGACCGAAGTCAATGGTAATATGGTTCATTTTCAACATAGAACATTTTGCTATGGGTATTACAATAACAAACTTCATTCGATACTCAATCCTCAATTCTTTAATGCAAACAAAAGTGATACAACGCCATTGTCGCATCATGGCTTAAAACAGAGTAATAAAAGGGTTTTTTTAGGGTTCCGTACCTCAAAAGGAAAAACAGAACCCTTATAGGATTTCTCGTGTGTTTGTCTGTCTGTCCGTCTGTCACAGCCAATTTGCTCCGAATCTTATGGACCGATTAAGTTGAAATTTGGTACACATATGGTATTGTTTTTGTACTTAATATGGGTCTAGGACCTGAAATAAATTATTTTTATTTATTTATATATATTTCTGTGACCCAAACATGAACGTGTAACGTAAATAAATGAATTTTGAATATAGGGCTCACTTTAGGGGGCAAAATATAATTTTAATAAAAAGTTTTTCTAACAGTACCGTTTGATATATCAAATGAAAGGGCTTGTTGCGAGGATCTTAAACATATTTTTTATATAATAATATAATAAATACTTTTAAAGATATTTAAGAAATTCGATGAAAATTGACCACTGACCACCACGATTATCTCCGAAACTATTGGACCAAACATTTTGAAAAAATGCATAATATGGCTTTTTACTCATAAATTACAGGAAGACCAAAAAAACCTAACCTATGGTCTTAAAATAACATGGTAAATCTCTCAATATTGTGCGTACAAACTTACATTTGCAGTTGGAATGTATGGGAGAACATGTATTTCAACTACAATGTTAAGTTAGTATTTGGGATAAATTCATCCCAACTACGGAACCCTTCATTGTGCGTACGCACTTGGCCCGTTTTTTCTTTTTTTATTTACCACATTGCTGGGCAAACCATGGCCAAGAATGGGCGTTTGCCTTTTAGTACGTACAGTCTGATAAAACACAATACGATATACGCTATCAATAAAGCCCATCCAATCATTACCTTTCTTTGCAGTAAACATTCGGCAGGTATTCTCTGAAGCCTCATCCAGACTACCAAACTTCAAAGGTGCAAAGGCTGACCTGGGAATAGCACAGCAAGTCGTCGACTTGCTGGGTGAAGACCAGAAGATATTCATTGGTAACCATGTAAGTTTTACACAGGACACGTGATCAAAGGGCTGGCCTATTTTTAGGTCATTGAATCAGTATTGCCAGCCTTTTGGGCACTTTTCCCACTGACAGCGATGCGAAAGAATTTTTTGATGCCCAATGAGCTGTTCCCCTTTATTTATTTTTTCCTTACTTGTACATAATATAAATATTTTTGTGTTAGATTTTACATTGTATTTAATATTTGTGACAAAATAATGAATAAATAAAGACTTGCTGGATAATCCATCATTTGCGTAGTCTTTACCCTATATCCTGCTCGAATAATGACGAGAAAGAGAGAGTAAAGAAGAGTTAAGAGAGTGAGGAGTCACAAGGAAATAGAGAGGAAGTTATATTGAAAGAATTGCAGAGAAAACCTTTAAAAAAAACTTGTTTGCTTTTCTTTAGCGCCAAAAGTACTTTTAACGATTATCTTCCATAATTCCAACATATCCAAGTAGCTTGACTTAGAACCGAGTACTATTGCTTCGTTCTATAAGTATTCTACCTTCCGCCAGCGGCTTCACCCGCGTGATATCTTTATAAAGTATAGCCTATGTTATTCAGCATTCTACTGGGTTTTTTTTTTTTTTCCGTCCAGTACCTAGTTTTTGAGTTACAATATTATTACAAACTCAATGTTGCCCGTGACTTCATCTGCGTGTATTTTTGTACTTCATTTTTTTTTCCTTACATCTTGGATATTTGACGAAACGTATCCTTTTCCAGGCCCCAGACTACTTAAATGACAAATTTCATAACAATTAGGCGTGAAAAGGAGACAGACAGAGTTACTTTTTGCATTTATAATATACGTGTTTAAATTCCAGCACATCGCGCCATCAGTTCTGATGGGCCACGACTCAAGCATCGCGACTGTTGGCAACCTGTTTCCAGACCTGGTCCATAATATAGTGGAGACAGTGAAGGCTGGAGAGGTGGTGAAGGCCAGGGTCCTGCAGCAGAGACTGAATAAACTGGTCGATACTATTGCTTCTCAAGGTGATCGATCAAACCTTTTATTTTCCGGTTTTGTTAAGACTACCGAACAAAAACAAAAAACATAATGGATAAATTCCGACGTAAAAGAGAGAAGAATGAAAAAAAAGAATTTTATTTGAACCAGTTCCACACAATATACACAATAAAAAAAAAATACGTAAAAACGTATTTTCTAATATCTGTAAGACTAGTAGTGATATAAAAAAGTTCCGATCTGCTGCCTCAGTCAGCTCTTCAATATCAGTCTACTGCTGGACATCATTGTCAGTCATTATCAGTCATCAATATCAGTCTGGCTGCTCAGCTTTTGATTATTGCCACAGAAATCTTCCAACCAACCTTAGTCTTCAACCATTAATTTTAACATCAAATTTTTTAGGGAAATATACATCTACAAAATCCAATCAATGTCATATTTTTCAGGTGAATTCGTCCCTGCCATGAAGGCGACTATGGAACTGATGACTGGCATCAAGGTGGGTTCTACGCGTCAGCCCCTCGTCCCTCTAAACAGCAAACAAAGAAACCGACTTAGAGACGCTTTGATCAGTTTGGATGTCCAACTCCAGATGGCAGCATAGAGATACCCTGCACCAATTCAATACCGTATCAGCATAAAGAACACTATCACACACTATCACTATCACTATCGAAGAGTGAAAGAACACTATCTTTCCACTTCGTCACAGTTGCATAGTTATCTTAAATAACATTTTAATTATATATATTGTAGTGATATTTATTTTAGAAGTATGTATGTAAGTATATTCTTGTATTGTAAGTAGTTTGTATAAATAGTAAATTTTAATTTTTTTTTTCTTCTTTGGTTTATGTTTTTGTTTTATCTTCTACGGTTACACACGTTGTCTACATCTCATTTTTTATAATTTCCTGTCGCAGGTATGCTGGAAGAGATTTCTTTAGAAATAAGCATTGCCTTTGTACGTATTTTTCTGTTCCTTTCTTCTTGTCTGTTTATATGTGTGTGCATAAATGGTTAAATAAATAAATTATCACTAACTAACGACAAGCCCCGGCTTCGCACGGGTTTAATTTATATCTATGTGAAGATGGTATTCTGTTCAAGACACGTTCTGCACAAATTCTGAACCTAACAAGAAACAAATTATTTAAAAAAAACAAAAACCCGACTGCAAAAACAAATAACTGAAAAGAGAAGAACAAGCACTGAACTTTGAACAAAAAAACCGTCTGCAAAAACAAATAACTGAAAAGAAAAGAACAAATTCAAATCATTTTATTTCACATAAACCTACAAAGGCACTTATGAAACGTCAGAAGCTTGGTGCACGTTTTCAATTGGTCGCTTCCGAGAACCAGCACTGAACTTTGTTTTTAGTAAGGTAGGTTTATAGGTTTGTGTGAAATAAAATGATTTGAATTTGTTCTTTTCTTTTCAGTTATTTGTTTTTGCAGACGGTTTTTTTGTTTTTTTAAGCTTTTTAGTTTTATTCATATTTGGAATTGAATCATTACTAGCTTTTATTTGATCAATGATCAATATTGTAGTAATTTATTTAAAAAAACACCTTCCCCTCAATTAATTGTATTTGCAGATGCAATATATAAATATTATATAGCCTATGTCAGTCCCGCAATTAAGACGAATCTAACGACACCTCATATGTTAAAATCAGTTTAAGCTACAGAGCGTGCCAAAGAAATAGACATACATATCTTCGAAAAACATTACCCTCCTTCTGGTGCAGTTGGGTAAAAAGTACTAGGCTTCCATGAATTCAAGATAGTATTTCATCACTATTATTAAGTACTTCTTTTTTATATTTATTTACATAATATATATAGTTTATGTCCATCTAGACTAATTTACCTTTCAAATGGTGAAAATGATTTTAATAGGAGCTGTGGTTCCGAAGATTACCCTCCAAATATACACAAACTCACAAAATTCACTCTCTCTTTCTCACTTTATAATATTAGCATAGATTATTAAGTACAGTTCATCATGTACCTAATCCCTAGTTAGTAAGCACTTTCCAGGAGTCATCTAAACTCCTCTGGAGAGTAATTTCGAAAAAATCCTTCCTTGATTAGAAACTTAGATTTGTAGACTTTGTAGTCCAGGAGATTTCGTCTAGAGTCTCTCTTTGACTATGGAAACCAAACGATTGGTGACTTTATGGTAGGCTCCTAGGCTGCATCAGGTTCTGTAGTTCAGTGCATTTAGTCAAATTAACAGCTTTATTTTATCATTGCCAGTAGATATTCTTAGAAGGACATCAGCTATGATCGTAAATTGTTTCATATTTATACTATTTATATTATAATAAGTTGTATTGTTGGAAAGTTAATAAAAGGTTTATGTTGTGTGTCGTATAATAAAAATGCACTTCATGGACATAAATATTGATATTTTTACTATCTTCGATTTCTTAAATAGCTATTATAGATAATAATGATCAATCATAGGTGAGAAAAGTTGTCCGTTTGTTATTTTCATTTAATTATTCACATCATTCAGGCTGGAAACCTTCTACGATTTATTTTATACTTGAATCCCAGTGTTTTACGAAATTGAACCATGATCCTTCTTAAAACTGACTGTTTTAGAAACAGTGCTCCACGCGCGCCTCAAAGAGATGTCAGACGGGGTCCGTTAAGGCCGATGCCTGCCGGGGGTGCGAAGAAAACCGAAAGAAAGATCGTGGCCCCCGGCAACAGGGCAACTGAAGGAACACACGCCCTCCCGTTCCGCTCAGAGCGGAAGAAGTTATTTGATAATTTCCCATACAAAAAAAAAGACTGGAAACCTTCTACAATTTATTTTATATCCGAATCCAAGTGTTTTCCGAAATTGAACCAAGATCCTTTTAAAAACTGACTATTTTTGAAACTGTTATGCTTTTTTAAAGAGTTGTGGTATCTACATGAAAAATTCGCGAAAATCGAAAGATTATATACCTACCTAATTTCGACGGCAAGGTTGGCGCAGTGGTTAAGCGCTTGACTGCTACACTGCGTGTCACGAGTTCGAATCCAAATATTTGTATGACCTACAAGTAGTTGTTCCGGGTCTGGCTGTTTGTGAGTTTTAAATGTTTCTAAACGCACCCACGATACAGGAGAAATTCCTAGTGTGGGGCAACATTAAAAAAAAAAATATATATATCTTTCATAATTTATGTACCTTGATATGAGCATAACATAATTAAATATTCTATAGATAATAGATAGCACGATCCACGTGCAAAGAAATGCTATTTAAAACTGTTATGTTCAACTTGAAATTACTAAACATATCACGATTTTTTTATAAAAAGCGTACCTATATAATGAAGGTTCATCCATTAATTCCTGCAAACTTACTTTGTCCTTCTACAAGTATGGGGCTTTTAGAATGGGTTATCTTTATTTTTGTGGTGACCTTGACTATATTGGATAGTAAAAGACTACAGGTAAGTACATTGTACAATCCATGAAAAAATAATAAGTAAATACAAGAAAGTAGTTTTAACGTTGTAGAAAAAACGGAACCCTTATAGGATTATTCGTGTGTCTGTCTGTCCGTCTGTCACAGCCAATTTGCTCCGAATCTAATGGACAGATTAAATTTAAATTTAGTACACATGATTTTTTTTGACCCAAACACGGACGTGTAACTTACTAACGTGGGTTACTTTTCGGGGGCAAATTGGAAAATTTAAAAAAAGTTTTGAAAACATATGAACGAACTTATTGTGAGGATCTCAAATATTTTTGAAGTGAAAACTTCTTTAGGTGCGTTGAACATTATTGAGATAGGACTAAACCATTGATTTCGCGACACTGTTACGACACCAGCTTTTGGCCATTAAAAAGACATCAACGCGCGATACATTATTTCCTGCACAGTAAAATTGTTCAAGTTTTCATTTCTGGTGGCACTCCCGGAGTTCCACTGTTTCTTTTTTTTTCTAATGATTTTAAAATAAACAGTTTTAAAGATATTTAAGAAAATAGATGAAAATTTACCATTTCCCCCCTTATCTCCGAAACAACTGAGCCTAAAATTTTGAAAAAAATACAGAGAATGGTTCATTACCCATAGATTACAGGAAAACCTATGAGAAGTCTATGGTCTTAAAATAACATGACAAATCTTTACGGAACCCTTAATTATGCGTGGTCCAACACGCACTCGGCCGGTTTTTTAAATTAATATCATTATTTAATGACATATCCTAGCCGATCTATTTTGAAAGCAGTGGTGACCCAGTGGTAACAGCTGCGACTTACGAGTATTCATTATTAATGTTCTAGTTCGCTAGTTAGCCACATTTCTTATTTCCATACAGTAATATTGCAAAATTAATCGAAAATTCAAACATTTTACATTGTAAAAGTCAAACTATTTGCGACATTGCCCACTTTTAGAATAAACGCTTTTAAATCATTTGACAGGCGCTTGTAAATCATTTGGTTTCCGCGCGAACCAATCACAACCAGCTAACGGTTATTTGACAGTGGATTTAGTTATCAGTCTTGCTCATAGTTCAACCATAGCCAGTTAGTTATCAGAGAATGTTGAACATCTGCTATTTCATGACTATAACCTCGGTGATACTTGTACCGACGTGTTTTGACACAACTCCTTTATTTCTTTATTTCAGTCTTTCTTTAAAGTAAAAGGCATAATTTGTCCTGTGTTTACGCCAGTGGATGAAAATGCCAAACTCGACCTGGACATCGTCCTTCCATACGCACAGTTCTTAGTGGACAAAAGAGTAGATGGCGTAGTTGGTGCGTATGTCTGGCAGACCTTACAGTTCTTTCACAGTTATTTTACCTCTGAAAGCAGCAACCGAATAGCACCTTATTGTAACGACAATAAAGATGACTTTGATTTTGACAGTGATGCAAAATCAGAGGTCAAATTAAGGCCAGCACACATTGGCGGACGACGGGGCAAGATGCTTTAAAACCAACGTAAATTCTTACGTATTTAATGGTAACAAGATATAGATTCCAGAGCTCAGAGACCAACCACGGAGCATCAAAGAGAATTTCTCTCTGCGGTATTGAAGAGCGCGCTGGAGGATACCGCGGCGGGATGCGACGACATGCAACGGGACGCGACAGCATGCGGCGGGATGCGAAGGCATGCAATGGTATGCGCCGGAGTCCACAGAGGCAGTTCAAGCGGGGGTGCATTCCGCATGTCCCGCATGGTATACCGCGGGATGTTGCCGGCATGCCGCAGTATCCAATAGTGCGCCGGCAACCGCTGGCGGCATCGCAAATCATCAGTGTGCGTTGCATTCTTGAATTTGTTTTTTGTGTCTCACTATAAAGTTTTCGAAAAAGTTCAGTTTGGAGAGCGTAGTTATTTTGTAAAACCCTTTGTGCCATATTTACGCCCGGGTAATGTTCATATTGCTGGAATGTTGTAGGCACAACCCATAAAAATAAATTACTCATGGTGACATCGATCACGGGCAACTACCGGTGCACATGCCTACCTGGAAACGTAGGTGGTCGTGACCTACCCACTAATCCTATCTGACTAAAATATTATGTTTTAGTGGTCACTTACGGAAATTATCTTTTTTGCTTCCAGTGGCGGCAACTGCTGGAGAAGGACCGACCCTGAATGTGACTGATAAGAAGAACCTGATAGACGCGTGGGTGCAAGCCGCGAAGTCGCTTAAACTTTCTGTTAGCATCCAAGTCGGCGGGATACCCCTGCCAGATGCGCAAGAGTTGGTGAGTGGCACTAAACCTTAGAGTTCAACTTAGTATTTCATTGTTATGTTATGATAACTGCTGACAATTTATGCAACTATACTGATCATTCTAAAACTTTTAAATAATCGAATCAATGTAAGTTTATAAAATGTAACTAAAGTGGGTGATAGACGTGGGAACTTAAAGTACGCGGTTTTTAAGTTCGCGAACTTACTCGGCTCGCCGTCCGCGTCGGTGACACACGTGAATGTTGTCGAAATTTCAGAACCAAACTAGACAAACATTACACAAATGTCGAAACAAAATGGTGGCTCGCGACTCGCGGCGATGACAGACGTACGAAACTATGAACCAAGGCGGACTACGAGTAAAATTTCAAACCTGTTGGATTGTTGACGAACTTACTCAGCGGTTTTAAAGAACGCGTACTTAGTATGACACACGGGCGAGAAAGGTCGCGGAGTATAAGTACGCGTACTTGCTCGTGCGTCTATCACCCCTTTAAGAAGCCCTTCTTTATAACGCAAAATGAGATGGCTAAAGGCGTACACGCAACTTCTAGGCAAAAAAAAATCGTGATACATTTCAATAGAAATGTATCACGATTTTTTTAATTAGGCTTATTAGCCATATTAATAAAAAGTACCTGGGCGACAGAGCTCTGCTCTGGTGAAAATAGAGAATGCTCATTTAGGCTGGGAATACACGTCCGATTTTTTCATCAGATAGTCGGATCCAACAGTCTGATCTGGCTATCAGAATCGGACGTGTGTTGAATGTTCAAACAAAATAATGGCTCCAACGCCTTCCCAACCTTAATAGTATAGGAAAGTTCATACTAATCCATTTATAGTAACTTATTCCATACTGCCTTGATAGTAGGTTCTTACTAATTCTATGCTGCCATGTCACTATTCTAATGTCATTATTGTCATGTCATTATTCTTAAGGGCTTGCTAAATGGCTGCCAACCGCGTCCCTAACAGAGATAACCTTGGTTGGCGACAGGCAGAACTGTTTGAAATTTGATCGTAAACCACCAACTCCATCGTTGTAAACCACCAAGGTCACCTCTGTTGGGACGCTATTGGCAGGCATGTAGCAAGCCCTTTCTACTCTTTGCATTATTCATTATCTTGTTCTACAATTTGGGTGATCGAGCTCTGCTCGAGTGAAAATACGGAGAAAACTAATTTACCCAGATATGAGACCTAGCTAGATCGATTTTTCGTCCCGTAAACCCCATATTGTAACTTTAATCGAAATCGTTAGAGCCGATTTCGAAAACGTGAGTACAAAATCTATATACAGACAAATATCGCTCGTTTAACAGTATAAGATATTTTTCTTGCGTCTGCTTCTTAACCAAGCTTATACGGTTCCAGGCAGCGTATGCACAAGAAGCTGGCGCGGATGCCATCCTGATATTGCCAGAGTTGTATTACAAACCGAGGACTGCTAAGAAGCTAGTGTATTTCGTGCAGGAGGTCGCACAAGCTGCGCCTGAGACACCCGTGCTTTATTACCATATTCCAGAGTACACTGGTGTTTATGGTAATGTTGAAAATCTTTTAACTAAATCTCTCACATTTTAATTAAAAACCAATGTTTTTCTTTAGACATGGTTTAAACCGTCGAGGCAGTTTTTTAAATAAGAACCTTACAAAAATCGAACTACAGTTGTTTTTGTTTTAACAACTTAGTCCGGTATAAAGTTGTCAGTTTTGTATTCAGAACTAAACCAAAGTTTGAAATACAAAAACTGGCTCGAAGGTTTGGGCTCGGGCTAGTTTCATTACATAATCAAAACTGTTGCCACTGCTGGGGCTCTGGACTCAGGCCTTAAATTTTATAGATGGGAGTCTGTAAGAGGCAGCGGGCCGTAATCCACTACGCTTGGGCACCGCGTCTTGAGCTTCATTGTCTCAGGGCTTTTCTGGGTGGCGACCACTAGTTTAGTAGTTACTAGCTTGCAGGAGTTGAAATAGGGCAATGGGCATGTCACAAACTCGCATCTTACAACACTATTTATTTTTGAAGATGCGCCATCCGCTTCATTTTACTTTGGCCATAAAACGAATACTTGTCTTACAGTGGACATGGTGGAGTTCTTGCAACTAGCAACACAGAAGATCCCCAACTTCAGAGGATTGAAGTCGGAAGATTTTGGAACCTCGTTGATACTTAATGACAAACTTACAAAAGATCAAAGGATTTTTGTTGCAGACTCCGTAAGCATTGCCTAAAAAATAGAAAAACCATTTTTTTACCATTTTAATCGTAGATTGCTACATTGGACTGAATTTGAAACTACGAATTCAGTCCAATGTAGAAAAAAACCATTCATTTTTTTACCAAATAATTACTGTGAACCTCTTGTGGGAAAAAATTATTCTAACTTTTAAATACAAATAATAATGATATCTTATACAATATTTAACACAACTAACTACACACATCAAAAGTGTCTAGGGATCAAGCATTTTTATGCGGATTTCTTGAGATTGAGATGTGGCTTTGTAATAAATTTATGATTATATAAATTTATATGGATCCTTTTTGGTGCATTTCATAATTTGAAACAGGAACTGTTAATCAAATTCGAGTAAAAGATGAAAATCAGCTGTCAATATTTTCCCTATAAAAACATACAACGCATTGAAGACATTATTAGTGCTACTGTTTCCCTACTACTGATTAAAACCAACGTTATTATGGAGCGGCGACGTCATTTAAGCAGGGAAGAAATGCTCAGAGCCGTGGGAATGATAGAAGCTGGTTCCCGGCAACGTACTGTGGCTTTAGCTCTGAATACAAGTCAGAGTGTTATCAGTCGACTTTGGACACGTTACCGAAGCACTGGTACCGTGACTGAGCGCCATGGAGGACGGTATCGCTGCACCACACGGAGACAAGACCGATACATTCAAATCTTAACTCGAAGAGCTCCAACAATAACCGCCATGATGTTAGCCGTGAGGCTTCATCACTCTTCAGGGAACTTAATTAGCGACCAAACAGTCAGAAACCGCTTGCATGAAGTGAACCTTCATTCCCGAAGACCGCTACGGGTACCACCTATAGCAATGCACAATCGTAGGATTCGATATCAATGGGCTCTTGAACACAGAAATTGGGCAGAAGAACAATGGCGTTTCGTGTGCTTTTCTGATGAGTCTCGTTTTGGTATGAGACCGGATACAAGACGTATACGACACTGGAGAACCCCTGGACGCCAACAGCGATTAAAATCCTGCCAGGAAGTCCATCCTTATAGTGGTGGAACCATCATGGTATGGGCGGGTATTTGGATCGGCGGAAGAACTGAGTTGATTTGGATCAGAGGCAACCTCAACGCTCAAATTTATGCTGAGACGATTGTATCTGACGTCATCGTTCCTCTACAAGTGCAAATCGGTCCCTTATTTCAGTTAATGCATGATAATGCACGACCGCACACCGCAAGAGTTGTAAGACAGACTCTCGCCGCAGCTAACATCAATGTCCTGCTCTGGCCTGCTCAGTCGCCAGACTTGAACCCGATTGAGCATGCATGGGATATGCTACAGAGAAGAGCTCTGCCGAATATGGAGGGTATCCAGTCGCAAGAAGACCTTTTTTTGTTGTTGCAACGAACATGGGCGGCCATTCCACAGCGTGATTTGGATGAACTCATTTTGAGTATGCCAAACCGATGTTCTTTTGTTGTTAGTGTTCGCGGTAGAAACACGGATTATTAATTGTTTAAGTTACCCAATAAAATTTTAAAGAAAACTGTTATTTCAGTCTTTTTTTCGAACTTTAATGTTAGTGGTTCAAATGTCAAAAATCCCTTTATTAGGAAAATGGCAAATTTCTTTATTAATGCAAAGGTGACTTGGTTTATCGTTACTGTGACAAACGAAAACACTTTATTTGATGAATCCTTAAAGAAAATTTTAATTAATATCAATCAGGAGAAAAGTTATTGCAAAAATATATGTTGATCCCTAGACACTTTTGATGTGTGTATTTACACCAGGTAATAAATGATTAATTAACGAGATTCTGGCCACGCTAAGTCTGCAATGGAATAAATGGGCAACCCCAAAAAGTTTTATATATGGTATACTTTTACATCAGTCACTTATGTCAGTTTCGGGGTTGTTAATAGATTCTAATGATTTTGATATTTTGCCTTTTGATTTTTGCATAATAGATTATGTGTAATAGACTATGTCGTACCTATGCTCTACCTCCATACGATGACAAAACTGTATCAAATCCACACTGCATCGTGCTAAAGTGATTATTTTTTACCAGGAATAAATCAGAATAAAAACAAATAACCTATCAAAAACAAACAAAGTGTCAAATTCTTTTTTCGTTTGACAGGATGGTGTTGCCGTCTACAGATTTTCAAATTCTACCTTTTTTTTACTTACGCAGACTTAGTGTGACCAGACTCTATCTAACTGTACAAAAAAAAAGTGAAACCTTAACATAATAATAATATCAAGTCTGTTTTTCCAAAGAGTTACCTATACATAGGTGTACCTACATAGTACATTGCATTGCATTGAAGTTTCAAACTTTTTAGGATACCCTTATCTAGGGTGTCTGTCCGTCTGTCACAATGCCAATCTGCTCTGAATCTAATAGACCGATTAAGTTGAAATTTGGGTCACGTAGGTATTTCTGTGACCCAAACACGAACGTGAACGTTAATAAATGATTTTTGAATATGAGAATCACTTTTGGGGGCAGATAAGTTTTTTTTTTTTTTAAGTTTTGCCCACTGTACCATGTGACATATCAAATGAAAGGACTTATTGCAAGGATGTCATTTTTTTTTAAATGAATTGGTATTTTTAAAGATATTAATAAAATATATTAAAATTGACCATCCCCTTATCTCCGAAACTACTGAGCCAAAGAAAAGAAGAAAAAAGTACAGAGAATGGTTCTTTACCCATAGATTACAAGAAAATCAATAAGAAGTCTATGGTGTTAAAATAACATGGTAAATCTCTGAATATTTTGCGTACAAACTTACATTTGCAGTTGGAATGTATGGGAAAATATGTTTTTCAACTACAGTGTTAAGCTTGTTCTTGGGATAAATTCATCCCAACTACGTAACCCTTCATTGTGCGTAGTCTAACACGCACTTGGTCGATTTTTTTTTTAGGTGCCCTTTGTATAAGACTTCTTCTTCCTTTTCCAGCTGTACTTAGCACCAGCCGTGTTCATGGGCTTCCAAAACTTCATAATGACTGAAATAAACTTATTCCCTAAACTGTTTAAGACTATTGTATATTACGGCAGAAGAGGCAAATTTAGGAGGGTGAAACCTCTATACAAAAGATTGAGGAAACTGAGGGCCATCATCACTAAAGATAACGAAGGTAACAAACCTGCAGATTAACTTAGTTATGATAAATGTTATTTTATTTCTGTAAATCGATCTGCAAAAAAGACTATTTAGAAGTAATGCACTAAAAAGACCGAATCAAGATTGAGAATAGAAAGCAAAATTAAAATAAACTATAAACAAAGTAAACTCTTCTTTATACATGGTACCCAACTTACCATAAAGACCCCTTCTAAAAATGTTGACACCCCTTTTGTTGTTTTGTTTATTTATCAATAAACCAAACAATTTATTTGTTTCGTTTGAACTATGATTGGGCTACGGATATTTATAACTTTTCTAAATTTCATAATAATATGATAGTACGAGGGCCGACACAAACATGGTCCATTTTGACGCTATCAAAAACTTTTCAAACCAATTTATTATTCCTAACTGAATTTAAACATATAACTTATATATATTTTTGTAATCCCCTTTTAATTTCCTTTGATGCCCTACTCGATAGGTTTGGTTATTTTTTTTTTAAATTATCTTATAAATATTTCGCGCCAAACATCCGACATTTTGTTTTTTTTTTTTTTTTTTCAAGCACCCTATCTAAAGACACTTGGGTTTTTAAGATGAATGTAACGATACGCTTTAAATGTCGAAACCCATCGCAGCCGTTTGGAAGATACGAGGCTTCCTTGACAGTCGGGTAAAAACACGTCAAAAGAAATAATAATATTTTAAAACTAAATGAGGTCTGTTATTTAGTAAGCATTGCAATTAGGAAGGTAACTACTGGTGAAATTTGCAGAAACTTAAGTAGGACGCAAAAATGGTTGGCATGAAACCGAGTAAAGTGGCCTATTTAGCGGTGCATTGCAACGCCTAATGATTGGCAGGCCAAGACAATTTGGCGACGAAATTGGGGCTGCGTCGTCGCCCGAACAGTCAAGCCCAAAGAGGAAGCACGCTGTGTTGCATGCGTGCCTGTATGGGAGGCCGTGCAGTCGTGGGATCGGCCGCACTAGGTGACGGGGCCCGCTAGGCATGGTGGGCTGATACCAGTCGGGGGTGCGGCAAATGTACAAGTATATCCCGGGCTCCCGACACATGGTAATATCAGGAACACTGGAGTTTTAGTCCGTAGGAGTCCGATATAGCCCACCATTCTCCCAAGACGGAGGGATCCATGAGGATTTCCCCACGGAAAAAAAGGCCAAGACAATTAGACAGCTGATTGGAGAATGACTCACCCACCCTAATACCATTATTTGAATCCTAAATTAATTGCGAAAAACGTCATGATCCGATTGACAGTTATCTAATTGACTGGTGAACTAGCGAATACTCTATGTCACTATAGATTCTATAGCTATAGAAATACAAACGCAAATATTATACGATTTTTTCACTGCAAGGATTTCCCAACCAATAACTGTGTCTTCTTCATTCAACATTATTACTTTTTTCTTTTCACAGATAATGAACTTGCAGCCCTGAAGGAAGCCATGCCAATGTTAACCGGTGTTAACGCGGGACCCATAAGACCTCCTGAAATACGTCTCACATTTGAGGAAGTTGTCCGCCTTGAACAGAGGCTCACAGAAGCAAAGATCGAAATCATAGACTCGGCATTAGATGACAAAAAATCGTACCATTAATTGTAGACTGTTTTATGATAAGAAATAAAGAGATCTGAACGCTTTTCTTACTGACTTCTTGACAATAAAATAAATGAAAATTGTCGTAGTAAATAAATGTTTTGACTTCAATATTGTTTTTTTTTTTGTTTCCTTAAAGTACCCAGGGACCGTTCAAGTATTACGTAAGCACTATAGGGGGGCGGGGGGGTTTATGCTTTGCTTATTTTTGATGACATGGGGGTGGGGGGTCTAGATGGTGATTACGTCAGCAGTAATTATTTACTTTTTTACACATATGGCAACCCACAGATTGTCTATGCTTGAAAACGAAACGAATATATTTCTAGAATTATAACTGCTGCTCATGAATCAATAAAAAACAGAATACTTACATTTTAAAAAAATGCATATACCAATGTTTACGTAAGCATGGGGGGGAGGTAAGAGCTTTGCTTACTTTTGCTGACAAGGGGGAGGGGGGGGTTAAATAATTGTAATAAATCTGTTTACGTAATACTTGAACGGCCCCCCAGTACTTTTATTCCAACTGACTTCAGACAAAAACGTAAATAATAATTATTTTATTTTAATAAAAGTTTTGAGTTCGATATTGTTTTCTTGTTTCCTTAAAGTATCCAATATTTTTATTTTATGATGAAATGGTGACTTTATTATACAATAACATAATGGCTCGTGCAAACCAGCGCGATATCGCGGGCGCGACAAGGATTGCGTCGCCTGTCACGCCCGCGATATCGCGATGGTCTTCACGAGCCTTAACACATCACACCTGCATTCCCGGAAAGGTGAGGCAGAGGTACCTACACTCACAACTCGCCAGTTATCTACTTTAAAGATTATTAAAAATTGTTATATAATTGAAGAATTTTAGTTTAAAAATCTTCGTTTAATAAAAGAAAACAAGCACAGAACTTAAAACATGTTCTGTGAAAGCGATGACGCTTACGACGCTACGACAATGATGAAGATTACCTAAAGCCTTTCTTCTGAAATGTGGAAGGCTGAGATAAGACCTAAAAACAACAGTGATGATATTATGATACTTTCTCGGACTGTTGCAATGCACATAAATAGCATCCTACGGATATTAAAGCTAAATTTATAAATCTAAATCATGCAAATTTTCGTTATAGGTAGGTACAATTACATTATTACTTACATTTAAACTGAAAGAATTCTTTTATATTATAGAAGGGATTCTCTATTAGCCACCTACGTAAAGCCCCTTTGAAGCGAACCATTGGAAGTTCTTTGGTTAGGAATCTTGTTATAAATCTGAATACACATAGGATTACAGCTTCGCCTATATGTTCCGTTTTTATTCTCGCATTAATTAGTATATTAGGATATCTAGTTTTGAACGCACATTTATCTCCCAGTTTTTCAAACATCTCTGGATGAGATTTGGTAAATTTACATACTTCCTCAATATAAATACCAGTCAATGCAAGTATTCTGAGTTTCTTAAACAGTGGTTTACAGGATGTGAGTGGGCCTACATTACAAATCGCACGTATACACCTCTTTAGTGCGATGAAAACTCTTCCGAGATGCACCGAGTTTCCCCATACCAGTATACCATAACGCAATACTGAACCAACATATGCATGATAAGCCTGCAATGTGGCTTGTCTATCTGTTAGATTAGATAAACGCCATAGAGCATAAGCAAACTTACTGAGTCTTCCACATATCATATCAATATGATTAACCCAGGAACACCTCTCATCTAGAACTATCCCAAGAAAAGTCATACTATTTGATTGTTCTATTTGTTTATCTTTATATGTGATGTTTAGATCCATTTTATTCCAGTTTTTGTTACAAAATTGTAGATATTTGGTTTTATCTATATTAGGTTTAAGGTTATTCTTTTCCATCCAAGTTATTATTTTGCTTACGGTATCATTTATTTCCTCATTATAGTTGTCTTTAGTTTTAGGGATGATTACGGACACATCGTCTGCAAAGAGTATGCAGGGGTGGTCAGTTACTTTTGTCAGGTCATTGATATATAGCAGAAAAAGTGGAGTGGCTAAAATACTGCCCTGTGGAACGCCTGTGCAATTGTAACCTAAATTGGAACCAAGTTTCTGTTCACCGTTTTGATCGAGTTTATCCACAGTAATTTCTATAAGCTACTTATAAAGCAATTTATAAAGCTGACCTCAACGGATTTAATTAAAAGTAAACTTTAGTAGGTACTATAGAAGAAATGCATATCTGTACACTGTAAGTACTATTCTTGCTTGCAGCTCTCGGCCGCTATAGTAACACTTACCTACGTCGTAAAAAGAGTCGTGTACACGGGATTTTGTTTTCAAATTGGTTAGATATGCGTTACCCCGATGGTACATACCGAGCTAATCATACTGAACGTTCAAAAAACCCTGATATGATCGAAAAAATAATTTGTTACCTGTGTATTCAAAGTCCAATAAATAATTTGTAATTTTTTAATCTCGGAATGAAAAGGCCATGATTATTATTCCAGGATTGCAGAAAGCGGTATTATCCACTCTATGTTATTTAATTCCTTAAAGTTTAGGCAAATTAACTAACCCCAATATAATCTACGGTACACTATTTTCTACAATATGCTATGAATTCAATAAAACGTGTCCTGTAAAAAGGTAACAATCGATACTAAATTAAAATTTAATAAATGGGCCACTGCTGGTATTAGAAAAAGCAGAAATATTTTGTATAATTTGTACAACGAGAAGTCATTGACCTCTGATTAAGCTCATAATTATGTCAGAAACTATTCTAAGATATTTAAAGAAGTCTGCTTCCAAGCTAAATCAATCAATTAATAAGTAACAAAATTAGTATTTCTAACAATAAAATAAAGGCTGTGTGGCAGGTAATTAACAAAGAAACAGGAAACAAAACAGCGAGGTCAGAATGAATTGTCTTTAAAAATTGATAATGAAACCATTCAGATAAGTTAAAAGTTGCTGAGACGCTAGAAAAGTTCTTTACCAACATCCCAATAGAGGTTACGAAATCTCTCCCCTCATCATCTACATATATTAGCTGAATCCATTCTAAAAGAAAATTTCAGTAAGGACATTTCAAGTTTTGAATTCAAGCCCATTTCTATTGTTACAATTAAAAAGCATTCAAAAGTCTTAACATAAAAAAACGCAGAAAACTTAGGGGGGATTTCCGTTAAGGTTCTTGGAGATATCATTGACACAATTGCCCCTGTCCTAACAAGCATATTTAATCAATGTTTAGATAGCGGTACGTTTCCTGATTTAATTAAACATAGTAAAGTAGTACCAATTTTCAAATCGGGTAGTAAGAGTAATCCCTCAAATTATAGATCTATATCTGTACTACTAGCATTGAGTAAAATATATGAAAAAATCATGCTAGACCAGATGTCACATTGTAATTCAAATGGAATTTTACATAGTCACCAGTTTGGTTTCAAAAAAGGTAGCTCGACGACTGACGCAGGTTCCCAAACAAAAAAAAAATAGAGTAGAACTCATCAGTCACATTTTGGAATCCTGGGAGAAGTCCTAAGATACAATTGGCATTTTCTGTGACCTCTCAAAACCGTTTGACTGCGTTGACCACAATACACTGATCTATAAATTACACCACTATGGAATTCGTGGACAAGCTGCTGAACTTTTTTTTCCTATCTATCAAACAGGTAGCAAAAGCAAAAGTAAACGTTAACGGGCCTCGAGGTCTCTAGTTAAGATGGGTGTGCCTGAAGGATCAATTCTTGGCCTATTCCTATTTTTAGTTTATTTTAATAACCTACCTTACGTGATGGCTAATATATCGGATATAATTCTATACGCTGATGACACTTCTCTAATTTAAAAAAAAAGAAAAGATACGGATGTCTTACATGTCAATGATAGTCTGGCAGTTCTTTCGAAATGGTTCGCAGCTAATAATCTTTTACTTAATGCGAACAAAACTAAATGTCTTAAGTTCTCATTACCAAATGTACCTCAAGTAGGTATAAATTTAAAACTTAATGGCAAGAAACCAGATGCTATTACGGAAACTGTGTTTCTAGGAATTACTCTAAATTCGAGATTGCAATGGAGCGCCCACATTAGAGCTCTTTTAGATATATTAACTTCAGCTGCATATGCAATAAGAAAAATAAGGCAGTCAACTGATGTAGCCACAGCTAGGTTAGTATACTTTGCTTATTTCCACAGTATTATGTCTTATGGCGTTCTGCTGTGGGGATCACCAACTGACGTGGATTCAATTTTCATTTTACAAAAGAGGGGGCAATTCGCGCGATCTACTATCTAAAATGAGTCCTCGTGAGTCCCTTAGAAATACATTCAAAGAAATTGATATACTGACTCAGCCTTCATTTTATATCTGAGAAAGTATTTTGTATGTTCGCAAAAACTTAGGACTTTTCAAAATAAGAAGCGATTTCCATATTAAAAATACACGAAGTAAACCTGAAATTGTGATACCCAAATTTAGATTAACTAAAACTAGTAAGTCATTTCTTATAAACACTATCTGCTTTTATAACAAGTTCCCAAGGTTGGCTACAGAACTAAGCGATGGAAAGTTCAAAACCCACATCAAACGTGTCCTTATTAAAAAAGCATATTATAACACTAAAGACTAAGTTGAAGACAAGGAAGTTTGGCAATAATACCTTCTGCACATGTGGCTTCGCTGGTACCTGATTAACGGCATAACAATGTAAATATCTATTAACTGCTCCGAAATTATGATGATTATTTTATTTTACTTTTTTTTACACACTTCCTTGACACAATCTCTTCATTACACTCCTAACACACCCACACACCACTCAATCACACATACTATACACATCTACTAACAATTGTTTCGCAATCTAGATTTTAATTAAAATAAAAAACTATAAAATGTCATACCTTACTACAGTCTGTCAGCGCGCATAGTACATAATTTGTAAAATGAAAATTTAAAAGGGGTGGGATCCTGGTGTCCTGAAACACAGGCCACGAGCCTAGCTTAGGCACCAGTCTCCCACAATATATACTCAACTAAATTATATGTCATTGTCGAATCTAACCGATGTAAAATAACATGTATATTGTGGTGAGAAAATAAAGTTATTATTATTATTATTATTACTTAACATTATACACCTACAATTTTCTATATTTTTTATAAAATTAGGTTTGTTACAGCTGTAGTGGCAATCATGTCCTTTAGTTTGGTTTAAATAGGTCCTTATTTTTATTATTTTATTTATCTTTTACATAGATTCTTTTCTTTTAGATTTTGTGTATGTGAGAACGTTGTAAGCTGTAAACTTGTGGACCATTTTCTACTTTTGCTAAGTACCACTTGTTAATAGGCCTACAATGTCGTTTCATACCTATTAACACTATAATTTGAAAGCATTGTAAAAAGCATTTATTTTTAAAAGAGTAACCGTGGAGTTTCTTGCCGGCTCTTCTCCATAGGAAGCAACCAATTGGAACCGTGCACCTAGCTTCTGACGTTTCATATGCCCTTGTAGGTTTATGTAAAATAAAATATTTTGAATTTGGAACTCTATTCCGATCTCTGATAATAATGTATAGAACGTCCTCCACCTTGCAATCCGCCCCGCACTAAATGATTGTTCATGCAGGCTTGTCATGCTTGCAGTTACGTGAGTGGCTACCTTTTTCTTTTTTCTCTGTAGGGCATCTCGTAGCTGACCTCTGAGGTCATGACTACTTAACCGGTCAATCCTGTGGTTGCCTTAAGCTGCTACACTCAAAGCCTCCAGCCAGGGGCAAACAAAACTAAGCTAAAAAGCTAGGTGAACGCTCGCTAAGGGCACCCCCTGTGGGGTACGAGCCTCGGCTTAGGGCGTCACCGGAGGGAGGACATCAAAGACGGGACGGGCTGGATCAAAGTTTTGATCATTATTATTAATCGGGGAAGTGGCTACCTAAACGAAGGTGTGTATATACGAGTATAATACGTAACTAGATAACTCTTCCTACAGCCCTACCTCCTCTCCTTCTTTCTCCTCTTCCTACTAAAACTTTACGGAGTCGTGACCAATAGAAACCACAAAACCCTGTAAAATCACATTATCACTTCACGTGTTTCGTGCAATAAAAATGCTATAATATTTTGATCGTTAACGCGGTATCTTCTGCAAATGTAGGAATCACGATTTTCCGAGTTGATATCTATATCATGTTTATCGTCGAATAATGATAAATGATTTTATTTCTGTAAGTAAGGTACAAACACTATTACACGTCAATCATATTAAAAAAAAAAAAAACGGCCAAGTGCGTGTCGTACTGCGCACAATGAAGAGTTCCGTAGTTGGGATGAACTTATCCCAAATACAAACTTAACATTGCAGTTGAAATACATGTTCTCCCATACACTCCAACTGTAAATGTAAGTATGTAAACTCAAACTCAGAGCATTTATTTAAAATAAACCAATTACAGGCACTTTTGAATTGTCAAAGGGTCAGTCAGTCAGGAAGATGAAGCTAGTTGCCCATTCCAAAATTGTAGTAGGTACCTATGGAGAAGAACTGGCAAGAAACTCCACGAACACTCTTAAATCAGAATATGGTTACAAAATATTGGTTACATCATTCATATTGAAGTTATACATGTGAGAACGATGCAAAAGGTTAAAAGCGTCCGTAATAAACCATAATTAAATTAAATAATTTAAAAATTATAATAAGCCGTGGCAGCTGAGTGATGACCAGTCTCTACCGACAGCGCCCATTCATGAACATAATGCATGGATTAGCACCATTCCGCTCAACCATTTTGAAGGGAGCTAAATGATCCAACACACACGCCACCGTTAGCGAGACATTAGAGTGAGCATGACATACTCTCAGGCACCAGAGCATATTCAAGTCAATGAAAAACGTACCCAGTAAATGGTAACTTTATAGTAGGTAATAGTACTCACACATTGTCATATGTTATGCAATTATACAATGCTAAGGGATTGAATTTATACAATGCAAAGATAGTTTTTAAATCTTCAGCAGCTCCAATATTTTTAACTGCTAATCAATTAGTTTATGCGCCCCTGTGAAGCAGGACCAGCGTTTAGCTAAGCATTTATTTATATCAGCGATGTAATCCCACAACTAATAATATGTTGGGCTGCATAGAATGCGTTTTATATTATGACGGCGCGGTTGGCGCAGTGTTTAAACGATTGACTGCTGCGCTGCGTATCGCGGGTTCGATTCCCGCACGGAACAAATATTTGTATGACCTACAAGTAGTTGTTCCGGGTCTGGCTGTTTGTTTATGTAGGTTGAAATGTTTGTAAACGCACCCACAATACAGGAGAAATTCCTAGTATGGGGCACGTTTATAAATATATATATATATATATATATATATATAAGATTTAAATTTCGTTTCATTCAGTTGAAGTATGTGGAGAGGTATTTTATTGTAACATTTTAAACAGTACCCCATGAAAGATGAATCCACTTTAGCTAGTCTAAAACCGTGAAAAAATGAGGACGCCATTGAAGCCTTGAGTCGAACATGATCCCCAGGAAAACAGTTTTATCGACAAATTCTAGTTCCTGTTGATTCATTACTATCTCACAATGACTACTTTTGACATTTGGTAAAGAAAATCTAATTTAGTTTTTTTACCATTTAATACTAAATTATTAGCAGTGAACCAATTTTGGACCTGCAGTAGGGCATTATTTACGTCGTCAAGATTTGATGCATGTCTATTAATTTTAAAAATTAAGGAAGTATTGTCAGCAAATAACACCATTTGTGGTTGAGTTTTTAACAAATGGTTTAGATCGTTAATATATACTAAAAAGAGGAAAAGACCTAATATCGATCCTTGTGGTACACCCATTTTTACTTTTAAACCAAATGAATTGACATCATTTATTTGAATTTGCTGCTGTCTGTCATTTAAATAAGATTTTATTAAACTGAGCGCAAGTTTTGTACTGTACGCACAACATTGAGAGATTTCCCATGTTATTTTAAGACCATAGACTTCTTATAGGTTCTCCTGTAATTTATGAGTAAAGAGCCATACTATGTTTTTTTTTTTTTTCAAAATTTTAGGTCCAGTAATTTCGGAGGATTTTCATCGAATTTCTTAATTATCTTTAAAAGTATTTATTTTAAAATTATATAAAATCTTCGTAACAGGCCCTTTCATTTGATGTCACACAGTACTGTTAACTCAATCCCAAGCCTTTTTGCCCTCAATGTAATCTTTAACGGTATAAAAGCTTTCTGGCACAACTTACGTTTAATTAATGATTTCAATTTATTAAGGGTTAGATCTTGTACGTGGCTTGGAAGTTTATTATAAAAGTGTATACATTGACATCTGAACGAGCCAACTATTTTCTTGAGCCTTGTTGTAGATATAAAAAATTTGTGTTTGAAATCAGAAAGATGTGATCAAAATTAAGGTATACAAAAAATAAATTACACATACATTTGGGTCGAGTAGGTATTGAAGTTTTGTATGGGACCTTTTTTTTTGCGTCAGCAATTATCAAATAACTTCTCCCGGTCTGGGCGGAGCGGTAGGGCGTGTCAGAATCTTACTGACTAAAACCCACCCGTGTTCCTTCAGTTGCCCTGTTGCCGGGGGCCACGATTTCCCTTTGATGTTTCTAAGTGACTTTGCTATGTAAGTCAATAGTTTTTGAGATATGGGATATTTTCGGTTACAACTGCAGAAATAACTTTGTTTTTCATAGCTTTTTCGAGAAATACTATTAAATAGACTTACTTTAGTGGTCAATAAAAAAACAGTGCATTCGTCCCAGCAACGGAACTATTCACTGTGCGTGGTCTGATACGCACTTGTCCGGTTTTTAATTGAAGAACTGTAAAGGGCGAATCGATGTTATCTATAATTATTATCACAGCTAAGATATTAGTTATAATTTTATTATTCCTATTTTTTTATCACACATTAAATCACGTAGAACGTGAAAAGAAATGCAATAAATTGATAAATTTAATACATCACGACGATTATTTAATTACACTTATGGGTATATAAAGTGGTAAAATTGCTTTTTCTACATCAGACCTAGTTGTGATTAGACACAACTAATACAAACTGTGGAAATGGGATTACTTGGGTTCTGTTTTATTATCGCTTCAGGTGTGGCTCTTTTGCCTACACTGGAAGCCACCGAAGATGTAAGTAACTTAGAGAATATTTTTTTATTTGTGGAACTGGCCGATGTAATACAAGGAAAAAAGGGTGGTTCGATTTTGTTTAAGAAAGTTTTATTGTACCTAGATAGGTGTAGGTATAATGCAATGGCAAGTTTGCCATACAGTGTAGTTTGATAATGTTTGTCTTAGACATTAGATGGAACTCGCCCTGTGTGGTCATTTCGCTAAAGGGTTCCCAAAACGATCAATTGCAATTGTAGTTATAGTCAATCGCTTCAATTGCATTTGGTAGACGATCAATTTGCACATCAATTTGTATCTTTCACTTAATAATTGACAATTGCAATTATTCGTTTCGGGGACGCTTAAACGATACGGACCCTCGTGTTCCGTGGGCTCATTTCCATATTATCTACCTATTTACTTACTGTGTTACCCAAGTTTCTTAAATCTCCAAGGCAAGCTGATAAATAAGTCTGACTAAACTTTTATAAACTCTGACTTTATCTTTTAAACCTATGCCAGGCGGGGTTCTAAAGATTCAAGCTCGCTTCGCTCGCTCTGGCATCCTACATTATTTCAATTCTCAAACTTTTTTGCATAAGTCGATTTGCTAAAAATTTCGGGCTCGCTTCGCTAGCGCTTGCTCTTTCATTTGCATCCTTTGTTCGCCATAGTGGCCATATTATGGTAAAGTCGCTTTAGAGGTGAAAGTTAAGATGAGCACAAATACTTTATTTCTGGTAAAAAAGTTCGCAACCCTCAGCAGAACTGACAGGGTCCGCTAGGGCCGATGCCTGCCGGGGTTGCGGGAAAGTCTGAAAGGGATACCGTGGCCCCGGCAACATGGCAACTGAAGGAACACGGGTGGTATTTAGTCAGTAAGAGTCTGACACGCCCTCCGTTATTTGATTTGAGTTGAGTTATTTGATTATTCCCCACACAAAAAAAATGTCGCACAGCGCTGATTACCTACACTTATATTCACCTAGATGTTGCCTCTCTTTCTATCGCGTAACATTACAGTCACTGAATTGGCCCGACAAGATGAGCCCGCCACATTTAGCTTCATAACTAAAATTCGGAGTGAATCTGTATTCATCTGTGCCCATTCTTAATTTAGAGACTAAACAATTTGTTCTCTGTTCTAGTGTTACAAGGTGAAAGGATATATCGTTCCAGTATTCACTACGGTAGACAAGAACGGCGCCTTAAACACCGACGCCATTGGTGGATACGCACAATACTTGTATGACGTAGGAGCCCAAGGCGTTTTTGGTGCGTAGCTCTTTAAAATTGGTTTTGACCTTGCTAATTTTCGGAAGAGTGACATGGCGACTACATACCGACAGATACAGCGTGTAGCATAGAACGAATAGGACCGGTCGCTGTCGTGACATTTGGAAAAGGCAAGTCCAGCTGTGGACATTTTCCGGCTATTTTAAGCTTCGATTAGTGTATTCTTGATCGATGATAAAATCATGATTTCGATTCTTTTAGCAAGTATCCGCTCAACTGTCGATATACCTTTAGAAGCCGATACCAATAAAATTTATATTGTGACAGATAAAGCTCATAACATATTAGGTCTTTACCTATGAAATTGCCGTTTTTCATTAAATATGTTAACGCCCTTGTTTCTCTATTTTTTTAAATTTTTGTTAATCAATTACCCATGCAATCAGTGCATTTTTGCCAACGTAGTGGTAGCTTGTTGATGCACTTTTTGAAAAGTCTGCTGGACGGGAGGCAACAAATTCTTTAAAGGCATTTTGAACTGCCTCTCAGTTATTTATTTTTTTCCCCGCCAAGAAGTTATCCAAATTCTGGAAAAAGTAAAGTAAGTCTGTAGGGGCAAGGTCTGGTGAGTACTGTGGATGACGGGGAACTTCCAACCCCGGCTCTTGTAACTTGGAGACCGTCTGCTGTGCCGTATGAGGTCGCGCGTTATATTGCAGGAGCAGCGGAGCCGAATAATTGACCAAAGCTGGTTGGAGATGTGCGAGCTTCTCCATCATTATGTTCAGTTCTTCACAGTACACATCTGCAGTAATGCTCATCCCGTTTGATAAGAAGCTGTGATGAATGACAACGGCGCTAGACCACCAAACAGTGACCATCACTTTTTTAGGGCTCAGTTATCGTTTGGGGTATTGTTTAGGTGCTGAACCAGGATCTAACCAACTTGCTGAGCGCTTGCGATTATCGAACAGAATCCATTTTTTGTCGCAAGTAACAATGCGTCTCTGTGAAGGCGGGTTCTCGGGCAAATCCGTATTGGGACAAGCCGTTATCCAAACATTCAACGCACCGGTCAAGCACGGTACCTCAAAATCGGCCAGTGAGGAAGATTAAATGTTCCTGGTTAATTTATCGGTACTGTGGACCATGGAGAGGAATGGCGGTAAACTTATACTTGAAATTTTGCGGACACCGAGACTACCCAGGTGAATGGGAAGTGTGGCTTGCTGCCACACTCTCGTCGTCCAGGGCAAGATTTAGGATTGAAGTTAATGTGTTTCTAATAATTTGGTATGCTTTTTCTAAAAGTTGTGGATGCCTCCATAGATATAAATAGAAACGGAGGCTATAAGTAAATTTTGCTCCAAAGCAGCAGTATCGAATGAGTGTGAAGGTTGAATGAATATTAATTTTGAAAAGTCTTTCCGAGACATCGTTGAAATTTTGTATTTTCTCCTCAATGAACGTTGGAAAGGATTCATCACGATACCGCTGCTTTGGAGAGAACCAAACAGCTTGGTACGTGACGAGGGGAAGAGACCAGACGGGATGACGTTGTTGCCTTGGAAGGTGGGTAGGCCTCTGGTGTGGGACGCAACCTGTGTTGACACCCTTGCAGCATCTCATGTTCCTAGTACGGCGGGCTGTGCTGGCGCCGCTGCTGCGGCTGCTGAGACCCTCAAGCGGCGCAAATATTGTAACCACATGGTTAAGAACAGCTTTGAGTCGTTTGGGGTTGAATCGCTCGGATCATAGGGCCCGAGTGCGCGTCTCCTTTTTAAGGAAATTTCTCGTCTACTGGTCGACACTTCACGTGAACAGAGGACTGGCTCGTTCTTTGGCTAAAGAATTAGCATTGCTATTCAACTTGGCAATGCTGCCAGTCTCTGGGCACGTTTCCGGATGACAGCGATGCGGAGAAATACTTTGACGCCTAAATTTCGTTTTGTTTTTATGTTAACAGATAGTTAGTTAGTCTTTTAATTTAGTACCTATTGTAAATAGTTAGTTATGTTAAAAACTGTAAAGTTATATTAATAGAAAGTACTAAAATAAATCCCAACACAAGAAATAGTTCAATATATAATTGTAGTCTGTGGTTCAACCGTTCAACATGAAGGCGCCAACAAGATTGTTGGCTATCCACAACTCGATACAAATCGACGAAAACGATTCTTCTTTTCATAGATTATAAAAGTGTCCCAAATTAACAAAAATGGTACCAACTGAATTTTTTTATGGCATAATTTTTTTTTTTTCAATTTAAATTTTACTAGTTTTAAATAAATACAAATCTACATAAGTGTTACCAGCTTAATAAACTTATTTTAAAACAATGTATAAAATATCTAATGTTACATAGGTACAAAACAACATAACTTATGAAAATAAACAAGATTTACAATTGTTTCACAAGCGTTTTAACATTATGATTTTATGGCAAGGCAGAGTTTCGTACTTACATTCAATTGGGGCCTTCTATCATCCTTGATCCTCATAATTATTGATATTTTTTTCAGTGGGGTCTACCCTGGGAGAAGGAATAACCCTGAACGTGTCTGATAACAAGAGGCTGGTCGACGCCTGGGTTGACGCTGCGGAACCGCTAGGCCTTAAGGTCTGCGTGAGTATCGGCGGCGTGCCATTCCCTGATACACTAGAAATGGTACGTACAGTCATCAACATTTATACCATACATTTACTCAAGACTTAAAAGCGATTTTCCCCAAAAGTATTGAAAGATATTTTATTGCTTGTACGAACATTAATTTAATTTTAAAAATCTAAGGCGTTGTACTTCTATATTTTAACAAAAAATAATAAAAATAGAACACGAGAAATTGTCACAAGAAACAATTATAATAAAGATAACAAATCAGTTAATAGAAAAGTACAGCTTTTAATTATCTATCTTTCATACATCATCTCACAGAATCTTAAACATTCACGACTGACATCTATTCATCTTCCGACAAACAAGTCACACTTCGGTGTTGATGTCAGAAGAGCATTAAAAGCATCGTAAGTAGCCGAACAAGAGGAATTAGCTCGAGTGACACTGTGCGTGATATTCACACAACCCTACTATTATGAAATTGTTCTTTTCTCAAAGTTGACATTTTTATTTCACGACAAAAACGCTTTTGGAAACGTAAGATTAGTAGCCTTTCATCCCGCATCCATACTAATAATAAAAATGCGGAAGTAACTCTGTCTGTCTGTAACATTTTCATGCCCATTCTAAAAGTTAGCAACGTCGCAAACAGCTGTGAAATATTTATCTGTTTTGATTAGATTTTTCACATACCCAAAACCAACCATTTAGCAGGGGGGGACACTTGACTCTAACAAAAAATTGCATTTTAAAGCTAAATATTTCGAAAAAGAATCATCATACATCAATATTACATCAATATTTTTGAACGACCTTTCAAACGACACCCCACACTATGGGCTAGATGACGAAAAAAAAAATTATCCCCCTTTGCGTGTAGGTGTAGATTTTATTTTATTTATTTATTTATAGTTAATTAAAACGGTACAACACCAATAACATTAATTAACATAGAAACAATTACAATCTTGATATTAATTTAATTTAAAACTAACATGGAACAGTGGACTCCCTACCCCCCTATTTTACCACTTTATCGGCATAATTAATACGTATATGTATACCCATACCAAATTACAGCTGTCTAGTTATAATTGTCTCTGTGCTAAGCCGCGGACAGACAGACGGACCTGGATTAGGACCCAGGATACTTTCTATCCGATAATTTCCGACCTCCACCAGACTGAAGCCGCCAAAGGCCACCATGACCTGTAGGGTAATTGCGTAACTCACTTACAATTGCAACGTCTTTCATTTTGACAACCCAAGAGCATTCTTATTTAAGTACCTTCGTTGTCGAGCAGACAAATTTTTCAAACATGTATGTAATAATGAATTAGGAAAATCTTTCGGATTAGAAAAGAAATTATGGGGTGCCGATGCAGTGCAGCGGGGCATAGTCACGGCATTGGACCTACCAAACATTTATCATCACCATCAGCTGGGTGTAGGTATCCGTGGCACTCCACTGGATGCGAGTAGGGCAGGATGATTCTAGAATCGAATTTGTAGCTATCAAAACAATTCGCTTGTGTTGCTTCTGGAAGCTGTGGCAAACCAAAATTATACAAGCAATATCACGGACGATGATATGCGTGGCGTTCCAAAATAGCATTTTAAGGAAAAATATTTATTACTTGACGTTTTACAGGCAGCGTATGCGGAAAAAAAACGCGTGAGTGCCATTATCGTTTTGCCAGAGGTCTACTACAAACCTGAGACTGCCGAAGAACTACTCTTCAACATTGAGCCAATCGGTCGGGTCGCACGAACCACACCCATGGTGTATGATGACATCCCTGAGTACACCGGCGTAAGAGGTAATGTTCTTTTCGGACGACTTAATAAAATAAAATTGTGCTCTTAAAAGAGTTTTAAAGCCGCCCAAAGGCCTCTGACTTGGCTTCACATGCCGTCGAGAAATATCTCTCAGGCATGCCGGTTTCCTCACAATGATTCCCTTCACCGTTTTTGAAGCAAGTGAGAATTTAAAAACATTAGTAGTGAGAAACTACAACCAAAACCAACCACCGTTTCTTATTTTCATAATTCTGTTTGATTTTTGTCACGTTGGCATTAACATCACGTCCACAGTTAAGATATTTATGTAGAACCACTGCCTTTCAAATCAAATAATTTGCACAAATCAATAAGCACTTTCCAACCAACTCAAATTTCACCCACCAGCCTAATCCTGGATTCCCTGAGTCAGTAAAAAGCAGGTGTATTTTCGTTTGTATTTTCTGACTCCTTTAAACACACAGTAACAACTTTAGTGAAAAGAAAAAAGATGGCTTTGAAATTTCCTGTGGTGAAAAGAATTTAAATAAGTGTAGCCTAATCCCGAATCACCATGTTGGTTCACAATCTCCTTTGTACATAATTACTTTGTGTCTTACAGTGGACATAAGGAGGTTCTACCGGCTAGCAGCGGAAAGGATACCAACCTTCAGGGGAGTGAAGACAACTTCGTTCAGAAACTTGCTGTTACTTAGACCCGAAATAAAGGGCCAACAGCAGCTGTATTTTTCGAACTATGTAAGCTTATACTTAATGATTTTATTAACAGCCGGAAATTCTTTCACCATCGGCCTATGATCACTTTTCAAAGAGAGCAAAAACAAGAATTGAAAACCACGCTTTATTAAACATTATAACGATCTGAAGCCATTGAATCAAGAATTTCTTGCAACGTTCCTAAGGTGTTTCCTTATCCTGGAGATAAGAAAACACTGCTTTCTTCTTCCTCATTGAGATCAATGAAGAAGTGAGATCAAAACGAGCCAGAAGATCTTTATTCTGCTTAGCATTATAAATTTCAACTTTTGCAGAATCCTACTGCTTTTCCTAAAGAAACTGAAGATTCATTCTTCATATCGTCTTTAACTGGTTCTGTCTCAGCTAACCGATAACTTGATATTTCAGTTCTACTTGGCACCAGCAGTTTGCGTAGGTATCAAAAACTATATATTGCCGGAGTTCAACTTCTACCCAAAACTGGTCACCGATATCGTAAAGTATGGTGAGAAAGGAAAAAATATGTCGCGGAGCACATACCTCTATCAACGACTGCTTAATCTGGTCGAGATCATCACTGCGAAGGGTGAGGAAAACTATTTCTATTACTTTTCCATTCAGAGCAAAAAGAGGCAAAAAGACCGGGGAGTTCTAACACTGTACCTAGTTCCTACGATTCCGGAGTAGTTACCGGTACTTAGGACATTTTAGCTTATACTCCGGAATGGTACCGCACTGGTGCGGTACCATTCCGGTGGTGCCCCGGTACTGCAGATGTCTAAGAGGCAGTGGAGGACTGCTTCCCATCAGGTGTGCCGCAGGCTTGATTGCCACCCGATACCACATGGTTTTATGATGCCTAACGACCTTAAAAAGGTGTCTCGTAGCATGGATGCGTAAGGCGGAGATCCGGGTGTTGTGACTCAATTTGAGACAGGCTTATGTCTAGCTGTGAACTGCGATAGGCTAAATTGATTGATGATGTCGAAGCGTAACTTCACTTTTGAATGCTTTTTGTTCCTCCAGGTGATGAGATTGCAGCCTTGAAGGCATACTTCGTATATAAAACCGGCATTGAAGCGGGCGATACCAGACCTCCTATTATTCCACTGACTACTGAACAGAAAGAAGCTCAACGACGAAATACCCAAGATTACATTAAGCGCGCTCCATGTAAAATATATGATTAAAAAATCATAACCCTCATTTTTGCTTCGCCTTAGTCGGGTAAAAAGGATAATTTTCTTTCACTTCTATAAGGTTTTGGGTTTATGGGTTTAAACTTGATGTTTTAAAATTAAATTTTAGCATGAACCTTTGGAAATTATAATAACCAAATTGAAATTTATAATTATGTAACTATTTTTCAGCTAAGTAACTTTTATATTTATTATTCACTTGCATGATTTTCAAAAATAAATTCTAATTGGTCTTAATAAGGCAATTTTTTATTTGTAATTTACTTCTTCTTCTCCCTGGCAGGCAATAATAGTTTCGCAAGAAAAACTTTTAAATTGATGAAATATCAAAAACCTTCAAAAAAAAAAATTCACACTTTGTTCAACTCTGCTTGTCACCTATAATTTTCGAAATTCACAACTTGAAGTTACTACTTCTGAACCTTTATGTACTTCTTGTGACGTACATCACCTATACACAACAGAACACATGGCGAGACTATAAGGATTCCTTGTTGACTACGGAACCCTAAAAAGGACTCATAGTATCACTTGGAGTAGGAACTTCTCTAAATATCAATAAAACTTTACTATTCGCAAAAATAAAACTCTTTAATAAAATATAACAATAGTAAACTTTCAATAATCATAGAAATGCATGACATTTGAGAATATAGCCTATTTCCTCGATTTAAGGCATATTTTCGTTTGTTTACTTGCTAAGGCCTAAGGTCCTCAGTTTGGACTGAATTCTCTGTTTGGCCTCAGCGGAGAGGGGTCTTTGAGGGAGGGAGGGCGGACCGACCTTGACACCGGTTGCTATTTCCATACCAGCCTTCATTATGGGCACCCAGGGACCTGGAAAAACATATTCATTGTAGGTAGAAAAATATTGGCGTTGTTTTTATAAAGACATCTCTTCAGTCCAATCAAAGTCATTCTTCAATTTATACAGGGTAATAAAAATAAATTTTCTCAACCATGCTTGGAAATTCGAACATTATTTCGACAACCTTTTTCGAGATAAATCGAAATTTCTGTACCTACTGGTCAAAAACAAACGAGTAGGCGGCCGACAGTCTTACTATGAAAACTCATAACTATCGTGTTATTTAAAAATGGAAGTAACTTTTTACTTCGACCCATGGCAACCAAGGAGGTAACTTATCAAAGATTTTATTTCAATTACGAACTGGCTTAGCAAATAGAGCTGTTTAAATTAAATAAGAAATCAATGAACATACTGGCGGGTGAATTTTTTTTTTTGTTCGTGATTGATTCCTTGAATTTTTAATTAATTTACTTAGTTTGAATTTCCACGCATTGTTTGAGAAAACTACTATACAATCTTTGGCCGCAACCAGGCATTGATGGACTCACGTATGTGTGCCTCGGTTTCGCCTCGGCCCACATTTTCACGATCGTCCAGCTGGCCGCGACAGTAATGTACAGTGGACTGCATCAATGGGATACCCCAGTTGTATTAAAATTGTAATACAACTAGGGTACCCAATTGGTGCAGCCCACCGTACCTTATATTTGATGTTTTTTTTTTTGTGGGGTCATCGACCGCAATTAGAGTAGTTACCTGAATTATCAGCTAAATAATCTGTTGTTTTTTTTGTGTAAACTTCATAGACGTGATTGGTATCGATACCTAAACACGAAAAAATAAGAGAAAACAGATTTTCCCGACTCATACTTCAAGTAACAAAACTACCAGCGGTCGTTGACTCCAACAAAAACTTCAAGCCTTTTTATTTAATCGTGTTTAGATATCGATACCCATCACATTTGCAGAGTTTCGCTAGATAATTTATAATGACGCTGTATAAAAACCTTTTTCGGCCTTGAGGGCCTCCGTTTGAGTTCGTTTGAACCAAGTCTTATTCATGATCATCTAGCTTCATCTTACCGACTGACAGACCTCCTGACAATTCAAAAGTGCCTGTAGTTTGTTTATTTGAAATAAATGCTTTGCACATTTATATCTCATAAACTAGGGCACTTGGCGAAGATCTGTTTTCTTCCGAATTTAGTCGCTAATTAGTCGAAATTTTTCGCCAAGTTACAGACAAGACACATATCTTCGCTAGGTGCCCTAGCTTTTGAGATATAAATTTGGCCAAGCTGGGGAGATTCTCTCCAGGTTGGCCACATAGAAACGCTTATAGCTTTTGAACCAGTGACCGACAGATTCTGATATTTGGCGACTGATTCCGACAAATTTGGGAGAAAACAGATCTTCGCTAGGTGCCCTAGCTTCTGAGATTCAAATGGGCCGAGCTGGGGTAGGCTCTCCCCAGATCGGCCACCTATAAACCCTTATAACTATTGAACCAGTGACTGACTAATTCTGATATTTGGAACTCAAACGGAGGCCCGTTTGAGTTCGTTTGAAGCAAGTATTATTCATGATCATCTAGCTTCATCTTTCTGACTGACAGACCTCTTGACAATTCAAAAGTGCGACTAATTTTTTCTGTTATCAAAATAAAAATCCCTGATGGTGGCCATGCCAGTGTCAGTCACACCTGACAAAAGATCGTTACCTTCGCAAGTGTGGGCTTCAACAGCCAAGCTGAGTTTCTCCTGTAGAGCCCTGGCCCTGGCTATATCGTTCTTTTCGACAGCATCCAGGATCTCCTGGGCTAGTTTCGGGAACAGGTTGAAGGAGGTTCCGATGCTAGATTTGATGCCCAGGAGAGCAGCTGGCGCGAGGAGCTGGAATCAAGATTATATTAAAGGTAGTAGCTATAGATACGATCAAAATTAAATTCAGTATTTTTTTAGTAACACGAACGCCATCTTTGTGGACTTTGGTAAACTATAATGGTTCTCTTTGGAATGTTATTATTTTTTTTTTTAAAGAGTTATTCGATTAATCACCGAAGTATTTGATTCGTAACATTCAAAATTCTAAATGGTAGTGGAACGTCACCGAAACTGTTGGATGGTCAATGAGCTGTGCATAATTTTCTATCACGAGACCAAATAGACCTAATTCCGTGCACAGCACGAGACATATAACGATGGATCAGACGATGATTTTATATTGAATTTAGAATCTCAGATAATTGACATTTTAAATTGACATTCACTTAAATATTTACTTTAGCGTTATGTATTCTAAGTTGATTATTGAGTGAGATTTTTGAGGTCTTTAATGGTTGCAATGGAATTTGAACTTTATCATGTATTAAATTGAGTAAGTTTGTTGTTTCAAAAAATGTTAATTATCTGAGATTCTGAAATAAAGTTAGAATACTCACAGTATCGGCTCCGAGGAATATCTCCTGGCCTTCCTTCAGTGTCCTCAGGACTTGAGCACCTTCACTGAGGTCATTGGACGTGAACTTGATACCTTTGAAGTTGGGAATGGTGACTGTAGCCGCTGCCACGAACGATGGCATATGGACTGAGGAGAAATAAATTAAAATTGGATTACATAAATACGGACTCGTACTGCAGTTTTTAGAAGGCCTTTGTTTAGCAGCGAGTAGTTTTGGCGCCTGCTTAAATTGAGTAGTTACCCTAAGTATATCGATACACATACGTCACGGTCAATTCTCCAACTGCAAATGTAAGTTTGTAATCGCAAAAAAAGATTTTTCTATGTAAGTAAAAAGTCCGAAAATCGTTAATTTGTAGTTTTATACTACAAATATACGATTTTTTTTTTGTTTTACTTGTATTGTGAGACGTTGCTTTTTGCCAAACATAATTCTAGATCAACGGAAAGTACCCTATACCTATAGGGTACCGTAGGGGCCGTATTTTTTTATAGCGTTGTCTTAGAAGTTTGATTTTTTTTGAAGCTCCAAGGGACCGCAGATTAACGTATTTAATATTAATTTCAACTTGATACCTCCACGCGTTCCTGAGAAAAAGGGTCTTGAAAAACTGACAGGCAGACACGCGAGTGATCCTAGACGGGTTCCGTTTTTCCTTTTGAGGTACGGAACCCTAAAACACAAGATGGCGACCGTTACTTTCTATTTTGGATATGATTGTGTCAAAAGATCCTTGTACAACTATAGAACCTAAAGCCACGTACACGTTGGGCGAGCCCGTTAGTTGAGCGCGCTCATCCAACGCACGATACACGCAAATCAAACGGTAAATCACGTAAAAAGGTCCAATATACGTTGGCCGAGCGACAGGCTCGCCCAACGTCTACTCGCGGCTATAAACACTGAAGTTAATTTAAGTTTAATGTTTACCCTCATTAAGGATTCTCCTCATTAGGGGTTTCATTAATGGTATATTTGTAAATGAAGCAGTTCTATACCTACATATTTATATTTCTGACAAAGTCCCATATCCTGTTCCGATGACCCGAAACAGAAATTGAGTTCAATTAATGTGAAAATACATCAGACACTCACTCTCAACTTTACTCATAGAAGGAATATGGTAGTACAACACAGGCAACTTAGGAGCAGCTTTAGCGACCTGCGACACGTAGAACACCAGATCCTGAACTGACGCCGGCTTGAAGTATAGCTCGGGGAGGGTCAGTAGAGAGTCAGCTCCAACTTGTTGGCAGTAACGGGCCTGGTGAGGAGAAAGGAGAATATTGAAAAAGTGTATCTAATATATATACAGCTAGTACATAAAACAGAAGGCGCACTCCACATTTTAGGTATGAAGCTAAAAGTACGCGGGCTCGTCTTGTCGGGCCAATTCAGTGAGCGTAACGTAGTCAGAATATATAATAAGAGATACGCGATAGAATCTCATCTAGTTTTTAAAATATGATTGACGTGTAAAAGTGTTTGTACAAACCTATTTACAGAAATAAAATCATTTATCATTTATCATTTATCAGAAAGAGCGGCAACTTCTGAGAATAACTGTAGGTAATTAGCGCTGTGCGACCCGAATTGCACTTTATTGTGTCGCAGCAAGAGTCGCTTTTTATTTAAATGGTTTTGCGGAGTGAACCATGTGTGGTACTAATCTGTGTATATACTAAGACAGGGAGAAGTCCATTGATAGATCTGTAAAGATCGCATAAGAAGGGTCATAAAATATCCGTAGGTATTATGGGTTGTTACTAGTGTCCGAGTGAAAGTTCGGTTTCGGTCAAGTTTCGGCAAAAAAAAAAAAACGAGTTTCGGTTTCGGCGGCAAACCTGCCTGTCGGCACTCCCGGAGTGCCAATGTTTTTTTTTTTTACTCTTCACGAGATCTGTGAACTGATGAGTTTAAGGCCCTATAGCATACTTTAAAAACAAGTAGACTTTACCCAGGAATATATTCTAAACTTGATTGAAGCGGGACATTATTAAGAGTGTCAGGGACATAGACGCGAAAACTGTTACCATAGGTTCAGTGATCAGAGATTCATGGAGTGTTCGTGGAGTTTCTTGCCCGTTCTTCTCCATAGGTACCCATACGCTTTGGAATGAGTAACTAGCTTCATCTTTCTGACTAACCGACCCCATGACAATTCAAAGGTGCCTGTAATTGGTTTATTTGAAATAAATGCTTTGAGTTTGAGTTCAGTACATGATTCTGAACCCGCTGCGTTGAAATTGTTCGCCGGTTATTTTTTTTAAAATCCGTTGTTCCATACACTTTGACCGCGTAGGTATTGCAATTTGCACTTTTCTAAGAATCAGCAGATTTTTTTTTTAATAACCGACGAATAATTTCAACTCAGGGGTGTTCAGAATTATGTAGGTAATGAATCCATGGTAACAGTTTACGCGTCAATTTCTCTGCCACACTGTATACATGGGACCAAAACATATAGATCTGCAAAATGTGGGTGTAAGTACGCCACTGCCCAACCCTTCGCATAACAGGCGTGATGTTATGTTATGTTTGATTGTGACACGTATCGTGTACTTTCCATTGATTTGGTATCGTAACAATCCGCTTACATCTCCAACCTATATCTAATCAGCTGACAGGGAGCTTCCATGATGGAAGAATCCACTTCTACATGTCATTCTGTTGTCATTACGGTAATAAATATTATTAGAACAAACTATGAGAGCGTTGTATTTATCTTGAGTGCGCGGAGATAATATGTTATTTACAAAAACAATAATTTATGATAATTATTTTTATCGCTTGACATTACTTAAGGAGAAGATAAGTGGGGTAATAATACTTTGAATACCTATACTCGTTATTTCACTACTATATCACGAAGGAGAAACCCGTGGTTTTCATGGACTCTTAAGGTATGATTCCGAACAATACTGCACGTGGCAGTGCTGCCGCAGCAGTCTATGGCAGTCTATGGCAGCCGCGTTACCAGTGGCGGTGTAAAGGGGGGCGGAGGGGGCGGTGCCAAGCATCAAGGAGTGACAACGACAACTCACTCTATAAAGACATACTTATCAATAAATAACTACCTACTCCTGTACCTATTTACTTACATACTAATATAATATTTTGAAACGCATCGCAACTAAGAGTCTGACACGCCCTCCCGCTCCGCCCAGAGCGGGAGAAGTTATTTGATAATTTCCCACCCAAAAAAAAAAGTGCGACTAACCAATCTATCGATTTTATCAATTGAAAGAGAGACGTCAATTTTGATCGAATATTTGTGTAAAATTAAGTCTCGTAAACATGTTTAGTATTTTGTGTTTTATTTTAAGTAGAGGTTCTCAATACAAAACCGCCCAGTATGCAATCTACCCTACGCCGCCACTGGCCGTTACTACTGGTCCCCATACATTTTCTATAGGTTAAAGGCACTTTCAAACAGGTGCAACACGCGACGCGACACAAAGACACCGCTCCTCGCGCGACGTGCGGTGTCTTTGTGTCGCGTCGCGTGTCGCGCCTGTTTGAAAGAGCCTTTATAATATGAGATTACATTCCGAGCACGGCCGAGCTATGCTACGCGACATTGCTGCGTCATATTGCTGCCGTGCTCGTTAAAACTTGATCATTTAGATCACCATAAGCTTGAATTAAGTTGTAGGTCCTTACTATCTTTTTCGGATGCCTAGGTACCAATAACAATAATTATGATTTAATACTAAGACCCCTTCTTTTTTTTATTCATCAGAGAAAACAATGAAAAATAAAAAACGGGTCCCATTACTAAAAATTAAAGAAATATTTCTGGCTTTCAGCATTGAACATTTTGGAAATAATTCTGGCTTTCATTACTGAAAGTTATGGGGAATGTTTCTGGCTAATCAAACTCACCAGTTCGGTAACATCAGCTACGGGAGCCCCACCAACTTGCACTTGAATGTGAAGACCAGTGGTCTTACCAGTGGCGACCCAGGCGTCTATCACCTTCTTCCTGTCTGCTACTGAGAGAGACATGTGCTCGCCTGTCGTGCCTCCAACTGCAAATGGATCCAGGGGATGCTTTTGTGAGAATTTGTTTAGTAAAAATTGTATAAATGATGTACTTACCTTACCTATACATAATATTCACACAAAGATCACAATGTATTTTGATGTGGTGGTTACATCATTTAGAGCTTTTATTCTAGAAGGTTTATGGATATAATACAACCATGAATATAGCACAGAAATCTCGATGTCTTGACATAGATACTGCACCCATGCGAAGCAGGGGCGGATCGCTAGTTCATAAAATTAAACATGGACTACCTCATTCATTGCTCTAATGGTTGCAAGCACTACTAATGATCCTGGGTCAGCTACTTAATGCCTTATTAATAGCCAGGGGACTCTCAGCCAAAGGTAAGAAGAACACTATGCAGTTGTAGTCAGTAAAAGTCTGACAGTTCAGACTGTCAGACTTTTACTGACTACAACCACATAATGTTTTTTTAAGCATAGGGTCAGCCCTATGCTTATAATTACTAATGCGGAACCTGGGAATGCCTTAGAGGTTCCAGGGTTATAGTCATATTATTAAAATTGAACTCTTACCTAAAACGGACTTGATTCCTGAATCAGCCAGGAACTTAGCATAAGCAGGGATGGCTCCATAGTTGATGGTAAGGTCATCATTGAGGGGGGTGAAGACTGGGGGCATCAAGCCACGTGCAGTAAAAGACACCTAGTTATAAAAACAAAGTACATTTAATCATATTTTTGGGATGTAGAACCTTAGATGACCCTCTGACCAGTTTGTTTTATTTGAATAAAGTAAGATCGAGCTCGAGGGATAAAAAGCTATTATTTTATTACCTTTCTTCATGCTATCTAAAAGCTTATTAAAGGTAGGTTAATTAATTTTGTACAAAAAATAATACATTATCTGTTGGATTAAAAAATAAATGTTTATTTGAAAGTAAAATTGTTAATAATCCATAGAGATTTAAATTCGCTAATAGTATTAAACAGACTACAAAATACTTTAAAACAAAACTTTACTCACCATTGTAAATGGTTTTATTTCTTTATTTTACTTTATACCACTCCGCACAGTTAGCACGACAGACGAGCAATGAGAGACTTTAAAAAAGTTTATCTCGTTTCATTTGTTCTATTTACTTCTTATCATCGATTGTTTACAACTTTCATAACACCTTTACCTTATCACCCATTCTGACATTTGGAATTGAAATGATATGTTTTGTTTTGATAAGATTGAAATGTCAGTGTCAGGCTGTCAGATGGTGTAAGGCTATCTCTGTTACTAGGCTATAGGAAGCGTATCGAGCCGCCCTGCTGTCATTCTAAAAAGCTTCAAATATTAATAAAATTTAAATGGAACGAGACCAATATTTGTTCGTTCTTCGTTCGTTCGTTCTTCCTTTAAAAATATTATGGGCTTGAGCTTCCTGTTTCTACTGAGATCAGAATTTATATAAAAATGCGACCATAAAATCAGACAAGTTACTAAATAAATTGATGAATCCACATGAATAATATTATGTTAAAAAGATACAACTGTCCATTTTTGGAGTAATTACGATTTTAAATTAAATAAATGAGTGTTTGACTCTGAAAAATATTTTTTTTGACAATTTATTATTTAACTCATCGTGTAGAAAGAGATGGATTGATTTATTAACGGGAAAAAAAGAGATAGCACTTTCCCCATGAACATGAATGAAAAGGTAATCAATCAATCACAACACCAATTTTTCAGAATTATTATTTATTGTGAAGTGCATTATTTTTCGTCAAAATTAAGGAATCCAAGAAAATGAATACCATAACAAGCGAGTTGAGTATGCACGATTTGAACGTTAGGTTTTTTGAGATTATGCAAAATGAAAATAATGCCGAAGCTGCTGCAAATTACATCTATGATGCTGTTTGCGATGATGTTACCTTAGGGTTTGCCTTCGAGTTCCACCACGGCCTGAAGACCGGTCTGACGGATTTGATAGAAGGTGAAAAAGAAGAGGAAGAACCTTACAAGATCGTGAGCACGCCAGAATGCGATGTGTTTGGCTTCTCGATGATGAAAAAGACTCCTGATTCAAATTGTTCCTGTCCGAATTGTGAGCGGCCAGTTTCTGCGACCAGGTTCGCTCCTCATTTAGAAAAATGCATGGGTAAGTCCTCCAAAGAGTACCTAACAGTAGCCTTGCTTTGCACTCAAATAACAAAGCCTGTATCCTGTATTATTTACCTTGTAACTTGTAATCAGTCATTGTGGTATTAATGAATCCAACAAATACGAACGAATTTTTAGCGGTTCTACCATATAGGTATCCCAGTCTATAAATTAAACATATTAGTCATACATTCATAACATAACCATACACATAGCGGGTACAAAAAAATTGCAAGAATCATGATATTTCTAGCATAGCAACAGCATCATAGAAACTTAAAAGGTTTCATGAAACCTAAGACCTTTCTTTTCAAGCAAGGAGAAAATAAGTCATATAATATACCTACTTATATTAAATTGGGTTCTCTGGGGATTAGGTACTTATAAAATAAAAACATTCTCTTTATCTTTTCATAAACATAACCTCCATTCACCCTTTTTTGTACTTAGTAGCATAAAATGATATACAATAATATCAATTATAAATTCTCAAGGTTAGGTAATCTGAGAATGATGCAAAACTGAGTCTCAAAAGATCTAATTGAAATGTATTTTGTTTATACAATTTTATTGTATTGTGATCTATTTTTAACCCCAAGGGAATATTTTTACCACTATCTTTGAAGTCTAAAATTTATAGCATTCCCAGTAGGTATTATATTGTTTTACACTGACTATTTGAAGACTTATCAATCACTCTTTAAACACAAAGAAGTTTTAAAAAATCCCTTAAAATACCACTGACAATCTGGATTTTTATTTCAGTTTACCAGTTCATTATGACCGATAAGTATTAACTCATAAATTATAAATCAAAACCAATGACTTACGGAATAAATTATAACTTTTTATTTGCATTAATGGATCTGTGTTTGCATATATATATGTGTATTTGCATTAGTGGATATACATCCACATTTCGCCAGTTATGTTTAAGTCCCATGTAATAGGGGGACTACGGGCTGCTACTGATAAATAGCTCTTGGCCACACCTGGGAATCGGACCTAATACCTCATGCTCAGCAATACACTAGTGCTTGCAACCACTAGCTTGGTCAATGAAGCAATTGGTCGAGTGGCCAAGAACAATAATTCACTGAGCAAGTTCACAAGGGTAAAGTTACACGTGTTATGTTTTTAATTTGTAAATCTTATGTTATAAATTATTTCATAAACTGTACTACACACTACTGAATTAGAACACTGTAATGGTAGTGTATGTATGTAATAAATAAATAATTAAAATAAATAATATTCTTTAAAATAGGATTATGATCTACATGTGTCACCATGGACTACCATACTAATATTTTTAAGAAAACAAGTTATAATTATGTAGGTTCAATAAAAACATATAGCCTAAGCTGATGGAGATGTCAGGACTTCACAGGTCAGCAATCGTTCCACCCTGTTATGTTTTGTTAGTAAAAATGAGGAATTTAGATTACCCAATTTTCTTTAACACTGGTCTTATTGCAATATTTTTAAGAATAGACGAAGGAATTATAACCTGGAATAGGCGATTCAAAGCTTTTCCTGTAAATGTTTGCTTTAATTATTTATTGGTCTATTATTGGTCCAATAAATAATTTGATTTTGAATGCATCTTCCTTAATAGGAAAGAAGGCCCTTTGACGCGGCGCTAGTGTCTATCACATTTCATTAAAAAAAAAAAAAAATTGCATACACTTAGCAAAATTCAAAATGATTTTCTCGTGGAATAACAATTCCAACTTGACATAAGCTTTATGTAGTGTGGGACTGTGGGTACTAAAATACTATATTCCTAACAACATACAATTAAAATCAAAACAGTAGGAAAAAATAACTCAAAAAAGTTAATAATTCTAAACATATTAGTGCTTGTGACTGTACACTGAGCTTTCTTTGTAAAAATTACAGGTTGACACTTGACTAAATCTGGAACAGGGGTCGTCCACTATGGATGTTATAATAGTTACTTACAATTTAGTAATGTGCACTTTTGTAAAAAAGAAAAAAAACTATACTAACGAAAAATGAAAATGAATAATAGTTTATTATTTTAAAAAGTAGACCTTAACAACTAGTGATTGGAGCCTCCGTTTAAGCAAATAAGCCTGTGTTAGGAGACTCCGCTCTTCCATAACTTGAATAAGTATCATTATCTTATATAAATAAATGTATGTACTTACTATGAAATAATAATATAAAAAAGAGAGAATTAAAGCTAACCATGCAGCACTCACGCAGGCCATGCGTGTGTGTGAGTGAGAGTGAGAGTGAGGGTGTGTGAATGTGTGTAAATGTAAACACGAATGAATCAGAGTGTATGCGTGAGGTTAAGACTAATACAATTGATTTTGTTGATAAGAAATGGGGGATGAAAGTAAAAGAGGTTAAATTTATTATTAACAATGAAAAGGTAGTATCTATTTATGTGCTGGGTGTAATTTGTATGTGTGGGTCTACACCCACACATACAACTCACACCCAGCACATAAATAGATCATAATAGACACCTACGTGTGTATGAGTGAATGTAGGTGTGAATGTGTGAGTGGGTGCCTGATTTGTTTAAGTTATGATTGTAGTAATTCTTCTGTGTCGTTATAATTTAGGGTTAGCAAATATTCCTTTTTTTTATTATGAGATTTATGATTTTTAAATTCAGTAATACTAACATAACATCACGCCTTGCTTCCCCGAAGGGCTAGGCAGAACTGTATCGATAGTACACCCACATTTCGCCAGTTATGGTAAAGTATCATGTAATAGGGAGGCGAACCTATAGCCATAACGGGGCACAAATCCAGACTCCGAGCTGCTGCTGAGAAATTCCAGATGAAAAAATCCAGGACCTCATGCTTAGCAGTAGCGCTTGCGACCACTAGACCAACGAGGCAGTCAGTATTCAGTATACTACTACGGAATACTATTGACTGCCTCGTTACTGCCTTGTTATTGGAATTAAGATTAACCAAAAATAAAATAACTACTCAGGGGTTTATTTCCGAAATAATCTCTACTGGCATAATTTTCTTTTCGTGTCGATGGTACTCTTCTTCGTTGTATTTTTAATATATCATTTTATATTATATGAGCCCAGCAGGTGGCCACGTTGATTGCGGCAACAGCAAATTCTCATTAAAGAAATTTGACTTCAAAATAAAGATTATTTTATTTTCACTATTGTAGTTTCATAGTCACTGCGATTTTAATAATAATGGAACGTACTACTACGTGATCCATTTTGAGAGGGAAGTGGTCTTCAAAATACCACGCTTGGTCACAGGGGCGGGGGGCTCAGGTTTTTGTCACGTAGTAGTCAATATCCTCCAGGAAAATCTCGTACTTTTTTGAGCTATATTCAAGTTATGGCGCGCAGCGTTTAGCGCTTTTTAAACTCACAGGTGGCAGCACTGACGTACATGTCAGTACGTCACATAGATATATACGTCAGCTGATTGAAAACTGACAGTTTGTAATGCAGAATGCAGTGCAGTTTTCAAGCAAGTTGACGAGAGTTCGTGGCGATACTATAATGTTGTTGTACGATCGGCTGTACAATGCGTTTATTAAATGCTACAAGGATTCCTTGTCAATGCAAGCATTACAAAAAAAGACAAATGAGTTTTGAGTTGCTCTAAGGGATGAGTACAAAAAGAATCCAAAGGAGCTGGAGCGTCTCACACTGTTATAAATTGAGGAACTTTGTCAGATTGGGAATAAGAAAAGCGCTCGTCTCCTAAACTCTTGGCGTCACGCGACAAGCGCTGTATTAGTAAAGACAAATATGGGGCAAATGATTTTTTTTTTTTAACTTTCTGTCGGCAAAGAATGATTTTAAACTATATTTATGTATTACTATGTGACAACTAGAGGGGGAGGGGGTGTCTTGGCATATACTATGGTGGTCACCGAGAGTACGTTCCCTAATATGGTATGATTTTGTTCATTTCAAATAAATAAATAATAGGAATTTTACAAAACAGAAAAATTCAAGGAATAAATAACACTGCTTTAAATATAACTTGTTTACCACCTTTTTGAGTACAGTAATCAATTAATTATTAATATGTTATCCTGTATGAATTATGGTGTTATTTTCCTACTAATGGGGTGCATAAAATAACTGTGAACAAAACAAGATAATAGGCCTCATTAACTAGCCAATTAAGCCAACTGCAATGTGGTTCAGCGATAATGATATTTATTTTGTAAATCGGTTAAAAATAACCCTAGTCTACCTAGTCCTATTTTTTTAAATTATAATGCTAGAGGTCTGCTGGTACAAAAAGAATGAAGAATGAGCTGGTGCTTAACTGTTGTTTTAATCTATTTAAAAAGCAAAATCCCAAAAGCTCAAGAACTATTAAATCTTCAAACTTGAAATTTTGGTGTTAGAGTTGGCCCGCTAAAAAAGTGTATTTGGAAATTCCAACTCTTACTGACTAATACCCACCCGTGTTCCTTCGGTTGCCCTGTTGCCGAGGGCCACGATGTCCCTTTCGGTTTTCTTCGCACCCCCGGCAGGCATCGGCCCTAGCGGACCTCGTCAATTCTGTTGCCATCTCTTTGAGGCGCGTGTGGAACACAAAGCGCTGTCAACCCGGGCCTGGTCCTTATCGGACGGTGAGCTACCCATGCTCACTGTCCGCAAGCCCGAGCCTACGGTGGTCGGAAATCGGCCTGCGATTCCCGACGCCCAGGGCGTCTCCTCCTGCCGCGGTAAGGGGCGTGAGGGCGCGAAATTTGCCTCTCCCTCACGCGTTCCGCCTCCTCCTTCGCGAGCATTACCGCTTCGCAAAAAGAGGTGACGGCCTCCCATTTCCTCTCGCTCCGTACCTTGGTTTGCATCAGGGCTGGACGCGAAAGATCACCGCCGCCGATCGCCTCAACGAGGACACGGCGATGAAATTCCACCCCTAAGGAGATTATCAGTTTGTAAATTTAAACATTTAGGTTTCTGGTTAGAAGTAAACATCCAAGTTTTATTCTGTTTAAAAAAAAGAAATCCCAATAGGAGATGAAAGTATCTATGGAAGTCTGTTTGTATACAATGCGGAGTTCTATACTCTATCTCTGCTCTGAAGACGGATGGTAAAAAAGCAGGAAGACATTTATTGTTTTCAATAATAGTATAAACTACTCCCTAAAACGAAAAACGGTTTTTCCAAAGACACCTAGAGAACTAAAAAAGGGGGCATGTGTATCCGCATACTATCTTCTTCATAACTGGTGAAAAAACCTACAAAACTGCGTTCGCAATTTATTTGCCAAACATGTAAACAAACACGAGTTTTAGGAAAAACAACTGTAATGCCTACACATACGGTTCAGTTTGCGCTACAACTTCATATTTTTTATGACATTTTCGACGGTACTAGTCAGTCTAAAATCAACTTTTTTACTTTTGCATAAAGTTGATGTTTGTTTAAGTGGAAATAATATCAATTGGAAACGAGATTATAAATAAATAGACCTTATGTTTGGATTTGTTCCCGGTTGATAGGAATGATAGGCTGGCCCCTAAAATGTTTAGAAACATTTATAATTTGCAAAATGTAAGTTTACTATAGGTACATACACCTTTCCTTAAAATACAAGTGTGATGTGTTCTATGTTATGTAAATAATTCTTCCTTTCACCTGACATTAGGGACTGCCCAAACTGTTGCAGTTTTTGAAAGAAGACTGAAAGAACTATCTTTCCATTTCGTCAAAGTTGCATATTACGTATTTATTATTTTATACTATATTATAATTAAGTATTTATATCTATTTTAGTGATATGTATTTTAGAAATATGTATTTAAGTATATTCTCATATCAGTGAATAGTTCAGTTTTTATTTTCTGTATTTTGTTTTCTCTTCTACTCTTACACACGTTGTCTACATTTCTAACTACTTCCCTATCGCAGGTATTCTAGGAGAGATTTCTTTAGAAATAAGCATCACCTTTGTACGTATTTTTCTATGCCTTTCCTCTTGTTTGTTTATATGTGTGTACATAAACTGTTAAATAATTAAATTAAATAAATAATTAATTTATACATGGTAAAATATGGGTGTACGATAGGGACATACACACTTTTGAGGAATATTGAAGGAATACCCACGTGATATTATGTATAAATACTTCCTTTTAGGCATGGGCCGCAACAGTTCGCGCATAGCATCCCGACGTATCGCTTCGAACAGCCGCGAGCCGACCTCGTACGCGGGGCTTCTCAGCGATGACGAAGATGATGTCGACTGGTCAGGGGGCTCGGTGCAGAACGAGCGGAGGAAACGCAGAATCAAGAACAACAATAATAGGAAACCTAACAAAATCCATAAGTATGTATACTGTAGATATAGTACTAACAATATTTTTAGACTAATATAGTTCATAGGCCTCCGTTTAATTTAATACTTTAACCTTCCGAGAACTGCCGAACGATAAATAGCGGGTGTCAAAAGACGCATATCTAAGCCGAGTCACTTGTTGTTCCAATTATTGTGAAACCATTTTTTTTTCTGGACCATGCCTTGGACCTTCTGGTTACGACTTTTTTTTACTATAATCAGCACCTTAATTGCGTAATACACGATCAATCACAATTGGAATAATTTTGAAGGTCTATCCATTGCTTCATATGTTCGAAAAATTTGTCTGCTGAATAACGCGATGAATGTTGTTGAACTGCCAAAATGAAACAGATTGCGTTTGATCGCGTGTTACTCAATTAGGGTGCAGTTTTAAATGTTATAGATTAACTTTAAATACTCACTTGACTCCTGTACTGTTGCGTGCACAATGTTTTGCATGCGTTACATTGGGCGCTACCGTGACACATGTTACAGCGATTCTTCACACTAGAAATAAAAGTCATTCCCAGCCATTATTTTTGTACACACGGCTACACATCAAGCTATACGTTTCCGATATAAGCTGACCTCGCATTGTACGGAAATCCTATGCAATGCGAGATCAGCTTATACTGTGTACTATGTTACTTATTTTAATGTACAGATTGTATGTAGACGATGGCTATATCATGGGTCTTTTTACACCCTGTATTAATCGTGTCGTTTCGTCAAAGCTAGTTATGTTAAGGGTAGGATTAGGCATGGCAGGTCAACTATTTACATCTCAGTCACATAGTAGGTGTGTGAGTGAGAGACAAATAACAAGAGTAGTAGCAGCAACTTCCAATCATCCGTTTCCAAACATGTAAACAAGTATGATTTTTTGGAAAAATAACTACAGTACCCACACATAACGTTCAGTTTGCACTACAACTTCAAACATTTTTATGACATTTTCAGTAGTATTTGTCATTCTGAAATCACTTTAATTTGCAAACGCTTAAAGTTGATATTTGTTTAAGTGGACAAAATGTCAATTGGAAACAAGTATTTCAATAGACTATAGTTTTCATACGAAACGTGGTGCATATTTCGTTGAATCTAGATTTAGTAATACATTACTTATCATCAAAATCTTATAAGGAAAATAATTAAATAATATGTATTATCATAAAACACTGGAATATAATAAAGACTGAATTGTTCTTTGTTTCAAACATCTAATGCCCTGGCTGGCTACAGTATTAATGGTACGTTCATATGTTCCAGGAGTCTGCTTTTTAGAAAGAAATCAAAAAAATAGATTACGCATTTTTTTTTTTTTTATAAAATCTAGCTAGCACTTGCATGCATTTTGAAAATATTTACCTATATGTCATATTTTTGTGTTATAATCTAAAGAGGGTTTGTGCATTTGGGAAATTTTCTACATTTTTAAATTAAAGACAAGTTCTTTAATACGGCAGTACCTACACTTGTGCAGTGACGGATCAAGGGAGGGACTAAAATGCTAACCCCTGTCTCTCCTACATCAGAATTTATTATTTTCCCTATTTTATTTCCTCTAAATGCGAGGTACTTTCCTTTCAAACAAATTTTCGATACGCCACCGTTACAAGTGACTCCACCTTTTTTATAGAACCCAATGCACAAGCGCAGTAGTCTTCTCATTAAAGTAAGTTTATAATGCAAATTACCAACAGGCACAACAACGGCACGGCGAACTCGGACGCGAACGACGGTGGCGCCACCTACGAAACGATGACCGCTAACGAGAAGAAAAACTTGCTGCAGCAGATCTGCGGTGTCGTGTCAGAGCATACTAAGAAATTATGCACTAGGTAAGAAGTTGTTTGAAATTTTTGACAACTTTAAGCTACGGTGCGATTTAATTGCCTGTGGCATACCATGAGTTCGGACGGTGACCAATGGGTAGCTCACCGTCCAATAAGGACCAGGCCCGGGTCGACGGCGCGTTGTGTTCCACGCGCGCCTCAAAGAGATGTCAGCAGAATTGACGGGGTCCGTTAGGGCCGATGCCTGCCGGGGTTGCGAAGAAAACCGAAAGGGAGATCGTGGCCCCCGGCAACAGGGCAACCACAGGAACACGGGTGGGTTTTAGTCAGTAAGAGTTTGACACGCCCTCCCGCTCCGCCCAGAGCGGGAGAAGTTATTTGATGATTTCCCAGCCAAAAAAAAAAAAAATACCATGGGTTGAAGCAACAATAAATTAAAATCCGCTACCGTCTAAACAATGTTTAGAGTTTTAAACTATCATTCAATTAGTCATTGTTCATCATCATTATCATTTCAGCCGAAAGACGTCCACTGCTGGACATAGGCCTCCCCCAAGCACCGCCACTTCGACCGATTCTGTGTTTCCCGCATCCAGCGGATTCCTGCGGCCTTCACAAGGTCTTCGGTCCATCTTATCAGTCATTTTTTACTTCGATTCTATTGTATACCACTGGCAAGACATTTGATCGATTTTATTGTATACCACTGTCAAGACATTTGCATCGTGCAAATGGAGCTTAATAATTCCTGCCTAGCTGCCTTGTTGATCTAGTTGGTCGCAAGCGCTACCGCAACTGCTGAGCATGAGGTCTTGCGTTTGATTCCCAGGTCGAACAGTGTTATTGGGTTTTTCCATCAGAAAATTCTGAGTAGCAGCCTGGCGTTTGTATTTGTGCCCAGTCGATGGCAATAGTTTCACCCCCTATTATATGGGACTTGAACATAACTGGCGAAATGTGGGTGTACTTAGGTAAACCTCTGCCCAACCCTTCGAGGAAAGAGACCGTTCAAGTATTACGTAAGCAGATTTATTACAATTATTTATTATTAGCCACGCGCACCAACGAGTTCGAGCCGTCGACTAGTGCAACCTTAATGAGCAAAAACTACTCGACCGATTTTAAATATTCTTTCACCACTAGAAAGCTATAATATCACTGGGTAACATAGGCTATCATTTATAAAGATATCACGCGGGCGAAGGCGCTGACAGAGGCTAGTTTTAAATATTCTATTTACTACTATGCGGTTATTGAGATTGCATTTTTTTATTGAGTTGTCCTCTGAGATCATGACTACCTAACCGGGCTTTCCTGTGGTGAATAACCCCTGGCTGGAGGTGTTAAGTGTAGTAGCTTAAGGTGCCTTAAGCTACTACACTTAACATCTCCAGCCAGGGGTTATTCAACTATGCTAATTAAAACTAGGTGAACGCTCACTAAGGGCACCCCCTGTGGGGTGCCCTTAGGCTTAGGGCGTCAACCGGAGGGAGGACATCAAATTCAAAAGTCATATATTCAAACTAGGTTGAGAATCAGCACTTTTCGAACGTCAAAATTACATAAGACAAGGATGGGACAGACTGGATCAAAGTTTTGATCATGATTATTAGTCGGGGAATTTAAAGCTACGTGCTCAGCTGCAACAACTGCTGGCACCTCGTTATCGAGCAAGGGTCGGGGGGTTTTGAGATTGCTCTCTACACCGTTCCCTGAGAGCCTATCTATCTTGTCTATTATCAGTCGTAACTCATGTCTATTTAAGTGATAGAATTTAGTTTATCACAACTACTATGACTAGTAATTTCTTGTGTATTTTGTATTTACATAATATAATTATGGAACATTTTACAAAGAAATAAACTTAAATAATATAGTACTATGATATTATACAACACGCTCACTGGTCAGTGAATTGATAAATGCTTCCTGGAACATTCGCGCGGGCGTTTGACATATTTTCGCGGTATTTTGCTTAAGGAAGAAAACCGTGTTATTGACTTACCTACATGCCAGACAAAATAAACCAGTACCCTAATTTTCGTAAACAATTACGCCTAATTTGTTTCATTTTGACAGCTCAACAACATTCATTGCGCTATTTACGTTGTTGAGCAGTTTTTTTTTCCAACTTATGAATCAATGGATGCCCGGTTGATGGCAATAAACTCGCCCCCTAATACATGGGACTTAAACATAACTGGCGAAATGTGGGTGTACTATAGGTACACCTCTACCTAACCCTTCGGGGAATACAGGCGTGATGTTATGTATGTTATGAAGCAATGGATTAGCAACCTGTTTCAAATCGAAACAGATTGTGTTGTATTAAGCAATTAGGGTACTGCTCTAAATTTTAAAGCAAGTAAAAAAAATAACGAAGCGAATGTATTTAAATTAAGAGCTCCTTACCCGACTACGACAAAGCCAAAGAAAGGTTATAATTTTAACAAGCTATGTAGGTATGTTCAACTGTTCCCTCATAACCCCTAAACTACTCGTCGTATTTTGACAAACGAGGTATTGTTTGAAGCGTCATGTTCCGCGGGTTATAGGCTTTATGACGTCACATAAAGTCTAACATGAATTTATCTATGTATGATGTCTTGTTTATACCCTTTAAGTTGGCGTTTTTGTCATAGTCGGGTTTTAGCTTTTAACTTTCTACTTTTTTTTGCAGATCCACTCGCTGTCCCCAACATACTGAAGAACAACGTCGCACCCTTAGGAACAGTGTACTAGAACCTTCGACTCCAGAGTCCCAGACTATGGGCCTCACAGCCGAAGAAGCTGGTTCCCCCCCTGACTCCAGCCCCTCATCTTCATGCTCCTCATCCAGCCGCAAACGAGACCGCCACCGAGCCCCACCTAAAACAAAAAACAAGAGGGAACGGAATATATCCCCCAACACAAGGGATTAAGGACTGATTTGTGTAAGATGAACCTTGTAGGAACTAATTTTATTTATCTTGGCCACTGTAGGAAGTGGTAACTGGTACAGTCAACCCCGTCCGTGGTAACAATTTGAAATTGCGACTTTATGGCGTAGTAATAAACGTGCTGCTAACATGAATGTGAGCTTACTTTTTCTCTTGGGAAATAGGCAGGGATATCGGTGAAAATAATAATAATATACTTTACAATGCGATACATAACAAGAATACTCTTTTTTAGTATCTATCTTTCTTTTACCCGACTGCGGCTGAGCTCAAAAGGAGGGTAATGATTTTTTCTTTCTTTTTTTTTTCTTCAAAGTGACCTAGTAAAGGTGCACGACAACCATGTTTTTTTACCTATTTCTATTTTTCCAGACATTATTTCAGTATTGACTATTGAATTTCTTCGTAATTATTTTCCGATTCCGCGCTTTCCCGTTCATTAATTGGTCGGAACACGGAGAGAAGGTTCAAATAAAACACTGTCTGGTATTTAAACAGACATTCATTTCAATTATTTTCCATTCAATTTTACATGTAGAGAATAGTCTTTTTTTTTTTCTTTAAAACACATTCTTTCGTAAACTTTTTTTTTTCTCTTTTTCAAAATGAAGTAGTAAAAAAACTCCAAATGCGAATCACAATTTAAAATTTCATTGCAATGCAAAATTGCCTTAGAAATAAAAATATTTGTTCTAATTCTTTCACCTGCACTTTTAGTTGGGTTAGAATTATTTAAAACTATTCCAATTTATTTAATTTTTCTTTTTCAAGTAAGAAGGGGGGAACCCTTTTTTATAATTTTGGCACTAAATCCTAAGAACCTTGGTACCCTGTATTTGGGTCCAAGTGTTCATGATACTTGTGGGTTTTGGTTTATACAACGCAACACTTCTTGATAGTCGAATATGTATAATCTTACTAATATTATAATAACAGTGACTTCCACTGTGCTGTGAGACACTATACTAGTGTGTCGCTGTTAGTAGACGTTACGAAGTTTGTTTTTATTGCATTATTTTTAAAGTCCTGACAACAAGCCGGTCATTCTACTTTTTCATATTTCTTTTTCAGTACTTTGTACTTTTTCAACCGTTTATGTCGATCCGAAGTCTCGGTGTGACAGGCTGGACAAAGTCCAGTCCGTATTTTTGATCGATCCGGAGATGGGATCAAAAAGCCGTCTTTTGAACGTCCGTTTTTTTATTAATTTAAAATTCGGACGGTTAGTAACCCTAGTGTCACATGAATGTCTCCACTACCACGAAATAGCCATATAGACATACAGTGCGCCTACTCAACTCAACGTACTAACCGAAGAACATTTCTTCAGCAGTTTTCATAGTCGTGTTACCACTGAGACGTACGGTTGACTGTACGTAACTTTGTACGGTGCGTGCACGCATTTTTAGATATTTATTCAATTGAACAAATTTTCCTTTTCTGACGAGATGACTAGAAACTTTTAAAGTAATGACTTGAATGAATGACACAAGTTCTAAGTTCCTCAAAATACTACCTGCAGTAGATTTAGTTAATTTTTTATATTACACTTGGATATGACAATAACCAATGATGTTGGTATTTCTAGGATTTATTTCAATTATTTTTCCTGGCGTCTAGTGGTATTTTGCACATTTGTATTGTAGTGTGGCGGTTTCAGGAAAAAATTTAAAAAAAAATTGCCTAAAAAAAATTTGCCTAGCTTGGCGAATTTCGCGCTTTTTGACGGTGCATGTAATGTGTATTCAGTACTGATATACTAAATTACTTCATTGAACGCTAAAAATTAAAAAATATATGATCGGCTTTATGCCATGAACACTGATTCCTTTAGTGCTCTGTATAGCTTCAATTGAATTATGCTTAATTTATTATGTAAAAAATAGACTCATTATGAAACCAAAAGTTTAAACGTATTCAATTGTATTGTCACTCTTGAAAACCACTTAAATTATGATAGGTTTGTTTCGAATTTGTTTCAGTAAAATTGTCACAATATTGTTGTTATTGCGGCAGTGGAAGCCGCGCTTCGCCAGATCTAAACAGACTCATAAAAATGCAATTTTTACTCAGTTTAGCCCAGCAACTTGCCTGATATTGTTGATTGATGATAATGCTGAATTCCTTCTTATTGAATCTATGTAATAGTTCGTCTATATTCTTAGATTGTCCATCAAAAATATAGAGCAAGTCTTTGAGCTTAATTCTAGATAGTTTGGAAAAATATAAAATTTAGGATAGGTAGGAATTTCAATTTGGCTCTTCTCCCTCGGCGCAGTAGGTGCTACACAATAACTTGTAACTATGTATAGCCATCAGTTATGGCCATCGTTACCGCCCTCTAGCGGGTTCCTAAACGTGTCCATTTCGGATTTACCTACCGAAAAGACAACTGCAATTCTTGTGATAATGTGTCATAGTGATTATTAACGTGACTGATCGTATTTGAATAATTATTTAGTGCTACAGCACTAACTGTAGCGTAGTGAGTTATCAATCAGTCAGAAAGGTTCCTTAATGTTTTCTTAACGAATGTCGTACATCGGGACACATTCTTCCACAATGTTACCGCACCTATGATAGTGCTGTAGCACTAAATAATTATCCATCGACAAGCTTAGCGATTTATTGCTGGGTTGCAGCAATAAATGCCTAACATGACAAATCTTCGATAGATTTTTTGGTACAAAATCATAGACATCCGCCATAACTCAACAAACTACGTCTGGAAGTCTAAGCTAAGTCCGGAAACATTTGATTTTTGTTCTAGACATTTAAATTAGATAAAATAAGTAAAAATTCTATTAAAAGACGATCAAAAAAATTATTAGGAATCTCTTAAAGGTTGGGGAATTGTTGCTGTAAAAATTAGAGGCTACATAAAATACCTATGGGAGAGCCATCATCATATTTTAATTCGGTTATGCACATAACAAATATGTCACAATTTGAATTTGATGTAAAATTGTAAACATATTATTGAGATTACAATGTATTCATGTATGAGGAATCATTGTGTATATAACTACAGTATAGCGATTTCTTGTAAATATTCATAATATAAATGTAACTATTATATAATATTACCTATTTGACTGAAGTAGTTATTAAATAATGTGAAATAAAGACATGTATTGAGAAACAATACGTTATTTTTCATTTAAAATATTTATTTTATTTTATACTGGGGTCTTATTTCAGCTTTGTGATAAACTTTCACACACATCCTAATGGACTTCTCTCCGTTTTCATTCCTATTAAATTTCAGTAGCTGTCTACTGTCAACACCAGTATATCACACCGTGTAACCATGCCTTAATTGTAAGTTGTGTTCTAAAATGGATAACGAATGAAAATGGAATGTTTTTGAATATTACGCAGATATTTCTAAAGCTAGCCGCCATAGGTGAAAAATAATGGATTTTTCAGCTCCCCCTTGGATTACACTCATTATATAAGGTTGAAATTGACCGTGACCTTTGTCAAAGTTTGTTAGGAAAACTGGTTGATGGTATGCAAATTCCTATCTAAAAGCCTAGTAGGGTAAAGAGGGGGCGGTATTGTCAGTTTTGCACGCGGGCGGTGAATCGCCGAGCGGTGGGCCTGCGCTTATGGTATACTATTTACTAGCTTTTGCCCGCGAGGAGACTCATCGAAATCAGTTTAGCCTGTATAGCGTGAAAAGGTAACAGACACTGCTACTTTCACATTTATAATAATATATATATATCCTATACTATTAAGCGAGCAATATAGGGGTTTACGGGGACGAAAAACGATCTAGGTACCTAGATCTTGTATCTGTAAAATTCGTTTTCTCTATTTTCACAGCCTCGGGAATGTGATACAACGTTGGTATACCTGGACGATATGTTTATTTATTTTCACCCGAGCAGAGCTCGGTCGATCAGGTGCTGGATTTTAAATAGACCCATTACTGACAAAAAAGATACTGATCCAAATTCTAAATTAATAAGAATTTCCGTCAAACTCAAAGCATTTAGGTTAAACCTATTTCAATTAAACCATTTACAGGCACTTTTGAATTGTCAAGGAGTCAGTCAGAAATATGAAGTTAGTTGCACATTCCAAACCGTAGTACCTATAGAGAATAACGGGTATTAAAAAATTGTTACAAAATATTGGTTACATCATTCATGTTGAAATTATACATGTGAGAACAACGTAGAAAAACAAGCGTCCGTAATAAAAAGATAAAACAAAGAACAATTCAAAAATTAATAATAAGCCATGGCAGCTACGAGATGACCAGTCCCGACGGCGCCCGTTCACGAATATGACGCATGGATTAGCACCATTCAGCTCAACCATTTTGAAGAGAGCTAAATGATCCGACACACGCGCCACCAACGAGACATGCATGTGAGTGAGCATGACATACTCACAGCTGCCATGGCACATTCAAGTCAATGCAAAACGTTACCTACCCGGTAAATGATAGCTCTTTAGTACATAGTGCTCACACATGTGTTTGTTATATAATACAAAGGAGATTGAGTTTAACAATGCAAAGATGGTCTTACAATCTTCAGCAGCTGTAGTAGGTAGCAAAGATTTCTTAAAGCTAACTTTCCCAAACAGCTGTGTTACGAATATCGCTATACGAACTGCATAATAGCACGATGACTTACGAGTTCGTAGCATAGCAGTCAACAGGTTAACCTTCGGGCGATACAACCTGTTGGCTTCACTACCTGTTATCACGCTCACTACGACTCTAGGGCCAGATTGCTGGATTGTTTTTAACCTTTTTGCTATGTTATTGATAGTCATGGCAGTCAGGGCAGTGTCTTTAACATGCTAGTGGGATTATTTTTAACCTCCGACGCAAAAACAGAGGCGTGTTAAGCCAAGAACTCACGGAGCGGTTTTGGCCGCTGCGGTGGTGGGTGCAGCGGGACCCCCAAACAATCGCGCAAGTCGCGGACATAAACCGCGTCGTGAAATTTAATATCAGAATTTCCATGTATTACGTGTTCGTGTTAGCGGTCCCGAAACAGCGGCGGGCGCGGGTTTAAATCGCTCCGTGAGTTCTTAGTCTTATAAGTTTTTTAGTACGTCGCACAATAGATCGAAAAAAGGCTCTCGAAGACAGGAACAAAAATCTTAACTTTCAGTTTTTTTGCTTGAAATGGCGTCTAATAAGGAGCTAGTATAAAAAGAATAACCTTAATATCCTTGCACACGGTTATATAACTATTTATTGTAGAAGTGAACGTTTTCCAGTTTTCGAGATCCTTGTTTCGATCCACTGTGCGTCGTCGTCATGTAGATCTATATGAACGTTAATTTGAAAATTGTTTTTGGCGTATTGGTATTGTACAGATACCCTGATGTCCATCCTATATCCTGATGCCAATACCCTGATGTCCTTGTTAAGAGACATTTATTTATTTATTAAAACTTTATGTACTAGTAAAAAAAAATACTGTACAAACGCGGACTTAATGCCTGAGGCATTTTCTACCAGTCAACCTTAGGGTGATGCAGAGACAAAACATGGCAGGTGCAACATAAATGATAGATAACTCGAAAAATACTAATACATAGATACGTAAAACAGAATAAACTTCGTCAGGAGAAATAACGATAGGTAGAGGAGAGAACGAATCCAGCAAATCAGCGCTGCAACGATACTGCCAACTTCTTGCGAATATGTTCACGTGCCTTCACTTTGAAAGATAACCGACTGGTTGCCATCCTGATGTTCAGAGGGAGCGCATTCCAAAGAAAGACAGCCTGGACGAAGCAAGAACACATTTGGGGTTCCACTATAAATAAGACACACGCATAAAAGAATAAACCGTTTTATTGGCATATTAACTGTAATTAAATATTTACATTGATATAATATTGACATATTACATTAATGTATACATTTGTATTAATTATACACAATTATATCACATAAAAACACGACTCACAGAATGTAGAAGCAAAACGATGATTCGTTATTGATAAGTACATAAAATATTTCATTTGAAAAGATCTTTGGAATGGGCCTTTGTAAATTTTTATTAAATTGATAAAATAATGTCTAAATCGTTTCAACGCTTTCCACGATTACTGAAAGCCGTAAAGTAGCCCTAATGAAAAAGTTAGTAGAAAAGAATTGATTTCAAACAAAAGTTAATAATATTAACACTAAAAAAAAGGTCTTTATTCAATAGTACTGCTATTAAGTTTGTGCAAAAAACCGACAATGTCAATTTACGAAACAAATAATTAAAAAAAAAAAAAACTTGATCGTTCCAGGATATTCGTATGATTGCGTGCTTTTCAATATAGTGCTTTATTATTAGCAAATGCTAACATTTATATTGCCATCCTGGAACCGATTGACGCCTAAGAACAAGTGAACTAAAAATAATAATTAGGAATAATTAAGCCTTGGTGTCTTTATAATAATACTTCACAAGTATATAACTCCGCCGTAAACGTGTCTTGCACATTAACCGATTGTTTATACATTAATTACCCTATTATTGCTGCGAAAAGAAAGTACGCAATGCGCCGCCAATAAATACCATCAACAGTTCTTTTGTACTAAATCCGCTGTGAAATATAATCTATAAACTTTAGTCCATTTTGAGTGGCCGGCGAGCCGTCCACTATTCTAATTAAAATAGACTTTAATATATTTGATTTTAAATCCTAACTTGAATGACAAGTTATTTGCCGTGTTGGAGCGGTGCTGTTATAATGGGCGATGTCCTTAAGTGTACGCATGAACGAACAGAACATGGTGAACATTCGATTCGTACGTGTGGACGTAAATTAGCAAAGCGAACACGAACATCATACGAATACAGTTCGCGCTCAACCGCCCTGCTCTCTAGAAGCCATGGATTCGAAATTGGATCGCCACGAACATTTCTGACGAACACAATGTTTGAGTGGTACGCACATGCGAACAAAGTGTTTGATATTCGTATTCATCATGTTCTTGTTCTGTCATGCGCACACGCCTTAAGATTACAGATAGTTCTGTTGACACGTTATTAATAAAATTAGCTAAATTATTTCACTATTGGTAGAGCATTCCGATTTTCCGAATGAGAAATCGATTGCAAATATTTCGACGAAACATGTCATCGCAAATACGCAACTCTACCAAGTACACCTCAAGCTATTCTTCCCCATAAAGACATTTATATAATTATAAATACATCTACGAAAGTTCGACAATTCTGATACAATACCAATGTAATAAATTCACGTACACGACACATTGACTATAGAATTATGGAGGCAAGATAGTCTATCAACATTAAGTTGATACCACAGAATAGCACAGAAGGCGCACTCCGCATTTTAGGTATGAAGCTACAAGTACGCGGCGGGCTCGTCGTGTCGGGCCAATTCAGCGAGCGGAGCGTAAAGTAGTCAGAAGATATAATAGTTACGCGATAGAAAGAGAGGCAACTTCTAGGAGAATATAACTGTAGGCAATTAGCGTTGTGCGACCTGAATTGCACTTTATTGTGTCATAGAAAGTCGCTTTTTATTTACATGATTTTGCGTAGTGAACCATCTGTATTAATCTGTGCCGATACGCTATACAGTACCCGGGTTTAAACATGACACATTGAAAATTAGAAAGAGACACACAGGTATGAGTGAAATAGACAACGTTCTATAAAGCAGGCTCATTTTCATTGGTCGATAGGGCTCGTTTGCGGAGTGCGGGAGATCGTTGGGTACTATAGTTTCTGTTCAATACTGAATTTTTTTTTGTAAAAAACTTGACTAGTGATGTAAGCTTGTATATAAAATATTTTGTGTTCCAACTACTTATTAGGAAATGTGTTGTAGAGATTTTTGTATTCGAGATAGGCAAGACATCTCAATATTTTAGGGCGCTGTCACAATATCGCTTGCATAGCGTATGCGCTGATGAAACGCTACCTGTCCATCATTAAGTACATATTTAATCACTTTGCCACACCGAGCGCTGTACGCTCTGCGTCCAGCACTCGGCGTGGCAACACGCCGTGTTCGGGTTCGCGACAAGTCAATAGTCATCCTGAGGATGCCTCGTTGAGAGGTGAAACATGTGTCGATTTCTTTCAGGAGTTTTTTATGGCTGCGGAACAGGTTATTAAATATGTCCACATCTATTGTATTTTATAATGGATCTCCGCAAGGTCACGCCTAAATTAATTAACTAATCTAAAATGCAATAAGTACTATAAAACGTTTTTGTAACAGCACCCCAATTTATGTAGTTGAAACTATAAGTACACGGAGGCATACTATTATAAAAGTAATAGCTATAAATCAACGACATTTGCTGCATAATCTGTCTTAAGTACTGGGTGGCAATTTAGACACCTGTATCCGTCGAGGGATGATTAAAAAAAAAATCATATAACTAATTGTTGTATAGGAAAACGTTTTTAAGGTTCCGTACCCAAAGGGTAAAACATTACCCTATTACTAAGACTCCGCTGTCTGTCCGTCTGTCACCAGGCTGTATCTCATGAACCGTAATAGTTAGACAGTTGAAATTTTCACAGATAAGTATTTCTGTTGCCACTATAACAACAAATACTAAAAAACAGAATAAAATAAATATTTAAGGGGGCTCCCATACAACAAACGTCATTTTTTTTTTGCTCGTTTCATGAATAATGGTACGGAACCCTTCGTGTGCGAGTCTGACTCGTACTTGACGGTTTTTTTTTTTTTCACGAATCAGATATGAATTTTATGGTGAAAGTTACTTAGTGAGACGAACGACGACGACGAATCCAAGTGTCTAAATTGCGACCCTATATATCGCCATCGCATCGAAGGGCGCTAGTTGACATCGTTGCAAAAAAAAAACCGTTCATTTTTAAGGCATATTAACATGTGGTGTATATCGTCATAAAAAATGTTGTTAAAATATTACATAAATACATTCAATTCCAGCTGTGATAGGCAATTGATCATAAACCCTAAACTTATAAAAAAACGCGTAATAACTGTGGGCTATTTAGAAATGTATTGCCTTTTTAAAACAACTGTTAGTTAAATAAGCCAGTGATAGTCCAGTGCCTCTTTTGCGCTCATTACGTTCGATTCTTCGGATACTGTTATGGGACTTAACACAGCCGTTGTTATGTTCTCTATTTAGCTGCTGCTCCATATTAACCAAACAGGTGTCGTACTACCCAGTAACTGGGTTGTGGAGGTCATATAGGCAGTCGCTCCATGTAAAATACTGGTATTCAGCTGCATCCGGTTAGACTGGAAGCCGACCCCAACAGAGTTGGGAAAGGCTAGGCAGATGATGATCATGATACCTGCTGCCATATTATCTCACACTGTCATAAAACATTTGAACAGCATATTTTCAAATTTAAATAATTTCCCTTCTTTCAAACATTCATATCTGAATCTCAAGTATATCTTATTGTGACTGGATAACCAAGAAAACACTCACAAAAGGTATTCAGAAATTTTAAAACGACCTGGCCTTGACCTTTGACAATCCATCCATCTTTAACCTGTATAATGAGCACAAAAGCGGCGCCTACGCAGCAGCTGTACCTTCACTTATAAAGTAACAACATTACATAAAAAAGTGACACTAGGAGGCGAGTTCGCTCCGACGTTAAGCTTCTGTGCTGATGATGGACTCCCGGCCCTGGCCGACGCCGATGAACTTGACTGTAACAAAAAACGGGTGGGATTAATTATTACTTTATTAATGTTAGTGGTTTAACGTGCACGTCTTCCTACATTGTTCTCACATGTATAATTTCAACACGAATGATGTTACCAATATTTTGTAGCAATTTTATGATTTAAAAGAGTGTCCGTGGAGTTTCTTGCCCGTTCTTCTCCATAGGAACCTACTACACTTTGGAATGGGCAACTAGCTTCATTTTTCTGACTGAGCGACCCCTTGACAGTTCAAAAGTGCCTGTAAATAGTTTAATTCAAATAAATGATTTGAATTCGAGTTTGGTATTTCTGAGATAGGCAGCCAAATGGTTAGGTTTTGGTTAAAAAGTTGCTAATAAACATCACTTGATTAATGGACAACGCCCTAGCAGGTATTGGGATTCAACAAATAAACAGAATCTAGCTATTTATACATAACATCATGCCTTGTTTCCCTGAAGGATTAGGCAGAGGTGTACTTTTAGTACACCCGCTATTCGCCAATTATGTTTCTCAAGTAACAGGGGGCAAGCCTAAAAAAACTAGCTATTTATAAAATTTCATCATCATAATGAATATTTTATAATAAACTGGTAGACCCGACAGACGTTGTCCTGTCCAAACAGCGCTACCTACCGGGTCCAATAGGCCTGTGTCCAAAAATATTTTATTTTTGTCCGGCAGGAAGATTAATAAAAAATATTGGAAACGTTTTTTTTTTTTTTTGACGTTATCAAAAGATTACAGCGATTCATTGAATTAAAATGTGACATGACATCACTAAGTTATTTTTGATTAATATAATAAAACAAAAAATACGTGTCTAATATTTTTTTTTATTATCTTAAAGACAAACTAAATAGTTTTTTTTTTTTTACCTAGGCAACTATCGTATTGTATTTTCAAACCATCCAGGGACCCACTCAAATATACACACAAAATATCATCCAAATCGGCCCAGCCGTTTAGGAGTTAAGTGACAAACACACTTACAGAAGAATTATATATAAATATTTATATATAAATATATATATATAAAGATATGTCTCTTGTTCTTGTGTCTATTATACTGAAACGATTAATCCGACCAACTATTGGCACAATTTGACTGAAATTAAAATAGTTTTGATTGAAACTTTGCCAGAATTAAGAATACAGCGTCAATGGTTACAAAGAATCATGTTCATACTTTGATATCAACCTATTATTATATAAATCGTTTAACATTTATTTATAGTGCCGCTGTAGCACTGCCGTATTAAAATTAGTTACAACTGCCATTCAAATGGCATGAACATAATTTAAATGCTTATAAATAGTAGACGTCTCATTGTATATATATACAGGGTAAAATTGAATTCATGGGCAACCTCTTAAGGGGTCATTGTACTCATCATTATGTACAACTTTCACTATAGGAGCAACCCTGAAATCAAGAAAAAAAAACTGCTGTTCCCTACATTTATTTTAGCATAGCTTCGTCAAAATGTAGGTGTTTAAGTCCATATGAACATGTACTCAATTTATATATATAATATATTTATAAATATATATATAATCATAGCCAATGTTTTTTTTTTTATGTTACATCTCTAGTTCCATAAACTGGCAACATTATTTGAGACTTCCTGTATCTTGGTACTTAGAAAATTTGTCTGGGTCATGGCGCACATTGTGCCAAGCTAAAATATGAAAATAAAAAGATTTTATATTTAAAATTAACGCATTGCATTTCATTTGAAACAGCAGGAAACAGCAGATTCTTTTTTCGCGATTTCAATATTTGTCCTATAGTGAAAGTTGTTCATAATGATGAGTTCAATGACCCCTTACGAGAATGCCCATGAATTCAATTTTACCCTGTATATAAAAAGAGAAACTGACTGACTGACTGATATTAACGCAGAGCAGAAACTACTGGGAACGTGAAGTTCTGCACACAGGGATCCTTTTGTAAAGTAGGGGAGCACTAAGAAGGGGTTTTTGAAAATTCCACCTTTAAGGGGGCGAAAAGGGGCGATTTCGTTTGTTAGAAAAATCTTATTACGTCAGTAAAGATTTCTGAGCGTGTTTCCAGCAAAGCGATTTGTGAACGTGCTTTCCGCGGGTGCGAAGCGAAGCAGGCCGCGATTATGCGATTTTTTTTTTTCTGTAGGGCATCTCATAGCTGACCTCTGAGGTCATGACTATTTAACCGGTCAATCCTGTGGTTGCCTTAAGCTGCTAAACTCAAAGCCTCCAGCCAGGGGCATACAAACTAAGCTAAAAGTTAGGTGAACGCTCGCTAAGGGCACCCCCTGTGGAGTACGAGCCTCGGCTTAGGGCGTCACCGGAGGGAGGACATCAAAGATGGGACGGGCTGGATCAAAGTTTTGATCATGATTATTAATCGGGGAATTTAAAGCTACGTGCACAGCTGCAACAACTGCTGGCACCTTGTTATCGAGCAAGGGTCGGGGAGGAGTATCATTTACTCGGGGTCGCGGACGCGATCGCAAAGGACCTCGGCGGCGAGGTCGGAATGGCGACTACGCGACGTGTTCTCAGCGTTTTTATAATTATATAATAGTGTCGCTTGTTTCACTCTTGTACACACACGTCAATCGCTCTCGTTACGAAACCGCGGCGAACTCGTTGCGCACACATGGCGTGCGCGTAAAACAATCGCTTTGCTGCAAACTCGCTCGCAAATCGCTAATATGATATGGCCCTTAGTCTTAAATGTGAAATAGTACTAGTCTGTTGTTCACCAATTTGAATGAAACTCACCAGGTATTTGTAAGAAGTCCTCGATGGCCTTCACGTAGTTCCGCGCCTGCTCGGGCAGTTTGTCCAACTGCCGCACATCCTCTATACTGCACGCCCAGCCGGGCAACGTTATGTATTCCACCTGGTGAGACAATTATGTTGGTTAATTCAGGCGTGACCTTGCGGAAATCCATTATAAAATACAATGGACGTAGATATATTTAGTAACTTATTCTTAAAGAGTCATAAAAAAATCCTTGTAAGAGTAACGGATGCGCGGTGTGTTCGAGTTCGCGACAAGTCAATCGTCATCCTGAAGATGACTCGTTGAGAGGTGAAATACGTGTCGATTTCTTACAGAGTTTTTTTATGACTCTTTAAGAATAGTTAAGCGGAATAGGTTACTAAATATATCTACGTCTATTGTATTTTTTAATTATGTTGGTAACAAGAGCATATTGGGTGGGACGCTCGGGATAACTCATCATGATGTTACGTGTCGGACCACACACAGTGAAGGGTTAATTTATGCACCGATAATTTAGGTAACTTCTTTTTACGGTGAAAATATGGTATCTGCTTTATATTTAGTTCAGTTATTATACACAGTTTCATGATCTACATAACATAACATAACATCACGCCTTGTTTCCCCGAAGGGTTGGGCAGAGGTGTCCCTGTAGCAGGCACACCCACATTTCGCCAGTTATGTTTAAGTCCCATGTAATAGGGGGCGAGCCTATTGCCATCAACCGGGCACAAATCCAGACTCCGAGCTGCTACTGAGAAATTTCAGATAGAAGAACCCAATAACATTTTGCTCGACCCGGGAATCGAACCCAGGACCTCATACTTATACTTCATCCTCATACTTATAGTTTCATGATCTAGTATGACAATTTTTTTTAATACCAGCAGTTTTGTTCGGTTTGGAGGTAACTTTGGATTTTCATGTAACACTACTTTTAAGATTCAGATTATTTATATGTAAACTTTTGTTACAGATACACAGGTGTGTGAGATATGAGATTAATATATTTTTATTTCAAAATGAATACTGCAATATTTTTGATATAACGGAGTGTCATGCTAAGCAATTTGAGATATTATAGATGGAGTGGTAAATATAGTTGTCTGTAGATAAAAGTATTTACCTCTACACTGCTGAGCTCGGTCATAGACGAGGGGAAGTACTCAATCTTCTTGCCGTTCAACTTATAAGCTATGCCGATCTTGATCTCCTCCAGCGTATCTAGGATGTCCATCTTTGTGAGACATAACCTGAAACATTCATTTACATAATTATCCGCCTTGTGTCCGGTTAACTTGTTCCCTTTAGTTACCAGTATAACACTGCTTTTAGGCCTCTTTTACATATTTTCTCTAAAATCTAGCGTGTCTCATCATCACAAATACACATCCAACTTCGCCCGTGTCTCGGACGATACTGAGAGCTTCTGCACTTACACACACATTCACAGCGTGTTTATACACTTGGTTACCACAAGTAAAGCGCGCGTCGTTTCGTGTGACAAAAATACTGTAAATCCAGAAGAGTGGAACGAAACGTAGCATCGATACCTTCAAAGCCTGGATCATATTATGCTTGGTTTAATGAATAAAATGTCATCACAATGCCACATCGGACCGCGGCGCAAGGCATTTCAATACATAAAAGCCTGATGCGGCTCGTCGGCGTCGTTGGTTCATTCAAAATGGGTGGCAGGGACATCGACGCGAAAACTGTTACCATAGATTCAGTACATGATACCGAGTCCCCCTGCATAGAACTTTTTCGACGGTTTAAAAAAAAAAAAAGCTGTTTCATAAAAAGTGCAATATCTACGCGGTCTAAATGTATGGAACACCTGATTTTTTACACATGACTCTGAACCCCCCTGGGGTTCAGAATGCATCCGAGTATCCGACCGATCTCTAGTTATAATATAAATATTATAGTATAATAACTCACGAGGTGTATCCATTAACCATAGCGGTGTAGCGCACGACGACGAGGTCGAGCCAGCCGCAGCGCCGCACGCGCTTCGTGGTCACGCCCACCTCGTGCCCGCGCTCCTGCAGCAACGCGCCCGTCTCCTGCGCAGTCAAGTAACTATTTGTATAAACCGTACTTATGTTTGTTCCGTCGCCTGATGTGGGTTGAAAACAAATGAACAGCCCTGAAAGAAACCAGCTGTCTATAGGGACGTCTAGATAAGGACGCTTCCTCTTGATATCAGGACGGCCACCAGTCAGTATGCATTTAAGCGGAAATTGCGGAGTTTTTTTCAAAATAAATAGAGTAGAGTCATCTCAACATCTCTTTCCCTTGAATTTGTATATATGTATATATACAGGGTGTAAGGGACAGCCCTCCGCAGACTGATAGGGTGAAGTCAGTATATCATACTAAGATGACCGGTACATGAAATTATTTCAGGAATGTTATGGGAATCCAATTAACCTGATTTGTTTTATTACCTTACACGCAATGTATCGCTACCGTGGCAAAACGCACGTAGATAGGTAGCGAACGGCAGCGCAGCGAGAAATTGAACAGCTGATTTCACGCGTCGTTTATTCAACATCCATTGCTGTTTTTTCTGTTTTACCTGTTCTATTTACATTAATGGAGTACTGCGTACAGAGAATGTAATTTTACATTGAAAGAAAGAAATAGTAAATGAAAAAACGCAAAATATGGAAAAAAATTCGGTGGAATATGATTCAGAATAAGGAGCTGAATGTACCCTGTACGGAGGGCTGTCCCTTACACCCTGTATAAGAAATATATGTATATTACATTACATATGTATGTGTATTATAAGTTATAACCTATTTATGTACTGTTGTTCCTACCTATTTTTTTTTTCTAGCAATATATTTTTAATAATTTTTTCTTTGTTCCTCTTAAACAGAGCACCTGCCATCCAATCTCTTCACCACCCTTGGTTGACTGGTAGAGAATGCTTAAGGCATTAAGCCCGCCTTTGTACTTTTTTGAGTGTGAAAAGTTTAAATAAATAATAAATAAGGATATTTAGCTTGTTGATGGCACTATTAATTTTCCTACAGTAACTTTAAATATTAAATTATTAATTAAAAAGCCTAACTAATTAACTTCAACATGACTGATTTTTGCAAACTTTTTATATTAATGATAATAATACTAAGTGTGTTTTGTTTTTTAAAGGTTAATAAAAGTTTAATTATTTTTAAGTATATAGTTTTTCTGTTCATTTAAAGTTAGTTTTTATTTATAGACAACTATCTATTCGCCGAATGTCAAATAATAGAAACTATTATTCAGTATTCGACGAATAACAAAAAAAAGTCGAGTAATACCGAATAATGACGAGTATTCGCGATATCTCTAGAGTTGAGTGCCCCATTGCATCGTTTGCGGATCTGAATTACATTTTGCCAACCACTCCGTTCCAATTAAGTAAATTGAACTTGAACACTAACATCATGCAACTCGGTGGGGAAGGGTCCGTCGCCGACGCGCGTCGTGTACGCCTTCACGACGCCGAGCACTTCGCCGATCACTAGCGGGGGGAGGCCCAGGCCCGTGCACACGCCGCCGATGCTGCAGTTCGATGACGTCACGTAGGGGTAGGTACCTGAAACGTAATAAATAGAAAGATAGAATTGATTGATTGTTTGATTGGATTGAGTGTTTTGACTGCCTCGTTGGTCTAGTGGTCGCAAGCGCTACTGCTGAGTATGAGGTCCTGGGTTCGATTCCCGGGTCGGGAAAAGTGTTATTGGGTTTTCCAACAGGAATTTCTCAGTAACAGCCCGGAGTCTGGTATTTGTGCCCGGTTGATAGCAATAGGCTCGCCCCCTATTACATGGGACTTAAACATAACTGGCGAAATGTGGGTGTACTATAGGTACACCTCTACCTAACCCTTCGGGGATTACAGGCGTGATGTTATGTTATGTGTGTGTTATAGAATTATGTTTATTGCACACCAAAAAAAAAAACTAAGTAACCAACCAACGATTTTGTATTAGGTTTAGCTAGCTAACTTCAAAGATAGGAAATAAATGTGACTGCTCTCTCTTCTGAACTTTCCAAATGATGAAACTCTTTTATATTGCATCCTCAAGGAAAAGATTAAAGTGTCTTCGTGTTTTTCATCGCCGTCCACCTGTACCTACTTGGTTTAATACTTTTGAGTTTTGATCAACTTTAGTAGGTACAAGTCTTGCTTTAACTTAGATTTACATTAATGATGAGAAATTAAAAAAAAAATGCCATTAGGATTCATAGAAGCCCTTAGATTGAGTACTGAGATTAAAACGGATTCCATTATACATTACAAGGCCATATTATATAAATAATCAGATGTAAGCCTTGCAAACTGAGTTAGCAGGTTAGCAGGGAGCTTAGCAAAGAGTTTAGCAGGAAGTTTAGCAGGGAACCCCACATTACCGCTTTCCTAGTGTGGGCAGTGGACAGGCATATTAGCAGCGAAAACAAAAATTTACTTGGCTACATAAGTTTTTTTTTTTTTTTTATCTAGAGCATCTCGCAGATGACCTGAACTTTTACAAAAAAAAAACAACCGACTTTGTAGTGTTTTTTGGAAGTCGGTTGTTTTTTTTTTTTTGTAAACAGTTTTTACATAGAATATATTTCCCTCTACCCCTACTAGCGATCATTGGGAGGCTCGTATTGAGTAGAGTACGTTAAGACCAGGCACTCCAAAGACAATTTCCACGCAAACCCACCCCGCCACTCCAATATGTGCTAAACGTTAACACATCAGTAATAAAGTTAAATATCGCGTGCGCTCTTTGGTCGTGTTCAAGCACGGAACTAAATGTCGTAAGTTTCAATTCTTATTTCGTTTATAACTAAAGTAATAATTGATCTAGAGAAAAAAAATATCTTATTTAATAAACTATATTTTCTTACTGTCAAACTTTAGACATAAAAGCCGAGTAATCTTAATTTGTTTCAAATTATCTTTAAAAAAGACATGATTTTCGAATAAAAAATTAATCGAGCGAAAATGTTCCAATTACGTAAATGTCTTATATATGGAAAGAAAAAGATCCAATAAATCATATACTAAAGTTCCATTTTGATTGTATGCGTAACTTTTTCAGAATATTAATGCAAATTAACATACAATTTAATAATCGTTTTATATATTAATAATAATAATTTTAAATAATAATTTTTAATAATCGTCTGTTGAACGTTTAGAAGAAATGTTACCGCATCAAAAATATCAACATACAATTTTCGAAATAAAAAAATAATAACAATGCTCGGAAAAAACGAGTGATATTACAGAAAAGTAAGCACATACAGTATAACGTCAACTCATGCACTCCGAGTATTCCGGACGCCTGCAATTATCAGTCGAATGATAACTGTTATCATTGGAAGAACCTTGCCTTAACTGCATAAAGCAAGGCACGTGGATAAAGCGATTAATTCTGTTAATTTAGATAACATTAATCGTTAATATGGTTCACTTGGGGTTCAACTCTGTTGTATTATCACGACTCTGCCTGTATACAAATGTGTTCAATAAAGAACACTCTACCTCAGAATAGTACAGAAGGTGCACTCCAAATTTTAGGTATGAAGCTTCAAGTAGGCGGCGGGTTCGTCTTGTCGGGCCAATTCAGTGGGCGTAACGTAGTCAGAAGATATTAGAGTTACGCGATACAAAGAAAGGCAACTTTGGATGAATATAACTGTAGGAAATCAGCGCTGTGCGACCTGAATTGCACTTTATCGGATCGCAGCAAGATGGACTATTTATTTAATGATTTTGCGGAGTGAATCTTCTGTACTTGTACCTACTAATTTGTATTCTGTGGTTAGTTTTAAACTTATTTTTTCCAATCAATGTGATTATACTCACATTAACTTACATAGTTTGATTAGATGTAATGATTATAATTAAAGGAAAACGAACGAGGTTTATATATATTTTTACACGATATTTAAAAGATTCAATTTATTCCATGACCATAACAGAAATAAGCCTTTGTTAAAGAGAATTACGTTGTAAAATACATTCTTAGAAACAGAGGTATAAATAGGCGATTATTTACGCATTCTGCGAAAAAATAAATGCTGGGAAATTAATTTTATTTTCATTGTGAAAAATCAGTGTTTACGGAAGCACACAAAATATTGTGCTTATGGAGTTGTTGGCGTATTTTAGTTACAACATTCAAAACTTGTTTTCGTGAAAAAATAAAGCTGGAACCCTCCCCAACCCTTCAACCTTCAAGGGTTGGGGAGGGCCAACCCTTCAATATCTTCGTAAGATTCTAGGTATGTCAAAATGACGAAGAATATAAATGACTCTCGGCTTCGTTAAGCGTCTGTTTACATCCATTATTTAATAGACATTCAAAGTGTTTCCTTCACTTACCAAAATCAATATCCAACATGGCTGCATTAGCTCCTTCCACCAGCACTTTCTTCCCCTCTCCGATGGCCTTGTGGAGGTAGGACACGGTGTCTCGTACCATGGGCTTGATCTTTATGGCGTACTGCTGGTAGCGGCCCAGCTCGCCTTCGATGTCTACCTCTAGAGACGGGAACATACGCTTGTAATTCCCTGCTAGGATACGGAACCTGGAAAAATGAAGAAGTTGAATGAATGAGTGAATGATATATTTATTTGCAAGAATATAGGTAGCTAACATAAGTTCTATGGGTTTTAGTATATTCGGCATTTCAGCCGTGCAAATATTTAGATTTTACATCTTGGTTATAACTTATGCATGCAGTACACATTTAGTAATTAGCAATAAGATAAAAATACTAATAATAATTTCATAATTTAAATTTAGATTACAATGCAATTAATAAAATTGAAATACTACTATTACTATTCATTTAAAATAATTATTTATATTAAAAATAGCGATCAATTATAATGATGAAAAAATAGCAAGAAGAATGAAAATGTTTTAATATTATATAAGTAATGTCAATGTGTTGATGTCATATTAATTGTAATAAATAAGTTTTATATTTTACACTCAAAATATTCATTGATGGAATAAAAACATCTCTCTCACCACCAGTTATACAAACTTCTATTAAATTGTAAATTTGTAGCACTTCTAAGTTGGTTATTATTTTAGTTCTAGCTAGTTATTTTAGTTCGCTGGCGTTTAGACGTTATATTTTACCGATTTTATTATGGAATTGAATTTTTTATCTTTATTATTGTGAGGAATTTATTTTTTTCCAACTGAACTAGCTTTCAACCACGGCTTCGCCCGCGTGTTATGTCGATGTAAAGTAGCCTATGTCCTTCCCCAGGTTCAAAGTATCCCCATGCCATATTTCATTAAAATCGGTTAAGTCGTTTAGCCGTAAAAGCGTAACAAACAAACATAAAAAATCTAATCTTTTCTATGTTTAGATTTAGATTAGACGAGGTTTATTTTCAGACCCGGGTTTAAACCATGGTGCCGTTTTTTTTAATTTCGAGCTTAAATTCGACTAATTTTTCAGTTTTGTACGAAAAACTGTACTTCAATTACAGTTACTTGTTTATTTATTTTCTTTCAGGTTACAGTTACTTTATTATTACAAAAACTGTCTCTGTGGTTCCAACCATATCAAAAGAAAAACCTTGTTTAGTAATAAGACCGAATGAGACAAGACATTAATTCTAGGATTTGCAATCCCAGGTATATCGAACATTCATTCCCCGTTGCCTGTGATTGGTAATCATAGTTGTCGCAGAAACTACAATCAAAATTTGATGAGGATAAAATTCAAAAATTCAAACTTGACTGAGAACCAGCAATTTTCGAACGTCAAAATTACATAAGACAGTCCCCCGAAAAACGCCCACCCTTCACCACTTCCTAGTGCATTAGCTGGGAAGAAGTGGCGCAACAAACTCCCCAGCAGCACAGCTGTCTGTTCAGTTAGAAAAACTTGATTCTATAAAATAGCACTTATGCAAAATAATTTACATTACGCAACACAAAACATTTTAAATTATTTGACATATGTCAGCTTGCACACGCCAACATACCAACAAAAAAAATCGAAATCTATACTCAAGCAAAAATAAAAACTAAAAAGTTAATAACCGAATGAAAGATGATATATTATTTTGAAATATGCTTCGCTGATACTGGAACATTCGATCGGTGCCAACGTTATACAGAGATCGACTAATCAGCTGTCCAATTTTGACTCCATTAATTACAGACAAAATCGGACACGAAGAGAATTGTTTCGTAACAACCTCGAAGACAGTTTTGATTGATTCAAAACCCTGTGTCTATCAGAGAAGTCAGAACATAGGTACTTATAAGTCGTTAAGAAATTAACACCTACTTTATCGATTTAAATATTATATAGCTCGTTTACGTTCATACATCTGTACCCTAATTGCATAGTAAAACATAATCACAATTTGTTTCGATATGAAACAGATTGCTAATCCATTGCTTCATAAGTTGGAAAAAAAAATCTGCTCAACAACGTAAATAACGCAATGAATGTTGTTGAACTGTCAATATGAAACAAATTAGGCAAAATTGTTTACGAAAATAAGTTACGCAATTAGGGTACAGTTCATACACGCACGCCGGTTGCGAGTACGACGCATCTGACCTTTCTGAAGAACATCACTAATAAGTCTTCCTAGGGCGTCCCGTCCCGCCGTTTCCACTCACATCTGCCTTGTAAATTCTTTTTGTTAGGCAAAACGAGTGTGCAAGGATCGTAGCAAGTGGCGTTCTGTAGTTTCTGGCTACCCTCATGTTAAGAAGACGAGTATATGTATGTATGTATTGTAAAGCTCAGATCTTTATCATCACTCATTAAAAACAATTTATTTTGCACTTCACAATACAGGAAGACTTTACCCCTCTTTTCCATAGGGCACTCTGGGCAAGTGCCCAGGACCCCGCTATCGAAGGGGCCCCAGCCTGCCCTAAAAAAAAAAACATTTTTTGCAGCCGCCGTTTCATTCTACGCATTAAATACCTGATTCAATGACAAAATAATTGATTTGCAGATTTGTGATTTACAATAAGTTTCTAACCCCAATCTTATGAAATATGAGTATTATGTTTCTTTTACTGGTTTTATATAATTTAATCAGGTTCAATTGAACATTGAAAGAAATTCAATTTGCCAACTATCAAAATACGGAAAATGAATCGAAAAACTTATCCAGGTTAAACTAATATTTTGTATAATGAGATTTTTTTTAGCGAATCAATTTTTAATACTCTCTTGACAAAAAGAGTGACCTTGTCTATGGGCATTCTCCTTAAAATAAATGTTGAATAATTTTAGAATTTGGCTTATCGGCTCTTATCCGTGATCCTTATATGCCCAGGGCCTCTAATAGGTTAAAGACGGCCCAGAATATACATAATACAAGCCTATTATTGTCCCACTGCAGGGCTAAGGCCCCTTCTCATACAGAGAAGGCACGAGCATTGATCACCACGCTTGTTCAAGACGGCGATTGGATATCAGACTTACTTATATTGAGTATCATAAGTCTCGGTCTCCTCCTCGAGGTTCTCACCGATGTAAAAGATAAACTAAATATGCCTACTTGAAATTAGAGTAAGTTCACGCCCAGTGCAATGAATGGGGTTTGAGTCTATCTGTCAGATTTTGTCACATCGTAAATGTGGCAGCATCTACATCGCCACATGCGAACTACGCATCAAGACCTGCACGCGTAGCATGACCACCGTAGAAACGAGTTGTGTCGACAGAAGAATAGACAAAAATGACGTTCCGTGTAGACAGGACTGCAGTAAAGTAGAAAGACACAACTGCACTTTTTACGCAATTCACTCTTTTCATAATTCGACTCAGAATTGTTTGTTTTGTCATAGGATTTTTTTTCTTTGTTTGATTCTCAATTTTTATTGATATTAAGAGTGTCGAAGTATCGTATTTTGGAAGAAAACAATATTACAGTAATATTGGATTTAAACATTTCCTTGGTAATGGTGCCGATTCTCTTGTACACCGAACTAAACTATCTAAACTATCACTAAAACCCCTTTATTTTTGGCTATGAAAATCTTAAATCTATTCTGCAACAAAAAATCCCTAAATTTAAATATAATTTTGACACAACTTAAATCGTATTTGACAATCACGAGTCCACGTGGTACTTGTTGGTCCTACCCCGTGATTTTTTTTTAGAGCCGGAGGCGCGAAGGCTCGACGTATTTTATATGGAATTTTTCACTTTTTGTATGGAAAATAAGAAAAATTATTACCTACATGTTCAGTCTTAGGGGTTTACAGTTTTTATAAAGGGGGTCGAAATTTTCATTATTTTTGCGATTAGACACACCATTTTCGAGATATAAGCAAAAGAAAAAAAAGATACAGTACTATTTTTGCACATGAATTCGAGGTGTTGGTGTGAATTTTAATTATGATAATTATTACTTATCACAGTTTTGCGTTCAAAACGCTCTCCTTTACAGAGCGTTTCATGATTTTGTAGATAACCGTATATACTTTGTGGCCGTCTAGTAAAAAGTTTTCTACCGTCTTTAGCATGGCGATTACAAAATCAAATTGTCTTCACTACTTAGTGATTTTGACAGTTTGGATAGAAAACTTTCTTCTGAAATAGTCTACATGTAAAAAGACCTGGACAAAGATCGTTAGAAGCGGAAGACAAAATGACAGATTGTAGAATGATTTCTACGGTGCGATGTCAAAAATGGAGAGACGAAATGTCAATTTGTATAGAAAGAGCTATGTCTATTCTTCGTAGAAATAGAAAGCGTCATGCTACGCGTGCTGACGTCACTCAAATCCAGCATCGCGCAAAAAATTACCGCGCGATCAACATATATATAACTTCCCGACATCAATCGTCGGGTAGTTGCCCACCAGACGCGACAACCGTCTAGCCGGAGGATCCTCCCTTTTCTATAGAGGATGAGTGAACTTTACACCCTGTTCCTCATGCCTACTATAGCTATCTGAAACTAATTTTTTGAGCGACTTATCTGAATCAATGTGTAATACTGCTGCACTGGTGCGAACCACTTGGCTACGCTGAATACAACATTGGGCGCGGCATACATTCTATTGCACCAATCATTCACAGTATGCACAAACAATTTCAAAAATACAATAGACGTTGATATATTTAGTAACCTGTTCCGCTTAACTAAAAAGCCATAAAAAGCTTTGTAAGAAATCGACACGTGTTTCACCTCTCAACGAACCATCCTCTGGATGACGATTCTGACACCGACCGTGGCAACACAATACAATAGACGTGGACATATTTAGTCACTGCCAGACCGAGCTTGGTGTGGCAACCCGCCGTGTTCGGGTTCCCTACAAGTCAATCATCATCCTGAGGATGGCTCGTTGAGAGGTGAAACACGTGCCGATTTCTTACAAAGTTTTTTATGGCTCTTTAGGAATAGTTAAGCGGAACAGGTTACTAAATATACCAACGTCTATTTTATTTTATAATGGATTTCCGCAAGGTCACGCCTAAATCAATTAACTATCTAAATCAAAGCACTTACTTCTCTTCAAACATAACGAAGTCCCCGAGGAGGTCTCCTATCCGCAGTCCGTTGCGGGTTGCCTTGGAGGAGTAGGTCGGGCCGATGCCCTTCTTTGTGGTTCCCAGCGAGTTCTTGCCCTTCTCCGCTTCTTGAAGACCATCCACCTGGAAAAGTATAAAGGAAAATTATACCATGAACTGAATGGCTCATTGGTCTTAATTCTATTCAAATCCTTGTTGCCAATTGATGTTATTTCCACTCACTAATATCAGCTTGACACTAGTGTAGATCAAGTTGATTTTAAGAATGAAGAAGTGCAATTGAAAAAGTCATAAAAATGTTTTTAGCGCAAACTGAACTTTACAAGTAAGTTATAAAGTTATTTTCCGAATAGCACATTTGTCAACATGTTTGGAAACTAAATTACGAACGCTGAATTGAGATCTCAAGCCGCGACTGCTGAACATGAAGTCCTGGGCTTGACCCTGGTTCCAGCAGTTTTAGAAAGAAGAAATTACGTTTAACCGATCATCCGTCGATTGGCCATTAGAAGGCCATAAACAATTAAAATTTTATTGTGTCTCGTTAGTGACAGTTGAAGGTTTATTTGCGGTAAAACATGACGCAAAGAAAAAACAAGGAAAAAATAACAAGTTGGGGGAAAATATGCGCAACACGGCTATCGCTCAGCATCATGCTTTGTCCCTAAGCGAGACAGAGCCACAGCGCAATTGGGCTTTGCCTTTTTTTGCTATACATGCTACTTATTCCAAAACTAGCTATAAAAGTGTTATTGTATGCATACTGTTTTATCATAGCCCAGTTTTAGACGTACATAAATAAATATCACTAATATCCTGATTAGCACTGTAGTGATAACTGTGGCATTATCATATCACCTATGTGTGTATACACAAATATAAACTGTGGACTTTGATAGCATGAGACATACATTACTCAGTAGATACTAAGTTGTCGGACCGGGTTGTCAGATGACTTAGTATAGGTAGTACTTGGGCGACCGAGCTCTGCTTTGGTGAAAATAGAGAATGCTCATTTAATAGTATAGGAAAGTTCATACTAATTCCATGCTGCCGTGTCATTATTCTCAGATAACCATCTTGTTCTAAACTTTGGGCGTCCGAGCTCTGCTCGGGTGAAAATACGGAGGAAGCGAACTTTCCCAGATATGAGGCCTAGTTAGATCGATTTTTCGCCCCCGTACACGTATTGCAACTTTCATCGAGATCGTTAGAGCCGTTTTTGAGAACGTAATTACAAATATATATATACTCGTTTCCGCCAGCGGCTTCGCCCGCGTGATATCTTTATAAAATATAGCCTATGCTACTCAGTGATAATATATCATTCTACTGATGAAAGAATTTTTTAAATCGGTCTAGTATTTTTTTAATTTATTCATTACAAACATACAAAAAATCTTTTTTTTTCTCTCTTTATAACATTAGGTTAGATATACCTACAAATATTGTTCGTTTAATAGTATAGGATTCCAGAAGCTAGAAAGTGGGACAACACGATATTAGATACTCGAATAGTTATAGCAATTATTCTTCGTCCGATATTCTGGCGAACCATTATCAGGATATCGATGTTCCCCATTAATTGGGTTACCAGAGGTTAGACAGTAATTGTGCTATATAATTTCTGATACTCGGTCGCATCTAGGAAACTGGAATATGTTCTAAGCATATTTGAGATAAGGTTACGGTGCTTGTATTAATAAATCGCTCTCATTTCACTGTTCTTTGTGAAATATGTTTCTGAGAGAAACAGACGTTCATACAAACTTAAAATGACTGTTTGATGTGAAAAATTGAGAATTTCGTTTACCTCAATCACTTTTTTTTAACTCCTGACGCGAAAAGAGGGTTGTTATAACTTCCACCGTTATGTGTGTGTCCGTCTGTGGCACCGTAGCTATTAAACGGATGAACCGATTTGAGTGTGGTTTTTTTATTTGAAAGCAGGTTTTCTAGTGATGGTTCATAGACATGTTTTATCAAATTCGGTTCAGTCGTTTGAAGATTATCAGCTTTTTTCTAGTTAATGAATGGATGTGAGTATCTTCCACAGGTCTGATCGATTTGAAATTTGGTATTCCGTTACTTCAATGATATTAGAAGAACATAGTAACCTTGAACTTATAGCAGAGGTATCGTGTTTGGGGTCATTAAAATGGTCTCAATGAATAGGTTATACACTCGAGAGCAATGAATCCGGGTCACTTAAAGAATGTTAAAAATCTCGGAAACTAAAAATGATAGGTTAATGCAATAAATTGTATTTAATAGACAATGTAATACTCCTTAAATGAAAGTAAAAAAAATATGAGTCACCATACATTTTATTAACACAAAATTACATAAAGAAAAAAACTGCTGATCTCTCCTTAAAACAAAAATAGGAAACATGAAATTTTTGAACTTTATTACGATTTTCTTGAATTTTAATACTTCGTATTGCCTCCTCGTGCTTCCATTACTGCGTTTACGCGGTTTGGCATGCTGTACACCAAGTTCCTTATACGATTTTGGGGAATATTCTCCCATTCCTCTGTGAGAGCAATTTTGAGCTCACGAAGCGTGATTGGGGGAGGGTTTCGTTGTTTTACGCATCTGCCTAGCTCGTCCCAAGCATGCTCGATCGGGTTGATATCCGGGCTGCGCGCTGGCCACTCCATACTAGTAATGTTCATCTCTTGAAGGTAGTCATTCACAATCCTACCTGTATGAGGTCGGGCATTGTCATGCATAAATATAGCATCCTCACCTAAATTGACCATAAATGGACCAACGTGATCATTGAGGATTTCTTCCACATATCTTACGCTAGTTAAAGAGCCGTTTTCTATGATCACCAGCTCTGTGCGACTTTCAGAAGAAATTCCGGCCCACACAAGTACAGACCCACCACCGTAGGCTACTTTTTCTTCGATGCATGCTTGCTTGAATCTTTCCCCTGGTCTTCGATACACTCTGTGTCTTCCATCGTGCTTGTAGAGCATAAATTTTGATTCGTCGGAGAACATAACTTTTGACCAATCTTCAATACTCCAATTTACGTGTATCTTAGTCTTGAAATACGATGCCCACGCTCCAGTTTAGGGCCGTTTGCAGGTCTAAGGGGTTTTAAGTTAGATTCAGCAAGCCGACGTCTTACTGTCCATGCACTTGGGTTACTTCCTCCGAGGCGTCGAAACTGATTTGTGAGTTCAGTTCCTGTGAGAAAGCGATTTCGAAGCATGGTGTTCACCAAGTATCGGTCTTCTCGTGCTGTGGTACACCTGGTTCTGCCCGTTCCTGGTCTGCGTAGGTTAGAACCAGTTTCTTCGTAACGTCGGAGAACTCTTTGTACTGTTGACAGCGACACACCGACAGTCCTGGCTGTATCGCGCTGACTCCGGCCGGTTTCCAGCATTGTAAGTATTCTGGTGCATTCTTCAGGCGTAAGCGACATAATTTCAGCTTGAATAATGAATATAGAGCACTATCAACATGGTTTATGTACCCACATAAATGACAGATTACAAACAAAAGCAAAACCAAATGCTGTAATTTCGTAGTTCCATCTTCGAAAGTGGCCCTTTTTCAAATTTGATTTTTTTATGATATAACTTTACAATAACTAAGAAGTTTTAATACCTTCATTTAAGGAGTATTACATTGTCTATTAAATACAATTTATTGCATTAACCTAGCATTTTTAGTTTCCGAGATTTTGAGGATTCTTTAAGTGACCCGGATTCATTGCTCTCGAGTGTAGATAGATGGTGAATACGGTCTGGTGATGGAGTAGGAAAGAGAAATTAGGAAATGTTTGTGTCGGGGATTTCTTAAATTTTAACTGTTAAAATTGTACTGGTTACAACCTAGTATGCGATACATTTGATAACGATGCAGCTGAGCTCTTAAAGCTTGAATATCGATGGCCATAAGAGTACGAGAAAACCAACGAAACGATGGATGGACTGTGTGAAAGATGATAATGGCTAGAAAGGGGGTGACTACCGATATGTCGACTAATCGAGAAGTCAATCTGCCTTTTCCCAACCATGTTGCAGTCAGCTTCCAGTTTAACCATATGCAGCTGTATACCAGTATTTTACATGGAGCGACTGCCTATCTGACCTCCACTACCCAGCTACTGGGTAACACGATGCCCTTTGGTAAGACTGGTTTTGAACTTTGGGCGTCTGACTACCCGTAATGATTGCCAAAGATCTACGAATGACAGCCGGGGTTAACGGCTTTTCGTATGTTCGAGGCACGGAGGGGTTTCCATTATGTTATGGATGGTCACCCATCCACGACTTTTATAAAACTATGGAAGGCGACACAATATTCAACCACAAATTAAGTTTGGTTAATAACGTTTAAATTAGCGTATCAATTATTTCGCTTTACTGAGTCATTAATGTCATTATCAACACACATAGGACAAAGGCGTAAAAAACGACGGTTTCAGCACGTGTTTAGATAATAAATTGAACTTTAATGTTCCACAGATGAGTATGAGCACTACGTCATGTGGGGCGTGACTTGCACGTGTATGTATAGGTAATGGTTAGATCACGATATGATTAGATAATCTATGTAGGAGTGGTTTTTAATGAAAAATGTTACTTTTGGATTTTTATGACGAACGAGAAGCAAAGTTAAAGAATACATATAAACCTTAATGACTACAGAAACGTGTATAATTTAACTGTGTATTAAACCGTGTCTCATACGCGTTTTTTCGAAACATTGCACAAAAACATCGAAACAAAGAGTCGTGGCCATACACATTTGTGAATGAAAACATGATGTTTTTGTTTTCCTAGCTGCATGGAAAATATTCCCCGCGCGGGTGAAGAGGGGAAGGGTTTGTTTAATTTTCAACCACTGCGCGCGTTATATTGTCTTGTGAATAGTTGTGAACAAATTGTGATAAATTGACGATGGATTGGAATGGCGTTACTTTTTAAGTACGTCTTCCTCGTCGGAACTCATTACGACATTTACACAAAATGTGTAGATGTAATTTAAAAATATTTTAATACGCAGTAGACAACTTGTGTATGAAAACAAATGTTTATGTATAAGGATTTTTGTGTAATGTTTCGAAAAAGCACGCGCGGGAGACACGACTTTACATTTCTTTTGACCACTATCTTATTATTGGAGTTGTTTTTTACGTTTCATTTCAAGCGGTTGTGTTTTGTTTGCTTGCAGATTAAAAAACAAATATGGTCTCTGTCCTATTCCTATACCCAGGCAAATACCGTACCATTATGATTATTTTAACTTTTTCAGGTAACAAGACACACCTCTGCAGCTCTGTGATCTGACTTAAGATGCAAGCAAAAATCAAGAGAAAACTCCATGAGAAAGCATAGTAACAAATGCCCATTATTTCCATATATCTTGTCATAATATGCAAATAATGAGCATTTGCCATGCAATGGGCAAACTACAGAACTATAAGCTGATATTATTATTTACTATATCGTTATCTTAAACGTCGCGATATGCATCGTTCTCTCCTTGACCGCTGCTGACGTCACAGCGTTCTCGCGCAATTATATGCGCATGCGTCACTCGTCACGCGTTTGCATTTTCAGTGATTAAGGCCTCAATGCCTCATACTAATGAAGTGTGGCTGTTATTTATTTTATTTTTATTTATGAAAATTAAACATTAATAGCTTTGGGTTTTTTTCTGGCTTGAATATTCCGAAATTTGAAAAATTCTAACAGTCGGATATTTTTATAAAACTACGAACATTTTACTTTTTTGTCGTTCTTTTTTCAATGTTTATCATACTTTTTGTTTTCTAGAAAAATGAGGCAGATTGATTAATAGTATAGATTATGGATGTGGCTTTTACAAATAGGAGAAAAAAAAAAGGAGATTTTAAAATGTTATCGTTGTCATGTAAGTAATCTCTGAATACTCAATGTGGCATAATAAATACGATTCTTTATAATAGAAAACGTTAACTCAAGCCTCAGTAACACAATCAAGATTAAATAAAACATTTCAAAGTTAATATTTACATAAAGATGAATCATTCTATGCGATTTTTTATCGTACAAATATGCAGAATGATGGCGCGACTAACTCATACAGGGGCGCCATTGTTCTAATTTTACTGTATACTTATATGGACTTCCCCGAGTTATTAATTTATAATAGCTAAAGGCTGGAATGATCCAGAATTGTGGGACGCAGACTAAATATCCTGCGGCGTGTAATAAATCTTTGTAAAGCTCGATTATGAGAAACAGTACAATGAAATTTAATAGCGTTTGCTTTGTGTAACACAATACAAGGCTTTTGGCCTGTGGCTTTACAGCCTAGATTTGAACTTGAGATTTACTAATATAATAAAGCTGACGAGTTTCTTTTTTTTGTTGTTTGAACGTGCTAATCTCTGGATCATTAAGTCAAGATGTTTCTCTAAGTACTATTTTGGATACAGTAGGCTAGTTCTCGCCTAGACTACCTAAATTAGGACTATGTATATATGTGCTCCTAACCAAACTGTCACATAATGTTGGAGAGTCCAAAGTACCTGCACTTCTGAGGACCTAAAAACGCAATTGACAGTGAACAGTTGCGTTGCAGTGGGCACTTTTGGACAAGTTGGGCCCATTAGGTACTGGGCCCAGCTTACATAACATAGTACTTATTTTTACCTTTGCCATCGACTCGAAAAGAAGAAGAATTATATGTAGATCTTCTTTCTTTGGTTAGTGACTATACTGGTGTCAGTTTTTATGCCGTCTATGGGCCTCTGACTTGGCTTCACATGCCATCGAGAAATATCTCTCATGCATGCCGGTTATAATTATTAGGTAGCGTTGCGACGGATACCGGATAACCGGCGACTGCCGAAGCCGGTTAGCCGGATATCCGGCCGAAGCGAACGTCATTATGTATGCATGTTAAAACCTACTCGCACGCTCAACCGTCCGTACCATCACAACTTGTCTTAAGTAGATTTCAAATATTGATTATAATTTAATTACCTACCTTAAGTGCTTACAGATCAAATATGTACATATTTTTAAAATAAACAGGTGGGTTTTCGAAATTAATAGTATTATTTACATTTTATTACCTACGAAAATAAGACCAAGTATCCGGCTAATCAGATATTCGGAACAAGATGACAATCCGACCATGCGTCGGATAGTAAAAAAATGGCCGGATACTAGATAATGACCGGTTATCCGTTGCAACTCTAATAATTATATCAACGGGATCTTTCGAGCCTTAAATTGGTCCGCCATAGCAATCAATATGCTATACTTCCATGCAATTCCTATACTTGATTGTAAGTAGCTAGTACAAGTGATAATATTAGTATTAGTGATAATTTACCTGTTGCTGCATATCGAAGACGAGGTGCGCCCTGTCTGATATGATGAGTCTGTCCTGCCAGCCCTTCATGCCTTTCAGCTCGTTCTTCTTCAGCTCCTCGAACAGGCCGGGGAGGTGGATCACCACTCCGTTTCCTGATAAACAAAACAGGGTAATGTTAGGGACTAAAATGTAATCAGGTACGGGCAGTAATGTCTAATGAGTCATCATCTGTGCAACTTAAAATTAATAAAAAATCAATAAAATAAAGTATTTTCAAATTTCAAGATCCAATGAATCTATACCCCCTTTATTATAATTTATAACATAGGAAAAATAACAGTTAACACCCTATCGTTATTTCGATATAAACATATTATAAACTCCGTTATTTCACGATTAATACAAAGCAATCTATTTACCATCAATAAAAAAATAACTCTAAAAAGCAGTAATTTTAACAATATTACAGAATAACTGTTGCTATTTGACGTTATTTTTGTAATGCTATAATAAATGGAGAATAATGAGCTTTAAACTTTCACAAAACGCAGACTCAAAGCTTAAACGTATTATGTGATTGTTCTAACATCCATAACAACATGTCAAATCACTTCTCCATCAATATATTCGTAAACAAGTCCTCAATACCAACAGTCATGTTATAACATGACATGCCATGTCAAGTAGCATGCATTAACGTTGTAACGTCAGCAAAATAAACCTTAACATCTTCGTGCAAACTTTAACCTTGACAATAAATTAGTCGTTATGTAAACCTATTAATACTACTATGATTTTGTTAACCGTACCTGGTACAGAACTCGATTACCAATGTCACGAATTTCAGTTTTTTTTTTTTTTTGCATTTTAGATTAGCGTGCTCCGTTTGTTATATTCAATTTGTTGATCATTTGACATGCTAACGGTAGGTTTTATTATTTTATTTTCATAATGTCTTGTTTGTTTAAATTAGGCATGGTATTGTTGCTTATTCAGCCATAAGACCCGGACTCCATAGCGGAGATGTGCGGAGATGTCCGAAGCGGAGACGAGAAGAGATGTTTTTCAGCTAGTATGTGCTGGCTAGAGCGAAACCGAACTACGTGCGGTGAACGCTGGATGTTGAGATGAACACACATCTCTGCTCGTCTTTGCTTTGCGCCGTCACCAGCTTGCGAGGCACAGCCATACAAATGATACATCTCCGCTCAGTGGTATCCAATGAAGCTGAGTGGAGCTGAGATGTATGAATAACAAAATTCTATTGGTTGTTTAAAACACATCTCCTCTCCTCTCGTCTCGTCTCGTCTCGTCTCGTCTCGTCTCGTCGTCTCGTCTCGTCGTCTCGTCTCGTCTCGTATCAGCTTTGGTGGAGACCGGGCATAAAGAAGTATAAGAAGCTTGTGCATATGTATTTCGAATCAAACAATGTAAGTTAGTGTGGTTTCCAATTTAGCCATAACTATTATAACATCATTATCATCTGTGTATTTTTTACATGAAGCGACTGCATCTGACCTCCACAACCCAGTCACTAAGTAATATGATACCCCTTGGTAAGTCTAGTTATCAAACTTTCGGGCTTCTAACTAAACGACTGTCAAAGATGTATAAATGTCAGCCGAGACCAACGGTTTAACGTGCTTTCCGAGGTCCCAAAATGTAATGAATGGTTACCCATCCCCGGACCGACCTCGGCAAGTATAGCTTGCCTTCAAACGAGCCACGAGCTCTGACACCTGTATAATTTTTAAGTAATTCAGGAATAACAACTAAGAATTGATAAGCCATAAGTAAAAATTGTGACAAAAAATATCTCGCAAAAAAATTCGTACACGGCATTTCATGGCATCGCACTTGCTTATTAAGTACCCCACAAATATTGAAGGAGACAAGACAATTTTATGAATCACCCCAGCTGCGCCCCACGGTTTCATCCGCATAAGTCTGGATCCCTTGGGAATATTAGGATAAAAAAGTAAGTATCCTAATCCAGGTCATGGTCTACCACACACAGTTTTTAACGTAGAAGCATAACAAACAAACTCACTTTCGCATTTGTAATATTAGTTAGGGATATATTGTATTAAATTGTGTCAAGGGGTGAATTATAAGTTATGTAGCAGTCAGCTATGCAATGAAGCTGCCAAAGATGAAAATCATGAATTAAGTATTCCAAAAAACAACCGACTTCCAAAAAAAACACTAAAAAGTGAAAAATAACTTCGGAAGTCGGTGTCTTTGGTTTTGAATTTTCGTTTTTTGCCACCGACTTCCGAAATTAAAGTGTGTGAAAGTGTGAAAAAAATACGTATCTATTATTGAAGCTAACTCAAAAACTGTCCAAGCAAAGTTAATAAAAATTATATGGGGACTTATTATTCCTCAATTGACTGAGAAATGGGCGGACAAACATAAAAAAAAAACACGCTATGAACATAATTATGACCTCCTCCTTTTAGAAAAGCAAATTCGCAAAAATGAGTCAGTAGATAATAATCAATCGACAAATAATATTATATGATTGGAAAACCATAAAGGCTTGTGCAAACTTGCCCGCTATCGCGGGCGCTACAGGCAGCGCGACCCTTGTAGCGCCCGCGATATCGCGCTGATCTGCACAAGCCTAACTCCTAGCGCCTGCAATACTTAGTTGGTTATCCACGTCTATTGGTAAGTTCGTCAAAGCTCTAACAAGAGGTACATCAATCCTGACTCCAATCAAAGTCCATGCTACCATTCACCATTTCACAAAGGGATGCATAATTCTTATCTTTCTACATAATAAGACTTTAATCGTCATATCTAACTAAATACATTAATTATTAATAGTAATTTATCAATCCCAGTGTCGCATAAAACTTGACACATTATATGGTAAGTTCCCATAACATAACTAATGGTAACGATACCTCATATTATGTCCAAATACGACGAGGAGTTTAGGAGATATGAACGAGCAGATGAACATACATAGTCTGTAAAAATCATAACCCTACTCTGGCTTTGCCGTAGTCGAGTAAAATTAGCCTATATCCTTCTTCAGATTTTTCTTCTCAGGCCAGCTATCAATCTGTCAAATTTCATAACCATCTGCACCCTAATTGCGCCACACCATCAATCACAATAAGTTTCATTTTGACAGCTCCAATTGACAAATTTTTCGAACATATGAAGCAATGGATTAGCAATATCCTTCAAAATGATTCAGATTATGATTGAGTGTGTGTTACGCAGTTAAGGTGCGGTTCAGTGGTTATGGCGTGAAGCGGTAACAAACAGAGAGACAAAGACAGAATTACTTTCACATTAATAATATTGATTATGGAATACGTAGAATGATAAACAATTGGTCGCTATGTGGCACGTGTCGGTAATACCAACTGATTTATTCTAGATGGATATAACAAATTGATGGATTGACGGTAGATTATATAAGATTAATCCGCCTGATCCATTAAATAGCCGAAACTGTTCCGGCGATAGCGGTAATGGTTGCGATGACTTTGAAACTTCATTGAAGGTTAAATACGTTGTGGACAGTTAATAGGTAAGTCCCGCAGGGTAATTGCGTAACACAATTAATGGCAATGTCTGTCATTTTGACAATTCAACAACATTCATTGCGGTATTACGTTCAAATTCAAATTATTTTATTTCACATAAACCTACATGGGCACTTATGAAATGTCAGAAGGTAGTTGCACGTTTCCAATTGGTCCTTACTCTTTTAAAAATAATTGGCTTTTACAATATTTTCAAATAAAAGTGTAGTAATAGGTATGGAGGACAGTGAAGGTCTTTCAACAAGTACCAGGTACCTAACAAAATAGAAAATGGTCAACAAATCTACAGTGTACTAAGCCTACAGCGTTCTCACATTCACAAAATAGAAAAGAATTTATACAAAAGATAAATCTCTATATACAAAAATCAATTGCTGTTCGTTTGTCTCGCTAAAACTCGTGAACGGCTGGGCCGATTTAGCTGATTTTGGTTTTGAAATGTTTGTCGTAGTCTAGGGAACGTTTAAATGGTGAGAAGATTTGGAAAAATTCACGAAAAAAAAAAAAAGATATGACGAAAAATGTTTTTTATAAATGCATTTATGATATCCCGGTAGGTATATATGCCATAAATCGTAACACAAAGTACTAGGCTTGCATGAATTTTGATGATATCTCGGTAGATAGGTAGGTATGTAGGTTGGTAGGTAGTTTGGTAGGTAGGTAGGTAGGTAGGGTAGACCTAGGGTAGATAGGGTAGGTATGGTGGCTAGGGTAGGTATGGTAGCTAGGGTAGGTAGGCTAGATAGGGTAGGTAGGGTAGGTAAGGTCGGTAGGGTAGGTAAGGGGGTAGGTAGGAATTTTGTCCTAAACATGCACATTCTTTGACTGTTAGGCGGAACGAAATTCGCAGAATCAGCTAGTAAATTAATAAAAATAAAAACCTATTTTAATTAAACGCAATTACATGGTTGCTATTACAACAGTAACAAACGTTTCTGAACAGACAAATTTTCCAAACATAATGTAGGTTGGTAGGTAGTTTGGTAGGTAGGTAGGTAGGGTAGACCTAGGGTAGATAGGGTAGGTATGGTGGCTAGGGTAGGTATGGTAGCTAGGGTAGGTAGGCTAGATAGGGTAGGTAGGGTAGGTAGGGTAGGTAAGGTCGGTAGGGTAGGTAAGGGGGTAGGTAGGAATTTTGTCCTAAACATGCACATTCTTTGACTGTTAGGCGGAACGAAATTCGCAGAATCAGCTAGTAAATTAATAAAAATAAAAACCTATTTTAATTAAACGCAATTACATGGTTGCTATTACAACAGTAACAAACGTTTCTGAACAGACAAATTTTCCAAACATATGAAGCAATGGATCGCCGATCATTTGCCGCGAACGGTTCGCGGATAGGTGACCAACCATTACATATCGAGATCCCTCTGTGCCTCGGAAAGCACGTTAAGCCGTTGGTCCCGGCTGTCATTCGCAGATCTTTGACAGTACAGTAGTCAGAAGCCCAAAAGTCTGACAGAACTGACTCGGATACGTTAAGTTTTCATTGAAGAGCGTGTGAAGCGAGCTCGAAAATAGAAGCATTCTCAACCGATATTGTTGAAGATTTCATTGGAATTTTACTAGACAATGTAAGAGCGAGCGAACCCTGCTAGAAATTTGGAGAATCTTTATCCGAGTAAAGATTCTCCAAATTTCTAGCAGGTTAAGCTGTCATTGAAATGTAAGAGCGAGCGTAGCGAGTTCAAAAATCGTAGCATCCTGACTCGTTGGTTTGATTTTCTGTCTGATTTTACTAAATGGATGTAAGCTTGAGAGTTGAACCGTGCTTTTAGCTTAAAGCCTCAGTAAGCCATAAACAAATTACTTTAATTTTCATATTTTCATTAGGTATTCATTCATTACGGGCTCCTCATCAATAAAACATTGTGGTTTTGGATAATATTGTAAGAATTTTTGCTTCCACACCTGGGGGCCCCGTATCAAATATACGGCTGATACGGCGGTAGCTACGCCTCTGTAGCTAATGTCAAAACAACAACAACGGCATGAAGCGTTTTGGGATCAAAATTGTGGGAACCGAGGCGCCCACATGGTTGGTAAAAGCAACTGTATTTCAGAATTTTGTTGACATAGTACAGTGATTAGACGTACTGTATATACGTTTTTAGGGCTTTCGTACACGATGAGAACTTGGCAAAGTATTCAGTAAAAGTATTCGAGAGACGCGTGATGTGTGATCAGATTTAGGTATGTATACTTTAGGGATGTAACGATTCCGATGCCGATATATCGGCCGAAATAATCCGCGGGCCGATATATCGGCATCGCCGATTATATAAACCGATATGATGCAATTCGAAAATCGCGGCCGCAACATTGTCGCTTCGTCGTAGGCGGGACTAGCGGGAGAGCCACGCAGTGCATGTATAGCGACATGGCAACACGACAAATGGCAGTGTTTGCTGAGCGTTGGCGTTGGCTGAGCGATGTATTGTTTCGTGCCTGTTTTACGTCACCGCAATTCGTGATTCTGTGTATTCACACAGTGAAGTAAGAACTATAACGCACTATTAAACAGTTGTGCCCGAAATACAAAAGACATACAAACGCCCGAGGTACATACTTCATTGTTTATTTAATTTATTACTAAACTATCGATATCGGCATCGGCATTAGTATCGGTATCGCCGATTATTGACTACAATGTTCGGTATCGTATAGGGAAAATTATGTAAGTATAGTTACATCCCTAGTTATAGCTCTTTAATTTTTCCCCATCCCATATTAAAGAGGCACTCACTATAGGCGATACGTAGAGATGTAGGTACTATAATTATGCAAGCTTTTGGCAACCGTTGAAGGATAGATAGCATCGTGTTATCGGTCAATTATCACTGTAGTATGCTGTTACTGACGTCACAGAAATTTGAAGTTGTTATAAAATTAACACAAAAAGCTTTTTACTCTTTCTAACTTTGAAAGAAACACGGACGGATCACTCAGTAAGGCTTATTATTTTGATCAATGGACTGCGAAGGCCTTGCGTGTGCGGGTCTAATTGCCATTCTAATCTATGTCGTCCTCTTCTGGTTTACAAATCAATCCATGTGAAATTCAATCTCAATTTTGATTCTCAAGAGCTATATCGACCTACCTCATAATTTTCCTGCCATTATCCCAATTTATTTGGGGTTGGTGCAACTTGTATTCAATTTTGTCCTCTAGTAGACATCTCGGGAGTCACCCCCTATCTCGCCATTTCATCTTTCACACAGTCCATCCATCGTTTCTTTAGTCTTCATACCTACTCAAAACTTCCTCAGTACCTACCTACCTACTGTTAAAATAATTTCTTCTAATGTCACAATAGAGACAACTTTTTTCTAGGAGCGAAGGCTATTTATTAAGAATGCAGTTAATATCTGTGGTAATATTAATCCTATAATAAAATCGTGCTGTTAATCGGCGATCTTGGAATTATGAACTCAGTGAAAAGTTGTGTGCACGCGAAATATCATACCATTTTCAACACTAATGCTTGTTTATTATAATTTCTTTATCGAACTGTTCTAGGTCACAGCGCTGGAAAATATTGCTATTGTTAATTCATAAAGGAAATAGGTACGTAATTATTTCAAATGCTATTTTCGAATAAACTGCCTTTAGGCTCCTTCCTGTATGTATTCGATTCGAGCTTATCTCTTCACCATAACTTAAATGTGGTGAAAACCCAGAGTTAATTTTCCAATAATCCATCCATTTATCTCCAGAGCAGTCTTTGCGGTCAGGTTTTACCACAGAGCACGAAATCGCCGCATCGGCATCGACTAGAGACTTGTATTCGTGTCCGAATTGGGCGCAAGCTAGCTGTCACAAGACATGGTTAGAATTGTCATGAGCCGTCAGTTTCTATGAGTTAACGCGGTGATGTCACGGAGACGCTTGGTTTGTATGACAAGTGTGGACAGTTCGTCTCTAACAGCAGCATAGTATATTACGACGTCGTTCTTTCATCTTTTCTAAATATAATTTTCAACCTTTTTGTGAAGAACGAGACCTGGACTTCAGTTTTTTTCCAAGTTTTTTCGCGTGTGATCTGACGAGCTGAAAAGTCAAAACTGTACTGTAGTAACAGTAAGGGTTACTTACCAATAACAGAGATGCATTTCTGGTTTATAATACCGCTCGGTAGCAAATGGAAGTCGAACTCCTGGCCATCGACGACCACCGTGTGTCCGGCGTTGTTGCCACCCTGCGGATATAAAAATACAGTTGACCACAATCCATGCATAATAAATAGATATACGCTGTATTTTGAACGAAGGGATTGCTCTTTGACCTTTGTTGGTACGTCAGTGGTATATAAAGGTCAGGTAGGTTGGGTTTTTAAGCTGTTGACGGGCCGTAACGACTGTCAATTGTCACGATCGATTCTATGGTTCGTGAGTAAATGAGGAATTAATGGGCTTTTCAAGAGACGTTCGAGGTGTAAGAACTGTCACCATAAATATAAAGGCATGCTTGTACAATACGGCCGATGAACAAACACAATAAAAAGTGGTGGCACTCCGGAAGTGCCGACAGAAGTGAACACTTGAACAAGATCGCCTTGGTGGAAGAAAAATACTTGTATAGAACATTGGTCCGTAACCTTATCTAAATGAAGAGCACAATCGCGTTTACAAAATAAAAATACTTCCGAAACCTGTAAAGTAAAAAAATACTTGCATAGAATATTGATCCGTAACGTAATATAAATAAAGAGCACAATCGCGTTTACAAAAATGAGGAGTCGTCATGGTGTCGCGAAATCAATGGTTTAGTCTCATCTCAAAAATGCCCAACGCGCCTAAAGAAGTTTTCACTTCAAAAATTTTTGGAACCCAACATGGACATGAGGCAAGTGTGAGTGAGAGAACATGCTCGAAAGTTCGTAGAACGGGTGGGCGTTTTGGGGGACTGTCTTATGTAATTTTGACGTTCGAAAAGTGCTGATTCTCAGCCTAGTATGAATAAATGACTTTTGAATTTGGAATTTGGAATTCTAACTTTGTATTGATGATTCTTATTAATATTTGGTACGATCGCGAATCATATCGACGCTGGAAATTTCAAATTTCGAATACAATGTCCCCCTTACGACATTTGAAAATTCCACCATCGATATTTTGATCAACCTACAACTTATACTGGCCTGTAAAAAAATGAATTTCGCGGGATACCCTGGCACTTTCGCGTAAGTAAGTACTCTCTTTTGCCAATAAGTCAATTCTGACACAAAACGCTAGAAAAACGAATGGGAGGTTTCCTTCATTCGTTATGGTAAACAGAAATTTCAACTCTTTCCACGGACGATGACGGAAGGAATTTACAATGAGCAGACGACGAGGATAAGGTATTAAAGTAGGTATGGAATTATACTTATGCAAATTCTGTTTTAGTACCTACCTATAGCGGTATATAGCCAGTCGATCAAGATTAAAACATACAATAAGACAACAAAAGCATACAAAGTATTTTCAACAATAGAAATTGGTCCATAACTGACTTTTATGAATATTATAGTGACATTTATACCAGCGCCATTTTCTTTCTTGATGTCAGGGCCGTAGCAATTCAGGGAAGGTTGTGGATCTATTCGTCCTAATAAGCTTCGAAAAACTATTACTGAACAGGATCCCAAAGGGCACACAACGATTTTCTAGGATATTGACAAGCTTGACTAAAATGTTAGTTTCCTATAGTGTTATTTTAGGTAAGGTAAGATTGAAGAACGTTGGCTACTGTCTTTTGTCTTTATCAAATACTAGCTTCTGCCCGCAACTTTCCGTCCGCGAGCCTACTTCCTTCAAGAATTGAGCTATCCAGTGCCAAAAGAAATTTTCAAATCCAACTGGTATTTTCGGAGATTACCCCCTACATACAAACTTACAAACAAACAAACTTACCTCTTTACAATATTCGTATAGATAGAAAAAAAAAATTTCACGCGGACGAAGGAAAATTTCATGGCGTAAATTTTTTGTTTTGGGACCGTTCAAGTATTACGTAAGCACTATAAGGGGCGGGGGGGTCTATGCTTTGCTTATTTTTGATGACATAGGGGTGGGGGGTAGACCAATAAATAATGATTACGTCAGCAGTAATTATTTACTTTTTTTACACATACGGCAACCCACACATTGTCTATGCTTGAAAACGAAACGAATATATTTCTAGAATTATAACTACTGCTCATGAATTAATAAAAAACAGAATAAATACATCCATTAAAAGAAAAATGCATATAAGTACTAAGAGCTTTGCTTACTTTTGCTGACCAGAGGGAGGGGGGTAAATAATTGTAATAAATCTGCTTACGTAATACTTGAACAGCCCCTTAAAATAAAACATATCCTATGGCAATTGGGAATACTGTAGTTTCCCATTAGCACAAGTTTTGTGCGATTAGTGAAAGAATTATTGAAATCGGATCAGTTGTTCCGGAGATTACCCTCCACATATACACAAACTCACAAAATTCGCTATCTCTCTTTATAATATTAGTACTTATAGATTTTAGCAAACTTACAGCATGAACCACACCCCATCTGGTGTGGTTTATTCTTTGCCAAGCAACAAACAGCTGCATTCTAACAATCCCACACTGAGGCATGAGCAGGGTGTAAAAAAGGAATGTTTCAGACATTGAAAGAAAAGCAATTAACAAAACATTTTTCTTTTTCTCCCGTATTCTTAACTCGACATTAAATCACTTTGTGCAGCTGCAGTATTTACAAGCGCAATTAAAAGAAAATTCTCTACAACGGCAACGTAGTCGAGCTGCCAGTAACACATGTTTCACGATTTTTGGCACATTGCTTCCGCTGACATGACATTGTGGAAGTGATCTTGAATGCGTACGTGTTCATTCAAAAAACACTAATCTGTCATCTTTGTAACGCTGCTATTTCTGCCAGGACTTATAGGTCATGGGCAGAGACAATATGTTGTGTGAGACAGACATGAGGGAATAAGGAAACTGTCGAAGAAAATCTAACATAGAGGTCTGTGCACATACGAGGGAATCGAAAGTTTAAGCAGTTTTGAATTTGGAGCAATGGTGGAATATCTGCACCAACTAATTGTTTGGGACGATCTCGGTCAAGCCTGACTAATTATCTCAATGGTTTCGGGTTGATTGCTTCTTCACAATAAACCCTAACGTCCAAAAGTTTAGACCAGATAGGAATTCTCGAACTCTCGACCACGTAATTCATCTACTTAATAAAACCTTTCAATTAAAAAATTATGCTGTGAGTTGTCTGTACCTAAGTTATTAAAAAAATTCAATTACTTACAGACAGACAACTCACAGCCTTAGCCGCCACACAGTGGAAAAAAATACGTTTTTTGTTCAAAAATCTGCCTACACCACAATTTTCGACGTATCGCTGCCATTTTTTTTTTATACCCTCCTGAGATATATATACACTTTGCTGTGTCACTGCCACTTTTACTTAAAAGTCAAAAACAATTTCTAAAAAAAATATTTTATCAAAAATCAGTTTCAAGGGGGTTTTTCAAGTCCCTGGTCATGAATTTATTGTCTGTTTATAAAAATTCAAAATGGCGGAGTAAAAAAAAAATTGCTTTATTTTGCTTTTTCTGCATAATTAATAAAATTTATTTAAAAAAAACGTTTACAAAAAGTGTACATTTATTTAGTCAGCAGTAAGATTTCCTAACCAATTATAATGTCTTAAAAGAAAATAAAACTAAAATATGTTTATTACAAGTGCAAATAATGATGGTTCGGAATTACAATGTTAGGTAGCGAACCGCCCGATCTAGGTTAGAAATTAACTGCGACCATCGACTATTTCCATTGAAATCGTTATTTATAGCAGAGATGGAGAAGTAGTTAAAAAATAACTAGATTCACCTTGTTTGCACTTCATAAATAGTTATTAGTCAGAGTTTCATACTTAATACGGGCGTATCGCGTAATCTCGCTTTTTATGGACTCTAGGCGATAAAAACTTGGTTTTAAATGACTATAAAGATCTTTAAAGGATATACGAAATGTCTCCGAAATGGCTGAGCAGACTGTAATAGAATACTTTGATATAGTTAGACCGAGACCGCTGTTCCGCGCCTTAGGAATGTGCGGTGAGGCGGGGGGCAGCGTTGACGAATCGTTCCCATCAAGAATCTGTTTCCTTCGATGCCCTATTTTGTATACTCTCTTATAAAAGAACCCGATCACTAACAATGTTCAACCGAGAGATGGCAGGATCTTTTGACTTTACTTTTAAGCTTACAATAACATAAACTGCTGTTAATTGCGATGGTTCTACTAAGATGTTATGATGGATATGAAGTAAAGCCTCATGCTACGTGGCGCGACGCGACTCCTAACAAAACAATTTCTAAGAAAACTTCACGGCAAAACAATTACCGGTGTCGCATCGCGCCAGTTTACACGAAGCCCTATGGTAACCGTATCAAAGTCAAATCATTTATTTCAAATAGGCCCATGTATGGCAGTTTTAAACGTCAAAATTGACAAAATAAGAGAATTGATTCTAGTCGCCCCGTCCAAAAGGTAGTTTTCGTATGGAGAAAATTGAGCAAGAAAAAAAAAACAAAAGTAGGTATGCGTACTTTTGCCTATTTTGCAAGCTATATTGGTATTTAGCACAGACAATTTAATTTATAATGGAATTCAATCAAATAACGAAAGCTAGCAGCCTTGTGATAAATAAGTTACAGATTTCTCTAATTGTCTGGCGTCCGCTTCAAATAAACAAAGTGACACAACATTGTGAAACACAAACAATTCCAGCCTGTAAACCATTGCAAAACTTTCCTTTGTTAACAGTGTACAACTGATTAAATACGAAACTTTACGTTGGTAATTATATTTCCAGTTCATTCTCTTTCAATTATTTTATGGCGAAATTTCAAGGGCATGTCTTGGGTTTTTAACAGATTTCCAAAAAGGAGGAGGTTATATTTTCAAGGTGGTCCCGTATAAATTTTATTAACTTTGCTTGGATAGTTTTTGAGTTAACTTCAATAATACGTATTTTTTCCCCACTATATACACTAGTATGCGGATAATGTGAAAAGTAAGTTCGTGACTGTTATTTACATAGCAGGTATTCGAATTTGTGTGGGGTAGGTACAACAATTAAAAAGTGAAACATAAAAACTTAAAAAAAAAAAAACCTCCGTCTTCCAAAAAACACTACAAAGTAAAAAGTTATTTTTTACTTTGTAGTGAAAGACTGTTGTTTTTTTTTTTAAAAAGTTTTTTTGACTTCTTTATTCTATGAAAACACGAACTGCCGAAATAAGCATAAACAGCTATCTAATTACGTAACACATTTTCGTAAACGATTAAGACTAATCTGTTTCATTTTAACAGTTCAACAACATTCATTGCGTTATTATTTACGTTGTTGAGCAGATTTTTTTTTCGAACTTATGAAGCAATGGATTAGCAATCTGTTTCAAAATGATTCAGATTGTGATTGATCGTGTATTACGCAATTAGGGTACAGTTCAAGTTCAGATGAATCCCAATGCCTATATAGCTTAATGATGAGACTAGGTCTCAGACAGCAGTTACTGTCAACGCGGTAGATCCAAAAGATGGATGGGAATAGAAGTAGGAATCCGTATTAACTTCAAATAAGTATAGTTCAAGTCAATACGTAGACAGTGATAAGTGGGAAAGAGAAAGCCTGCCTTTGCCTAGCAGGCTAGGGATGGTATCCGCAACTCCATGTCAAAACGCGTAATTTGAGTACGGGCCCAGCAGGCTAATTAAATATTCAAAAAAAATTAATCACCCCTTTTCATTAAATTATAGAAAAAGGACAGTTCTAGGAAACCAGTGACAAAGCATGGAAAATGGACTACCTAGACTGGCTTTTTTTTTTCTTGGGGAGAGCTTCAAAAGGCGCGGCCTTAGGGGATTGGACCGGTGAGTGTGGGATTTTTACTTACTCAAACCGGCCCGGTGATCATCTGCACATGGAAGGGGACACCGGTATCTCTCAAAAAACTTTCATTTTTTACAGAGGGCTGTGCAACGCCTGTTAGGGCACATCTCTAGGGAGACTGTAAAGGGGTTTCCCGAAATCTAACTGCACAAGTGTGAAGACAGCACGTAACCACTGTGCGCCGTCTTCACTCACTCACTCAGTGGTCACTAGATGGTCGGACAGAGTCCACCTAGATGAGCCTAAAGGATATGTTCTATTGTTCATATATTAGCCGAAAATAACAGGAAATTCAAACTGAAGAGCGTATTAGATGTGGCATTGCGGTAAGGTCCACAGTTCTCCAAACCACAAGCAAACTCCAAAGGCTGATGTCAGCAACAAATTGTCATATATGTTTACAATAAAACCGCGGTAGGCTAAACATTCACACAAGGGCTTTTATAATAATATGTTCCTTACGGCTCCTGTAGGCAGTTCCATTTGCCCAGCCTTTTCCCAACTATATTGGGGTCGGCTTCCAGTCTAACCGGATACAGCTGAATACCAGCATTTTACATAGAGCGACTATCAATCTGACTTCCACAACCCAGTTACTGGGTAACACAATACCCCTTGGTAAGACTGGTTGTCAGATTTTTTGGCTTCTGACTACCCGTAACGACTGTCAAAGATCTACGAATGACAGCCGGAACAAACGGCTTAACGTGCCTTCCGAGGCACGGAGGCAATTAACCTTGTTGATTAATTGACAGAATTTAGCGTCACCGCGCAATTTCTTTGCGGTTCACCAGGTCAAAGATCTACGAATGACAGCCGGAACCAACAGCTTAACGTGCTTTCCGAGGCACGGAGGCAATTAGCCTTGTTGATTAATTGACTGAATTTAGCGTCACCGCGAAATTTCTTTGCGGGTCACCGCTTCCTTGGGCCTTGATAACTTTTCAATGCCCTTTTTTGGAAGACGATAATTCTAGCAAAGGTTTAGGTATTATTTTTCTTCGTCATGCCGATGGCACTACAGTGAATTAAAATTTGTTGGCCCAAAAATTCGCCACTTTCACAGCATCGTCGGTGGCAACGCGGAGGTCACTATGGCTACATTTTATGGTGGTTACGTATTTGGTTTAGGTTTTAACTTCTGAATACTACATGACATGGCTACAACATGGCTCTTTTAATAAATCAGGTTTTGCTTTAGACTATTACGAGTCAGCTCATCTGGACTCTGCTGATAACTAGCTTACTCCTCATCTGCATACCAGTATTTTACATGGAGCGACTGCCTATCTGAACTCAACAACTCAGTTACTGGGTAATACGATACCCGTTGGTAAAGACTGGTTGTCAAACTTTCGGGCCAATGCCAATTTTATTGAGTGGTACGATAAAACTCGTATCGTATCTAGGTAGTTCGTGGGCCATGGCGTTCCGAGAAAAGTTGATATCATCCAAATCATAGAAATATTGTTATATCGATGATCCAGATAGAATTGGATAGTAAGTCAGGTGCGTAGTACTCGGAACCGGCGTGCGTGTATGAGCAGTACCCGAATACAACACAATCTATTTCGATTTGAAACAAATTGCTAATCCATTGCTTCATAAGTTGGAAAAAAAAAACTGCTCAACAACGTAAATTATGCAATGAATGTTGTTGAACTGTCAAATTTACGAAAATAAGTTAGGCAATTAGGGTACAGATGTATGAACGTAAATAAAGCAAAAGGATTATGTTAAGAGTGTAGCAGGTGATGTTCTAAAGTTTCTGCTCTACCCCCATGGGAAGAAGGCGTAAATGTATGTATGTAGTATTGTATAGAAAGATTATTTTATTTTCAATCCACATTAGAACTGTACTTATTGAAATAATTTTCAAGGGAATCGTTCAGTCTATTTCAATTCAAATCGCAAAATAGCCTTGGTTACTGATTGCAATGTTTTTGAAAGTTGCTATTTTTATCTTAGATTGTTTTAATACAAACAACGTACGTACGTTTTATAAATAAATAATAAATAACGTAAGTAGTAGGTTTTAGCGTTTGGTAGGTACGTAAAATCTTTGGATTACAGTGGAATGAAATAAAACAAAGCATGCTTGCAATTAATGATTATTATCGAAATTCCCAGACATCTTTAATTGTACAATAAGGTTCTGTAACTCTTTAGGACATTTTTGTCCCGATAAGTGGCCCTGTTACGTATTATTATGTTGGTTTAATGAGACAGAAACGTAGCATTGAGTTACAGTGTTACTGAACGGGAACAAAAGATAAAATTAATCGGTCCATTCTGTAAAAATCTCTCTGTGAAAACTTACATAATGACAGCTGAGGTCGAATCAGTGAGGTCGAATTGATTCACTTCTCCTACGTTTTCAAGGTGAGATTTTTACTAAATATATCGACTGGACTGGGTTGGTGATGATGACCATTGGTTGTCGAATCGCTGATAAGTGAATTTAATTAAGTGTACATTACAATAGTCTTCATTTACCTAATTGGCAAATACTTACGTAGATCTTTGGTGATTTATTGCGCACAAGCACAATACGCTACTTATTACACAATATTCTGATTATTCCCAAAATAGAATCGTAATTTCCTTTCGTTTAATGAAAATATCACTATGAACTGTGAAGGACATATGAATCAATTGTTTATTTAAGATTACACGACTTCCTATTTTTTAAGATAACTGACTCTGAAGTAACTGTACTTCGGCAACGAATATTATCTATAATAACAACTGCAAATTGTGATAGCTGCAGTTATCTTTTAGCTACATATAAAATAATGTTGTATTTTTTTAAATACAAACTTTTCATTTTTTTTTCTTTATTTTTAAATTAGAAACAAGTCTTCCAGTTTTATGATATGTACGTCCGGCGCACCCTGGCTGTGAATTCCCGATGACACCAACTTTTCCGACTACATGCATATATTCTTCACGGTATGAGTTATTCTCGTATTGGTAATCGCGTGAAGAGAAATTCAGATGGCGCGTCGTGACAAAAGGAGGCGGGATTTCTTATAAGATAAAGAATGTAACAATGAATGTTCCAAGAAGGGAGGATATCATCTTGGCAATCTAGAATCTATAGAGTACTGAGATTGTATGACGTATGGAACAACAATATGGCAGTCGGTCGGTCACACCCTCGCCACGCCTACCGTGTGACGCTGGCTTTATACAGTGGCCTTCTCTCAAAATATACTATGAAATGAGATAGAAAAGATTTTTCAAGACATTTTTCAAAACATAGAAACTTTGAATTGAAATTTAAATGATTAAATGCAACCTTGAACTTGACCTGCAAGTAATGCATTTACATAACACTGTGATTGCATCCATTTCCTTGAAAGTTTATGTTGAGTGAAAAACCCAATAGGATGAGGGCAGGTTTTCTTTTTGCTATGAATACAAAATATTCTGTAATTAATTTAATCTGAATAGGTTGTACAGTTATTATTAGTTAAATTAAGTACAGACTGTTAATTTTATTCAAAACAAAACAATATTAATCATGCTGAAAGGTTATTCACCTCTGTTGCTACCCACAGTTATCTTTTCAGCAGTTCTATTTTTAAAATCACCAATAGAAAAAATAAACATTTTAGATACTGGCCAGTATCTAAAATGTTTATTTTGTCTATTGCTATTTTTTATTACAGGGTAAAAAAGACAACAGTTAGGTAGGTACATATTTTAGATAGGTACCTTGTGACATTTGTATAAATAAAATACCCAGGCAGAGTCATGGTCCAATATAAAGTTCAGAGCACATAATTAGCATAATATGAATAGTGTCATCAAAGCGGTTGGTTCCTGTTTAAACTAGATTGTAAATGAGATTTTATGACTATGTATCACTTGTTTAAGTTTTGGTCTGATAAACTTATATTATGAATCTGTGAAATAAATTGGTTTGTTAAAATAATTTGTATATCTTAGCTATAATGGGAAAATGAAGAGCCAAGATATTTTTTGGTTTTTGGAAATTCACATTATTATTACAGTACTATGCTTCAGCCAATCAATACCCAATCCACTGGCTTGCCTAGTTTGAGGCTGATGTAAAACCCTAGTTAATATTTTTAGCAATTTTATTTTATCTCTTCAGCGTACTGCTAGACACACATTCATGAAAACAGTGTTTAAGACTGATTGAAGATTGTCCATGGTATAAAAAATTGTGTATGACCATATAATCAGTTCATTGCAAAACCAAGTCATCATACGATACAATAATACATATTGTACAGAGTTCCAACCAAGTCTGATTTAATAGTAACATTCACATAAATGGATAATGTCCAAGATTACAAGATTCAGGACAGCAGTATTTCCTTGAAGTGACAAACATAAGTTCTATAAAAAACATTATCAAAATTATATTTAGATAGAGCCCTAGATTACATATGAAGAATTTAGAAATATTCAAAGTGTAACAACAGTAAATGTCCCAGACCTTGGCAGTAATCCACAATTAGTGAGCACACTGCACAAGGTCTGTTTACGAATATAAAAATACTACAAGCCTGTATCATTCTGTCACACGACTATTGAAAATATTTAGAAAAAATCTCCGAATATAATTGTTACATAATGATGACCGGAACTGGCTGGTTTACGCAACATTGAACAAGCGCACAGCAGATCTGAGTTCCCGCTAAGACTCTTGGCACGCGTCTTGTATTCGCGAATTCATACAAAAACATTGTGTTCACAGTTCACATGTTTTCAAACAAATTCTGGCGCGTCGCCAACACCCAAAGACTCTTCAAAATATCTGTTTTCGTAGCCCGAAACATGATAATGTAGATGAAAGTAATGAAAACACGGTAAAATTAATTAATAGCGTTAATTCTCGTGCCTAATATAACCTCAAAACGTCATCCATAAACATAGCAGTGGAGAGCAAATAGAAGACAATTCTCAGTTAGAAAGACCGATGATAAAATACTTTGATATCGTAGCAATAATTAGGAAAACAATAAAGATATAACTAACCTGACAACGGCACACGATGTCACAGTTAACAGCCAATAAATCCACAACTTTTCCTTTTCCCTCGTCCCCCCATTGAGCACCCAAAACAACAGCAACTTTATTTTCCATTTTCGATTTTTTGCACGGATGTGATCTTGACGATACGTCACCGTTTACGGCTGTTTGCTTCGAATTTACCGTCAAAGCCATTATTTATTGCAAACTTCTGAATTTTATAGGAAAGAGCGAGACATGCGCGCGCCGGAGTCGCAGTTGCAAAAAGGTCTCTGGGATGCTATACTCAAACACTATAGTTACCTTTATAAAGCTGGTGTTTGATAGAAGATTCCCATAAAACCAGAAATCTGTATGTATATTCACAAAAACAAATGGAATAAACTCTGACGACAAAATAGAGCTTCGCAGCCCACTTATTACTGCCAAACATTCTACACGTGCAGCTTGTAGGTGAAATATACTCAGAGAGCCTACAACGTTCTAGGCGTACTGTATAATAATGGATTTAGGATGTTGATGGAACTTCTGCGCTTCTGCTTCCGCTTCGCAAATGTTCGCGGAAGCTCGTGTTGACGATTTTCATGCTATTATCATGAGGAGAATAGCGTCAAAAAGGGTAGGTTACGCAAAAGCTCCAACGGCATCCTAAAAACATTATTAGACAAAATGGACAGTCCCTTTATAAGGCACTAGGTACGGAGGAACAAGCCAACGTGTGTTGGGCCACGTCAGTTTTAGTTGTTTTAGTTTGTAAAAGTTTACTAACATAGTTTTTAACTCATGTTACTAACACTACATGGATTATGTGTACTTGAATGTGTAGTCGGAAATAAAGAATATTTATATATATATTAGCCATGTTTCCATATCTTGGTTAATTTTGTGCTACCATTTTGAAATCGCTATCAGTTTTTGAAGTAGAATGTAATCAAATAACGAACGAAGCAATTCTGAATAACAAACTACCGGATATATAAAGTAACTGAGGTTGGTCTGTTTTCAGGAATCACTAAAATCTTCCTGGCATTATTTCAACCTGTTGGAAGTTTTGCAAAACCAGTACCTATTCCGGAACAAAATTTTCCCACATTCCGAGTAATACTCGACGTATGACAACACTGAACTTGAAATCGTTCACTCGTTCAATAAATTGCTTTTCCGTCAGTGTCAGTGAGTACAGAATTCCCATGATATTTTATTGACTTAATTTTGAAACGCTCTTATCTTTGCTCACTGACAAGTAAAAAAAACGGCAAAGGTAAGATTACCTTTGCCGTTGTACCATACAGTATAAACTAATTCCATACGTCTTACTCTATCCACTGCATAGACATTTAATAAGTATGGACTGGAAATACCTACAAAAAAAAAGGTGCATACCTACAACTCAAAATGTCGCATAAAATGGCTGCCAATGCTAGGGTTGTGTCATTCAGGGAACATGGTGTTACTATTTCGAGTATCGATACTAGTACCTAATAGTATAACGAATCTTACTAGATATCACGGTTGAATCATATTTAAAAAAATATTAGTTAATAGTCCGTTGTAACAGAAAAAAAACGAGTATTGACAATTTATCACTTCTCAAACAATTTTCCGCATAATTATAATTTCATTTATAGAATTATTACTTAGCAAATAAAGTTTTCACAAATATTTGTAACACAAACCTAATGTTTGGCAAGTGAACGTTTAAACAAAGCCAAATATTTAGTATCGAGTGAGCATGCAAGTCTTATGCCTGTTTTCACCTTCACTAAGTGACACTTAAATGAATCCCTAATAAAAGTTCACTGTTGGATTTTCAACGGTAGACTCAGCGCTGAGAGTTGAAAAACAGTGCAGTTTTATTTAGGTATTCATTTAAGTGTCACTTAGGTGTCGGTGAAAACGGGCATTAGTGAATTAAATTTTTAACAATTTTATCATAAATGAACATTCGGAATAATACACATCCTTACATATTACAAAACAAAGTACACCGCCGCGTCTGTCTGTTTTTCTGTCTGTCTGAACGCGAAAAATTCAAAAACTACTAAACGGATTTTCAATCAATTTTCACTAATGGACGGAGTGATTCATGCGGAAGGTTTTAGTGTATAATTCATTAAAGTTTTGTGTAAATTGGCTGAAATTTGAAGATTATTGTTGAAGATGTCGGATAAAATCATGCGGACTGGGATCTTTATTAGCGTGAGCCGCGGAAATCATAAAAGTTACATAAAATGTATGTACTACAGTCTTGTTCATCTTAAAAACTTCAACAAAAAAATCGTATACACTACATAAAACTCTGCGGAACGGTCTCTCGGTGCTGTACCTAGCAATATCATTTCAGCGCAGCGAAGGAACTAGTATCAGAAACTATTACGGAAACGGTACAACACTACCACCACCATGACATATCATTGTAAACAAACGAATCAAATAATGAAATAATAAAAAGGTCTGTTGGACGGAAATTAAGCCATATATTAATATTTAAGCCGTATTTAATGATCACCTAGCAATTTTTTCATCGAAAGTTTATCACTTTATGTACTATTGCATGAAAACCGGCTACTAACCTGTGCAAAGATAGTTGAGGTTGATTTTCCTTCTTTCTTGCACCACACTTCACAATACAACACACAGGCATGTTGAATTGGTGTTTTCCAACGTATATATGTAGTTTTAAAGGAAAACTCCACGTAATTTTCTCACAAATCTCAATAAAACAAAAAGTAAACAACCACTTGACAGCAGAACTACCATGAACTTGTCGCATATTATGGCGGATATGGCACTTACCTACAACTGTTACTACGTCTCAACAAAATGTTACCATTATGAGGAACAACTGAAATATTGTTGTCTCTTTTATCAAATACGATTACCACATTAGAAAGAGTGAAATAACACGATATTTCACATTCTAGTTCGTTTTTCACCCATATTTGTATAAGCAAACTTATGTATAGAATATCGCGGCGCCTCCGTGTTTTTACTATCTCAATGATCCACTGACTTTATCAGTTTTCTCTACTAACATTAAAATTCGTTAAATATTTACTAAATTATAATTGTTCAAATCAATTAGCTCTCGAATTTCATTCGTCTAATAAAATCGTCATAAAATTTTTCACGTCACATCATATTGGAGTTTTAATTTTGTTCAACATTGTACGTAAAACAGCACTGCAATTTGCAAAAAACCTAAGAAATATTGAATTTTGCGGGCTACATTGACGGCCAAAATCAGCGCGTGTGAAATTTTTCCCGAACCTCGCGCGGTTTTAAACCTGAGTTTGACTTGAAACCTCATGAATCCGACCGACGGCGACGCGACGGCACACACTGGTCCCGAATGATAAAAAAGTGGACATTAAGAAATTTTTGACAGAAGGTCAACGGATTCGACTGATTTTTTTTTTGTAGACAGCTGATGCAATTACAAATCACTTTTATAGATTGAGTTTTTGCCAAATAAGCCGTATTTTCAGAGAAAAAAAATATTGAAATATTTTTTGTATGAAAGAAATCCTAATTTTGTCTTTATCTTCCAAGATTCAAACGTATTCAAAATAAAACTTAGCGCAGCTTGTAGAGGTGCTAATTGCTCACCACTTTGTCATAGACACTCTTCTGCGATTTTGTGCTCCTTTTGAGTTACAGGCACTTTAAATATTTTTTGTATGAAAAAATCCTAATTTTCTCTTTATCTTCCAAGATTCAAACGTATTCAAAATAAAACTTAGCGCAGCTTGTAGAAGAGCTAATTGCTCACCACTTTGTCATAGACACTCTTCTGCGATTTTGTGCTCCTTTTGAGTTACATGCACTTTAAATATTTTTTGTATGAAAAAATCCTAATTTTGTCTTTATCTTCCAAGATTCAAACGTATTCAAAATAAAACTTAAAGCAGCTTGTAGAGATGCTAATTGCTCACTACTTTGTCATAGACACTCTTCTGCGATTTTGTGCTCCTTTTGAGTTACAGGCACTTTAAATATTTTTTGTATAAAAAAATTCTAATTTTGTCTTTATCTTCCAAGATTCAAACGTATTCAAAATAAAACTTAGCGCAGCTTGTAGAGTAACTCTTACAAATATATGAAATTATCAGTATCAAATAAACAAACAAGGAAATCTCAAAACGTGTTCAGACATGTTTATGTACAGGTAAGTTATTGTGTGACTCGTATGTAAATTTTTTTTTGTATAGAGTCATTGCTTAATTACCCTATAAGTGACGATTTCGGCTCTATTTGGTCATCTAGTCGAACGCGTCGAAAACGCTGAATGATGAATAGGTATATAAATTGCAATTAAAAATTCCCTTTGTAGTTTTGCGGTATTTATGTAGGAGCACATCTTAGTATGTTTTATTTTCTCGTGACTCATCCAAATTGCAAGAATATTTGGCTCATTATCTAACTACCCCATTAAGTAATGAGGTAGTTAGGTAATGAGCCATTATCTAACTACCCCATTAAGTAACGGGATAGTTGGGTAATGAGTCATATATCAATAGTATAAGGGCAAGCGGAACCCGTTTTTGTTCATTACGCGTCTTGTGCTCGTAAAAACAACACAATTTTTTATCAACTATCACCACATTGTAACTTTTATTTATTTGCCTGTAACATTTTTGTATCAAAATGACTACATTTGTGACTAATTTAGACATTTTTTCTTTTTTGAGTAATAGTGGGTGCCTTAAAAATAGTGATTTACTGTGTCAAACCATTTTAAATCGTATTTCAAGTGAAATTCCAAACGAAGAGCTCAGTATTATCAAAAAGTTTTGCCAAAATTATACGTCAAACCTAGCTAGAAGATGGGACAATTCAGGTAGAAACGAAAGATTTGGTGTTAAAAACAAGGAGTGGTTGGAGTCTAAAATTTTGTGGCCAACTTTAACTTCTGTGAATTTTCCTATGTTGTTTGATCCAGAATATACCATAGAGGACATTTCAGTAGACGTAGAAGAGCATAATTTATCGTACGAAGAGGAAGCGGGTGCATCTACATCAGAAGCTACCACAAATACTCCCAGAACTAGAAATAAACGACCATTTGAAGATTTAACAAATAAGCAGAAGAAAAGACGTTCTTTGTCTCTTTTGGAGCATTCCGAAGAAGAGCTGTTCTATGCTCTTATTGCTAAACTTAATGAAAACGGGCGCACTGTTTGTTCTAAAGTTATTAAGTGCCTCTCAAATAAGCCAGAAAAGGTGCAAGAAGTAAGTGACTTTTTATATAAAGCTTCTGATAAATCGATTTCCGAGGAAGACACCTTAGCTCTTGCCACAGCATTGAGTTTATCAAAATGGCAATATCTATCTTTGAGGTCCATTTTAAGTACAAATGGCACAGCGGCTTTTCCATCTTACCAGAAGTTACTGTTGAAGAAGAAAGAATGCTATCCAGCAAAAGAAGATATTGTGATATCGGAGTCAGGAGCTAAAATTAAGTTACAGGCAGTTCTAGATTTAACTGCCGAGAAGATTTTGAAAGTGACTGGTTCAAATATTAATGGTGGTGTTTTGAAGCTAGTTAGTAAATGGGGCTGTGACGGAGCTTCTTCACAAAGTTGTTACAAACAAAAACCAACTGGTGACATATTTTCAGAATCTTCTGTATTTATTGTTAGTTTTGTGCCACTTCGCCTTATGAGTGCCAACGATGTGATAGTATGGGAAAATCCGCGCCCTTCTTCAACAAACTATTGCAGACCAATTATGTTCGAATTCAAACAAGAAACAAAAGAATATATTCAGCAAGTAGAAGCAACATTACAAGAAGAAATTCAGAACCTTCTACCAACAAAGTTATTTGATGGCGAATTTGAAGTATTTCATGAATTGCATATGACGATGATCGACGGCAAAGTATGCACGGCACTTTCACAGACACAGTCTGCAGCCAATTGCAACATTTGCTTAACAAATCCGAAAGATATGAACAACTTGAACCTCGTTTTTAACAAACCAGAAAACCATGATATGTACAAATATGGTTTACCTTCACTTCACATGTGGTTGCGATGCATGGAATGTATTTTGCACATATCTTACAACTTAGATTTCAAAAAATGGGCGGCTCGGGGTGAGGACAAACTGCTCCGAAAATCAAGAAAAGAGTTAACGCAGCATGAGTTTTTTGTTGTAACTGGCTTAATGATTGATATCGTCAAACAAGGCTTTGGGACAACAAACGATGGCAATACAGCTCGACGGTTTTTCAATGATTACGAAAGGTCAGCTGAGATAACAGGAGTTAATGCTAATTTGATTAAGAGATTTGCTGTAATTTTGCAGGCAATATCTTCTGGGAGAAATGTAGATATTGAAAAATTTAGAATTTATTGCAGAGAAATAGCAGAACTTTATGTCAGCGAGTACTCGTGGTATTACATGCCTTCGAGTGTACATAAACTTTTAGTGCATGGTGCAGATATTTGCCAGCATTTTTCTTTTATTCCAATTGGTATGATGTCCGAAGAAGCCTCAGAAGCAAGAAACAAAGATTTTCGTTCAATCAGAGAAAAGCATACTAGAAAGATAGGCAGAATGCAAACAAATGAAGATATTTTACACCAGTTACTTATCAGCTCCGATCCGTACATTACGAACATAAGACCGAAGTTCACCAAAATTCAAAAGCAGCAGAGGTTTGAAGAAGCCGAAAATCTTCTAAAGGATGACGTTTCACCCAATGAACTCGATTTAGAAGATGCTGATGAGGAAGAAGTATACGTCGACATTGAGAATAATCCCCCACAAGATCCGCTAGCATAATTCACATTGTAACATACGCACGTTCATGTTAGTTTATTTAAGTTTGTAAGTTTGTAATCTAGTTTATTTAAGTTATTAAGTTTATAGGTACTGAGAAAAAATGCGCTTAAAATTAATTTATGTTCTAGTTTATTTAAATTTGTAAAATAATAGTTTACTTTAGTTATTAAGTTTACAGGTACTGAAAAAAAATGCGCTTTGTTTTATTTTTTGTGTTTGTTTTATTTATTTATTTATTCATATTATGTTGACGACAGCCCTAGCAAAGTATTACATTTGTAAACAAAGACTACCCACTGTTGGGGTAGTCAAATAAAAAGTTGTATTTTACATTTCATATGACTTATTAGGAAAAAATATTTAAAGTGCATGTAACTCAAAAGGAGCACAAAATCGCAGTTGAGTGTCTATGACAAAGTAGTGAGAAATTAGCCCCTCTACAAGCTGCGCTAAGTTTTATTTTGAATACGTTTGAATCTTGGAAGATAAAGAGAAAATTAGGATTTTTTCATACAAAAAATATTTAAAGTGCCTGTAACTCAAAAGGAGCACAAAATCGCAGAAGAGTGTCTATGACAAAGTAGTGAGCAATTAGCATCTCTACAAGCTGCTTTAAGTTTTATTTTGAATACGTTTGAATCTTGGAAGATAAAGACAAAATTAGGATTTCTTTCATACAAAAAATATTTGAATATTTTTTTTCTCTGAAAATACGGCTTTTTTGGCAAAAACTTAATGTACAAAAGTGATTTGTAATTGCATCAGCTGTCTACAAAAAAAAAATAAGCTGAATCGGTTGACCTTTTGTCAAAAATTTCTTAATGTCCCCTTTTTTATCATTTGGGACCAGTGTGCGGCAACGTGACCGCACATGAACTAGAAATATGTTGGATTTGTGACAGGTTTTTGACTTATTCTATTCGGTAAGACTCATGTTGGTTCTCTATTTTTATTTTATCTTATTCGCTTTTTTATATTTTTTATCTATTTTTATACCTTAGATGACTTAAAAAACCTGTATCTAAAGATAAAAAAGTTTCACTTTTGACAGAAGATTGGTTTGTTTATTGACATTAGAATTTGACATTGACAAATAATTTGTTGATTGATTAATGAAATGAACGGTCGTCTGACGGTCGGTTCGCAGTTCGTTTATAAAACCGAGTAAATTCATAAATATTTTAATGACTAAAACATATGTAAATAGTTTTGAATTAAGATAGAATTCTTTTTAGTGTCTGTTAATGTTACACACTTGTAATCGGGACGTGTTGTAGGCAGGTAGGCGTTAATCGTCGATATGAGAGTTTGCCTATTTTTTGTTTTATTATTTGTGTGCACCGGGCTTATTCTTGGTCAACAAGAGAAAATAGAAGATGATGCGAACAGGAAGAGGATACTTGAGCAGTTAACAAAGACTCGCACGGTGTTACTAGATGATTACCATTTGGTCACCAGACAGATTGCCACTGATATATATATGTTTAGAAGTTACCGCACTGTTTCTGTTGTGTTCTACCCTATTATGAGGGATGTGATCGACGCTCGCTTCAGCTTCCAATCGGAGGAGCTTCATTTAAATAATATTGGTAGGTGTCATGCTAACACTTTTTATTTAATAAGCTTTATCCAGGTCTTCTTCTACTGAATGATATTGCTGCAACTGGAATGTGTATTGTAAATATATTTTATTGTAAATATTAAATGCTGCTGCATGTATGTATTAAAATTAACCTTATCTGTAAGGCTGTTCATACAAGAGAGGAGCCCACTTAGCTCCTATAATTTTTGAAAATAATGGCATGCTCCCACAATTTATTTAATTTTTAATTGTTCTTAATACTTACCACAGTTTACTCTTTAGTTTGTGTGAGTAAATATAAATAAAAAACATAATAATACATTCTATTGGTATTATTATGTTTTTTTTTTAAATTTATATTTTGTGTAAAACACATGCAAAAAAGTTGAAAAAAGAATGGCCTAAACAAAATGATACAGGCAGGAAATACTGAATTAAGCTTCAGAAAATATGACGTAAATAGAAAACAGTTGTGCCCTTTAAGTACATCTAAACATAGACCTAACCTTGGTAGCTGCATTGATTAACACGGCTGTATGCACTAATTTTAGCACACCCACAGGTATGATGCAAGGAGTACACCCACATAAATGCAGTTATTGTATAACTATGCTGTGTTAAGTGACCATCTTGTCACCGGCACAGATGAATACAGATAGCTAACTGCAAAATCATTTAACCTGGTGCAAATGACGTGAATATAATTACACCGACGACGACACTGGGTCATCATGACCCAGTTTTTATGGAGTAATTTGTTGTCATGAAATAAAAAAAATGTCAGATTTTTAATACTTATTTGTTATGAAAGAGTTTTTGGAATATGAAGTAAAATAAATATAAGTCCAATATAATTTATAAATAAATATTTTTAAACTTTCTTAACCGATTCGTTGCGATGCCTAATTTCACTAACTTCTAGCCGTGGCGTCGAACAAAAATAACGTGACACTGATCAGTGCCCAACGCCATACGATTAAATGACACTCATCTGTGTCTTCAGCCATGCGGAAAAGAAAACAGTGTTTTGACATTTTTTTACGTATTCAAAGCTCGAATACTTTTAGTTTACATGTGAAATCTAACGTGAACGGTCAGGCACGTTGTTTTAAGCGATAAAAAGTGGCGAAACAAGTGTATTTGTGGAAATGGAAGGTAAGTGACTTATTTAATACAGATGTGCTCAACCTTTTCAACTTATTTTGCATTTCCTAGTAATTTGATTGATTATGAGGTATTAAATTGGGTCACAGCCAAAATCGTCACAAATGCAAAACCAAAATCGATAAAAACACGAGAGTCCAGTAAACAAGCGAAAGTCATCGGTAAGGTAAATAACAAGAAAAGTAAGCACGTCTGATAACTAAGGATAGTAAACCAGAAGTAATTCAAAAAACAAGATGCGCGAAAGAAAAAAAATTATACCACGTGTTGTTACAATAAACAATGGATGGTCCCGGCCGCTCCTAGACCGACCGTCCATTGTCTGTTTCCATTTTTTTGTAAGTCTATACAATTTTATCCAAAATAAACCTTTAATTTAGAGTGAATACAGTCCTTTTTCGAAGCGCTTTTGGCAAATGCAATTTTGTGTCGTAGCATCATGCATGAGCATGACATGACTCATATTAGCCACAACCATATTGATACGCGTAGTTTAAAATAGCGTGGTACGACGCACGGTGATATTTTTTATGTAAGTAGGTACCTACCATATTTCGAGACATAAAATTTACCCACTATCGATACCCAAATGTGATTACGACGTATATGCATATTTCTTTATAGATAAGGATTAGAGAGTTGTAATTAAAAGAGGAGAAGAAACATCTCTATATAAATACTTTTATTGTTTAAATTTTATCTTTATTTAGAGCGGGTGTAAAATTTTATAGAAGACAAGCTAAAGACAACCGCAGCAAAGTGATTTAGCTGCTTTACTGTAATACATTTATAATTTATTATCATATGATGATTTAATATCAAATACTTCAACTTCCAAAAAGGTTGGTGCCCCCTATTTTTTTAAAAATATTACAGTATCCAGAAACGAAGGCTACGAGCTTAATATACGTGAAAAATGAAGATAGTTTGGTTTCAGGTAAAACTTCCATAAAACTTAATTGAAGGAGTTATCATCGATTTCAAAATGACACATATCCGTGCCTGACGCCACACTTAAAAAGAAGTGATGGCACTGAAACGTGCCATCCGCAACGAATCGGTTAATAGCGCATACAAAATCAACTCTGAAAACATAACATTAATATTTATTCAAGTTTTGGTAAAGTATTCTAATTAATAATAGGAATCAATAATCTTTTATAGTAAAAGACAGACCAAACAAACTTATTACCATAAAAAACAGTGGTACTCCGGGAGTGCCAAGAGAAGTGAAAACTTGAAAAAAAAATCAGTACTGTGGTAATCAACGCGTTGATGTGTCTTACTCCACGCACTGCGGTGGTCAACGCGTTGATGTGTCTTACTCCACGCACCGCCGTGGTCAACGCGTTGATGTCTTTTTAATGGTCAAAAGCTGGTGTTATCACGGTGTCGCGAAATCAATGGTTTAGTCCCATCTCAAAAATGCTCAGCGCGCCTAAAGTTTTAACTTCAATAATATATAATAATAAAAATTTTATTCAAGTATAAAGTAAAATTATGATTTACATTAATTACAATTGAGGAAAATTTTATTCTAAACTGTAATGTAGACCTGCCTGATCTAGGTTAGGTTTATGTAGATCTCTAGGGATATGTTTATAATAATAACAAATCAGTCTTCTACTTCCTCATTCAGAGACATGGAACTACTGCAATTATCGGAATCAGTATGGAATCAAATGATCTGGGCAAATGTAAATCTGGCAGGCATTACAAATATGAAATGTCTTCTTATCCTTTCTAGACAGACATAATTTGACATCTTCTGCGAGTTGAACCTTCGCGGGACCTCCCCCGAAGGTTCCTGGGTGGGTTCATCAGCGCAATTTGCGATTCTTTTGTGCAAATATCGAAGCAGCTCTTCTTCGTTAAACTCCGACTCTTCTAACACCGCCAAAATTCTGTCAGTTTCACAATGCCATATTCGCCAAAAACTTAAAAAAGAACAAAATAAATTAACAACAAATACTAAATAAAGGAATGAAAGCATGTCTCAAAAATACTACGCCAGCGATGGCGCTGGTATTTACCCGTTTTGAGTTGACGCACGTGTATCTCGTCTCGCTGTGTAGGCGGCGTTGCACTTAGCACTAGAGGTGAAGCGTATATTATATACTAGAACAGATCCATGAGACTAGGTTGCACGTATTCCAACTTTTAAAATACTCGATCCACCTAGTCTCTGAGCTAGTCTCACTATACCTACGCGGCGCACAGCACCCGCGCGGTCTAGTCAAAGTACCAGCGCGAGGAAGCGAGATAGCAAGTCTGCTTTGCCGCTCACTCGTGTTTGCCTAAATCATTTATGTGCAGGCAAACACGTGGCGCGCACTAATGTTGTGCAAGCATATTCTGTCCTTTTTTAACTACACTATTCGGCAGTCTTTCCATTTTTGACTGTCAATACTCGACACTAGTCGGGACTTTACGAGGCAGATTTAGCAATTTACTAGACAGATTTTATACTCGATACAAATGAAGACTTTAGACTTCAGATTAGATGCAATGCAGTCAAGTATCAAGTACGGACTCATGCGAATGTGATCTCGGTGGACGCTGGGTTGCCGTATTGTTACCTAGTAAGTCCAACAATTAGTGTTCTTGAATCAAAATTCTTAAGGCTGATTTTCTACGTGAATATAAAAAAGTCCTTATACGAATAAATTAAAAAACGCAAATATCTAATTACCCTGAAAAAATAATTGAAATCTTTTAAATACGCCTACAATCTACAATGTAGGTAAATCTTAACGTTAGCAGTGCTAAGCCTGTGTAAAGAAAGTATGAAGGGAAAATTACAATTCATTACTGCATACGTACGTACTAACACGTATCGGTGGTACGCAAAGACTAGGAATATTTTATAGTATATGTACTTCGTGCACTAGGTGGAACAGTTATTTGGATCAAGTATTTGTACGGACTTGGACTTGGTGTACCTAATACAAAATTTACCTAGTACGACCCATCTCTACTTAGCACATTCGTGGTTCGAGTAGAGTAGAGGGAGGTCTTATCTCCAGCTACACAAACGCTAAAATAACACGTTCGACGTAAAAAAAAATAATGACAAAGGAGAACATTCTCCGTCCATAGATTTTGAGCTGAACGTGAAAGTGCCAAACAAAAAAAAAGTTATATTCCGTTAGAATATATTATTCTAGCTTCACTTTTCAGTATGGGACCAAATCTGTAGGACCATTCCCTGCGTTAATTATACGAGTTTGAAATATACTGTTTTCAGTATGTTTTTCAGAACAACAAAAAAAATACTATTTCGCATACTGTAGTAATGTAGAGAATAACCTAGTTTCACAGTAAAAGATAATAACTGTAATGTTTACTGGCATAAAAAGCTATTATTATAATTAGATTATTGTTATTCTAAAAAACATATTTAAAACAGTATTTTTCGTATAACAACGCACAGAATGGCCCTACAGATTTGGTCCCATAGTGAAAAGTGAAGAGAATAACATGTTCTAAAATAATATCACTTTTGGTTTTGTTTGGTACTTTCACGTTCAGCTCAAAATCTATGGACGGAGAATGTCCTCTTTTGTCATTATTTTTTTGTAAAGTAAAGTAAAGTAATAGACTAGACTTTCATAATTTAGCCCAAAATGAATGATCTCCTTTAAGTCGCCCCGGGTCAGTATGACCTAGCATCATTGGCGCCGGGTTAAATAAAAAGCGACTCTTGCTACGACACAAAGTGCAATTCAGGCCGCACAGCACTAATACCTACAGTTATATTCATCTAGAAGTTGCCTCTCTTTCTATCGCGTAACTCTTATATCTTCTGACTACGTTACACTCACTGAATTGGTCCGACAAGACGAGCCCGCCGCGTACTTGAAGCTTCATACACAAAATGCGGAGTGAACCATCTCTGTTCATCTGTGTCTACGGGTAATTGACAGACTTCCTGCTTAATTTCATGTGATTATTCATTGACAGAAGTGAAAACTTGAAAAAAAAAAACGGCACCGCTGTAATCAACACGTTGATATCTTTTCCTCCACGCACCGTGGTAATCATCAACGCGTTGATGTCTTGTCCTCCACGCACCGCGGTAATCATCAACGCGTTGATATCTTTTTGGGCGAGTCCTATTACTGCCTGGAGGTACGACGCGTTGCGTAAGCTCAGTACAGAATTGCATCAGAACGCGTGTCGCCGTTTGTCTCCCGCTCTTTAACCTCACTACAAGCAAGAGACCAATGCCTACGCGGATTACGCACACAAATAAACAACACGCACTTAGATCGTGAGTTTGCTATTGGTTTTCACACTAACGCAATCTCTGCGTTTGACGTACACTCATACACGCGTAAAAGCTCATGTATGGTAGGGCGACTAAACTGTCGATTATTGATATCGATAAAATTAATGTAATCTTGCTTCTTTCTTTACAAGTATTGTGGACTATGTGGAATTCTGTAATGCATGTTGTAAACATGTATTCATGCGAATATAGAAACAAATAAAAATACAAAACTGAATTTTAAAACCAATTTAATTATTAACATGGACTGATGACTTTTTTTATTGTGGTATAATCATCAAATGAGTCCTCCCAATGGACTGATGACTTTCTCTAATAAACAAATAATAAAAGCAAAAATGACGGGGCCCCCCTCTAGAGAGCCAAAGCCTATCGGGTTCGCGGGACTTATGATTTACCGTGACCCCGGTACGTAAAGGGCTATTGAAGGACACTGTGGATTTTAGTCAGTACGAGTCTGACAGTCCCTCCCGCTCTGCCCTGGGTGGGAGGACTCATTTATGATTTTACCACGTTAAAAAAAAAGTAATCAAAGAAGTATAAAAAAACGTAAGGAAAAAGGCATAATTTTCAATTTCCTTCGTTTTCAACCAGAAGTTTTATAAAAATTAATATAAAAGATGATTTTGATGTCGACATTTTTAGACAAAAAACTGATTAATTGACGAGACTAAAATAAAATTTTCTATAACATAAAATCAGTTTACTTACTGAACAACACATAACGATATATTTTTGCGGATAAGCGCCTGATTTTAAGTTTCTTTTCCCTGAATTTGTTGTTATGTAATTATCATCATCGAAATGTTGCGAACAAATTGTGCTACAGGCTATTTAGTAGGGATCCAATCAATTCTACCAGTTGTCTCAATCCACAGTTTTCTTATACCTGGATCTGTTGGAAACCTAAAACATATTACATCATAATATGTCAGTTTCAATTGAAAAATTACATAAAACTTAAATACAAAAAAAATACAAAAACCTCATAATATTGGTCGTAATAAATATTGTTGTATCATAGTAATTATCGACATTGTTTACAAATTGGCACAGCACTATCGATATGCCTAGATTTCGTGGAATTGAACCTTTGGTTCGGTACTCGGGACTCTCGCAGTAAACGTAATACATTGCGCGATCGCTCACGTAGTGCAAAATAGTACCCATCTATTGCAAGCAATGTATTACTATTCGTCTGCTTGCGATTATATCGTTTTTGTCTACAAACTTCATAATGCCAATGTTAAAATTACAAATATCACACGTATTTTAATGTTTTTGGACTTACCGGTGGAAAGAAATCCCTTCTCGTGCTACACTACACATCTGACTTCTTTTCCGACACGTTATAATAGCGCAAGACGGCATAATTTAATATTCTTTGCGGAGCTCACGTACGCTGTCAAAACAAGAGCGCGATTGCTGGCCGGTAAAGTAAATTTCGGTTGATATTGAGCATTTGCTCATAACCGCGGCGCGCGTGCCCCGCCCACTAGGCCCTTCTAACCTCTTTTATATGTTCTGTGCAGTTAATAGACATTACAATAGGGATGGCGACAACATTTTTTTTTAGTTCGTCAAGTAGATTATAAAAAAAAAATATTGAACGCGATTACGACGATACAGAGTTAAAATGTGCCATGACGTCAGAGTATGTAGATTTTATACTTAGTTGTGACGAAGCGGCCCCCACTCCCCAACTTTAATGCGTTTTATCTAAGTATTTTTTTATTAATATGATAAAGCAAAAAAAACGTGACTAATATTTTTTAATCATCTGACTGACGGACTAATCAGAATAGCTGTTTTTTATTGCATGCATTATCCCTATTATTGGTCACTACTAAACTGCCTTGTTGGTCTTGCGGTTTTAATTGCAAGCGCTACTGCTGAGCATGAGGTCCTGTGCTCGATTCCTAGGTCGGGCAGTGTTATTTATTGTATTTCCATCAGGAATTTCTCAATAGCAGCTCGGAGTCTGGATTTGTGCCCGGTTGATGGCAATAGGCTCGCATCCTATTTCATGGGACTTTAACATAATTGGCAAAATATGGGTATACCTCAGCACAGCCCTTTGGGGAAACAGGCGGGATGTTATTTTATGTAGTTTAGTACATACCTATTCTTTTACTGGTCTGTACCTTAATTGCGAACAATAGTACACGATCAATCACAATCTGTTTTAATTTGAAATAGATTGCTAAATCATTGCTTCACAGGTTGGAAAAAAAATTTGCTCAACAACATAAATAACGCAATGAATGTTGTTGAACTGTCAAAATGAAACAAATTAGTCATAATCGTTTACGAAAATAAGTTACGTAATTAGAGTATCGGTCCTTACTAGGATACAGTCACAAAATATGTTGTTACGATGAGCCGACGAGAACCTCCAGTCTAGATTTTTGCACGATTGATAGCAAAGGCAACAGACTCGCCCCCTATTACATGGGACTTAAACATAACTGGCGAAATGTGGGTGTACTGTAGGTACACCTCTGCCTAACCCTTCAGCGATTACAGGCATGATGTTATCTTATGGTTATTGCTCCTCAATCTTAAGGGTGTGACACATCTTCTTAGGGCAACAAACACACACAATTATTACGAAGTAATTGATCCAATCCAAGTAATTTCTCACTAAGTGTGAGTGAGACGCACTTGCGTGGGTTGTTTCACGACACTGGCCAAATTAGTTAATTGTCGTTGGTAAACGTTTGTGTTGTGGTAGTGTGCGACCGAAAACGGATTTTTAGCCGAAAACGATAAAGAAGTTTCGGCCATAGTCTTATTTTTGGCCGAATACGAAAATGATTTAGACATTAAAAATATTTATATTTCCGCTGTACACTGAAATCTTGTTTGTTTTTTTACACTTAGGGAGATAAAGAGTAAATATAGGCTTTAAAAGAAATAAAACACAATAATAACTTACGAGCCGAGCTTTACGAAGTAGACCGAATGACGCGCGATATTACATGAACTTCTGATTTTCGGCTTGACCGAAGCTTCGGCTGGTTTATGGCCGAAAACGAAAATATGGCCGGATCATGATTATTTGGACGAAAATGGCCAAAAACGAAAATGAAGCTTCGATCGGTTACTACTAAAAAGCACACATACATCCACCATTATTAAGACCCTGACAAGAATGTAAACAATAAAATAGGCCTGTACTCCTTGAAGGCAAAGGCAGAAGTGGAATGTAACTCTACCCTACCCAGAAACATCGGTCTGAATTTTTCCTAAGTAGATTAGGTTGAGGCACAGAATACATAATAGTAAAAGTACCTACAGAAGATCCACTCCGCAAAATCATTTAAATAAACAGCGACTCTTGCTACGATACAATAAAGTGCAATTCAGGTCGCACAGCGCTAATTATCTACAGTTATATTCACCTAGAAGTTGCCTCTCTTTCTATCGCGTAACTCATAAATCTTCTGACTACGTTACGCCCACTGAATTGGCCCGACAAGTCGAGCCCGCCCCGTAATTGTAGCTTCAGACCTAAAATGCGGAGTGCGCCTGGCCTGGTTGAGGTCAAGTTACAGTCTAAGATCGAGTTTGTTTTACCACAGATAAAAAAAAAATAAGAAGTATAAACTGGGTACATTGTTTAGGACAATAAATAACTGGCAATTCCCCTTACCACGTCGACCAACAATTAAAAACAGTGGCACTCCGGGAGTGCCGATAGAAATGAAAACTAAAAAAAAATACTTCAAAACTTTTAAAGTAAAAATATTTGCATAGAACATTGACCCGTAACTCAATAAAGAGCACAATTGTGTTTACAAAAATGCGGTGTTGGTAACGGTGTTGCGAGTTCAATTGTTTTTTCCGATCTCAAAAATGCCCAACGCGCCTAAAGAAGTTTTCACTCCAAAAACTGTAAAGGCTCTTTCAAAGATCTTTCAAAGACACCGCTCGTCGCGCGACGAGCGGTGTCTTTGTGTCGCGTCGCGTGTCGCGCCTGTTTGAAAGAGCCTTAACAGTTCCGTGCGTGTAACAGTTGTGTTAATAATTAATATTAGGTTGCAGAGGTAGGTATACATTTGGGATCTATCTGATGTCTACCCAGAATAGAGCTACTGCTGGCGGGCGTAGGTTCATGGACCGACCGACTTTTATGCGATACTCACATCTTGAAAGCATTTACCTATTGAGCAAAAAATAAACGTTTTGGGCTTCGGAATTACATACTAACGCAGAGCATAGCTTGTCCACTCCACTCTGAAATGACGCGCCCCAGAACCGTGTAGTGAGGCGCGTCATCAGAGTGGACAAGCTATCACAGCAGAAGTTCTCATACAAAATCCTCGCTATTTATTTACAAACAAGTAAATAAATGGCGATTATGGCGTTTTCTTTTTGACGTGAAATCTTCTTTAGGCGCGTTGGGCATTTTTGAGACGGGACTAAACCATTGATACGACACCATGACGACACCTCATTTTTACGCGATTGTGCTCTTTATTCATATTAAGTTATGAATCAATGTTCTATGCAAATATTTTTACTTTAAATGTTTTGTAAACGCGATTGTGTTTAAGTATTTATTTTACGTTACGGATCAATGTTCTACGCCAATGTTTTTACTTTAAAAGCTTCGGAAGTTTTTATCTTGTAAACTCGATTGTGGTCTTTATTTCGATGAGGTTACGGATCAATGTTCTATACTAGTTTTTTTTTCCACCAAGGCGATCTTGTTCAAGTTTTCAGTTTTGTCGGCACTCCCGGAGTGCCACCACTTTTTTTTTAGTGGGCTGTATTAATTGGGTCATCATCAACCCAATTGATGCAGCCCACCGTACATACATGTTTTATCAGTTCGGTTTATCAGGTTCTGATCAGGTCGATAACACATCAATAATGCAAAAACAGGGCCGTAGAGTACAACATCCATATATTTTTTTAGTAATGAGCTGATGTATTATTTATTCATAAAAAAAACATTCGTTGATAACTAACCTAGTGCACTAATTCTTGAACAGAATTTTGATGTTTCCTTATTCAATTTCAGGCTCATGTGATCCACAAGAGGTAATTATAAACATAAAGCACGGAGCGTACCCTGCTGTGAACCCTGATGGCTACGACTTCCCCAAAGACTTCTTGGATCCCGCGACCAGGGAGCCAGTCTACACCCTGGCAGTCCAGTCAGATGGCAAGAACAATACCTATATGATAGAGAACCCAAAGCCAGGAAACTGGTACGCACTCATTTATATTAAATGGGAGGATCCGAGGGAACAAAAAGTTAAGCAGCAAGGTGAGCATTTTATTAAGCACCCGCATAAGTCTCGATCCCGTGGGTATCCTATGTCCTAATCCAGGTCATGATGGCACATGGGTAGCCATGTGCTAAATTTCATCCAAATCCATTCAACAGTTTTAGCGTGAAAGCGTAACAAACAAACAAACTAGTTAGGACTAGCGACCCGTCAATGGCGGGCAATGGGGCAATGGTGACATGTCAAAACTTCGAGATTTTTTGTTCTATATCTAAGTTAGATATGTATTCATCTAAGGATGAAATAAATACTCTAAATGGTGGTAAAACTGTATCAAAAATACATCGAGCACATACGAACGAACAGACTGATAGACACGAAAAGCCACTTTGCTTTTTATTCAAACGCAAACTCAAAGCATTTAATTCGATTAAACCATTTACAGCTTCAGCCACTTTTGAATTGTCAAGGGGTCGGTCAGTCAGAAATATGAAGCTAGTTGCTCATTCCAAAGCTTAGTAGGCAGGTACCTATGGAGAAGAACGGGCAAGATACTCCACGGACACTCTTTTACATACAAAATTGTTATATATTCATGTTGAAATTATACACGTGAGAACAATGTAAAAAGACGTGCAACGTGCACGTCTTTTTACATTGTTGTAGAAGGATAAAACAAAGAACAATAAAAAAAGCCATGGCAGCTAAGAGATGACCAGTCCCAACTAACGGCGCCCGTTCACGATCATGACGCATGGATAGCACCATTCAGATCAACCATTTTGAAGGGAACTAAATGATCCAACACACGCGCCGCCATCAGCGAAACATTTGAGTGAGCATGACACTCACAGCCGCCATGGCACATTCAAGTCAATGCAAGACATATTACCTGGTAAATGGTAACTCTTTAGTACATAGTGCTCACACCTGTGCTATGCAATTATATAATACAAAGGAAATTGAGTTTATACAATGCAAAGATGGTCTTACAATCTTCAGCATCTCCAACAGTATTTGCAAATGTTTATTAATTAGTTTTGGTTGTGGAGCAGGACCAGCGGACATTTTTTTTTAGTTATAGATATTTTAGGGTATTGAGAAGGGGAAGGTAAGAGAATGAGACTCTCAACGAATAAAACTACAATGTGACGCTATTCAACATAATTAATCCGATCCAGCCTGTTCCTTGATGTCCTCCCCCAGCGACGCCCTAAGCCGAGGTCCGTACCCCACAGGGGGTGCCCTTGACGTATAGTCGCTTAGTTTTTAAGCTTTATGCCCCTTAACATTTATTGAGGCAGCCGAACAACCTCCTAAGTTGACCTGCAAGACACCTGTCCCTAAAAAAAAACGGGCACTCCGGGAGTGCCGACAGAAGTGAAAACTTGAAAAAAAAAAATCGGCACCGCGGTGATCAACGCGTTGATGTCTTTTACTCCACGCACCGCGGTAATCAATGCGTTGATGTCTTTTTAATGGTCAAAAGGTGGTGTCATCACGGTGTCGTGAAATCAATAGTTTAGTCCCATCTCAAAAATGCCCAACGCGCCTAAAGAAGTTTTCACTTCAAAAAACATATTAGGAGATTTTCCGTGATCTTCGGTGCCGCCTCTAGTCTTAGGCATGTCTATGGAGAAGCATAATCTTCTTATCGTCCAAAATGTGTTTAAAACTCCTGCGCACCGCTATGTGATGTGATGAGAAAGTGACCCGTTTTCGAGAAATTGATGTTGATAAGAGTAAATTCAGCCTCAAAAAAGCAGAGTTGTCTGTGATTTATAGTTTATAGAATCTGGAGAGACGGAACTATATTTTTGTTTACCATCTTTTCAAATTCCTATTTTGGCATTGTATAATATATTCACTATCAAGGTTTATCTGGATAGTTATCGCTAATTAATTAATCATTTATGTGAGTTAGGATGTAGTCCAAAGAGAAAAAGATATTAAAAAACCAAAAAACCCGTCTGCAAAAACACATAACTGAAAAGAGAAACACAAGCATTAGGAGGAGGATGTCTGAGAGACATTTTTCGACGGCATCCGAAGCCAAGTCAGAGGTCCATGGGCGGCTTTAAAATTCTGACACCTTTTTTTTTAGGTGGGAAATGATCAAATAGCTTATCCCGCTCTGGGCGGAGCGGGAGGGAGTGTCAGACTCTTACTGACAAAAACCCACCCGTGATCCTTCAGTTGCCATGTTGCCGGGGGCCACGATCTCTCTTTCAGACTTCTTCGCAACCCTGGCAGAAAATTCTGACACCTATATCCTAATTGCGTAACTTATTTTCGTAAACGATTATAACTAATTTGTTTCATTTTGACTGTTCAACAACATTCATTGCGTTAAAAAAAGTGAAAACTTGAAAAAAACTTCTACTCTACGCACCGCGGTAATCAACGCGTTGATTTCTTTTTAATGGTTAAAAGGTGGTGTCATCACGGTGTCGCGAAATCAATAGTTTAGCGCGCGGTCACAGCATCACTTCAGGTCAACCGGTGCCTCCGGTCGAAAACGCGCCATATACAAGGTGCAGTTTTGAACCTGCAAAACATTTCAGGAGGTTGTTATGAGACTCGTAAATAATCATATAACAATACGATACCAAGTCAATAATCAATAATACTTTTTCTTTTCGATTTTTCAATTTTATTGTTTTTCAGAATAACTCTCTTAATAACCCTCTTCAAAAAAACAGAATCACCCATTGCGATGTATCGCGCGTCATGTCACTGTGTGCGTGAATGCGATGACCAGTGACGTCAGCCTGTACGAGTCTCCGCCCACATTTCTATGAAACGAACGCGGCACGTACGTTAAACTAAAATGAAGGTCGTTGCTATGGTTACGGGGAGCCCCCGCGATGACTCGAAAATCTGTTACTGCGCATCGAAGGTTCAACCAACGTGCCGCGATCTGTACAAGTTGTTGTAGCTACAGCAACTTATAGCAAATAATTTTACCTTAGATGTAGTTCGAATTTGAAAATCACAATGTACCTACATTATTGTTTTAAATTTCGCTAAATAATAACTCATTTTTAAGCATCATTACAATGCCGTGGCCAATCTGCCGAGCCTGTTCCCAACTATGTTAGGGTCGGCTTTCAGTTTAACTGTATGCAGCTCACTACATGGAGTGCCAGTGAATCACGTAAGGCGACTGCGTATCAGACCTCAACAAACCAGTTACTTGATAACACGATACCCATTTGTTAGACTAATTGTCTGACTTTCTGGCTTTTGACTACCCGTACCAACGACCATACGGCAGGGCTGTAAGGTCGTTGACCCATACCGACCCGTGTGGTACCTAACGACCGTCCGAGAGCTACAAATCAATTCGAACCAAAGGCTTTAATTAAGTGCTTACCGAAACACAGGATTTCAGATAAATTTAAAAAGTACTTACATCATTATGAATTAAAAAAATAACACAATGGTACTTGCTCAGTTGCGAACCCGCAACCTCATGCATGAGAGGAGAAAGCCTTAACCACTGGGCTATTACGATAAATAATAATAGTAGGAATTAGATACAACTGCGCCAAAAAAAGATCACGTTGGCGTCGTTAGTTACCTATCAGCTGATGAATAAAATGATAGGCGGAGATAAATAAACCTTACAAAGCACGTAAGCAGTTCCTGTTGCACAATTGTGAAACTACGATCGCGAGCGCGTGCGCGGGATTTAGGTAGGCACCTAATAATAAAAATAATAAGGCATGTAGGTACTCGGCGCAGTCGGCGCGCTCTGTAGGTAAATTCAGCCCCAAGGACGGTTTTTATTTGTAGATTTAAGATTTTCCTTCCTACTTTTTAACGGGCTGAGGACCGACAGAAATTCATCAAGATAATTTGTGCTAGTTAAGTAGGTAGGTACCCATGTGTTAGGGATTTTAGGTGATTCATTTTGTCTGATAGGTATTTTTGGCGTAGTTAAAAATTTTAAATCAACTTATTTACACTAATCAAGTTGATTTAGCTAACATCGTATTTACAAATTATTGTCTACGTACAAATAAATAAATAAATTACCTACTTATGTTACCTGGAGATATTGTTCAAAGTTTCCACCGTCACACTCCAGGCACAGTCTAGCACAACGTTGCTGATTTTCCTTCAGCTTACGTAACACAAACACATTCGTTTTTATTGTGTCGAAAGCACTGATCGTCGAACTGACGATGATCGCGCAGTCTCTGCGTAGCAGCCAGCATTACCCTGTGTGAGGGACGTTGCCGATTGGGGAATAACTCCGCGAACATTTCGATGGCTCGAGATACATTGTCTCCACTGATGGCATACAAGCGGACCATCTCCACCAACTCTACATTGGAGTATTGGTCCGTCATTTTTACAACTAGGTAGTAGGTACCTATCCCGACTGTTAATCGAAGGCGCACTTGAGGGGCGGAATTTGCAAGCGTATGCACATACCGGCGTCATCAAATACACTAATAAATTGACCCGATTTATGCATTTGCGATGGCCGCGGGGGCGTGGCGGGGGAGAGGGAGCGGGCGGTGTGGTTGGTTCTTTAGATTTATAAAAGAAATGTCGGTTGCGTTTGTTTGTGTGTGTGAAAGCTCAGTTTAAGGACACGTACAGATTGGTCGCGTTTTAAAAAGGGGAGTTCACACTTACCGATTTCCGTAAATAAGAATAAAATGAAAAAAAAATACCTGCCCATTTTATTGTTGATTCAGGTCGAGAATCACTAACATAATTACCTCCTAAAATGTTTTGCAGATCCAAAACTGCACCTTGTATAGTTGATAAACTATCGATAAATCAATTATTATAAATATTTGTCAATTTTTATTTACTATAATATTATATTTTATCATTTTCTTCATGCATTAAATCTATATCTATTCAATAATACTGATAACCGTTTCCTAAAATTAAAAAATAATTAAGGGAAAAACTTAAATCATAATATAATTATATTCCCATTTACACTAATGACATTTTAAATAGAAAATAATTAAGTGCATCTTTTAAAATCTGTAAATTTTAAAATCCTTCCGTCAAAAATTATACCTGTTGACCTGAAGTGATGCTGTGACCGCGCGCTCTCCGCTCTCTATCTCGAAAACGGTTCACCGTATAAAAAAAAAAGTTTAAACAAAATTTGTAGAGAATTTTGTATTCTACAATATTGATAATAAATACAAAAAGCAAAAAACCCATAGGAAATGAGATATTTACAAAAAAAGCGCAAAAAACCGATTTTTGTGACCTTTGACCTTGAAATTTAATAGTTGCGTACACCCTACCGTATGTCGGTTTTGAGACAACTTTTAGGGTGTCAATATACAAGTATTTACAAACTTACAGCTGGGTATCTCGAATTCCGAGATTCTTACCTAATTTAAGCTTAAATGACTGGACTATAGGTTTTAAAACGAAACGGTTTCGAAAAAGAACCGACTCCCAAGAAAACTACTAACTAGACTACAAAAAAAAAACTTTAATTTCGGAAGTCGGACGTCTTTGATTTTGAATTTTCGTTTTTTACCACCGACTTCTGAAATTAAAGTTATTTTTCACTTTGTAGTATTTTTTGGAAGTAGGTTGTTTTGTTTTTGTAAAAGTTATTATTTTTCGCTTTTTAGTTTTGGTACCTACCCCACACAAATTCGAATACCACTACCTGCTATACATATAAATAACAGTGACGGGAACTAATCATATCATCCACATATTAAGTGGGGAAAAAAACCTATTATAATACGTCTTTTTTTGTTCCCATACAAATTTTATGAATTTTGAGATAGCTTAAATGATTATTTAAGCTAACTCAAAAGCTATCCAAAGTTAATAAAAATTTGTATGGGACCTCCTCGGGAGCATACCCTTTCAAACAAAAAATGAATTTTCAAAATCGGTCTATAATTAACAGAGAAATCGATGGACATACCTAAAAAAAAACATACGTACGCTACGAACATAAACCTCCTCCTTTTTGGAAGTCTCTTAAAAATATACCGTTATCCGAGCCCGGGTTAAAAAGTATATACCTAAAACCCTTTGCTGGTAAGGTTTCTAAGTCGCCCATTCCTTCTGCAAGACTTCATAAATGCATTTTAGAACTATTTCAAGAACTACATAATAAAGCAGACAATCTTTTTAATTATGTCATCCTATTAATATCGTGGCCCAAGACCCCAGTTATCAGCGCACTAAACAGATGCTGTACCTATCAGTTTGACATACTGTTGATTGATTATATCCCGGGAACGTTTGGGAAAGGCAATAACCGCCTGTCGCTACTTACGTCTGGCTACTACGAGTGACGAACCGTCATTGGTTAAATCTCGAAGATCTCGAAATTGATGTTGCTTTGAAGCCAAAATACTAGTTCAAAAGAAATCTTCTAATGAAGTATGAGAAAAGACTGGAATCCCTTCATTATTATCAAAGAATAACTTATGTATTAAAAAGAAAGCATAGGTTTCCAGAATCAGCCACGGTAGACTGTTAAAAACGTGTGCGGTCGGGGGACTCAGAGCAAATAAAAAAACAAGACTGAGCGCTGCGAACAATACAGTGAAGCATGCCAAAACTACACCTCCGCTCATTGCATACACGCTCACACGCACACATTTACAATGACACTACAATCAAAGTACACCTCACTAAGTGCTCATGTTAACGAAACGGCTCCCTGTTGACAGTGCTATGTACTGGTTTTTTATATGGTCTGAGTCGGGGGACCCCCGTCAGGGACGAAGTTACGTACGCACACACACTAGTATATAATAGAAAAAGACAGAGAGAGAAAGAGAGAGAGAGAGACAAAGTCGTATGGAGCATTATGTATGTCCCATAACGCTTTTTCCTTTAATGACGATTTCCAGTTAACCCCTACCGCAGGAACTTCGTCCGTATAACGCGAACTCATTTCGAACCGCTCCCGCCACAATCCAGTAAGGGTGCAGCTTCTAGAATGTTCTAGAACCCGTCTGAAAGACAGACGACGCGCGCCTTTTTTGACACGAGTTGTCTGTCGTCCGTCAGCTGTGCAGCGACATTTTTACGAAACCTATTCTTCGCCCCGAAACCCTATTGTTTTCATATAATTATATTACATTGTATAACTGTATGTTAAACCCTTTTAAAATTTTGTGTAGGCTGTATAACAAAACATAGGTATCAAATTCCACATGTTACCTATGATTTATTACATAATTACGTGTGACTCCGGATACGAATTAGACAATAAAGGGTCTAGCGGGATAAGCACATGAAAACTGCACTCGCGTCTGATGAAGGGTTTTTACCTTATTTTTATTGTTTTTCATCTAAAATAGCCATACACTTAATCTCACACCCCTAGCCCCTATGGTAAGGAAATAATGAGGGTGGCAACCCTTAACGAAAATTTTTTTTTTCTCAGTATCTATTCAAGATATCTTCATGAAATTGAAACCATATATGACAATTAATAAACTAATTATAATATATTTTTTTTAGAATTTTTGCAATATTAGAAACTGTAAAAAACGACTAGTATATTTTTTGGGGGTGGTTTTTTATATTAACCCCTAAAATGACACCTAACAAAAAAATATATCTTATTTGTTAATTAGTTAGCTATTACATATTAAAGTTACAAAAGGGTTGAATTGGTGGAACATAGCTTAAAAAAATAAAAATCAATTAAAGTATGTAGTTATATGAAATAATGTATTTACATTAATTCAATCATACAAAATATGAACATAATTAGGGATAACGTTATTATACTGGACATTCAATCATCGTCACTGTTTTCTTCAATAGAAGTCGTTATACCAGTCGCATCAAATATGGAGGTCAATATTTCGGGTCCGTGGCTTAGGCCCCCAGTGGTCGACGCACCTGTGGCCGACGCCCCCGATACGATTAATTTAATATCTCTTTTTTTCTGTGCTGTTTCACTTAGTACAGTAAATGAGAAAAGTGTTTCACTATATTAATAAAGGAAAAACATAGAACAACTAATTTAGTAGAGGCCTGGAATCACCGTTTAAAAAACCACCTGGGAACGAACCCGTCTTTAATGTCGTTTTTAGAAATGTTTAGGATTGATATTTCTACCTACGGCACGGCACAAGCGAGGTAATATTATTTATGTTACTTATATATAAAACAATTTACAATATTACAAAAAAAATTGTAGTTTTAAAGAAATTTATTAAGATATTTACCTAGTTTTTTCTTTCAGACTGAAAAACAAAAACATTCCTGTGAGCGAACTGTGAAAGAACAACACAAGAAAGAATGAAAAAAATATTGCCAATTTAACTGAACAGTATGAAAACAAAAAAAATTGCAGTCATGTTTTTAGAACAAATCCGCCCATATGTGGCAGTTCGTCCTAAAAAGTAATAATTTAACTTACACAATGAAACGAGATGATTTTGCTTGTATACTATTTTTAAGTTATAAATTTTGAAATTTTAATTTATATAAGTTTTTACAGTTGATTATTTCTATGCTAGCAAAATTTCATAACATTTCACATGTAAAAAATTTGTTACTCTACGAGTACGTTTGTTTTTTAAGCCTGATTATTTTGTTGTGTTATTGCTATTGAAACTGACTGATATAATTAGGTAAAATTATTCTCATTTGTTTCACAGTTGAATATGTTTAATAATTATTGTTACAAAGATAAAAGAACATTTCACTATGTAAAAAGTTAGTTGCTCTGCAGTAATTTTTAAGATTGATTATTTAAAATTACTATCTTGTTTTATTACATTTGCGACTGATTATTATAATTAAGTTAAATGATTCTCTTGATTATAGGTGATGAAAACTGTGATTTATATTAAAAAAATACTAGATTTCTTATCGAGATATATAAATAAATAATGAAAAATAACTAAGACTTAAATTTTTCAAAACATACCTCTAATATAAAAGCATTTCTATGTTATAAATATAATTACGATTTAATGTTATGCATATACTTACAATCAATATAAGTATATTTAATATTTTTGTAAAACAATTTTTGTGCCTGACAGTACATTTGATCAAAAATTACTTTGAATTAAATTAATCGAATCGGGGGCGTCGGCCACAGGTGCGTCGACCACTGGGGGCCTAAGCCACGGACCCAATATTTCAGCTGGTTTTATAATTTTTGATTTATAACGAGCATGTGCTAAGTAGTAATTATAGTGGACAGAAGAAAACACCACTCTGTAAGCCCTTTACCATTTGTACAACAAATGGCTATGTAGTTGACATAGCAGGTCCTTACAATGGAACGATGAACAACGCATGTATAATGAAAAGTATATTAGAGGAACCTAATGGACTCAAAACGCTTCTACAACCAGGTGACATCTGTATTGTTGATCGTGGTTTCCGTGACGTGATCGATTTTTTAAAACAGCAAGGTTACCATGTACTTATGCCAGCTTTGAAGGGGAAGAGAGCAAAATTAACAGTAGAAGAGGCAAATGCATCACGATTTGTAACTAAGGTACGTTGGACTGTTGAAGCTGTACATGGTGCTATTGGTAAAAAATACCATTTATTACATAATGTTCTGGACAACAAGCTTTTACCTCTGGAAAAATCATTATGCAGAATAGCTGGATTTTTAAATAACACTTTTGGTAAAAGATTGAACTCTGATGTCGAACTTGCTGATACTATTATTGCTTTTATGAAGGAGCGTCAAAATCAGCAGAATACATAGCAAGAATTGGTTGAAAATGAGAACTTGAATCGGCATAGAAAACTCTTTACGAAATTATCTTCAACTAGTCTAATGGATTTTCCAGAACTGAGTGAAACTGACCTTAAAATATTATTTACTGGCACTTATCAATTATCACAAGCAGTCTGTTATCTTGCTGAAATAATGACTGACAACGAATTAAACCTTGAGTTTTTAAAAGATCGCGAAAATATTATAAAAGTAAAACTACGATCAAGGCATATTAACAGCAAGACATATAATTGTTTTATCGAGTATAAGCCTAATTCTAACACCTACAAAGGAATTTGAAGATATGTTTGTGATTGTGCAAATGGGAACAGAACAGTGGGCTGTTGCGCTCATGTAGCCACTGTTATTTACTACTTAGCACATGCTCGTTATAAATCAAAAATTATAAAACCAGCTGAAATATTGACCTCCATATTTGATACGACTGGTATAACGACTTCTATTGAAGAAAACAGTGACGATGATTGAATGTCCAGTATAATAACGTTATCCCTAATTATGTTCATATTTTGTATGATTGAATTAATGTAAATACATTATTTCATATAACTACATACTTTAATTGATTTTTATTTTTTTAAGCTATGTTCCACCAATTCAACCCTTTTGTAACTTTAATATGTAATAGCTAACTAATTAACAAATAAGATATATTTTTTTGTTAGGTGTCATTTTAGGGGTTAATATAAAAAACCACCCCCAAAAAATATAGTAGTCGTTTTTTACAGTTTCTAATATTGCAAAAATTCTAAAAAAAATATATAATTAGTTTATTAATTGTCATATATGGTTTCAATTTCATGAAGATATCTTGATATCTTACTGAGAAAAAATTTTTTTTCGTTAAGGGTTGCCACCCTCATTATTTCCTTACCATAGGGGCTAGGGGTGTGAGATTAAGTGTATGGCTATTTTAGATGAAAAACAATAAAAATAAGGTGAAAACCCTTCATCAGACGCGAGTGCAGTTTTCATGTGCTTATACCGCTAGACCCTTTGTTACTTGTATTAGAATATTTTATAACCATCCCGAACTAGCAATAGGCATATAAATAGAATTGATCGATGTCTACTTGGCCACTTCACTAACAAATTATGATTGAAAGCTAACATAAGTGAATAAAACTTGTTGCCATTCTCTCGTTTTAGATATTCACGATTTGGTCAAAACATCCCTGTTTTTGCGCAGGGTTAAAAGTCGACTGGTTGACTTTCGACTTTATTGCCCGTTCTGATCCAGGGGAGCTCAATAATAATTGATAATAATTATTTGGGAGTGTGTGTTGCCAAAAATAACGCCATTGAGAACTGGCATGACATTACTGCTGGCAGCCGAGATTAATAACATCGGCTGCCGGCACATTACATACTCTGTGGCCGGCACTGCCAGCTCCCATAATGGACACCGGCGGCGCGGCGTTTATGGAATCCCTTCCAGTATTCAGAACTCCCAACTAACTAACCCTAACTAAAGTATTTTTTTTTTTCTATATATTCTAGTCGTTTTTGTCAATCGCCGGCCACTGCCGCCGCACCGTCTTCGCTTTATTTCTCCAAACTCAGCGCCGGCAACCAATTCAGCAACCGGCGCCGGCAGCCAATTCGGGAACCGACGCCGGCAGCGGAGGCATTCCCTCTTTAATTATGCCCCGCCTATCTACTCCAATTTGCCAAATTGCCAACCCCGTTTCCCGCTTCTTTTTTTCAAACTCAGCGCCGGCAGCCAATTTAGCAACCGGTGCCAGCAGCCAATTCGGGAGCCGGCGCCGGCAGCGGAGACACTCCCTAATTATTTGAAGTCAACCTGCCAATAGGGATGATGCCTGGATCAAAAAAAAAGAAATTCAATTTAGTCCGTCAATCAGATAATAGAAAACCGGCCAAGTGCGTGCCGGACTACGCACAACGTAGGGTTCCGTAGTTTGGATGAATTTATCCCAAATACAAACTTAACATTGTAGTTGAAATACATGTTCTCCTATACATTCCAACTGCAAATATAAGTTTGTACGCACAATATTGATAGATTTACCATTTCATTTTAAGACTTCTTATAGGTTTTCTTGTAATCTATGAGTGAAGAACTGTTCTCTGTATTTTTTTCAAAATTTTAGGCTCACTATTTTCGGAGATAAGGGGGGGAATGGTCAATTTTCATCTATTTTCTTAAATATCTTTAAATGTATTTATTATAAAATTATTTTAAAAAAAATAATAATTTAATTTGATGCGTCACACAATACAGTTTGAAAAACTTTTTTTTTTTAATTTACTTTTTTCCCCCCAAAAGTCACATAGTCACATATGTATTTCAACTTAACAGGTCCATTGAATTCAGAGCAAATTGGCTGTGACAGACGGGACAGATAGACAGACAGACGAGTGATCCTATAAGGGTTCCGCTTCTTCCTTTTGAGGCACGGAACCCTAAAAAAGTATTAGACACGTATTTTTTGCTATTTCATATTAATAAAAAATGACTTTGATAAAACGCATTAAAGTTGGGGAGTTGAGGTCGCTACGTCACAAGGAAGCATAAAATCTACATACTCGTGACTTTATGGCACATTTTACGTCAATGATCGCCGTAATCTTTTGATAACGTAAAAAAAGAAAAAAATATGTGTCCAATATTTTTTTTTAATCTACGAGACGGACCATAAATATATTTTTAGTCATCATCCCTATTATTAGAAGCCAAGTAATAATAAGCTACGTTCGAGTTTGTGCAATAAACACACAATATAATAATATTTTACAAATGTTTTTCGTGAGATTTCCTTGTAAAATAGTAGGAAATCCCCCAGTCGAACTAAGAACCTACCTATAATAAAGAAAATAAGTTTATTTGCGGTATACATGACGCAAAGAAAGATAAAAAAACACGTAAATAATAACCGGCTCGGTATGTAGTTTTCCACACAATATCCACACCTATCGCTTGACGATTCCCTGATTATTTCTACAATTATTTAATTGTACATTTCAATTTATTGCCTGATGAAGTATGGCTGTATAAATACGTCACTGATGGAAGTGTGTATCTGTTCAGTGTCTTCTTTTAGGTTTTTGTGAAAATAAACAAAAAAGAATATCAACGCCTAATAGTTCGCAGTCAAGAAAACCATTGACTAATGCCCATTTAATGTCAAATGTTCATAATATTTGTTTATTCGTGATCGTGTTGCAAAGAACTACGGTTTAGCAACAAGGCAATGCAAAAGATTTTAAAATTAGCCATCGTCGCCCATAGTTGAATATCAAGCAAAATAAAAAGCCAAATAAGACATTTATTTATGTTGAACGTAAGTTACTCTTTTTTTTCGGTGTGATTATTAGTGTCTGGTAACTCTAGGACTTAGGATAAGTATTTTAAAAACCGACGACTTGAAACCCGTTTTTTTCGCGCTAATACGTAATTTCTACTAGTAGACCTTGAGTAGCATGTTGCTCACCTTTCATTACGAACTAAGATACTTTGGGATTCTAACTTGTTTGTATGCATTCTGGCCGAACTCAAATCCGGTTCAAACTCGGAAGTTCGCCCATGTTTTAAAAATGGTCTTGAACAGGCAAAAAACTTACTGATATCTCCTTATAAGGTCTTAATAGGAAAGATGACTAAACATTTATTTTTTGTCCGTCAGGTAGATTATTAAAAAATATTGGACACGAATTTTCTTTTTTACTTTATTAAAAGATTACGGCGATACATTGAGTTAAAATGTGCCATGACGTCACGAGTATGTAAATATTATACTTACTTGTGACGTAGCGACCTCCACTCTCCAACACTACATAAAGCAAAAAATACGTGTCTAATATTTTTTTATTATCTGACTGATGGACTTAATATTTTTTTTTTTTTGACCCATTCATCATCCTTATTGAAAACAAGAGTTCAAACAATATGCCTTATTAATTCAATTCTCCAAAACCGAAGTAGATACTGCAATCAAAACGCATTTTACGGCTATAAAGATAATGCGGGCTCAAACTAGATAATGTCCCAAGCGCGACCGCTTAAAACCACTGTATGTGACCTCGTTATGCCATGATTGTTCGACTGCCGACATCCTGCGACAATTGTATGCAGTCGTGATGGTATACAAAAGCTCTGCTGTAATGTTATTTAGATTTATGTTACCTATTGTTGGGATAGAGTGGCCGTTATGAAAGATTTTCTTTTGAAATTGTTGCGGGCTTAAAACAAGGAGGATGTGGTTGAGTTTTATGTTAGTTAACGTATGATTATCATAATAATGCATTGTGGGTAATGTGTTTAGCAGTAGGATGGTAATTTATGTCATTTTTAAATCCTCTTGCATATTGGCGCGACGCGACAGCACGACTCAATTCTTAACAAAACAATTTCTAAGAAAACTTCACACTAGAACAATTACCGGCGTCGCGTCGCGCTAATTACGAGGGAGAGGGTACGAGGCTCCTTGCATTGCATATCGACCTAATATGCGATGAAATAGAAGGCTCATCAAACCATATTTGGAAGTTCAATTTTGTTGAATCTGTTGCGTTACTTAAGATTTGTAAAAAATGTGTCGACTCATAAAAGTTGATTTAGTAACGTAAATACGACCCAACACGAAAGTCAAGGCCATTATGCTTATTTTGAGCGGTTACTTGCTACGTGAGACAGTTTAGTCTGTTGAATGTAATTCACACAATAGTTATTGACCTTAGTTTACTTATACCTATTGCGTGACTGCACCTAGCACCTTGTTATTAAAATATTGTCCTACTGCAAGGCAAATGCGTCCTTATTAACTGATCAGGAACGACCATAATCATGTGGCGTCATAAATCACAGATAATTAAACCCCTGTCATTTCCTTGTTTCCAGGTCTCGTTCCCGACTGCCAAACGGTACTCTATACAGATTTACAAGTGAAACGAGACGAAAACATAGAGTTAATAGACTGTTATCTTGGAGTGACAGAGATAAACTATTCAGACCTCCCCGCGCTTTTCAAATGCATGTCTGTAGACAGAGTCGACCCGATCGCACTGAACATTACCATAGTCAACACTTCTGCAGGACACAAGGAACTGTTCTTTAGAGTACAAGCTCTTTCAATACCCACAGAGGAAAGCAACCTTATAAACTGCGCCTTCGACCCTCGAGCGAACAACTACCAAACTATCACGTTCATCCCTCACCCAAACGCCTGGCACTACGTACAAATAAGCCCAGTCGAAGGCAATATCTCCAAAATAGCTGACTGCGAATCTTACTATATGAGAACTGACATTGACGAACTTGTTAATCATACAGTTATCGACCTTATGCGCGATGACAAAGGTCACTTTTTCACTTTTGATTACGGCCTGCCCACGGCCGACATCCAAGACGCTACGAGTCTAATCAATATAACTTCGTCAGAAATTAAGTCGTTAAGGTTCAAAATCAACCAGTTTTTAGATATTGGAGGCAGCTTATCAATAGCAGCGAGCCTTCTTATGAGTTTAAAATACTACATGGGCTATAAGAGGGCGTTCGAAAAGGACGCATTGTTAGCTTTTACTGAGGACAACCAGTTTTTCAAGACTGTCATTTGTATGGATGTTGGTCACCCGAGCATACCATTGGAGAGTGGTCACTGTCGGTACAATGATAAGGTGAAGCCAGCTTTGTTCGTCCTGAACAGTACCGACTCTGAATCGATATACGACAAGACGTATATCCCGTTTCCTGACAGCGGCACTTGGTATTTAACTTTTCGACTATTTTGTGATCAGAGTGTGTGTCCTTGTCGGTCTTCGGATAACGGGACCAAGTACTACGTGGACACTGCCGACAAGGAGGGTGACGAGTCTATGGTTGGTTGGAACGGGACTCGGTCCGGGACTTCTGAGTGTAACGCGACGGTCGTGTTGACTATATCGTCGATGTCTTGCGTCTCTGGAAAGTGCAGCAACCACGGGCATTGTTTGCTGAATACTTTTGGAGCGCTGGTGATGTCGTTTTGTTCCTGTAATTCTGGTTACGGAAGTAAGTTCAGACGAAAACTCAACTAACATTTTTTTTCTCTCATTAAACTCTTAGCTTACCTTACAAGAGCTCCTTAAAAAACTGCTGGTATATATGTCAATTGTCTAATATAATTTTATGTAAGTAAATTATTAGCATTAACGACATGTCTATAACAAGTATAATTTTAACAGTTAAAATTTAAAAATCCCCCGACACAATAATTTCCTAATTTCTCTTTCCTACTCCATCACCAGACCCTGTTCACCATCTATCTATAATCTATTCATTGAGATCATTTCAATGAGCCCAAACACGATTCTTGTGCTGTAAGTTGGTAAGGGAGTTGGGTATCCTGCAAATACCAGGTGATGCTGCAGCATCAGTTCAAGTTTACTATGTTCTTCTAATATCATTGAAGTAACAGAATACAAAATTTCGAATCGATCAGACCTGTGGAAGATACTCACATCCATTCATCAATTAGCAAAGAGCTGATAATCTTCAAACGGCTGAACTTATTTTGATGAAACATGTCTAAGAACCATCCCTAAAAAAACTGCTTTCAAAAAAAAAAAATCCGTATTCAAACTCAAACTCAAAGTGCCTGTAATTGGTTTATTTGAAATAAATTTTCAAATAAACCAATTACAGGCACTTTTGAATTGTCAAGGGGTTATTCAAATCGGTTCACCCGTTTAAGAGCTACGGTGCCACAGACAGACACACATAGCGGTCAAACTTATAACACCCCTCTTTCTGCGTCGGGGGTTAAAAATCAAAGTACGTCCTATTTTGTTGTTATAAGATTCTCGCTACATTAACGTTTCAATAATCGTCGTTAGTATCTCAACGAAATCAGTCAAATAAAATAATTAATATCCTTCTAATTTCCAGGTTGGGACTGTTCGGACAACTCTAGAATGGACAGCAGACTCTACATGCTGGTGTCCGTTCTCCTACTCACTCTGAGCAACATTCTCTTTATCTTCTCCATCTACACCGCGGCCATACGCCACTACTACACAGAGGCCATGATGTATGCCTTCACTATGATCTTTTCCACTTTCTACCACGCCTGCGATACTGCTGCGGAAGTCGCCTATTGCATCATGAGACGCAATATCCTCCAGTTTGGAGATTTCTACTGTGGACTCATGTCTTTCTGGGTGACGCTCCTCGCTATGAGCATCATCCACGAGAAATTAAGATCCTCGTTACAACTTATAGGTGCCATAGTAATAGCACTCTTAACTACTTGGAATATGCACTCTTTTGTTTCGTTTTTACTACCAGTCGCGGTCGGTGCATGCCTGGTTTTCAGTTCCTGGTATCTTGCCTATATAAAAACCCGTAGCTTGAAGTATCCGAGATCCTATTATGTAATACACTTGCCCTTCGGTATTGTGTTAGTAACTATTGGCTTAGTTTGTTATGCTTTTTTGCAAACCGAACAGAATTATATGATCGTGCACTCTCTTTGGCATATGATCATAGCTGTTAGTGTTGTGTTCCTGTTACCTGATGACAAGAGAGGGAGTGGCGTCAACCCCTTCTGTCCAACTCGCGGAAATTACAAGATGCCGTTCTTTAAAATATTCCGTAGACCTCCTGCACGGCCTGCAGGCCCTGTAGCAGCTGATTAACACACATTAACGAAGTTTTCATGATCAAATTGTTTTTTTTTTTTTAACTACATTAAAAGGTTATTAATTAAAATATACTAAATGTAGTTGGTTATTGTACGACCAACATTTGTGGCATAACGTAAAGGAAGCCAAATACTGGTCAATGTATGGCCAATATTTATGACAAGCACGCGAAGCAAAAAAGTTTTCGGTTGTGCCCGAGTTTTATGTCATAAGAGTGATAATTACGAACAAATACAGAGGTGCAAATATTATTATTTAGTTTAGTTGTAAGTACAAGTAATTAAAGCCTAGTATTTTTTCTACTAGTCATCAGTAAAGTACAGGTTTCTTTTATACAGGTGTCATGTCAATGCTACACTTTTCTATGACGTATTTTTAGAGTGAATTAGGTAAGTCAATGTTAAACTCAAATCGTAAATTGAGACGACTAGTATGTTACAAAGGAATTGAAGCATAATAATATTTCTTAAGTTTGACTGAAGACTCTACTTGAAAATCTTGGCCGAGCAACGCTGACGAAATTGTTTACCTCAATATTGTTAGATTATTGGAGATAATTCGTTGGTGATGGCCAGCCAACATTTGCCAATGATGGTCCAATATGTTTGCCCTATCTTGAGTCAATGTGATGGTGATACCAAATCTACTATAAGTACCAACCATACTGAAATTCTATAGTTTCCATACATTTATTGAAATGTACTAAATCTAGCATAAGAGAAGTACCTACGTCATAATAAGTAAATATGGCAAGACTAAAGGTCTATCCACGCATCAGGGCCGTGGCAGACAGGACAGGCACTGAAGCTCCGTCGCCGGCCCGGACACGAACGTATGCGTGAACGAGTTCATAACAAAATTTACAAACCGAATTTTTATTTGAGTCGATGTTTCTGTTTTTGATCATGGTTGCAAAGTGCCGGGAAAACAGAAACTGGGCTTTGTTGAAATTGATAATAACTAAGCTTTTTATCAATTTGAATTCTAGAATGTCTAAGATCGTAAAATCGTTTATTTTTTAAGATTTTCCGCAAAAAGAACAAAACAATATGTTAAAACTACTACTACTACTCTTTATTTACCCTCTCTGAAATCAGAAATATATTATTTCTTTTAAAAAAAGTTGGCAACCCTAACCCCCGAAATAAATTCCTGGCTACGGCCCTGAGGCCTGATATGTGTGGATAGAACTTAAACTATCTTGCCAAGAACAAGAACGCTAGATTAATAATTCCTTTGCCCCAAATTAAATTAAGAGTAATGATATGTTTTTCACGATAATGATATTTGAGATTAACTGTTCAAGTCTCGACCTCAAATTTTGTATGTGTACAATTATTATTATTATACAAAAATACTATTAATAGTATATTGAAGATGTTTATCAAATAATGGTTAGATGGTAGAAATGAAATATTTATCTTTACGTCTATACAAAATCAATACAGATATTTTGCCATATAAACAATGTATTTCTAATAAGTTCCTTCGACCCCAATCACTCTACTTGGACAATAACTTATGTGAAACAAATTATTATAAAAATAGACTTTAATTTCATAAAGATAAACTTTAAAATGCCCTGTCACTAGTTGCTTCCTATTAATTGCATTTAAAACTGTTACATTCCGTATAGGTTTTTGTTATGTTCCTATGAGCTTGTATTGCACATTGCAATCTATCACCAGCGAAATCGGGAGATAAACAGAAAAAAAGGAGCTTCCAAAGATTGTCGTTAGTTATGGCGGCGCCACTGTTCGTAATGAAAATGATCCAGAGTAAACAATAGTGGTACTAACATTACAAGACGTTTTTTTAGGAAAAGAAAATGGATTGCCTAATTACTCCACTTACTAACAAGGTCCAAAGTAAAAAAAAATCGATTTTTTCTGAAATAAATTGGAATGTGCTCTGACCACAATTTGTTCTGAAATTGTAGCTATACTTATTATTGCATGTGTAAGCTTTTTACTAATAATTTAAAAATAATTTGGTGCTCTGTTATTTAAGGAAATAAAAGTTAAACCGTTCAGGATACATTTGATAAATTAACTTGTAAATGTAGCAGGGACCGCGGAAGTACTCCATGACGGTTGGGGCAAACTTCTTTGGTCACCCCCTTCCAAAAACGAAATAATCCATGACGGGGGGGTAAACATCTTTGATCACCCCCTTCCAAAAATGAAGTACTCCATGGCGGAGGGGCGAACTGCTTTGGTCATCCCCTTCCAAAAACGAAGTAATCCATGACAGGGGGTGGCAAACTTCTTTGATCACCCCTTCCAAAAATGTACTCTGATTTTAAGCGGGAGCATTTGGCCCCACTGCTCCCCTCTTTCGCGGTTCTTGAAATGTAGGCCTCTACATTCACAATTTAAATTATCAAAAATATCCTGAAAGTCTTAGAAATCACGGTAAATATAAAAAAAAACTTATTTATTATTATTTACAAAGCTTAGAACTTGTGCATATTTTTTGTTTATTTTTCAGCAGCCAAGTGTGAATCATTTATATTTTTCTACTCATACTTTATTGGTACTATAACTAATGATAATGTCCACGATGCAGATTGTAAATACAGATATGGTGCCTTATATTGTCCACTTGTAACTCTTATAAAGATATTAGAAGTGTTGTGCCATTATATTTATTAGATTATGAATACTAAATAACTATTCTTTTTTTTGTGTAGCTTTATGAATCTGAAGTAGAAATTATGATTATAATATATGGAACATTAATCTATATATAACATCACGCCTGTTCTCCGCCCGATGAATCACCCCCATCCTTTGCTGTATGTGTCACCGTATAATTATGAACAGTTTATAATCTAACGGAAATAATACCTTTAGATTATAAATTATACTAACGGTTCTCACAATGTTACGGTGACATAAGCATTTTTTTTTTTTCAAACAAACATTTTTGCCGCTTCTTGAGCAGAAAGCTCAGTTGAAATAAAAATATAAAAAGTATGCTTACTGAAGTTTTAATTAAGTCACTTTTTATTGCAGTGCAATATTATATTTATAATGTTGAATTAGCACACTTTAGAGCAAGAAAATTATATATATATTTATTTACAAAAACTCCACAAATCATGAGGCCGCATGTGTGTGTGAGTGTGTTAGAAAATTTGATCAATTACATAGTCAATTTTATATTTTGTGTATATTTCGTCTGATGTTAATTAAATAATTATTATATGTGTAAAGGCTCCAAAATATAAAGATGATTTGTCGCTTTCTAGAACATTCCTTTCAAATTATTCTGGTGTTACCATCTAAATTTTTGTCAAAAATCTGCAAAATGTGTGTTGCCTTTCTAAAAAATGTTATGGTAGATAGTAAATTGATTCCCGTATAAATATAGGAAATAAGTATTTTAATGTTTTTTGTGTTTTACATTCGTTGTCTGTTTTACACATCAATTCTTGATCCTAAAAAACTATCGGATTGCGATTTTTTCGAGCTCGACCTTACCATGCAAATAAAACTGGCCAATATTGATATTTCAGTGCCACTTTTTAGTAATGAAAATCAAATCATTTTCCTGCCATTATTATTTTCTAGACAAACTATGTTGTCCACTTTAGCTCAAGTTTATTATTATGTAAAAGCTCAAGTTGAAACACTTCTTTCAACAGTGTGGATAGGACAGCAAAACAAATATGGGGCACACATAGTTTTATTTAAATCAAGCTACTTTTTAAGTTTGTGTTAAATAAATTAAAGTTACCGACGTTAAATTGGTATCAATGCAAATATTATATGCTATTATATTCGTAAAATTATCTATTTGTATTGCGTTGCATTTATATTTGTGAAATTTATAATAGGTATATTATTTGTTGTCAATTTGTAAATGTGATTATTAAAATGGACATACAATTTATAAATAATGAAGTGGTTTTATTTCTTTATCGTGTAATCTTCCTTTCCACTTTGCCTAAAATAAACATGTTTTTATGTAGTTTTCATAGATGGAATAAATCCCGCTTTAGGACACTGGGGCCGATGTCTGCCGGGGTTGCGAAGAAATCCGAAAGGGAGATCGTGGCCCCCGGCAACAGGGCACCTGAAGGAACACCGGCGGATTTTAGTCAGTAAGAGTCTGACACACCCTCTCGCTCCACCCAGAGCGGGAGAAGTTATTCGATAACTTCCCACCCAAAAAAAAGGACAAAAGGAGAATTTTAAAATAGCAAACCAGTTGCTATTTTAAAATTCTCAGTTCTAGTCCTACTAAAAGTAAAACAACTCTATGGTTTTAAAATGAATTATATTAAAATATCGTCTTTTAGTGTTCAGATTATATTAAGAACATTCGCTTAATAAATATACACATAATAAATAAATTAAACTACATAGAAATAGACACAATATCAATATGCAAAATTATATTGATTGCACAATACATTTAATGTCCTTTTTTCTGTCAGACAGTTTCGGGCCAGGACCTTCCAGGCTCCCAACTGTGTCCGTATCAAGTTATTTTATGATTCGCCTCCCCTATTGGAACGCGCGTCTGAAACAGGCTTATCTCTCTGATATAATTAATCCTGCTAGTTGGAGCTTACACATACTTAAGGCTTATGTACCATTATTGACCATTCATCCTCTCTAGTAAAATATTTAAAATTTTATTAAATGCTCATACATACAATGCGACCTACAAGACTAAACTTTACATATATTGATTACTGCTAGCACTGACAGATATGACATTTAAAAAAAACTATTTATATTGAGATCCATAAAGTAGCATCGATCAAAATAACAGAACTGGCAATGGTACTCTATACACATTCAGATAATTTAAATTAGTTGCAGTACAAGGTACTTAAAAATCTTTAACAGTGCCCACACCATATCGTATCTCCCTCTCAAACTGCTCTGGTCTTAATGTTCCTTCAATACTAACACAGTTTCTGTTAAACACACTGTAAGCTGAAACTTCTCCAGCCTTCCTCGGTCCAGTGCGAGTGTTCCGATAAATACCTATCAAGATTGATATTACGAAGTATACCGCACCAAATTGTAGATACAAGAAGATTCCCCAGAATACCAACCATACTGCAATGTATAATACCCACCTAAAGAGGCAATATCTACATGGTACTTCGTTTTCATCAAAACATTCCACTTCGCTCGTTTCTGAGACTACATCTACACTGTCCATGTCGAATGCTTCAATTGGTTGGATTGGATGTTTGAATGGTTGCTTGGGGGCTTGTTCTTCATTCAGCATCTGTAGGTAAAATATTTTTGGTTTTTCAATTTGGATTAACAGTAATGATTTGTTTTTCAGTGTACAAGAATAAATATAAAGAATATATGTATAAAGAATTTCTAGTCTAACATTTTAGATTGTAAAGTTTCTTTTAGAAATGTGAGTGTTTAGAACTGGGTTTAAATCCCCATTTATAACTAATGCTTTTGAGTTGCTCCTGACTCTTGGACAAGAAAGGGAGACAAGTCACATTATATTGCATAATAGGCCTGTGTCCAAATTTTCTTTTTGTCCGGAAGGTAGATTTAAAAAAAATGAACATTTTTTTTTTGACATTATCAAAAGATTACGGCGATACATTAGTTAAAATATGGCATGACGTCACGCCTTTCTAGATACTATACTGAGTTGTGATGTAGCGAGCCCCCACTCCCCAACTTTTATGCGTGTTCTCTCAAAAAATATGTGTCTAATATTTTTTTATTATCTGAAAGATAGACTAAATAGAATTTCTTTTTTTTTACCTAGGCAACTACCGTATCTTCTGCAAATTTGAATTATTTTACATTTGTACCTTTATAAATATAAAGACACATTATGGACAGTGTGAAAGATAATATGGCTGGAAGGGGGGGGGGGGGGGTGACTACCGAGATGATGACTAATAAAGAAGTATGAAAGAAAACGACATGTTGCACCAACCACAAATAAATTGCGATGAAGGCAGGAGAAAGATGATAAAGACAGAATAACTTTTCCCTTTTATATAGCTAAATGGCGTTAAAAAACAATGATTTGCAGCAATTCTGCAAATTGGAATGCAATAAATAATTGAGTATTGAGTGATAGCAGTTCCATTATAGACGTTTGTTCAAGGTTATTATTATTCTAAATTTGACTGAACAAAGATACAAGAGTGATTAACTTACCAGCGGAGCTTCATCGTCATGTACTCTAGCCATGTCTTGTATTATTTTTGGAACAAATAAGTTAACTAATATAGCCTTGGACTTCTCGTACTTCTCCGTAACGTTGTCCATAAGCTCTTTACGGCGTCGTATTGCCCGGTATTCTTTTAGTTTAGCCTCCATCGGCTCTGCGATAACTGGCTCTTGATTTTTACCTGCTGATAAGACGATTGATTAGGTGATTGACTATGAATAGATGATACGACAATGTGTACAAATTATTCAAGTATTTACCCATATTTACCTCAGGCAGAACAAATTTCTGATAACTATGAACACTTGTTTGTCGCCTAGGTGTTAGTATCGTTTACTGATGAAAACATGTATTGTGCATACAGCTAAACAAATGTTTAGTGTTGGCAAATAATGGCATTGGATCTATAAAAAAAACAAATGGATTTCGTATCAAAATAAACACGTATGTACAATTGTGCACAGCTGTAGCTGTCAAGTTGTCACTGTCATACAAAATAGAGATGAGTCCGATATCATGTCACATGTAAAAATCATCGATATTTTAAAATCATTTCATCATGCAATGACAAAGACAAAATCATCAATGCTTAAAAATCATTACAAGAATGACAATGAACGCGAACTTCGGTGATTCGGATCGGACTGTATCGGGCCGTCTAGGGCGCAGCGGGCGGTGTGACTGTGAATTGCGACGTTGCCAGACTGTGCGATCGGCAATTTCTATGTAATCTATGAAGTCAGTACCTAAAATTGATCATTGTAAATATACCAATCTTTTAAATGCGCCAAAGATTAGCAGACTGATAGATTTCTTTTATAAGGTACTAAGTACTTTTACTATTTATTACTTTGCTAGTCTTTGCTAGTCCTAAGCCTGGAAAAAGCATGAAGGGAAGATTGGAATATTACTTGTTGGGGAGGTGCATATTTACGCGACCAAGTTTTTACGACAAATTGCCATGATATACTAAAAAGTCATATCTTGCAGCAAATATCACTAATGGAAACATATTGATGATTTCCATAATGATAAATCAATACCTAAATAACCTGCAATGAATGTCACAAACTAAGAAAATTTAAATTACGCGGCCAACTGACAAACTCGACTCATGCCTACATAAATAACTAATGATAATTTCACTAAGCGGTTCCGCGATCATTCAGTATCTACTCACAAATGAAGTGACGAGATCTAATACTCAAATAAAAATCATTGATGATTTTGTCATTGTTCCCGTCACCGATATTTTTTTGTCATTGTCATGCAGTCACCGATACAGAAAAATCATCACTCAGCCCATCTCTAATACAAAATCGAAATAAGAATGAAATAGATTTTGACGTAAAATTTTTCTAGCTGACAGAAAGTTGAACGAAAGGAAACGATGGCAGAAAATTTAACATTTCGTTACACGAATTGGACACGTTTTCGGAGCATATTTCGGTGACCGTAAATTAATCTTGATTTATTATAGAAATCAGGAAGAATCATGTGAACAAAGTATGACAATACGGTAGTTGCCTAGGTAGAAAAAAGAAATTCTATTTAGTCCGTCTTTCAGATAATAAAAAAATATTAGACACGTATTTTTTGCTTAATCATATTAATAAAAAATAACTTAGAAAACACGCATTAAAGTTGGGGAGTGGGGGCTCGCAACGTCACAAATCAGTATAAAATCTAGCAAGCAGTGAAGTCATGCCACATTTTAACTCAATGTATCGCCGTAATCTTTTGATTACGTTAAAATATAAAAAAATACGTGTCCTATATTTTTTATTAATCTACCTTCCGGACTAAAAATTTTTTTTAATGAAACAAGCCTATTATACGAACTATTATAATAAATAAAAGCATTTTAAATTAAATAAAAGCATTAGGGAAACTTATAAAAATAAATTATATTTTCATGAGATTACTATTTATAAATGCCATGGTAATTTATTATTCATACATTTTTATTTTCGTAACGTCAGTTTTGGTTATGGTTTCGTTTTTTACGTTTTATATTCACTATGGCAATACAATAAATAGAAGGGCGCGAAGGACGGCGATCGATATCCTGTCGTGCCGGAAGTCATTGTTTAGGAAAATGGTTTTTCAGTAAATAAATATTTGTAGTTATTTATCTAAATGGACCATCAATCCGATATGGGGGCGTACGGAGAAAACCCGAATGTGCAAAATAGTGGAAATTACATCACAATAATCCCTGTGGATTATTCTAGGCGTGGGTATCCTATGCAAGCTGAATATCAATACAAGTAAGTGTGACAACATATAATTATGTTGTAAAAGTATTAAATAAAATAGGATAGGTTAATAAAAAAAAAACATTAGGTCGAGCCAAGAATTCTTACAATGAAAGAACAAATATTTGGGCATTAAACACATAATTTTTTTGTGTTTCTTCAAAAAACACTTTTTTGTCAACAGTGAATTCAGATCCCGTGAAGAATACTACAGCGTTCAAAGCCAAAAGCTGCAAGCAGAGGTGAACGCCCATTTGTACTCCGTCTCACAAAGATTGCCGCACTTATCTTACAGTCCTCTAGGCCGGCACAGTGACTGGGACAAACATGACCCGCACAAACCTTTGCAGCCAGATTCTAAGGAGAGCAACAGCTCGGACTCTCTGGAGAAAAGTGTTATGGGTAAGCACGAGTAACTCGCAGGTTCTCCCCTTTTAGTACGCATACGAGTAAGAATTTTAATCATAATTACAGATAATGGGTGAAACTTTCAAGGATTTTTTCTTTTGTGTTCGACCAATAGGTAATAGGTAATACGGCCTGGTATCCGCAACTCCACGTCAAAGTGCGTATTTTGCGTACGGGTGGGAAAATCGGTTATTCGATTCACCCCAGCTCCTCAAGTAGGCCAGCAACGCCTTGGTGTCACTGGCATTCTCACTTAGGTTACCTGGGTCACCGAAGTACTTTGCCCTGAATGAATGTGGCAACCACCGGGCAATTTAGCAGCACATGAGCTGCTGTCTCGTCGTTCTCCATGCAGGCTCTGCACAGCGGACTGTCTGTGACTCCTATGACAAAGAGGTGTTTATTAAATGACCCTTGGCCAGTTACAGCTGCTGTTGCAGTTGTCCCACCGCCGGCGAGGAAGCAACTATCGGCTATTTTCTCGCTCAAGAAATGTACAATAGAATGATAAACAAAAGATATGCATAAATTAATAGTTGATCGCTGACTGTTCACAAGCGAGGACTCGCTCCACAACAAACTATGTCGCTGAGCAACAAGAGCTATCAAAGATAATGTATACTTGCTCAGCGATACTTGCTCAGCGATGCTAGCTTGGCGGTCAGAACTCACGCTGAGAAACAGTGGTAAATTTCGCCCCCGAGTGAGTGGTGCGAGTAATCGCCCGTCGCAATCGGACACTCGCTGATAGCCCAGCGACAAAACTGTCGGAACTACACACTCACTGCTCGTTGCTCGCCAACTCGTTTTCAGTTGCTAGCTCTACTCGCTACTCTTTAATCGCCTGCCGTGGATCAACTGCCTTATAAATGATCTGACGACAAAAGCGGGAAAATGAAGGCTCATCTTAAAACGATTTTTTTTATGGATCATAATCGCTTGTGCTGTTTTCAAACGCAGTACGCCTTGCAGGCTCGAATCTCAGCAGCTGTTCCAACCAGACGGGGTCCAGCAGTATCGCAGCGGGATCGTTCAGCACTACGGAACCTATCACCAGTGGGGGCAGTTCCTCAAGTGCTATATCACCACCTTTGCCAGGTTTGATTACTTCGTGATCTTTTTCTTGGCTGTTGCTGAGCCATCAGGAACTTTTTAAGGTCTAATGGATTCTTAAAAAAAAAAACAGTGGCACTCTGGCAGTGCCAACAGAAGTGAAAACTAAAAAAAAGTACTTCCAGAACTTTTAAAGTAAAAATACTTGCATGGAACATTGATCGTAACGTAATATAAATAAAGAGCATAATTGCGTTTACAAAAATGAGGTGTCGGTAACGGTGTCGCGAGTTCAATTGTTGTTTCGCATCTCAAAAATGGCTAACGCGCCTAAAGAAGTTTTCACTTTAAAAAAAAAATAGTTTCGGCACGAATAGTCCTGCACCCTAATTGCGGTAGTTACAATCCGAGGGTTTGAAAGAAATTTCTAATAAATTGCTTCATAGGTTTGATAAATTCAATGAACGTGACTGAACTGTCAAAATGAAAGGTATTGCGATCGATTGCCATTTTATGTTTGTTACGCAAATACTCTGTAAAAATATATTATAGAAATAGATTTAAAAAAAATATTGATCACACATCGGTGGTAAAAATATTAAGAAAGTAGGTTTCACAAACTCAGCAAAGACTATCCAGTTTAATGTCCTAAAAATATCTAGATATAGTTTCCCAAACCCAGGCTCATCGGGCAGCACAGCTTCATCGTCGACGGTCTCCTCGAACCCTGTCACTTGTATCTACCTGATGTCCCGCACGGCCGTCATGATGGAGATGAGCTCCGAAGAAGTGCCGTCACATGTGACCGCGGCGCGGTTCCTCAACGCGTTGCTGGCGACTGAGGAGTTGGGTCTCTCGCAGCCTAGTACTAGGAGCTTGGCAGTCAATGTGTTCGCGTTGTGGATGTGCAGCCCATTATTAGGTAAGATGATTTAACAGCAACAGCATTAGCAAATTTTTCGAAAATGAACCTTATTTTTTTCGAAGATTTTCGGGACCTCTTCAAGGTAATTTTTCAAACCTTTGTGGTTGACAGACCAAAAATAGTTATCAACTCAAAATCTCGAGAAATCTCGTGATGTAGAATATTCGAACTCTGTTTCTTTTAATAAACTTTTTTTAGGGTCAGGACAATGAAAAAAAAAACCTATTCTATTCCAGAAATCCAACTAAAACCTCACCATTGCCCATGGAGGTTCTGGGCGAACTGGCAGAAGCTGGTCCATCGTTACGGCCACGGCTCGGAATCCAGACTCAATCGTGACCAGCCTGTGTTGCGACTACAAAGAAATGTTTTCTTTCCCAAACATCTAGAAGAAGGAATCAAGTAAGCAAGTTTTGACTAAAAATTAGCGAAGTGCCGAAAGCGGATAAGTAGTTTTATTTTTATTTTGATTCACGTAAACTGTTAGTTTATAGGACTGTAAGTAAAGCTAGAAGCTAGATAAAAATAATAGAAATCATAATGGTCCAAGAGCCTGCGACGACTGGTTTTCGCGGGCTCTTGGGCCATTATGATTTCTTTCATTCCTTCGTTATTTTATATAAGCTGAAAGTTTCTCTGTGTACGTCCCCAATACAGGTAAGCACGATCCCCGAATATGAAGTTTGGATCATGGTGGCTTTGGCAGGTAACGTGTGGCAAAGGTGTATAAAATTGCACTTAATTTACGTTATAGTATAAAAGCTGAATTTTATATTATGTTACTTGGGGAAGTATCAAAAGATGATTCCTTAGTTGTCTTAACTCTTGTCAGACACATTGAGAGTCTGTCGTAGGTGCGAGCGCGAGGAAACCATCGAAACTGTCTGACGAACTGAACTGAAACTGAATGAAAAGAAACTGTCGAACTGTCTAGTGTATTTTTAATTACGTTCTTGAAAACGGCTCTAACGATTTCGATGAAAGTTGCAATATTTGGTTCCTAAATTTTTTTATTGCGCAGCCTTCTGCGTGAAGTTCGAAACTGCCAAGTTATATCGGCCATATTGTACACATCGAATTCTCTGAGACTGATGTTTCATTTGATAGAAGATGCACACGCGGTGGTCCCAAACTTTTTGGTTTTGAATTTTCGTTTTTGCCTTCGACTTCCGATATTAATGTTTCACTTTGTATTGTTTTTTTTTTGGAATCTGGTTATATTTTTTGTTCCTTTCAGTTGTTATCCTAGATTATTCTCGCCGTGGTTGTAAGAGGTCATTGAACATGTTCTTCCAGGGACTCCCGCATCCAAGAACTGTTATACGAAGAGGCCCGTCACAACGTGGTGACGGGGAGGTATCCTCTCGAGAGTGCACAAGCGGTGATGCTGGGAGGGCTACAGGCGAGGATACAGTTAGGACCGTACGACCCACATCGACATACTGCTAGGTTCTTCAGGTTAGTAGAAGCATTGTTTGGCACTGTTTTTCAGGAAGAACAGCAAGTCTTCGTTTCTGGATTGAGAAAATGATCTCTTGGGTCTAGACGTTTTATCAATGTCGATAGCATAATTTAATTTTATAGCACGACCCCTATTGAAGTCGACTCCCCGCATAAATAGAGTTCGTCGTGTGCCGGCCGGTTACGTGACTAGTTACGGTCGGCACAGCACTATCCATGTCGCCCGCGGCCCCGACTGCCTGGTAGTTTGTGACGCTCAATAACCGCGCACGCGCTCGGCGACCATAGTCTTACGCCTCGCGAGCCGTCCATTTAGTTACAACTCTAAATTCTGTTTAATTTGATGTACATGTCGTTTCTTAAACTGTGTATATTGCTATAAACACAGTTTGCACGCACAATAGTTGGAGTGTTCTTTATCTAAAGTACGCCGACTATAATTATAACAAAAAAAAAACTGTTACTTGCCTATTTGTAGTTTTGCATAGGTTACCTAATTGATATTGATGGTATTGTTCTTTCTTCGGCTTCTTCTTTAAGACGTTCTGTCGTGTCATTCCTTACATGTACGGCAGGGCGCAGCAAGACAAATACCTGCCCAAGCACGCCCGCTCAGGCCGGTGGGCGGGCCTGCTGCCGGCGGGGCGCAAGGGTAGCCCGGAGGCGCGGCTGCTGGAGCAGGCGCAGCGCCCGCCCGCCGCGCCGCCGCGCAAGCTGCGCCACAAGTACCTCGCGCACACCAGGACGCTGCCCACCTACGGGTACCTACCTACACTTGTCTATAATGTTCATACCAATGGTACTCTCTGTGAGAGCCAAAGGCAGTCTGAAGTCTGCTGACGCGGTCACGTACGCAACGCAAGCTTTTAAACTGTGTTAGTTGGCGTGACAATCTCGCTCATATTGCCGTACTTTGTGTAACAGTGCACATAACGCACATTCGAATTCAGCTGTGATTTGGATCAAATATCTGATCGAAACTTTAGTAGCCCGAACAATAACGTTGACCGTCATACAGGGCGGCGTTCTTCCAAGGGCAGATTGAGCAACCAGTGCGCAGTCTAACAAGTCTGCTGACTCACGAGGACATCCCCGTGCTCGTTGCGGTCAACTCTAATGGCGTCTACGTCATTGATGACACGGAAAGCGTAAGTACTCGTATCATCCTCTTGGCCTCATCCTTTCAGTTCTCATCCCATTTCGAGTTGTTCATCTTTCGCACTTTCACTCATGGGTCTCTTTGGTCTTCACCGACTCTTATCCATACTTATTCTCAAAACTGTATAATTAGCTTATAATATTCTCACTGCTGGGACACAGACCTCTTCACTGTGACAGTGGGCCGAAATTTACCACGCGGGCCCAATGCGGGTTGGTAGATGTCCCAGGTCTTTGAATGTTTGGTTCTAGGATATGCCGGTTTCCTCACGATGTTTTCCTTCACCGTTTTGAGAGCAGTGGTGATGAAATAATTTACACAAAGTAAAGCGCCTGTCAGGGTTCGAATCCACGACCTACCACTCGTAAGACGCGGCCGTTACCACTGAGCCACCACTGCTCCTCTCAAAACTGGCTCAGCCTTAAAACAGTTACACAAGGGCCCCCAAGAAACTTCAATGCTTGTTGACTCACAGATCAAACCCCCCTGTGTTGTCATTTTTCGTCGGTTATTTTAAAAAAAATCTGCTGTTTCATAGAAAAGTGCAATACCTACGAGGTCAAAATGTATGGAACAGCTGGACACAGGGGGGTTCAGAATCATGTACTGAATCCATGGTAACAGTTTTCGCATCGATGTCCCTGCCACCCTGTATACACTAATCTCTAATCTACAAATAAAACGGCCATCGACTAATTATGTTACGCACATTATTAATTTACATTGTAGACTGTTCTGCTTGGTCTTCTCTACGAGGAACTGTCCTGGGACTTCGGTATACCATCAGACGACAGCGAAGACTGCCTGCCCTGTCTGTTCCTACAGTTCATGGTGGTAGAGAATGGGCTACGAGTCTCAAAGATACTGCAGGTAACAGCTTCGTTTATAGAACATGACAACAGCCAACTGTGATCAACAGGCTGTAACAAGGCGTGGTGATTAACACATTCGGTGCTGGGAGCCCTCCTGGAGGGTTCACTCAAGTCGCATATGGGATGCCGTGAGCCCTCACGAAGGCCTCATTTTAAATGTAGGTTTTTCTTAGCGAATTCGCCATTATAAACTGTGAAAATAAAATTAATTGTATAATTTAACAAGATTTCAAACCTAATGCCGGTGACACTCCTCGAGGGTTAACTTTAGCGCAAACTTAATGCCGGTGACTCTCCTGGAGTCAATTTGCAATAATATGTATGGCGGCATGGCGTATGAGCTCTATGAAAAATAGGCGGAGTAAAAATTAAAGCAAGTTCTCGTGAGACCATTATTATTGGGATAAACATCACCATACTGGAGAAAAATGGTCGATTTTTTACATGGCTGAACGTAAGACTTATTTTTAGGGTTCTGTACCCAAAGGGAAAAACGGGACCCTATTACTAAGACTCCGCTGTCCGTCCGTCTGTCACTAGGCGGTATCTCATGAACCGTGATAGTTAGATAGTCGAAATTTTCACAGATGATGTATTTCTGTTGCCGCTATAACAACAGATACCAAAAATCAGAATAATTATTTAAAGGGGCTCCCATACAACAAACGTGTTTTTTTTTTTTTTTGCTCCTTTTTTTATAGATAATGGTACGAAACCTTGTGTGCGCGAGTCCGACTCGCACTTGGCCGGTTTTTTTGCTCTACGATGTTTCCTAATTTCTCCTTTTTATATCAAAGTCAGTTTTTTTTTTTTGCATAGACCTGTATGAGAATTAGCTCATGCCGTGGTATATTTAAGCTGGCCAATAAGGTTATAGTGGAGCTGACAGTCTAGGGACTCCACGTAAAGTCAGAGAAATTTATTGTTTACCAATTTGATAACAAACTTTTAAGAGCGTTCATCCAAAAAGTTGGCAACGTCTCAGATAGCTGTCAAATATTTACCGGTTTTGATTAATTTGGCAATATTACTGTATGGAAATAAGAAATATGGCTAACTACTGAATTAGAATATTGATTACTAGCTGCGCCCCGCGGTTTCACCCGCATAAGTCTCGATCCCGTAAAAATATCGGGATAAAAAGCATCCTATGTCCTTCTCCGGGTCAAGGTCTATCCATATCCCAAATTTCATCCAAATCCGTTCAGCCGTTTTAGCGTGATGTCGTGACCAAGGGAAATAGGGATTCATTTATATATATATAGTTGAAATGCAATAATTAGTAACGTAACATCGAATATTTCGTTTTTAAATGTAAAAAAAAGTATTTGGAAACTTTCCAAATGCCTTTTTTACCCTTAAAACGGTTACAAAATCAAATTCAGTATTATAATTGCAATTCATTATTAATATTCTAGTTCACTAGTTAGCCATATTTCTTATTTCCATACAGTAATATTGCCAAATTAATCTAAGCAGGTAAATATTTGACAGCTATTTGCGACGTTGCCAGCTTTTTGGATGAACGCTCATAATTAAATTTATAAACTTTTGGTAGCTGTCAAATATTTTTTGACAGCTATTGGCGAGGTTGCCAACTTTTTGGATGAACGTTCTTAACTCTTAACCAGATACTTTGTTGTTCATCAGGTGTTCTCGAAACAAGCCATCATGATGGACACACTGATTGAACACTTCGCTGGCGAGTACAGGAAGAGGCTCGGACAGGAGACGCCCAGTGACCACGCTAATTACGACTATCATTCTGGTGGGTCTATAAAATTTTACCAGTAAGAGCACAAGTAAAACAAATATTACCTAAGGTCTATTTAAATCCTTGGTTCCAATTGATGATATTTCCACTTCAAACAAAACATCAACGTTATGTTACTGTAAATAAAATTGATTTTAGACTATTTAGTACTGTTGAAAAAGTTATAAAAAAATATGAAGTTGTAGCGCAAACTGAACCTTATGTGTAGGCATTACAGTTGTTTTTCCTAAAACTCGTGTTTGTTTACATGTTTGGCAAATAAATTGCGAACGCAGTATACACTATGAATTGGCTTGAAGTGCGCTGTCATCCCTCTGACATTTTTGACAGCTCACTCCATCTAAGTTCGGCTCTTTGGTTAGCCTGATCCGAAAAATCCGCGCTTATTACCATTGAGTTAAATGTACTACGTAGTACATTTAACTCATTGCTTATTACACAATAAGCGCAGATTTTTATATTTATCAATTATTAAAATCTACAAATCAATTGTAGATTTCAATCATTTTCGTCAATCTAAAGTTTTAAATGTTTTCATTTACATACTTACTAACTTTTTAAACTGTTTTCGACTGACGGAAAGCGGTTTAAAACGTGAGAAATTCACACTTGAATATTTTTTCAGATTCAGGCAGCATATCCCTGCCCCCTCTATCCAGGCCGGATTCCCCGCAGCGCAGGCTAGCCAACAAGCTGTCCCGGCTAGCCCTCGCCACTCACGACGGCAGAGGAAACCTGCTAGGGGGAGCTGGTGATTGGAACACTGACCTTAACTACCCTCGACCTTCATGGATACTGCCTAAGCACTAGAGAAGAATGGGCAACTATTGCCCAACTGTGGGTGATATCAGACACAAGAAAATCAACGGATATAATGTTCCCACTGCTTGGATTCAAGCTTCCTCTCTGTGAGAAGGAGTGTCCCGTAATCTACCAGGCAGGTCAATATCACGTTAGTGAATGAAGGACTGATAAATAAAGTACTATGTGCGTATACAGGTTGTAATCGTTCAAATCTAAGGCCGATTTCCGGCCACCGTAGGCGGGCTTACGGACGGTGACAATGGGTAGCTCGCCGTCCGATAAGGACCAGGCCCGGGTCGACGGCGCGTTGTGTTCCACGCGCGCCTCAAAGAGATGTCAGCAGAATTGACGGGGTCCGTTAGGGCCGATGCCTGCCGGGGGTGCGAATAAAACTGAAAGGGCGATCGTGGCCCCCGGCAACAGAGCAACCGAAGGAACACGGGTGGGTTTTAGTCAGTAAGAGTCTGACACGCCCTCCCGCTCCGCCCAGAGCGGGAGAAGTTATTTGATAATTTCCCACCCAAAAAAAAAAAGAAAGGCTGTAATCGTTCAGTGTCAATAAGTAATTTCATTTAATGTAGACAGTTCATGGAACTTAATTTCGATTTCACCTGTTATGTGTTAACACTGCCGAAAGTTGATAATAAACGTTACCACCCTTGATCAGCACGCGTAGCGTGACAACCTTAGAAACGGGTTTTGTCGACGGAAGAATAGACAAAATGACAGATTGTGATTGTTTATCTGTCATTTTGTCTATTCTTCCGTCGACACAACCCGTTTCTATTGTGGTGATGCTAAGCGTGCTGAAGTGAAATTGGAACATTTCGGTAGTTAAAATAAATCAGTGGTATGTATGATAGATAGGTGAGGATGCACATTAGCATTGTATAGTCAAATAATAGCTTAATTTGAGAGCTACGGGTCTGATTGTAGTACTTCATAAAGTTTTTCTTTGAAGTTATTATGTCTCAAATAAAATTAATCTATGTAATAAAATTGAAATGCTGTTCGTTGGTTAGCGCATGCGCATCACTTCAGAAAGGCTGGACCGATTTGGCTAATTTTTGTTTTAAAAAATTCGTAATTGTCCGAATCAGGTTCTAACGGAAAGAAAAATTGAAAAGTTGCCGTACTAAGTGAAAGTGCATTTTCTAACGGAATTTTGTATAAATTATTGACATTTGAACAGGATAACGTCAGTCGGTTGTAAATAAAAATCTTATTACCAAATAAACAAGTTTTATTTATAAATAAATAAAAATCAATAGAGGAATGATTTAAATCAACATTATTACATTAACATATATCCTACCATAATAAAACGTAACGTTGCGTTGGCGTAAATAATTTGTCTAGAAACAAAATGTCTAAAAACTATTTTAAAAGACCACATATTACCTACTCATTGCTTGGCCACAACAACAACTATCAAAACATTGTCTCCGAAAACCAATATGTACCTATATGTAATATGGCATCAACGCAAAGTGTTATCTATCCACCAAGCATGACAAACTATAGTTTGACCGGGACCGCTGTTCCACGCCTAGGTATGCGCGCGATGCGACGGGCGGAGGGAAGGTCAGTGCAGGCCGCTCATACGCCAACGCTCACGGCGCGCGGTGTCCCGACTGCCGCTCATTCTTCAACGCTGCCTCCCGCCTCGCCACGCATTCAGTCGCGGATCAGTGGTCTCACTCAAACTATAAGAAACGCTGGAAAGGCTGACATAAGAAAGAAAGAAAGAATAACTTTTCATTTGTGAAAAGGGTTCTACCGATCCAACACGATTTAACGGAACGGAACGGAAAAGGAAAGGTGGATGGTGTGACCAGTTTGAGACAAGAAAAGATAATGATTGTAGAGCTATGAAGGAACAGGATGGAGAATTCCTCTATCCTCTATTGAAGAAAGACTCCAACTAGACGGAGATTTCGCTGTAAACTTTTCTTGCGCGATGTAAAATTTGTGTGACGTCACGTTTTGCGTAGTTCGTATGAGGCAGTATACATGTCACCACAATCATTATTACAATCAGTTTCCGAAACAAAGTTTCCTGACCCATCGTCAATCTCAACCTCCTCCCTCCTCTGCTCCTCAAACCTTCTACTACTTCTACGACCTCCTGGTGTGGCGGATCCGTACCGCCCTGTTGTACTCTTTGAGCAGCGGGTGCTTCTCCAGGTAATCCATGAGCACCTTGAACCTAGGGCCAGAGAGGTCCCGGTGGCGCGTCAATCTTACCTCCAGAGCGTGGACTTTGAAGGACAGTTCAGCACTGTGGAAGTAATGGTTTAATTATTTAGGTGATCACACTTTAAGAATTTGTTTTGTTCAGTGCATATCTGGCTGATAGCAGACTTAATAAAATAAAGGTAGAAAGTAAAACCCTACGATAAATACGCAAACTCAAAAGGTATTAACAATACATCACAGACAGACAAAATAAAAATAAGATCGGTTTTCGTATCGCTGGAGTCACACGACGCTTCCAACGATGCCTCGTTAGTCAAAATATGACTAGTAGTTTAGGAGTTATGAGGAAATAGATGATCATACATACATATAGATAGCCTGTTAAAATGATAAACCCTCCTTTGGCTTTGTCGTAGTCAGGTAAAAATAGCTAATCAATAACTTGACAGGACAATTTATAGGAAATACAGGGGACGAAAACTTCTATAAAAGGAGTTCGGGGAAGTGAGCAAAAGTGTAGTGTATTATCGGGTAGGTATTGCAGTCGAAGTAGTATGGCCAGGAGAAGAGTTCTGTGGAAAAGGAAATTTGGTAAGAGAGCAGAAAGATGATGGTCACCTAATTTTGTTGGTCTCTAAAAAAACGGGAAAGTAATTAAGAATCAAATAACTACATACCTTGTTGCGAAGTAAGCAGCCTCTTTTTCCGCTGTAAGAATGAACTGGTTTGCTAAGTACCAGAGCCTCTTAGTCTTGTATTCAGAGTTGAACTGGAGAAAAGTTGTCAAATTAATCACGAGACGACAGATCCTATGTCATCAATTAAAAACAAACATACATTTTGACTACAACCGGTAAATATTAAATAATTGTGTCTAGTTTTCGACCATAATTCGACAGAATCAGAAAAAATTGCACTTTAAACTAAAGTACAGTTTCATTACAACTAGCATGGTATTGATAAAGGCAGTTAATTACCCTTTTTAACTTTGTTATTATGAAGGCAGCTGATGCAATCCTCTAAACTCAATAACCTAAGGTATAATTTGGCGTAACTTCGAAAAGGAGTCCTAAATACAGCCCAAAGTGTTGCCCGTGGCCTCGTGTGCGTGTTTTCTAAATTTCATCATTTTATAAAGAAGCTTATTACCTTCTCCAGGTTTATACATGAAAGGTAACAGACAGATAGATCTACTTTCGCATATTTAATATTATGTATGGGTGTAACATAATACCTTATCAAACCTCTCCTGAACAATGTGCTGTCTTGTCAGTTGCTTGGCCTTAAAGTCGTTGATACACTGTTCCTTGATCAGAGTGGCCTCTCTCATAGAGATCTGCGAGCCTGTCCCATGGCCCGAGCCGAACATCCGAGCGAGGTATGGGGCCAGAGGATCTATCTCTGCTTCCTTCTCTCTCTCTGACACTTCAGCTTTTTTGAGTTCCTGGAGAATTTGTCGTGAGGTTAAAGACTACTGTTCGGGGTGCAACTAGACTGCAGTCGATCAAAGACTTCGTAACATATTTTGAGACATAATTATGATTAATACAGGTGACATTATGTTGAGCTATCAGTTTTGGTCGATGCACCATCATCATTATCATTTCAGCCGAAAAACGTTCACTGCTGGACATAGGCCTCCCCGAAGCACCGCCAATTCGACCGATTCTGTGCTTCCCGCATCCAGCGGATTCCTGCGGCCTTCAGAAGGTCATCGGTCCTTGCCTTTTGGGTGATTTTTAACCTTCTGATAAGTTTCAGTGCCATAGGTTTCGTCTTGAGACACTACGATATGTGGGACAAGAATATATTGCGTAGCTTCCCGAACGCTGCCCAGCCGAGTCGGATTCGACGATTGACCTCTTTCTCGAAGTTGGACCTACCTAGCTGGACAGTTTGTCCTAGGTAAACATACGCGTCCACAACTTTGAGCGTAGCGTCTCCGATCTTCATGAGTTACATGGGCATTTGACATGACCTTTGTCTTGTCCATTTTAATTTTAAGACCCACTCTTACAGAGGCTCTACTGAAGTCATCGAGCATTGTACTGAGGTACTCCATGGTCTCAGCGATAACTAGGTCGTCGGCAAACCAAAGGTTAGTGATATACTCGCCATTGATGTTGATGCCTAGCCCTTTCCAGTCCAGAACCTTGAAGACATCGATGCACTGGTGAGTATTAACTTCGAAACTACTTCGACGATGCATTTTCTTACGGTTTACCAAACTTTATAGTTTTATTTCCTGATTTATGCGAGCTCAAGAAAACCAGAGAGCACTAAGTCTTTGGACTTAGTGCTCTCTGGTTTTCTTGAGCTTGGTTTTGTTTAAAGATCACAGTCTTTTAGACCCCTACAGGAAAAATGCATTGATTGTGGGATTTGGTATAGTAGATTCTATATTCGGTGTAATAATTAATTGACTGGCTGTACCTAGGTTACTGTGATTCCCTGTCCTCTGTCATTATATCTATGCTTACCTGATCAGCCCACCCCTTCTGAGCAACCTCGTTCCTCTCGGTATCATAGAGCGCGACGTACAACTCCGGCTCGGTAAGCTCGTGGTACCGCTGGCGCAGATAGCTGTTGATGTCGGTCTCCCGGTCTCTGTTGTGTTTGCAGGTCTTGTATTCCTGGTCTATGTTCTCGCATAGTGAGTAGTACACGTCTAGGGGACGGGGGCGCTCGGCTATCGGGTCAGCCTGAGATGGGATATGAAAAGGAGTGGTGCTGTTAACATGGTTTGATTATAGTTGGTGGCATATTATTCGTTTGACTTGTTTTTTTTTTATTTTCACGAATTAATTCGTGATCCGCACGTGGGAACCCGCGAAATTATGATTTTTTTGTTTTTAGCAATTTTCAAATCTGTGTCTGGTTCTATCTTGATAAAAAAATTCGTTTTGTCAGCATTTCATGAAAAAGTCATTTAATGGAACAAATCTAACTTAGGGAAATGAATTAATGAATTTAATGATTAATATCTGGATGACCGACTTTTTTTTTGAACTACGTTTTTTAAAAATGAAACCTAGCTAGATCAATTTATCGCCCCCGAAACCCCCGGCATACTTAAATTTCATGAAAATCGTTGGAGCCGTTTCCGAGATTCAGATTATATATATACATATACACAAGAATTGCTCGTTTAAAAGTATTAGATAATCCTGTAAATATACATATTTGTAGATACAACCTGACACAGATTGCAAATTGCAAAAAAAAAAACAAGAAAATTTGAAGTTCGCGGGCTTCCATTGCGGATCCACCTTAAGGCAGCAGTGTATGCATTTTTGATCAGGTATAGTCGATCTCGGTTGCTTTATCACTTTTGACAATAGTTTCCTCAAACTCGAAACTTCCCTAAGGTTGAAACCATCTAACTGTCACTTATACAAATACACCTTGTCGTTATATGTATGATGTCCAAGTGACATTCAACCTTAAAAAGTGAAGAAGTAATTGGGAGGAGGACTTATACATCGCGTTCTCGAAAATAGATCATAAAAGTTTGAATAATGGATTATCATCATATCATTTTTTATACGGAAATAAGGTCGTGCGTTTGAATTCATTCTCATCAACATTATCTTATTATATTATAGCAATTACGTGCCACTATGTTTTGTATACGCTAATCTCCGAAATGATCCAATCGATTTGAATGCAATTTTGTGAATGTGTATGGTTGGTCCCAACTTGAAAGATAGGAGAGTTTTAGACCCGGTAGGTGGTGCTCCGTGAGAAGCAGGGGCGGGTCGGTATAAATATAATACAGAAGAACACAAGCACATACAATATATCCCGAGGTCTTTTCTGGATAGAACAGAATCTTTCCACCAGTTTCTGCCAAGTTAGGTTTGATGAAGTTCCTGGTGTTATTTGTGACGAAGTTATAAGCGTACTGGTACAGGATGTCTATGGTATTGTCCTGGATGTGGAAGATCTTCTTCCAGACGTCCTTCTTCGCAGGTATGTCGAAATTACGGCTGTATGTCTCCGTAATGTCTTTCACTTTGCGTTTTGGTTCTACTTTTGTGCCTGGTGTGTAGACAATTTTTCGGGATTCCAGTCTGTAATGAAGATTATTATGTCAGCGGTTATGACTTTTAAAAGATTGTTAAGAATATTATTTTTTGTGTCGGCTATAGTTTGACCGAGACCGCTGTTCCGCGCCTTAGGAATGCGCGACGAGGCGATTGGGAGCGTTGAGGAATGAGCGGCGGGCGGGACTCCGCGCGCCTTGATCATTGACGAATGAGCGCCCTGCACTGCCCCCCGTCTCGCCGAGCACATATCTAAGGCGCGGAACACTGGTCTCGCTCAAACTATAATAAAGATATAAATGTAGTTAAACAGTAAAACCATGAATGCTTTAAAAAAAAATGGGAATTCCTGAAATAAACTCACCTGTCAGGCCGATCAGTGTAATATTCTTCGAAAATTACAGGACTACAGACTAGCTTGGTAAGATGATCAAGACGAGGGTAGTAGTTGAACTCCAAGACGCGGTCACCTTCAACACTAGTTACCGGCGCATCCATTGAATATTCGTGTTCTGGAGACAAAAAACAACGAACGAAAGAGTGAATGATAAGGAAAGCATATTCATTCAGCACAGAGAATCTAACAAGTAATCGAATGAAAAGTTTTAAGAGCACAGCAGACGGACGGTGTTCTAAAATTACGGTTAATCTATTGATGTATGATCTTCTAGACAGAATGTGCGGAACATTGTAGTGTGACCATCAGCGTGATAGTTGTTGAGAATAATGATTTTGAACTTTTTTGAAACGTACGTTAATTTAAAATAATATGTCGTCTTGACAGTGTAGGTACCTATTGTATTTTCGGGCTTCATATTTTTTTCCTCAAGTTCTATCTGTAAACTCAATCATGTCAGGGTTATGTCTGTTTTCGTAATTCTAGGTGACACCAAATTTAAAATAAAAACGCGGTGCTGGATTTTCAATGCTCGGCCCAGCGCCAACAGTCGATAATCCAGTGCGCTTTTATGTAGGCATTCATGTAGGTGTGTAGTGAAAACGGGCATAAGTCTTTAATCTCGTTAAAGATAAAGATATGTTCATTTGCAAATATGGGTCCAGTACCTATATGGTCATAATCTGCCTAACCGTTTCCCAACTATGTTGGGATCGGCTTCCAGTCTAACCGACTGCTTATCTGACCTCCACAACCCAGTTACTGGGTAACACGATACCCCTTGGTAAGACTGGTTGTCAGACTGGCTTCTGACGTCTGTCAAAGATCTGTAAATGACAGCCGAGCTAAGCTAACGGCTTTACGTGCTTTCCGACACACGGAGGGATCTTGGCATGTAAAGATGGTCACCCATCTACGGATCAACCGCGGCAGAGTTATAACCTGATCGATCGACCCGTACGGCTGTTATTACTTAGCCACAAGGTGACTGACGATATAAGGTGATATAAGGAATAGTGTTGTGATTGTAATAGGTATGATAATAGATATGAAGAATCACGTTCGTGGAAATAGGGAAATAAGAAAGGAAAAGAAAAACTCAGAAAACATTGTACGATGGTTGCTTTTCAAACGTCAAGTTACAAGCATATTAAATTTCGAATATCTTTTTATCGACATTATTAATGACATAAAACCTAACAAAAAGTATCTTCCAAATAGATTTTACAACATCCGCCCTTAATGGAAATAAAAAGATAAAGTAGTAATGCTAAACACAATTGAAAATAATAAAACATTACTACCAGACTAAACACAAATACAAAATATAAACCGACGAAAAATAAATAAATAGAAGATTATTCTACTTGTTTATCACTAAACCCATATTAACAACGCACCTAAGATGAGCTATGCGCCTTAAGGGCTTGGTTAAAACATCGGCTGTCATTTTATCCGTAGGTATAAACTTTATATTTATAACACCCTCAGTAACCTTTTCACGAATAAAATGATATCTCGTATCAATGTGTTTGGTTCTATTGTGGTGGATTGGATTTAGCACAAGTTTCTGTGCACTTTGACTGTCGTTGTATAGCAACACCCTATCAGAAAAACCAGTAATGTCACACACTAACCGTCTGAGAAAAATAGCCTCCTTTGCAGAACTGGTTAAGGACATATACTCAGCTTCTGTAGACGATAAGGCTACCGTCGGCTGCTTCTTACACTCCCAGCTAATAGGTCCGCCCGCTAGCGTGAAGTAGAAACCAGTGTACGACCGACGGTCATGTACACAGTTCGCCCAGTCAGCATCCGTGAATCCACACAAACGTCTACCGACTTTCCTGTAAGTAATACAGTAATCCATAGTACCCTTCAAATACTGTAACACTCTTTTAGCGGCCAACCAATGCCTCTTATCGTAACAGTTATTAAACTGACTTAAATAGCTTTTGGCATAAGCTATATCGGGTCTCGTATTCACAGCTAGGTACATTAAACATCCTATCAAGTTTTGGTAAGGATATTCACCAAGAGATGATGGATTACCTTTCTCCAACTTGTTATTCTCCAAAGGTGTAGACATCTCCTTACAATCTCTCATATTAAACCGCTCCAACACTGCCTGAATAAAGGTCTTCTGACTGACCGTGATTTTATCGTCAACACGGTTAATATTTATGCCTAAACAATATGATAATGCACCTAAATCTTTTAGCGAGAAAAATTTTTCTAAGTCATTTTTGACAGCGTCAAACAAACATTTTTCTTTGTAAAAGACAATTAGATCGTCAACATAGACTGCAAGTATTATGATTTCATTACCAAACTTTTTCAAGTAAACACATGATTCCGCAGATGTTCGTGCAAAGCCAATTTTCGATAGAACTTGATGCAATTTGATATTCCAGGCTCGAGCTGCCTGCTTCAAACCATAAATTGATTTTCTGAGCAAACAGACTTTACCTTCTGCCCCGCGCTCAGCAAATCCCTCAGGCTGTTGCATGTACACCTCCTCCTCTAAGTCCCCATTGAGGAATGCGGTATCAACATCCATGTGTTGGATCTTTAAATCCATTTCTGCCGCCAACGCTATAAGCGTACGTAGAGATGAATTTCGAACTACAGGGGCAAAAGTCTCGTTATAGTCAGTCCCCCAAACTTGACTAAAACCTTTCGCAACTAGTCGCGCCTTATGCTTAACTATTGCACCGTTCGCGTCCCTCTTTACCTTGAATACCCATTTACACGGTATAACCTTTTTATTTGGTTTATCCACTAATGTCCAAGTCTGCTTTTTCAATAAGGCATTGTACTCATCCTTCATTGCGGAAATCCAGTTATCTTTATCATCGCTATTAATAGCTTCACGATAACTTTTCGGATCATCACACAACAAATCAACACCGTGAGTGCCATATGAATAATAATCTGGAGGTTTACGTACTCTATTAGGATATCTTCTCTCAGGACATACATCGTTGGGTTCATCTGAAGGAACCAAGGACAGATCACGTTGTTCACCTGAATGTAGAGACTCTGTGTCGCCAACCCCACCAGCTTCATCAGTCGCGTCCACAAAATCGTCAATTTGCTCTACCTCCATGTCCACACTTTCTGAAGTAGGTGAAGAAATAGAAGCAGATGAGATAGAAATCTCCTGTGGCGATGTGGTATCTGAAGAAGTTTGTGAAAAAAGATTAATGACATTAGGGCTCACAACAACTTCAGGCTGAACAGATTTATCCTTCAATCCTGAAAAATTATTTTCAAAGAACGTAATATCCCGTGACTTAATCAACCTCCGAGGGTTTTCCGCGCTACGGAAATAATAACTCCTTGGATCGTCTGAATATCCAACAAAGATATGTTCAGAAGTTTTCATGTCAAGCTTAGTTCTCTGACATGAAGGCACGTGAACTAAAGCTCGGCAACCAAACACCTTTAAATGAGACAGGTCGGGTTTACTACCACACCACATTTCATATGGCGTCTTACCATCAAGTGCACGATGAGGTGACCTATTCTTTAAATAAACACTAGTCTCAACAGCATCCTGCCAAAAAGCTTTCGACAGAGAGCTATGTGCTAGCAAGGAACGGGCCTTCTCCACAATACTACGATTGCAACGTTCACTTACCCCATTTTGTTGAGGGCTGTATGGTACAGAGGTTTCATGTCGAATCCCTTGAGCCTGCAAATAATCTGTCAGCTCCTTGTTGACATACTCAGTACCATTGTCTGACCGAAGGGTTTGAATCTTACTGCCAGTCTGTCTCTCAACAAGTGCTTGGAAAGCACAAAAATACTTCTGAACTTCTGTCTTAGATGACATACAATAAAGGGATATAAAACGTGTATAATCATCTACAAAAATAATAAAGTATTTATTACCTTTAAAAGATTCAGTGGTCAGGGGACCACAAACGTCCGTATGGACCAATTCTAATGGTGACGAAGCCTTCTTATACTTTATCCCTTTGAAAGGCTTCCGGGCCTGCTTACCTTCTACACAAGGTACGCATGGTTCTTTGTCAACCTCAGTATACTCAACACCAACAGCTAGACCTTTTTTGAGTAGATCCATACCAATACGGCAGAGATGTCCTAGACGCTTATGCCAAAGCTGAAACTGGGACAAATTAGTGTGAACATTATAAGCTGAAACACCTTGCGGTTTTACTGTACAATCTAAAGTGTACAATCCACCACAAATAGAACCATGTAAAACAGGATCATTTATAAAAGAAACATCATTAGAATAATAAAAATTACAGCCATTCGTATCAAAAACAATCGAGAAACCTTTCTCTACTGCCTTTTTGACTGAGAGTAAATTACAATCTAGGCCAGGAACATGTACAACATTTTTAATCTTCTTGAAATCGGTTTTTGTGTCAATAGCAACATCTCCTAAACCCACAGCCGGCAAACTTTTACCATTTGCTACAGTTATCTTCCCATCACAGGGTCGGTAACTATTAAACCATTCAGCATGTGGAGTCATGTGAGTAGACGCACCAGAGTCGATAATCCACTTCTCAGACATCTGAATACTTGGTGCAGACAAAGCCAATTCCTTGACACCATCCAAAGCCAATTCCGTGACACATGCATCCATATTCCCTGAACTAGAAACATTCATTCCCTTATCTTTAGAACAATTTTCTATAGAGCAACTCGCCTTTGCCTTTTTCTCCTTCTTTTTGAGAGGACAATTAGGACTCTTGTGCCCTGGCTTCTTACAACGATAGCAAATAACCTGCCTGTTAGCATTCAACGCAGCCACATCATCTTTAGTCTCCTTCGTCATTTCACTCAACAACTTAGTCCTCACCAAATCTGTTGTGACTTCAACGCTCCCATTCTCAAGCGCCATTATCATAGGCTCGTAGCGAGACGTTAGACCTCCCAATATAATAGCTGCTAAAGAACTATCTTCTATAGTTTTGCCAATATCGGCCAGGTCTAGTGCTGTTGTAGTTATTGCATTTATGTAAGCTTCTAAATTAGAAAAGTCAGATAAGGTGTACCTGTACAACTTACGTTCCAACGACAGTTTACGACCCAAACTTCGATCCTCGTAGGATTTCATAAGAGCATCCCACGCTTGCTTTGCGGTCTTAGCTGGTCGAACAACCGAAATAGCAGCGCCATCCACAGTAAGGCATATTTTAGAAAGAGCCTTTTCATCCTTCCGTACATCGTCGGCCGTCTTATTGCCTTCGACAACTACTCCGCTTATGGTTTCCCACAATCCTTCATGGATTAATAGCATTCTCATTTTAAATTTCCACACAGTGTATCCTTCTCTATTACAAAGTATCGGAATACCATTTAGTGACATACCAGAAACTGCAGACGACATATTTTCACCACCAATCTCCTTTTAAATTCGATCGTAGATAAAATATACAAAGCTTCGTGCTGATAACGTGTTGTGATTGTAATAGGTATGATAATAGATATGAAGAATCACGTTCGTGGAAATAGGGAAATAAGAAAGGAAAAGAAAAACTCAGAAAACATTGTACGATGGTTGCTATTCAAACGTCAAGATACAAGCATATTAAATTTCGAATATCTTTTTATCGACATTATTAATGACATAAAACCTAACAAAAAGTATCTTCCAAATAGATTTTACAACAAATAGGTTCAACCATATTTTACCTGTAGGCATGCAAAAGTTACTAGTTTAAGATAGACTTACTCAAGAGGTGGTCCCGCCTGCCGATTCCAAATACTTCTTTAACCGTTCGCTTTACGTGGTCAAACTTTACAGTCAGCATCTTGTCTGCTCTTTGCTTGTACCATTCAAACCTGAAATTTATTAAAACTGTGTGTTATTTGCCTTCATTTGTTGCCGTTTTTAGGTTTTAATGTTTAGTAATTGTGTTTGAAGATGAATTCTAGCGAACTAATTTTGATAAACTTCTTCTTGGCAAATCAAGTTGAAATTTTGTATACTACCTACTCGTTTAAATCAGAATATGAACGCGAATATTAACAATGAAATTATAATAATAATCAAATACCTATATTTATTTTATGTCTTCACAAATGTACAGTGATAGTGCTTAAGGATCAGTTTACATTTGTGAGAGACTGGTTAACGATCGAGAACGCCTGTGGTAAAGGTCACCAGGGACCACGCTACATTTGTTCAAGCTTTACATTGGAAGCAACGCATGTGCTATAAGTCACCAGGGACCACGCTACATTTGTTCAAGCTTTACATTCGAAGCAACGCATGTGCTATAAGTCACCAGGGACCACGCTACATTTGTTCAAGCTTTACATTCGAAGCAACGCATGTGCTATAAGTCACCAGGGACCACGCTACATTTGTTCAAGCTTTACATTCGAAGCAACGCATGTGCTATAAGTCACCAGGGACCACGTTAAATTTGTACAAGCTTTACATTGGATGCTTTCATGACACTGAAGAGAATTAATAGATAATGTAAGAAAGTAAAATTAGTGAGGATCAAACTCAAACCTTTAATGGAAATGTAAACTATGAAATAACAAGCTTACGTGGTCAAAAGCTCGTTAAGAGCGTAGTCTTGGTAAATTTTAATCCTTTTGACGATTCCATCATTTTGAGAGTACGGCGAGAACTTCTCTAGAATTACCTTCTTGAAGTGGATCACTTTGTGTTTCCCTGGGTACCGTTGTTCGTATTCTGAAAATCAAGATCAAGGGTAGAAGCATCCCGCTGAGAGTTTCTTACATCATGAGTGTAAGTCAGACACCAATCCATTTGCTACAAGTAGTGATTGGTATGGTTTCCACCTAACTTTTCAAGTAAGTCGAGTAACGTCTATAGAAAATGCACGAATAGCTTAGACGTACACGCAAACATTAAATTATGAACGTTTGCATGTAGCTCTAAGCTATTCGTAACAACAGTACGAAACACAAACAGTAGCCAATTATGGTTACTGTTTGATCACAGGATCACGATACAATATAACATTAAAAAAAACCCTATCCAATCCGTGAGGGTGTTGTTAGGTATCATACTGAGAGTCTATTTATGTGATAATTATCAGCAAAAACTAAAAAAAAGTTTTTTTTTCAATGGGGAATTTTGCCGGGTATTACATTACATGGGGCGCGGGCGGCCGTCGTTTAGCGCGTGTCTAAAAGTCATAACTTATGACCCCTTATAAAAATTTGCTCATTTTTAATGAATTTGGGGTAATTTTGGTACTAAAAATGTGATTTTTAAATAGCAATAACTTTCAATAATAATTCGATTTTTTGTTACTTTTAGGTAATGTTATTGCAGTACCTACGAGCCCCTTTCGGATAGGACAGGGTTTTTTTTACATATTGTAAGGGGACATCGACGTGCAAACTGTACCATGAATTCAGTACATGATTCTATACCCACCAGCGTTGAATTGCTCTAATAAGACTGAATTAGGTGTTCGAAGCCTTTTTCCAAATTATTATTTTTTACATCTAAAACTAAATATTTAGTGTTACGATATTAATTATTGTATTTCATAATTAATATTTTAGTGCATCATAGAGAGATATTTCATATTTCCATAGAGTAATATTGACAAATTAATTAAAGCAGGCTTTGGCTATTAATAGGCTTTATTTATGTGTGTGTCTTTGGCTTTTTTTCTTTCTTTCTTTTCTTTTCTTTACATATAGATATGGAAGAGGGAGGTCTTCTGACACAGGTATCTTCATACTTAAGAGAAGGCCTCTACAATTTATTTGTCAAACCTGTTGATTTCGAAATAACGGCTCGATCCCGTAGAAATACCAGGATAAAAAGTATCTTATGTCCTAAATCAGGTTTTGGTCTACCCATGTGCAAATTTCATCCGAATCCGTTCAGCTGTTTTAGCGTGAAAGCGTAACAAACAAACAAACTCACTTTCACAATTATAATTTTATACAGTTAGGATTAGGATAAAGATTGGACGAGGAGCTTGTGGCTAAGTAATAACAGCCGCACGGTTCGATCCATCAGGTTAAGCTACGCTTGCCGAGGTTGGTCTGTGGATGGGTGACCATCTTAACATACCGAAACTCCTCCGTGCCTCGGAAAGCATGTTCAGCCGTTGGTACCGGCTGTCATTCGTGGATCTTTGACAGTCGTTACGGGTCATCAGAAGCCCGAAAGTCCGACAGCCAGTTTTACCAAGGGGTATCATCATTACCCAGTTACTGGGTTGTGAAGGTCAGATAGGCAGTCGCTCCGTGTGTGAAATACGGTATTTAGCTGCATCCGGCTAGACTGGAAGCCGACCCCAACATAGTTGGGAAAAGGATGGGCAGATTGATTAGTTAGGATTAGGAAAAAACAGGTAAGCATTGGACAGCTATTTCCGACGTTACCAACTTTCAACCTTAAGTCAACATTACAAAGTCTACAACCCACCATCACCAGTAATGTCCAGCTTCTCCACCCAGCTGGTCGGCATGTCCAGGTGCTTCTCAGTATCCGTAGCAGTTTTCTTGTCAGATATGTCGATGCCGGTAAACTGTCTCCTGTAGAAGGGCTCCCCAACCAGCAGGTGCTCCCAGCAGTTCAGGTCACTGAGGTCGTAGTTGAGGGCACCGGGACCTTCTTCTGTTTCTTTCTGAATATTCGCCTGGGTTGATGGTGAGATTTTGTAGATGTGTTAGTTGAAAAGTTTAGAAGTAGAAGATAGTAGAAGAAAGAAAGAGATAGTATATACTAGCTGCGCCCCGCGGTTTCACCCGCATAAGTCTCAATCTCACGGGAATATCGGAATAAAAAGATTATATGTGTTAATCTAGGTTATAATCTATCTGTGTGCCAAATTTCATCTAAATCCGTTCAGTAGTTTTTGCGTGAAAGAGTAACAAACATCCATTCATCCATCCTCACAAACTTTCGCAATTACATATATAATATTACATAAATCAATATTGTAAAGGATGGGGACTCGCACAGGAAGATTATAGAAAAAACCGGCCAAATGCGAATGCAAATGTCGGACTACGCAAAATGAAGGGTTGTAAAAATACATGCACTCCCATACATTCCCACTGCAAATGTAAATTTGTACGCACAATATTGAGAGATTTACCATGTTATTTTAAGACTATAGACTTCTTATACGTTTTCCTGTAATTTATGAGTGAAGAACCATTCTCTGTATTTTTATCAAAATTTTAGTCTCAGTAGTTTCGAATATTTTCGAAATAGAAGATATGGAATGGTCATTTTTCATCTATTTTCTTAAATATTTTAAAATTTATGTTAAAATTATTTAAAAAAAAATTAAGATCCTCGCAACAAGCCATTTTATTTGATACTAGCTGTGCCCCGCGGTTTCACCCGCATAAGTCTCGATCCCGTAAAAATATCGGGATAAAAAGTATCCTATGTCCTTCTCCGGGTCAAGGTCTATCCATATCCCAAATTTCATCCAAATCCGTTCAGCCGTTTTAGCGTGATGTCGTGACCAAGGGAAATAGGGATTCATTTTTATATATATAGATGTCACACACAAAACATTTCTTTTTCTTGTTTTCCCCCCAAAAGTGACACCTATATTTAAAATTCATTTATTTACGTTACACGTTCATGTTTGGGTCACAGAAATACATATGTGTACCAAATTTCAACTTAATCGGTCTATTAGATTCGGAGCAAATTGGCTGTGACAGACGGACAGACAGACAGACACACGAATGATCCTATAAGGATTCCGTTTTTCCTTTTGAGGTTCCGTACCCTAAAAAGTGTTAAAGCTCCCGAAAACAGACGCGACATGATAGCGCGCCTGTTTGTAAGAGCCTTTATTTTTTTTATACAGTGTTTTCATCAACACGAATTATTTCCTTCGAAAAACATGCTTTAAAAACTAATCAAACTTACATAATAATTCTCATTATTATAGATACTCTCAACGTGCTGGTACTGCTCCGCATTCAATGGGTACGCTTTCCCCTCGCTAGGTTCAATGAAGAACGGCTCTTCGATCCCCATGTTGGGTGGCACCACCAGGATCCAAGCGTGTGTGCGCCAGCCGTCGATCTCATCGGGCGGTGGCTTTTCTAAGTCCTGCAATTGTACATGGCGGAAGTAAATAGGTAAAAGGAAGCAATACAGAACGTCCCACGGATATGCCACATGGAGGGAAAGTACCTTGAATATTGTAGATGGAACATTTTACTGAAAGATGACATTATTTGAATTTAAAAAACAATTTAAACTGCATTCATGGATATTAAAATAATTACATGGTTGAACCGGGAATCGAACCCGTTACACGAGAAAAATAATCACCTGTAGTTTTATCATACCGACCGAAGTAACGCTAATCTTGTAAGGTATGTTCAAAAAGTATGCTTCCATTAAATCAAAATTATTTTGATATGCCATGGTTATGTAAAAAAATCACAATACAATGCAAAAATCCTACAATAAAAATCACATAAACAAAAGAATAAAAGTTTGAAAATGGAACACATTTTTGAATTATTTCTTTATAATCAGCCAGCCGCATTGCGATGGACAAAATAATTAACGCGTCTTTCGGCTCAGGATACGGCTCGATTTGTTGCATACAACCAGATACCTACTAATTATGTATCATTTTATCATGCACTTAAATTATAATAGGGAAATGATGTGTACTTCTCAAGTGGGTACATTTATTAGTAATAGGTACTTATGATAATGTCAGTTGTATGTCCTTACGGCAATGTCAGCTTTTCATTTTTCTGAACAAAATTTCACATCTAATGTTAAAATTCATGGTCTTTTATTTGTGGCACTATGTTATTAAGCAAAAAATAATCCTTATGATGAAGCCTTTCGATCGGTATGATAAAGCTACAGGTGATTATTTTTCTCATGTAACGGGTTCGATTCCCAGTTCAACCATATAATTATTTAAATATCTGTGAATGCAGTTTAAATTGTTTTTTAAATTCAAATAATGTCATCTTTCAGTAAAATGTTCCATCTACAATATTCAAGGTACTTTCCCTCCATGTGGCATATCCGTGGGACGCCCTGTATAGTTTGAGATACAATTTTTATTGTATGGTTATTTTCGTTTTACAAAATAGGAAATTATGGGAGAACATCATCAAACACTAAACCCTTTTTTGTTAACACTTTCGACTCCACCCACTCCTCATAGAACTCATACGCCATGCCGCTGTACATATTGGAAGTGAACCCTCCGGGAGGGTTGCCAGCATTACGTTTGTGCTAAGTTTAACCATCGCAGACGGTCAAACGCACTAGGTTTGAAACCGTGTTATAAAACACTGTAAAACGAAGTAAAATAGTGTTTTCAGGGGGTCTTGTCGCTATACGTAGTTTCCAACCTTTTATTTTTTTGTAAATATTTATAACAAAGAACAAAAAATTAAAAAAAAAAGGTTTGATTTTAAAACCAACGCATTGTACTAATAAATTTTGTTAAAATATACATCAGATTTTATTTTTACAGTCTAAAATGCTGTATTCGCTAAGAAAAACCTATATTTAAAATGAGCTCTCCGCGAGGGCTCCCAGCATCCCATATGCGACTAGGTGAACCCTCCAGGAGGGTTTCCGGCACTGAACGTGTTAACTGAAGCTTATATAAAAACTTTTTTTTATCTCATGGTTTTGAACTTATACCAAAGCAAAACTTTTTTACTTTAATGGACACAAACTGCATTAATTGAAGAATGTAAGTAGGTATCTGACCAATAGCACTTACGGCAATCTTCTTTTTCCGTGCATTCTGGATTTTGTCCATTTCTTTTTGCCTTTTTTCAGCGTTTTTAATGTCCATCTCTATGACATATTTGGACGTGAGGTCTGGCAGGGGCACGAGTTTGTAACGGGGCTCTTCGTCTGGCGGTGGGGGCACTTCTACCTTCTGCAATTAATAAGACTTATTATAAGAATTAAGACGAAGGACACTTACTATGTACAAGGATTCTGAAAATAATAATTGTTATTCCCAGCTAATAACACTAGGAGGTGGTGAATGGCAGATGTTTTGGAGGTTGTCTTATGTAATTTGGACAAGAGCATGAAACCGGTTTTGAAATACCGATTAATATTTTTCATAAAACCGTTATATTGTTCATTGATTAACCGGTTAACTAAAAAACTGTTTCGACTAAACTTAAATAATTTTGGTTATCGGTTATTACAGAGAATAGAATTTTAAAACTCGCGCTAACCTGAATAAACCGTTTTACTCAGGCGCACGCCCGTCGCCGACGCGTATCACAATAATATGCGCATTCGTTGGCATAGAGTAAGAGTTTGGTTATTGTAGGTGTAAGAGAGATGGCGTAGTAGAGGTAGAACTCGTGTATACCGTCTAAACTCAATTTAGCCGGTTAATTTCGCTCAACAGAATCGGATTTGTTAAAAAACTGTGTCCCCTATTAACCGGTTAATATACCGATAACCGAAACCTAAACCGTAATCTTCTGGTTCGAGGTCATTGACCAAAACCAGTTAAAAAGTGTTGATTCTCAGTCTAGTTTGAGTGTACGATTTTTTGTTGGGAATGTTTGTTGTGAATAATTGAGGATAGGTATCAATGGTAGGTTGTCATTGACAACCTTGGCAACCATTGATACCTATCCTAAGTAATATAACCTATCCTAAATAATAAGTATTCCAGGCGTTGCCAGTCTTGACAACTTCTCAAGACTGGCAACGCCTGAAATACTTCTGAATCAAACGAGTCATTATGAAGACAAATGAAAGCTTTTGAAAGCTTGCATGACTGATTTCACCAGCCCGACAAGTTGGAACACAGTGGAATAATCATCTTCACCAGAAACAGTGCATGATTTTGGCTCTAGATCTAGAGGAACTATTCAAAGGATGGGTAGGTACTACTCTAAATATCGTATATAATATAGGAAAATTGTCTACTTTTACAATGTTTGTAAATATGTGAGCACCATGTATCTATCACATAATTAAATTATCTGTTATTGCTTCATTTTTAATTCTTTTTACCTATTGTGGTAAGGTAATTTTATTCTAGGTGCATCGTCTTCACATATAATTATTTAACTAATGTACGTACTTATACAAACTATTGTAAAACATTTTAAAAGAGTAACGGTGGAGTTTATTGCCCATTCTTCTCAATAAGAAAACTACCTTTTGGAAGGGGCGATTAGAATCAATTATATTATTTTGTAAATTTTGATGTTCAAAAGTGCCATACATGGGACTATTTGAAATAAATGATTTGACTTTGACTTTGAAATAAATGAATGAATAAAAAGTTATATCTGGCGTTTACAAGAGTACAAGTCGAACAAGTTACCTATTTGGTTTGCAAGCAGCTAACTTGCAACTTCTTTCACTCAATGTTGTGAATATGCTAGTGAGTTATAATGAGTTCTTTTATTTAAGGGGGATGCGCTAAGGTGGCCCGCAAAATTCAAATTTTCTTACGTTTTTTGCAATTTGCAGGTCAGTGTCAGGTTGTATCTTGATTAAAACATGATTCGCAAACGTAAGAAATATGGCTTTACAGAATTAAAATCATTAGAATCAGCAATACAATTCCTTATGTTAGAATAATCCTCAAATGTCATGATTTCATGAAATAGTCATTCAATAGGATTACATGAACTTAGAGAGTTGTATAGATGATTTTTATGATTATAATTCTTTAAATAAAAATTTGATACGGCCGCAAATCATATGACATACTGACCTGCAAATTGCAAAAAACGTAAGAAATTTTACATTTCGCGGGCTACTCTAACGCTGTGGCCTTAAGTAGGTATCATTCTCTTCAGTAAGCTAGAAAAGTAGGCTAAAAAAGTTATTAAGCATAAAATAAAAATGAATACTAGCAGTGAAGTGGAAATATGAATATATCTGCCAATAAAATGATGATGTGGATATAATATTTAGTAACCTTTTCCGCTTAGCTATTTCTAAAGAGTCTTGAAAAGACCCTGGAAGAAATCATCATCATCATCATCATTAGATTTCTTCCAGGGTCTTTTTAAGACTCTTTAGAAATAGCTAAGCGGAAAAGGTTACTAAATATATCCACATCATCATTTTATAATGGATTTCTGCAAGGTCACGCTTGAATCAATTAACTATCTGCCAATAAATCAAAAGCTTGTTCAACTGTAGATACATTTTCTAGCTTCTCTTACCACAGTCTCATCAGGGATTTCAGGACATTCGGTGCGGTATCTGATGGCCATGCATACATCTCGTTTGGCACAGCCTACCACCACATACGAGTCATAACCAGCGCCAATCAGCCAGGACACCAGCACATGCGCCAGTTCGAACGGGTTCGCGCTGCGACGGATGATCGCAGTGTAGGGAGACATTAGGCGCTCCGGCTGGGAAAGAATTAAAACTTGTATTAGGACAGTCAGAAGAAAGGGTTCAGTTAAGATGCTGAACTCTAACACTTTCTTCTTGCAAGTGCACTCAGGTAAGAAAGTTAGTTTCCAATTACCACAGGCCGCTGCCTGTGGTAGTCGAAACGGGCCGGACCGGACTGAACCTGATAAGGACCAGGCCCGGGTCGACGGAGCGTTGTGTTCCACGCGCGCCTCAAAGAGATGTCAGCAAATTTGACGGGGTCCGCTAGGGCCGATGCCTGCCGGGGGTGCGAAGAAAACCGAAAGAGAGATCGTGGCCCCCGGCAACAGGGCAACCGAAGGAACACGGGTGGGTTTTCAGTAAGAGGGCCAGTAAGAGTCTGACACGCCCTCCCGCTCCGCAGTTATTTGATAATTTTCCACCCAAAGAAAAAAAAAGGCAGCGGCCTGTGATATCAGTCGGTAACTCAGCGGAACATTTGCATGTATGCGGATAAAAAGTACCCGCCAAATCGAGCAAAACAAACACAAAAGCACAGCCGTACCATCTTTTCTCGAAGCCATTCAGAACATTTTCAACCCCCTGTAATTTCGGTGTGGATAAAGCTAGAAGCCTGAATTTTCAGTGACCAAAAACGGCTTAGTATAATTAGGTATATTCCCAAATTACATTCAATTTTAACTAGTAATTTAAGAATTATTTCAGGTCAAAGTTCCTTAATTTTGTCACTGACATATTGACTCACCAATCATCAAAATTCTAAGGTACTTCTAGCAGACACAGAAGCTTCAAATTTTGAACACAGTTAGTGTTTTTGCCTATAAAGAAAGGAAAAATGAAAATATTCCGTAATTTCAATCCCGATTTCTAGATATACTAACTGCATAAGTAACTTTGTAATTGCGTATAATTTATATAGGATTACAAAGTTACTTATGCAATTGTCAAAATAAACTGCATTAAAATTCTGGTTCAGTATCAGCATCGGGGTATACAAAAAGAAGTCTCGCAAAGTAGTTCTTCTACCGCAAAAAGATGTGAGATCTAATGTAAAACCAAGTCAGTTAATTTATTCATTACTCTATCTATTTGTCTTTTTATCTCAATAATAAATAGAATGACTTGGCAATCGCACACGACAATAGAATCTACATTCTACATACAAGAACGGTTTAGTTTAACGGTGGAGTTTCTTGCCCGTTTTTCTCCATATGAAAACTACTTTTTGGAAGGGGCGACTATAATCAATTATATAATTTTGTAAATTTTGACGTTCAAAACTGCCATACATGGGCCTATTTGAAATAAATGATTTGACTTTGACTAACAAAATCTACCTAATATTAGCACTGCGCTTTATTTAATTAGGAATATTTAAAATAGTAGATTATTCTTATGTGATTATGTTGCCGTGCGATGGCCAAGTTATTCTATACTCTTTTGCAAAAAAACGGGCACCTAAGGAAATTTACGTTCTAAGGTCGATTTGAGTTAATTAAATGAAATTTATTTCTTTGACGTAGTCTATGTATACTTATAATCGTGTAAATTAATGCGCGTGAAGTGAATTGGGGCAATTAAAAGAAAAAAAACGATGGATTCTTTAAAACCGATGTACATGCCCAAACAATAAGAAGTGGTCGGCAATAAAGACAAGATTTTTTTTACTTTTTTTAATTAAATAAAGTTACAAATGTAAAAACCTAATAACGAGTGTGACCTCCTCTTGCCAAAATCACAGCTTGAATCCTTCTGGGGATGCTTTCCACGTTGTTTTTAATAACGTTTTGAGGAATACGTTCCCACTCTTCTACAATGACTCTTTTTAGCTCCCTGATGTTTCGTGGAGCAGGTTGCACTGATCTTACCCGTCTCTTTAGAACATCCCAGACATGCTCAATTGGATTGAGGTCAGGACTTCGAGCTGGCCAATCTAAACGACGGATCCCAACTTCTTGCATGTACGCTTCCACGTCGCCAGAACGGTGCGGGCGAGCATTGTCGTCCATAAAAATGGAATCTTCCCCAAGTGCAGTCAATGTGGGTTGTGCATATGGAATTAGGACTTCCATTATGTACCGGTGTGCATTTAATGTTCCATTTTCTATGAAAACTAACTCCGTACGCTCCGTCGAATTAATTGCTGCCCAAAACATAACGGAGCCTCCGCCATAAGGAGTGATTTCTTCGAAACACACTTCCGCATAGCGTTCCCGTGGTCTTCGCAGCACTCGCCGGCGTCGGTCCTCTCCACACAAAGAGATTCTAGCTTCATCAGAAAAAAATACTTTATTCCAGTCCTCCAGAGTCCATGAAGCACAGTTCCGAGCAAACTGAAGTCGAGCAACACGGTGCTCACGGAGTAATTTAGGGCCCCGAGCTGGGCGGTAACTCCTGATATTGGCAGCCAAAAGCCTCCTCCTGACCGTCCACAAGCTAACTTCTACTCCTCTTACTTCTTCAAGGCTCTTCTTCAGGTCCACACTTGACGCCTTACGATTCCGTAACGCCCGACTCACCAAGAAGCGGTCATCTCTTGTTTCTGTGCATCGTTTTCTTCCCGAACCGGTCTCTTGACACCGTTACCAAGTCCTCTGGACAGTTGAACGACTCACATTTAGCCGCTGAGGCACGTAATTTTGCGAACAACCTTCTTCAAGTAGGGCTATAATTTTACCGGTCCTTGTCGCTTTATCACTCATATCAAAAAGTGGTATTTAATGTAAAAGAAAGATTAAATTGTTTAATTTGCAGAAAATATCCAAAAAGTTTTAAAATATCGTAATCAGTTAAAAATCGTTTCAGCAATTCGCGCCATTAGTAAAGCAATTTTAGAATAATCCACAATAATCATTATTTTTCTTTTATTAATTTAAAATTTTAAATTTGGAACGTAAACAATCATGCCAGGATGCTTCAAATAATATGCCAATACATCGTCAAATAAATAAAACCTATTTCTTGTTCTTCTTCATTGAAGTAGAGAAATAAATCTAAAGTGCCCGTTTTTTTTTGCAAAAGAGTTTATTTATTAAAGAAATAAAGATGACAAATAGACACGTACTGTGTGTATGCGATAGGAGTATTGCGTTGCGAGACTTGCATTTTTTTACGTTATGTTTTTGGTGGGATCCTATTTTTTAATCTTACTAAGGAATGATCTGCATGTTGAATATGGTTTATTGAGTAACTATCATCCAAACATCTTAACACATTTTAGATTAGGCATGTAAGTATTAATAATACTGAAGTGCTTGCTACACGACTGCCAATCGCGTCCCCAACAAACGTGACCTTGGTTGGCGACAGGCAGAACTGTTTGAAATTTGGTCGTAAACCACCATCTACATGGTTGTAAAACACCAAGTGAGCGTGTGTGCAAGCCCTTTAATGTTACTTCGCCAAATAATAACTACAATATAAGTTGGTGGTACCGAATTTTTGTATTTATCAGAAATACACAGCCAGAATATTTGTTTTAGAGAACAATTATGTATGTCTATAAGAACCTAGATGTCGCTCTCTGCGATAAACACGCTGGACTAGGTGTGCTAACGTGTCATGGATTCCAATGAAAAACGTACAACTCTACTAGATGATTTATTTACTTACAGAAAGTATAGATGGCGTTAGTTGTAAGGAAATTCAGTTTTTGTTTTCATGAATTAGACAACGCCGGGAAACTAAAATAAGCGCAAGACTATGCTGAAATAATAGTAATGTATTTTTAGTAAGTACCTAAGTTTGCATGCTTTAGTGTTAAGCAAAACATGTTCGATCTAATATTTTTAACAACAGCTTGTATATCATGTTTTATGCAAATAGATTTTTTTTTATCTTATCTTATCTTACATATATTTTATTTCTAGGTAAAAGACTGAAACTGCTTGAACTTTTTCGGCGGAGGCGAAGTAAGAGTATTTTTTTTTAAATGGAAGGATGGCTGTCGCGAACAGGTTGTCCTGTCAAAAAATAAAATGGTGTATACCATACCAATAGACGAATGGTAGATAGAAGAATTAATGAGACTGTGTTGCACTTTAAAAGTAAAAAAAATACTATTAATATTCTACTTTAATTCTCTTTTACATTGAGATGATTCGACGTCACCACTGTTAGTTTTCGATATCCTAACTGTTCTGTAATTGGAAAATGTACATATATGTTTTCATTTTACTCCATTCAATTGCAATGCATTTTATAGGTACCCAAATAAAATAAAAAATAGACAAATTTTTTATTTTAACATTTCTCCGAGCTGTGTATTAAAAAAATCTGTTTTACTATACAGGAGTACGATACTACAATACTTCAAACACGACTTTTCAGAGTTTTCTGGACAATTTTAGACTCAATTGCAAAACAATAAAACTCATGTTTTACAAAAGGGAAAATCCCGCATTAAATGAAAACTAATAAGAGTTAAGAGTTCGACAAAAAAAAAGAAACACTAAGCAAATCATTGTACAAAAGTTCCGACAAAAAAGGTAACTTCCCACGGTTATTATTGTTAGGAATCATAAACGGTTGGGGGAGCGGGGGACTCCTCCACCCACAAATTGAATCCAAAGTTGAGGGAAACAAAGTCGGCATTCGCAACTTTTGCGACTCAACTTTCACTTTTCGCTGAAAACTTTCAGCACTTTCGCTATCAATTTTCTTTTTCCCATTCGCTTTTACATTTTATTGACGCTGCACGGTATAGTTGAAATGTTACAAGTTTACAAGTTTTAAGTTAGTGCTTTGTGTTTTGTCGGAAATTATATTGTTTGCTGTTTTTGTATTTAATTTTAATAGTGGAAAATAATGTTAGATGGATGATGTGTTTGTTGTTTTTTTTTTCTGTTTATTGACGGATGGTATTAACACGACAAGATCACGGCTAAAAGAGTAGTGTTAATGATTTGGAAAAACTATATTTATGTTAAATAAGAGGATTCTGTGAATATTTTTGATTATGTTTAAAAACATAGTGTAATTAATTTGTAAAGTTATGCCTAATGCTGAAAAAAAAGAGAATCACGCAAAAACTATCAAGCGTATTTTTTCTGAAACAACATGCATACATTACAACATTTTAAAGATGTATCTTTTAGTATACGTGTTTTATTAGAATACCTTTTGTTTTACGTACAGTAAATTAATAATGCGTCTAATTTGGGACAGCGCTCCTTGATGGGCGAGTCTTATTACTGGCTGGACGTACAACGCGTTGCATGAGCTCTGTACAGAACACGTAAGCTAACTACTCAAGGTCGCTGGTATATATCGGCGTCTTAAGTGGCAGTGGACCTAATAAATAACTTTACAATCATGGGTACAGTATGAGACCACACCTCTTCTTTAGTAAGACTCCTGAAGCAAAAAAACTCTGTTCGTTTAAATTTTACATACATACATAAACTCACGCCTTCTCCTACATACTCCTTTTGTTTCGTTTATGTTCATACATCTGGTCCCACACGCACACCCACCGGTTGCTAGTATTACGCACCTGACCTTTCTGAAGAACATTACCAATAAGGTCACTATAATTATGTCCTAGGGCGTCCTCTCTGCTAAGATAAACATAAGGACTATGTGTCACTTCTGCTTTTACCTTACAATAAATTATACTGTTTCGCATCATTCTGTTAACTCCATCAGTTTTGCGAATATTATAGGTATACCGACACCCATACTTAGGTATTAATAGGGTCATTAGAATCGAAAAAAGTTTAATTGTTTAGGTATGTGAATTGTGCATTATTTATTGGCGAATAGAATATTCTTTTTAATAATCTCATCGGAAAAAGCATCACCACGCTTGCGACTGCGGATAACGCGGCATAACGCGGCTTGTGATAGTCGACTGGTAGTCCTGGTAGAAACCGTCACGTAAGGAAAAAGCGTTATGCCCCCTCCGCGACTTTCTCGCTCCCTCCGTTTCTTTCTATATACGAGTATTATTTCTATATATGCGTACGGAACTTCGTTCCTGATTTTCAAATCATGTTTTATGTCCTAATTTTCTTTTTGTCCATCAAGACATCAGTTCATCACTAATTCCGTAAAGAGGAGCAACAATACCATCACAGATCGTGACGGGAGTTTGACCGGCACAGATTAAATGTAGTGGAAAGTCGCGGGACTGATGCGCAGTGCTGATGGTGACTGACGGCGGTGCGTCATGCCGGCTAGATGTGAGAACAATGGACTGGCAATGACCCGTGAATTTGAATGACTAGGATAATAATATTGTTATGTGATGGTGGTGATTATAATTACGTATAGTTTTGAGCATGAATGTGGATGGCTATACGAGTAGGGGAAGAACAAAGAAACGATGGATGGACTACCGAGATGACGATTAATAAAACAGATGTATGGATGAAAAAGACGTTGCACTGACCACAAATAAATTGGTATAAGGGCAAGAGAATGATGATGATGATTATAATTATAGAGTCTTCTCTCACTGACTGTATGTTAATACTTTAAAGTTCGCAATATATAAAGTTCTCGTACTTTGGCGTAATTCTAGAGGCCTTAATAAGCCCTAAGGCCTCTAGAATGACGGTTTAGTTAACGCCTAAGAGTTAGGGGTTAACTAAACCTGTAAGTTGTCCAAATCACATCACCACTATGTCAGTTGTTGTTAAAGTCAAAACTTCTTTAGGCGCGTTGGGCATTTTTGAGATGGGACTAAACAATTGATTTCGCGACACTGTTACGACATCAGCTTTTGGCCATTAAAGAGGACTTCAACGCGCGATACATTATTTCCTGTACAATCAAATTGTTCAAGTGTTCACTTTTGTCGGCACTCCTGGCGTGCCACTGTTTTTTTGTATGTAGACTCCAAGTAGTCTCTACTACCCTACTAACCAGTTGACAGATGACGAAGTGTTTTGCAAAATATTCTTCATTTTCTATAAACAATGTGTCATTGGTACTGTTATCGAACCCAGGTCCTACTTAAGACTCAAACGACCTTTTCTTATTTATCAAGCCACTGGGCAGCGGCATTAAACAAATTATGCATAAGCGACGGTACCATTCCTTTAGTTCAGCTCCAACCTAATTAGCCAAGCTATTTACCAATTAACATAGTTCAAACAAGCACAACAGAACATGAAAACAATGTCAGCCTCCACAAACAATGAATAAGAAATGGACGTACACAGACGATACGGAGATACCGAGCGTAGAGCACAAAGTACATATAATATTCAGTTCAAAAGCGCAGCCTGAGGTGTACCACATACGGCACACACAGCACGGCTATGTAGGTACCACATATAGCTCGGTACGCTCTATAGCCGGCGCAAATTAGACCATGCCACGTGCCTCGCTTTGAGTCGCGCTTGACCAAGCGTTATTCGGATTTCGAACAAGACGCCCACCGCACTAGGGCTGCGCCACGTCCGCTCGCCCGGTATCGATAGTCAGTATCGATTCGGGGGCGCGTGGCTGCCGACGCGTAGAGCCGCCACTCATGCGAGACCGTGCTGTGACTCTAATTGAATAGGTTGTGCATGTGTCGATGTCGATACTCGATGGTTTAATACTTTATTTTCTGAAAATGAGAGTTAAGTATAAGGATGTATACGTATAAGATAGGTAGTAGAAGAAGAAGATTCAGGATGGATTAGCCAGCGAAAACAAAAAGAGAGTGAGAAAGAGATGTAATTCTATGGAAGAGAGTCAGACTGAGAAGACCTCTGCCTAGCAGAGGGATAGTAATGTTTGATAAAAAAAGGTATTCTGAAAATCCTTCTGTTATGTTAAGTATCCGCTATTCAAATGATACCCTCTTCAAACCAGAACGTATGACCTAAAACAGAAAACCTAAAATCACACCCACATATAAACAGAAACACCCCTTTCACCTAACATAAACATACGACATAAAAGACCACATCCTCCGGTCCACGGGTAGTGCACAGAACGGTATTTTTTATCGACAAATAAAACTAAACACGTTGATAAAGGAGCACAGCGCGGGGGCGCTCTCCAAGAACGGCAGTCCGCGCGAGTGATTTGCGCCACCCGCCGCCTAGCGGTCGCGACGAAGTAGGGGTGACCCGCCATTACGACAGTTTATCGACATCGATATTATGCTTAATTATTTATGTAGGCAAATTTTTCGTTGAGGTGGGTCAAGGATTAGGGAGAAAGGATAAAGATTAGGGGAATTTGTTTGCATTTTGAGATTGTGTAGTAATTGAACGAATGTTAAATAAATATATAAATGTTTGAATAAGCCTAGCTCTGTCGATATTACCTACAGATAAAAGAACAGTCGGCTATCGGCGGCTCACGGTTGTTTAAACGTGTCAGTTCCATTGTCAACAGGGGCTCGTTTCCCAGGCTGGAGCACTTGGTCGTGCGCAAACAAAGGAGTGTTTTTGTCGCTAGCGGCGGGTGGCGCCGCGAGTGTTGTCCGTGGCGACGAGCGGGCCGGCCGCGGGTCGATATCGCTCGAGATCTGCCGGCCTACGCGCCCGCCTCGCCGGCCATTTGCCTACCTCGACGCCTCGGGCTCGTGTGTACATAACCCGCCACCCACCACCCCGGCCGATACTCCCCCGCAGATTACCGCCTACAAAGCAAACTTCATTGGTACGTGCATGCAATATGCGCAAGGAGTAGGCCCAAATTGCACCTTGGACCGCTACCCGCCCAGATTGCTTTGATATCCTACTCGCCCCGTAAATAGGCCATTGCATCTCGAATCTTGGTTAAAGGCATCTCTATTTCAAACACTGTTTCAGTACATAGCGCTCTAGCAATCGCGTTAATTACGCAGAAGATGGGTACGGTATTACCTAGCGTTGCCTACGGGATGTTTCTGTCAGACCCATTGAAGCTGAGATGAAGATTCATCTGGTTTGGTAACCATAATCAATGCTTCACTGATAATCGGGATACTTAATATTTGTTTATTCCTACTAATACTAAAATGTGCATATAAAAATATGTCGAACTGTCCAAAATTGAGGCAATCAACAAGTGTCTGAATAAGACACTAACATTTTTAGTATTTAAATTGAATATTTTTGTTGTAACATTTTTGTTCACTCGTATTCATTTTTTAGGTCACACTGATAAACAATTTTTATGCATAAACACAACTATTTTAATCGATTTTATCATCCATACAAAAAATACCGAGGCGCCGATCAGGTCCAAAAATATCACAAACAAACACATGCACTTATCATCTTTAAAAAAAAAAGCTACATAGGGTCTGCGAACTAAGTAAGTTTCAATTTGAAACCCGGGAGTGCCGTAAATCGGCCAAGTGCAGTCGCTGCGTCCTCCCGCCCTCTGAAAGAGGGAAAGTTCACATTTGCATATTGGCCTCGGCTCGGCGCCGCGAACTTTACGACAAACTTTGTTCGATTGTGAGGCCAACTGATCAGTGTTGCCAACTTCGTGCTAATATACTAATTTGTATGGGGTTCCGTTTTTGGAACAACAAAACTGTGTTTTTTTTGTGTTGTTTGTTTGGTATTTTTTTATATGACTGCTGTAATAATAACTTTTTGTTTATTGCACACAACATTATCAGTCTTTAATGTTGATTTATCGATTGGACATTTATTTAGCGTTTTAGACATTCCATTTCAAAAGCATTTTTGTTTAATAACATAACATAACATCACGCCTGTATTCCCCGAAGGGTTAGGCAGAGGTGTATCTATAGTACACCCACATTTCGCCAGTTATGTTTAAGTCCCATGTAATAGGGGGCGAGCCTATTGCCATCAACCGGGCACAAATCCAGACTCCGGGCTGCTACTGAGAAACTCCAGATGGAAAAACCCAATAACATCTTGCCCGACCCGGGAATCGAACCCAGGACCTCATACTCAGCAGTGTTTAATATTATGTTTTAAATCTGTTGCCCGAAAAACATAATGTTCTTTTACATTATTTTTAATGTTTTTTTTTTTTTATTGCATTATTTAATTAAATAAATAAATAAATTGAATTGATTGATTGAATTGACATATTTAAGTAAGTATATAAATCAATACACAACTCTATTTCGCTTCTCTTTGTTTTATTAGTCGCGGGGAATATTCGAACTATATTTTCCAAACAGGGGAATATTCGAACGATATTTTGCAAACAATAGAGCTGGCAGTGGAATTATAAAATCAATATCGTTATGACTGAATGATTTGAACATTTTGTGTGTAAACCTAGCTCTATTTATTGGAATTATGAAGCAAAGGGTTTATATATTTGAATAGGCAGGTAGTGCAAGTTTGCGTGAAAATGTAAGTGCGAGAAATTAACTTTAACCAATTAGGCCATCATTACTAATAGTCTCTTCATCAAATACTAATAAATAAAAGTTCTGACTCACTCATTCATTGGCTGATTCATCAACGCCCAGCCCAAACCCTTGTACTTAGAAAGTTGTCTGTACATAGGTTCCCTTTATGATGTACACTAGGAATAAGTGAAGATTTTTCGAAAATCCCACAATAGAATAGATGAAGTCGCAGGCAAAGTGAAACTCAATTATAAATTGAATTAAAATGTATTTATAACGCGATTCGATACCCCGCGCTAATGAGCGCTTCATTCTCAATACAAATGTAACATAATCATAAAAAAAACATCCCCACTTTTATACAAATCCAATCCGCGAAGAAAAAATTAACGAGAAAACTCACTCCCCACAATAAACAGTCCGAAAAACAAACAATAAAGATTGAATGAAATGAGTACGAGAACTGAATGTGAATGAATGGGGCGCATCGAGCATCGAGTTGGGTGTTTCTGGCCGCGAATATTTTAGGGTATTTCAATAAAGGCGACATCTTTAATCTAGGGTTGGGGTAGGGGCATAAATCTTGCAGGTCCGGAGTCCGGGCGAGTTTTGAATCATTTAGCGCGGTGCGGCCGCGGGGCGCGACTTCCGTCCGGCACGTGCTGACCACCCCCCGCGCGCCCGGCACACCCCCGCGCCCGTGCTGCGCGTCTGTCTTGTCGAGACAAAGGGGCGCCAGTGATGTGACCAAACTTCACAGTCGATAAAAGTTTTAAGATTTTCTTTTGTTTTATTAAAATATTTTTAAATTATAAATATAAGTATCAATGATAATTGATAATACATAATAGACATCTCGGTAGTAAATGCCAATAACTTGAATGAAGAAGCTCGGTTTGAATAGAAACTGGATGTAATCTATCTGGTCGTAATCTGGTTCGTGCGTTCGGTTTTTTTAATGATAAAACGATGAAACCAACCTAAAAGGATATTATCATAATGATAATGGAAATGTTGAGTCCAAAAAACCACCAACGCCACAAGTCGGTCGTTATGACAGCTGTCATAAAAGTGACAGCACCGCTATGTAACGGCCATCGCTCATCATTTTATGTCTGACGATATTACGGCGGACATAAAATGACGAGCGATAGCCATGATAGCGGCACTGTTTTATAGAAAACCCAAGCTTTAGTCAAATATCAATAATACCACGCCTGTAGGGGTGAAGGGGTAGGCAAAGATATATAGTTCACCAACATTTCTCCAGTTATGTGTTATGATGTACCTACTTCAGTCTATTGCAGATATTCTCGACTATTCATGCTTGATCTAAAAAGGATAGTTAATCTGTAAACTGAAATCCCAGCTATACATAGTATCGACGTTCCTTTGTCGACAGCAGGTTGTTCGGGGTACTGGGCCGCATCTCTACCGCACGACGTCCGAGCCGCCTCTAATTTGAATTCACGGAGACTCCGCGACCGTCCGCCGCGTCGGGCGCGGCCGCCTTAATGAATCGCGAGGGGGGTGGGGGACCACCCTCACCCCTCGGGGGGCGATCGGACGGCCACCGCATCCTCCGCGCGGATAAGTGACGCCCGTGTTGCTCCGTACATAGGTACGCCTTATGTATTGCGGCACATAGCGGCCGGCCTGTACCTACGTACCGCTCGCCAAATTTATGTCCCGCACATGTCTAAAGACCGCGGCCGTACCTTCACAGGGATTTTGCGTGTTTACGTACAAACGAGAGGCCGCTGAAGATATTCGAGACGGAATTTTGCTTGGACCCCTATTGATGAGCCGGTTGGGTTTCGTTAATCCTGCTCCAGAATTTGGATTCTCACAATTTTTGATATTTTTGTAGGAGCACGTTTCGCTATTCCACAATTACGGTTGGGTAGACTAAATAATCTTGAAGGGAAAAGCCTTCTAAACGCGCGTTCCGCTTAAAATTAACTGTCTGCGAAGGGTTCTAAATAAAATAATGCAAATGAACCTCCAAACGGTAGAGATATGGCCTAGGGCTACACACGATTGCTTTGTCCAACTCGTAGTTGGCTGTAAACAAAAACTTGCTAATGGGCAATTATGCAAATAGCGCGCCCGTGATGACCAATCAAATCGCAGTAAATTATTCAGCAAATACGAATGCGCCCCGGGACGATTTTATTCCGATTCTATCGATACCATACATGGTTACTCAACGTCCATAAATATCTGCTTAAGGAATGAAGTCGAAAATTGTTAATTATTTTGATCCGAAGCGAAACGACTCGTTAATTTTTTTGTGGTTTGATGTCCTAACATTAAATATTGAAGAAAATAACTTTAACGCGCTCGTCGTCGGCGAAATTCTAATTTGAATTATGTAGTACAATGTCTGTAGCCATAAAAACAATGCCTGTCATTTCAACTTAGCACATCAATACACGTCGTAAATCCGCTTACTCTCCATCATAATAATAACATACTCCCCTAATACATAATGCCCAAATTATCCGCCGGGCCCATGATCGGTGGTCGGGTCTGTCAGTCCGACCCGATCCGGGACGCGACGTCCCGCGTCTCGCGACCATTATACTCGATAATCACGCGATATCGATTGGCATGCGTGCTGCCCTAATTTGGTGCGCGGGAATTAAGGATGGAGCGAACATCACTATTGTTCTTTTTTCTTCGTTGGCATTTTTGGGGGATATTTTTGTTGTAATTATGCAGAAATTGGGGTCCGTGTGTCTTTGTATTTGGTAATATTTGAATGATGTAATTGTGTAGAAGTATATCACAGACAATGGACATCCTATCAATAATTTGCGCAGTTTACACGCTCAAATCAGACAACACGTGCCAGTACAAAAACAAATATCGACCCATAAATAGACGTAGGTATCTCTAGTTAGATTAGAATATTTATACCCAATGTATTGCTAACTAGTTTTCAAATCGTTGCTTCAACTTATTCACAGAGTGTCTGAACTTGCGAACATTCCAAGACCTATTACTCTAACCAATTTAAGTACCTTTCACACCATTGTCGTCACAATAACCAACCAATTAAACACCAAATACAAATAAAACACTTCCTGAAATTAAAATACTATCAAAAATGAACCCTCATAATCCAGTAGTTTGCTAAATCAACTCTCAACCGGATCACCCTGGCGTTTTGTTGCGCAACAACCAGCCGGGCAACAGGTGGCCTTATTACCGGATATTTTATAGCCGTCAACTGTACGAAGGTTCCGGTTACTATTTGATGATTTGATTTATTAGGGTATCATTTTAGGGTTATTTATTTCAGGTTTTTAACGTATTTTGGGTAATGTTTTGAGTCTATTAGCAATGTTTTCTTGACATTAGTGATTCTTAACAGTAATGGACGTCAAAGAAGTGAGAGCTATTTAGTGATGGAGGACTAAGTATCGATACGTTCTGATAACGTTAGGATGAGCGTTTTATTAGTACACTACCGCAATAGGTTACCTCGTAATGATAAAACAGCCAGCTGATAATTGCGAAAGTGAATATCTTTATTTATTACGCCTTCACGCTAAAACGGCTGAACAGCTATAGTTATTTATGATACAAGTGCGGAAAGTAGGTGATTTCCGACGAGTGTATACATCGACACGAGTCGGAAATCATCTTACGCACGTGTATCATACAACGTTTTACTATGCATTGTGCGAGGAAATAAAAAAAAAACAAGTGAACCTTACAGTAGTCGCATATAATGTGTAACATTTTATATCTTGGCTGACGTATTTAAATAATACAAACAATATTCTTCATCATCATCATCGCCATCGCCATTGTCATGAGTTTGACTTTGACTTTGATTTTGACTTTGACTTTGAATTAGACTTCAATTTGACCATTGTCACCGCCATCGCCACTGCCATCACCACTGACGCCATCGTCATCATCATCATCATCTAAATTGTAAAACTTTTCTCAAATAATAAAAACTTCACTTCGGGCTGACGACGGATTTAAAAATAATAAAAAAAAAACAGAAAAGTAAAAAGCACAAGTCAAAAAAGTGATACTTTCCGCCCAGTTTGGAAAACGCTCTTTTCGAGCACATGCATTGTAAAATAACAAAGAACATTAAATAGCAACATATTCTGGTTTCTTCATGTCGATATAACATTTTTCGGATGAACATTTCAGTTTCGCTGTCATACAATAAAATGATAAGATGGCTATGGTCCTTCGATCAACATAGGTTTTAAAGTGCTACAAGGGTGGGGATTGTGTCCATACACTTTTGAGCATTGTTCTTGGGCACATATATGTAGACCATGACTTGGGACATAGCGATACTTTTTATCCCGATCGATATTTTTTTATTCCTTTTGTTACCACGGGATCGAGACTTATGCAGGTTAAACCGCAGGGCGCTGCTAGTAAAATACAATTCTTTATGTTTATTAATTTAGATCTTAATAATAAGAATTAATGACAAAATTGTGAACAACCCCGTGTGGAGCTAATTTATAATAGCTAAAGCTAATTTTTTAAATATTTTATAAATTTGGTACTTGTTTTGACATTGTATACATACGTAGTTTGTAATTAATTGAATTAATTGTCACGAGAATATTACATTGATTTATCCAACACTCCAGCTCTTTCTATTATTTTTATTTGATATTGTGAAATGAATAATGAAATAATTGGAATTGATACTAACATTTGTCCGCCTAATGGCAAAGCATGGAGAACTTACAAAAATATAACATCTCACACATCTGTGTATCTGTAACCTATATTTATTAATAAATAATCTGAATCTAAACCATGGCGAATAATATTATTTATTAAAGCGCAAACATCTGTTTTTATTTCTTTTTATACTTATTGAATGAGTTGAAAGTTTAATATTGAAAACCGTAAAGTTCCATTTAAAAGCACTGCTAGTAATTCTAACAAACCACTGAAGTCAAATCCTAATAACATTTGAACAAAGTAATTCGCTCTACTGGCTAATATTTTATTAGGTCAAACGTTAACGCATATTAAAAGATAACTTTTACAATGTAAATAGACCCTCCGAAGTGAACATATCATTCCCAATCGTTAACATGAAAACATTATGTAGATACAACCTAAATATGATGATATGTTTATTGTACAGGCTGTGTTCTTGAGATGGGATTGTAGAGCCGAAAACAACACTCAAAGGAATCTAAAAAAAAAAAACAGTGGCACTCCGGGAGTGCCGTCAGAAGTGAAAATTTGAAAAAAATCGGCACCGCGGTAAGCAACGCGTTGATGTCTTTTACTCCACGCACCGCGATAATCAACGCGTTGATGTTTTTTTAATGATCAAAAGCTGGTGTCATCACAGTGTCGCGAAATCAATGGTTTAGTCCCAGTCCCATCTCAAAAATGCCCAACGCGCCTAAAAATGATTTCACTTCAAAAAAAATTGTACTAATTTATTATTTTATTTTATAATTTATACTTCCTAATCCTAACTTAATAATTATAATAAAATAAAAAGTTTATTCAGGTAAAAAGGTAAAACACTCAATACAAATTTGCTTAAATCTACGAAAAATTAAATTGTGTCATGTGCCTGAACCAGGTCATCCTGTGTTTCAGGCGAGGCCACTTATAATATTTCTAAATAATCACATTAATTGTAAAAATCTACTCATAAAATAGTTATGTAAAAAGGTGTGAATAGTACAATCAATCCTATTTGCTACAATTTTAGTGCCTATCCTTACTTAGCTAAACTTAATTAGTAAAAATACATTTTTTATTTAAGTACAACTAATAGTTTCTCTGTATCTTCATAGAATATACTTTGAACAGCTTCCTTGAGAGTTCTTTTGCAATTATTATAATTTAGAAACTAATATAATATTATAAATGCGAAAATGAGTTTGTTTGTTTGTTTGTTACGCTTTCACACTAAAACGGCTGAACGGAATTGGATGAAATTTGGCACATGGGTAGACGATTACCTGAGTTAGGACATAGTATACTTTTTATCTCGATATTCCCACGGGGTCGAGACTTATGCAGGCGAAACCGCGAGGCGCAGCTAGTATTATATGTATGAATTAAAATTAAGTGTTTGTCTGTGTGATTGCGATGTTCTACTGAACCACACAACGGATTTTGATGTGGTTTTCACCATCATTTAGAGAATTTATTCCGGAAGGTGTGTAAATATTAATATTTAACTTATATTTAATTGAGAAATCTTCAGTCGTAAAAATCGTTGACAAGTCGTTGTGTGATGATAAATCAAAACTCATTCATAAACTCATTATGTTTCACGAATCCTGCAACTGAAACCATCTAACTTAATAAAGCATTTGGTATACCCGACTTTGTTTTTACCCGACTACGGCGAAGCAAAAAGTAGAGTTATGATTTTGACCGGTATTGAAGTTTACCAACTTTCAGAAGGCCAATTCCCGTAATTAAAAACATTCAAAATCTTGTCACAATCTCATCTTTGTGACAATCAATGTCAAAAACGTATCTAAAATTATGGAAATTAGAGGTATTTTTGGCAGATTCAGACAGATTAGAATACGTACGTTAAAAAGAACCGGGAATTACCCTTTAGATTCATAAAATTATTCTGTTACTTCGTCCTTGTTTAGCAATAATTTATCTAAGCTGTCGTCTAGCATTTCAAATCACAATCCTAGACGTAATCAATCTGGAAGTCTGTCAGTGCTTTAGCTTTGAACCTATAAACTAAATAATTGGAAATGGGCAAAGTTCTGATAACCAAATATGTTGGATTCCCTTAGACATCATTGTCAGATTATGAATTTCTACTACAGCTAACTGTAAACTTTCACTGATGCCTGGCTGCCCAAGCAAATAGTGCTTTAAGAAATGTTTGGACGAAAATCAAAAGATACATTATCCTATATTATTAAATGAGCAATATTTGTCTATATATATATTCATATTATATTATTATTTATATTTTATTATATCTTCTTCTTCTTATCGTGTGGTTAGTCACTAACTTGGTGTCAGAGTTTTAAACCCACCCATGGAACTCTGACTTGGCTTCACATGCCGTCGAGAAATATGTCTCAGCATGCCGGTTACCTCACGATGTTTTCCTTCACCGTTTTTGAAGCAAGTGATAAATATACAATACGCACATGAATCCGAAAAGTCAGAGGTGCGTGCCTTGGATTCGAACTCGAGAACTATGACTTGGCAGTCCGACGGTCACAACACTAGGCGATCACTGCTCTCATTTCATTTTCCTAAGTTATGTCATTCCAATACTTTAAGACCATACAGTAACTTGTACCGCAATTTTCCTCCATATCAAGTTTAGCAGTCGATTCATGAGTCGGTTGCCAGGTGGCATCGCAATGACCGATGGCTGTACCGCGCCGGTGCCGGCGGTACTTCGCGGCACTCGCGGGAGGCGACGTGCCTCCCATGCGCGCGCGCCGCATCCGCTTAGTGATGTTGGACATGTCGATATCGATGAATAAGAATAAATAATAAATGATATTTAATTTTTGTCAATTGGTTGTGAAAAATACAAAACACATCAAAAGAAAACTAGACGCGATCGGAATTAGGAGATAGATATTTAAATGTTGAGGTTGAAGGGTGATTGTTTATGTAGTGAGGAGTCTAGTTTGTTGCTCAAGGGACCTTGACAAACTAGACAGGAACAGGTTTTTACTACATGCTGATTATGCTTATGTTTTCATTTATTTAGAAAAACAATAATATGTAGATGAAATAATATAATTATGCGTAACCGACGCGCAGCAAAAGCGTTTAAACTTATTTCAGACGAATAGCAAAGTCGTAGCATACGCGTAGCATATGCGTAGCAAGCTCCGTAGCAACAGTAGTGACCTAAGTTACACAAACAAGAGTATTTTCATACAACCTTCTAAATTGTCATCGATGCCTCGCTGGTCGTCACTACCACGCGGCAGTTTCTCCGCGGGCTCGCGTGCTCCCCGGGGCCGTGATACGATCTCCCGCGAATGTGCGTGACCACATCCTTCCCTCCCTTGCCCCCGCGGCCACTGCGTGTCACCCCGCGGTCCGTTGCGCCCGCGCAGCCGTTGGGCAAGCTTCCGGCCGGTAAAGCTCCGCGACAAGGTCACGCGGGAGCTGCGGTTTGATTTATTTTCTGTTGAAGGTTGCTCGGAATTAAGAGCCATTTTTTGACAGCGTTGACTATGCCTTATAATAGTCGGAGTTATTTAAATTCCTATACTCAACCTCTTTATATTGGTTTGGTACACTAGAAAAAGTAAGCTAGCAATTAAGCCAGCGGGGTAATTGCGGAACACACTAACAATTTTAATGCCTTTCATTTCGATAATTTGACAATATTCATTGCGTTCTTTACGTTATTTTTCGAGCAGACGAATTTTACAAGCCTATGGAGCAATGGATTAGGAATTTCTTTCCAAATCCTTCGAATTGTGAAATAAAAGTGTGTGTACTTTCATTTAATCCACACACTGGGTTGTGTTTCAAGAATCTAGTCTAGTCTTTAGTGTCACCTAGACAAAACGAGAAGCCCATGACTCTTAAAATATAGCGCAGGAGTTAGGAAAGTCTATTATTATAAAATGTACGGTGGTCTGCATCAATTGGGTACGTCAGTTCTATTAAAATTTTAATACAACTGAGGTACCCAATTGATGCAGGCCACTATACCTTTTAATTTAAGTAAATAATGAAGTTTTACAGTACGCCATTTTCTTCAAAAGCAAAAGGATCGTAGCAGGTGGCGTTCTGTAGTCGCTGCCAACACCCATGGGAAAAAGAAGTGAGTGCATGTATGTGTGTATGTATTCTTTTAATTTTTATTCGTCCTATATGAATTTAAACCTGCTTATGTACCTACCTAAAAAGTGTAGTAGGATGAAAACTAATCTGTCGAAAGGGGCGCACCTGCAGAGCGTGTTAACAAAGCTTGACATAATCGTAAACGCGATCGTAAATCGAACGAGGCGCACTTAAAAAAGGGTACCCAGACCCTACGAACAGTACCTACCTACCTAATGTTGTTTTACGTAAACAGACGAATCTCTGGTCGCAGGCGATACTACGCCTCACTAGGCGTTTAGTATATTATGGTCTACTCTAGCTATAGTGTCTCAAAACGGTGAAGGAAAACATCATGAGGAAAGTACATGCCCGAACCAAAAATTTGAAGATATGACATCTACCAACTCGCACTGGGCCCGCTCCCTCTCACCGAAGGAAAGCCAGTCATAGTCATAGTCGTTTATTCATAAACAAGTAACTTGTATCTGAATTTACACTCAAAATTACACAATTACAAAATATACACTAAAATAACTTACTTTTGAAATTCATAAATTACATCTACAATTTAAAGATAATAAGTTTACATTTCATCAATAGTAAAACAATCGACATAAATAAAACAATCTAGCCAGCATCTTAAAATTTAAAATAATAACAATAACATAATTAATTAAAGACAAATTACCATAGATTAATATAACAAAAAAATACTTAGATCAATAAATCAGAATTAACAAATTTTTTTTTCCTTTGTCGCAGCAGTGGGAACCGCCTTTGCATAAGCTTATTCTAGCTAAAGGTAAAGATACCATGACTGGTGGAAGACTTACCTGACTAAAATAATAATACCAGCTTATTTTTATCCCTTTGCAGGACTAAAACCTTTTCTCATACAGAGGAGGCACGAGCATGAGGGTGTGGCGACATCTATATCGCCACATGCGAACTAGGCATCAAACACCTGACGTCATACAAAATCGTGACGTCACACAAATCCTGCATTGTGCAATTGGAGTTTACCGCGCAAACGACATACATATGACTGTCCGACATCAATCATTGGACCATGCCGTTGTAGGCGAACCAAAAGAGGGGCCCATATCTATGGGTCAAAGTATGGCCTCCGCGGGCGAAGGGCGAAGCGCTGATCCCGCTCGCCAAGCCCCCTTGCGGGGGCGTCGCGACATTACGATTCTTGGCAATCGTTGGGTAGTTGCCCGCCAGATACGACACCTGTCTGGTCGGAGGATCCTCCCTTTTCTATAGAGGATGAGTGAATTTTACTTTTTGGCGATTTTAGACATAAGGCTAAGTTTCCTCAGGTTGATTTTCCTTCACCGATTTCAATAATATCCAAGAAAAACTCAGAAAGTTTCTTTCTAACTAACTTATTGATTAATTTTAAAAGGACAGCAATGATTTGCTTTATTAAAATGGACAGTCTTTGAATGTTTTTCACGAAGACGCAAGCCTTCGTCGCAATCCGCACCGGGACAGAACTTCAGACAAGTTTTACGCATTTTGAGTCCGGCACGTGTAACTGTTTTGTTTTACATAACGGACTGGTTCTCGTCGGCTCATCGTAACAATATATTTTGTGAATACAACTGTATCCTAGTAAAGATGAGGCTGTTAGTAAAACAAGACGTACTAAACTACATAAAATAACATTACACCTGTTTCCCCAAAGCCTTGTGCTGTTGTGTACTCACATTTCGCCAGTTATTAAGTACCATGTAATAGGGGGCGAGCCTTTTGCTATCAACCGGGCACAAATCCAGACTCCGTGCTGCTACTGAGAAATTGAAACTGGGCGAAACGGGGCGTGACAAATGGAAGAACTTAATAACACTTTGCCTAGGAATCGAACCCATGACCATGACTTAACAGTAGTGCTTGCAATCACTAGACCATCGGGGCAGTAAAATATTTGTATGAGAGTCAGAAGAGTCAAAGGACATTAAAAAAAAACAACATTATACAGTATACACGAACAAGATTCCAAGGACCAATCCCAATACGATCAATGTTCGCAAAAATACGCAAAAAAAAAACACAACTTAATTCCCACGATGTCTTTGCCTTGCTACTTTAGATGTTTTTATTTCCCATCGTAGCAGGTAAATTTATCTATACGGGCTGGGTCCGCCTCGTAAAAACATTACCTCCACGTTTTACTACGTCGCGTAACGCGGGCACTAAGTATCTCGCGTTGAATATTCTAATATTTTAATTCGTTTTGAGTTTTTCTACACTAGTATTATAAAGAGAAAAGATTTGTATTTTTGTTTGTAATGGATAAGCTCAAAAACTACTGGCTTGATTTTGATAACTCTTTCACCAATAGAATGCTATATTATCATTGAATAACATTGGCTATAATTTACAAAGATATCACGCAGGCGATTGCGCTGGCGAAAGCTAAATTATAAAATCACTAATTGTTTTCTACAATATTATAAACAAAGTAAAATTTGTGAGTTTGTATGAAGAGAGTAATCTTCGAAACTACTGACCCGATTTCGAAAATTCTTTCACTAATGTGAAGCTACATAATTCCTGAGTGTCGGCTATGTTTCTTCCACACGGACAAAGTCGCGAATAGAAGCTATTTGGGTATAATTGCCAACTATAAAGACTCCAGCCCTTCGCTCTGATACAAAACAATTGGATACTGTCACTAGAACCAATGAAGTACTTATTAAGATACTTGTCAGCGGATCATTTTCAGATTACCCCGTAAGTGGGAGAAAGGGGGAAAATTAATTGTATTGTCCTAAGAGGCGAATCGGAAGCTGATTATATGAGGGGAATGGACAGACGCATTCAGCTGTGTATTGATAACGATACACAGTCCAAACCTATGTATTGGGTACCTATGTATGTATATCAGGGTAGTTGTTTTCGTACCCGAAAGTCCTTTCGGTTCCTGATGGCGTAGTGAAGTCTGTCTTTCGCACTTTCAAAGCGATTCGTTTTTCTACAACGACTTCCCATAGGATTCAATCTGCCTAGCTTTTTCCTAACTATGTTGGGGTCGGCTTCCAGTCTTATCGGGTGCAGCTGAATACCAGTATTTTACATGAAGCTACTGCCTATCGGACCTCCACAACCCAGTAACTGGGTAATACGATAACCCTTGGTAAGGCTGGTTTTCAGACTTTCGGGTTTCTGACGTCCCATAATGACTGTCAAAGGTGCACGAACGACAGCCGGTACCAACGGCTTAACGTGCTTTCCGAGATACGGAGGAGGCTTGTCGGTAGTTTATGTCAATCTAATACATTTTTGACTTTTCTATCATAATGGTCGCTGATAACTAATATGAGACTTTGTCTAGGCCAACTGGTCGCATATTAACGAGTATTTTCTCTAGAAATATATGTAACTTTGCAGTAGTGCGAGCTTTTGAATTGTGATAAGTAAAAGTAACATCATACCCCGACCTTTTTCGTGATGATTGTGGTGAGTTGACATCTATATAAGATTTTGACAGACAAGTACTATGTTAACAGCGAAAATTAAAAAAATCACCGTTACAAACATTTCCTTATTTCTCTTTCCTAGTCCATCACCAGATCTATCCATAACCTATTCATTGAGACCATTCCAATGAGCCCAAACACGATACCTGTGCTGTAAGTTGGTAAGGGAGTTGGGTATCCTACAAATTCCAGGTGATGCTGCAGCTTCAGTTCAAGGTTACTTGGTTCCTCTAATATCATTGAAGTAACAAAATATCAAATTTCAAAGCGATCAGACCTGTGGAAGATACTCACATCCATTCATCAACTAGAAAAGAGCTGTAAATTTTCAAACGGCTAAACTGATTTTTATAAAACATGTCTAAAAACTATCGCTTTCAAATAAAAAAAAACCCGCATTCAAATCGGTTCACCCGTTTAAGAGCTACGGTGCCACAGACACACACATACCGGTCAAACTATAACACCCGTCTTTTTGTGTCGGAGGTTAAAAACTAAAACAAACGAACGAGCGGAGCTACCCACGAATATAATCGAGCTTTACATGTAATTAGTTCACCGACATTGATACTAGATACCCTTAACTTAGCAACGTGAACAAACTCGCGCTGACCATTGGCCACGTTTTGACCACCAACTTAGCCTCTGGCTATAAATACTGGGCCCGGACTTCGCGGCACGTGTAGTCTATAAATAGCCCGTGGACGGACAAATCACGTGCATTAATTGTACCCCTTCCTGAGATGAAAGCTGTTCCCGGTGGAACAATTAGCGCATTGACTTTGTGATATTTATGACTGATTTTTCCAACGTCACATATCTTTTATTCGTGGAATGAAATTAACGTCTGACAGTTTTTGTATGGAAAAACTGTCAGAAATTCAAAATTATTCTTCGGATATCATGCGTTGAAAAAATCGTCCCTTAAAGAGTTCAGGAATACATTTTATGTCGATATTAATTTCTTTGCGTTGATTTTAATTAATTCTTTTTACGTCGTAATAATGATTGTGGTAGAGAAATTTTATTCTAGGTGCATCGATCGTCTGTTTTACAAAATATTGTAAAACATTTTAAAAGAGTAACGGTGAGGTTTCTTGCCCATTCTTCTCCATACAAAACTACCTTTTGGAAGAGGCGAATAGAATCAATTCTATTTCTTATAAATTTTGACGTTCAAAAGTGTGCCTATTTGAAATAAATGATTTGACTTTGAGTAATTTTTGAAGAGAAAATTTCTGTAGGCGCGTTGGGGGCTGGTTTTTGAGACGGGACTAAACCATTGATTTCGCGACACCGTGATGACACCAGCTTTGACCATTAATAAGACATCAACATGTTGATTACCGCGGTGCGTGGAGTAAAAGACATCAACTCGTTGATTACCGCGGTACCGATTTATTTACAAGTTTTTACTTCTGTTTGCACTCCCAGTGCCACTGCTTTTTTTTTTCTTGCAATCTGACACCAGAGAGGCAATTCCCGTATTTATTAAGAATGCTGTACGCATTATACGCATTCCACTCTCAGTCCCAATCTGTCAAAAGTGCAATCAAATGACATATTTTTGAAAGAAAAAAAAAATACATTGATTGTCGATGAGGTTGCGACCTGAATTTTAATGTTTCAAAAACATTGGCCTTCTGGTATTGACACATCACATTATAGGCAGATTATGAAACATAAAATAATATAACACCGGTATTCCCCGAAGGGTTATGCAGTTTTTTTTTTTTTTTTCCTAAATCCGTAATCCGTCCTGATGGAAAACGCACTAACACTTTGTCCGACCTGGAAATATCACCCAGGACCAATTGGTCAGCAGTAGTAGTAGGCAGATTATGTTACATTTATATATTAATCTGAGGCCTTGAAGATTTTTTTAAAGCCTTATTCCTGGTAGCTAGGTTCGACCTGGATACCTTATTTATGATGTAGAACAGTTCCACTGCGGCAGCTTTAATTGCTCTTTTGACTAATGCTAATCAAGTAGATTGTAAATCTTGTACTTACTTTAAACTTAATCGAATTCGACAAGACTGTAGAAAACCTCATTATAAATATTCAAATAACTATGTCAAAATTTTCCCGAGCGCAAATTTTCCCGGGCCTTTCCCTCTGTGCTCTCGACCTTGCTTCCCTCCGAGAGGACGTCTGAGTCTACTCGTGTCGCCCCATCCCTTGTCTCGCTCCGGACTTTTGCACTCGCTTCACTTACTACTTTCTTTAGGAGCTGTCTTTAATAATAATAGGTATATTTTCTAGGTAAAAACCGCGCTTAAACATAACTGGCGAAATGTGGGTGTGCCTGCTACAGGGACACCTCTGCCCAACCCTTCGGGGAAACAAGGCGTGATGTTTATTTTCTAGGTATTTTTTGTTGTAGATTTTTTTGGAATACACATTTTGTTATTCACTTGCAACTTTTCTGAATTCGACTCCACTAATTTATAAATGACAGCTAACATATTTTTTTTTATTTAGTAACTAGATTTTGTACCGATGTTTTTATTATTATTATTATTTTTTTGACCATGGGCCTTAGTTGCCTGAAAATAAAGCAACTATTATTAAATTGATCGTTCATACTAATCATATGAGCTCTTTTCAGTACTTTTGATCTTTGTTTGTGAAAAGACAATAAAAATAACTAAAACAGTAAAACCACACTAGAGGTAAGGTCTACTCATACAATCTTAAAAAACTAATCAACTCTTCACTTAATTGTAAAAAAACCCCTTTCACCTTTTCAATTCCCCGTAACTCTATAGCCACGATTTTCACTACAACAATTACAAACAAAGCTTGAACACTACAAACTCAAAAACCCAACTGCAGCCTGAAAGTGGAAATTCTTGGAGGCGTCGCGTCGTCCCATGGCGCCGCATATTTTTTAACCCCCTACCCGCTGCCACCCTCCATGGGAGGGTTAATTAGTCGCGAACGCGGTCCGGCTCCACTCCATCTAACTTGTTTCCTTCTTTATTTGCCCACTTGATACAAATGTGGGGTGCTGCGTCAGCGATGTGATGCTGGATTGAGATGTTAAAGTAACTAGTGTTGTGATGTTTTGAGTTTTATAGTTTGGTGTTGTTTACCCCACGAGTTTATACTTAGTGTGGTGTTGATTACCCGTAAACTATGTCATATTCAGCTACATCTGGTAAGACTGGAAGCCAACCCCAACATAGTTCGGAAAATAGGCTTTAGGTATAGAATTAGTGTAATTTACTAATAATTATGATCTATTAGTGATAAGGATATTTTAAACTGCGTACAAAATATACTATTGGTCTGAAAATAAAATGGGAATCCTGAATAGCAGAGTCCATAAAAAGTAGTATTGACCGCGGCATTGTTTTTCCTCTCGCGGCTTTTTAATCATTCGCAGTACAGTTTTGTCGTACAAGCGTTAATCGCACATCCATTTGTCGAGCTCACGTAGTACACTCACCCACCTACGCCGAATGAACTGTTTGACAGTTGTAAGCAAAAAAAAATACGCCCGCTAATTCTACCGCCGTCCGTCATGTTATAAGTCACAACGAGGCAAATGATACCAAAGTATAGACAATTACTGTCAGTTTTGACAGTTTTCTCAGACGAACAGTTGATTTGTTTTATGATACTTAACTACAGTCATAAGACATACCTACTCATAAAGGTAAAAAAGGTCTTTAGGGCTTAAAAAAACAATAGTGACGTCTTTTTTTTCTAAGTCCGTATTATCCTTGTTTAGAAATATTTTAGCCTCCAAAACGGAAAGATAACTCCAACCGACTTAATATCGATAGCGAGTAGCAACTAGCGACATCAAAACTAAAGGACTTTAGACGAGCAACTCACGAATTAAACTGTGAGAATCAAGGCCGGCCCCGCGGGTCTTTCGGACCCGCGTTAATGAAGGTGAATATCTTCAAAGCGGTCGAAAGGACCCCACGCCCGCGGTGCTGTGAATCTTTAAACGGGTCGCACGGGGAGGGTTAGGCAAATGGAGCTCAAATGTATTCAAGTTGAATACACGAGTATTGAACGGTTTTTGTATTCCGCTTGTGTAGTTAGGGTTTAGAGAGCTAGGTAATAAGTAGGTAGGTATTATAAGGTACAAGAACATGCGAAATTACGGCAAAAACAAAAGAAAACTCTTGAAAGAATGAGAATTTTTCAAGGGCGCTGATAATTTCCCAGCACACGCTATTATACAAATTTAATGTTTTTCATAAAATGTTTTTCAATAAAAACATTGGCTACTCTTTTGAAATATTCTGTTTTATAATATCATATCCAAAAGGGTTCAAAGATGTCATTTACAAATTGACAAAAAAAAAAGGTTGAAAATGTTCTGGACATTCCAGCGGGTTTTTAATTTTAGCTCAATTCGATTGTTCTCTGCTTCACTCGTCACCATTAGGAACTTACTATACCAAATACATTTATGTCAGTATGAGTTGCTTTTCAAAGAGACATGTTGTAAAAATCATTTGACAAAGTAAGTAGGTAACAATTGCATGGAGCCTCAAAGCTGCGTTCTTCTTGTGGTTAGTGATTAACCTGGTGTCAGAGCTTTTATGGCGCCCATGGGCCTCTGACTTCGCTTCATGCCGTCGAGAAATCTCTCAGGCATGTTTCCTCACGATATTTTCCTTCACCGTTTTTGAAGCAAGTGATAATTGTATACAAGACGCACATAAATCCGAAAAGTCAGAGGTGCGTGCCGTGGGATCGAACTCGAGACCTATGACTTGGCAGTCCGACGGTCACTCCACGAGGCTAGATCACTGCTACAAGTTGCTTTATAGTCCGTATTAGGAAAACGGGTTTTCGTGAGTGATTAAGATAACTGTGAAAACTTAATTAACGACTTCACAGGTTGTTCGATTTATCTTATAGATTATTTATGTTTCTTAATACTTACTTTACACTATTGATAGTAAAAGGACCAATGATCAAATGACCAAAGTGGTGTCCACTTTGGTCCTTTGATCATTGGTCCTTTTTCTTGTATCTTGTAGATAGTATCACCACAGATAATATAATACTACGTCTACGTAATCACTGAAAATTACGTTCTCATTTTAGAAATCAAGATATGAAAATCGATTGGATAGTTGAGAAGTCTTGTTAGTGCCGTACAGTAATATAAAACTTTTCAGCCGCCTCTAGTAGCCGAGTAAAAATTCGGCGCAAAGGCATCGGCACCACCTTTAACGAGAATTAATTAAAAAGTTTATGCTTGCCGAAAATGTTTACCGACATTGTAGCCATCGGTTGGAGCACGCCTTGGAGCGGTCCCTTAGTGACGCTCCGCGGAGCTTGAGGAATGGACGGCTCCGAGGAAGAGGGGGAGGGGGGTCGCTGGCAGTGCACCGGCTCACAGCTGACGGCACTGAGCCATAATATACGGTACATAGTGTACCACACAGATTGAAGCAGAAGGACCAATAAAAACTTAGTTGGTAGGACAGTTTGCAGAAAGCATCTTCAAAAACGAAGCAACAGATACCTAAGGCTCGGTAAAAAGTTCCACAAAGAAAAAAAGTGGTCGTTCACTTCGAATATTTCAATGATTTTAATGAATATTAGGCAGACGAATTTATTGTTGATCGCAGTTCTTTCTTCTTTTTAGTGTGGTAAGTGACTAGCCTAGTGTCAGAGTTTGCATGACACCCATGGGACTTGGCTACAAATGCAGTCTAGAAATATCTCTCAGGCGGGAGAAACATCTTGAGGAAACTCAAGATGTTTTCGTCGATCGCAGATCGATGATCGATGCGATCGGTGATCGCAGTTCATTCGGTGGTAACGCTATCTTTCAGCCACCTTTTACGATGCCGGTAATGGAAGCACCATTTTTTCTAAACCTTCGGCTTGCAGCTTGAAATGTAACTTTATCTTTATGAGATTTCTAAGGAGTTGATCTTCTACGCTTTCTTATATCGTGACTATACTTAGTATATAGGCTGGCAAGATAACGCAATATGGAACACCGGTATCCGAAAACCATTGGTTCTGGTTAGCGAAATATTCTGAGGAAAACAAGCGTCGAATTTAGGTCATTACGTTTTTGAGGGCGAACTGAATGGACCTCCCGAACCTGGGTAGAAAAGTAGAAAAGGAATGTACTTTTTTCTTTTCTTTGGCGACAGTTAGGTACTATGTGATAACTATAATGGGATATGTAAATAATATATTTACCTAAATACTTTGTGCTTCGGTAAAATGATAAGCCAGACAGGAAAGCTCGGGGGCTGAGTGTCCAGGGTGCGTCGGACGTACTTAAGTGTAATTTAAAAGAGTTTCCATGGAGTTTCTTGCCCGTTCTTCTCCATGGGTACCTACTACGTTTTGAAATGGGCATCTGGCTTCATATTTCTGACTGACCGCTCCTTGACAGTTGAAAAGTGCCTGTAAATGGTTTAATTGAAATAAATGTTTTGAGTTTGAGATGGTGGTCAGTACTCGTGGATGCTCTTTTATTTATTAAGTTGCCCGAATTATACTTTATGTGATGAGTAAATATTACCTACAATAAGTTCACATCTATACCAATATTAAAGTCGCTTTAGTCAAATATTAAACTTACATACATTATAGAAATCTCGATGTTTTTTCAATTCGTAAAATCCGTGAGAAGCAGGGTCGGGTCGCTAGTTGTAAATGACGCGATAATACAATAATAGCGAACGTTTTGTAAGACCTAAAGTGTTTACAAAAAAATATTCTAGTGGTACTAGGCACATACAAACCTAACGCTAAAGTTTTCTCACACAAAGAATCCCCTAGTCAGCTAAACATCTCAAGAAATTCCCACTTAATTACAAGCAACATTAGCCCAGTGGCCGCAGACACGCTTCACAGTAATAGGTATCACATGTTTTGTCTCCGGCAAGCGCCTTCTAAGAGGCTTTAGGCTCCAAAACAAAGGCGGCGTAAGACAAAGGAGTACACAGCGTACACAGAGGTACACAGAACAAACACAGTTGTGTATCGGTCAGGCAGGACATCGGGTGCGGCCCCGATGCCGCGTCCGCGCTCTAATTAAAACACCCCTCGCGACCCCCCCTTCCGCCCCCCGACCGATGCTCGTCAAAGATTATTTGCTGTAATTTCTGGGTAAGGGTGGAATTGGATTTTCTTTTACGTGGATAGTTGGTGAAGTAGAATTAATGATTCGGTTTATGAAGCTCGTATTTCAGAGTAGATCTGTGTTCGAAACTTGGCGGGTTTTATTTTGTTTATCAAGGCGTATCTAATTTTGACCGTGAATTGTGAGCGCAATTGCCTGGTAAATTTATTGCAACTGGCAGCGTTTGCTGAAAAAGCAATTGCTGATAGAAATCGAAGTTTGAATTCGCAGAAAACAGGATTGTATCACTCAATTGACACAAACAATTCATTTTTTTCTGGAGGCGGCAAAAAGAGCTTTATAAGTCTAGAAATAATTTAAAAATTCACCTTGAAAATAATCATCCGTAGGTAGTTCAGTTTTTCATCAAATATTTATATGAATACCATGAAATTCCCAGGAAATGTATTCATCCCAAAAATAAATGTCTTTGCTTTCAACGTGACGTCTCTGCGTCATAGTCTTTGTGTCGCGTGCCCGGCCGCCTACGGCGATGTAAAAAAGAACATCCACGCACCGCGGAGTAAGATTGCCTCGTAAAAACTCTACGTATAAGTACGGCTACCCACATGTTTTGGAGGGCACTCCTCGACCCTCCCAATTAACTGTTAATCACGCCTCCCAACGGACGGGCACGTGGGAACTCAATAATCGTTATGATTTTCACAGTAATTGCTGATTTTGGGGAATTGTCTTATACTTGCGATGGTCCGCCGAATCTTGATAGACCAATTGCTGAATTCGACATAACAATGATGATAAGTTTATTAGTAACAACTTTTACTCGTTTTTTAATATACCTTTTTACATCAGAAGTGTTTAATGAGCTATATACCACTCCAAAAATGTATCTTGAAAAGTATGTCCTTGAGTAACGACAACCACTAGCCATAATAAAAGCATAATAAATTTCATGATGTAATGAAAGGCAATATTTATCGAGCATCCATAGGTGTCAAGGTTTTATAAAGAAGGGTAGAAATCGATTGTCTAACCTAACCCAACCGCATAGATGTTGGAGGGTAGTCAATACTATTTAGTATTTATGCGTGTGATCATAGTGGCAACATTTCAATTGGCCGTACTGTTTAAATACCTCTTAATTCTAGTTATGGCTAAACGGAGCAGGATTGGTAATAGGTTGAGTTCAGTAGATGCTCAAAATGCTTTTTATATACAAGCAAGTGTAACACTTATACTTGTCACTCGGTACAAATTGTAACATAGTAGGTTTAAATAAGAATAGGTTTGAAACAAAATATGCTTTCGAGCATTAAATGCTTTTTGACAAAGGTAGAACAATAGTAATGTGTTTTGGGGCAGACATTCATATATTTCTTTACAAGGTTTCTACATTCAGTAACCTTTTTTTTATTCTACAGTATTATTTTTATTCTAAGCACCTTATGAATTTTGAAATGTAGTTTTCATTGCACTTATGTTGCAGTTGTAAAGTAAAAGGTGGGTTAATAACGGCATCACAAAATTTTATTTTTTTGTAATTGAAGTATGTATCTTAAGGAATTTTTGATTTAGTGATAAATAAATTGTAAATAAAACGAAAGGAGTAAGTGATAAAAATATCAAGGAAAAATATAAATCTTTGGTTCTGCAGGGCGACGCCAGTCCCCGAGACAATGAAGACGTGCCCGTTTTATGTAATGCATGGTCTGATTGAAGCCTCGTTCATCTAGCCAGAACACGCCTACCCACAGTATTATAATCAGAGCATTTTTTTTTATCATAATATCTTGGTCCCACGTGGGTGCCAATAACAACAACAGCGATATTTAAGCGTTTGACGAATCACTTAATAAACCTCCCACAAAGAAAAGTTCATATCAGGTATTAAAACAAGTAAAATATTTCTTCTTAAATATTTATCCAGAAGTTAGTACATTTGGGGCGTAACTAAATGGCGCCCAACGCGGGACCGGAGTCAAAACGAACATTTTTGCAAGCCAAGATCTTTCGACAGTCGCGACATTTGGGAAAATGGATGAGGGTTGTTTACGTGCACTCGAGCCATCCCTCGAGGTGATCCTTGTAAAAAAGCGTGATCGATACAGTGCGCGACGACACGGTGGCCCCGGGGGCGCGTCAATTTGGCCTCCGCCTCGTCAGCGCTAAATTATCCCGACATCTTTAAATGGAATTTCGCGGGTCGCGCGACCCGAAAGTCCCTGCACGTTTCTCTAAAGGTTTTCGAGGCGGATAGGGGGTGGATTTTGAGGCCGCGCTCCACCGGCGTCCCCCGCCGGTCGCACACGCGATGTGCCACCTGACTCCGGTCATACCAGCTTATATAGTAAATGAACAGCAGCGTAAATACCCGAAGACTTCCAAAATATATACTTTTCATTATCGGAATTGCTCAAAAGAAAACGGTTACCTAGATTTGGACCACTAACAAATAGATTCCACTCTCTCGAACATTTTTGTTCATTATACTATTGAAAATTAACATTTCCAAGTAAATAATAATATTTCAACATGACTTATCTATGTATAGTTTTATTAAAAATTTCTGTGGTAAAAGCTGTGATGAACTTTACACTTATCGACTTCACTACAAGTATAAAAGGAAATATTGGCATTCCAGGAATATAGTAATTCATGTAACATAAAACCACTGCGCGTCCAACAGTGTATTTTTCGTTTTGAATAAAAATCGGAAAAATATAAATTGGTATCATATTTTCTACGACCATTCGTGAAAGGTATTTTTTAAGTTTGATCGCGTAGTGTGAGATAAAATATATTGACGGGCAGAGCCGTGGGGAGGCTAGGTATATAATTAAGTTAACGCACCCGTCGTCGGCTAGCACGAACAGTCTCCACCCTCGGGCGGTAGTCAACGTCCCGACATGCACACGCCACCTTAATGACTTACCCACGACGTTGGACCCAACCGGCCAAACATTTGCCAAGCCAACCAAATGCAAACGTCCTCAAACATTCCTGGGTAGAGTAACACGGCGAGATTTTGCAAACGGTCGGATTACCAGGTTCGACCAATACGCCAACAAGCGAGTGTAATCACCACCGGCGGTGACCGCTCGCGCGTAAATTACGTAGCATGACCAATTTATGTAGATCCTTGTGTTCGTACTTCTAAGCGAGGATGCCAATGAGACATCACGGGTCTAGTTGAGTTGGCCGGTCTGTATAACCTACGCGTCCTTCGCTAATGCCCGCTTAGGTAGCCCCCGAGCGCGCTCAAACACAATCGTATGCCTTTTATAGACCCCCGCCAAGGATAGGGTTGGACTGAAATTAGTATTATATTGATTGGGTACTCGACTATGCAAGTAATAGCTACTCGAGATATCTGAAGAGTTTGCCGAATTTTAGGTTAGATATTATAAAGTTTTTCGTGGTCGTGAAAAAGCGAAAAATTTGAGTGGAAAAGTTTCGATACTTTATTCGAGTAGCGAGAAAAAAATGATAAATATTACGTTGCCTTCATGTCGTTGAGCTAGCAAGCTGTCAATACTTATTATTTATTCATCATAGCGAAGTTTAAGCCTTTATAGTGCACTTAGCTTCGAGGGACAACGTCGCGCGTCGCGTCGTGCTACGCAAAGGGAGCGTGACACGCATGTACTATTTTGCCAATGTTATTCTAAGTAAAAAGAGGTAGATGAGTTACCTACTTAAAATTCAATTTTGAGAAACGGCACAATAACACATTATTAAAAGAAACGTGGAAGTAGGACGGCATGACGTAATTATCGGGAGCGAAAAGAGACAAGATGAAGAAAACTTGGCTAATTAGCCAAGTTGTGACGTGTCACTTGCGGAACGCGTATAATGTACCAATTTTTACCTATAATAATATAATTGTATTCTGCAGTAACAGAAGTCAGTAAGAAGAGCATGTGATGTCGAGACATTTATAGTGGTTATTGTATCACCATTAAGGGGGCATGATCGCTCTAACACTTTGGAAATAAGGACCACAATCAAACTCATTAACCTCGACCTACCGATTAAAAAAAGTATAAATACGAGAGGCAGATGTTTCAGAAGTTTAATTTGAGTTATCTATTAGTTAGGTTTATTTTTGTAAGGTTAGGTTTATTTTCTCGTTGTCGCCAAGATTTATATTGGTGTCATAACTCTTTTTGTGGTTTCGCTCGGGTACTAATAAAAGCTCAGAATGGATTGTTTACCACAAACCCTACCAAGACCTATATATAATTATATCAACAGTCATTAAACATAATCCATCGAAAAAACATACGGTAACTAGTACGAATATCCGCATCGCGTTATCATAAATAACGAATAAGAAACGTGTGGCTAATGGGCACAAGACACAACTGCAATGTTATTCCTGACCATGATTCAGTATGTTATTACATGAATTTCGTTCAGAAAGTTATTGGTAATTTATTTGGCAAGCCCCATCTGGGTCGATTGTAAAGTACGCGTCGAGCAGCATTGGAGCGTGGCCCCCGGCATTATCTTGCGACAGAACGCCACCGGCGCGCTGCGTTCCCGCCAAATCCAATATCCGCACGCGTAATAACAATCGCGACCGTCTATCGGCCGCGCGTAAATTATGCACGCCTCGACAAGTTACATCTACCTTCCAAACAAAGGGAATTAAACCTTAGTGAGTTGCAATAGGAGTCAAAACAATAGTAAAATTAATATTGTCCGCGAACGGTCGCCGACGACGCCGTCGCCGTCGTGCTAATGGCTACGCGACCCTCCCTCCCCGCCCCGTTGCCCCCTTCGTCGCAAGCAAAGCACACGTTCAGAAATAAGGGAAAAGCTTTGTGCCTAATTGTGTATAGAGATAGTTGAATACAAATCGCAATGAATAATTAATGAAGTTGATACGTTTATTTTGGTGGACCGCGATTCTGTGAGGGTTCGCCAATATTAGAACTGTTTAGCTGGCGAATTATAGTTAATTATTGAGTGCTTAGAACTCGGGTTTTCAATTATCTAATGGATCCACTTTTGTCAGGGTCTGAAATGGTCAGGGAAAACTGTTCATGCCAAAATGAAGGTAGAACTAAAAATGTTTTCGTTGAAAACGATTTAAGTATTTCTTAAGAAGTACTTGATTACGAGAGAAATATTAAATCAACTGCAAAAAATCCATCACACACGCATAAATAAATTAATTATTGCAACTTCAAAACTAAATTCGAGTCCATCTCCGGCGGCGTACGTTTTTTCACACAAAGACTTAAGACGCAGATATATGACAGTGACCTTGAGTGGTTAACTTACGTGTTCTGTACTGAGCTCACGCAACACGTCGTAAGTCCAGCCAGTAATAGGATTCACCAATCAAGGAGCGCTGTCCCAAATTAAACGCATTATTAATTTATTATACATAAAACAAAAGATATATATGTAGGAGTTGGGCTTGACCAGAGAAACAATTTTCTTCGTTTATCTTCGTTTATTTAGGCTCATTAAACACAAAATCTTAATAATTATATTCTTAATCTTCGTTACGACTTATTTGTCTTTTTACCTCATTCTCATTCTCTCCTTCATACACTCCCACCACTCATTCACTCATCTTACGTTCCATTCCACCAATGTATTTAATGTTTCGTTACACGGTTAACTTTAATTAATCTATTTTCTAAGAAAATAGGCCCACAGCTCGGCCATTCTGCCCTATAGTCTGACCTCAGACTATGCTACATTAAACTAAACTACTTTGTTTCTGCTTATAATAATTTAACTACTGAGAACTCTCTTACACAACAATTACTGTTTAGATTCTAAGTTTACAACAAAACATTATGTGGAAATTGGTAATAATAATACAACTTAGTTTATGAAAAGAAACAAAATAAACTTATTCTCCTAAATTTAATGATGAATTTTATTAAACTCCTATCTTCTATTATCCTTACCACCTTACATAATTCATCATCTTACCTTGAACTTAATTAATTAATTATACAGCACTACTTAGAAACTTATGAATTTAAGCTTATAATAACATGCACTTTTAAAGGAAAATTAATAAGTACTGCTACTTTGTTATGCAACATCACAATTTGTTACATCTCATTATGGGAAAATATTATCTTGTTTAGACAACAGATTTTATGTTAACATTTGTTTGTGTGACATTAGTCATTGATACAGAACTACAATAAAATTAAGTTTATTACTACAACAATGATGAGTTACTTCATCTAAGTAACTGATTAATCTTACGCATCTTAACTTAAATTTTTATAGTGACTCCAAGTTAGATAAGTACATACCTGATATAGCAACAAAATTTAGTTTTAATCAAGACATACTGACACATCAAAGATAAGTTATACCACATCGTTAAGAAAAGATTTGGTGAAGGTTATGCCACCTAATATTCCTAGCAACCACCTATCACATTCTTTTAGACAAAAAAGGATGAGTAAGAGATAAACTAGTTTGACAGTGATTGCAGTACAAACTCATGGCCATAATTTCATACAGTCTGCACCCGTTGAAGTCTTAACAGGTCCTTCTGCTTTGAGGTCTACCTTATGCACATGATACCTTCCTTTACCTACTTTCTTGACAACTTTATACGGCCCTAAAAATTTTGGTTTTAATTTCATTACGCTTCCAAATTGTGTTCTGCGAATGGCAACTATGTCCCCTTCTTTATATTCTTGTTCTTCTTTCCTCCTTTTATTAAATGACTTGATATTTTCCTCTTGTACTTTTAGAATCTGTGCTTTAGCTTCCTGTCTTAAGTTATGTCGTTTTTCAATAAAATCTTGCCTACATTCTTCTTCTATTAATTCCAAAATCAGAATATCTTCTTTCTGCTTCATTTTTGTTCCAATAAACAAATAAAAAGGTGAGGTATTTATTGATCTCTGATAAGTACTATTGATAGCCCTTTGAACATGACTAACATACTTATACCAATGAGTTGGTTCCTGTATACACATCTTAGTCAACACAGAGATAATTACCCTATGGACGCGCTCAACCTGTCCGTTGCCTCTTGGAATGCCTGTAGTGACTGTGTGATGCTGAATACCTTCTTGGTTACAGTAATCTTGAAATTCCTTTCCTGTAAAGGCGGTCCCTTTATCAGTGATAATTCTTGATGGATTTCCATAATCTTTTTGATGAATTTTTAATTTGTCTACTGTCTCTTTAGCTGTTAAACTCTTTGTAGGATATATCCAAACAAATTTAGTATAAGCATCAATGACAGTCAAAATGTAGTTATATAATTTCTTCGTAACATCCAATGGACCAAGATGATCACAGTGCAGCGTTTCCAATGGAAGTTCTCCTTTTTCTATAGGGTTGAGAAAACCTTCCTGTTTTCCCTCCTTCTTACAGGCCAAAATACATGGAACACATCCCAATATTATTTTATCTACCTTCTTACTTAAATCTTTTATGTAATAATCTTTTTCTATCATATCAATGGTCTTCTTCTTGCCAAAATGTCCTACTTCATGAGCTCTTCTTATAATTTCCGTGTCCATAACTTCTGGTATAACTAATTTCTTCTCTACTCCTTTGTAAATTAAATCATTTTCAATGAAAAAATCTTTGTATTCTTTCTCCTTCAAAATATCTCTTATTAAATTCAAATTTTCGTCTTCCTTCTGAGCTTTACATATTCTTGCGTGCAATTCTGATTGAATAAGGTAAACATATGGGTTTCTGCTTAGTGCATCTGCATGTGACATCTCCTTTCCTGACCGATGGACTATTTCATAATCAAAATCTTGAAGGAACAAGACCCATCTAGCCACCTTGGTAGATACTTCATTCTTATATAGTGTCTTCTGAAATGCTGAACAGTCAGTCACAATTTTAAAGTGAATCCCAAATAAATACTTTCTAAACTTCTTAACGCCTTCAACCACTGCTAAGGCTTCCAGCTCATAGCTGTGATAATTTTGTTCAGTAACACTGGTCTTCTTACTCATGTAATGAATAGGGTGTAATTTTCCATCTTGACTATCTTTCTGCATAAGAATTGCTCCAAATCCATACTTTGACGCATCTGTATGCACTTCGGTATCCAAACCAACTTCGAATATTTTCAACACAGGTTCACTACAAAGTTTAGTTTTCAATATTTCAAATGCTCTCCTCTCTTCTTCTCCAAAGTAAAATGCCTTATCTTTCTTTATTAATTCAGTTAGTGGTCTAGCTATTATTGCATAACTTTCAATATACTTGCGAAAGTATGATGTTAACCCCACAAAACTATGAACCTGCTTGGTTGACTTTGGTTCTGGAAAATGAGCAATGGCATCAGTCTTACCAGGTGATGGCTTGACAGTACCATTTTCAATGACATGACCTAAATATTCTACTTTTCTTTGTAATATCTGACACTTTTTCCAATTAATTTCTAACCCGTATTCAGAAGCAACATTTAAAACTAGACTGAGATGATCCAGAGCCTCTTTTTCGTCTTTAGCGAGGACTACAATATCATCTATGAAAATTAGAACTATTCCCTGAGAAACTAAATCTCTAAACATAATATTAATGAATCTACTGAAGTATTTTGGACAAATAGACAGACCAAAAGGTGCCCGTAAAAACTCATATTGCCCTTCCGGACTGCTAGTCACAAATGAAGTGTACTTCACCGAGTCCTCATCCACAGGCAAATGAAAAAAACCATTTTTCAAATCTAGTGTACTAAAAACTTTTGATTTACTCAATTTATCAATATGGTCCTCTATGACTGGCAAGGGAAACTCAACTTTAACCATCTTTTGATTTACTTTTCTGAAATCTACGCACACTCTAAAGCTACCATCTTTCTTCTTGACTAATACTAATGGGCTTGCATACTCCGAATAGCTAGGTCTTATTATTCCCTTCTCTAACCACTCCTCAACCTGTTGCTTAACTATTTCTTCTTCTTTAATAGCTAATCTTCTTGGACGTTGAGCAACTGGGGTATCGTCTTTCATAATGATCTTTAATTTGATAGGTGCCTCCTTAATCTTTGATGGCCTATAGTTGTCAATGAGTTCTTGAACCGCAGGGATCTGAGAAATAGGCTCCTCAGTTTCACTAGGTAAACTTAACAAACACAGACTGTAATCATCTTGTGGCATAAGCTTGACTGCACCCCTGTCTAATAAGATAGTCGCATTTACCAAGAAAGATTGACCCAATATGACCTGATAGGGAATAACACCTGATGGAACAATATAAAAATAAGTTTCAAAACTTTTATTATCAACTTCTAATAATGTTGTGAACTTACCCAGAGTACACACCTTCGCCGATCCTAGTCCTGTTAGTATAACTTTATCTTTGACGTATGCGACGTCGTTTAACTCGAAAAACAATTCAGACGTTATTAAATTAAAGTCACAGCCTGTATCTATCAACGTATCAACAGTAATACCGCAGATTTTAACACTTTTCACAGACTTGTTCGACTTGTTGTTGTTTACGTTCAAAACGTCAAAGTGATTTTGACAGCTACGGCTTCTTTGACAAGTACCAACAGATGACATACCAACGTCACAAGTGTCTCTGCTTGATTCATTCGGTCCGTCGTCGTTAATCTCCTTCACTCGTTCGGTGTTGTCACTGCTACGAACATTATCGGTCACACACATTGAATGTCCGGTTCCGCTTGCGTTTCTTCCATTCGATCTTGATGCGATATGAACGATTGGAACAACATGGCCGCTGCAATCTTTACTTAGGTGACCGAACTTATTGCATCGAAAACATTTCACGCCATTCGGACACTGACTGGCCACATGACCCTTATCGCCACACTTAAAACACACACGACCGGATGGTGATGACCGCTTTTCGCTTGATGTTTTCTGCTTACTGTCCCCGCTTTGTTTACTCGCACTGGTCGTACTATGCTTGCTTTCGTTGCCTCTTTTCATCTTTGACTTCATTGCCTCGTAAATAGAAAGTTTTTCTTTAAGTACGCTGTACGATGTGATTCCGTATAATATCGCTTTATTGCTTTCGTAATCAGATATGCCGTCTATTATGTATTGTATAGCAATATAATCGGGAAATTTTGCCCTTTTACCCAACTCTTTCATAATGAGCATGTACTGATACACAGTTTCGTCTTTCCTTTTCTTGCGGCTTGCCATGAATTCATGCATTTCTTTTGAATTTAGTGCGTCTGGAAACTCTTTGAAAACTGCTGTCTTCAAATCATCGAATGACTTAAACGTTTTTTCAGATTTTAGCCACAATTCCGCTGTACCCACGAGCGACCGTCGAGCGATGATAAGCTTCTGCTGGTTTGTCCAACTAAATATTTCAGCATTATCCTCGATGTCGGCAGCCCATTGTGACGAAGAATAGGTTTTGTCCTCGCCACTAAATTTGCTTATGCCGTACGTGGCGTACGCATCCAGCGACATCATGGCCGACGCCCCCGCCGCCGCGGCCGAACCGGTAGCTATTCCGATGTCGACACCCCTCATCTCCTTGTCCACAGGCATCTTCTTGTTGAAATCTTCGTTTGTAGCAGCCACCTCGCCGCTTATTACCCAGCTACTTCGTCGTTCGTCTTTCTACTTTTTCCTGTGTCGCGTACCGCGTGGCACCCGCGCTAGCGATCTGTTGCAGACCAATGTTTCCAGTCAATCCCGGACGATGCCCCCAATTGTAGGAGTTGGGCTTGACCAGAGAAACAATTTTCTTCGTTTATCTTCGTTTATTTAGGCTCATTAAACACAAAATCTTAATAATTATATTCTTAATCTTCGTTACGACTTATTTGTCTTTTTACCTCATTCTCATTCTCTCCTTCATACACTCCCACCACTCATTCACTCATCTTACGTTCCATTCCACCAATGTATTTAATGTTTCGTTACACGGTTAACTTTAATTAATCTATTTTCTAAGAAAATAGGCCCACATATATATAAAATTCGTATACTAAAAGATCAATAATTAAATTACCTTTAAAATGGTGAAGGTTTCAGAAAAATACGCTTGATAGATTTTGCGCAACTTTCAGTTTTTTATCCGCGTTAGACCTAACTTTACAAATTAATTTCACTGTTTATTATAAAAATAATCTAAAATATGCCTATATTAAAATATTTAGAAAAATGCTCTAATTTAACATATATGTTTTCCAAATCATTAACGAGTAGTGTTAATGATTTTTTTAGACGTTTAGACGTCATCTTCAGTATAAAATCATTAAAAGTCTGTTATCGTCGCCTTAAGAGACCCGAGACTGCGCTCCAATTCCCGCGCGACAGGGCGCGATGGCGGGTGGAGCGCGGGAAAATACAGCACCCGTTTGTTCCCCGTGTTTAGCGTCGCGTTCGCTATAAGGACTTTATTTTACAACCTCTTTTTCTCGTTTATGTTTTTGAATTTGGAATTTTCTGTTAAAGGAGGTTTTAAATAAGATGTGGAATAAGTATTAGAAAAGTTTTAAGTTTGGCTGACCAAACCTTGCGTTGGTCGGACGATAAAGGGTATTTTTATGCATACGATTTTGGAAAGTCACCGTTTTTGTGATTTATAAATGCTCACATGTTAATGTAAATGAACGCAGCAATATGAGAATAAAGAAAAATTACTTTTACATAAACGTCCCTATTTTTCAGCAGCGTGTATTTATGTAAAATATTTATGTAAATTATGATTATGTTTCGTTGTCCACTTCAAATCACTTCAAGAATGATCACACTATACCTGCATTTTATTTTAATTTACATAATTAACAGACAGATCTTCTGTTCTGACACAGTTATTTTCACTTTTCGCATAATTATTATTTACATTTACCTCCTCAAAACATAAATCTCCTCCTTTTAGCTACATAAATAAACCGTAACAAAAGTGAGAGTTTGTTTTCAATACTCAGCGGAACCACGCATCGCGATGAAAGTTGTTACGAAGGAAGTCGACGTCGGAAAACGCGAACATTTTTTTTTATGTCCATCTGATAGGTAGTCTCCCTGGAATATCAAATGGAATATCTTCAGTTAGATGTACGAGGGAATCATATTTAACTTTGGACGTGATGACAGTTCGACATTTCGACTTGTTGCGGTTGTCAAAAAGTGGATGAAATAAGTGGATTTTGTTTTGGTTTTCAGGATTAGGTTGTCCTAAAAACGTTATCAATTTCGAAGCCCTAACTTTTCATGTTCTATCGAGTCTACCAGAGAAAATGGTAGGTATAATGGGTATGATACTAAGTGGGATATTTGGTGCTGATACTCTACTAAGCTTGTCAAGATTTTAGCTAGACAAAAATGTTAGCTAGAACGTAATTTGGAACTATCCTAGCTATTACATCAGTAACGAAATGTTTTTTTTTTGTTTTGTTTTTTTTTTTTTTTTTAAACTTTGCCCCACACTAGGAATTTCTCCTGTATCGTGGGTGCGTTTCAAAAACACTTAAACTCACATACACAAACAGCCAGACCCGGAACAACTACTTGTAGGTCATACAAATATTTGTTCCGTGCGGGGATCGAACCCTTGACACGCAGCGCAGCAGTCAATCGCTTAACCACTGCGCCAACCGTGTCGTCGAAGTGATAAGGTTAATAAATCAATCGTGTCGCAGATCGCAAAGCGATGTGGAGACGGACGAAAATGGACAGCAGGTGTTCGACACTCTAGATTGCTCCGCTTCTACCCGAACTTCTACTAAAATAATTGTCAGAATATATGAAAAATTGAATTCGTATTGCTCAGGATTACGAATTCGGAAACTTGATTAGAAATAACACAAGTCCTTGTTGACTTTGCCGTACTTAGATGTTACTAATAAAAACTTCGCGTCATAATGCAAATACTGTATGTATTTCAAAACAATCTCGAATCAAATCAACAACCGCAGCACTCCTTGGAGAACTTTTATTGAAATTCCATTATGAGTAATCAGTAAGTACTCGACTCGAGGGTAGGTACTTCGAGTGGGCAGCATATTCCCTTACGTCACATTATAATCAGCGATAGTCGCTGGAGTGTAAGGCAGCGGGTGAAAGTGACCGCTCTCGTCCACAGTGCCCGCATCCACCCGAGGTAGCTCACATGACTAGTACACGCGCAATTTCAACAGGGTTGTCACAGCTCCAAACAGTATTTATTTTGTACTTTATTTTATTCAGAGTGGCGATTTAGACACCTGCATCCGGTGATTTTACCTGTCATAGTAAACTATTTCCACTATGATACTTATATCCAATTAGTGAAAAAAAAAACAAATTCCTATGCGTTAGACAAATGTTTCGATTCATGTGTGAATCTTTTTTTTTACTAATCCTATAATATGTATTTCATAGTGAAAATTGTTTAATATGACGGGTAGAATCACCCCCTTGACAGATACAGGTCACTAAATCGCCACCCTATATAGTTACTGTTGCCATTTAAATCTCATTTCTAGTAATATATATAGACTGGGCGATTTCACATAAGCATACACATAACATCGCGACTGTAATCCCCGAAAGGTTAGGCAGGTCATAGCTAGCACGCCCACAATTCGCCAGTTATATTCCATGTAATAAGGTGCGAGCCTATTGTCATCAAGTGGGCACATATCCAGATTCCGAACTGCTACTGAGAAATTCCTAATGGAAAAAGCCAATAACACTTTGTCCGACCTGGGAATCGAATCCAGGACTTCATGCTCAGCAATTGCGCTTGCGACCTTTGTATTTTTTTTACTGACTGCGTCGTTGGTCTAGTCAACGACGCAGTCAGTCCAACAAGGCAGTTCTTGGGTGATTCCTTGCCTTATTCGGTTAAAATAGAAATGTCATGAATGACACAGTCCACGAGACGAGAGCAAAGCTTGAACACGGTGCAATAAACAAAATAAAATTTCACCAGAAGTAGTATATGACCCTATTTTCCTCGTGCGTGTATAGCCGGGGGGTAAACGCCTTAATTTCGGTAATCCCTGTGCGTGTCCGCGCCCGATGACCACGCGCTTGGGATGTATCGCGCAGTTCTGTAATCTTCCAATCCAATAAAGGCTTATAATAAATGACGTAACACATAAACATTATATTGTAAAGTTCTGGAAGAGTAGTAAAGTGCCGCATAATAAAACTGAATTTATTGGTTGTTCTTTTTGCTCTCAGAAAAAAATCTGTTTTTTTTTTGTGTAAACTTCACAGACGTGATACCTATCACGTGATCGATATGTAAACACGATAAAACAAAAAACAGATTTCTTAACTCGTACTTCAAGTAACGGGAGGATTTTGATGCAGGTTTCACCATCATTCAGAGAATTTATTCCGGAAGATATATGTGAAATTAAATCATACAATAAAGAAATCTTGATGTTTTGTCAATTTGTAAAAACCATGCGAAGCATGGGCGGGTCGCTAGCCTAGTTAACATATAAAAGACAAGCTTCAAGTAGTTTAAATTCAAAATATTGCCACAATTACTTTCCCGTGCTTCGCACAGCCCTATCAGGGAGGTATGGGCCGCGCGGGGAGACGCGGCCGCCTTGACAGCGCTGCGCCGTTAATTCCTGAGCGCTGCCGCGGCCGATTGACAACGCGTTCGGAATTTATCGACGCGCACACTCGCCGACGACGCTGCCCTCTAGTGGTGGGATAGTGTCGATATGATATTTAAGAGATATTTAAAAGATATTATTGATTTTTAGGTAGCTAAAGTTCTAAGTGAAATGATATTAGTAGTTTTGGAAGAAGTACGTACAAGGAACCATAATTACCAGCGTCAAGTACTTTAATAACCTTGAAAAAGTATTTTTTTTAAATCAGGAAAGCTATTTTATATTATATGATAGCACCTTTTGATGTAACATTGATTACATTTTCTGTAACGACACACGTGCAGTATACAATACGTAGTTGTGCAATGAGTTACTTTGTGACGTTACTTCCTAAACTATCGATATCGATACCAAACTCCCCCACGCAGCCCTACCCGCGTCTCTGCGTTCAGTTACATAGTACATACCGCTTATATACCTGCCAGTATATAAGGGCACGCCTTTTAGGTCCAACCCTATCTACCAGCTCCTGTCTGATTTTCAGTGCACTGAAATGCGCACTAAGACTTGGTGAATATCATCTAATTATGTACCTAGGTTGGAGTAGAGGAGTAGTTACTGAGAAATGAACATTGAAATTTCACGTTCAAAAATGCCTTTTGTGTGCATAACCTAATCCTAACTATACAGGATGGCAGGGACATCGACGCGAAAACTATTACCATGGATTCAGTACATGATTCTGAACCCCTGCGAAGAAATTTTTCGTCAGATATTTAAAAAATAAAACAGCTGTTCCATACATTTTCACCGCGTAGGTATTGCACTTTTCTATGAAACAGCAGATTTTTTTTTTAATAACCGACGAAAATTTTCAACGCCGAATCATGTATGAATCCATGGTAACAGTTTTCGCGTCGATGTGTCGTGCCACCCTGTATTATAAATACGAAAGTGAGTTTGTTACGCTTTTACGCTATAACGGCTGAACGAATTTGGATAAAATTTGGCACATGGGTAGACCATGACCTGGAGAAGGACATACTTTTTATTCTGGATCGCAGACGAAGTCGTGGGCAACCGCTAGTTTCAAATAAAAGATTTTACGTTGATTTTGAAGTAAAATTATGTTTATTTCTGTAAGTATAGATCTTATAAGACCAATTTTAAAACTGACAGATTTTTGTGGTTGAGGATTCCGGGTGAAGCTCGCTTTCACCTTCCGCCTGATCATAACTTACTATCAAGTGAAATACAGGCCAAGACCTTTCCAGTTGGGGTGAAAAAAAAACCCTGGGTAGAAATGTTGAAACAAACTCAGCGAGCTGGAAACTCTCAAACTCGGCGGAACTGGAAAGTACAATACGAAATACTAAGAATATTTTTGTCGTATAATTGAAGAGAATGTTGATTTGAAAAACCTGTGTAGAAGAGCAGAATTCCCGAGGGTTGCATAGGAACGGAATGGCGAGAGGTCGTGGGTTCGAACTCCAGCCGTTGCACTATTGCCAGGGTTTATCCTAAAAGTTGGCAACGTCGTAAATAGCTGTCAAATATTTACCTGTTTTTATTAATTTAGCAATATTACTGTATGGAATTAAGAAATATGGCTAACTAAGGAACTAAAATATTGATTATGAAATGCAATAATTAATATCGTAACACCGAATATTTAGTTTTAGAAGAAAAATTTTCCAAATGCCTTTTTTACACCTAAAACGGTTGCAATATAAAATTCAGTGTTATAATTGCAATTCATTTTCAATATTCTAGTTCGCTAGTAGTTCGCCACATTTCTTACTTCCATACAGTAATATTGCAAAATTAATCAAAACAGCGAAATATTTGACATCTATTTGCGAAGTTGTCCACTTTCAAAATAAACGTTCTTAAGTACAAATACATTTAGCTTGGTCTTTAGGGTTCCGTGATCAACAAGGAACCCTTATAGTTTCCCCATATCCGTCTGTCTATCTGTCCGCGGTTTAACTCAGACACTCTTACTACTAGAAAGCTGTAATTTAGCATTCATCACACCGACCCATTTTAAAAGAGTAACGGCGGAGTTTCTTGCCCATTCTTCTCCATACGAAAACTACCTTTTGGAAGGGGCGACTAGAATCAATTATATTATTTTGTAAATTTTGACGTTCAAAAGTGCCATACATGGGCCTATTTGAAATAAATGATTTGACTTTGACTTTGACCGACAAAGTGGTAAAATAAAATTTGAAAAATATTTTTTGTTTTGGGTACATCCCCTACACGTAAAGTGGAGATGTGTTTTATCGTTCGTTGGAAAGGTCATTCAAAAATATTATAGTTAAGCTATTGGTTTTGGATATGTGAAAAAATTCACGTCAGTATTCAGTATTTATAAGGAAATTAAAAGGAAATCTATCACAACTATGTAAGCTTCACAAGTTAACGAGTAATAATCGATCAACTTACATTTGCAAAAACATGTTCTCCCATACATTCCGTATAGGAGAACATGTTTTTCAAGTACACTGTTAAGTTTTTTCTAGGGATAAATTGATCCCAACCCTCGCAACCCCTCATTGTGCGTGGTCTCCGACACGCACTTGATTGGCCGGAGTTATCATTACCTGTTTACAGGAATACCAGTATTGTGGAAGCTTCTACACTAGGTAGTATTTTTAATATGGCAATGAGTGGTTCCCTACCAGCGGTATTTTTCACATAAATTATGACTTATTGGTACTTCTAACTAAACTATCCTTATTCCTTAACTTAGCTACTTTGATAACAAACTTAAATGTCACCATGATAAAAGTAGCACACCCTTCACTCCCTTATTGAAATAACTAATGCTCGGTTCCTATAAATAAAAACGAATCGTTTTGCTTACGAATAGTAGCATTTTTTATTGCCAAATAAATAGATTCGGGAGCTAATTTAACTTGTGATAGCTATTTCCATATGGGAGGGTCTACTAAGCTATGAGGTCTTTGCTTCATTATTGTTAAGATACAAGAGTCTTAATTTCAAACAATAACGGTCCGTAAATTATAGGAATCGGCCATAAAATGGTAAGTAAGCATTACTATGTGTAACTGGAAGCTGCTAACCAGCTACGCCTCGTAGTACGCGACTACTGTCGGTGTAAACGATTAGTCTTGTAAAGCGGAGTTTGCTTAACGAAACTATATTATCGACAAGATGTAGCATGGCATGTATGAGCTTGATTGTATGGTCTTTTTGTGGAACTTGTAAGTGCCCATACTACCTCAGCTCAAATTTGCTCGCGACATACTGCTCGCGGACTGAGTGAGAGCGAGACGGAGTTGGGTGCTGGCGGCTCCAAGGCGCCAATAGTTTTATTAAGTGAACACGCGTAACGAACTGCGTCTGTCTACCCCACAGAAATCGAAATAATTTACTTAGTTTTCTGTGGTCTGCCTGCTAAACCTTAATATTTATGTGAACAAGACGACTGAAACAAAAAACGAATGATTATTGAACTAGTCATTATTAAAAAATAACAAAAACTATGAGTAATTATTAAAAAAATATATGCAAACCGCAGATGAGATTTGAACCCTCGCCCGGCTCGCCATAATCGCACATACCAAAGCACGTTATCCACTGAGCTAGTATGCCATATACTGTATTGATAGAAATTATAAACTACTATTACTTGCAGACAAAGTGAGTGTGTGTGTGTCTATAGTATTGTAACATCTTATAGAAGAAGGTCGTAAGTCAAACCGAAGCGTCAGTCTATTGATTTGTGCGATTGCCTATGGACTTTTGGTCGGTACTGTACTTAACATTAATACTCAACTTTAACATATATTTATTTCAAAATTAATCCTGCAGTATTTTTGATATAACGGTGGATCTTCATGGTTCCAACAATTTGAGGTTGTATGGGCCCTTAAACGAAAGAAATACGGTGTAAAATGGTTTTCAAGCTTTTGTAGAAAAGTTGTATGATAGGTAATGCGTATTGTATGTTGTCTTAGTATACTTATTAAAGAAAGTTTAGCGCCACAAAAAAGCGCCAGAAATAAATCATGCTAATATACAGTCAAAATCAAAAGTCATTTATTAGACTTTATTATTATTTATTAGACTTTATTAGAGATTCACACTTTTCAAACGTCAAAATCATTTAAGTCAGTCCCCCAAATCGCCCGCCCTTCACTCCTTCCTAGTGCTTTAGCTGGGAAGAAGTGGCGCAACAAACTCCCCGACAGCACACAGTACTTTTTAAAGTCCCAAATAAGTCAAGAAACAAAACATAAATGCATCTTTTTAAAGCACATTGCTTCTGGAATCCAAGAAATCATTTTTTTTTGCTATTATTTTGCGGCGAAGTTTGGGGGAGCGGGAGTGGAGATCTACTGGTTAAGATAATGACGATAAACGTTTTTTGATACGTTTTATACAACTTCATCTCCCCTCAAGTAGATACAACGCAAACACTACAAAGGCACGTGCCTAAAGAACAAAGATCGATCATCCACAAAAGTCAAACAACGTAGCCGCGGTCAACCATGGGATGGGTAGCCGCTGTTTGTTTAAGACCCTCGTGTCTAAAGAGTACGTTAGTCGTCTGTTGCTATAGGAATATCTATTACAATCGTTAAGGGTGCCTTAGGATACTGGGGTCTTTGTTAGTTGAAATGCGCAGGTCAAACGGCTGTATCTCCCTATAAAAGTTCTGATAATTCAGTCTCATGGTTGCTACAGAAGACAGACCACACATAAGTAGGTACACATAATTGGATACAAATTATACAATTGAAATGGGTATTTAGAGTGCAATTTGTAAAACAATAAATAATAAAACAGGTAGAACTTAAAAAACTGTTGAAATCGAAATCCGTAAAATTGAGAATGACATTCGTGACATAATAATAATATTGCGCTGTTTTGTCTATTCAGATATTTATTTCTGTAAATTGGTTCAAAAAACACTTTTACACGTCAAAAATAATTTATGTTTTTAATTCTATATGAGTTCAGACGTGTTTCCTATTCGACTATTCAGATAAGGAAAATCGAAACAGACTCAGAGAGGAGCTTGTATACAGGAAAACATCGTACGTATAATTATTTATAGATTTATAGGTAAATCCGGTAAATCACACAATTGACGTCACTGTATAAGAGAGAAAGAAAGAAAGAAAGAAAGAAAAAGTATTTATTGGGACTCGCACAGGACATTACAAATTAAACTAAAACACACTCATTAAAACATCATAAAAAAGTAAAAAACAAATTTAAAAAAATAATAATAACGACACGATATGTACGACATTCGCGGATAAATCAAAGGTCCCTGATCTCGCGAAACTTTTACGCCAAAATATTCTAGCCCCAAAAAACTACTTCTAACATAATTACAACTGTCTTCCAAAGAATCAAGGTTAATCTCGGTGCGACAGTGTTTTGTCACAGTGCTGGTCAAGTTTTGGGAGACAAGATTCCAGAACTTTGCGTGACACAACTAAACTAATTACGTAAAGGATATACCCATGATGCGTTCTTAGTTTAGAAGAGAGGTTGTATTGAAAGCGCAAAGTGAGGACAATATTATGTACTTTATTAAAGTTTAGAGGTATGAAGAACAGGGTATAAAGTTCACTCGTCCTCTATAGTAAAGGGAGGATCCTCCAACCAGACGGTTGTCGTGTCTGGCGGGCAACTGCCCAACGATTGATGTAAGAAAGTTATATATATGCTGATCGCGCGGTAAATTCTGCTTGCGGAATGCAGGATTCGTGTGACGTCAGATCTTTGATGCGTAGTTCGCATGTGGCGTTGTAGACGCCGCCACAAAGGGACTGTGAAAGGTACAAAGTGGTGAATTTGCGAAGTATGCCGAAAGCTCATGCCTGCTAGTCACATTGCAGTAACACCTGAACGACAAAGCCTGTACTTTGTGATCTCCACTTAAATTTGCCTTTCCAACTTTGATTGGAATTAATCGAGATACTTGTTAACAGGGTTGTCCCAACGAAATGCTTTGCCTTGGCATCTCTGTGTGTGCTCCACTTTCAAGGGTTCCAAATTTGGGTAAATCGTCACTTATGATCTTTGCCTCTGGACGTGGACGTGGTCTGGACGAAAAACGTCAGTGTTGCTAGTTTCTTTACGAGGCGGTAACCGCTAATCTACCATAAAGTACACACCACAAGCACAGTACTATTATAGTTAGTAACATTTATATCGTTTGTCCAGTGTCTGCCTCATATCCCCGATTGTTCTAAGCACATCTCGGAGCTGCATCGATGCAGTTAGCGGCCATGTTTCACTTAATGTATCGAACAGTGCATGTAATGGCAAGTATAAAAAAAAATGGACTACAAAGGTTAACAACAGACATGAAACTGGATGTGAAACTATCACAGTTTATATTGAGGAGACGCGTGGAAATGATGGTTGCTAGAATTGCTAGCAAACTTTGCGTAACAGTGCTATGTAGTAATGCAATCACTGTAGTGTATGGATAGAAGTGTTCCGTAACATCATCAGTTTATTGAAAAGGTGTATTAAACCCTATGTCTAGCACGAAACTTACAGGCGGGAAAGATCAATGAGCCTGATCAGCATTTTTATGAGAAATTTTTACATGGATATCTTTCATGGATAGTTTTTGATCGAATACAATAGGATTAAGAAACAGTTTCAACCACAACTGACTCACCTAAACCACAAGAACGTTAATATTATGCAACGAAGCTTGCACAAACGCCTTCATTAATTGGGGATTCATCACGCATATCAATAATTTATTAAATTACCAAAGGATGCAGACTTCTGAACCTAGAGCCGGGTGTAAAACACTTGTCATCTAAGAAACTTAACAGACAGACAGATCCACGGTTACAGCTAATACTAGCAATATTCTCTCTCTCATATTAAAAAATCGCTCACATTCGCGTCTATACCAGAAAGGTCGCTGAGCCTCAGGGCAAGAGGGAACCAAGGCTCAAGACAGCGACCACCGTCCATCCCTCCACGGAGGGTGCCACCCTCGATGGAAGGGTTCCGCGTATGAATAACCGCTTTCAATAATATTAAGCAATTCGGAGATGAACTGGGATTATTTATTGTTATAATTATAATCGGTAATTATATTTCTCGGTAGCGAATTGTAGATGTACTCTAGGTACACTTGTACCTAACCCTTCGGGGAAAACAGAGGTGATGTTGATGTTGTAAAATATAATATTTGTTTTAGCGATTGTGGGCCTACATAATGTGTATGGATCCGCGCAAACGAGCCACCAACGACAGCCACCGGTAGCCCAGCGACAAGCAGTTCACATGCTTTTTTATACGTTTTGTATTGATTCGTCGTGCGACGTGTGGCCGGTGGCGGCCACCCGCTACAGAAGTATTCAACACCGCAGCAAGAGGCGACAGCTACCGGTGGCTATGGTTAGTGGCTCGTTTGCGCTGCGCCTAAGAATCGTTACCGTTTTGTACTTTAGATTTTAATATGAAGAATGTATTATGTGTGTTATATCCGTGGGTAACGACTTCACTAACGAAGAAAAAAAAACGGCTTCTTTTAAAAACGATGTTATAAATTATATTTAATTGTTGGAAGAAGACCAACAGTAACCTTCAGGATAAGTATTATTTCTATACCTTTATCAGGTTTTACTGGGTTATGGTTATTGAGAGCAGTGATAGCCTAGTGGTGTGACCATCAGGCCGCCAAGTCATAGGTGTCGAGTTCGATCCCAAAGCACGCACCTCTGACTTTTCGGATTCATGTTCGTATTGTATCATTATCACTTGCTTCAAAAACGGTGAAGGAAAACATCGTGAGGTAACCGGCATGCCTGAGAGATATTTCTCGACGGCATGTGAAGTCAAATCAGAGGCCCATGGGCGGCTTTAAAACTCTGACACCAGGTTTGTCACTAACCAAACGATAAGAAAAAGATTGGATTATGGCGCAGCGTATTTAATTATGAACTCCTAAATAAAGCAAATGGATTATATCACCTATTAAATTGCATGTTATCCCGTCAGTCTATAGGCCACCATTTCAATTTTGAAATAAGTGAAAAACCTCCATTACTTCTAAATACCGATAAGCAGATTTGCATCTACTTAGAAGATATAAGGACCTCAAGACGGGTTATCCAGCGGTCATCCCTTATCACTGTCTAACTTTCAGCCTGAGGTAGTTGTGTGCTAGGTAGACTACGTGAATAGCAGAATTTAATAGTATCATGTTTTATAGTCTGAAGTTGTGGTCAGCCAAAGTTGGTTAGTTGTTTTTTTTTTAAGTGAAAACTTCTTTAGGCGCGTTGGGCATTTTTAAGATGGCTAAACCATTGATTTCGCGACACTGTGACGACACCAGCTTTTGACCATTCAAAAGACATCAACGCGTTGATTACCGCGGTGCCGATTTTTTTTTTCAAGTTTTCACTTCTGTCGGCACTCCCGGAGTGCCACTGTTTTTTCCACAGTTTATAATCTAACGGAAATAATACTATTGGTGTCTGCGTTGAATTCGCCTTTTCATTGCTTTATACAACAAAATGCCGCTGCGCTACAAACCACTGTGTTGCAGCTTGGTTTGGAAGGACTGTTACTGCTTTAAGCCATTCGCAAGATAATGCAGCAAAGACTATGGGTGTCTGTGTTGCATCCGCCCTTGTATTTTTTTTACTGACTAACTGCGTCGTTGGTCTAGTGGTTGCAAGCGCAATTGCTGATCATGAGGTCCTGGGTTCGATTCACAGATCGGGTAAGGTGTTATTGGGTTTTTCTATCTGGAATTTCTCAGTAGCAGCCCGGAGTCTGGATTTGTGCCCGGTTGATGGCAATAGGTTCGCCCCCTATTACATGGGACTTAAACATAACTGGTGAAATGTGGGTGTCCCTGCTACAGATACACCTCTGCCTAACTCTTCGGGGAGACAAGGCGTGAAGTTATGCAATGTTTTTTTTTTTTTAGTAAAGCTTTTTAGTCGGCAATTCGATAATTGGACGAGAATTGAGAGTGAAATTTCAATCAACTCAACTTATGAAACTCAAAAACTTTTAATTAGCCTTGGACAACATTACCCAAGTATTTAGGGGAGTAACTAATGGGCAATTGCTTTGAAAACCTACCCCAAATCAAACTGTCTGTTTCAAGCACATAGGAAGTAAATATATCTGAGCGACCGAGCTCTGCTCTGGTGAAAATAGAGAATGTTCATTTAATAGTATAGGAAAGTTCATACTAATTCCATGCTGCCATGATAGTAGGTACTTACTAATCCCATGCTGCTATATGATTATTCAAAAGTAGCCCATCTTGTTCTAAATTTTGGGCGACCGAGCTCTGCTCGGGTGAAAATACGGAGTAAACAAATTTTCCCAGATACCTAGACCGAGACTTAGCTAGATCGATTTTCACCCCCGTAAACTATATTATTGCAACTTTCATCGAAATCGTTAGAGCCGTTTTCGAGAATGTGTTTACAAATACATTTATATGTAAACAAATATTGCTCATTTAATAGTATAGGATATATTTTCTTGGACACTATATTACAAAGATCATATTATTTTACCAGAAGTGATTATGTAGACGCAAAAAGCTCGGCTTAGAAAAGTAGACTGCAATAAACATAGCTGAACGTATAATTAAATTATAAAAAAAAGATTACGTTACTACAAGAACCACTCGCAACGCAAAAGAACGGACGATCGTCAGTCTGTATTAATACATATTATAATAATTTAATCGTAAACGTATTCAAAAGAGAAAATAATAATGAATACTATTAAAAATACAAACAGCTACACACAATACGCGCGGACGTGCATATTCTGTTTGCTTCAAAACAAAATTCAAGAATAATGACTACGCGTACGGCGTAGTAGGTCCTTTGTCTGCTACGAAAGCGTAGCGGTCGTAGCAATGACATGACCGCGAGAGCTGCGTCGTAGCACTCTAGTGCTACAGCTTTTTGTGTTGTGTTGATAGAAAGTAATGAAAGAATCGATTACTGCTAATTTTCGGCGTTCTTAAGATAGTAAATAAAATAAAATAGATGATAAATGTTAACAAACTTCAAGCAAGAATAAAGTTAAATTCCCGCTACAAACATCCTCTTTTTTTAACAAAATAGACATATGATATGAAAATAAAAAAGCTATGAATGTCACGCAAAAATTGTGTACAAAACGACAATTGACCAAACAAGGCACAAGAAAACAGCAAAAAACATCAGTAATACATCACTCAAAGTACATAAAACATTTATACCACGAAAACAGTGCCAATCGGAGCGTGTTTGGCGAGGATTTGCTGCGTAGGAGTGACACAACTCGCTTACACGTGCCTACATGCTTACCTGGGACCTATTTATAACCTTTAAACTAGTGGAAAGGACAGATGAGCGCTCCCATGCATGTGTGATAGCAGAAGTTTGATTTGCGGGCTGCAGGTCGAAAACCTTTAAAGTTCATTCAATTTAAACAAAAAAATCAAATAGTTAATTAGTGTGTAAAAGGGACTTTATACCAGTGAGGTCTTATATATACCCTTGATATAAATCCTCTATAAAAGTTTCTGAAACAGCTTATTGCCAATGTTAAAACAGCCAGTGTCATAGTAACCATAATATCATCCAAATGAGTGTTATAATGTTGTACTAAATTTCATTATGCAACTCGAATTTCAAAAAAAGAACATTGTCGTGTATGCAACTCCTTGTTTCCTTCAACTTTTGTATGGAACGTTGAAGCGGGGGAAAGCAGCGACCGCTGCAGCGCATGCGCCGTGATGTGCTGCTGCAGGCGACACTCATACGTGCACTTGTACTGAATTTCGTGAGATTTTATTTATATATTTATGGATTCATACCATGGGTGTAGATAAAGTCTTGTATGCAACTGTACATAATTAGGTATTAAAACACTCATGTTATAAACCCAAATTCGTGTTTTAATACCCCTTAACATACAACCGTTGCATAAAAACTATACGAGCTCAAAAATCTAGCTATTAAGCCTTACACTCACATAAAATAAATTAATTCTTTCAAAGGATTATGTTTATCAGGTGTGTCAAAATGAATACTCCGGTAAAGTACTTTTTGTTAACAGCACGTCCGTCCGTACGCCGTAAATTCGGAGTATCTGAAAGATATGATTCGATCGATCATTCCGCTTCGAATCACTCCGGAATCATAATCGAGGCAAATATTATTTCAAGAGTATCTCTAGTTACTTTGTCCTAAAAACAATTGTGGCAAAAAGTACGCAGCAGAAGTAAATATTTGGAAAATCCGCACGCAAGTGCACGCCTCATAATGTTCATTCAAAAACAGAAAATTAAAAAAATTATCATGAAATATGTTTTTGACTGCTTTTCTACCCATCAATATGGGTTAAATTTCTTTCCTCGCAATCTTTACGTACTGTCAAAGTCTATTTAGGTTAGTTTCTAGGTTGCTAGGCAACGGAAGAGGGTCGAAGTTGGAAATATTACATTTTTTATTTTTTATTAATTATAATTAATATACTTTGAATAAAAGAGCCATTTTCAATAGGGTTCCTCCTATGGCAGAAACGAATCTATTTAAAAAGAATTACTCAATTGATTGATTTTCTCGCAAACTCAATGTTTTCAGTTTTCATACATTGATTGAGGGGATTTTTTTTAAAACAATTTTGATTCTTTTTTCATTTCTGCTGCAATAAATCTTTTTTTTTACATTACATTATACAGTACTAATCTCCATTAAATTATCTATGAAATGGTATATAAATTAAATAGGTTTTGTGAAAGGCAAGAGATTTTTCGATCGCAGAGCACTGTCTAAATACTTCGCATTGTGAGTCGTGCAAAACAAATACATTTAAGTGTACAAATATACGCATGGAATTGAAAACTTAAACCTGGGTTTTTTTGTACCTTCGTTGCACGCTTATAATGTGCCCTATAGCCTTTACTACACTATGTCCTATACAGTGGGTCATATTACCGTGTACCGGTAATGATGATACCGCGACTCTCCTAATGTCTTCATTAGTATACAGATTTACAGGTTGTTTGTACCGATACCGGTTTACAGATTTACATATACAAATTTACAGGTAGTTTGTAAATGGTATTTACAGTATACAGATTTACAGGTAGTTTGTACCGATACTGGTCTGTAGCGGTGTGTCGTGGTCAATTGTTCTGTTCTAAGTGGTGGGCCGGTTATGTTGGATTGTGTCTGTTGGTTTTAACTTGTGTTTCATTATGTTTTCGGTCAAATGATGTTGGGGTGGCATTGATAACCGATATTTTTGTACTTTATTTAGGGCGCATAATATATATCTGGTCAGATTCGAAGAAAACATTCGAGGGGACCGAAGAATGATTTGAAAAATAACTCAGGTTTTTTGGATATGGAAGATCCAGAGGAAGAGGCAGTTGCCTCCTGGACTGTGCTGCTCATGTCCAGCAGTGTACTATGATATTATGATAATTTATTTATCTCAAACTCAAAGCATTTATTTCAATTAAACCATTTACAGGCACTTTTGAACTGTCAAAGAGTCGGTCAGTTAGTCAGAAAGTTGAAGCTAATTGCCCATTCCAAAACGTAGATCTCTATGGAGAAGAACGGGCAAGAAACTCCAAGGACACTCTTTTAAATATAGATATTACAAAATCCTGGGTACATCATTCTTGTTGCTTCTATATGTGAGACCAATGTACAAAAAATAATCAAAAGCAATTGAAAATATAAGATTAAAAATAAGCCCTGGCAGATAAGAGATGACCAGTTTCATTTATGATAGTCGGTTTGATCCAAAAAAAAACAACTAATTTCGGTGAACTCTCGCACAGCTTTTGACGAAATAGGAACTCGTCACAAGTTTCTAACGTAGTACCTACTGAGAAATTTATAAGTAGGTCCGAAACAACGTCCCTCTAGGATTGTTCGACGATACTCCGCGAGACTTATTTTTTACACTTCTTTACATAGTAGGTTACTTTTCAACAAAGTAAAAAAGAAAAATACAAAGTATTGTTCTAATATAAATTTAAATTATATAAGGATAATTAATAACTGTTCCCGCAGGTTTGAATTCATTTATATATATTTTTTTTTAGTTTTAAATTCGGTAGCTGAACATGAACACTCGGTCTAAGACCATAAGGCCGAGATTTTTAAACTTTACTTAACTGTTGCTTTGACTTAGACATGTTCCCATCTCTAACTTGCACTTCTTGTTTGACAGTTGAGCGACAGTGACAAGAATAACGCTAAGCAGAACTACGTGCTTATTAATGTTAATAGATCTTGGCCTTAGGCTCTAAAACTCTCCCAAACTTCATGAGGATATAAGTAAGAAACTTAGTGTCCTTTCAAAAGAAAAAAGGCATGACATTTTAATTTAAATCAACAACTTAATCACAATAAAAATGGCCGTTTAACACGTTTTTAATAAAGCCCTCGCGAAGAGCCCCTTTCGACAAATTAATCTCCAAATCTCACGGAAACGATAAATCAAATTAAACGGTGCGTAATAAAAATGTTCACAGAAACAGCAATTAATTTAATGAATTCATCGCAGACAGGCCAGACGGCAGACGAGCCCAGTCGCACTACCAAGACCTACTTACATACACACTTCCTACCCTCGCAACTTTGACCCACTTCCTCGTACAATGAACTGAACAGCTTTTATTGTTCAACAGTGTAGGTACCTTATTTGTCATTCGAAATAATACCTGTATTGTATTGTACAGTTTACGTGAATTAAGCTTCCCTCAAAAAATCCTGCCAATGGTGATTCGATAATGAGGAAAGCGCGACCCCCCGCCAATTTACATTAACGATTCCTCGAAAAATCCAACATAAAACGACAGGGGACATAAAGGCGTCGAACAATTCCTTTCATCTCACGGCGTCTTGCCGGCAGCATAAACAAGCTCCGAGAAAAACTCCCTGAATAATAATTAGGGTTGAAGATTAGGATGGTGGAACGGATTCGGTCTCTTGCTATTAATTACAGTGCCCAGGGCGGACGCGCTATGTGCTCGGTATATAGGCTCGAATTTCCGGGCATATACCTAACGTGGCACGTATCTGGGCAGCGCGGCGTCTCGCGTGCCCCCCCGGCTCCCGTACCGCCGGGCCCCCGGGCCCCTCCCCGTCTAATTGACGGCGCGCCGGACGCCGCCGTCGCCCGCGGGGACTGCGCTCCGCCTTCCGGGCTCCGTGCTCAGCCTCCGATTTACAACATCGGCCGATAATCTTTTCTTGATGACGCAGCCACATAGATACACACAACTATCCTGAGACTTTTCTTTCTTTATCGCTTCCTAAAGGAAATCAGCATTCTATTTCCAAGACTCACGGATTTAACCTAGATTCATCGCTGTTGCTATGGGCCATCTCTAATAGCGTTGCGATGGAACACTGCGGTTCGCCGCATAGATATAACCTCAGCATGACTGGACATCGGATTTTACGAGCCATCGGACCAAACTGAACAGAACAGAGGATTACTTGAAGGATCCGTGAGCTTCTATCGTAACGGCAACTAACGTTTGCAATGATCGTGATGTCGTCAATAACAATGGGATGGAGTGTCCCTCGTAGTGTTCCATCACGATCACTGGTGCAGATACTATTGAGCGCGTCGTCATCTACAGCTAGACATAGTATCCAGTCTTAATCTCGCAGGGTCGCACCGAAAGTAAGTGTCGTCAAAGGGCCCATCCTGGAGTTTATTAAGTCTCATCAGGACGGAGCAAGGTGTCAACACGGCCGGCTGCTCCCGTTGGGATAATTAAAAACTCTCATCGCAGCCGGAAGACGTGGAGAGTCGGAGGGTGGGGAGAGTTCGGGAGGGGTGGTACGGGGATCCGCGAACGCACTAATTAATAAGGGTCCGTCGATATTGATTTACGAGCTCGCCGGTGCCCGGTAATGACGCAACGTGCCGGGAGCACGTGGCGCTGTGTGCCGTAAACATAGTGACGTCACACGCAAGGAGCCCCGATGCTTTGAAACTCGTTGTGTAATAATTGTGGGTAGCGAGAAACGTGTTGACGGTCGTAACTTTGTTTTGACGAAGAATGTTTCGAAACGCCTGTTTTATTGTTTAACGGTTTTGTGACCATTAATTTGCAAACATTTTTCTTAACTACAGAAATAGATATCGTGGAATCGAATAAATAACTACAACTAAACGATCTTACAACGAAAAACATACCACAAAGTCAAATAGCTACCTCCTTACACAAACTTACATCACGAACTTATCTCTCGAACATAAGTTCGCTCACACTTCCATCACCCGATATCTTAAACAGCGCAGTGGGCATTAGCGAAAATTCCCGATTCCCATTCGACGGGCACACGGCGCGCCGGGGGATTTGCATCGCTCCGGGAAGAAACGCAAAAAGAGCGAGATCTGACACCCCCTTACACCCCCACGTGGAAAAAATTCACCCTCCAATATGTACCGCACGAGTAAGCGCACGTTATTAGTAAAAGTACAGAAGTTTCGGCGTAACTGGGACTGGTTAGTGGGGGGTGAAACTTTATCTTATTTATAGCATGCAGAGGTACCGACAGGTATTCAGGATGTACACTCACTGACTCATGACACGTAACACCTATTCCTGAATGTATTTTGGACCCTAATTCTTATGTAAAAAATATTTACTCACATCATGACTATAAAAGTAGGTGTCGGAAATTAAACTCAAAACTTAGTAAATAATGAAGGCGTTTTCGTTTGACAGCACTTAAGCAGTAAACATTTTTTTTTTACCAAAAATACAACCGACTTCCAAACTACAAAGTGAAAAATAACTTTAATTTCGGAGGTCTTTGGATCAATCGGACGGCACGATTGGCGCAGTGGTTAAGTGAATGACTGCTGCGCTGCGTGTCGCGGGTTCGATTCCCTCACGGAACAAATATTTATATGACCTACAAGTAGTTTTTCCGGGTCTGGCTGTTTGTGTTTGTGAGTTTAAATGTTTGTAAAAGCACCCACAATGCAGGAGAAATTCGTAGTGTGGGGCAACGTTTAAAAAAATAAATAAATCAGTAATTGAATTTTTTCCACCGACTTCCGAAATTAAAGTTATTTTTCACTTTGTAGTCTAGGAGTCGGTTGTATTTTTTTTTTTCACTTTTTAGTGTGTTGGTTTGTAATTCATCAGTTACGCTTTACCAAATGGTACTTCGTGAGAGCAAATGCACGAGTTACAATAAAAGATACCCAAATCGCTATAGATGTGCTTATAATATTTGAAGATTTCCCTCAATTTCCCCAAGATTCCGTAATCAGATCGTGACCAATAACAATGGAACCAACTTGGAAGTATACCCTTTCAAACAAAAAAAGAATTTTTCAAATCGTACAGCCGTCTTCGAGTAATCGGGGAACATACATTTAAAAAAAAACCGACGATCTGAAAACCTCCTCGGTTAAAAAAGGGATGCACACAAATGTCACTAAAACCTGATTTACACGGTGCGATTCAAGCAACAAGCAGTTCTTAGACGATGTAAGTCATTACATGCTTGTATTTGATTGTATACCATTGACAAGAAATTAGCAGGGCTTAATTGTCTTGGTGTGAAGATAAGCCACATTGTATACAATTTTGTGGATATCGCACGCGTATTCTTGAATTATTATTGTACCTACATACTTTATGGCATACAAATATTGATCTTGAACGTTCAAGAAACTTCTACCGTGTAAATCAGGCTTAGTAATCAAACAAATGAACATCTAGAAGAATGAATGTAAACGTCATCAAATCATCAATAAACCTTTTAAATAAATGAATTTCCAAACCGTCTCCCATCTCACGTGCTTATTGTCCCGGACTCTCTAATCCTTCGTTTCACCCCTCGATAACACCCCTAACAGATTTACGACATCACTTTCACACTATAACTGTTTCACGCTATTTATTATAGTGCCCACAAAATAGCCCGCAGAATGGTAGTCAAAAATTAGTAATTAAAAATTGATGCTGAGTTGGACCTTTGGTGAAATAGACTATATGGTTGAATATTTCTTTCTTTTAACCCTTCAGCTAGTGGAAGTGTACTTATCTTTCCCTTAGCATCGTTAATAGGAGCTATGGAGCTTAGATGAAGAACTAGCTTTCCCTCTGTTTCCCCGAAATGGTTATTTGTTTCCCATTTTCTACAGATGTATAAAACTCAATTACATCATTATTGGTCAGAACATCATTAAAATACAACACTACTAAGAAATCATCATTTAACGGAGCACAATCGTTATCAACATCTATGAGTACTGAAATCCTACTAATATTATTAACGCAAATGTTTGTGAGGGTGGATGTTTGTTCCTCTTTCACGCTAAAACTACTGAACGAATTTGGATGAAATTTGGCACACAGATAGTTTATAATCTTGATTAATATATAAAATACTTTTTATCTCGATATTCTTACGGGAACGAAACTTATGCGGGTGAAACCGTGGGGCGCGGCTAGTAATATTATAAACGCGAAGGTTTGTCAGGATGGATGGAGGGATGTTTGTTACTCTTTCACGCAAAAACGACTAAACGGATTTGGATGAAATTTGGCACACAGTTAGTTTATAACCTGGATTAAAACACAAGATACTTTTTATCCCGATATTTCCACAGGATTGAGACTTATCCAGGTGAAACTGCGGAGCGCTGCTAGTTATTAATAAATAGGTACACACTTCGTGACTGGCTTATAAGTACCGCAACTCATCATCTAAGGGATGATCGCGACGAGTGGATGACTTATTTCCGTCATGGATGACTTTATTTACGGCCGGTTTATTATCATGAGTGTACTCGTTAGTTCAGCGCTCGTAAACAGTGGAGCTGGGCTCACCTGCTCTCCGCTTTATTACGTGTTGATAGAGACCTTTTCTCTCAGAGGCCATTGGTAAGGACATTGGGATTGTCGAGTTATTCTGTTGGAGTATACTTTTAGCCCTGGCATGAAAGTTTCAGCAACAAGAAAATTCTGGTAAATAATTGACCAATGACCAAAAGTTTATAAATTATGAGCGTTCATCCAAAAAGTTGGCAACGTCGCAAATAGCTGTCAAATATTTACCTGTTTCGATTAATTTGGCAATATTACTGTATGGAAATAAGAAATGTAGCTATCTAGTGAACTAGAATATTAAGAATGAATTGCAATTACAACACTGAATTTGATGTTGTAACCGTTTTAAGTGTAAAAAAAGCTTTTTTTTTACATCTAAAAGACAATATACGGTGTTACGATATTATTATTGTATTTCATAATCAATATTTTAGTTCACTAGTTAGCCATATTTCTTATTTCCATACAGTAATATTGCCAAATTAATGAAAACATCGAAATATTTTACAGCTAATTGCGACGTTGCCCATTTTCTATATAAACGCTCTTAACTGATTTCAGCAACAGACGATATTTTTCTGATGTCACAATGTATGTGCGCGTGCGCGACTGCTAGTCACCGCCAAAGTTATTTGAGCGGTGAGACGGAGGACGTAGACTAAGGCCAAGCTAACTCAATCTGCCAATTTTGTCAATGGCGCCCTATGGCGCTCATAGCTCAGGCAGTGAATAGCAGTCGCGCACCGACTATAGATAGTAAATATTTATGTCCACTAAAATTACACTTTTCATTTGGATCCATATAATTACGGAACATTTCATATTTTGCGAAAAGTAGGTACGTATCCAAAATTACGAGCCAGCTCCACTAATTCGCTCAGAAGGCCACCACCATTCGTATCGGGGTCACAGCGATAGCGACTGTATCCATGACGTCACGGAGTACAGTCAGCACAATAAAGCGGGCGCATCGCCCGGACGAACTCGTAAACGCGCGATCTCAAACGACCGCTGCTGAACAGGAGCTAGTGCGGCGATACCACCCGCATTCACCATGAGGAGACAAAGAGAAGGTTTACACCAGAAAAAGAAAAAAGAAAGAAAAATTGTTTTTTTGTCAAATTCAAAGCAGTCATTTCAATAAAATTATTTACAGGCACTTTTGAATTGTCAAGAAGTCGGTCAGTCCAAAAGATGAAGCTAGTTGCCCATTCCAAAGTGTAGTAGGTACCTATGAAGAAGATCAGGCAAGGAAACTCCATGGACTCTCTTTTAAATTATATTATTACAAAATATTAGTTACATCATTTGACTGTCCAAAACTGCCTAGCAAGAAAACAGAAAAGCGATCTCTAGACCGAGTCGAATCGAAGCTATCTATGAAGGGACATGTGGGCCTACCAAAATGATATTCTTTCAGAGATAATGATGATGGAAACGTCAAAAATGTATTGGATTGACATGTCAAGTCTGTTTGAAGTCTTTGTAGAAATTTGAAACGCTTTGAAAGCAATTGTTACTTGTCTAGGCCCTCAGCAGAATTAAAAAATCTCAAAACCCAAGAATAAAATGGTACTTCTCTGGATCCTTTTGAGTGGCCTCCTCTGAATAACGTCATTACCAGCTTTAGATATAACGACGGCGTTCGGGAACGGCACAATACTGAATACTGAGCTGGGAACATTCGCCGTTTGTTAGCGGACGGATAAACTTCTTGGCTCGCCTTCAAAGAAGAATGTGCCAGGTGCAGCAGAATTTGATCATTTTTCTTATGATTGATGGAAAGGAAGAGTATTGTGAAGAGGTGTTCATTTTTATCTTCCTGTTTATTTTTATTTATTTTTTCACATATTTATAACATCACTAACTTTAGCTCGTGACATCGTCCGCGTAAAATTTCTTGTACCCCCGACCCACCTTGTCGCAACGCATTACTGCCGGCGCTATTACTTCGGCTCCTTAGGGTCCTTGCGTGATGTTAATAGCCTTCCTCAATAATTGAGCTATTTGCAAAAAAATATTTTTTTAAATCCGACTGGTAGTTCCAGAGATCAGCGCGTTTAAACAAAAAAAAAAATTCTTCAGTTTTATTATTAGCAGGTATACAGAGTTATTGATTCTACGTCGGAAATCCGTTAAGATTATCCCCTGTATAAAGATGCTGTCTCGGTCAGCTTCAAACAATTTACAGAAAAAGAACGATGTTTTAAATATGTTTAACGCAAACACACAAAAAAACACAAACATCGAGCCCAAGCGTGTTTTTTTTTAACTTATGTCTTTTGTTTTGTTAATCGATAATCGGGAATTGAATTGTAGCGATAATAATTCTTTTAAACTTAGGGCGCGTTCCCACTATGCACGAAATCAACTAATTTTGATCAATTTTGTTCATTAGCTGTGAGAAAGGGAAACAGCATTTAAACAAAATTATTTGTGATTTGAAAAGTCGAATTCTGTACATAGCGAAAAGGATTGTTCAAATAACGTGGAAAATCACTAAAATTTGCAACAAGTTTTCCAAAAATTGACGCGAGACTGACGTTTGATCGTTTCTTTCGAAGAAACTGCTAAAATAACTATTTTGAAAATTAAAAAAATATCATCAACATCACTAACCACTTTTTTCAACTTCCATAGAAAATATAGCAGAAAAAAATATGTTGATATAACCATTTTTTTAAACCCTTCAGTAATGTTTTTTTTTTCCTATTAATTAGCAAACCATACCACGAAATTTAAAAATCACACATTAGTCTTCAGCTATCCTTAAAATAAAATCAAAATTTTATTTTATGATTATACTATATCTTCATTAAGTAAATCGAAGGCGAAATAAACCATATTTTCGAGAGCGCCAGAGTGATGCAACTATTAACAGGTGCTGTGACTAACACGAATGGTTTAGCACCACGAAAATTATACTTTTATACTTACACAGACTTAATGTTTCAATTATTTCAAGCTTTCTTACAATTAGAAAGAAAGGAAAGAAAGAAAAATAGCTTTATTTGATAAGTTACTGACGAAAAAGGGTATTTTTCGTGCACGGAGCCTTAATTTATCGTTGGAAAAGTTACTAAGTTAATCATGTCGTCCTATATGTGAACACCTCCATTTAAATACACAAACCACGACGCTTTAAACGACACGATAATATGTCGTCACGACATAGTGGGAACGGAGTATTAGGCAACGGCTATTTTGACGGTTTATATTCCGTAGGCTAAATATACCGAATGTAAGAAAACCCATCACCAAGCCTTCATGGGATTATGATAGCTACAGCCATTTCAAGTCCCAAGATGAACAGGATTACGGCGAACCCTTGGACCTAAATCTTGAGCACAGTTGAGAGAGCAAGACGACGCGACGTGCCCCCAAATGTAGCTCGGACATTTCTAGAGGGCTACTGTAGACAGGTGTCTTGTTCAGACATAAACCAATACGTGTTACGCTGATTACGGCAACACTGAATCACTAGGTTTTCTTACTTAGAGTTTGGGCTAGTATTGAGACTCTATTGGCTGCAGAAATTGCCAAACATTTTGCCAAACTCAAGTTTAATGCAGTAATTATGTTATTTGTGTATTGAATTTTATATAAAAACATGTACAATTATTGTACATTTATTTTATTTTGATATCTTATTAAATCTCATTATATGGTGCACCGATCGACGTCGTAACGTCAACGCCGGCTGTTGCTGAAAACCAGCGCTGTGGCTCTGTCTCGCATAGGGTCGCAGCATTATGCTGAGCGATGGCCGTTTTGCGTGGATGTGGCGCATATTTTCCCTCAACTTGTTCTTCTTTGTTTTATATTCTTTCTTTGCGTTATGTTTACCGAAAATAAACGTATTTTCTTTCTTTCTTAATTGGTTGGCCAATACACAACAGCCACTCTAATCCCTTAACATGATATTTGATAATAGTTGTTATTCAATAAGCTTTCAGCAACCAGGGGTTAAGATACGGTTTTGCTAGAAGAGTGGTGGCTGCCGTTAACGGCCGCAGTGACAGCTGTCATGAAAATCATGGCAGCGGGGTTTGATTTAAAAACGCTCTCTAGGAAAACACACCAACTTACAGTCTTGACTATTTTCTTAATGTCCCTCGGGAATAATCGCATTTCCGAATATAAACGAATGCTAATTTCCATGTCCTTAAATTATTAGATTTATCGTATATAATAATTTGAATTCAGAACTAAATACTTTATTGTTGTTTTGTTCTATTTCTGTGTGAACTATATAGAGCTGTAAAACTATTTTCGTGCCTGTGACTTTAGCAGCTTTCCTCCCATTTTTAAAATAAATTTCATTAAGTTAAAAGAGTATAAACAACTCTATATACTTTCAAGTCTATTGAGAGCGTCCAGTCTGCACCAAGTGCAAAGGGAAAATGAAATCCGACGACTAACGAAACACGAAATTTGCCGATAGACATTAAGAAAATAGTTATACTAGGCTGTGCTTTCATAAATAACGTTTCAGTGACGTAATTCGCCGGTAAATTGCGGACAGTATATGGCGGTCACCGGTCTCTGTAGCTTCAGGGACACACAAAATAAAACTACGTACCTCTCAAAACTCGATTATAACGTAAAAAGTATCGCAAATAGGCGCACTTTAAATCCTGTCAGGATCCAGTGAGGCGCGTCGTCGTGGATCCGAAGCGCGGACATGAAAAATGACGTCACATTAAACAGTACGTTGATAAATACCCCCCGTTCTGCATAAGTCACAGGCCACCGTGGTAAACTGCTGAAGTTTATGTAGTTCAAAATACCCGCTTATGGAGTTCATACTTTTCTGTCCGAGCTTCGTTGAAAATGTTTGCGATGGTGGACATGCAAAGTCGACGTCGGAAGCTGTTTTTTTATGGGTTTTGTTATTGACTTTATTATTTTATTAATATTCATAGAATACAGGAATAAGTCACGGAAATATTTTACTCGAAGGATACACGTCCTTGATAAGCCATTGTCAAAAAATACTGATTGCTTTTACAGTCTGTTGTACCTATCCTGCGTACACAATTTAGTTTACAAACAGATAAATAAATTTGTTTTTGGAAAATTAACTTTAAAACTCATAAATAAAGTTCAGGTTGCTCTATAATTATAAAAAAGAATACTTTGTTCAATAGACTTACTGAATTATACTTAATTTACACTGAAATAAAGTTGATATTGGTTTAAGTAAGGTTACATTAATTGGAATATGTCACATTATTTTTAGATCACATATACATATATAAATATTTTACCCAGCCACGGTAGGCATAAACTCTAATAAGTTGTATACTAAAGAACAATTATTATATTCTTAGCGAGCGCCTAGATTAAAGGACAGTCAACAGTGTTACACGTGGCTACGGTTTGTCACCATTTTAGTTAATTACAACGTAATGCGGGAGATTTTTTACGCGCACAATTTAACGTTTTTGTGACGAAAAAGTTGAGCTACGAAAGCAAAAGATCCTGGCTGTCAGGTGACAGCCGATAATTCGATTTATAGTTTTAGTGCAACACTACTGGTGAAAATGTGTCAATTTTAACTGGAAGGAGGATTTCACTTCGTCAAAATCTTTTTTTTTTGACCGAATTGTTTTTTTTTTTTCTTTAATGGGTATACTTTCTGATTAGTTCCATTGTCATTTGGTCACGATCTGATGATGGGATCTTGGAGAAATCGAGGGAAGTCTTCAAATATTATAGGTATATAGCAATTTGGGTATTTTTTATAGTAACTCTAAAAAACATACCCAAATTGCTGCATTTGCTCTCGGGAAGCACCATTTGGTAAAGTGGAACTGATGATGAAGGACAGATGACCACCGGAACTACTCAATAATATGTATTTCACGGGTTGCGATTCGACTACTTAATTATGGTCGTAAGCAATTGATGCTCGTCACAATTCATATGGTGCAGTGGAGCTGATGGTAAAGTACCTGGAGAACTCCTCAACGATTAAAGTCCCTGCATCGGAAAAAGCAATATTTTGTAAAAGGTGATGAGCAGTTGACATTGGTCTATTGTAACTTAGATAAATTACAACAGTACAACGTCCCAAAAATATCTCGCTTTAAAATAAAACAAGGGTGTCCAGAGTAAGACAATTTATTACATAAGTACCGCGCGGTCATGTTTTGCAAGAGAATCTCGACACCGCGATCTACAAAAGTGACGAATCGGAACAACGCCATCTGTTATCTCATAGTGGTACCAAGCTAATGACAAAATGTTGACTTTCACATACAAATTATTTAAACAGATTAGACATTCCGCCCACCATGGACGGCTCCGTCCATCAACCTCAACATAACAAGCAAAAACTTAAACTTAAAGTTTGGCTAACCACTATATCCTAAACCTATTATCTCTACGATACAAATTCATGCCTTATGTAAATATTAATAAAAAAATAAACAACAACTAAACAAGTAAAAAATACAAGTTCATTCAAGTTCAATTTACAAACCGTGTATATTGTGTAAATAAAACTATAGTAAAATTCACCAATATGATGGTAAACAATTAACTAGGTGTTCACAGGTAAAATAATTAATTTAGATACAGGTCTTTTAATCTCATTATTTTTACACCGTATGGTTACAACGCGAGTAATGTTGTCCAAACCTGGATGTTTATTTGTAATAACCCCGTATAGCCATCTAGCGGGTGGAAGACCATCCTCCTTCACCAGAACAACGTCTCCAATCTCAGGTTCAGGCTTGCAATCGGTCCATTTATATCGATGCTGCAATTGAGTTAAGTACTCTAGTGACCACCTACGCCAGAAATTTTGAAGCATTTTTTGCGTAAGATGCCACCGCTTCAGATTACTAAGGGATGAATTTTCATAATTTGCATCTGGTACAGTTACCAGAGGTTCACCCACGAGGAAGTGCCCAGGCGTCAAAGGACACGAGTCCTCAGGATTGTTAGAAAGCTGAGAGATCGGCCTCGAGTTAAGGCAGGCCTCAAATTGAGCCAGCACAGTTGTCATTTCTTCAAATGTCAATGTGCTGGTGCCTATAATTCTTTTCAAATGGTGCTTCGTGGACTTGACACCTGCCTCCCACAATCCTCCAAAGTTTGGAGCATGGGGAGGTATAAAGTGCCAAGTCGTACCATTCATAGATAGGAAATCAGCTATTTCCGAAGCTACCACAGACCTTTCAGCGTTGAATAGCTGTCGCAATTCCCTCGCACTACCAACAAATGTGGTCCCATTATCACTCCACAAGTCCAATACTCGGCCACGTCTAGCTACGAAGCGCTTAAAAGACGCAAGAAAACTCTGAGAAGTCATATCACTAACAACCTCCAGATGAATAGCCCGAGTGGACATGCAAACAAACAAACATATATAACCCTTAGTGGAGTGATGACCACGACCTTTAGAGGTTCGGATGCTGATTGGCCCTGCGTAATCTACGCCACTGCATTAGAAGGGCTTCTGAGCAGACACCCTGGCCTTTGGTAATTGGCCCATCATTTGTTGGTGTATTTGTGTTGAATGTCGAATACAAGTTACACACTTATGAACATATTGCCTAACAAGCGTCCTTGCATTGAGTATCCAATATTTGGATCTTAAGTAATTGAGCATCAATTGCGGCCCGCCATGCAAAGTTCTCTCGTGGGCCTCCGCAATCAAAAGATTGGTGAAGTGTGATTTATGAGGGATCAAGATGGGGTGCTTCATATTCTCATCAATAGAAGCCCGGTGCAAGCGACCGCCAACTCTTAAGATCTCGTCATCGTCAAGAAAAGGACTCAACGAGGTAAGTCTACTATCCTTTTTCAATTTACGGTTTTTTTTCACAGATTCTATTTCATCACTAAAGGACTGGAGTTGGCAGAGTTTGATACAGGTAAGTACAGCTTCAGTTAATTCCTTTGTAGTTAGCCACGTAGTTATTTTATTTTGCTCTAATTCCTTCATTCGAAAAAATCTTCTACAGTAAGCTATGACTCTTATTAACCTACTGAACTTAGAAAATCTAGTAAATAGACTATCATCACATTGCACCGCAGTTGCATGACATTTTGTTTTTATCTTTCTTTCTTCTAGCGTAGTTACTTGTATATTTCCTCTATTATAGTCTATTTTTTCATTCTGTAACCATACTGGGCCTCTTTTCCAGAGTTGCATGTCGTTACACTCAGAAGGGCTTGCTCCTCGAGATGCGCAATCCGCTGGATTTTCCGACGACGATACATGTGACCATTGACTTCTATCCATAATGGTAAGTATTTCGGAAACACGATTCGCGATAAACGTTTTCCACCGACTAGGGTGGCTGCTTAACCACGCCAATACGACGGATGAGTCGGTCCATGCATATAAGTGCTCTTTGGGAACTTCTAGAGTTGAAGCGACTTCCTGAAGAAGCTTTGCTACTAAGACAGCCCCACAAAGCTCTAATCGCGGAATTGATACCTGCTTAACAGGAGCAACCTTGGTTTTTGAAGTCACCAAGGTTGTGTGAACACGTCCATCTCTATCAATGATACGGACGTAAACCACCGCGGCGTATGCTACATTGGACGCATCTGAGAAGCCATGCAATTCTAGAACCCTGTTTTCCTTGTCAGAGTTGATCCAACGAGGCAGACGGAACTTAATAAGGTTACAAAGGCTATTCCGGAAGTCAAGCCATTCTGTCAGCAATGGTGCAGGTAGTTCTGCGTCCCATTCGATCCCAGTCATCCATATTCGTTGAATAAACACCTTCGCAGTAATGATTGTTGGTGCTAACCATCCCAGGGGATCGAATAGTCGCGCTATATCGGAAATAACCTTACGCTTTGTCACTGGTAAATCTAGATCATTAAGCTGAATAGTGTAAACGAACTCGTCATTGTCTTTGTCCCACGTTAAACCTAATATTTTTGAAATAGAATCTGTTTTTAATTCCATTTTTCCTTGTGTTTGTGATACTTGTTCACTATCTTCAATCAATCTTAATAATTCTCTGTTGTTACTAGCCCACTTTTGGAGCTGGAAACCTCCACGTTTAAGCAACTCCGATGTCTGCTTATGTATTTCCACTCCTTCCTCTATGGTTTGACAGCCAGTCATTAGGTCATCCATATAGAAGTCGGACAAAACACGGTTCTTTGCTAAAGGAAATTCAGCACCTTCGTCCTGAGCTAACTGCTGCAATGATCTTACTGCTAGATAAGGCGCCGATGATGTTCCAAACGTTACTCGCAGATGACGTAACACCTGAATTTCGTCATTTGGATTCTCACGCCATAATATACGCTGAAAATCTATGTGATCATCGCAAACCTTAATCTGTCTGTACATCTTGACGATGTCCGCTACCAGACATATAGGTTCACAACGCCAACGCATGATAATGTGACGAAGCTCAGGTTGTAGAGGGGGCCCCACCATTAAATCGTGATTAAGAGATACCCCGTTGCTACCTACACATGATGCATCAAATACGATGCGCAACTTCGTTGTAACCTTTTCGTTACGGATGACGGCATGATGGGGTAAGTACATAGAACCTTCTTTTTCCCTATCCTGTACTATATCCATATGATTAAGAGCTATATACTCATTTATAACAGCTGAATACTGAGCCTTGAACTCGGGATTCCTTAGAAATCGCTTTTCTAAGGTTAAAAATCGTTTAAAGGCAATGGCTTTCGATCCACCATATTTACAAGCAGGATCCTCTGACCTGAAAGGCATGTGCACAATATAGCGACCAAATTCGTCACGTTTAGTCGTGGCCTTAAATATATCTTCGCACTTCTGTTCTTCTGGGGTCAAGTAAACCTTATCGTAATCGCCCTTGGGCTCAGATTCTAGTTCCCAGAATTTTTTAAGAAGTGTATTCTCATCTGTATGAGTAGAATGCAATGTGACTACGGTATTGTGGCATGTCTCGCTTTGGTTGATTTCACCTACTTGACCAGATAAGATCCATCCTAGTCTAGTATCTTGTGCGATGAGTCGACCAGATGGACCTCTGATTAAAACTTCTAACAAAATCTGGCCATAAACTTCGGCACCTAAAAGCAAATCAATCTTGTTCGGAGTATCGAACGAAGGATCTGCTAAAGCCAAAGACGAGATTGTGGTCAAAACGTTTGCCACAACTTTCCTTTCCGGTAAAATAGTCGTTAGTTTCTTTAAAACATAAGCCTTAACAGTGATAATAAAGCTAGGGTCGACGCGTGATTTAACTTTAATGAGAACCATCGAATTTAATGAAATCAATGATTGGCCTTGATCATCGCCTATACCCGATATTGAGCCTTTAGTTGGTATTCTTTTTAGACCTAAGAGCTGGACTGCGGACTCCGTCACAAAGGAAGCCTGAGACCCCTGGTCTAACAAGGATCTTAATACTATAGCAGTACCGCTCTTTGATTTCGCTTCAATTAGCGCAGTGGCCAGTAATATTTGGCTATGACTATTAGCAAAACAACTTACAATATTAGTGGAATTACTCTGGGTTGCAGTGGTATCAGCAGAAACGCTGCTTTCTGCAACTTGATCAGTTCTGTTACTATCACCAACTGATTTGGAGACATTCTTGAGATGAAGAAGACTATGATGCTTCTTTTTACATATATGACATCTGGTGGACTGGCGGCATGCATATACGGAGTGATTTGGCCCTAGACAGTTATAGCATAAACCATTTGTTTGGACAAAATTACGACGCTTATCCATATCGAGACCGGCAAACTTTTTACAATTAGCAAGCTTATGGTTATCTTGACAACAAATACACAATGTAGCTGACACATGGAGAGATTTGACTGGCACATTTCGATTGGATTGATGACGTTGACCTTTGTTGTCTAAAAATTCCAAAGACCGAAATCTTTGTTCGAGGAAAAACGTAAACTGATTCATTGTAGGCAAGTCCTCTGAACAATCACTAATTTTCATTTCCCATTGTTTACGTGACTCTGTGTCTAGTTTTAAACTTAATACATAAATAATTATAATATCCCAATGCTCAACCATTATGCCTAAATTTGTCAAAGCATGTAAACATTCGTTAGAAGTATCTAATAACTCCTTAACTGCGCTGGAGGATTCGATTACAATATTTTTTTGACTCATAAAACGTTTAATTATACAATTCGCTAAATATTTTTTATTATTATATCGATCCTCTAATTTAGTCCAACAGGTTGCATAATTAGTACTAGTAATAGGAATGTGCCTTAAAAGACCTTCAGCCTCTCCAGACAAATGTGATTTTAAATAATGCAGTTTCTGAACATCGTCTAGTAGGCCATTATTGTGTATTAAGGATTTAAATAAATCTCTAAAACTAATCCACTCGGAATAACTTCCTGTAAACATAGGCAACTCAATCCTTGGCAATTTTACCGAACATATCTCTCTAGAACCCTTCGCAGAAGATTCAGGTACCTTATCTAAACTATCCGAACATACAATTTTCTTCAATGCTTCCTTCAACTCTGCTTTGCAATCAGTAAATAATTCTTCCGTGGTCTCATATACATTTTTTATGTTGTAATCCGATTTTTCGAATTCAAAAGACTTAACCGATGTTACAATTTTTATATGAGTTTCAGTAAACGCTGACCAGTTAGCTTCTAAATTTTCCAATCTAGTTTCTATGTATGAACTGGTTATCCGCTCCTTAGGTGATTTCTTAAAGTTAGACCTTGCTTTACTGATAGTAGAATGTAAATTAAACTGTAAATTACTCAAAGCTTCCATATTGAATAAAGATAAAGTCTTTTAAATAAACTGTTCTGGAACGCTATGCTAAGTCCTTGGACAACACGTAAAAAATCACAAGTCTTTGAACTTAATACACCTCGCTCCAAAATCGTGCGTAGGTTCCCCGTAGTTCACTTTTTATTGAGATTATTCTAAGTCCATGCACACGTTATACTTTCTAAGTCCAAATTGTTAATTAAAATGTTCTAAGTCGATAAGGTCCAAATTTGCTTTTAATGTTTAAGTGTCAATGTATTAATTTAGTCACTGATATTTTAAAGTACTCACAGATTATCCTCGTATCACATTACTTCACTGTCACTCACTTTTACGTAGCTCGTCGCAATGATATGCAGGGGTACTGTCCCCCCGCACCGCAGCAACTGTTCACGCCAACACCAGCACGTCCAGCACCAGCGCTGACCGTTGTGTACCGCTTGCAAATATACGCTTAGGCGCCAACCTTGTACGATCCGCTGATACTGCTCAATATTGGCCGCGCTGACGTTACACCCACAGCAGGTTGACCATTCAACCTGACTCCGCCACAACAAAAGACCATGCACACCAGTCCTTCTTCCGGTTTCGAAGGACCACTTTGTACAACGTCCCAAAAATATCTCGCTTTAAAATAAAACAAGGGTGTCCAGAGTAAGACAATTTATTACATAAGTACCGCGCGGTCATGTTTTGCAAGAGAATCTCGACACCGCGATCTACAAAAGTGACGAATCGGAACAACGCCATCTGTTATCTCATAGTGGTACCAAGCTAATGACAAAATGTTGACTTTCACATACAAATTATTTAAACAGATTAGACACCAACCCACAAAAAAAAAACTTATTTACAAAAAATACAACCGAATCCTAATTTACAAAGTGTGTCTTTGGATCAGTATTTTAGTTTTTTGCCACTGACTTCCGAAATTAAAGTTATATTTATAATAATAAATGAATCGATATTTCACATTTTAAAACCGCTGACATTTTCCACAAACTTTGATTTATTTGGTATTTTGTTCTAGAACGCAATATTGCCTGCACGTACAAAAACTTCAAAATTATTCCACAACACAACGTAAAGATAGCGATAATCCCATATTCTTTGAAGGAAATGAAATGGAAGGAATCCTAGCACATGTGTCTGCCATGTTGGCTGAATGCCGTTCAGTGACGTCACATTAGCCTATTACACGACACACTTAACCTACGTCCTAGGTGAGCTAGTAAAGCTATACAACAGTACTTTATCACGTAGGAAAAGATGACGGTTACTGTCAAAAATTCAAAAGTAAGGTTTAAAACGTCGGGCTTCGTCGCATCTTACCAACTTTTCGCGAGAAAATGTACGTCACCTATTAAAAGTAGCTGTTGTTTAAAGAAGAATATCACATTGTAGGGGCGCTGACGCAGTCGTTTTATATTCCTCGCATGCGCAGCGCCCGGCGAAGCCAGTTCGCCCGAAACCGCTATCCGCTATACACGCGCCGCAAATACAACCCTGTAATATCAACTCTAGTAAAGACTGATATAGCGTACAACATCTATTATTTCTCTCCGCACACACTACCCTGGAACACACACAAAATTGGTGACCCCGACGTGATCCTAAAGTGTGTGCGTTGATCGAGAACTGGCAACTCATCCTAACATCCACGCGGTATAGTGTGAAAACCCACAGTGCTTATTGAAAAAAAAAGTCACAAAGTCAAGCTTGAAGATGGAAGAAAAAGCGACCGCTGAAGAATACGTTCTTTCACCCGTGTCCGTGACCGACAAGATAGAAAATTTTTGGACCAAGTCACCAGAATTATGGTTCGCCAAAGCGGAAACAATTATAAATGCGCAGAAGATGTCCGACGACTCCAAGTACCGAATATTAGTCTCGAAGCTCAACCAGGAAGTCACAGAACAAGTAGCATCAATTATATTCGAACCGCCCAAAGAAAAAAAATACGAGACCTTGAAGGCAAAGTTACTCTCAGTTTACAGAGAGTCGGATGAATGTCAAATCAAAAAGCTTGTTTGCGGAATGGAGCTGGGAGACCAGCAGCCATCACACCTTCTTCGAAAAATGAGGGAGCTAGCCAGGGGAAGGGTGACAGACGAAACACTCCGGGTGATGTGGAAGAACCAACTACCACCGTCTATACGCAGCATTTTGGCAGTATCCGACGAGGCAAACTTAGAAAAATTAGCGTCGATCGCAGACAATGTAGCAGAAAACGCAACTCCGGTCCACAGTGTCGCTAGTGTAAAAGAAGCGTCAAGCCCATCGAAAAAGGATGACGCAGTGATAGCCGAAATAAGACAACTTGGTGACAGATTACGCAGGCTCGAGAGTACACCCCGAGGTCGTTCGCGAAACTTTAGATCTAGAAGAAGCAGATCCAGGTCGGGATCGAACTCCAGGTCTACCAAGGCGATGACAAGTGATGACCCCAACTGGTTGTGCCGGTACCACTTCCGATTCCGTAACAAGGCGACGAGGTGTGAACATCCGTGCAATTGGAAGAAGTCGAAGCCAGCGGAAAACTAGTGTCGGTGCAGTCAGCGACGGGTGGCTGCGACCGCGTGCACGGAAATCACCGTCTAAGCGTCCGGGACAAGAACTCAGGTTTGAACTTTTTAGTAGATAGTGGTGCAAATGTGTCAGTTCTACCTCGCAGAGTGGTTTTCAAGAAAAATAACGCACAAAGTGCCGGGTATAAATTATATGCTGCGAACGGAACCGAAATAACCACGTACGGTACACACATGTTAGAACTAGACCTAAATCTTAGACGAGCGTTCCGTTGGTTATTTACGATAGCGGACGTACAGCAACCAATATTAGGTGCTGACTTCTTAGCTAAATATAATTTACTAATTGACTTGAACGGACGAAGGCTAGTCGACCAGGCAACAAATTTAGGCGCGAGAGGAAACCTCTCTGACTCGACTGAGCCCACGGTTAAAACCATTGTTGATGACTGCCCCTATCATGAGTTATTATGTAAGTTCCCCGAGGTAACTAAACCAGTTTCATATAAAGAGACACCTAGACATAGCGTTCGTCATTTTATAGAAACAACAGGTACCCCGGTGCACGCACGAGCGAGACAGCTACCACCGGACAGGTACGTAAAAGCTAAAAACGAATTTAGGGTCATGCAAGAGCTGGGGATCTGCAGGCCGAGCCACAGCGCTTGGGCAAGTCCTCTGCACGTGGTACCCAAGAAAGACGGCAATATTAGGCCATGCGGAGACTACAGACGTTTAAATGCGATCACCAAACCGGATCGCTACCCTGTACCTCGTCTTCATGATTTTACATATATGTTGGCTAATAAGAAAATATTTAAACTTAGATATGTAAGTCATAACAATGTATAAGGCGTCAATATCAGGTGACGCGATCACGCCAGACATCCGGTTACAACATTGTTATTCAAACCAAATGCTGATTGTAACTTATAAGTAATACTTTTAGCCATAGATGTAATTAATAATACGTTTTAGAGTAACATATTTTATTGTAAAAAACCAACAGTTTTTTAAAAAAAAAGGGGAGGAATAGTGTAGGGGCGCTGACGCAGTCGTTTTATATTCCTCGCATGCGCAGCGCCCGGCGAAGCCAGTTCGCCCGAAACCGCTATCCGCTATACACGCGCCGCAAATACAACCCTGTAATATCAACTCTAGTAAAGACTGATATAGCGTACAACATCTATTATTTCTCTCCGCACACACTACCCTGGAACACACACAAAAACATCTTTACGCTTTTCGCATTTGTCGCTCATATGGAACAAAGGATTAGCCACGATATTACCGTTGTATGGGTATTATAAATTATCACGCCAGAACGTGCACATAATCACTAGAAGTACGGATATAAGTCATGATCACTAGAAGTACGGATATAAGTCATGATCACTAGAAGTACGGATATCCTTTTAACCCATGATTGTTTGTGTTGAGAATTCAAATCGCTGTCAATCAATTTGATCATTTCGTTTGAGAGCTTTTTTGTTTTAAAATATTTGGCTGGCAATAATATGTAAAGTTGCAGCATGGTTGGCGCATTGACTGATGAGCGTCTGACAGCTGTGCTACGCATCATGGGTCTCTAGATTTATCTATAGGCCATAAAATTGTTGATTTCGAAGCAATAAAGCTTTGGAATCAATTTTGTTTTATAGCCTATTGACGACGGATCTAGCTTTTTGTGTAATGAATGATACAGGAGAAATTTCTAGGACCAAAAGATTAAAAACAAAGGATTTTTTTTTTGCCTCCTTTACAAACTCTTCTGTCGACTGTACGTCTATTTAGCCTTTATGTACATAAAAGCTAAATAGACGTACATGATTCTTTTTCTATTCCAATGAAAAGTAAATGCAGTGTGCAAAATAATATGATAGTTAGTGCATATTGCGTTTCCCAGGTTGAGCTTCATAGTTTGTGTGAAGTGTGGGCTATAAGTCTATAACAAATAGCAATAGCCCAGAGTATGATGACGTACTTTAAACTCTTTTAGACTGATGTTCGTGAGGAAAAATAAAATATGTTAAGTGTTAATAACGATTATTGGAACGAAAGTCTTAACACGGCTTGTGGTAGAAGTAAACTGGTAGATATCGTTACATTACGATAAAGCGCTATGCCCCTCCATGTGACTTTCTCTCTCTCTGTCAATGTGTGAAGTTTGTCAAAAAGAAAATCCAAAATGGCGGCTGCAAAAATTTTCAAATTCTTCGTCATGGGTGTCATTTTCATGGTTTTCGAGAGTGTTAAAGCCGATAGTGACATTTAAATGTAAATACAAAATGGCGGCAGCAAAAAAATGAAATTTTTTTCAACATGGTTATCGTTTTCATAGTTTTCGAGGGTGCTAGAGTCGATAGTGATGTCTAAATTGTCTTAAACCCTACGTGTGAAGGAACTTCGTTCCAAACCACACATTTTTTTTTGTATTATACTCGTTCTAATTATAAGGAAAACAATGAGATGGTCAGAGATTTAAGGTGCGTAGGGGTTATATTTTGTGCTTGATTATCAAAGTTATCCCTTCATTCAGGTCTAACTCAAAAGCTATATGAAGCATTCGTCAACCAACATTTGTAAACGTAGTCATAGTTGGTGTCCAGCTCACTGACCCATCTGATGCATCTTTTTTCTGAAATCGTGTGTTCTGAAAGTTGTTGCATCAGAAAGAAGAAGGAAAAGAAAGAAAGAAAGAAAAAATATGCATTTATTGGCATTACAGCAGAGAAAATACACCTTATAACTATAAAAAACAGAAAACAATGATTGTAAATGCCAAAAGGGCCATAGCTCAGCATATTTTCAGATGATAACAAAGTCTACCAGCGATGATTTTCAGCTGCAATCCACGATTGCCATACGCTAGAATAATAAACAGGGAAGTGTGTCCGCTTTAATAAATTAGGTATCAGAATAAATAATGTAATAAAAGATAGGATAATATAAAAAATATACTGTAGTGATATACATGAGTGTGTTTGTTTTGCTGTGAATCATAATAACTACAAATAATAAATCGATAAAAAAGTAAAATTAATAAGAAAGTAGGTGACTGCTTTGTTCTTCTAAAACTACGAAACGGAACAAATTTGGATCAGTTGCCAGACTTTTTGACTATTCATATATTAATATGGCATTCCAATGCCCAAAACGGTTGTTCTCGATTTGCAATGTTCTCGATTTTGACGTCAAAATTGCCTTTATGTGCCTAATTGAAATAAATTATTTAACTTTGACTTTGACAATAAAAGTCCAGTGGTCACCTATCGCTAGACAAGAGACGGCCAGAGCTTTTAATTTTGGAGATCAATCCATCCGTTATATTTAAAACCCCTTGGCCCTACTTTGAACAATCAAATATAAAAAGCCTGTGTGTATAGTACAATACACGTCTTATCTCGATTCCATGGCGACTCCAATTCCATCTCAACCTAGTTCACGCCTGCCTGCAAACTGTAGGACTATGCCTCGGATTATAGAAATATCGGGGATTCTGAATGAATATTTTATGAAAAAAAAAATCGTGTGAAAGATTGAACAAAAAAAAACTTGTGGCCTATAACCGTAGAGATGTTGATAGGTAAAGTTTTGGAATAGAAATTTATTCAATACCCTACAATCTACATCGTGAATAAGGGCCATGAACTGAAGCTCTATTTGTGCCCTATTTAATCAAAATCTCGTAATAAAACACTTAGGCTGGTTTCACAGCAGTCCGGGAGACCCGTGCGGGCCGCCCGTACGGGCTCCCGGAACGGAGACACACATGAGGAGCTAGAACAGTGTTTCACAGCGACGCGGATTGGTCTGTACGCGACCCGTTCCGGGTTGAGCCCGTACAACGCTAGCAACCGTATCGTACTAGCTCCCTCGTTTCAGAGCACTGCGGGCGCTACCTGTACGGGTCTCCCGTGTGCGGGCGGGCCGTGCGGGTCTCCCGCACACCTGTGAAACCAACCTAAGTGTTTTCTTACGAGATTTTGACCATACCACCTGACTTTATTGCAATTTAGACCCGGAGTTCATCTTTCCGATTTTTTAGACCTTTTAGAGGCTACATAGATATATAAATAAATTCACGCCTCTTTCCCATGGGGGTGGGCAGAAACTACAGAACGCCACCTGCTACGATCCTTACAGTACTGATTTTGATTCGTTGACGCCCATAACATCGATTTTAGGGTAAGTATTCTAAAGATTATTCTAAAGTCAAAGCACCTACTTAAGTCATTTATTTTCCAGAAACACCGTAGGTACATAGAATGTTCAAATATTTAAGAGTAATCACCATTTTCACAAATATACCAAAGACAAAGAGTGTCCCTATTTTAGTTTCCAAGGTAATAATACCACGTCCATTTTTTCTCTAATCTGGGTACAGCGAAAGTAATCATAAGTGCGGTTTAATAAAGGAACGGGAACAACTTATTGTAAAGAACCTCCTTCAGAAGCTGTGTGGATTTAATTCCTTCTGACTGACATTTTCTAATAAGTCAGACCAGGTAGGTGTATGTTTTAGGCATCTGGCGTCACTTGAGAACAGCTAGACCGATTTGTTTTTATTTTTTAATATTCTTTTTATTATTCCGAATAAATTTATTAGGTAAAGAAAAATTTGAAAAGTTATCCGGAGAATTGAAAATTCGGGACAAACTGAAAGTATTTTTTTGTATGAATTATTGACATTTGTACAGGGCAACGTCTGTTGGGTCAGCTAGTGTAAAATAATAACAACACGGTTAGGTAATCGTCCATAAGTCCCGGCAGTTACATTTTGTTTACTTGGTAGTGACATTGTGTTTCATTTAGTTACATTTTGTGATCACTTCTAGCGTAGGTAGGTAAATAAAGAGTGCCTCGTCGAGTTGGATCCGCATATCTCTTTCGGTACTTTGTAAGACGCAACGTTTCACAGTTCCTTAGCAACACTAGGGTGAGGAGATAACTTTGACATAGCACGTACAAACGTGGCCACCTACTGGACCCAAACAGTATAATACCTAGATGTACCGTTGATTCAAAAGATGAAGAAGAAGAAGAATAGCACTTAAAAGGACTATCCATTGTAGCAGTCTTTAAAGGAGTACCATATTCAGAATATATCAAAGCCCCAAAGCCTCAGAGATCCAACTGTCCTCAAGGCAGTACTTATACAGCGAATCGCTAACACAAATAATTTAAATACGGATCTTAAGTAGACGTAGGCTTCATAGGACATGCAAAGCAAGGTATTATTGATATATCGCAGATGGATTGTCGAATCCGCTGTTTTACAAAACCGCTAGCTGTTTTACAAAATACCTCCGTTATGTAAAACAGATGAGTTACGTTTAACAAAACTGCTACCCACGTTTAGACGTAATGCAGAATGGTTTATCTGCAGTCACTATGAGCGTTTGGTGTAGCTCCTAATGTCGAATCGGTCGCAGTAACTAAGCTAGAGCACCCTGGCCTATTAGTTCAGGTTAAGCTAGAACTGAGACTGACTGCGCGCGAGCCGGGCGAGCGCTACTTCCAAGTTGGTCGCAGTTACTTGGCTATTTAATAGTTTTAGGACGGACTTTCATAAAACTCTGATAACTTTATTACTCGTTTTATTTATTTCTGTTTCGGACGCTATTATTGTTGCACACAGCGACAAAATTTAGAAATAGAATCTGCAAATAACCTCCTTATCGTTGACCCGCTGTATTGATAAATGCAAAACGTTTATGAAATTCTGCGTGTTAAATTACAGTAATTATGGAAAGTCGTTCAGCTGTTTTACATAACGGAGCTGTTTTGTAAAATGGGTAGCGGTTATGTAAAACAACGGATTCGACAATCAATCTGCGCCACATACATCGCGAAGACTAATCAATGATTCCCAAAGCAATACAGATCTATATTAAACCATGAGGTATCGTCAGTCCAGGTCCTACGCCCCAAACGTTTCGTACAAAGTCAAAGAGCCAAATATCTAAATAGTAAATACATCGTATTTGTACACTGATGACCGTACGACTGTGTTGGGATTAGGCTAGGAGCCGTCAAAGCGCTGTTTAAGCCCCACATGAGTCTGATTTTGCAGAAATAAACGGAGAGCTCTCTGTAATTCGTGTGTAATGTTTTGTATTAGAATCGTAGTCAGATTTGCTGCAAAATGGTAGTGATTTTCGATCCGAATGTAGAATTCTATGGGTAATTAAGTATGTTGTTTATCGAATTTCTCGTTAAGCTATTTTGAATGATTATGATTTGGCAGTCTACGACTGTGTTGAGCGAGTCACCAATCGTGTTTGTGTTGTGTGGAGTTTAGTTGTCACAGTTCGGTAATAGCTTTTTTAGTTTCCCAGAAAATAAACAAGCAATCCTTAACCTGCCAATTTGAAGGTCCTTTAGGTCCATTTTTTTAAACTTTACTGTTGAACCGACACATGATAACACGCTCTGCTTACACCGTTTTGTTCAAAAGGCGTGAACGATAGGTTGGCTGGGTACAGTCGCAGTGTCAACACGCGATAAACACTGTACATAAGTGTACATAAGTATAGCAGTACAATCGCGCACGATGGTAAGACGACCGACCGCAGCGGGCAGGCTTTGTGCGCGTTCGTGGCGAAATGAAGCCGAGGACACGCTCATGAGCGGAGCGAGAAACGGAGATGTTAATAAATGATAGATATACCAAAAGATCCTTTTCTTGTAGATTGCCCAAGACCTTCTTGATGAAACGAACTGCAGATACAAGTCAGAAAGTGTAATTTAGAATCAGTTACCATACCAGTCAGTTACCTTGTTTTGTCTATATTATGACGAAATTGTCTAATATCAAATGTACGAAAATTGCACAACAACACAACAATCGTCACTCTGATCGACATGTTTATTATAGCCTACAGTATCACCCATCTTGAAGTATTGATTGCTCTACAAAATGATAACCTGGATCCCAAAATGGCCTCCATTTTTAACTATGACCAATTCTATGTTATGGGGTGTAGTTTCCGTACATAGTCCTTCAGGTGGACCATTGTGCGTGGCTCATGGCGGCCGTCGCCGGTGGTTATTCCAACCAGGCCACCTCCTCCGTAAGTTGAGTAAGTCTCCTGGCCTGTTCAAAAAATCTGTGAAAGATCTGGGAGACCAGAGGGTTTCAGTTCTAATCTGGGTGACGCCTCTGCATTCAAAGAGCACGTGCGCTACGGTTTCCTCAGCCTCCATGCATGCCCTGCACAGAGGACTGTCCGTTATGTTACCAGTATATCATTGTATAAATCTGAAACGACAACGGATATACTAAATTGTGAGAACAATGGTGCACTAACCAATGTCGATACGAGAATATCTCTGGAATAAAAAAACTTAATAAAATTAATGGAAAGTTCCGCTATGCTATCTCCACTGTGTCCTGATTCCGGCTGGGTTGCGAGCGGGCGTCAGGTGCCCGTATTTTGGTCGGTCGGCTCCGACTAGCTGTCGCCGGCTCAGTTTATGTAACACACACACTTATATACATACCGTATATATATACACACATATATACACGTGTATATACAACGGTTTCCACTTCACAAACCGTTGCCTTTAACCAGGTGTCGTAAAACACGCGAGATATTGATGTGTGTACCGATAAATTTGGAATTTTCACTAATATGGGATGTTTTGCAGAGGTATTTGATTTTAAAGTCTTAGTTTCTGAGTGCAATTTTCTCCCTACCTCTTTATGTTTCCTTGGTACATACAATATGTAAAAGAACCCTGTCCGATCCGAAAGGGGCACATAGATACTGCAACAACATTTTTTTTTGTTATTGTTATTATGGAAAAAGATATATTTAAAATTCACATTGTTAGTACCAAAACTACCTCAAATCCATTAAAAAAATTCAACAGGAGTCATAAGTTATGACTAGTAGACTCCCGCTAAACCACGGCGGCCCGCGTCCTATGTAATAACCCGGTAATATTCCCCATTTTAAAAAAATGTGGCGATTTTTTTAATTTTTGCAAAATACCTGAACATTACCACATAAATAGACCCTCAGTACGATACCTGACAACACCCTCACGGATCTGACTGGGTTTTTTTATATGTTCTATACGTACGTGCACCGAATACCGGATCAGCGCTAACCAATTCAACACGTAAGTACTATTTTTATTTTTCAAAAATCCACACTCTTCTAGATTAGAACATGCTTAACTCATGCAGGTATATTCCATGATCTAACACCACCAACAAATTTATGATTCCCCCCAAAATTACGTTTGCAACTAACCATTTAAACGCCTCGTAGATTAGCAACGAATCGTTCATACGCTTCGTAGACGGTAAGACATCAAGTTACATATCGCGTATGGTATAGGTACCTACATGTCGGTATAGATAGGTTGAGCTTATTACACTGAGGTCTATTTCGCCGCAGTCTCAAGGCGAGAGCTCGCGTGACGACGCAGCTAAAATACCGCCACGCTTGCTACACTGACATACTGTCGAGGAGAATAGGGGACAGAGCCGTGGCAAGTACAGAAAGGGATAGAACATACAGTATATAGAAAAGCCCTGTCTGAAACGAAAGGGGCTCAAACGTACTGCAATAACATTAACTAAAAGTAATAAAAAATCTTATTATTATTGAAAATAAAAAAGTTATTGCTATTTAAAAATTACATTTTTAGTAACCAAATCCATTAGAAATTAGCAAACTTTCAATAGGGGTCACAAGTTATGACTTGTAGACACCCACTAAACGCGCGCCGCACCCCGTGTAAAATTCCCTATTGAAAAAAGATGTGGTGATTTTTCTTTTCTTTTTCTCTCACGGATCGGACAGGGTTTTTTTCTATGTTGTATTAGGACCATAGCAATACGAAATTTAAATTCTTTACATGTGTATCTTTTCACATTAGGCATAAAGTGGCACAACATAAGTTAAAAGTCTTTGCTCTTTTCGTTTTTCAAAGGCGATTACTGAATGGCACAAGGAATTTATAGTGCGACACGTGTTGTTGAAATCGTTATTCGACACGTGTCCCGACGAATATATTCAGTGCACAGCTTTACTCCAGATTTAACGAGCAATCTAATAATTTATGAAACTATAACTAAATAAATATTACGATTTTTCTGGTACCGTTCAGTATCATTAATTTTGGTTGACTACAGAGTTAAAATGTCTTCTTTTGAGTCTTCAAAAGCCCAAAATTTAATAACGTTCTTCAAAATTCCCTGACCGATACACATTATTTATATTCTCTCTCACATTTAAACGAGATTTTCACCTCAAGTTTCGACTTGAATTTTTGGAGCATGACTATTCTGGGTCTCAATATCCTTTTCCATACAACTTACAACCTTTTCGTCTGTATGTAACCAGTGTAACCTACGGGCTCTGTTCGGTAGAACGTGGACCCGCGACTCAGCCCATTTTCTGAGTGGCCACCCGACAGAGAATTATATCCACCGGCTCTCCTAGCAGGCAAATTAGATCGTTATATTTTCAGGATTATCGCTCGGAAGATACTAACTCAAGTAAACTAGGACGGGTGACTGGGATGACCCTAGTTTAGGAATTAATTAAACTAGAGGATATTTGGTCTGGATTATGACGTACTGTTAGGAGTTAAGACGTGCCTTCTACGATGGTTTGGAGAAAACAAGACCTTGGAAATTCGGATTGGACGTCTTAAATAATATTCGTCGTCATCATCATTCAGCCGAAAGACGTCCTACTGGACATAGGCAAGCACCCCCAAGCACCGCCACTTCGACAGATTCTGTGCTTCCCGCATCCAGCGGATTCCTGCGGCCTTCACAAGGTCACCGGTCCACCTTGTGGGAGGCCTTCCAACGCTACGTCTTCCGGTAAATATTATTGAAGTGAAAACTTCTTTAGGCGCGTTGAGCATTTTTGAGATGGGACTAAACCATTGATTTCGTGACACCATGACGACACCTCATTCTTGTAAACGCAATTGTCCTCTTTATTTATATAACGTTACGGATCAATGTTTTATGCAAGGATTTTTACTTTAAAGGGTTTGTAAACGCGATTATGCTCTTTATTTCATTACTTTACGGACTAATGTTCTATACAAGTATTTTTCTTCCACCAAGGCGATCTTGATCAAGTTTTCACTTCTGTCACTTTTTTTTATTTCATGAGAATCGAACTGCACAAACATCTAAGCAATGCATTACATATATTTTTGTAAAAACAAGAAAACCTCGAAAACAAGAAAGATGAAAAAAATATTTAGACAAAGCAACCGATCTGCTCGAGGAGATGACAAAATAGCCTTAAAACTGTGAATAATATTCCCTAGACACAGTGAAAGTGGGTATTTGAGGTGTAAAAACGTTATATTTTTCATAGAATGCCGTTGGTTATTCGAAAGGCAAAGAAATCTACCCGACTTTTTCCAGCAAACCAAACAAAAGTATCTTATATTCCGGCTAGATACACACCTACAAATTTTCATCGACATCTCAAGCTAAAACCGAAACACATAACGGATATATACAGTGTGTGCTCGCATGATGGCTACAGCGCTGTATATAAGGATTTATATACGTTCGTACGGTACATAGGTTATACGCGAACGGCTCGTGCATGGCCGAGCTTAGAATACGACCTCCTGTGATGACGATTTGAGGTAGCTACCTTAGTGCGTTGCTTGGGAGATGCTGAATATTTTGGTGATGAAGTATTCAAGAGATAATATTTCTAAATGGTTCAACAGTTGAAGAAAGAAGTATGAATTATTTTTATTTGTGCGTCAACGTAGTTTGGTAATAAAATTTTATGTCAGCTCTTTATAACCGCAGCCGAAAATTTTCGGAAAATTTGTGCGTAAAAACAATTGAGTACAGTGATGAAAAGTAGGTATTCATCTGATTTTTTAAACTTTTAAGTCATTTATGACAGCTATAGGGAAGGTCAAAGGCTGAAAACATGTTGCAACAAACTTCACAGCAAGTAAACAAAATGTTTCTTCAGTACGAACTCAGAAGTCTCAATATTTTCTATATCTGCCCAATCCGCATAATGACAGGCACAAAGCTTTATTTAGACACACGTGTGTCCTCCACATTACCCATTGAGCCGGTCACCACGACCACCGTCCGGGCAGGTGCGTCGGCATGGAAGTGGATAGTCACGGCCGCTGAACAAAAAAGTGATTTCCTGTGCAAGCGCGCACTTCACACCGGCATACCCTCACCCTTGCGGTTGATGGTTATATTGTAATGAGTTAATGATCTTTTCTCCCACTGTATTTAGGTTCCACTGTTATATTTATCAAATGAACAAACTCACATATTTCCTGTTTCTGTGATTTGCGTTTTGCATAAACACCACAAATACGTTTGACTTTACATGTGATACCAAAATTCATGATGTATATTAAGCGATTGCTATTCGACCATCGGCTCCAATTTAAAAATCTTTTGTTTTTTCAGATTACAATTCACACGACACCAAAGTAAATACATAGCTCGTTCTTAGCCACATCGCGTTACTTACATTTAGTGGAAAAAAGACTCCCATTATCTTCATTCTCACACGTTTCCGCTATCATCCCCGCTCTTCTCCCCAACATGACTACTTCCCAATCCTGCGGCTGGCAGCTGCAACGTCATGGAAATGGACGGAGGCGCACCGTGAGACATAAAGGACTTACATAACGTTAACTATATCATGTTCCGATACCACGTATCGTCTCAGGTATTAAGGCGATATGCTCTCCTGGTAATGCACGAACGTACTTAGTGCTTAGTACCTTCATAACCAACGAGGGGAGGGAAAAGCGCACCTTTTTTTCTCGCACAGAAAAATGTAAAGCAAAAATGGTTCCTTGAGTTCGGTGAAATTTTCCGAGTTTTGAGAGAGAATTTTTCGGGGAATAGTATGAAAAACAAAAGTTAGCAAAGATTCTATATAGAACAGGATTTAACGTCTGTCTGTCGCTGCTGCACGTTTTTCTGGACGGATTTTAAAGCAACTTGTAGAGGTGAGGACGTTTTATTGAAGAACATTTTGTGGTACTGAAATAAGCGCTGTACATGCCTATGTTTGTTTATCTATGTACGTAAGGGATCTCTAGATATATCATGTTAACAAAGATCAAACGGTTGGTCAAAACAAGGACTTGCTTATTCTAATGTTACCTACATTTCACCTACACATTTGTAAGAAAAGATCCCTAAAGGTTTGAAGTTTTTTGTATTGTTACCTATATCATAATATGGCAAGTAAGACGCATGTATTTCTGTGCCCTATTTAAAGCTCAAATTGTGTAATGCACCCCTAACACGTTAAGCTCGCAAATTTTGGGGTCACATACGGACGGCAGACGCATTATAGTATATTCGTGATAGGTAATAAGATATATATCATAGGAAACTTAGTTTGGAGACCTATAAGGCTGGTTTCACAGCTGTCCAGGAGACCCGCACGGGCCGCCCGCACACGGGAGTTCCGTACGGGTAGCGCCCGCAATCCTCTGAACGAGGGGATTTGTACGATACGGTTGCTAGTGTTATACGAGCTCTACCCGGAGCGGGTTACGAACGGACAAATCCGAGTCGCTGCGAAACAATGTTCTACCACCTCTCGTGTGTCCCCGTTCCGGGAGCCCGTCGTACGGACGGCCCGCACGGGCACCTACAGGATAAATAGTCAGTTAGCTTTGATATCATATAGAAGCCTCTATTAGTTAATTAGGAACTCTAATCAGACTGTGAAAATAACAGTCACCCATGCGTGGACAAGGTTATAGAGTGGCCGAGAGCTAACATGTTATAGCCCTTGAACTATAAATTGTATATTATAATGAAACCACCTTCTCTAGCAAGCTAAACGTGTTATAGGAGTGGCCCTATGAGAATCAAAGATTAGTTAGTTGAAATTTATCAGCTCGTAAATGTTGCTAAAGATGCGGGACTTCTATAGTTTACGGCTTTAATGAGTACATAATGGCCTGGTTTTCTCCCTTATGCGGTAGTAGGCACGCAGCTTTTGTAGAATGTAGTCTTTTTTTATCCATAAAACGGTTAGCTCCCTAAACCATATTTTGGGTCGTAATTAAAAAGCTTACAAGATTTGCAACCTTATTGCGAGAATTGCGATATTTTCTGAATTTGGGTGCAACCGTATTCAGGCAGGACCAAATATTATAAGGCACTGTTAGTTTCAGACGGATGTTAATATAGTCCGAGATTAAAGCTTGGAGAACTAAATATTTCAAGAGAGTTTGGCCCGAATTTTGGGAATAGAAAAAGTATCCTCGCCGCCATGACACAAGTTCAAACAGCCCTTCTTGTGTCAGTGCGAGCTTAGCCGTCAACGTGTTGGCTTAGCGTTCGGTGGACACCTCAACTGTCCGGTCTTCAAACGAACACAAAGCAAGCTGCGAGCATACCTGTATTTATACCTGTGTATACGTGTATTAGGTAGGTACGAGTTCTTTGTCCTGAGGTTGGTAATATTTTGTCTAATACATAGGACCATCTTTAATATTTATTCACTGGTAAGTCCTATACCCGATGGGATTCTCATTGTTAAAAATGGCATCTCTATTTAACCCCTTCAGGGGACAACTTATCAAAAGCCCTTCCTTAGTGCTCTCTTTCTTTACATAAGGAGCTCTTGTGCAAAATTCCTTGTAGGCTTACGTTGTCTCAGTAAATTTAAGATTTTTATTAAGTCTTCTTCTTTTTTCTATGGTTAATGACTAACCTGGTGTCAGAGTTTTAAAGCCGCCCATGGGCCTCTGACTGGGCTTCACATGCCGTCGAGAAATAAATCTCAGGTAGGTTTCCTCACTTTATTTCCCTTCACCGTTTTTCAAACAAGTGATAATTATACAATATGTACATGAAACCAAAAAGTCAGAGGTGCGTTCCTTGGGTTTGAACTCGAGACGTATGACTTGGCAGTCCGACGTTCACACCACTAGGCTATCACTGCTTAACACTGCTGTCTGTTCACAGTTTATAATGCTGAATTCGCTAAGAAAAACCTACATTTAAAATGAGCCCTCCGCGAGGGCTCCCGGCAAAATATATGACTTGAGTGAACCCTCCAGGAGAGCTCCTGGCACTGAACGTGTTAATCGTTAATAATTGTTAGGAAATCTTAGCAAAACAAAAACCAGCCTATTAATGTCCCAGTGCATTACTAAGATCTCTTCTCATGCAAAGAAGGCACGAGCATTGATCACCACACTTGCTCAAGACGGGTTAGCGATGTCAGACTTATATCAACTATATAGTCCAGGGTTTCCTCACGATGTTTTCCTTCACCAATGTCAAGTAATGTCCAAGAGAAGCTCACAAAGTACGAATTGAAAACGTCACAGTGATAAGTACTAGTGTGCTCGGGGGAGGCTGGATTGCTCCAACGCGAATGTTTACGTACATCCGTGGTGGGGCGACCCAGACTGCCAGGCACTTCTTCTCTTGCAACCGAGCGGGTGGGCAGGTTGCGGATAGCCCAACTCCGGCTGCGGGACCGACCACTGTCAGTTGCTTTGACAGTCAGTGGGCTGTCCCGCACTTGGAGCATCTTCTAAGGAGATCCCGGACAAGAGAAGTTCCCGAAAGCCAAATCCCAAGCTTAGGGTAACCCACGCACCCCTTCCTATGTACCCAATACCAAACCAAGCCATCCCTCCCCATCCATAAGTATCCCGTCGATCCTAAATCCCTAGGCCAACTCCTAGACCTAGGGTCACCCCCCAAGGAACCTACACGCTCCATCCACCATTTGCCTTCCCTCCTATCCCTCTATCCTGTCGTTTCTAGAGGAAGGGTAACCTCAATTCCAAAAACGCCCACCCCCCAAAAAAATTCCATGAACATGCAGTCTTGTGAAGATATTACCCAGGTGGGTCCCGGCCAAGCCGGGGAATCCCACACCGCTTCGGCGGTTAGCCCCCATCGTATTATGGGGGGGGCCTCAAACTGCTCTGTGGAGAACTTAATGCCGCGCTTTTCAGCGCGGCCGGCTGCTGTTTTAGCGCCCACAAAACAGGCTGCGACTAACGCGCCCATATACTCGACCTCGGCTGCGACCAACGCGCCTCCAAACTCCTCTCCGGCTGCGACCAACGCGCCAACACCCATAACTCGGGCTATGCCTCCCACGAGTCTCTGGCAACAGAGCATCGTGCGGAACAGTATAACGAACCCGGACAAAGACCAAGACCAACACAGACTTACAGGGACAGGGAAAGATGACGGACCTGGCAACTCTAAAACTCTTCCGGTTGCCAGCGATGAAGTACGCCCGCTGACAAAGCGCGAAAAAATCCTGGCCCGGAAGAAAAGAATTGGCGACCGTAAGCGCAATATCCGCGAAGGCACTAGCCAGCGCGAAGCGCGATCGGACGCCGAAGGGAAGGTGCGCGACCGGCCACAAGTCCGCGAAGGGGAAACCCAGCGCGAAAAGGGGTCGGACGCACGCGACCGGCCGCGAGAGCGCGAAGAGGAAACTCAGCGCGCAAAGCGGCTGGACGCGGAACCGCGTGTGCGGGGGCAAGATTGCGAAGGGGCAACCCAGCGCGAAAATCCTCCGCACGCGACAGAGTCTGCCAGGGCCGACAGCCGACCCATAGACACTGACGGATCCCACGACCGACCTCGTCCTAAGCACAGCAGGGGCAAGCGTGGTGGTACCCAACACCCGGCGTCGCCGGCAAAAAAGACACAGCCTGGCACCTCTAAACCACAACCTGGACCGAGCGGTACAGGGCCGGCGAAGAGGGGGCGCCCTGATGACACAGCTTCTCCAAGCATGGTCCAGGGGGACGCCAAACGGGTGAGGGTCCACTCCGCTCAAGGGGAGCAGAGGACCTATGCGCGAGCCACGAAGGACATCCCTGCGAGGCTGGCCGTAGCAATCTGCCTTCCCCCCCCCTCCAGAGACCTGACTAGGGATGAGGCCGAATTCATCAAAACGGACCTCGAAAATCGACTCATGGACACAGACTCGACAGCACCACTCCCTGCCTTCCGCGGATACCCACGGGTAGCGGATGGCACCGTGCAGATGTGGTGTGAAGACGAATATGCCCTGACCTGGCTGACCCAGAACGTACCTCACATTCGACTACCGAACACTGACCTGACGCTCACGGTACCGAGACAATCAGACGTGCCCACCCGTGTCCGAGTCTCGCTTTTTGTCCCTCGGTATAGAGGTGACGTAGCCAGACTCCAAGGTATTCTGATCCGTCAGAATACCTGGTTTGACATCGCCAGGTGGTCACTGTACAGGGCGACTACCGTCGGTGGCGACAACTATGGGACTTATTTGACCCTGGGTGTCCCACCGGAGGAAGCCGTAAAAGTCCGGGCCCGGGAGCGACGTATATCATACCTACTCGGTTCGATATACGTACGCTTCTGGCCCACGACCCAACCCTCTGACGACCAGACCGACAGCGACACTAAGACTGCACAACCGACGCTGACACAGACGAACGACCCAGACATAGACCAACTGGAGGAGGTCATGGCCCGTGCGGCCATGGCTGACGTCGTCGACACCATTCCGCCCGAATCACCTGGCTGGAGCGAGCGCCTACTCGCCTCATCGCCGGTGGAACAGCACGACGACAAGTACAGGGAGGAGGTAGGGGATAGGTTGTCCGATGGATCCATCTCCGACTAACTCCTCTCCATCGCCGACACCCCTAAATATAATACAGACCAACCTCCAACACAGCCAGACTGCCACGGCTAGCTTACGCAGGGCATTGGAGGTAAAACCCCGAACAATCGTACTGATCCAAGAGCCGTGGATCAGAAACAATAGAGTATGCGGCCTCAGTAACATCGGAGGTAAGCTAATACTCGACACACACAACTCAGACAAGCCAAGAACCTGCGTCTACATACCCAAAGAAATTCCTATCACACCACTCACTCAATTCTGTTCCAGAGACCTGACAGCTGTCAGGCTCCAGACCGAAGGTAGCGTTCCAGATGTTGTACTGGCCTCGGCATACATGCCAGGCACAGATGCGGACTGCCCACCCAAAGAGATGGCCGACCTGGTACAGCACTGTGAACGCGCCGAACTAGACCTGATCATCGGCACCGACTCGAACGCACACCACCCGCTCTGGGGCAGCGACGCACCAAACTCCAGAGGAGAGGTATTATCCACCTATTTATTTTCTACTAACCTAAATATTGTAAACCGCGGCTCAGAACCCACTTGGGTCACAGCCCGAGGACAAACAATTATAGATCTAACACTTGCTACAGAAAAAGCGACAAATCTTATTACAAACTGGCATGTATCGGACGAGCCTTCCTGCTCAGATCACAGAAGGATCCGCTTTACACTAACTACCAAAACTAGGAAACCAGAATCGAAGCGTAACCCGAGGCGCACCAATGTTCCCGGGTACAAACGCCTACTGGCCTCCCTATTAGATAGACACCTAACACAAGTAACCATAAGAGACCAAGCACAATTAGAATACACAGTAACAAAACTATCAGATTACCTAACTGAAGCATACCACGCATGCTGTATACTAAGAGCACCACAAATCAAGAACGAGAGAAGTCCATGGTGGAACGCTGAACTTAGTAAACTCAGAGATGCGCTACGTAAACAATTTAACAGAGCCAAAAACACTAGACTCCCGGACGACTGGGAGTTATACAAAGAAACCCAATATATATACAAAAAACAAATCAGAACCGCCAGGAGGACAGCATGGCGTAAATTCTGTGAATCCATCGAGACAAATAATGAAGCCGCTAGGGTAAGGAAGATCCTATCAACCGATCAGGACCGAACCCTCGGCGCGCTTAAAAAACCCGATAACTCATACACACTAACTGACAATGAAACCAGCAAGGTCCTTCTCGAAACTCACTTCCCAGACTGCAGAATCCTGGAAGACAGGACATGGGAGGCTGAATCAGAATGGATCCCAAGGAACCTAGACTGGTCAAGAGCCCACAATATAGTGACAGAAGAGCGAGTAAAGTGGGCTATTAATACCTTCCAGCCATACAAGTCGGCTGGACTGGATGGCATCTTCCCAGCCCTGCTGCAGTGGGGGGTAGATTATTTGACACCATGGCTGGTGGTGATCTATCGAGCCTGCATAGCACTTAGATACACACCTCTCGCATGGCGCGAGGTGAAAGTCATTTTCATACCCAAGCCTGGAAAAACCGATTACACACAACCCAAAGCTTACAGACCTATAAGCCTTACATCTTTTTTACTGAAAACCCTCGAGAGACTCTGTGACCGGCACATCCGAGATGGACCTCTCCGGGTAATACCACTTCACAAACAACAGCATGCGTACTCCGCAGGCAAATCAACTGAATCAGCGCTGCACAGCGTGGTTGGTAAAATTGAATGCGCAGTGGACCACAAATGCTCAGCACTGGCCGCCTTCATTGACATCGAGGGCGCCTTTGACAAAACCATGTTCAAAAGCATAAATATGGCCCTTGACCAACACGGCATAGACTCGACCCTGAGTGGCTGGATCACCAACATGCTCAAATTGAGAGCTGTACAAGTGACAGTAAACGACACTACGAGGGCCATTGTTGCGAAGGGCTGCCCACAAGGGGGCGTCCTCTCACCGCTGCTCTGGAACCTAGTAGTAGACAGCCTCATCCAAACACTCAATGACAAAGGTTATTTCACCGTAGGCTACGCCGATGACATAACCATTATAATAAACGGGACCCATGAAAACACGCTATGCAATCTCATGCGTCAAGCCCTGAAAATAGTAGAGGAATGGTGCAACAGGCACCAACTCTCAGTGAACCCTACAAAAACCGAACTGATTCTCTTCACAAAAAAGAGGAAACTGATGACACTACAGTTACCACGACTCTTTGGAACAACCCTTAGCCTCTCAACTGAAACCAAATACCTGGGCATCTTTTTGGACAAACAATTGAACTGGGCAAAACACACGAACTATATCACTACGAAAGCCAGCATATCCCTGTGGCAGTGTAAACGACTGCTCGGGAGGAATTGGGGGATTAGCCCCAAGGTCACCCACTGGTTATATACTACAGTCATTCGACCGCTTATCACATACGGCTCACTGGTCTGGTGGCCCAGGACAGACCTGAGCACAGCCCAAAAAGATCTCGAAAAACTGCAGCGATTCGCTTGTGTCGCAATTACTAGCAGTATGAGAACTACACCCACTGCCGCCTTACAGGCAATGCTTGGACTGCCGCCTCTGCATCTCATTGTGCGGGAGGAGGCGGCCCTGGCCGCCTTTAGACTACATTTATCAGGAACTCTAAGCAAAGACTCCAGAATTAAGCACACACGCATAAAGGAAGATGCAATCAAGCGTCGGCCAATGATGGCATCACCCTGCGACAAAGCACCGAAATCACACCACTTTCAAAGGCACTACAACATAATTCTTACAGAAGAACAGTGTGACTACTCATGCCCGAAAGAGCTGAGGGTTTACACTGATGGATCGAAGACCGACTCTGGTACCGGAGTCGGAGTCTTCTCGTACGATCTCAACATAAAGATATCCAGACCACTAGGAATGTTCAACACCGTCTACCAGGCGGAATGTGTCGGCATCATACAAGCGGTCCACGCCATAGAGGCCAGGAGAGTTACGGACACTCACATACGCATACTCTCCGACAGCGCCTCAGTTCTCCAATCGCTGAAGAAAAAATATATTACCTCGAAGTTGATACTAGAATGTCACAATGCACTAGAACAGGTAACGGTGTCTAGTCGCAACACAGTGACACTGCAATGGATAAAAGGACACAGCGGCTCGCTAGGTAACGACGCAGCTGACGAACTTGCTAGAAGAGGATCTAGCACGGCAGTCTGCGGACCCGAACCTATCGTACCAATCCCCTTCAACCAAATACGCAGGTGGCTACAGGAATTCACCCTCACACAAGCGGAGTACTGGTGGACCTCGACACCGGGCTGCAGGCAGTCCAAGGTAGCTATGCCATCCCTGGATAGCAAGTTAACCAGGAGTCTTTTACGCCTGGACAGGAACGGCCTGCGCCTGGTGACGGGGACCATCACAGGACACTGCTCGCTAAACAAACACTTCCACACGATAGGCATAACGGACAGTCCTCTGTGCAGGGCGTGCATGGAGGCTGAGGAAACCGTTGCGCACGTGCTCTTTGAATGCACAGGCGTCACCCAGATTAGAACAGAAACCCTCGGGTCACCCAGATCTTTCACAGATGTTCTGAACAGACCAGGAGTTTTGATTAACTTCTGGAGGGAGGTGGGCTGGTTGGAATAACCCCCCAAGCGGCCGCCATGGCCCACGTACAATGGTCCACCTGACGGACTAAGTGCGGAAACCAAACCCCATAACATAGAACATAGAACAAGTACTAGTGTGACGTGTTCAATTCGTACATTATTTATTTAAACTTTTCACACTCAAAAAGGTATAAAGGCGGACTTAATAAAAAAAGGCATTCTCTACCAGCAACCAAGGGTGGTGAAGAGATTGGATGACTGGTGCTCTGTTTGAGAGACTGTCTGGTTTTTACTTTCTGGCTTTCTGCAGGACTTTTTTTTGACCCCACAAGCTCACGCATGAGTGGGAAGGTCTTAACCACGGTGCTATCACGACAGCTATACAGGGTGGCAGGGACATCAACGCGAAAACTATTACCTGAACCCCTTCAGCGTTGAAAATTTTCGTTGCTTATTAAAAAAAATCTGCTGTTTCATAGAAAAGTGAAAATGTATGGAACAGCTGATTTTTTTAAAATAACCTACGAAAAATTTCAACGCAGAGGGGGTTCAGGTAATAGTTTGCGCGTTGATGTCCCTACCACCCTGCACACAAACATATTATACCTACATAGTATTTCGGCCTCAAGGTAGGTATTACATAGTTAGTAGCATTTAGTCGTAGGCACACTATGTGGGCTTAGTTGGCAAAGCACTGTCCTAGTTGCCGCGCCCCACGTGTCCTGTTCAGACGAACGCTAAGCCAAGTGTGTACCAGCTTATATATCTACCGACGTGTATACTCTAGTACCTGGGCGACCGAGTTCTGCTCTGGTGAAAATAGAGAATGCTCATTTAATAGTATAGGAAAGTTCATACTAATTCCATGCTGCCGTGTCACTATTATAAGAAGCCATATTGTTCTAAACTTTGGGCGACCGAGCTCTGCTCGGATGAAAATACGGAGAAAATGAATTTTCCCAGATATGAGACATAGCTAGATCGATTTTTCGCCCCGTAAATCCCTATATTGCAACTTCGAAATCGTTATAGCCATTACAAATATATTTATACATATAAGGTCCCATTAAAATAGATGGACAAATTTTAACACAGCGCTCAGTACGTCTAACCAAAGATATCCAAGCAAATAAAAAGCACTGATTAAAGTGATTTTATTTTAACCTAAAATAATTAATCAACATAGGTAACCAACATTTTTAGTATATTTTCGTTAGCAGATGTTTTTCTTTTATGTATCTAATGCGTTTTTCTTGTATATTTTTTTTTAAGACTGTCCTTATTTTGGTGGTTTGAATGATTTCTAAAAGTGTGTCCAACTATGTTAATGGGGCCTTATATATAGGTGTCTGGTAATTAGTGACCGATACAATAAACACGTGACTTCGCTCATCATTATGAACAACATGAACAACATTTACTATGGGATCAAACATGAAACCGGGAACAGGAATTCAACTGTTCCCTACATTTATATTCGCATAACTCGTGAAAATGTAGGGAACAGTTGATTTTTTTTTCGCGATTTCAGGTTTGGTCCCATAGTAAAAATTATTCATAATGAATCATTAAGTATCGGTCACTAATTACCACTCACCCTTTATATCGATGCCTTAGAGTGAAAATCTCGTAAGTGAAGAAGTAACTTTTCAGGAGGAAGAAAAACTGCGTGCTTCATGTGTTTTTTTAAATTAATTAATATGGAAATTTAACCCGCTTTTATATGCAGAACTGCGAACATAAAAGACGCCGTACAAAAATTTACAGCACGCAGTTTTTTCTTCAACCTAAAAAGTTAGTTCTTTGACACTTACCTTACGAGGTTTTCACTTTAAGGCGTATATATATACAAATATTGCTCATTTAATTGTATAAGATGTAGTACAATCTTGTCGAATATCCAATGGGTATTCCAGGTTTAAGAAGAAAAATAATGAACATGTTTTTTGGTATGTTTATAGTGACCTAAAACTGGTTCACCAATATATTTTAGTACCTGCTCGACAAAACCCTCAAAAAAACTTTTACGAACAACACCAAGCTATACTAAAAAGAAACCAAAACAGCGAAAACTAAACGCAAAACGCAACATGATCACTAAAACAAAATTTTGCAGAATAACTCAAACAATTTCTCAGCGAACACACCATTACACGATAGTACAAGAGTACAAAATAAGTTAAAACAAAATAAAACTAAATGCGTAAAACAAATCGGCGCACTGGGAGGATGCGGGGTGGCAGGGTGCTGCGGGGGGAGGGTAACGGGGGAAGGGAACACTGGCGGAGGGCGGGGGGACAGTCTACAACTCTACTACGGGGCACTCTCTGTTTCATTCATAACTTTTTACAAGTTTATCTGCGGCGATACCTCCTACATATTTATGTGTTTGCGACTGTGACGCGCCAAAGATTAAGTTTTTTTTTTTTTAATGGCCGTAGTTGGTAAAGAACTTTTCTGTGATTGGAATACTGTTGACACAAAGTTGTTGTAGATTGGGGAAAAGTGAATTTTCACTTCTTAACGAAACTTCTGAAATATGTTGTCTTTAACACAACACATTAATTTACAAGTTGGTGACGAGGACATCACCGAAGTAGGTAGACATCTTTTTGCTGTCAAGAAGAATGATAGGAGAGAAGATAATGATGTGAGGTTGAGGTCGTCTCCTTGGCTCCTTCCAGCAGCTATATCAGGCAAAGAAAAATATTATTATTACTTACCTACTTCAAATTCACTATTAACCCTAAATGAATGTTTATTTCAATTATTATTTTTAGTAACATACCAATTTATTTACCCACAAATTACACCAACGGCAACGGAGCAAATAATTAAGGACTTTATCTGCTGCTTTCCATCCATTCTGTTTCGTTTTATTATTTAACTGATCATTTTCAAAACCGTCTTTTTACTAAAACAGAACAGAAAGTAAAAATATATTTTTAACCGTGATAAACATAAAATCAATTCTGAGGCAAATATAACAACAACGAACAACTTTGTCTTTCATAATTCCAATTCATCACACCCTAATTTCCCAAAAGCGATCCAAAAACTTTCCTTTCAAGGCAATTGAAAATTCTTTGGAAATTAAAAGTAGGCACAATACTAACCCCGCCCATCTATATTCTTTGCCCACAAAACGCACACATGCGCACTTAACAGTCGTCGTAAGACACACATTTATAAATTGAAATAAAGTTTGTTTTAGTTGGGCAGCGAGCATGAATGAAAACGAAAGGGCGCGGGAATGATTGTTATCAAAACAAGCGAGCGTCGAAATTATTCCTTTCATGTTATTTCATTATGTTTTATTGTTTATTTTTTATGCTGTTTTGTTTTCTTTCTGATGCTGTTTTGTTTATTTTTTGTTTACAACTGAGTTGAGTGGGATGTCGAGTTGGGTTAAAGGTTAATTGTTGGGGATTTTAATTCTTTAAAGTTTTAATGCTGTACTTCGTTGTAGTTAGGTGAATTTTGTCAAGTGGCCAAGTTCTTTTTCCTTGGCGTAAAAAGTTAAGTAAACTAGGTTGTAAAAAAAGGTCATATTTCGATAAGTAGATATTTATGATAATGATAAAGTTTAATAGTTTTTTTTTTTTTTCATAATTTGGTATTAATATTATCAGTAATAATGATAAAATAATCACTATTTTTTCGCGTTTCTGTTTTTATTTATTCATATTTCAATCAAAATTAATTTTCTTCTAATAAGATTTTTATTGCGTTTTCAAAACTATGACCATTGACCATAGATAGCTGAAGTTACAAACCTTATCATCAATAAGGAGACCATCAAGGGACGATCAAAAAGTATAGGAATCATTGTCCCGCTATACCTATTTTAAATTATAATCGTTTCAAACATAAATAACAGGCAAAAGCTCAAAGCTGACCAAAATCAAAAACAGAATATTATAAAACATATTTTCCACAAAATCTTGAAGAAAAATCAAATCTTCTTAACAATTTTCCGCGAAAACTTTCAGGTTATAAATCATCCGACTGCTCTTTAAATTTAGTTCGCACGCGCGCCAACAGATGGCAGCAGGTGTAGCTTCAAGACAAATTAAAACTATTTGTCGGATTTCATGACTTATTGTTTACTGTAAGTGACCCAGTTCTTAGCAAACTGTTTTGACTTGGTCGCCTGGAAATTAGCCCAGGTTTACTGTCTAATTTTGGCTGATTTATTGTGTGATTACTTTGTTTTCGAAATGAAAGGTGGCATTCGGGAAATTAAAGGTAGTGTTTACAGTCAGACTCTTCTTAATCTTAATTATGGTAGGCAGGCATGAAAAATAGTCTATTCGCTAATCTTAATTAATATTATAAATAGGAAAGTGAGTTTGTTTGTTTGTTATGCTTTCACCCTAAAACGGCTAAACAGATTTAGATGATGTTTGGCACATAGGTAGACCATGACTAGGGTTAGGACATAGGATACTTTTTATCCCAGTAGTACGTCCCCGAGGGATAATATCCGACCTCCACGCGGGGGAAGCCGCGGATAAAAGCTAGTAACAGAATATTGTGATCACATCTGCTTGCCACCATTTGTTTGCCAAGCATGGTGATAATTCCAAAGTTCTGCTCGATAATTTATCATCTGGAAAAATGGTCGTCAAACTCTTTAGTCAATAGAGCCTAATATCAATACTATAACGACTAAGATTCTTATGAGAGCCAATCCTTTCTGTGTGTTCAAAATTCCGAATCCAGATTTAACTCCCATCGTCACACTCCATACCGCTTCCTTAAATTAACTTGCTAAGAAGTAGGATGCCTTCATCATCATCACCATATCGGCTGATAATAATGTGATGAAGGCATCTTACTTACTAACAAGTTAACTTTGAAAAACTTTGAAAGGTACAGTAAATGATTAAATTTTCGATGTCCTGTAATTTTTTGGTGAAAATACTTCGGTAATAAATCTTTGAAATATAGTTTGAATAATGAATAAAATTTTATATCTTGCTTAATGACCGAAACCCCGACTCCCGCGCGTATCTGGATCTACGCTCACACTCATCGACATTTGTACAGACAGAGCCAATTTCTATATTAGGTCAAAGAAATGGAGCCGCGGTTTGCCGACCACTGATCTAGGAGATCAGCTATAAAAGTTTTATTTAAGAAATACCACAAACGTTGATGCAGTGAATTAGGAGTAACTTGTTCCATTATCTACTTGGGACATTCCATATCTAAAGTAACTACTGAAACAAACAAAATGGTTTTTATTAAACCAATGGACCACAGCTGAATGAATAATAAAATGAACAAACAATTAAAATGACCACCAACCCAAAACTTCATAATCTCAATGCAATTATGCAAGGCAACTTACAAAATAACTTAGATAACTTATTTTACCACTCACAACAACCTCACAAGAGCTTCAGAACCTGCGATATAAGTATCTCAAGATTTACTACCTCTTGTTCCAAGCTTACACAAACAGCCCTATCTGCCACGTTAATCGTTTCGGGACGTCATACTATAGATAACAAAAGACTGTCGCCAACTAGCCATGTGACGTAACAGGACGGGGACCGTTCGATTTATCGCCGGATAATTGGCCCCTCTGCACCCGGTTACTTAGAATGTAGAGTTGAGATGGGGTTGAATAAATTGTTATAGGATTGTTGGAATTGTTTTAGGTATGTGCAAAAACTAGAATCGTTTGTCGTTGGAATTAGAAATCCAGTCGCATTGTAAATCTTAAATCACAATATTGGAAATTGAAAAAAATGCTGCAGATCCAAATTCCAGCAAGTTATGGTAACTAACTTAAGCTTACACCATACTAACTGCGTAACACGCTTTCAATCACAATCTGAATGATTTAGAAGGATATTGCTAATCCATGGCTTCATATGTTCGAAAAATTTGTCTGCTCAAAAACGTAAATGACGCAATGAATGTTGCTGAACTGTCAAAATGCTGTAAGCGTGTTACGCTATTACTCCGCCGGTTTCTGAACTGAGAATTTGAGAACTTGAAGACCGCGATATTCGAAAAAATTTCAAAAAACGTTAGAAATTTCGTATTTCACGGGTCACAGTTTATCAAGTTCTCAATTCAGGAAGAGGGTATTAGCCTCTATCGATTAATTAGCTGAAACCTGAAACATTTACTCATATTAGGTAAAGTACCTCGGTGATCGAGGTCTGCTCTGGTGAAAATAGAGAATACTCATTTAATACTATATGAAAGTTCATACTAGTCCATGTATAGTACCTACTTATTCCATGCTGCCATGATGGTAGGTACTAAGTAATTCCATGCTGCCATGTCATTATTCTAAAGTAGCCCATCTTATTCTAAACTTTGGGCGACCGAGCTCTGTTCGGGTGAAAATACGAAGAAAACGAATTTTCCCAGATATGAGACCCAGCTAGATCGATTTTTCGCTCCCGTAAACCCCTATATTGCAACTTTCATCGAAATTGTTAGAGCCGTTTTCGAGAACGTGATTACAAATGTTTATATATACAGGGTGACTTGTTATTTGACGTATTCCTTCCAGGACATGATAGTGTGACCCATTTGCAACAATTAAGCACCCCATAAGCCTAGGCAAAAATACATGGGATTCGAGAAAATACAAATTTTACGAATTATTGAAAAGTTCCCAGAATTCGTCACTAAATATTTCTCTCTTTTCTCCAAATTATTAAATTAAATGGCCTTCACTGCTATTCCATTGGATACATAATACTTTAACAAACCTTTGGATGTAACCAAATTTTCCAAAATATTAAATATTTCAAAGTTAAAGGAAGAAGTTTATCAACCATTTTCAAAAATTGTCTACGGACATGAACTTTGACACCAGTTTTCTCAAAATTTTACTATTGCATTAAGCGTACAAATTACGGGGAAGACATCTTCATTTAATCAGCTATCTAACGATGTACAAATGTTCAGAAAATATTTCGAGGTGCCGATGAAACAGTCGATAGTGCCTGGCAAAGGTCGTATTTGCAAATTGTTGAAATATTAAAAAAATATGTGATAATCGAATCAAATAGTCCTTCCAGAACGTAAAAGTGTGATCTTACTGTAATAAAATTGCATTCATAGTACTAAAAGGTTCATAATAAATGGAGAAAGGAAGTAACTACATGTCAAGTAGCCCTTATTCGAATAAGGTGTGACAAATAGGTAGCCATCGTTACAAAGGCCACAATAGGCCATAACCCTCAACTGACTGTTACTGTTAACCCTTGCACGGGCGGCAGCTGATGCACGTATGCGCATGAGCATCTGCGGGTTTCCGCGCAACTAATAGTGTGTTTAATGAAATGTTTGTTGTTAGGCTATTTAAGAAGGAAAGCCATTCCTGAGCATGAGGTCCTGGGTTCGATTCCCGGGTTGCGCAAAGTGTTATTGGGTTTTTCCATTTAGGATTTCTCAGTAGCAGCCCGGAGTCTGGATTTGTGCCCGGTTGATGGCAATAGGCTCGCCCCCTATTACATGGGACTTCAACATAACTGTTGAAATGTGGGTATACAACTGTAGCACAGATAATATAATACTAGTCTATAGGTACACTTCTGCCTAACCCTTCTGGGAATACAGGGATGATATTATGAAAGCCATTTTCTCGAGGCTTTTTCGTTTGTTTTGCATCGTGAAAATGTTTTCTTTTGGATGTTTTCTTACACTATAAAGAACTAGGAGTTTTACACAGTGCACAACTCACAAAATGTTTGAGACTGAGCATGAAGCGGCGTTCCGACATACTATGCATTTTATGCGCGTGAACTCCCAAAGTTTATTGCAATTTTGAGTCCTATGCTAATTACATAAAGTATAAAGCTTATTTTCGCTGATCGGTAACTGCGTGGTTGCTGCTAGGTGGATGCGCGCGTACGCGGTGTTTGTAAGGTGTTTTAAAAATAAGCTATATGTAATTAGCATAGGACTCAAAATTGCAATAACCTTTGGGAGTACACGCGCATAAAACGCGTATGTCAGAACGTGGCCCGCGCCCTCTACACCTACAATAAGTTTGCGCAATATTTATGTTGCGCATGCGCATGATCAGCCGCGCAATATGATCAGTCCCTGCACTCAAACGATCCATTATTTTCACGCAATAACATTAAATATGCAATAAAAATTAAACTCGCTCAAAATTTTGTTCAATATTACTGCGCATTGTAACCCTAAACGGTCAATAATATTGCGCAATTCGTGATATCTTTATTATAGTTTATACTTATATTATAAAGAGATATTTTTTTTTTGTTTGTTTGTTTGTAAGTTTGTATGTACGGGGTAATCTCCGGAACTTCCAGTCGGATTTGAAAAATTCAATTTGCTTTGGATAGCCCAATTCTTGAGGAAGGTTGGGTAATATAATTGATCTTTTACGGATTACCGCCTTAGAATCAGAAATCCTCGGTCCTAAGTTCGGTGCTTGAGTCAACTAAGTACTTATATTCCAATCAAAGATATGCACATACTTACACTAGGTGTAGATAGCGTCGATGTTCGTTGGATATGCGAAACTGCGATTCTATTTATTTTAATTCTAGCGCGCAATAATCGGCCCATAACTCCTTCGTTACGTCCTCCAGCTAGTGCACGCATCATATAATTAATTCGCAACGCTTCGCTGTTCCGGATGCTCTCAGTCTTCCAAGAAAATTTGATGACAATAACTTCTGCGAATCATTTTCCATCGCGTTTAAATCGAACCAAATGTTCCAAGGCATTTGGTGATTTGGCGCGTTCTGCGCTATTACTAATTTGGTGAATACTTGCTATGTATAGGTCGGGTGTCTATTAGCGTCCCGCGTCCGCGCGTTCGTCTGCCGCGGTGACGCGAGTTCGCAAGTACGTGGCGCGGACACGCGAAACAAAACACGATCGCGGGTGGCTGACCGTCATAGGTAACGTGACGCGCGAGAGGGCCGCGAGACGGCGAGCGCGGGGGTGCGCGGGCGCGTGCGGGGGTGCGGGGGGGCGGCAGGGCGTCGCGCGTCGCGAGGCCGCCCTTGCTCGAAGGTGACGCGACAATTAACGTCGGGCGGTCATTCCACCGCGGCGCTGGCGCGATGTCAACGATTTCGATCATCCTGGAGCGACAGCGGTCGGACGACGCCGCGCCGGCACATGCACGCGCCGCGAGCCGCAAGGTTGCCGCGTGATACTGATTATTACCTACCTATACATCCGAGCTATTTATAAACACTCATAAAAACGAAGCCTAGCTCAGACTGGGTCTACTTCGGACGGGTACGATAGACGTGTAATAACATTTTATGTTCAGATAACTCTAGACTTGAACATAACTTGAAATGCATGTGCATCTACTAAAGTCTCTATCTTGGTATTCTAAAAAGTCCTCGAAATTGTAAGAACGTGCAGCATGCAAAAGTAGTAGAAATATTAGGTACCTACCTAACAAATATACCATAAACTAGAAAAACTTCGAACAAAAACCACAGAAAAATTCGTTCAGGATTGCACTTGATCTCCATCAACGACACTTACACACTACCGAAATTCCAACCTTGTTCCAGAACCTAAGGTGCTGGTCATCAAAAAACGCTGACTTAACATCATAAAAGTGACAAGAGCCAATGGACCCATAACTATGAACAACTTTGCAAGGAGAACAAAACAACTTCGCCAAAATGAACCTTTCACCTTTGTGATAAGGAGTTCATTTTGTAACGTGACCTTATTTTCCTCACCCCGTCTTTACGCCAGTCATTGTCGGGCCTAAAATGCTGAGTTTTACGGTCACTAATATTGAATAACCTTGAACTTGGTACTAGTTATGAAATATTAAGATTATGGCTGTATTGATGGAAAACTCGTGTGTATAAGGGAGGCAAACCCAGCAGTGGACTGAGATTGGTGAATTATAAAAACTATGTTGAAAAATACATAATTATAAAATACTAGTTAAATGCTAATGCGTTGCTATGCCGTTTTCTTTTTTTTTAGGAACCCTCACCAGCGCGCACACAACAACTTATCAAAGTTTCATCAGAATCGGCCGAGCCATTATCGAGTTTTTGCAAGACTAACGCACTGCAATTGATTTTCGAAAACGGAACAAGTAATAAAATCAAAGATACAGATGCCATACTTATCTTTTACTGAAAACTAAATAACATAAAAATTGTAAAATCATAAAGAAAGGAATATAAAATGAATGCAAAATCTAATTACGCATTCAATCAAACGTAACAAAGCAGTAAACAAAACTTACAAAGCTACCGTTTAGAATTACCTGTAACAGTACTAATCCATGAATAGCTTTTAATAAACGCAGCAATTAGCAACATTCGCTGAAAATAATAACACAGGAAATATCATACCGGTATTTATCTGTTCATTCATACCTATGTTTTCAGAATTTTCCTATGTATGTATCATTGAGAGAGGTTATTCGTAATTACAGTATTTCTATTTTCTCTGTCTCTCGGTATCTTCGCATTTCCGAATACAAACGAATGCTAATTTCCATGTCCATCAATTATTAGATTTATCGTGTTTGAATTCAGAACTAAGTACTTTATTGTTGTATTGTTTTGATTTCCGTGTGAACTATGGTGAGCTGTAAAACTACATTAAGAAAATATTAGGTCTTGACCTGTGAAATTGCCGTTTTTCATGAAATAAGTTAACGGCCTCACATCTGCAGTAATGCTCATCCCGTTTGGTAAGAAGCTGTGATGAATGACACCGGCGCTAGACCACCAAACAGTGACCATCACTTTTTTAGGGGTCAGTTTTCGTTTGGGGTACTGTTTAGCTGCTGAACCAGGATCTAACCAACTTGCTGAGCACTTGCGATTGTCGAGCAGAATCCATTTTTCGTCGCAAATAACAATGAGATTCAATATGCCTTCGTTTGTGTGCCTGTTGAGCAGTGCAAGGATCAACTCAACGCGTGCTTCGCGCTGGCGATCATTCAATTCGTGGAGCACCCATTTGTCAAGCTTTTTTACCTTGCAAATGGACCAATATTGTTTTGATGCTAACATCGAAAGCTGCTGCTAATTCACCTGTATATTGAGAATCATCAGCTTCCGCAATCGCCTTTAAATCGTAATTGCCGACTAAATTTTTCGGTCTACCACGGGGTTCATTTCTTAGGTCGAAATTTCCGGAACGGAAGCGGGCAAACCAATAACGGGTGGTGCGATCGTTAGTAGTGTTCGCTCAGTATACGTAGTTGATGTTGCGTACCGCTTCTGCCGCTTTGCTGCGACGACGGTACTCATACTCCATAGTCACTCGATGATGACGAAAAACGTGATGAAAACAGAACGGTAACCATTTAACAAATGACTAATTTTCAAAAAAGAATTCCATTATTTTAAAAATAACAATAATTTGAACTTAGAATTTTTAGCAAAAAAAGAAAAAAAATGGACTTGAAAGTAGCCATTACGGCAATTTCATAGGTAAAGACCTATTAGAACTACAGTAAATAGCTTCCATTTTTTTTTTCGTTTTTAACGTTTCACTGTGTCTGTTATTTCCCAAAAACACTGTGTCTGTTATTTGAAAATCTTCATGAACGCCCTTCGTCTCGGGCGGACAAAACGAGCCTATCAGAAACATAACATTTTAAAAATACAAGCCTCGCAACGCAGTTCTTCTACTGCAAAAAGATGAGATCTAATGTAAAACTAAGTCTGTTCATTTATTCAGTACCTACCTCTATATTTGTCATCTTTATTTCTTTAATAAATAGAATGACTTGGCCATCGCACGGCAACGTAATCACTTAAGAATAATACACTATTTTAAATAGTCCTAATTAAATAAAGCGCAGTGCTAATATTAGGTAGATTTTGTTGTATGTAGAATGCTGATTCTATTGCCGTGTGCGGTTGCTAAGTCATTCTAACTTTCTAATGCTTGTGTGTCTGTTAGAAGTAGTACCTTAGAATTTTGGTAATCGGCGATTGAGTGAGTATGACAGTAACAAAATTACGAAATTTTGATCTGCAATAGTTCTTAAACTACAAGTCAAAATTGAATGTAATTTGGGAATATACCTAGTTATACTAAGCCCTCTTGATCACTGAAAATTCAGGCTTCTAGCTTTATCCACAACGAAGTTACAGAGGGTCGAAAATGTACTGAATGGCTTCGAGAAAAGATAGTACGGCTGTGCCTTTGTGTTTGTTTTGCCCGATTAAGAGTGAGTTTCACCAATGAAACTGAACCTGATCAGCACAACTAAACTACGTTTTAGTGCTGTCAATGTCATCACTGATGTGGAATATTGACACTGACAGCTATTGAACGAGGTTTAAAAGTGCTGATCGCATTCAGTTTCATTGTTAAATCCATCCTAAGCAAATCGGTCTCCTATACCGACTAAACCCATAGGGTGGTACCATGAGTCGGCAGTGCAGATTTACTCACACATGCTCTAAGCCCTTGCCAAAATAACAAACCTTGGCAGCAGTGTGTATGTTGAGTGTATAAAAAGGTGTCCGTTCTGTCCATCGTATTAATCTTTATTATAACCGCGGGGAAAGAGGTTAACCTCTTATTACCAACAAACCTAGCGTCATTTCTTAAAGCAATGAAATCACCCTCTCTTCATTTCATTGCATCTTGGACTTTGGAGTCATTCATCACTCGACCACTCCTCTTATTATGTTGGTCAGACCAGAGGCCAGGTGACGGAAAAGTCAGACGCAATGGGATGGCAATAGCCCAAAAGAGTGAACAACAGCTATTATAGAGATATTGAGTCAACAGTACAAAGCATGATAATTTTTTAATGTATTTTTGATAGTGAACAAGAAGTCGCGGTTTTTTCTCGTTTGAAAAGAATAATTTAAAATAATAACCTATTTATTAGCATCAGAAGTACGTATATAGTAATACGTTGCCGAACCAAGGAGAATGGTCTCTAGTTTCGTGTTTATTAGTTTTACTTTTCTTAGAACATTCTAATTCCCGAAAGTTCTTCCACTTAGCGCTTTACGGTCTTGGCATGTCCATACCCATTTCTTATTTCAGAAACTGCTAAATTATAAATATTATAGTTTACAAGTTGGACACCCCTAGGTCGGGTCGTGTCGGGCGCTAAATTGTAAGTTGCACGCGCTACGACGACTGCACTGCGGCTATCGGCCAGCCGCGCCAGCGACGCGACGGATACCTACCGTGCGCCCACACACGACACATCAAATAAACTAAGCTGAGGTTTAAAAGGAAATTAGAGTGTGAAGAAACAAACTTTTAAGAATGCAATATGAATAAAGAATAAGATCTCATAAATCTCCGCAAGGCCAAAAAACTGAACGAGAGCAACCCCCACTTTTCAGTAGCACCATTAAAAGAGTAAGGAATGAGGTGGGCTGGGCTGGATGGGTATCATCGTCATGATGTATCGAGATGTTTTGTAAAACAGCTAGCGGTTATTTAAAACAGCTGAGTCGATAAATCCATCTGCGACATATCCAATAATTTTACAACAGTAAAAGATCAGTGTGGCATGGATTGGCCCTCTAAAAGATGGACCAACTAGTGAAGGTCCTGGGAATCCGTTGGATAAGGTACAAGATTATAACGACGAAAAGATCTGCGAGTGGTGATCATGAAAAGATTTCCTCAAGACCTTTTACTGTTTTATAATAAATGCACACATTGAGTATATCAAATCATCTAGTCTCACGAACATAACTCGATAAAATGTAATAACAAGCAATTCAATTTATTTATCGTATCATAAATATATCAATTTAATTAATTATCTGTTCATTAATGTATTTACTAACATCGAAAGGCAGCAACAATGGACTTTACCAGCTGATATGACTGTAAACGAGATATTTATGTGGTCTTATTTCGATAGGGTCATTTACAAAACTTCTTTGAAAATCCCCAAATTATTAAATTACCAATAATAGTTCTAATGCAAATTTATCTGACTGGCATAAGCGAAAAAAGGAGGAGGAAGAATAAAGGAGGACGATTTGTTTCCTACCTGATGCGCTAAGAAATTGATGTCAACGAAGTGGTTGCACGTCTAAAATCATATTGGACTAAGATGTAGAGTTACATAGAAGGCAAACATAAAAAAGATCTAGAAATTTAAAAACCGAAATGATATAAATCTTCAAAAATATTGTTGGAACCATTCTAAGTAGTTCTTTTGACTGACAACCCTACGCAGTCGCCATATTAGTTCAGTAATAGTGATCAACACGCCATCGCCAGTCGGTCGCGCTGCTTATCTGTCGCCCAGACGACTGCCTACCATGATGCACCCACGCTCTCGCCACTGAGTGTAAGAAACTTGAGGACTTAGACCACCACCGTGCCTGTTGTAAGCCAGGATGATGATGATCTTGAATAAGGACAGACTATAAAAACAATACATATGCAATTAGGGACGTTTCGTAAGTGCCTTTGTAGGTTTATGTGAAATAATTTTTTAAAAAAATTGAAGAAAAAGTAAAAAAAGATCATCTTCTCTAATCTCCTGCCAGTTGAGGGCTTTGCTAGGGCTCGCCAAATATGGCGGCAGTTTACGATGTACACCGCGCAATCTAGGGGCTAGTGTAATTCAACCAGCATGGCAGTCTCTGTATCTGTGCCCCGAACAAGCGGAATCTTTGAGCATCCACAATGGGAGACAAAACCAAGCCACATGACATTCTGTAAATGCTTTGGGCAAAGGTCCTTTGTAACACAAAGTTCAAAATATCTTACTTTTAATGAAGATCATTAATGAGCTGGATGATAATAGCATAGCTAAAAAAGAATCGCTAAGAACATCGTCAAATGGAATTGAAAGAGGGAAGGAAGGGGGAAAAAATTGATTTATTTAATCAATTACGAAACTGTTCAACAAACACCAGCTTTTCAATGAGTTTTAGGAAAGTTTATCTGCATTAAATATGATTAAAGAATTGTAATTTTAAGTTATTTTCAATTAGTAGCCTAGCTTGGCGAATTGCTTTTATTTCTTCAAGGTTAGAAAATACCACGCCGGTCGAGAACATCATACTACGGACACAGACTTCAGTTTGGCAGCCCTACTGTAACATGTTGGTCCTCTAAACAGTGTTTAGATGGCCGCGCTTATCGGCAAGACGGCTACCTACCATTACGCACCCACACGCTATCTGCGCGTAGAAGGACAATTTACTGTCTGCATCGCTAACGGTTCTGTCCATTCTATTATATTCTGGACAAGCTAAAATCTGTAAAGTTTTAGACGTTTTCAAGTATGCCTGGAATTCCTGAGAAGAACTTTATTAAACATCTTTTATTGCGTCAAAAATAATTGTCATACGACTATGACAATTATTTTTGACGCAATACCACAATATCACAGCTTAGTACCGACGTACTAAGCTGTGATATCGTCCAGCTATCTAAATGAAAACTGATGCACATTAATCGTCGGCGTTGAACCTTTTTTAAATAACTTGGTTAGTTAATGTTACTTTGGGCAAACAATCACTTCAACTAACATAATTATTATGTCAACAGAAGATTTAATATGTTACGCTTATGCCTTAAGAAACAATTTTAAAAAAATGTGATAATTCGGATAGACACAGCAGCAGTTATATACAGCTTCACGGTTCACTACTTCACCCTCTGCATGCCTTTATCATGTTTTTAGGGCACCTGAGCAGCAAACATAAAACGAAAATGTCCTCACCAGTACTTTACACTGGATACAGCTATAACGATCAATACGCTATCGGTCGGATCTATTGCGTAAGTAAATCTTCAATGACACAGTAACCAGTACGAACTGATCGGCTGTTGAACACGTTAAATAACCCCTTTGTCTCGGTTGACTCATTCCTACCTACTGTTCGCACTTTGTACGGTTTCCGCGGAGCGAAACAATTTAACAATCAGCTGACTTTAGTTGACACGTTTTATATTCGACAAACATTGTGACTATTTCAGTTGCAACAACTAACATTACATACATTTTACACGTATTTACCGTAACGACGTATTCCTATTTATTTACTGCCTATACAACCCGATGATTGCAGCATTTTCTATTTTGATATGAAGTAAGAAAGATGGCGGCTTTCAGAACCCATCATTCATCCTAAATACCGCTACGTATCTACTATCAGGCCTTCATCAATTTTTCCTTCTCTTTCCAGCTTCTTCTCGTTGTTTCCATTGAAACTAAAACCTAGACGATAAAAGATTTTCCAAATGATTTTACAAGAAAAAGAAAAGAAACTTTGTAAAAGGGACTTCTCTTGTGCTCATTAACAACATCTCGATTTACTACTAGATTTAAGTATTTATTAGCGTGAAATCAGTCTATTTACCATCGATAGTCATGGTCTAGCATTGTTTTGTACTCAGTTCCTATAAAGGAAAACGAATCATTATACTTACCAATGGTAGTTTTTTTTATTGCCAAACTGGGCATATAAATAGATTCGTAAGTTAATTTTACCTGTGAGAGCTACTTCCATATGGAGAGGGTCTACTATGCAAAGCTTCTAAGATCTCTTTGTTTCATTATAAGAAAAGATACAAGAGTTTTAATTTTAACCAGTAACGGTTCGTAAATTATAGGAATCGGCCATTAGAGAGTTCTTCGTATTTTCATATAATATTCGGATTTTATTCTTACATGCTACGAAGTACCTTAAGAATCCGAAAACATTCAACATCGGAGCTTATGCAAATGACAGAGCGATTACAATCAAATGAATTAGTTAATATGTGCACGTGTGATGACGACACGTGCTGAACAAAGACTGTGCGCCCGCGCATCGGTCGAGTATTGTTTCACAAATCATACTTAGCATTTCACAAGTTTGTTTTTGTTTCAGAAAAGCTGTCCAGAAGTTATTGAAACAGGACTTACTTAAATGGATTGAGGTCTGGATAAGTTATTATTCATCGTGTAACTAAACTAGGATTTTTATTAAATGCTTTTTTTTTGTTATTTTCTATAATTTATTGTATTATGAATGTGTTAGTTTTATAGTTTTAATGAACGTGTTTTTATTTATTTATGGTTTCAAACACAATGTGAATTGTTTCTGAATAAGTTAAATTGAATTGAGACATTTGGTTACCTAAGAAGCTTTAGCCCGAGCCGCATACCAGAAGACGTAGCGTTGGAAGGCCCCCAAGGTAGACCGATTGACGTCTTTCGGCTGAAATGATGATGATATGAAGCTCTACCTCATCCGCGTCAGGTCTTAGTGTGGCCACCTAACAATATGCTGAGCGGGGGCCCTTTTGGCATAAGTATATTTTTAAGGCGTTTAAAATGTATTTACCAGAGATCAAAAGTGACCATATCCAAAATGAACTTGTGTTTTCGAACTTATGCGTTAGCCCAGGTTTGTAATTAATTTTATTGAAGCAGTAAAAGTGTAGCACTTTTGCTGTTGATGGATTATTATATACAAAACGAAAACTCTCCTAAATAATTTCTCGATAACACGTGAAAACCTACCCAAACAACATAATACCGAATACGTATGTATTGTAAATATATAGGTACCTACTAATGTACTTACGTGAGCGCGGCGCGTGACAAGTCACTTGGCTGACATTCAATATTTGTATCTACCTACCTACATCCAATGTATTGTATTTTTTTTTTTGTTGTTACATTTATTCGCGGTCAGAACGGCCGAACTTGTGAACTGACAGGGACGAAAATAAGACGAACAAACCTTTAAAAAATGGAAGGTAATAAATTGGTCTTCGCGGATCGAATTTTATCATTGATTATTATCATGGACCTGTTTTAGAATTCAAAATATCTTAAATGCTCAAAAATAACTTTATGGCAATGCCATGTTGACATTTTACGTTGTTAACTTAGTTACTGATGTTATCATTAAATTTAGTCGCTTTGCGATGAATCCTTTAATTGTAGGGTTTATTGAAACTTTACAATGAAAGGATTCATCGCAAAACGACTAGGAACTCTCGTAGATCAAACTATTTATGAGTTCCACCGGCGCTTTCTGCGGAAAGTTACCTTCTTTGTAGGATCGACCATTTCTAACACAGCAAACATATTACTCCAGAAAGCACAACAAGGGCACACACCAAGGGTACACCTTTATCTACTCAATACTCTACAGGGCGGCAGGGACATCGACGCAAAATCTATTACCATGGACTCAGTACATGATTCTGACCCCCCTGCGTTAAAATATTTCGTCGGTTATGTTAAAAAAAATCAGCTGTTCCATACATTTTGACCGCGTAGGTATTGCACTTTTCTATGAAACAGCGATGTACTAACTTCAGTGATGTACTAAATCCATGGTAACAGATTTCGCGTCGATGTCCCTGCCACCCTGTATACATTTATTGCATTCCACAACGTGAACTTAGCTGGTAGGTTTACAAAGTCATGATTTTTAACGATTCTGTCGGGCACAGCAAAGAATCTATACAGTTGGAGCGACGATCTTCGCAAAGTGGCTGGTAGCAGGTGGAGGAGAATTGCTGAGGATCGAGTTGAATGAAGCCAGGATTGGAGAGGTCTATATTCAGCAGAAGACTTCTTCAAGCTGATGATGAAGAGAGTTGACACTCTTGAGACATGTCCCTGATTCTGACTTTTCCCGAAAATAAAGACATCACTCAGCAAGTCATCAAACACCATCCTAATGATGACAAGAGAGTTGTTCTTCAAAATAAATCGAAGGTGAGCCGGTTGAATGTACTCTCTTGAGGAAAACGTTTAATAACACTGTCATGACGATGTATTCTTAATTTCCAAAATCAACCGCTTGTCAGCACCATTTGTTAAAGTCTACTCAGGGATAAACATCATTTATTTTATTATTATGTGAGCCTACATAACTTATGCGATGTTAGGTGCAAAAGGTATTTGGCACAAATACAATCGATATGACTTCTCACTTCGATTGTATTTGCAAAAAAAACCATAAGTATGAAAAACTGGAGATTTTCCATACCTGCTTCCATAATTTCATAGAGTTCCATATCCATAGCTATAGTTAGTAGAACACACTTCCTGGGGGATTGCTGGGAACCTCTCCCTCCGAATCAAAGTAGTACAGACTTACTAACTTCTATTTTCATTAAATTTCTACACAGAGGTGACCTTGCAAACGCCTTGTGAACTTGAGAGACCTCTTTAAAACGTAACTGCACAACAACTTTATTTTTTAAAAAAATCGTTCTATTATATTCTCCATGGAGTCGGTACTCGGTACCTAATCAATGTGGAGACTTGTAAAACCACAGGTGGCGGGGCTCCCATCGATCTCGCTAAAAATACGATAATATCGTATATTGCCTTGCCTACACCGCACTTACTGACGCAGCGAACATAGTGGGGGAGAAAGAAGGAAAGCGAGTTTAAATTCAGTTGAAGTTTACATCGAAGAATATACATATCATATATGTAACTACATAAGAATTATTCACAGGTATACTTTTCGGAATTTGAGTCCTGCAATCATCATAAGGCACTGACACAAATGCTCATATAAGTATGCTTGTGAGCATGCCTAAGATAACATGCTTTTTATAATACTGAACACTCACGAAGTTTTGCATAACTTGGAATGTTTTCACACAAATGCTACTAACTAGCAATTACTTAATAAAATAATAGGTATGCTTTCTTGTAAGAAAAAGCTTTGTCTGTCAGTACCTAACAAGCTACACGTCAAATTACCTCTAAATAAATCCCAAAATTAATTCAAAATTCATCACACAAACCACTTTCCGCGCTCTCTCAAGCAATATGTCACCAGCTTGGACTCAACGCGACAACAAAAATGCCCGCGATCCGTCTCGCTGTCAGCCAACGATAACGGGCCTTCATACCGCCTACGCAGGACATACAGGGTACTGCGAGCTTACCATATACAGCCAGGCAGTTTACATAAAGGTGCTGATAAACTTGAGCATTCACTTGTAACAGAACATCGAGCATTCGCCGTTTTTAAATTTGTCGAATTGAACAACGAACAGAGCCAAGAATAGAACCAAACATCGCTCGACCATTTTCATGATCATTCTAGCAAATGCTCGTTAAAAAAAATATTCTTCACGAAGATCAGACTTGACGTTCGCATGGCTCGGCTCGAAGCAAATTTACTGTCTTTTCGCTAGAATACTTGCTAGAATTTAACATTCGCTCGAATGCTCAATACAAGTGAATACTCATTAAAAGTGAATGCTCAATACAAGTGAATGCACAATACAAGTGAATGCTCATTACAAGTGAATGCTCAATACAAATGAATGCTCAAGTTTAACAGCACCATAACATGCCTGTATTACCCGAAGGGTTTGGTAGGCATGTACCTATAAAACAGCAACACCCAAACGCCAGTTTTCCAATGTAAAGGGCTTTATCACTTGCTGGGCAATAACTTCATCTATGTACGTATATATAGTATAGTCCTCCAGACCGTTTCTCGGCCATGGCGAACAATCTCAACGGAAACTAACCTTCGGGGCGAGATATAGTGCACACACAGGTGCACTCTCTCTTCTTTCACTCTCATAGTCCGATGGGATGGCAATCCGACACGACCGGAGAGAGATCAGATGCAGGATCAACGGCTTAACGTGCTTTCCGAGGCACGAGGGTATCACACCGCCAACTTCCAAACTCTGGGCTATTACTAAGAAATTCCTACAACCTCTTCAACCTCATCTACATAGTTTCCAAAATATTATTGACGTGTGAAAGTGTTTGAGAACCTACTTACGGCGGGCTTTACTAGCGCCGCTTCTGCGGCTGCTGAGACTCGCAAGCGTTGTAAATAATTTAAGCTTAAGTGGGTATAACTACAGTTTTGAGCCGTTAGGGGTTGAATTTGCGTAGTGCGATGTGGTTTCGCTGGACGAGTTATTTAGGACCACCAGGGATCTGCAGGGTACCATCCGCACTTGGTTGATATCCCGTCCAGTCGTACTCAGCGCTTCTCCATATACATTTATTATGTGCACAGCCAAAGTGCGGAACACTCTGCCAGCGTCAGTGTTCCCGTCCATATATAACCCTTCTACCATCAAAGCAAAAGTACACAGGCATCTTCTGAGCACGCTCGTTCCATCATAGACCTCATCTTTTATCAGACGAGATAGAGGTCATAAGCAGGCCAATTATGCAATAAAAATAAATAAAAAGCCAAGTACTGAAATTGGTATTAAAAAAATTGCAGTTCTGGGGGCAAGTAAGTTTGAATACTTCTTAAAGTTTTCTGCAAGTATATTAATATTTATTCATTCTTCTTCTTTCTCCTTCCTTTCCTTCTTCTCCTTCCTTCTTCTTCTTCATTAGTGTTTATTTATTCTTCTTCTTCTTCCCAGCTAAAGGCACTAGGAAGTGGTGCTGGGTGGGCGTTTTGGGGGACTGTCTTATGTAATTTTGACGTTCGAAAAGTGCTAATTCTCAGCCTACTTTTAATAAATTACTTTTGCATTTTGATTTTTTTAAATTGAAGTACCTACATGAAATCACTGTAATGTCCAATAGTGATTCAAAGTGGAAGCGAAATTTTATTTATGTACAATTTATGTGATTAGTTTTAGAGCTATCCATGATCAAACACCGGCAGTTATCTAATTAATAGATGTGTTCATTTAATACTAGCTTTCGCCAGCGGCTTCTCCCGCGTGATATCTTTATAAGTTATAGCCTATATTACTCAGTGATAATATACCATACTACTGGTGATAGAATTTTTAAAATCGGTCCAGAAGTTTTAGAGTTTGTTAATTACAAACAAAAATAAAAATATTTTGTCTTTACAATATTAGTGTAGAAAACATTTTCTTCGTATTTAAGTCAGCGATTACTTCTCATATAATTTGAATACATTGAAAGTAACTTGTAAAGCCCTGACGGTTTTCACTAGAAGTAGCGGAACTGCAAAGAGGAAAAGGAAAAGAAGAAGTGTAAAAATTCCTCGGAAAATCTCTGAAGACTTCGCAGAATTTCAGAGTTGATAAAAAACAAGGTCCTTTTGTAAAGGTACGATGTCAACGTTCTTTGTTTTTGCAGTTAATGTCAAAGTTGTTGCAGTTGAAATAAGTAGATCAGCATGATCTATAACAGTACGAAACAAACGCGTTGGACGCAATGCGGTGCACACAAAAGCTCTGCGTCTCGCTGAAAGCGCTGGTACATACGTATAAAAGTTTATACGTCGCCTCAATATCAGATAGCGGGTTAAATTTATCCCGAGCAGTGACTGCAAAAGGCGGACTCATAAAAAGCGCGGCACGGTTGATTACAAAGCCGCGTCGGGTTTATGGGCGCGCATCTCGCGTGCCTCGCTGCCTCGGCGTCGCCGCTCCGACGACCCGAGGGTAGTTTTTCAGTCGCCGAGCGAGCCCCCGCCACATAAATAAGTGATCACGGCGCTACCACCCTCCCTGCGCCCCCCTCATGACGCCTCCCCCCTTCTAGCTCGTAAACTAAGCGCAGATAGCGAGAGGACTTAATGGCTGATCGGATTTTGATTAGCGTGGGCCGGCGACGCAACCCCGCACCCAGAGCCGAATTTGAATAGATAAGTGGGCACCCGAGGACCGGCGCTCGCGACCGTAATTTACATACTTACTGGCTTTCGGCGAACATAGAGGGTGCCAAGTTATGGACGACGCAAAAACGATAAAGTTGAAATAAAGCTTCGGTCATCGATTCGGTCGCGTCGAGTGGTTTTTTACAGAATTCTGTTTGTTATCGCTGCGGGCCGTTGCGGTCAAGCCGACCGGTCAGCGCTCGTTTTTTATTAGATTTAATCGTTTCGCAGCGCACTAACCGCGGCACACGTGCCCGGCGACCTTATCTGCGGGAGAGGTGCTGACTGTACCCGACGCGCAGCGAATGAGAACACAAAGTGTCGGTAAAGTTTCGCTGCGTGCTATGACTTCGACCGTTCGGCGGCAGATCTGTAACTTGTCGCTATTGACGGAGGTCGGAAACTTGGGGAACGTTGGTGGATGGAGACGTAGGGACAGGTAGGTACGTCGACAGCAGGCCGGCTGCGGTTGCCGCGGGGTCGCGGTTCGATAAGGCGCGGACGCCCCCTTGCCCCCCTCGCGTTTGTTTAGTTTGGCAGGTAAAGCACAACAGAGGGGCCGAAACGTGTCGCGTGGGAGTGATCGCCGCCTGACGTATCGGCTGGCGTACGAATAATTGAAGTTTGAAGGAAAACACGCGAGACGCTCACTCGTAGAGTGGGTAGGTATTATAATAGACAGGTCGGTAAACATCGTCTGTATTCGTAAGAAAAACATTGATGTTTAGTCGCCTCGGGGATAGAGTGGAGTGGAAACTGATCGACGCACTTTACCTATTGTTATTCTAGATAATTTATGCTTGTAGCTCTTATTTTAGTGAATACTGATGAACGCTGAAATAAAATTCTGCTTGCGAAATCATAAAACAACAAAGAAAAATCCTCACTCCAATATATTGAAATCAGATTTGAAACCCTAAAAGAATTTTAAACCCAGCTTCAAACACTTCTACATCCTTATCATACCAACTATAATCACATGTTTACGAACCCTGCTTACCCCCTAATGCTACACAAGTTGGTGAGGGGTTAGCGAGTATAATTAAGAAAGGACAGCGCGAACGGGGGCCGGCGATGGAGTCGTAAAAACACGATGCACTGACATCAACGTACCTACTACTACTATAAGTATTCGAGTATGTATGTAGCAATTACCAGCTCTATATACAAGGTTCTTGGTAATACGTTGGCAATCCGTTAAGGGGATGTAGGAGAGGTCATTTGCAACCAAATTACCCCTGATGACCCCTATGCCAATGTCAACCATTTACCAGTACTTATTACTTTTTTTTTATGTATAAAGTAAAAATATAAAATGTACCCAATAACCCTGATAAACAGGGTAAATGGTTATACGTAACCATTTTCAAGTAATTTAACATTTTATATTTTAAAATGTATGAAATAAAAATATAAAATGTACCCAATAACCCTAATATAGAGGGTTAATGTTATACGTCGGCAATACATTAAGGTGATATAGGAGGCGTCATTTACAACCAAATGACGCCGATTGACTTCTTTGAAAATGTCAACAATATTCGCGAAAATCGACATTTTATAATTTTACTTCATACTCGAAAATGGTTGACATTGACATAGAGGTCATCAGGGGTCATTTGGTTGCAAATGACCTTTCATACATCCCCTTAACGGATTGCCAATGTATAACCAATAACCCTGTATGCGTATGTATATGTATGTCCTAGTACGAATGATAGCGAATTAATGAACCAGGCATTTTTCGTCATTAGTAAAAGTTGGCCTCGTTAGTCTAGTAGGCGTAAGCACGACAGCTGAGCATGGATTCCTAGGTTCAATCCCCAGGTCGGCTATTTTATTGGGTTTTCCCATTAGAAATTTCTCAGTAACAGCCCGCTGATTGCGCTGGATTTGCGCCCGGTTGTTGGCAATAGGCTCTCCCTCTATAATCAAATGAAGATAGGTATGTTTTAATTGATCTTTTGCTAATTAAGCATCAAGTCATCCATAAACCAGGCTTGTTGGTGACAGATTATCAACATTTCTTGATCAAACCCGCGTGACCCATTTTCCTTTTATTGAAAAATTTCCTCGCAAATTCTCTGTTAACGTCCCTACCAAGAATGTAAAGGATTACTCAGAACTCAAAATGGCCATATTGGACATAATTGTAAGTAGTAAGTAATTGAACTGATAAATCGCATTCCTGAACCCCACATCACGTAGCTCTGCCCCGGCCCGACCGAACAATTAATGGAAAATACTATTGATAGTCAGAACACTCGCGTAATCCTATCACAATGAAAGTTGAAGCCTTCATTTTAGACTTAGTGAAAATAACATAAATAACTGAACACCCAAAAAAGCAATAAAGATTTTTGAACACCAATCGAACTAAAACACTTCTACTAGAACTAAATTCTCAAAGGATGAATATTAAAATAGTATAAATAGTTAGGGAGACCGTGGCCGTAGTCCGCAGTACCTATGTACAGACTGGTCGACTGCGCAGTGCTGTTTAAAAGGCCATCAAAGAACCGTCTACATAAAACGAGTCCCATTTTACATTCGGGCCGCTAGGACCAGGGTTTATAGCCGGCCGGTCAGGAATTCTGTCCGTAATGAGGAAACCCGGCACCTACTATGGGAACTCGATTGTCCCGCGTATACTATCGATCGTTTCGAAACGTTAGTCGCAGACTGTAAAAATTTTATGATCTTTGGAAATTCGACATCTAAACTCTCTTTTTGTTGATTTTGGTTTCGTTTCAGCGTACTGGCTGGTTGCAGTTCACGAGTAGAGTTGTGATATTTTTGGAGCCATAAAAGGAAACGAGATTATGGCTGAGGAACGTGACATATGAATGAAAAGTCTAACGTGTTTAAAGCAAATTGAGTATATAAAGCATGTAAACAATAGATCCAGAAAAGTAAGTTGTGATGGTTCAAGAATCTGATGGAATTAATAATGGCTCCCGTAGACAGACGTGACGCGACAGCACGACGAGACCTAGAGTCTCGTCGTGCTGTAGAAGAATTTCTATGAAACCTGCATGGAAATTGTTATACGATTCTGGTATTCAAGCCTTTATTAATTGCGTCAGATTCTTGAACCATCACAACTTGCTGCTCAACAACTGCGAAACATAAACACAATACAAGCAAATGGTACCGAGTTCAGTGTTCATTGGTCGTAAACAGATACTTGTCCTAACTGCTCGTCATCAAAACAATGGTTACGAACAGCACCTGCTTACACGTAATCATTGAACATTGACCTATAAATGCACTGATGTCGAAATCACAGCGTCCCGATCAAATTACCCGAATCCGTTTGAAATGGTGATCTGACCGTGTCAGATTCGGGTATTTTTCTGACATCCTTGAGGATGGATGGCATCTCTAAGGAACAATTTTGAAATTCTTCTATGTTTGAATATAATATCAAACATTGAATAATTTCAAAATTGTTTTGACACAACATATCCTACGAATCAGGCGACAAAAATAAAGTCAGGATCAAAATCTTCAGGATGAGAACAAATCTAAATAATTTAATTAAACATGACAACAAACACATTACCCTCCTTCTAAGGCAGTCGGGTAAAAACGTATTATTTCAAAAACATAATTCACTTGTCACTCCAATCTCACAAATCGATTTGGAATCGATAACCGTTAGTTGTGTCAACTTGTGTCATTGAGCGCGCGGTTATTTTCGCTCTCGGCACCTTATCTGCGTCAAAGACAAGGCGGATGCTGTGACTCCTCCTGATAGCAACTCCATATTTATGTAGGAGCCTCGCTGGATGAGGTAATTAGAGGAAAGTGATTAGAAACGCAAGGAAAACTGCAGCCAGGGTGAGAATGGGGAGCTTTTGAAAGAAAACACGGGAAAAGCAAGGAGTCGCAGATTATTTTGTCAAATGGATTGTATATTTTTTGATAAATTAAAAGAAGCCTGGGTTCGATCAGAACCAGAAAAATAACAGGAATAGAGATGGCCTGTATCGGCTGCCAATGTTTATAAAGGGCTTGCCAAATATTACATTTTCTACGGTTCATTTGAAGCAACACCGCGTGATACTTAGTTTTCCCGAGGGCAAAACTTTGTCAGTTTTATTTTAGCAAATTAATTACATAAATTATAAATACAGTTTCGGTTTTTGAATTCCTGAATGTACGCTTATAAATTCTATGCACAGTGCACACCAATCACACAAACCTCAATACGATTAACTATTGTAGATTTCACCTAATTCAAAAAATAAAACTGAATTAATGAAGCCACCCACAAACTCCTTCACGGTTTTTCCCATTTTGTAAAAGCAAGGGAAGCGTGGATTTGCAGCCTTCATATAGAAAAAAACGAACCGGTAATCGCTATTCGACATCAAACCAACAATTAATAAAATAACCGGAGCCGCGACAAAAAAGCGCGCGATACTAAGAACAGGCGCGCAATATGGCATGTCACAGTTTAACGTCAACTAGTCACGCGCGATCATAAACATAGAGAATGGACTGAGCATTCAATATTCAGTTGTACAGTGAATACAGACCGAAAAGTACGAGAGAGACAATTCGAATGTGGGGCCAATAGTTGTCTCTTTCTAGAATTCTGATTTTGAATAGACTATTTATTGAATTTGACAAATTCAGATTAATTTGACAAAATTGAATTTTTTTTACAGGCTTGCAGATAGGAGACAGGTATTAGCCACACACACTTTGTCTCTTTCTAGACAGTGGTAACTTTAGTGAGGTTAACGCTCATTCCATTCAATATGTCTCTGTGCGAGATTAATCGCAGTTCCTAGGCACATCGTCCACGACACTACTCAAAAGTAACGTGTTACACACTCAATTCACCGTTGAATAATAGCCAGAATGTCACAGCACATGTTTTTCAATAGCGGTCCGTACACGACGCGACTTACTAACGCGTTATTAACTAGTTTGCGTTTTGTGATTAGAATCAGTTACGTGTTACTTTTGAGCGTTTTGGACAATGGCCCTTAGCCTAACTCCTGTGGTACGTAATAAAGTTGCTTCGAAGATTTAGAATACAGTTTGCACGTGAATAAGACGACATTTATAGGAGTTGCTATGCTGAATATTTTCTTTGATAGAGACTCTTTGAAGGCTAAATTCTGGGAATTTTCTACTCGACCACTAACTGTAGTTCCATTATTTGGGCCCATATAAACTCTAGCCTAAATGAAATACCTAATTTCCTTACCCTTAAGGACCATTTTTAGTTACGGTTTTTTAATCACATGACCCATAACGCTACACTCCAAGCGACAATCTATACTATAATATGTATGTGTGTACACGACATTATTTCGGTCGCATGCGGTCGCGACCCGGCGCGATTTTAATTAAGTCCCACTACCGCCTTCCCGTCGCGCGACCACGCGGCCAGGGACGCCTGCTCCGTGCAAAACCGAGTAATCGAGTGGTTACTACAATCGATTTTAGTAAACAGAGAACTCGGTGTAATTTTGTGTAGCAAGAAAATGAGAAAAGGGGAAGTAAATTAAAAATCGTGTATGTTGCATTAGTCTCACGCTGTGCCGCGCCGCGCTGATCCCAATGTTTAAAAAATGTTCAATGAAAACTTGAGAGAGAAAAGGGGATTTTGTATTAGTGAGAGTTCCTGTAAAATATGCAGTCAACTTTTTTGCACGTTAAAATGTTCAGACATTGCTTTTTTGCTGTCCTTTAACTTGAACTTAGTCCTTCAGGATAGTTCATCTAAACAGTAGTAATGTAGCCATGAGCCCATTGGCTCCACGACTGAGTGATCACAGAAAACCAATAATTAATCTGATCAGCCTGCATTTTAACATAAATTATGCACCAGACTCTCAATATTTACGTAATTATATGCCTGTATCGAATAGCGCATTTACCAGTTTACACAGACATTTAATTTGAATTAAATAAGGTACGTTAAACCAATGGTAACCAGAGGCATTCGCGATTTATTCCCTATGTTATGCACTGACTATATTATTTTGATATTTATAAAGATTTAAATCGTTAGATTATTCAAAAAGATGTTAAGATTTTTGTTTTGTTGACAATGGTATTTGAATAGTATTGCCTTGTTCACTCATACTGAAAATCTTATTTATGCGGCAGGCTCCCTCTTCTCAGTATGGACACTTTTTCGCGCGATGAAAGCACAGTCAGGGCAAATTTAACTATTTAAATCTTTAGATATTAATCGTTTAACTGTACCATTGCTGCAATAAGCTATAAACCCACATTATGTTCTATGAAATTGGTTTATGGATGTCATCGCTATGGTTTTAAACTATTCCTGTTACTAGACAGGTATAGAAAAAAAAATCTTAACGAAGTAGCTAAGTATTATCAACTTAAAACTGACATCCATTGTAACCCTAAACAGCCAATCTATCCTGTAAAATCACCATGAATACTTAGGTGAACTGAGCTGCCAAAAGTGAAAATGACAAGACTTTACAAAGTAATCACTTCGTAAAGTATTATATTATTTTAATTAATTATTGTGAATGTGAGGACTATGTGGATATCATTATTATTTTAATTTTTCAGTTAGTTTTAATTATGGTCTGGCAGTTTGAGTAGTTTATACGGCCTACCCAAATGTCCTTTTGGGACCAAGCCTGAAATCGCGAAAAAAAAATCAGCTGTTCCCTACATTTATATTCGCATAACTCGTCAAAATATAGAGACTTAAAAAACATAGACTTAAAAAATATAGACTTTTTTTCGTGATTTCTGGTTTGGTCCTAAAGTAAAAGTTGTTCATAATGATAAGTAAAGTCACGTGTTTAAGTTTGCGCACTGGTTAATTTTTTGTTAATATGGATGAAGTTATGGAACTAGAGAAGTGCCTCGACGCTGCGTGACAGCGTGAGTGTGCGTGATCCATCGCCGCCCGTTGATGTCCACCGCGCACAGGGTGGATGGAAAGTACACGCATATGGAGTAATTCTTTGCTCCGTTTGTGTAATTGCTGAATGGCGTTCCAGTGGGTTTTTTTTTTGCCAAGCTATTTCAAGTCTTGCCGATCTGCTATGATTTTCGCAGCTTTAATAAGTTTCAAACACTCCTTGTCTGTAAACCTAGCAGAGCCAAAGCAATTACTACATGTCTTATGGGGATTACAATTTACAGCAGTATTTCAGCGGTTAGCAACAGTTTGTCACTAAATGGTTCCTGATATTATGGTAAAGTTAGAACCCTTGGATTCTAATTGTTTGGCCATAATGCTAATTAGTTTTCAGTGACGCCAAAACGTCTGGTCAGATCTGTCTACATTTGGAGAAAGATGTAGTTACATTTTCTAATTAACAGCATCACTTACATGATATTTATTTCTGTAAGTAACATAGCAACATCACGCCCTGTAATCCCCGAAGGGTTAGGTAGCGGTGTACAATGCGTGCCATTAAAGATGAGACTTGACACACCACGTGGTTTCAATTGCGCAGTAGACGTTTTATAGGTAGGTCTCTTTAAAGGTATGAGGTCTGAGGTGGGAGGGGACCGGGCGTCATCGGGGCGGCGGCAAGAGCGCGGGAGGCGCTGTACGGCGCTACGCACGCACATTACATTAGTTGCCGCCCGTTCTCCTTACCCCGTGCACGCACCGCTTGACTCCGCAAGTACAGACGAGTGCAACCTGTGTTTATAAATTTCTACTTTGTTTACAGTTGTGTTGTATACGAGTGCAACTTTGTGAAATCTTGATTATGCCTCGAGGTAGAACATTAAGAAGACAAAGTAGGAACATGGTTTACGACGTGTACACCTATATGTCAAAAGAAGCAAAGGAAGGTGTACAAAATTTGAAGCAGGTACAAATGCGTACAGCGGCCGCAACTAAAACATCATTAATTACAGTAAAAAGAATTGTGAAGGAAGGAAATAATTCCGAGTTACTATCAACTTTCCGTACTCCCGGGAATAAAAGGTCAAGGCCTAAACTTATAACTGATATAGATGAATCTGACAAAGGAGTGATAAGAAGATGTATTCACAACTTCTATGTTACGAACAAGGAAATACCGACCCTTAATAAAATTTTAGCAAAGTTACGCAACGATATTGCCTTTCGAGGTTCTAAATCAAGTCTACGCCGCATTTTGAAAGACCTTGGTTTTCTATGGAGGAAGACAGAAAATAATCAAAAGATTCTTATTGAAAAATCCAATATCAGACTGAAAAGAATTGAATATCTGCAAAAAGTCAGAAAATATCGCCAAGAAGGCCGCGTTCTTGTATACACTGACGAGTCTTACGTGCATTCCACGCATACTACCTCCAAATCTTGGCCTGATGATTCGGATAAAGGGCTCAAGAAACCGATATCTAAAGATCAGCGCGTGATTATTGTACACGCTGGTTCTGAGAGTGGATTCATACCAAACGCTTTACTGACTTTTAAATCTGGGTCAAAAACGGGTGACCACCACAACGACATGAACTACGAAAATTATCAGAAATGGCTTAGAACCCAGCTAATACCAAATCTTCCACCAAATGCCGTCGTGGTAGTTGATAATGCATCGTATCACAATAAGAAGTATGAATCTGCACCAAGCTCAAACACCAAGAAAGCTGATATGCAATCATGGCTAACCCAGAAAGGAATTCCCTACTCTCCAGATATGCTTAAACCACAATTGTACAAATTGATAAAAATACATAAAGAACAATTTAAGACATTCAGCATTGATAAAATACTATGTGAACACGGTCATGACGTACTGCGATTACCCCCATACCACCCTGACTTAAATCCAATTGAAATGGCATGGGCTTCAATAAAAGGTTATGTGAGTAGTAAGACTGAGCAATGGAATCTGAAACGTGTGATAGAATTAGTAACAGAAAAGGCAAACCAAATGGGACCAAATGAATGGAAAGCTCTATGTGATAAAACAAAAAAAATTGAAGACTTTTACATGGAAAGTGATCACATAATTGATAATTTGACGGATACGAAGATAATTAACGGAGATTCGTCAATCAGCGACTCATCGGACTCAGATAGTTCCTCATCGTCATTTAGCGAAAACGATGATCTGTCAAATCCTGGAACAAGTGGTTTATTTTGTAGTGTGTATTTACCTGGTTGCAGCTCCGGCTCGAACGATGAACTTCCCGCTGATGTATCATTTACTGACAGTGACTAGAGTAATCTGCCATTTTTTGTGTTAAACTTTATTATTTCATAATAAATATTGTTAAGAATTTTAATACAGTAAAATAAAAGAAAAGAGAACAAAAACTTGTTTATTCTACACAAACTAAACGCACATTACAAACAAAATTACATAAAATACTCATTTGCAAATTAGTCAAAAGCCTCGTATTCAATATTTAAAAGTTTTAAATTTATGTCCATTGCTTGATGTCAGGGCCAGAGACCAAAGACAATTATAACTATTGCGTAATGTATTGCGACACCAAATGAAAACAAACGAATAATCAAAACATGAACAAACGCTGATTGCAAATTGGAATAATAATAAGTAGGTACTGCTATACACCTAATTCCGAATGTCATCGAAAAATCCCTGAATAGATTTATAAATTATGGGTAACTATTTCGTACACGACTGTACCTGCGCAAACAACTGACACTCGCCAAATCTCATCTTTAATGGCACGCATTGTACCCATAGTACACCCACATTTCGACAGTTACGTTTAAAGGCTCGTGCAAACTGGCGCGATATCTCGGGCGCTACAGGCGGCGCGACCCTTGTAGCTCCCGCGATATCGCGCTGGTCTGCACAAGCCTTAAGTCTACTGAGAAATTCCTAGTAGGAAAACCCAATAACACTTCTGTTATTAGGTTTATACAAACACTTTCACATGTCAATAATATTCTAAAATCTAGATCAGGATAGTGTTTCCTATACTCTGAAAAAAAAAAACTCGAAAACAAGCCTTAGCTCAAAATCTCTTTTATAAAGTTCAGACATTATCTTCTTAGGCAGATCAAGCTGCATCCTAAAAAAAAATCCACCACACTATTCATGAACCAAAACCAAAGCACTATTCATGTCCAACCTTATAGGAAACTTAAAACCGTTAAAAACGAATAAAACTCAATAATTTTCTTAACACATGTAGATAAAGATCTAAACGATTCTTGAGTAACTTAATAAAATAGTAAAAATACGAAAGGCCGCCACTACATTAAAATGATCCGCGGCATATTGCATTAAAATTCATCGCTAAAACATGTCTCGAACGAGTTGTTAATTGTCGTTGCATTTATAATTTTTCAATTTTCATATTCATATTCAGCTATTAATTAGAATTCCCTTTAAGCCGCGGACCTGGGGACAAGTTCGCACGATGTACTTGCTTGTACCGTTGGCGTAGGCCGCTAATGTACAGGTCGTGCCATTAAGGTTGAGACTTGACCGCGCCTCCCGCCGCTCTTTCCCCCGCCCCGATGACGCCCCAGCGGGGACCTCATACCGCTAAAGAGACCCATAAATCGTCTACTGCGCAAGTCAAACCACGTGGTGCGTCAAGTCTCATCTTTAATGGCACGACTAGTATGCGTGGATGACCTTAATCTAGAGTGTGTAACTGCCTTCATGCCGCTTTTACTTAACGGGTAGACAGATTCAAGGACAATTCCGTACTTACTTATTAGTCCGGGGTCGGCGTTTTACGCGGGGTTTTACGGTTTTAAGGATCTCCAGGAGAATCATAGAACTTCTTTTCGCGTAGCCGGTTTTAATTAAGTAGTTGATTGCCTATCCAAAAAGAATATACCTTATAAATTCAATAAGATTTTGCAAGACTCATAAATGCGAAGCATTAGAGAGTGCTCTGCGAGCAAAAAAAATTTTTGCCTCCTTTCTGCAAATGTTTTTAATGTTACACTCGTGCCAGTACACAAAACCTACTTAATTTATATACCATTGTATAGGTAATTTAATGGAGATTAATACTGTACTTTTCAAAAATTGATTGAATGCAGCAGAAACGAAAAAAAACATCCAAATAGTTAAAAAAAGAAATCCCCTATTCAAAGTAGTTTAATTATTTTATTTTTATTTTATTTATTTAGGCAACCAACAGCGATAATAGTATGTTACAGAATATATGTTACAGTATTTTATGGCTAATAACAGGTTCCCCTGTATTACTAGATAAGTATAAAACGTGCGAATGGACTACTTAGAAATATATTAATTCAAAAAGTGCAATTTTAGGTATTACTTATAGTTAAGTTTAGTTTAGTTTAGGTTTTAAAGATATTTTTTAAAAATTATTATTCATAAAAAACTAACTATAATATCTTCCAACTTCTTCCGTTGCTTAGCAACCAACAAAGCAAACCTAAATAATCTTTGACAGTACGTAAAGATTGTGAGGTGAGAAATTTTACCCATATTGATGGGTAAAAAACAGTCAAACATACTTCGTGAAGAGTCGTTTAGACACATAGAACATTTTTCTGTTTTAGAATGAGCGTTATATGAGGATTTGGATTTTCCAAATATTTTAACTTGGGGTTGTTGGAGAGATGCTCGACTGCGTAATAAAAATGAAGTGTCTGTACTTTTAAAAGGTACTTTTTTTTAAAGCATGTACAAATTGAGTACACATTGGGTAAAAAGGTATTATAAATTTATACATGGAAAAACAGGTGATGAGGTTGCTGGAGAGCATGACGTCACTATTACACTTCTGAAAAAAAAAGTTGGCAACAAGCGAATAACACAGAACACTTGGCAGAAAATATTCGTATGTACAGAATAATTTGTCTCCGTGAACTAAGTACCAGCCTATGGAAAATGACATTACGGATAAACAGAACTTAAAAAAAAAGAGATTAATGTAAGACATGAGGCACTGAAATTTTTTATTGTCATCCAAGCAATCGATGCGGAAAGCACAGAATCGGTCGAAGTGGCGGTGCCTGGGGGAGGCCTATGTCCAGCAGTGGACGACTTTCGACTGACATGATAATGATGATGATAATGATCGAAGCAATCCGAGTTAGATTTGGAATACTGCCTTTTAAAGACAAAATCATGAAGACCGACTTTCCAAATAATAGCCTGCGCAGACGCCAGGACGGTACGGCAGAGGATTTTATATTTATCAATTGAATTTAATACTTATCCAATAGGACCCGCAGTAAATTGCGTAACATACTATCAATCACAACCTGAAAGATTTTGAAGGAAATCCTTAATTCATTGCTTCATATGATTGAAAATTTGTCTGCTCGACAACGTAAATAACACAATGGATTTTGTTGAACTGTAAAAATGAAGGGCATTTCCATACATGGTGAGTGTGTAGCACTACTAAATAAATAATCTACGTCGCCGCGAATCTCTCAGGAAACTATTTAAAAGGATTAATATTATGACGGTACCTTACCAATTCATTTATGAAAATATTATGTACGTAAGGAAAAATCCACATCTTTTTAATAAAATAAGTGATAGACATAATTTTAATACTAGAAATAAAGATAAACTAGATCAACCATTTTTCAGATTATCTAAAGTACATACATCTTTTATGAGGTACTGTGTTAAATGTTACAACAAAATACCTTGTGACATATTGCAATTAAATGAAAGAAAATTTAAAACTCAGATTAAAAGTACACTTTGTAAACAAGCATATTACAAATTAGAGGATTATATCCAAGATAAGAGTGCTTGGAAACATGCTGGTCCTGCTCCATAGGACAATTTAGAATCAAGACAAAATCAAACAGGTTGCTAATTTAATTGTAAAATTTATAATTTTGTATTATATGACATTAATTTTACATTCTGTGATTACTTCCTCACACACTGACTTATTAATTTTAAAAACATTAGGAAAATCGTCTACTTTTACTATGTTTGTAAATATGTGAGCACCATGTATCTATCATATAATTAAATTATCTGTCGTTGCTTCATTTTTAATTCTTTTTACCTATTGTGGTATAGTAATTTTATTCTAGGTGCATCGTCTTCACATATAATTATTTAAGTAATGTACGTACTTATACAAACTATTGTTAAAACATTTTAAAAGAGTAACGGTGGAGTTTCTTGCCCATTCTTCTCCATACGAAAACTACCTTTTGGAAGGGGCGACTAGAATCAATTATATTATTCTGTAAATTTTGACGTTCAAAAGTGCCATACATGAGCCTATTTGAAATAAATGTTTTGACTTTACTACATTATCAGCCTATAATGTTCCCACTGCTGGGATACAGGCCTCCTCTCAGTGAGAGGAAGTGGGCCCTAATCCACCATGCGGGCCCAGTGCGGGTTGGTAGACGTAACATGTCTTCGAATTTTTGTTTCCAGGACATGCCGTTTTCCTCACGACGTTTCCCTACACAGTTTTGAGAGCAGTGGTGATGAAATAATTTTCACGAAGTAAAACGCCTGTTTGGGTTCGAACTTAGGACATATATACTCACAATTATACCCAGCTGGATCGTTAGATTGTGAGACATAAAATAGAGATTGTGCCTTCTCCTAAGGAAATAGAAAAAAAAAACAGTAGCACTCTGGGAGTGCTGACAGAAGTGAAAAATTGAAAAAAGAATCGGCACCACGGTAATCAACGCGTTGATGTCTTTTTAATGGTCAAAAGCTGGTGTCGTCAAAGTGTCGCGAAATCAATGGTTTAGTCCCATCTCAAAAATGCTCAACGCGCCTAAAGGAGTTTTCACTTCAAAAAAAATATCCAGGTAGTACACACGGCTACATATCAAGCTATACATTTCCAGTATAAGCTGATCTCGCATTGTATACAATGCGAGATCAGCCCTGTGTACAGTGGGCTGCATCAATTGGGCACCCCAGTTGTATTAAAATTCTAATGCAACTGGGACACCCAATTAATGCAGCCCACTGTAAATATGTATGTAGATTGTAGGTACACAGGTTAAACACAAATTGAGGTGTCATAAATGGCTTAAAATATGAGTAGATAAGTGGGTAATAATCGCCTGCGCATGCAAGTTTATTATTTAATTTATTTATTCTTGAGCACAAGGGCGTCGCCAGCCGATAGCCCAGGGGGGGGGGGGGGGGGGCAAGTTAATATATGCAGGATGGGAAAAGTATGATTTGTAGGTACAATGAAAAGTGAAGAGCACATGAAGCTTTAAACTTGAAGTCTTATAATCTACGGCTCACAATGAGGCCAAAATCAACGCTGGTGGACATTTGATTTTTGACAAATCAGTTTCATCTTCGGTAGTCCCGATAGGAACTGAGAAAAATAAAAATTACCATCTTCAATGAATGAATTGGAAACGGACTTTTCGGCTCATTTTTCCCAGAACTATTCAAAATTGTAGAGCTGTAACATAATAGGTATTATGAATGGGCCTACCATCTGCACATAGATATGAATATTACGCCCCGGACCCCGGATTAGACCCCGTTTAGGAGATATGGAACTTTAAAAAAACAAATAAAAGTCGTTCAAAAAACAAAATTGGCTGTATAGATAAGTATGTAGTTTCTTTACAATAAAATACCTTGTATTTACTTAATTTTAGAATCTCCAGAGGGGGGCAGCTTAGCTCGCCGTCCGATAAGGACCAGGCCCGGGTCGACGGCGCGTTGTGGAACACGGAACACGGGAAAAATAATTTATTGAACAGCGTTTCCTCACATATATTATAAATACCACGTGTTCTGCCAAAAGTGCATTCTCATAATGCGCCGGCGCCGCTAAACACATAGTTAACAATTATTTTCGAGCGAGTACCTAAATAACGCTCCGGGATTCGTCACCTTACTTGTCTACGTACTAAATGCACGACTGTTATACAGGATCGTGCCGAAACTTCGTGAAAATTTCGTGAGAGACACACGTCATGTAGTGTGACACGTTAATGTATTGTAATCATTTCAGATCTTATCAAATAAAGTAGAATTTGAAAAATGGTGTATAGGCATTTTAGTTTCGTTTAATCATGTGTAATACAAATAGTTTTAGAGTTCTATTGTAATTATGTGAGGGCTATTTTATAGCACTTTCATTTTCTTAGAACTTTTGAAAATTCGACAACTTTCAGAGTTCAGACAGTTGCAACACAAATTATGAAAAACATTTATAAATTGTGTATTTGTAGCCCTATTATTTACGTTTATTTACGTTTTCATTGGAATTTTGGCTCAAACAATATTAGATAGAATCTATCCAACCAAAATCGCTCTTCCAAAACCCACCACCCTGTATACCCAGCGAACGTGCCAGAACATTCCATCGCTGAACAGAATGCTCCGCCGCTGCGGACTGGTATGCAGCGAGACGATACCTACCGAGTACCCGTGACGTCATCCGCCTTGCCGCGTTTTGTGTATCACCCCAAATGTGCAGCAATGCCACCTTCGTTTGTGACGTCATCAGTATTTGAAAAGAGAAATTTATGCAAAGAAAAGCCATGCGTTCTCTTTCGTGAAATGAAACTCTTTCATAAATATTAAAATCTGTTCCATCTGTAAATACTTGTTGTGAAGGAAATATTACAAAACGTTATGTTAAGTTAACGTTTTCGTATCTAAGTAATAACAGCCGCACGGGTCGATCTATCAGGTTAAGCTACGCTTGCCAGGGTTGGTCCGTGGATGAGTGACCATTTCTACATACCGAGACTCCTCTGTGCTTCGGAAAGTACTTTAAACCGTTAGTCCCGGCTGTCATTCGAGGATCTTTGACAGTCGTCAGAAGCCCGAAAGTATGACAACCAGTCTTACCAAGGAGTATTGTATTACCTACTTACTGGGTTGTGGAGGTCAAATAGGCAGTCGCTCCATGTAAAATACTGGTCTTCAGCTGCATCCGGTTAGACTAAAAACCGACCCCAACCTAGTTGAGAAAAGGCTAGGCAGAATGATTGAGTGAAGGAAATATTTCCTTTCAACCAACTGCAAGGAGTTTTTAAAGACCCAAACCCAGTGTGGATCCCGGTCTCTGAAAACTATGACCGAACTGTGACCATTAGAACCAGTACCGGAATTGCGTAAAACACTGTCAATCACAATCTGAATGATTTTGAAGTATATAGTAATATATACTTCAAAATCTATATATATATAATATAAAAAATGCTGCAGATCCAAATTCCAGCAAGTTATGGTAACTAACTTAAGCTTACACCATACTAACTGCGTAACACGCTTTCAATCACAATCTGAATGATTTAGAAGGATATTGCTAATCCATTGCTTCATATTTTCGAAACATTTGTCTCCTCAACAACGTAAATAACGCAATGAATATTGTTGAACTGTCAAAATGAAAGCCATTGCTACTGTAAGTGTGGGACGCAATTATCCCGCAGTTCAAATACGTAGGTAATCGTCGTGTACTTACATGTCAAATAAGGGAGCCTGCACTATTCCAACAGGTACCATCGCGGAAAGCCATAACTAACCACCGTAAAGACTATTCTTGCTTGCAGCACTCGGCCGCTATAGAACCGCTGCGGTAACAGATGTTGTCATCGTGTACATGGGTTTTTTTTTTTTCAAAGTGGTTAGTTACGGGCTTCCGCGATGGTACTCGCCGACTCTCTATCTTGTTGCCACATGACATAAGCTACCATAACGCGAACCGTCCACCACGAGCTAAACTAACTTAGTTTGCACTTAGTTTAGGTTAGCTTTTCAGTTTTTCATATACATAATATATGTGGGTGGACGCACATGTATGAAAAACTGGCGAGCTAAACTAAGTTAGTTTAGCTCGCGGTGGACGACCCGTTTTATACTCTCGAACAGCTAGTGTTGAACCAAAACCTATGTACTATCGAGGAAACGCATATCTGAGCACTGTAAGGTCTATTCTTGCTTGCAGCACTCGGCCCCAATATTAACGCTTACCTACGAAAAAAAGGGTCGTGTGCACGGGATTTTGTTTTCAAATTGGTTAGATATACGTTACCGTGGTGATACTTACCTAATGCTACGACCGCATCTGCGTCTAGCGTGACGAATCTTCGCACAGTGATACGATACACACACACAAATGTGACCAACCATTATCGGTATCGTCGTGATAGTTTGGCCTGCGTAGCAGCTATCGCCCGGATACATATAAAGGTTTTATTTAGCGCGCTAATTAGCGTAGCGTGTGGTCGCACTACCGTTGTTCATTTCGACTTGTCTCCGGACTGCGTAGACGCTCTGTCGAAATAATGGAGAGCCATATATATTGTACAATAATTTGTAAAAATTATGAAGCCGATTATAAACGCCGGATTAGCGCGATAAGTTTTTAGCGAGAAAAGCATATGAAGCTTTGGCACGCATAGCTTCGTCACGATAGACGCAGATGCAGCCGCAAAAATCTTAAATTCATTAATTCACTGAGATACAACGCACAGCCTAAACCGCTGGGTCTAGAAGCATGAAAATTTGCATAAGAGGTCCATAAATAACGAAGGTGAGCACTCAGGAAGATTTTTTTGGGAATTGGGATGAAAATTTGAATGGAAGTTCATCATTTTTTCCAATGGGAAAACCTAGCTTGTTTTATAAGCTGCGCCCCAAAGTTTAACATAAGTCTCGATCCTGTGGGAATATCGGAATAAAAAGTATCCTATGTGTTAATCCAGGTTATAATCTATCTTTGTGTGAAATTTCATCCAAATCCGTTTAGTAGTTTTTGCGTGAAAGAGCAACAAACATCCATCCATCCATCCCCACAAAGTTTCACATTTATAATATAAATATAATAAATATATTTTTATATAAATACGCGTATAACATAATATATAAAGTATAGATTAACAGAGATTATGAGAAGATAAGTAGCGCTTTTACTCCGCTACCACGTACCGTTCAAATTATTTGATACGCGCAGTAGCTTCCACATAGCAGTACTCACTTACGCAGTCAGCCGACAGACGCTACCCATTGTCGCATGACGCAACTATTGTGTGACAAGTCGTAGGTTTTATTATCTCAGTCAGCACGACGCACGATTGGATCGCAGATCACGACGCGTCGGAACCATGCTGACGTCATTAATGCACAGATTAATAATTATAAGTGGGTTATGAGATTATGACAATTGATTTTGGTATTACGAGTGTGGATAGAATATAGTTAGGTTTCTTGAAAGAGAGAGAGATGGAAATGCTTTGAATATCGAAGGAGTTTTCTTAGGTAGACTTTTCGTCTCGTCTCTTTCTCCCTAAACGTGTCGTGAGCATCGTTTCCTTGATGTATCGAGTCTTACTCTAAAGTATCATAGGTACTTACAGTATTTTAATGCAGACACGATTATGAAGAAGTACCGGGTCGACTGAGCTCTGCTCGAGTGAAAATAAACATATCATCCAGGTATACAAACGTTGTATCACATTCCTGAGAGTGTGAAAATAGAGAAAACGAATTTTCCCAGATATAAGACCTAGTTAGATCGAGTTTTTGCCCCCGTAAACCCCTATATTGCAACTTTCATCGAAATCGTTAGAACCGTTTTCGAGAACGTGAGTACTAATATTGCTCATTTAATAGTATAAGATAGGATTTCGCGATTTACGCAAAAATAAGTAAAAAATGCAATTACAGCGCTACATTGCCAGTTTATCACACAAACTAAACAAAGCACCCAATCTCCAAGTAGTTCTCTCATTGTTTGATTGTTCACTTCAAGTACGCTCGGAGCCGCTCGTAAATCTTCCATATTTCCAATACTTGAAAAACGGGAAATCCATCGAGAAATCCCGCATTTTTTCTATTTTCTTTCGTCTGCGAGGACGATGCCTCGGGTGGCAATTATGTCGACTGATTGGCACCAGAATTCGTCGAAAACTGTTGGTTCAAAGCCTTATAGTGTGTGTCCTATCCTAATTGACACACGGTAGGACTGGTAGGCACCACACGTCTTACAGAGGATAAGCTAAGTTCTGACTAGCTGACTACCAATTAGGTAGTTCGAACACGCGTCCTGTCCCCACATTTGTTTCTTTGTTGATGAAAAATGGAAATACCTTTTCGGGTCTCAGTTTTCGGTTGGCTGGGCAGCTAATTATTTTCGGCGAATTGAGTCCTTTAGCAACGCATAAAAAAATATTAATAATTTAATGTTGCCTCATGACTCTCGTAGCATTTTATTAGAATCTTCTGCAAATGGCTATGTTAAACCAATTATTTCTACATTTTTTCAACGTCAAAGTTCATACAGGGTTATTTTGATGTGTTTATGATAAAATTAATTATGTATTCCCAACCATGAATGAACTATTATTGTTCTTATATAAGTCATGGTTAGACACGCAATGCTCTATGAAATATACCGAGCAATTAAAATAATAGCTAAACTAGGACTAAATGTAACTGTGTAATGGCTTTAATGTCACAAAGATAATAATACTATAATGCACATGTTGTCAGAACGTTGGTCATGGTCACCATTCCCGGAATTACATGTTGCGCGGGAAAACCTTAACCCCCAACTTTCGTCCCCGAATGAAAGCGAGAAAAATACTGAATACTAATGACCTGCTAACTGAATAATATATTCTATTATCTCATTTCACCGAACTATTCTTCCAATAACTTTCCCCTCGTTCCTATCTCGAAAACCAGACGTCTTTTCCGACTTACGCAACAGAATTTACGCTTAAGCGAACCGAGGTCCGAGCACTAACGTTACTCACTCACACCCATGCAATTTGTATGAGCTGCTGGCCAGCACTGTGAGAGCTACCCCACCCCCCGCAGATCGAAGAGCCGAAGGCGCCAGAGGGGTGGAATGTGCAAGTGGTCAGAGGTCTTGATGTGACAAACTATGGTATAGTGCGGTATTGGTAGCTATCCATTATAAGTAGAACTCCCACGTTCCTCTAATGCAGTTGGGTTCTGTGTTCTGGGGAGTTGGTGTGAACATGGTGAGGGGTCCGGGTGAGCTGGTCGGTCGGCAGTACATTACGTAGATAGGTATGTAGTGGCGAGTGGCGAGCGGGCGCGCGCGGCGTGTGGGTGAGACGTTTACGGTCGGATCGCTGGTCGACGACGACGCTGCGGTGACCACGACTCGGGCCAAGGGATATGAGATGCGAAATGTTAGCAGTAAAAACACATTTGTAAATAAAAAATATTTGGAAAATCCAAAAGTGCAATTGTAATTATACAAAAGTGTAATTATAATTAATAAAAAACTAACAAATAGGAAATTGACTTAATTAATTGATTCCCTCGCAAGCTACAATGTTTTCATATTTCATACATTGCAATTGATTGACGGGATTTTTTTTTAGAAATATTTTGATGTTTTTTTCGTTTCTGCTACATTAAATCAATTTTTGAAAAGTACAGTATTAATCTCCATTAAATTGTCTATACAATGGTATATAAATTAAGTAAGTTCTGTGAACTAGCAGGAGTGTAACATTAAAAAACAGTTTCAGAAAGGAGGCAAAACAAGTTTTCGATCGTTGAGCACTCTCTAATGCTTCGCATTATGAGTCTTACAATATTAAGTATTAAGCTACTGCATAATTTGAACAAATACTTTTGCAGAAGCAGTAGTTCTGTCCAAGGAGGTAAAAGTAGCAGCAGTTCTGATATTTTAATGGAAATATGTACTAAGTTCTTTGTTGACTCCCAATTCCAATACTCGAATCATTAGAGTATCATTAGAGTTTAATGGAACTGATTGACACTAGGAAGCTAAGAAGAAGAGTACTCTAATTGTAAACAGTGACGTGAATGACTGCACTGACAGAGCTATACCGCTCTACGACCACGAGAGATCGTTTTCGGCAAATCGAATGCATACATACCATATCTACCAGCCTAGCATCTCTTACCTAGCGACTTCTAACTCCATTTAGGCGTCTGCTACACGGTTGCCAGACTGCGTTCCCGTCAGAAGTGACCCTGGTTGTCGACCGGCAGAGCTGTTTGAAGTTTGGTGGTAAACCACCATCTACACGGTCGTAAACCACCATGATCACCTCTGTCGGGACGCGGTGGGCGACCGTGTAGCAGGCACTTTAAACTTTCACCCTAAATAACGTTCTAAGACATCCTGCAAGTTTCCAAAAGCTAGCCACCATACACGCGGGCGCAATGCCGCGCTGCGAACGAGACGCGTCGCGGTCGGCCCCCGCGTCGCGCCAATTAATTACGGTGGCCATCTTAGCCCCCGGGGCCGGCTGCCCCCCCTACACCCCACCGCAACACCCCCCGCTCGCTGACGGACAATAATTGCCGCCGAATCTACGGCGCAAGCCTTGCCCGCACCTACTGGGACTGAATTCGTGAGCGCTTTGTCTTTGGTACCTCTACCTACCTACTATTACAAGATCAAATTCTCAGTAGCAGTCCGAAGTCCGGATTAGTGCCCGGTTGATGGCAATAGACTCGCCCCCTGCGAACATGGGACTTAAACATAATTGGCGAAATCTCGGTGGATTTAACACCTAGCCTATTCTTTCGTGGTATACTTAATATAATATGTTATATAGAACAATACCCTATAGGTAATTCAAAGTCTCCGTGAGGATCTGCGAACAAGGTACCTCTAATCGATTTTGCGTTATCGACATCAAAGTATCAATAAGTCACTGGTTATTATGCGCTATACGTAGATGACTGCATACGCAATAGGTTTATAATCATGGCTATGTTGCACTGACATTGAAAGGTAATCAAAATTAAATGTAAGTATTACTCACATAAAAAGTACCTGATACAAAATTAATTAACTCTTAACATTGAAGAAATAGTTCACTTAAAAATACCATCAGAACAAAACATTTATAGCATCTACAAATTTACGAATTCTTAAAGAGCTCGAAAAGTTTAACCTCAGACCGTATTACGTATTCTTGAAAGGACAAAAATATAGAGCACATTTCACAGTTTATAGCCCGCTCAAAACTGCATAGTACTGAAGCGTACCTAATGAGTTCAGAAACAAAAGTTTTATGGGCTCCGTCCAAGGTCGAACGAAACCAACCTCACTTTCAACGAGGTGCAATAATACACATAAACAAGGGCCTGGCCGTGACCTCCAAAGTTTGCCGTTAAAATAAAATATCGCTGGTCATTTACAGGACAAAATGGCCATCATAGAAGTAATTTTGAAGGGACTTGTTTTTATGTGCTGAAGTGTGTGTACATTTAACAGCAAAGCAGCTTTTGTGTGTTTTTTTCATAAAGTCAATACAGTTTACAAAATAGTACCATATCTACAATCGTCATGTGGGTGGGGACAGTTCTCCTAGCTAGGTGTTATGAAAACCTATATTAAGGAGAAATATTCCGATCCCCAAAAGTATAATGACGTAAAGTTATATAGTACTTGTGAAGTGAAGTGTAAAAGTTTATGTAGATTTAATACTTATGTAAATGATAAGCACAGAGTTCATATCACAGTATTTGATTAAGTTATCAATCATGTCGGCTGGCCATCACTTGCATGCACAACGTAAGACGTCCAATTTTGGTCAAATTGCTGCTACCAACCTAACTTGATTGACATTGACGTTTGTAACTAATTACACAGTAATTGCAAGCTACAAGCAAGAAAGCACACAAGAACAAGCAAGCTTACTGGCGGTCATCACCTTTTTTTTTCCAATAAAACTTTTTGTTTATTTATTTTTTGTTAAACGCCATAAATCCACAATAGTTTGGAAAAAATTTGGGCTAATGTTACAAATCGGAGGCCCTGCAGTGCCCCGCCAAGTCGTGCAAGAGAAAATAAACACAAAAGCACAGCCGTACCATCTTTTCTCGAAGCCATTCAGGACATTTTCAACCCCCTGTAACTTAGAATGACTTGGCAATCGCACACGACAATAGAATCTAAATCCTACATACAACAAAATCTACCTAATATTAGCACTGCGCTTTATTTAATTAGGACTATTTAAAATAGTAGATTATTGCTTAAGTGATTACGTTGCCGTGCGATGGCCAAACATTTTATTTATTAAAGAAATAAAGATGACAAATAGATAGGTTCTGAATAAATTAACAGACATGGTTTTACATTAGATCTCACATCCTTTTTCGGTAGAAGATCTTCGTTGTGCGAGACTTGCATTTTTTTACATGTTATGTTTTTGATGGGATCCATATTTCAGAAATAACAGTGACATCAAAAAATGCGATTTGAGTCATAAAAGTACACACGACACTTGTAATTCCCAAAATGATGCAAATGAAAGCTATTAGAAAGTGTGATGACATTGATGACTACCTAAATAAGAAATGATATTTATTTCTGTAAGTTAGTTAAAAAAAAAAACACTTTTACACGTCGAGAATAAAGAACGAATAAAAACTCAGAGGTCACAGTCTCTTTTAAAGTCCAGACATAATCTTGATCAGCCTATATGAGAACCATGAAATTATTGTCCAAGATGATCTTTTGAGGAAAGAAAAACACAAATTTGAGTGGACCCGTCCAGCCAGTGCACAGATTAGTCAGTAATCGTGTAGCTTGACTCAGAACTTAACGAGCTCAACCCTGTCTGAGGACATGTTTAAAAACGAGTGAATCGGTGATTTGCATATTTTTTAAATATCAATCAGTAATTAAATCAGTCAGACACTCAGACCAATAAAAAAGTATTTTATTGGTCTGAGGTCAGACACTGCGCAAAAACGGTTTTCTGTCTTCATAAAGTCTTTAGTTTCCTAGCCTCATCGATAACTTTTGATTTTAACTGTACAGTTTGTTGCCCACACATCTCGTTTGAAAGGTTCTGCCGTCAGCTACAAAACGCGCAGTTTATCGTAAATACCAGTCGCGTCGGTGTATTCGCAAACAGTTTTAGTGTACGATCGCCGCCTATGGCGTTAACCGTGCCTGTGATCCTGCCGAGCTCCATACTCAACCCACGCATAAAAACTTGAGACAAAAACTATTTTCTATACGTTTATGGGTCTTAGGGTAGGTGTACATGACGCTTGTTTGTTGGCCTAAAATTCTATGAAGACAATCCCTTACAAAGATGTGTCAATGTGATTGCGTTCCCACATCGATTATTTTGTTATAATACTTAGAAGGATATATTAGGCTTGCACTTTTTAATGTTTATTTAAACTGGATGCTCATGTTTAACCTAAATTCTAATTTGAACATTAAGAATCAATTGCGTAAATTCTACAATTGTTATTACCAAGATTTATTTTAATTGAGGCTAAAGCTGCTAGCTCTTTACAGCTAGATAGATATATCGTTGCAGTCCCAGAAAGAGATTGTCTTTATTTATGTTGAGCAACCAAGTCAACGACCACACTCCACAGCATCTAGTTATGTACTATTTTATGATAGGTACTTACAACTCTTACAAGACTCGTTATGGTATTTACCATAAATACCCCGTGACTTGCCTGAAAAAGTGGCACTATCCCAGACTAGAGATACATCTATACTTTCCATATTAATATTATAAATGCGAAATTAACTCTGTCTGTTTGTCAGTTATCTTTTCACGCCTAAACCACTGAACCGATCGTTATGTGAGTTGATAGATAGCCTGGGATCTGGAAATTAAGGTTCATGCACACAAATCAGTCACGTCAAATTCAAGTCGCCGATCAATCACGTCAATTTCAGGGATGTGTGTGAATAGATAGTCAGTCAGTCAGTCATATAGCAACGCCTCCGTTATAAAATTGTCTTTGTCACAATGCCTTAGCAATACAAGTTTTGACTTGCCGGTGACGCGAAGTCAACTGAGACGCGCCGGTAGTGACGTGACTGATGTGTGTAGCCGACGTCCTACAATTTCTACATAACTGTTTTTTGAAGTGACTGAACGGCGACTTGACATTGACGTGACTGATGTGTGTGCATGAATCCTCAGGCTTTTCATCCTGAAAATTTGTATTGCCACAGATGAAGTCGCGGACAACAGCTAGTATATAATATGGCCAAGTGTCCAGTAGTGCACAGTAGAATTAATTTAGACTGAAATAAAAATCCTTTTTACTGGCTGCTGGACACAGTATCACAAACCGTGCCAAATTTTCACTAACAAAGTGGATTGCATGTATTAAGTTGGACACTATAACATTTCGCCTTATTAGACTAGTAAACCTTACGATCCACATATGTATATCCTACTTATGATTCTGAATATTAGGTAAAAACCTGACCAATGAACCTCTAAGCTGTCCTTCACCAATGTGGTAATTGTGAAATGTTAACTAACTAAATATCTATTTATCTTTGAGCAACCAAAAGGAGGCCTTAGTTCGGAGTGTTCCAGCAGACGTAGAATGACAGCCATAGAAACGATTTTTCTACGGGTATTGTCGACGGAAGAATAGACAAAATGACAGTTTGTGATTTTTTATCTGTCATTTTGTCTATTCTACCGTCGACAAAACCCTTCCTTATGGTAGTTGCCTAGGTAAAAAAAAAATCTATTTAGTCAACAAACAAAAAAAAATTGGACACAGGCCTATTATGGTCATACTCAGCGTGCAAAAGTGGGAACGTGATATATCGATTACGTACGTTAAACATCTTTTGCTGAACCTGGAACGTCCAAAGACCGCTACATAAAACGATAAAAGAGAAAATTGCTATAACTATTGAAGTTACAGACGTGTGGAAACTGTACAGAAAAACACGATAACATTGTAAATTTTTTAGTCGTTTTTTCACGATGAAACTACCCTTAGCAATTGCATTGCATGGAATCACGGAGTAAAGAAAAAGATTGATTCACTGATATATACAATTTTTCTCTGAACTAAGGAATAGCTCGCGAAAAAAGCACTTCATGGTAAAAGAAATCTGAAATGAAAAGACAAAACCAAATTCAATCTCCATAAATTCTGTGAATTTAGTTACATATTTCGCCTCTTATATCTTTGGGCTCTACACAGGATCCTAAGCATCATCATCATGTGCCTAGCCTTTTCTCAACTATGTTGGGGTTGGCTTCCAGTCTTACCGTATTCCACAACACTATACCCCTTGGTAAGACTGGTTGTCAGACTTTTGGGTGTCCTAACTACCCGTAACGACTATCAAAGATCTACGAATGACAGCCAGGACCAACGGCTTAACGTGCTGTCCGAGGCACGGAGGGTATGTAAAGTTGGTCACCCATCCTTAGACCAACCGCGGCAAGCGTAGCTTAACCTGATCGATGGACCAGTTTGGTAGGGGTGGCGATCTGAGATAGATTAATCGAAGAATCGATTTTTCAGGCCCAAAAGTTCGATTTTTTAAATCGATATGCAGTACTGAATGATGATAAATGCAAACTTGAAAATAAAATCGAGAACCGATTTTTTTTAAATCGATCTTTTAGACCTCGATTTTTTTGTAAATTGATACATCACCTCACGATTCGAATCGATTTAAAAATCGTTCTTTTTCGGAAAGAATCGCCGTCCCTACCGTGTAGCTGTTATTACGTAGCCACAGCTCCTCACAAACACACACACACACAGGATCCTAAGCACCAAAGAGAAATTTCAACGTCCACAATTAGTAGCCGTTCGCTATAACATGCACCACGCATCGCTCATCTCCTCACGAACATGGGATTAGTATTACGGATGCGTTTCGCTGGTTACCCCTTATTCATAAGTTGTTATTCAACTGCGTCTGCGGCGGTAAACGGTTAATTTATACAGCATTGTTACAAACACGTGTTTGGGTATGAGCGTTGCTTTTTATTTCTCGAAGAATGAATTGGGCTACTATTATTTCGAGAACTGTTAAGAGTTGACTCAGAAAGAGTCCAATTATTTATTTGTTACTTTGGTTTACAACCATCTAGGTAAAAAAAATATGCTAATTTCCACATTTTTTGATGTCACATGGTTCCAGTCCCAATGTAACCGTAGCATACAGGATCGGCCTTATTTCCCTCATTTCTTAATTATGTCGTTGGCCACCAAATTCTGAAGCCATAGAACATAAACTTAAATAAGTAAGTTATCTACGGCGAGGTCATATGAGGAAAGTAATTATAAGAATGCTTTATCCTTCGGGAGTTTTGCTTGCTATGGAGAAACTGCTCTATGTCACTATATAGTTCTATTGTATTGTTAATGTATTATAACTAAGTTACAGTTTTATTCTAAACTAACAAGTCAGCACAATCGACATTTTTCAACAATGCACGTCGTCTTCCTTCCTCACTTTACCACTTGACTTCCACCACTTCTAATTTCAAAACAATACACCCGCATCATACAATATCCTCGGTGGCATGTAAGCCATAGCTTGGCGTTTTCACGCAGCGCAACGGCGCGCGCGCATGCTACCAGATGCGGCACACTCTTCCGCACATGCGCGAGGCGATGTAGCGACGTATGCGCCGGTATAAAGGGGCTATTCAACTCGTCTGAATTTAGTCGTCATTTAAGAAAGAGACACGCGACCTTTTCTTCTTTTACTTTTTAAGAGGCTAAATTGCTAAATGTAATTACACTTGTCCGAATTTAGTTAAAAAGGCTGATATCAGACGTTTCGATCGAGTGACGGTTAATTTTTTTGTTTCATTGCACGTTCACACGATACTAACAAAAATACATACAAATGAACATTCTTTGCTCATTTCACTTTAATTTTCTATCATTCGCGATCATTCGCGAGCGCCAGTGTAAGATACCAAAATCCAACGTCATTGGATCGGCTCACTAGTGAATTAATTTTTCATTTGATTCATATTATGTTCGGACTTTTGACTTTGTGATGAAACTTACGGATTAAAAGATATAAATAAAAAAAAAGTGGAGCGTCTGATGTCAACTTAATTGAGCCATTTAGACGACTAAACTAAGCCTAGTGGAATAGCCCCTTAACTGACGACGCGCCGACGCGTATGCGCCGGTATAAAGCACCATGTGTGGCCGGCCACTTTACGCGCTTAGCTTTAGAATGTTCGGTTCTTATGCGTCGGGTTTCTGGTTCTAATGTATTGGCTAGTGTTTGTTATTTAGAAGGCAAAATTATCAGTAATTGCAGTTTGAGGCTGTTTCAAAGTTTTCCATAAACAGCGTTATCACGATGAAAACGGACTTCCAAAAAAAACTCTTATGTATGTACGTAATATTGACATACTATCATAAAGCTTGCTTAATATCTCTAATTAGTAACGGCATTAATCATTTTGATTGCTAGGTCAAATATCAAAAGGCTACTTACGAGCAAAATTCACGATCCGACGCAAGTTCTGTCAATCTAATATTTCACAGAATAAGTAGTGAGCTAGTAGAATTCAGCCATCAAAAATAAACAACGACTTAATTGAGTAATTACGTCGACATTACAATAACTTTGAAAACTCTTATAATGAAAAGCGAAAACCTCACAAAGTCGCAAATTAAAATAGAGCCACACACTTTTCTTTTGTAAAAGACATCAACGGTGCTCCTAGGAAAGATGAATATATTTTTTTTAACAATTTCGAGTATTTTTATTCCGTTTTTTATTTTTATTTTCGGATATAGATACGGATTGAATGTCTGCTCAGTGTTTGTGACTTCAATCAATACATCATCTTGTGCATTACAATGACCGACTGAATAAATCCATGATTATCACGCTACATTTACGAACCTGTATCTGGGAGTCTGACGGTACCCAAATCTATAAAATTGCTTTGTTCTTTTGTTTTTCATGTCGTTAGTGACTAACCTGGTGTTAGAGTTATAAAGCTGCTCATGGGCCTCTGACTTGGCTTCACATGCCGTCGAGGAATATCTCTCAGGCATGCCGGTTTTCTCACTATGTTTTCCTTCACCGTTTTTGAAGCAATTACACAATACGCACATGAATCCAAAAAGTCAGAGATGCGTGCCTTGAGTTCCAACTCAAGACCTATGACTTGGCAGTCCGACGGTCACACCACTAGGCTATCACTGCTGAATTAGTTAAATTAGTCACTCTTTCAAAATTTACAACCAATGAAACTTCCAATCCCCCAACCACACGCGCTGAAATTAAACCCAGAAAAGGCCCTATAATTTGAACCCTACCAATTCCTATTCTAGTAATAATCTCACTCCCCAGCTCGGGGCGGCACGTACACATAAACCTTCCAGTTTATAGCGCGCCGACGTCCTCCGGCCCTCCATTAGTCCTCACGGAGGATCGCTAATTCCCTCTACGCCGGCTGTGCCGCACAAGAATTGGTAGCAAGATGCTATCGAAGCTGGTTTTATTAGTTGGACGGGGAAGGAGGTTGTTGGTCCAGGGAGGTTTGAGAAGAGATGTTTGAGGGTATCTACTATGCATATTTGAATAACATAAGGACTATTCCTGCTTGCAGCGCTCGACCGATATAGTAACGCTTACCTATTAAAAAAAAGGCGCGGTAAACAGATGTGGTCATCGTGTGCACGGGATTTTGTTTTCAAAGTGATTATACCGCGATGGTATGCCTTAACTTAAGGAGCGTGGAGATTGGCACAAGCAAAGAGAGGCCTATGCTTAGCAATGCGTGAAATGCGACCTGGATAATGATGATACTTAATCAGCTTATAATGTTCCCACTACTGGGACACAGCCTTCTCTCTTCAAGAGGGAGTGGGCCGTAATCCACCACGCGGGCCCAGTGCGGGTTGGTAGATGTCACATGTGTTCGAATTTTTGGTTCTAGGACATGCCGGTTACCTCACGATTATTTCCTTCACCGTTTTGAGAGCAGTGGTGATGAAATTATTTACACAAAGTAAAGCGCCTGCCTGAGTTCGATCCCACGACCTACAACTCTAGTAAATCGAGGCCGTTACCACAAGGCCACCACTGCTCTTCGCTCTGTGGATGATGACGTCGTAATCTGGTCTAAGATCAGAAGTCTTCTTGTCAATAAGGTGCTTTTTAGGGTTCCGTATGCAAAGGATAAAACGGGACCCTATTACTTAGACTCCGCTGTCCGTCCGTCTGTCTGTCTGTCCGTCTGTCACCGGGCTGTATCTCATGAACCGCGATAGTAAACAGTTGAAATTTTCATAGATGATGTATTTCTGTTGCCGCTATAACAACAAATACTAAAAAACAGAATAAAATAAATATCTAAGGTCCGTTTTTATCATATCACTTGCGTAAAGATGGGTTTTCCACTGCGGATGAACAGGAGAGCTTATTCGCCCAGGACACATAACGTAAGTACAGGCAGCTTCTGTTACCAGTGTCTGGTACGCGGACAACGTTTTAGTCGCAGACATAACATTAAGGCTCTTTCAAACAGGCGCGACACGCGACGCGACACAAAGACACCGCTCGTTGCGCGACGAGCGGTGTCTTTGTGTCGCGTCGCGTGTCGCGCCTGTTTGAAAGAGCCTTTATGTATGGTACAGTCAACAAAAGAGTGGTATATGTAAGAAAAAAAAAAAACAATTACTTTATTAGTATACATTGTTATTGTATTTTGTGGGTGACGTAGTTACACGTCTGCCTAAGACTTTGGGCATTACAGGCGTGATGGAAAGTATGTTATTGTGAATGTAATAAGTTTAGTTTTCAGAAGATTTCAAATCTAATCAAATCTTTTTATTGTTGGCATAGGTTATACAGACAGATGTTAGGTAAACAACTTGAATAGCAAATACGTATTGTATTAATCGCAACGGGGATATTTGCAATACAGAGGTTTACAGCGAAAAAATCGATTTAGCTAGATCACATATATGGGAAAATTCGTTTTCTCCCTATTTTCACCCGAGCAGAGCTCGGTCGCCCAAAGTTTAGAACAAGATAATGAATAATGACATGGCAGTATGGAATTAGTATGTACTATACATGGGATTAGTATGAACTATCCTATACTATTAAATGAGCATTCTCTATTTTCACCAGAGCAGAGCTCGGTCGCCCAAAGTTTAGAACAAGATAATGAATAATGACATGGCAGTATGGAATTAGTATGTACTATACATGGGATTAGTATGAACTATCCTATACTATTAAATGAGCATTCTCTATTTTCACCAGAGCAGAGCTTGGTCGCCCAAAGCTCAGAACAAGATAATAAATAATGACATGGCAGTATGGAATTAGTATGTACTATACATGGGATTAGTATGAACTATCCTATACTATTAAATGAGCATTCTCTATTTTCACCAGAGCAGAGCTCGGTCGCCCAAAGTTTAGAACAAGATAATGAATAATGACATGGCAGTATGGAATTAGTATGTACTATACATGGGATTAGTATGAACTATCCTATACTATTAAATGAGCATTCTCTATTTTCACCAGAGCAGAGCTCGGTCGTCCAGGTACTGAATTAAAACTAGATAGCTGCCTGTTCGTATATTTATCTGTTTTGTGGACAGTGGTACAGACAAGTTTAACTATAGAAATACTACTGGACCGACCACTGAGCGCTGACAGACGGCACATAGTTCGCCGTACCGTTACCGACTAACTCGCTTCTCACGAATGTCTCACATAAATTGCGCAAACCGATAAACATCTCGATTCGTCGCTTTTCATCGGGTTCCAGATCATTACGGCTAATACGAACAAATGGGTAAAATGCCTACTTATTTAGAAGAAAGTTTTTTCACTAAGTTTATCAGTGTTTCAGAGGTGACCTCATATGGCCCGTTCCGGGGATAGAACTCAAGACCCGTCGCTCAGGAGTCCCGCTTGCGACCACCATATCAACAAGGCAGTCTAGTAAGAGACTACTTCATTTAAATTAAAATATTCATTTATTGACATTTACTCTCGTTCAAAGTGGCATAAAATAGTACATTGACACACACTTTCAATTCGGGAAAATTTAAAACAATTCGCGCGAACAAAGCCGCGGGTGAGTCACTTAGAAAACTAAGAGAAAAGTATCCTCTACATTTTTGAACAAGTCTGCCAAAGGATTCCGTTCGGTATGTAAATTCAGGGAACCAGCAGTTTCAGGGGCCCGTAGTTCCACTCGCTATGCAAAAGTAAGAAACACCTCCGGCGTTTTTAATAAAATTTTCATTTGTCGATATATACGAGTTGAAGTGATCCGCTGTGTCCGGCTGGGTACATATTAATGAGAGCAGGTAGAGCAGGAGGGTGGTCGGCGGGGGTGGCTCAGAGGCGGGAGGGGGCGCGGTGTGCTCTCGCGATGGTTGTTATGGCAACGCGACGCGGCCTCGGGCGCGGTATTACAATGAAGGCAATACTTGCGGATCAGGGAGCAGGGTAACGTCACTGTTCAGTGGGTATGTCAGTCTTTGTTCTGAAGAAATTAAAGTTTGAAAAATTAACGTTGAGCATTCTGTACTATGTATGATCAATAGAAAAGATACCTACAGCGCTAACCAGAGATGTTTATCAGTTTCAAGTCATTTTGAACCATAACGTTGATTGAAGTTCTCCAAATAACGGAAAAACTGCAACATTTCGAGTGTCAGAACTAATAAGTAACGTAACCCAGCTGTGCCATAACAAATGTTGTACTGATGTAAAAAAACGCACAGATACTTCTTACGCCAGCACTACAAAACCTAGAACTTTCCACACATACCAAAAAAGCGCCTGAACCGCGACGCTACCCAACACGCGGTCACAGCTACCCCCCGTATCTGGAGCCGCGCGTGATACTCGCGGGGGTGGCACAGGGTGGGGGTGGCTACGTGCCACGACAAAAAACCCGAGCTGACCCGAGTCCAGCCGCCATAAAGCGCCTCAGAGCGTAATAAGTAGAGAAGCGCTCTGCCAGGGCTTTTGGCCGAGGCCGAAGACGAGTTTATGAGGGCCGAAGATTGGACAGTATGTATGAAGTGGTGATAAGAACATATCAATTGTAAGCGAAATTTATGTTTAGTCTATCAAATCAAAGTAGAAAAATTCAAATTATCACCCTACAACTTTGAAGTTTAAATAAGTTAATAATTATTATATATATATATCCGTGAGTATGTATAATAATAACATAAGAATCAAACACAAACTGGCACAAAAATGCTATTAACTAAACTTTATCCATGTCTTTATTTCTTCATTTAAATAGCCCAGTCAATCTAAAAAAATATCTGCAATATCTACAAGTCAGCAACACACTATGTAATCTTCGTCGTCCCCGGAGCCGAAGCGTGACACCTCTAGTAATAAGCTCCCCTTTGCTAGCGTTGCTTTCTGTCGCAAATGGTGCTCAAAGGAACGCACGTTCGCGCGCTCTAATTTCGAGTCGATCGTTTGACTCGGAATGACTCCAGCAGGCTATTGATTCGATACCGCTTGTTATGTGAGCCGAGTATCGAGTCAGTAGGTGTATATTTTGTAATCGATTACCGCTAATTTAATTACTTGGGTGTTCGGTAGATGACACCGTTATAGTGATCAGTGTTGATCGATGATTTGCAGAAAATTCTGACTGTCTTTGACTGTGATCGGCTGAGAAGGAAAGCGTGCGTGGGTCACCGACTACGTAAATAAATATTCTTCTAAGGATAGGTACGGCTTCTTCATAACTGTATTAGATATATTATAAACTAGACCTACTCGCGTACCTAAACGGGTTTTGTCGACGGAAGAATAGACAAAATGACAGATTCACAATCACAATCTGTGATTTTGTCTATTCTTCCGTCGACAAAACCCGTTTCCATGTTGGTCATACTATGCGTGCTAAATGGTTAAATGCACAAAAACATATCTCAATTCAAAACAGTTGTTCAAAATTCAAAATATTTTATTTCACATAAACCTACAGGGGCACTTATGAAACGTCAGAAGCTAGGTGCATGGTTCCAATTGGTCGCTTCATATGGAGAAGAGCCGACAAGAAACTCCATGGTTACTCTTTTAAAAATAACTTACATCTCTCATCATCTTTTCAAATTACATTGTTAATAGGTTTGAGAGGAAAATGTAGGATTATCAACAAGTACCAGGTACTTAGTAAAATAGAAAATGGTCCACAAGTCAGTCTACAGACTACAACGTTCTCACCTGCACAAAAACTAAAGAAAATAATCTATATAAAAGATTAACAAAATAATAAAATTAAGGATCTATTTAAACCAAATGACATGATTGCCACTACAGCTGTAACAAATTAAATTTGATAAAAAAAATATATATAGAAAATTGTAGGCGTTATAAAAGGACATCAGTAAAAGAAGTCGCAAGAAGACCTTTTATAACACCAGGGGTTGCAATACCTACAGCCCTTCTGAAAACAAAGACCATTAATAATACCAGCCTTTTACTGTCCCTCTGCTGGGCAAAGGCCTCTTCTCATACAGAGAAGGCACGAGCATTAATCACCATACTTGCTCAAGACAGGTCCAGGTTTCCTCACGATGTTTTCAAAAACAAGTATTTCTGCTCCAAATATTAAAATACATCCTCATCTTTCACGGCCAATAGCATCCGTCTACTAATACATATTAATTGTTTACGTAACTGATAACACTGACGTAGCATAATGACCGTGACGTCACATAATTAATTGTGTTACTAAGTCAAGCTGCAGTAATTGTTATTACGGCTCTTAGAAGGAAAATGTACATTTTTTCTTAAAGTTAACACATTTAAAACGGCACGTAATTCAGTGGGTCCTGGGTGGTCAAATAGTATGGATTACTGAATTGTGTTTGAGTACATATCCCTTTGTCTACTCGATAAAACGCCTCTATTTACTGGACGGACTGTATCTATGAGAAGTTCCATAGGTAAACGAATTTACTTTTCAGAATTCTTTATATAATATAGAGACTACTGAAAACTTCAGCATTACATACATAAAAAAGTCACATTGACTGAAGGAACTTGTGTTAATTATGTTGATATTATAATCTTTTGCAGAAAGTGACGATGCGTATCTACTCTTGGGAAATTTTGTGGGAAGGTAAAATGGAACACATTTCGACGTATCTAATCTGTTGGATTATCAATTTCATTAGTGGAACCCTATCCCTCCATCATGCCAAATACCAAAACTAAACCTATCTCAAAACATACGGTATTAAACCACTCGACAACCAAATCATTATCACCTGTTACACGTAGTATATCGCCCCGGAGCGCGGAAGGCTTTATCCCTCATAAACACGTATAATTTGAGTACTTTAACAACAATCTAACACAGACATCATTGGCCCAATAGAGCGGCCATTAACGAAGTTGCAAACCGAGCTCAACAGGTGGCGCTATTCGTTTCAATATCTACAAAAGTTTCCGACGCAACTCAATAAATCGACCAGTTTCAGATGACCTCTACAATCACTATCCATCCCTTTAATACTTCCAAAATTTGAGTCAAGAAAAGAGGGTGGAGGCTCATTTTAAACTGGCTTTTCTTTGCTCTGTTGTTATTATCATTGCCCTTTATGTTTCGTTCCAATTTGAACTTTATTATTGGGAATTAAAAGTTATTTTGTTGTGTTAATAATGGGCAATTGTCGTATTCAGCAGTTTAGAGATACGTTTTGTGTTGAAAACGTTTTATAGACATGTTAGTGGTCGTTGAGATCAGCTGCTCGTAAGATGTTTGTTTTCATTGTGTTCTGTATATTTCTATGTATTGCGACAACCCTTTTTTTTGGGGAAGGGTTGGTTCAACAGTATTTATAAAGACAGTGTTGGGACATATTTTAAGAAATTTGCAGATAATCGTGAATATTGATCCAAGGAGAATTTAATAGCAATCGCAAGGTCGCGTACAATGTTAATTACACGTGGCTACATAGATATCAATCAATGCTACTAATGATAACCGCGGTGTATTGATTATTATTGTTTGCTGTCGTAAAGTTGAATGTCAGTTTTTTTTTAGTGGTCGTAGCAATCTCGTAGCACCCGCGTAGCTATGTGAAAATTTGCGTAAAAATGGTGGCGTTTAGAACGGAACCTAGTAGGTAACTAACTGGATTGTGAAGCTCAGATAGGCAGTCGCTCCATGTAAAATACTGGTATTCAGCTGCATTCGGTTAGGTATGAAGCCGACCCCAAAATAGTTGGAAAAAAGTCTAGGTAGATTGATTATTGTTTAGAAAATATTTGCTACATTTGATTGTATTTTTTTTTGCGGTGTTTAAAAATATATTAAATTGAGCTATATTTATGTACTCAATGATTGTTTGTTTTTATTTTTCTCGTCTCTTCACTTATTATAATCTAAGATTATCAACTGAAAAATCTTATAAGTAAATCTACCGCCCTATAAGTAGTTGTAACTACGTAGTATCCTATTCTATTAAACGACCAATATGTTTATGTCTTTATATATATAATTCTGCCGTAAATGTTTTTGTCGACTAACACAATTGTGGCGCGTATAAATGTAATCAAGTTCTCGAAAACGGCTCTAACGATTTCGATGAAAGTTGCAATATAGGGGTCTAGCTAGGTCTCATATCTGGGAAAATTCATTTTCTCCGTTTTTCACCCGAGCAGAGCTCGGTCGCCCAAACTTTAGAACAAGATGGCTACCTTAGAATAATGACATGGCAGCATGAAATTACTAAGTACCTACTATCATGGCAGCATGGAATGGAAGAATGTACTATACAAGGAATTAGTATGAACTTTCCTACACTATCAAATGAGCATTCTCTATTTTCACCAAAGCAGAGTTCGGTCGCCCAGGTACAAAATTTTTATAAACCAACAATACTAATGTTTTATTGATCAATATAAGAGTGCATCATGTGTTAAGTATGTAACTTCTAATACCCTAGTCATAATAATCATTATTACGACTATCATAAAATTAATAACGCCAAAACACATACATAAAACTTACGATTACTTGTAAACAAAAATATATCAAAATACCAAAATGCATTATTAATCAATTATTTAATACGTTAGCAAAACATGATCATTTATATTACAATACGAGCAAAGTACTCTACAATCTGTGAGTATCAAGGGCGACCGGTGACCGGTAGGTTTTACAAGTTCAATGTTCATTGTCATTCACACTGTTTTCAGCACGAATAAAAAATAAAACCAACTAACTGTCTGTCTGTAATGTTTTGTTATCTCGGATATTACTGAACACTGTTGTTTGCAAGTTCTTATTTCATAATCAGTTTAGAGAGGCTATGGAATATCGGGTGCAACAGTAAGGAACACTCATTTTAGCGTGTTTGAAAGTTGTTCAATAACATAGCATGCCTTCTGAAAACTTTCAGTAATTTGGGGAGAGTTTTATTTGGAAACCTTTTTTTTATGCCAGTATAATTTCATAGAAAAACTTGATCAATATAAGAATCTTTAGAATACGAAACGAATTACTATAATTCAAATGTGAACCGATAATATGATCTTCGAAACACACATTAAGTAACAGTATCCCCTCGAATTCTAGATCGTACAGTGTACCAGATGACCTAAAAGCGGACGTAGACGACCAAATACCAGCACAACAGCACAAGCGAGTGAAGCATAAACGTTCGAATATTGTTGGTATCACGGGTAGGGTTACTACTTCGAAATTTTAAGTCCTGACAAAAATCCGTCATTTTCGTCCCCCTCTCCCTCTTGCCTCCTATTATATGGGACTAAAACATAACTGGCTAAATGTGGGCGCACTATAGGTACACCTCTGCGTAACCCTTCGGGGAATACAGGCGTCATGTTATGTTATTTTCAAAGTCCAGACATTTTGCTTATTATTATTTCTTTAAAGTAATTTTTCTTTTTTTATAAAAAAAACCCCTCTTTAATAGAAAAATCCGAATAGATGACAAGGCCAGATAAGGTCCAGATGGGGCATGGGGGGCCAAAAAGACGGAAATGTCCGGTCGGATGGTAACCCTAAAGACAAGTGAGTGATGCACAAACATTCGAATGTTGTTAGTATCGCGCGTGACTCACCGTTTGTCGGCGCGGGCGCAGCGGCTTCGCGTCCGCGTAATGCGCGCGCGTCGATGCCCGGTGACCGTCAGCCGTGCAAACGTGCCGACCGACTGGTAGGGGGTATGGTAGCGGGAACAGCGAAGGTGGAAGCGATTCATTTTTTTTTTTTGCATTGTCATGACGTCACACAAATTGATGTAAAGAACTTGCACAATAAACAGCAGCAGTGCAAGTTAAAGTCCATCTGGTTTTGTATTAATGAACGTAAAAGTATTAAAACAAATTTAAAGAACATGCATTTGACGTGACAGATTTGGTCTACCTAAATACCCCTAAGTATGGAACTATTCAAACTGTTAGCTAAGTATTTATATTTCAACAATGGAAAAGACCCTTCACTAGCCCAATTATTAAGCATATTGAGCGTTCATGTCATATTCAATCGTAATATCCTCATCTCAACTAACTTATTATATGATCTACATACAAACCACTGGCGAAAGCTCCTAGGAAAGCTTGGTCGACAATCTCAAGTTAAGTTTTTCTAGGTATCCCCTACAACATATTAAAAAATTAGAAGCGCAAATTCATTTTCTTTTATTTGCCTTTTTTTCGGACGAAATGACTGGACTAAGTAGTTAAGTAGCTACCTAACTATTAGATTGTATGTATCACGATAAAATTACACAGTTATTTTATACTAAAAACACACCCGTAGCTCGATCAGCCTTTACACGATCACGATATTTATAGAAACAACACGATAATGATCTCAATTCTCAATTTCCCATTGTTAATGACATGCACCCATCGCAAACACTTCATATCCCGCGCTCCCACGCACTATGACCGCACCCGCATGCATCTGCACTGTTTTCGCGCTAAAAAAACACGGCGCAGCTGCGAACAGTCCACGAGGAAACAGGATAACGAGGCTGACGTACTTTATGTACATCACTGTGGGTAATAGTTGAAGTAATAATAACTAATTAGAGGTAAAGAAATATTCCAAATCTGATGACGTTTTAGGGAAACTCATGTTATTACTGGTACTAAGTTGTTGCTAGGTGCACGAAACATGACAACCATAGAAACAGGTTTTCTTCGGGTTGTGACGACGGAAGAATAGACAAAATGACAGATTGTGTTTGTTTATCTGTTATTTTGTCTATTCTTCCGTCGACAAAGTCCGCTTCTATTGTGTGTCATGCAAACAACCATAAAAGCATGACAACCATAAAAACGAGCTTTTTTACGGGACAGATAGTGTTTTTAATTGTCATTTTGTCTATTCTTCCGTCGACGAAACCCGTTTCTATTGTGGTCATGCTAAGCGTGCAATAGGTGGTTAAGTAACGTAACATCGACATTTAATTACGTCAGCTTAAAGGTAATAGGTATTACTGATTAGGGGTATAGCAGTTCGTCATAGAGGCTTCTTTCGTTAATAAAGTAACTAAGGGGAAAACTGCAACGAAACGCAATTCTATGTAGGGAAAAGTCATCAGCGATCATACAAAGTTAATTGTATCTATTAAAATAGAAGGTCACTGTAGACCTGCACATAATGCTGATAGCAATTTGCCTATAAACTATGCACACTGACATATTTGTTCTATAAAGAAAATCAAAAACCATAAGTAGAGCTTGTCCACTCTGTAATGACGCGCCCCATTGCCGCATTTTACACACACGGTTATAAAGGTAATAGGGCAAGTCATTTCAGAGTGGTCAAGCTACGAGTATAGGTACTTCGTATTGAGACCAATTTTTATTAAAATACACACACTATTGAAAAATCGTAATTAACGCGTTATCCTCCAATTTTGCAAGTGCCAATATTGAATATTTGTCTTTAATATATGAACAAACATATGACCCTGAGGCAGTGGGTACTACGCATCTCGCGATCGCGTAGGTAACTCCCCTTACTAGGTGAACTTGAGAATCACGCATACATTTTCTCTGATTACCCAGGCAGGTACGACCCTACGAAGGTAATTCGTTTTTTCACGCTATTCTGTTCCTAGAATAAAAGTCTAACTATTTGTCAAGAGTAACGTTGAGTCTAGTGTTAGAATATTTTGGAATAGCAAAAAAAATCCGCGGGTTTTTGGTGTGAGAAAATTTTGTGAAAATTTTTGGTGCAAAAGATGGAAGCTTAGGTACCTATTTACTTAATTTTCTTTTACTTTTGTAATGTATGTGCAGCATAGATAGACTCTTTAGAGTATGGGTTTGATAAATCTATTAATGCTAAACTATCATCATAGATATATGATCAGAGATTTATGAGTCATTTTGATATGAAGAACCTATGACGGTATGATATCTACATATGACTCATATTGTCTATGATCATAGTTAAGGGATCCTATTTGACAGCAAGCGTACAAATATGATCATATCCGTCTAACTTCAAAAATGGATACCTAAATCAAACACGGGTAAATCGTTATCCATCTTGATTAAGTATGACCTATATTCTATGATCATAAGTGTAATATTTAAAATTGAAGAACAACATCATTTAACTATGATCATAGAATTTGACAGATATGAAATCATATTTGTATGATAAATATATGATAGTGTAATTGGGGCGTTCGGAAGAGTTGAACTGAAATGTTCAATCAAAGTTCGTTCAAAAATGAGTTTGTTCAAACTTGAGAATAATCTGCAGAAAATAGTTCGTATTTCTCCGTTTAAAGATCGTGAACTGCAATTTGAGGTGCTGTCCTAGCACGCGCTCTTAACAACACGTTGTATTACCTCGCGCGGTTTCTTATTGTCTTTAAACTCTGTACTTTACCGCTGCTCGTTAACTTGAGCCGTGTCAACGAACCTTAGCACACCAGCTCACAACTCTGCTTACCCCGTAAACGAAATTATAGAAACAACTGAACATATTAAAGCTAACTGAAATACCTCACTATTCACTATACCAGACATCACAATGTGGCGTTATGAGCGCCATCGTAAACGAACAGAATACGCTAGAACCTGAAAACGTCAAATACATTTCTTAGGCATTTTATTTGGCTGTTAAAAGCGCCATTAACAATTCAAATAGGCGGCGACCGAATACCGAAAATGGCCGCCCAGTGACAGATGACGACGCGGCGCGGCCGCAGTGAGTCAGGCACACGGTGCGCCTGCACCACGCTCCCACGATGCGCCGCAACGATTGCGCTAATAGAGGGCGATCGATGCGCACTGCCCTTTACATGACGGAACTTAACTATGGCCATAAAAGTCCACACACGTAATTGATTTTAGAATAATGGTATGCACGTGCAATAGAGTTTAGTGTCTACCGCCATTCGCCGATTATAAATGCATTTAAATTGGATATTAGAGACCGCTTCGAATATCACCAGTTACCACCATACCGTAGAAATAATAAGGACCTGATTAATGACAGGAGTAAAGGTATGGATAGTTTGTGGACAGAAATTAGACTGAGAGCAATGCTATAAATTCCCACAGAAACAGATCTTGGAAAGTCACAAACCAAAAAGACACAGGGAAAGGTCTAAAATACCGATTGTTATATCTATGACAAGAATCCTAAACGATGCCGCAGGCGAGGGCACGCTAGTAATAATATTTTGGCTCGCTTTATGCGAATTAGTTGATAATATTCATGAAACATCAACTACAACTAGTCCTGGGAATACAACAGACGCTGAGTTCCAGGAGCCACCTCCCTACGTATGTAGCCAGCGGGGATTTCAGGCAAATTACTGGCTCAAGCTATCCTTTACCGCGTAACTACTGAAAACTTGATTATAAGCAGCGAGTAGCGACTCGTGCGGACTGCCGACTCGTGAAGCACTCTCTTTGAATACGTACTACAGATGTAAGCAAAAAGAGCACTAATGTACTTTGTAAAAAATATATCTATTTCTTTTTATAACCAGTGCCTGAGGTCTGAGAGTTAGCTTTACGAATTTATATTTATATCTATCGGGGCGATTAAACTCAAGCCCCAGACAGTATTTTAATGTAAAAAATTGTAACCTAGGACAAATAAACTAGATAGTTAACGATCTTGTAACAACATGTTCGTTTCAGACAATGGCATGTTACTTACAAAACACGGAAACCGTAAAAGAGCGAATTATTATAAAGTCTCCACCCAGCCACTAACTGTAAGTCCGAGCACACATTGTGCGCATTTAACGCAAGCGAGAGACAAGCCAAAGTGGTACACGTGGATACAGCGACATAAAATAAAACTTTGAAAGTTATTGGCGGAGAGACGCCAAGCCGCTTCCCCGATACACTTCCTAAACCACTTCACAGCAAACGCATCGAGTAGCACAACACCCATCGATGGACGGACCTCCAACAGGCCAGTAAGAAATAAAAGCAAAGCATCGATGGACGCGTTCGAAATGCGTTAACAAGTTTAAATAGAGTGGGCTGAAGTGCAATGATGCACCCACGCGGAACTGCGAACTACAGCGATGGAATAATTCTATTCAACCTAGTCCGAACACAACAACAATTAGTCGGTGCGTTTGAGATCGAGTCGCACGAATGACGTCGACAGAGCACTTGTTATCATCACGTATCCGCCATCATATCATTAAGATTATCAAATCGACACTTTTGCAACGATACGTCTTTTTATTTTGGCATGGATACAAATCAGAAACCTAAATGAAAGGAAGATAATGGGTCTTTTGTTATCTAACAGTTAGTGTCTATAAAGTACAATTCGAATTTTGGGAGAAATCTAGGGCCAAGCTTTTTTTTCACAAAATTCGGCAGACCAATATGGCACGTAGGTCGAGAGATTTATAAGTTTATGAATACAAGTGGTCTCAAGACCACAAGTGATAGCCGGGGTCCGAATTAATCTGCTTATTGCGTAAACGCTGAAAATAGCCGTGTCAGAGGTGGTCGATGTCTCGTCGCTTCCTCAGTTCGCGTGTGTTGACGTTGCATCGACACTCACATTGTGAAACTACGTATCTCTGAATAGAATAGAAAGCTAGGTACAAAATGTCGTGCCGTGGGCGAGACCGCTAGCCGTAGCTGGCTGCAAGCGATGGCGTCGCGCAAAAATAAAGGAAGCGATGTTGATCGATCGCGGCTATATCCGTTCGATGCGGTGACGCAACGCTGCAGCGCCGCCGATGTACACCACGCTCAAATGAACAGTGTGGTGACGCATTTAGTTTCGCGATAACGCGGCATTGTTTAAAACATTACCCTCGCGGCGTGATTGTCGCTATGGGGAAGGATCGAAACAGCATTGATAAATTATTGCTATATTTTCCAATGTAATATCGCAGCTTGACCTTTGCAATGACAGCTACCTGATGTATGAATTCAACCTTTTATAATCTGCCGAAGATGATTACAATAAGCAGTAACAAGCGCTCATGATCATAACTACACCACAACAAGAAAACGAGTATTTTGTAACACACTTGACCACAAAAATCATCATAGATTAAACTACGTAAAACTAACGTCATTATGCTACAGACTTCCCTACTTAAGTATACTCAAAGACAGAAGTAAACACTGGCGTTAGCAACGAGTAAATATTGGCAAAAAAAAACAGGTGGTTCGGACAATAACCCCTCTTGTACTTTGGGCAATATTAACTATATTGTAGCCTGTAGGTGTAGGTACCTGAGTACGTTATTGAGCTGTTGAACATTATCGGTGGCATCGATCAAACATGTCGGAGATAATGGCGGCCGCGGTCGTCGCATCGTGTTGCAGCGCGTGCGTCGTAACTGCGCCCGCGCCGGCATGGCCGCGGTGAACGAAAACAAAATAGATGCAGAAGGTAAACTGCAATACATCGTGTTAAATTAATATCCAAATAGAAGGAACAACACCGTAAATTAATCAGTAAGTCGCAGAAAGTCAAATATATAATTGTGAAATTGTCTGGAACTGTTCCATTCATGGACAATACCGTTTCCTGAAAGTGGAAAGTCTTTCCACGATTCTGGAAATGATATTGTGTTTTTTACTTGACTGTTACGACCGCTCCGTTCAAGTATCTGACCGAGGACACTGAGGTCAATTCGAGGTATTCCACTACAATAATGTAAGTACCTATATGTTACTTGTTTAATTAAGTAAAATGCCCAGTGAGATATCGCGTGCCATGATCTAAAGTTCTGACTAGCCTGCATCGTAACAAATTATTTATGCACACGTTCTTGATTGCCCTTCGCGCTAGTGGGCATTCTGTCCTATTATAATTATGTTGTTGAGTGCGCGGCGGTGACCTCGCGACTGCGCCCGCGCAGCCCGCGCACGCGTCACCCGCGTGACGGAACGACCGGCGCGGCGCTTGCAGGTCACTGTCTGCCTCACTGCTCACTGCCTGTCCCGACGATTAACGCATTGTTCGAACTTTCTAGAAGCTCAATACACGCTCGCTTTCCCCTAGTTCATATTCCGCGGATGACCGCTGTTATCTTGTTCAAATAACTCGACGCTCGCAGCTGCATTTGTTAATTATTCGGAACCGAATCGATTGTTGAGTGAGGTAATTACACTACTTTTACTTTAGCGTCAGCAGTGTTGAGGTTACAGGTAGAGTCAATCTCGTGCTATTGAAAAACAAACCGCGATAACAATGGACGAAAGAATGAAAGAACACGTGTTAGTAATGTTCGGTACTTAGGTACCTACTCTATCTAAGCATTAGTAGCACACGTGAAGTCATAATGAAGAAGCAATTTAGATCTTGTGCTTAAATAATTTGGCACTCTCGTAGATGGATCTGAAATCGCCCCGCAATTACCGATGCGGTGTGCATGCACGAAATAATTTAGTTAGTACATAGCACACTAAGACCGGATCCTAGCCGGTGTGGCTTGAGGCAATTAGCGAAATGGACGCCGGAAAGGCGAACGTACTCAGCTCGCGTAGGTCGAGTGCGGACAGAGCGGGTGAACTCCCACCGGGCGACGTCAACCGACCTCCTATTAATAGTACGACCAGTGGGTAATCAATATTCGCCGTGCAAGCCAACCCTCGCCCGCATCGCGTTTCCTGGAAGCCGCGAGCCGCGGCGATTCGGGGACACTCCGGCCCCCGGCGGCGCCGCGCCTCCATAAATCTCCGAGGCCGCTCCGCTTGCCGCCGCTTCCTTTGTTGTTTTTTCTCGCCGGCGCGCGGTAATAAGATCGCGAGCGTCAACGTCAGGTATAGAGTATAGATGGGCTCCGGGCGGCCGCGCGTGAAATGCATGCGCGCCGTCTATTGACCGCGCAGATGTACAATTTTAAAAGCTTGTTCGATGGCCGAACGCGTCAGCGACATGTCGGACGAGCGCGTGAGTCGCCGCCGCGCGCCGCCGGAAATAATTAGTCGTGGAGATAATCGTTCAGAAACTCTGTCGGCGGCGCTCGTTAAACCCGCGCCCATTCGTGTGCTCTCGCAACAACTTGAGCCGTTTACAAAATGAAAACTTCGAGTTGACTCGATTAAGCCCGAATCTACTTAATAAAGCTTATAATTTTGATAGGGAAAGTGGCGGGCTTTGTGTTCGGGAAGGCCGTTCCTTCGTATGTGCATATTAAATAAGGAAAACGGGTGGGCATGAAGTAATAAATATAATGATAAAATATATTATGCTTGCCCACCATTAATTTCCAATATCGCGCTTGCTCTACAAAAACTCGAGCATAAAAGGCAATTTCGATCCTTTGCCTGCATACGAGTGATTAAGTGTAATAGCGTGCACACATGCGACACAATATGTCGCAAGGCGAACCTGTCCAGTGATAACAGATCACGGACGGCTGCGCGCTTAGGTGCCGCGATAACGACGCAGATAACAGACGCAATACACTTACATAATCACGGAGCAACACTCGCGAAACGCGATACATTGCGATTTGCGAAACGAAACCTATCGTACGACAGACTTCGCAGAATTACTTCTCACTTAGCAATTTCGCAACTATATTTCTCTTCGAGAATTAAAGGGTTGATTAAAAAGAAGATTAAATCGTTGTCGCTTAAACCACTAATAATTAACTTTCAACAATGCACAGCAATTAGAGAGAAATATGGGAGAAGTAAATGGTCACAAGATATATGATTTCGTAAATGACACCGCGCCGGAAGTAAATCTACATTCGTAAGAACAAGAGACAAGGAGGCGAAACGACTTGCGGATCGAGGGTTGACAAAAAACAAAGAATATTTAAGACGCGAACGTCACTCGATCTACATAACAATCGATGCGAAAAGGGTCCAATTAAAGTTTTTGAAACGAGACGGTCTCACGCGACGGTTATCCGATGAGCTGTTTATTGCATTTTTTGCTGCGTATCCGCGGGGCGCGGTGCGGCCAACCCTTTCTTCCCACGAATATCCGCGACATAGTCTAGCTAGGAGCTCTTTGTCCGTGTGCCGGGCTGCACGTAGACGCGGCCGCGGGACAAACCCGCCACCCCATTGATAAGGCACGTCCCGACGCGCCTTTGAACACTCACTGCTGACTACATAGTAATTGTCGTGCTTATCTCACAAATGTAACGATTGTATTTTTGGGGCGGTTGGCAATACGTTTTTGTGTTAAATTCTTTGTATAACCCAACCCAATAAGCAGTTTTTTACCTTAAATTCAGGGGTGAGTGTTTAACACATTGTGCTCTTTATACATTAAAAAAACTGTGGATAGATCTACAAAGTAGACATGCAAAATCCCGCTTTGATTATCTACCATACTATACAGTTTAATCAGTCTCAACTCTACAAAGCCAATCACAATAATAACACCACCAACAATTATAACTTCAAACAGAAATCCTTAGGTCTTATCCAAGGTCACAGATGTCAGGCACATAACGGCCAACTAGCACTAACTACATGATAGAGGCGGTACTAGAGCCCTAGCCTGAAATAGGACATCGGTAATAAAGAAAACTACCCCATATTCCACAAAGGTCAGGGTCACTCCAAGCTTTACTTAGGTTGCCGCCTCCGCGGTCTGGGTGCAAAATATAGCACATTTACATTTTTGTACGGTATGCCACCCTTCGATGAAATTATGCCAAGCAGATGTCAGATTTCACAAATTCAAAGTTATGGAGCTGGCAGAGGATAAAATAAAACTATTAGGAAAGAAATACAGTATGAATATTTATTGAAAACAAACAAGTTTTTTTTTTTTTAGCAAAAATCAGTTTTTTTTATCATACATTTTTACAATATTCGTAGAATTTCTCAATAAGACCACCATTCGGTAAATTAATCAAAAATTCCCTCATTTCGATATGTGCACATCATAAAGACTCACAATGTATATATAATATGTGCTTGGAACTTATGTGCTATTTGAGAGCCTCATTATCATCATCCACAGCCTGTGTCATTGCTGAGAATACCCTCCTCCTCCCTTTTCTGCCATGTCAATCCTCTATCCATCTATCTCTCTATATGTGAATACAATATTGATAACCTCACTGTTACTTCTGTATTGATTCTGTAAGCTACCCAAATAAATAAATTAAATAAATAAAAATTAAATAATAAAATAAATACATTAAATGTCTCATCCGGATTCCCCGCAATCATTTGGTGCCTAATTGTCATATAATAGAAATACTCAGTTAAGATTTTTCCGCAGTAGGCACGTAATAGCAAATAAAAACAAAGTTTCGAGAGCAGACGCCAACAAATTTATTAAAACCGAGATTCAATGTCAGCGCGTAGAAAGAATTTGCATAAGTCATCGACCGGCCGATTGTGCTGCAGCTATTTGTGTGCCGATAAGAAAACTCTGATTACCTGATGAGTAAGCCTCAATAACATGATAACATGTCTCGTTTACGAAGTGTAAGTGTAATTATTGAGTTTTATAAAGGGCAATATCAGCACTTCATCAGTTGCCGGCTTATTCGTCGACACGATGCTGCTGAATTTAAATGAAAGTTTATCATTTTTATTGGTTTATTTATGCAACCTTTTTACAGGTCAAGGATTTTTATTATCCATAGGTGAGATCATGATATGGGCAATTATTACAGCAGACAATTTTGATAACTGAGCCATAGAGTCTTCCAAGTTCTTGATTATAGGTAGTTCAGATACCAACAAAGCGGCAAGAACGCAGAGAACCCAAGAGAAAGCCAATGAAGCGATTGTTACCATACCCATAACATAAAGTGCAGTTCAGACGTCGAGTTTTTACGTAACGCGCGTCTCACCCGGCGACAGCGGCGGCGGCGCGGCGCGACGCGGGGTCGGGACGACTGCGGGGAGGCGGCGCGTCGGCGCGGCTAAATTATCGCCGCTCGCGACGAACACCGGATGGCGTACACCGCGGGCACACATTTACATTTACGCATTTTACGCGCCCGTCACCGACCGATCGCCGCCTCCGCGCCGCCATTAGCGCGACACAGATACGTGTAGGCTATAACTTGAAGGGGCACGGCCGCGAAAATTGCTGCCATCAATCGTCAGCCGGGCGACACGTTGCGATCGGTATTCATGCGTAGGGGTGAGAGTATAAATTCTTCTATAACTTTCGTATCATTATTTTCCATACGCGTGCGAGCAGTGTGACGCGATGCGAGTTCAGCCCTATAGAAAAAATATTTGGGTCTTGCTTTGAAACTCGTAATAGAATTCAATGTTGAGAGAGAAATCTAAGCCTGTTTTATAGGTAACAGAGCAACCGAGAATCTTGTCCTACTTTGGCTACTTTACTAGCTGCTTAACAAGGAATTCAGTGAATTCCAGAATAGTTTAAAATTCCGAACAATATCATTAGACACCATTCAATTCAAGAAGTTCAAACTAAAATGGGCTCAACATGATTACTTTCTCATCCGCTAAAACCCAACACTCATAAAAAATGCACCTCTGATTACGACGTTGCACAGTGGAACGAATGTATGGGAGCGGTTGGACGTAGACATGTCCGAAAAAAAAGAGTAAAATTATGCCAAACTAATGATGCCATCTTATTCGATTACTTAATGCCTTCATAACTTGTGGTGATGAATTTCTTCATAACTCCCATATTTCGGGAGTAATTTGAGAAAATGTGAAATTTTACTATGAAAATGAGTGTATCGAGCTCTCTCCCTCCTGATTCCGGGCTTGTTTCAAGTAGCGGTCTCTAATATCATAATGCTAATACTAAGAGCTATATTTAATACTAAGACACATAGTGCGCCAAATGTGCACTTTCTGGGATAAAGAGTGATGTTTATTTTATAACACAATTTTTTAATTTTTTGTTTATTTTGTTGATTAAAACCGTTTTTCTAAAGGTTTACCTTATTACAATAACATTTCTGATCAGCCAATTAGAGAAGATATAAGCTAATTAGGATATATAATTAGGGACTTAAGGTTTACATATAAAACTGATGCACTAATGATTACTGATAAGAACATTGCTATTATTTAATTACTAAATGGCTCTTAATACACTAATTTAGCATGCATCATTTACTAATTATCACAATAACTAATTACCTTGCAATATTTAACAAAGGATACCTGGGATACCTGGATTTTATATAAATAGGTCACTATTAGTAACTTTAAAATCAGTGTTGATTTACACCTCGTTGTATCCAAGCTAATCTCGCAATGTATTTTCCAAATTTTAATACAAATCTTGATATTCACGTTGCTTTATGCGCACGCGCACATAAAGATTTACGCGACTTTAACTATTTGTTCAGTGTTTTAAAAGATAACAGTTGTGTTCAGTTATGTGAAAGTGCTGAAACAAGTTTAAAAGACTGGTGTCGTCGATTTTGCTACCGCATTTATGCAAAATGGACACAGTCTGGAAGAAGCACAGATAAGTTTCGGAAGAAACATGAGATTTGGCTACAGGCTGCAATTCAATGGCCGGAATTACAGAATGAAAATATGGAACCTTCTACAGAAAATATAAGTGACGTCATCGAGCCCATAATTTCTCCTGCTAAATCTGATGCTTCAACTTGTACACATCCTAGTCCTCGTAAATCTTTTGAGGACCTTAGTAACCGGCAAAAAAGAAGACGCACCACTGAAGATAGTCTTTCATGCAGCAGTAGCAGCGCTGAAATTATGTTTTCGGCCGAAAGGGCGCTTCAAAAGGCAGGACAAAGCGATACAGCTTATGTTATGAAATACTTGACGGAGAATCCAGAAGAGGCCTCAAAAATCAAAGCCTTCATTGAAGGTAAATCAATTCAGGTACGGGAAATATCCCCTTTGAAGGCATTGGCTCTTTATGTATCGATGAACTTATCGAAATGGCGCTATAACACTCTTCGGGATTTCAACACTCAAGAAGGAGCTCTTCAATACCCGAGTTACTACATGTTGGTTAAAGAAAAAATTAAGTGCTATCCGGCCAAAGAAGATCTCACAGTTACAGAGAGCTCTGCAAAAATCAAATTACAAGCCTTGATGGATTTAACCTCAAGAAGACTTATTAGGTCGTTAGAAACCCCTGTTGATCCCAATCAACAGCTCGTATTGACCAGCAAATGGGGTTTTGACGGATCATCTAGCCAAAGCATTTATCATCAAAGGACGAGTGAAGATGAGCAAATCGATCTTGCTAGTAATTTTATGATTAGTCTTGTACCACTGCGGCTCGTCTCAAAAGGTGTAACAATTTGGGAAAACGAGCGACCATCTTCCACTTCATTTTGCCGGCCAATATTGTTTAAGTTTATAAAGGAAACCAAAGAAAATGTGCAGAGAGAGATGGCTGAAATCGAAGCAGAGATTGAAGCCTTAACTCCATCCACCATCACTGATGGAATTAGTGTCAAACACCAACTGCTGTTGACAATGATTGATGGTAAAATTCATTCCATTATATCCAATACAGCAGCTTCAGTGTGTGACATATGCAAGGCTTGTCCTAAAGAAATGAATAATTTAGAGTTAATCAAAGATAAACACGCAAACGAGGACATGTATATATATAGCTTAAGCACCCTTCACGCTTGGATTCGCTCAATGGAATGCTTATTACACATTTCCTACAAATTAGACATAAAATCATGGCAAGTAAGGGGTGATATAGCAAAAAGGCAAATTGATGACAGGAAGAAAAGAGTTCAAGAGGCTGTAAGAAGAGAAACGGGCTTACTTCTCGATGTTGTGAAACAAGGCAGTGGATCCACCAACAATGGCAACTCGGCAAGGAGATTTTTTGAAAACTACACTAAATCTGCTGAACTGACCGGAATAGATGCTATGCTTTTAAGAAAAATCTGTGTGATCTTGCAGTGTATTTCATCAGGAGAGAAGATCAACGTAACTAAATTCCGAGAGTTCTGCTTTGATACTGCTAAGCTTTACGTGGAGTTATACCCATGGTATTATATGCCTTCTTCACTTCATAAAATTTTAATGCATGGGCCAGACATAGTTCAGAACATGTCAATTGTGCCCATTGGTTTTCTATCCGAAGAGGCATCTGAGGCTAGAAATAAAGATTTTAGAAAATATAGAGAGGGGCATTCTCGAAAGCATAGCAGTATCTCATGCAATGAAGATATTATGCACAATCTTTTACTGTCTTCTGATCCACTTGTTACAAGTATCCGTCCAAAAGGAAATAAGTTTGTAAAAAATCTTCTTTTAAGGAATTTTATGAGCTTACGGATTCTGAGAAAAGTGATATCGAATTTGTTAACATAAATGATTTAGCGGACATCGATTCTGAATTTGAATTAATTGATGATGATGATGATGACGAAGATAATTAAATGATGTTATTGTTTTAAAATGTGTAACTTAGTAAATTAGAGCTTACGTCTTAATTATTTATTGTACTTTTAATGAAACTAGGTAATTTATTATCAACTTACTTAAAAGTCATACTCTCATCAGTTCTTGTGAATATTTTTGTTAATATATATTTCTGTATATATATAATATATTTATAGACCTCTTAATAAGTCTGTCTGCGGTTTAAAGTAAATACAAATGGGGAAAAAACGTTTTTTTTTTTAAATTTTCATTTCCTTTTATCCCAGAAAGTGCACATTTGGCGCACTATGTGTCTTAGTATTAAATATAGCTCTTAGTAATAGCATTACGATATTAGAGACCGCTACTTGAAACAAGCCCGGAATCAGGAGGGAGAGAGCTCAATACACTCATTTTCATAGTAAAATTTCACATTTTCTCAAATTACTCCCGAAATATGGGAGTTATGAAGAAATTCATCACCACAATTTATGAAGGCATTAAGTAATCGAATAAGATGGCATCATTAGTTTGTCATAATTTTACTCTTATTTTTCGGACATGTCTACGTCCAACCGCTTCCATACATTCGTTCCACTGTGCGTTGCTCCCAACCGCGTCTGAGTCGCAGGTAACGCGCGATGCCGATTACTCTTTCAAGTAAAGTAACAATAATAACATTACATTATTGGTCGCGGCCCTTCCAGCTGCATTGTTTCGCGCGTACCTGCGTGCTGCGCTCATTATGTCCCTACCTGAGTCGCGTAGTATCGCGCCCGCGACCATTACCGCACATTTTTACCCGCGGCAAAAGAAATCCGGCGTTGCCATTTTTACTCAGCTATGGTGAAGGGACGGTTAGGTTTTTTTACGCGTTGTTACACTACTTAGAATTTTGAGACCCTTTGAAAAACGTAGAGATAATGGAGAATGAGTACTCAATATGAAATTAATTATGAGAACCGCCTAATATTGTTTCATTTATTTAATAAGGCACCAAGCCTAGACATATATATCTACGAGTTTAGATGATTGGACGTAATCTAAATAACTATACCGACCTTTAAATTAAAATTCACATTGATATCACCTCTTCTAAGCCGACGTTCGTACGGACGTAATAAAATCGCGGCGGGATTTAATCGGCGGGACGCACTCTCGCCCCGCGCGTTAAAAACCACTGTTGGATTTTCAACTGTCGGCGCTAAGCAGAGCGTTGAAAATCCAGTGCACGAAAAAAAATCCGTTCCTTCGTTCAATGCAATTTTTTATACGATAACCTATAATATCTACTCAACCTTTTTTACGCAGTTTCTTTTTGTCAGCTCGTTACCGTCTTACGAGTACTCAAGTCGCACTCCACGTTTCCTCTGAAAGTCGCACGAGGACGTGCACCATCGATTTGCGCCAGCTCCGGTCCAGTTCATTGCATAAAATCAAGGACACGACCAAGATACGCGTACTAGAAGAGATGAGTCATCAACATAATAAACAAGGAATACATAAAACAAGAAGAGGCTAATATCAGGAGAAAATCAAAATAAAATGAAAAAATTAAATTTCAAGTTCTAGTAGATAAGTAGGTATTATTATTTTATAAATTATAATAGACTAGCTAATGCGGATGCAGTTAGCAACGGCAGCGATACAATGCCTTTAATTTTTTTTTGTTTTTTTTTTTATGAACCTTCTTCGGCGCGCACACAACAATTTCAACTTCACTTCACTTTACTTCAACAATCGGTCGAGCCATTTTCGAGTTTTTGCGAGACTAATGCACGGCAATTGATTTTTATATATTAAGATAGAAGATAGCTAGATGAAGCACTTTTATAAACTAATAAAAATTATATACGTAGTTAGTTCTCAATTCCCTTTCGGAAAGGAGCTGGAAGAGGCAGCTAAATGACGACAAAGGTATAACAAAACTACGCGTTAAATTCATATACAAGGTGCAGTTTTGGATCTGCAAAACATTTTAGGAGGTAATTATGTTAGTGATTCTCGACCCGAATCAACAATAAAATGGGCAGGTATTTTTTTTTCATTTTATTCTTATTTACGGAAATCGGTAAGTGTGAACTCCCCTTTTTAAAACGCGACCAATCTGTACGTGTCCTTAAACTGCGCTTTCACACACACAAACAAACGCAACCGACATTTCTTTCATAAATCCAAAGAACCAACCACCGCCCGCTCCCTCTCCCCCGCCACGCCCCCGCGGCCATCGCAAATGCATAAATCGGGCCAATTTATTAGTGTATTTGATGACGCCGGTATGTGCATACGCTTGCAAATTCCGCCCCTCAAGTGCGCCTTCGATTAACGGTCGGGATAGGTACTTACCTACTACCTAGTTGTAAAAATGACGGGCCAATACTCCAATGTAGAGTTGGTGGAGATGGTCCGCTTGTATGCCATCAGTGGAGACAATGTATCTCGAGCCATCGAAATGTTCGCGGAGTTATTCCCCAATCGGCAACGTCCCTCACACAGGGTAATCGGCAGTTCGACGATCAGTGCTTTCGACACAATAAAAACGAATGTGTTTGTGTTACGTAAGCTGAAGGAAAATCAGCAACGTTGTGCTAGACTGTGCCTGGAGTGTGACGGTGGAAACTTTGAACAATATCTCCAGGTAACATAAGTAGGTAATTTATTTATTTATTTGTACATAGACAATAATTTGTAAATACGATGTTAGCTAAATCAACTTGATTAGTGTAAATAAGTTGATTTAAAATTTTTAACTACGCCAAAAATACCTATCAGACAAAATGAATCACCTAAAATCCCTAACACATGGGTACCTACCTACTTAATTAGCACAAATTATCTTGATGTATTTCTGTCGGTCCTCAGCCCGTTAAAAAGTAGGAAGGAAAATCTTAAATCTACAAATAAAAACCGTCCTTGGGGCTGAATTTACCTACAGAGCGCGCCGACTGCGCCGAGTACCTACATGCCTTATTATTATTATTAGGTGCCTACCTAAATCCCGCGCACGCGCTCGCGATCGTAGTTTCACAATTGTGCAACAGGAACTGCTTACGTGCTTTGTAAGGTTTATTTATCTCCGCCTATCATTTTATTCATCAGCTGATAGGTAACTAACGACGCCAACGTGATCTTTTTTTGGCGCAGTTGTATCTAATTCCTACTATTATTATTTATCGTAATAGCCCAGTGGTTAAGGCTTTCTCCTCTCATGCATGAGGTTGCGGGTTCGCAACTGAGCAAGTACCATTGTGTTATTTTTTTAATTCATAATGATGTAAGTACTTTTTAAATTTATCTAGGACATCATTGAAATCCCGTGTTTCGGTAAGCACTTAATTAAAGCCTTTGGTTCGAATTGATTTGTAGCTCTCGGACGGTCGTTAGGTACCACACGGGTCGGTACGGGTCAACGACCTTACAGCCCTGCCGTATGGTCGTTGGTACGGGTAGTCAAAAGCCAGAAAGTCAGACAATTAGTCTAACAAATGGGTATCGTGTTATCAAGTAACTGGTTTGTTGAGGTCTGATACGCAGTCGCCCTACGTGATTCACTGGCACTCCATTGTAGTGAGCTGCATACAGTTAAACTGAAAGCCGACCCTAACATAGTTGGGAACAGGCTCGGCAGATTGGCCACGGCATGCGGCATTGTAATGATGCTTAAAAATGAGTTATTATTTAGCGAAATTTAAAACAATAATGTAGGTACATTGTGATTTTCAAATTCGAACTACATCTAAGGTAAAAATTATTTGCTATAAGTTGTTGTAGCTACAACAACTTGTACACGTTGGTTGAACCTTCGATGCGCAGTAACAGATTTTCGAGACTTAATCGAAATGCGGTATGACGAGCATCGCGGGGGCTCCCCGTAACCATAGCAACGACCTTCATTTTAGTTTAACGTACGTGCCGCGTTCGTTTCATAGAAATGTGGGCGGAGACTCGTACAGGCTGACGTCACTGGTCATCGCATTCACGCACACAGTGACATGACGCGCGATACATCGCAATGGGTGATTCTGTTTTTTTGAAGAGGGTTATTAAGAGAGTTATTCTGAAAAACAATAATATTGAAAAATCGAAAAGAAAAAGTATTATTGATTATTGACTTGGTATCGTATTGTTATATGATTATTTACGAGTCTCATAACAACCTCCTAAAATGTTTTGCAGGTTCAAAACTGCACCTTGTAGATAGTCATCTAATCCGCTTAGCTCATTTATCTTAAGACTCAACTAATAACCAGTTACAATTGTCATCGAAAATTAACGATATCTCACTCAACTCCACAAAATCCGAGGTTCACATCACAGCGTAGCTGCAGTACAAAAGGCTTTTGTTTCACCGGCCTGTTCGAATAAGCGCAGTGGGTTTGTCGTGAGCACCGATATTACTGACACAACATCGTTCAGACTACGATTTGATACGCACGCTGCGGCCTGCCCGCTGGACGTGCCTCGCTGTACATCTGTAGTATGCTTTGCACGCATTGCATTGCAAGCTGTGTTATTGTTGTTTGGTCTTTTCGATTAAACGTATAACAGTACGCTGCATGTCAGTCGACTTTAACCTGGCCTTTTGTTGTTTTTCCGTAAGGAAATCTTCATGGATACCCCTCTTCCCAAGAGGAGAACGGAGGGTTATGTCAGACTCCTACCGACTAAAACCCCACTGTTCCTACTACTACCATGTGTCGAGGGCCCGGGAGATATTTGTACATTCGCCGCACCTCGACTGGTATTAGCCCGCCATGCCTAGTGGACCCTATCATCCAATGCGGCCGATCTCACGACCGCACTTCCTACTATAAAGACGCGCATGCAACACTGCGTGCCTCCTCTTTCGAAACAGCCCCAATTTCGTCGCCCGCAGGCCCCTCCTTATGGGGGCCGAAGATCATTAAGCGGCCTTCCACGCCCGGCTACCTTGAGCTGGCCTAACGTAGTACGGATTTTCAAAAGAATATGAGAACAGCACCCAAATTACGTAACACACAATCAACACAATTTGTTTCCATTTTAAAGGCCAACAATATTCATTGCGTTATTTACGTTGTTGAGTAGACAAATTTTTCGAACATAAAAGCAATGTATTAGCAATATCCTTCAAAATAATTCAGATTTTGATTGATCTTACTTCTAGATATAGATTCCAGACATGGTCACTTGTCATTGGATTCTAGCTACTGTGCCTGTCAGTCAAGGAAGGTTCTAAAATCAAATCTACTGATTCGATTAACAACTACGTAAATACAGTTGGCGAGCGGCTTTGAGTTGGACTGTAGTACGCTACTATTATTATCACATCGCGTAGCTACATTTCCTGCACGCACCCGCGAAAGCTTTCACACAGCTAAACTAAACGAGACCATAGTGTAGAGGGAGCGAAATACCGCGAACGTGTGTTCATTGTCGCTCTTTCCGGGAAAAGATGGCCGTCCGCGATTACACCGTGGGCCCCGTCCGTCCGTTGTAAATCATTATCTCCGCCGCGTAAAAACTAATTGAAAGGGACGCGAGCCCGCCTTTGTTGTTACTTATTACGGCTACGGCCGACTGCCGCGATTTTGTGAGAAACGCATAAACAATCCTCATTTGGGTTTTTACTGAAATTCTTTGAATGCATGGTCATGTTTGGAAAAGTATTAAGTGCTTAAAAACTTAATTACTTCATACTGGTTAAGGTACTGTAGACTGCTTGCATGTTAACGAAACGGATGTTCAAAGTAATGAAACAATATACCTACGGGTACTCACCGTGGGACAAATTCTTTCAACTTGACTAGTCATCAATAAATCGTGCTTTTTTAAAACAATAGTTGAGTTTACTTTTAGAACAAGTGACTAATTTAAGGCGCGATTTCATTAGGCTAGTCTTGCATGCAAGCATGACGTCAGATTTGCGTACAAGTGGCTTGCATTGGAAATATGTATTCAAGAGTGTGCAAATTGCATGCAGGTTTGACTTGCATACAAGTGGAGATGTTCAACAATTGAGTAGGACATCATGGGTGGAAAACCTGCTGCTGTGGTCGGTACTTCTTACCGAGTCATTTCTGAGATAATAATATATTATCGATTGAATAAAAAAAGAATAATCGGCGTCAAAAAAGAAACATCGATACCATGCGCTTATACGTCACTCGTTCGCAATTCGAAACGTGCAACTAACGTTTGCGCGTTCAATTTGCAACATCACTTGGATAAAAATGTACAAGTTCAAACTCATACAAGTTATAGCTTGTATGCAGATTTCGGTTCCGTATCTGAAAAGGAAAAAAAGGGAACTCTTATAGGATCACTCGTATATCTGTCTGTCTGTCGGTCTATCTGTCTATCCTTCTGCCACAACCAATTTGCTCCGATTGTAATGGACCGATTAAGTTGAAATTTGGCACACATTTGTATTTCTGTAACCCAAACACGGACGTGTACCGTAAATAAATTAATTTTGAATATGGAATTTTGAATAAATGAATTTTGAATTATGCCCCCCAAAAGGGTCACTTTTGGGGGGCAAATAAGAAAAAAAAAAAAAAAATTCAAACTATATCGTGTGACATATCAAATGAAAGGGCTTGTTAGGAAGATCTTATTTTTTTTCCTGTCAATATAATTTTAAAATAAATACATTTAAAGCTATTTAAGAAAATAGATGAAAATTGATCATTCTCCCCCTTATATCCGAAACTACATCGACTAAAATTTTGAAAAAAATACAGAGAATTGTTCTTCACTCATAGAGTACAGGAAAACCTATAAGAAGTCTATGGTCTTAAAATAACATGGTAAATCTATCAATATTGTGCGTACAAACTTATATTTGCAGTTTGAATGTATGGGAGAACATACATTTCAGCTACAATGTTAAGTTTGTATTTGGGATTAATTCATCCACACAGAACACTTCATTGTGATTAGTCCGACACGCACTTGGCTTGTTTTTTTCAAGTTGTATGCAATTTGCAACTTAGTGTTTTCCCATTTCATACACACGAAACTTAATTTACAATAATTTACATGCCGTCTTTGGACTGACGTGACGTCTATGTCATCCAAAGACAATACAGACTAACTTTCGTGTCATAAAAATATAGGAAAAAAAAATTATTCTAAGTTATGTATGAAAACGAGTCTTCATTTTTTTTTACCATATATTTTCAGTTACGGTTACACAGAATCTAATGTAATCGTATTTCCATAGAGCTGTTACCTATTTACTTTGTACGCAATTATACGCAAGCCTACCAAATGAGGATGTTCAAATGCGGTTTCCACTCGCGATTTTGTAAGGAATAAAAAATCCTGTTTGCAACTAATAAATCGAGAAAAAAATTCGTCTGTCGGCACCGACTGCCGTCCCAATCAAGTAACATGTGATTTGTAAACATTATATAGGAATAATTTGAGGTTTGCCTCAATCATATATACAATCAAAAAGGTAGTTAAAATCCAATCGATTTATATTTTCGGCTCCTTCCATACTTACAGTTTTAGTTCCAAAGCGTTTCTTCCATGTGACTCACTTTTCGCAGATCGGTTCTTTGAGAGCAGTCTACTTCGTGTAGATACAAAATCTATAAGATTGCTCTAACTAGAGTAAGTATCTGTCGCATATAGATAGATTTATCTCAGAGTGTTCTAGATACTGCATTATCGTAGACGAGAAGCCTTAGCAAAGATTACAATTATGACGAAATAGGGCATTATAATGTTTAAAAAATGCCTGCCAAGTGCGTGTCGGACTACGCACAATGAAAGGTTCCGCAGTTGAGATGAATTTATTTATCCCAAGAACAAACTTAACATTGTAGTTGAAAAACTTATTCTCCAATACGTTCCAACTGCAAATTTAAGTTTGTACGCACAATATTAAGAGATTTACCATGTTATTTTAAGACCATAGACTTCTTATAGGTTTTCCTGTAAACAAAAAAATGAGTAAACAGCCATATTGTTTTTTTTTTTTTTTTTTCAAAATTTCATGTCCATTAGTTTCGGAGACAAGGGAAGCATGGTCAATTTTAAAATCTATTAGATTCCGAGCAAATTGGCTGTGGCCGACAGACAGACAGACACACGAGTGATCCGATCCTATAAGGGTTCCGTTTTTTTCCTTTTGCGGTACGTAACCCTAAAAAATTAGTACTTTGATGAATGAAAAGGCACTCTGTATAATCTGGTTTGCAGTCATTAAAGTGTAACCAGTATCATTCAATTTAAATTGCGACTAAAATTAAGTTGTCATTTATTTCGCACTAAGTGCGAAAAATCAAGTTTCGCCGGTACCTATCTTGATCTCGCGCTAGATAACTTAAACTTAGTGATTATAAGTTATAAGCTTATAAGATATGATCGCATAAGCAACTTATTTAAATTGTTCACTCAGTAAGTATCAAACCTGTTGAATGCCATTAAATCTCTTTTTATTTTTTGTATTTAATAAAAAAAAATTATGGACTATATCAATCAATCAATCAATCATTTATTTTGTTAAACATAGGTATGGTTACAGATAGTATATTGTCTAAAATACGCGCACTATATTTTGCATTTCTTTTTTAATTTAAAAATTATTAAAAAATAATATATCAGTTAAGTAAACACGTCATACAATTTTAGATAAATAAACACATTCATACTTAGTCAATAAATAAAATCATAAGTGTGGAAGAATCGTCATACCTCTGTGAATAGTAAACTCAGTGATGAAGTAGTAACATCTATCTAAAAGGAATTTATGCAAATAACTCTTAAAGGATCCCAGACACTGTATTTCTAATAGCTTCTGGTATACAATTATATCATTCATGCAGTAATTGTCTATTACATAACCAATTTTAAGCGAAGGTAACAAATCCTACGGCCTTTTCTGTCATACTGAAGTTTTATTCTAAAATATCATATATCATAACACAAAGTATTACTTAGGTAATTTATAACGCTATATAAATTAATGTAACATCATCAAAAGTCACCCTAAAAGTCCATGGAATGGCCGTTAAGACAAAACAAAAGCTCATAAAACGGTTTAATTAGTCGAAACACTGGTTGTAAACGCACAATGCACGGGGCTCGAGCAAGTCGAGCAACAGGTCCCGTTTTATGACTCCATGCTTTAATATTAAATTTTGTATACGATCTGATCGCTCTAAGTTCAGTGGGTCAGTCAGTCAGCCATTAGCAATTTGACGGAGTTCCGTGTTAATAAAAATGTTACTTATTACTTATTGAAGAAAGTTTTAACTTTGAAGTAAGGAATGTTAAAATAACTATAGTTCGTGCTCGGCTGAAGGACCCATTCAGCCGAGCACGAACTTCCATAAGGAAACCATGCTCTTTATATTTAAAAAAAAAATTACATGAACCTAACGTCTTACGAGTTCGTTACAATAACCAGCCAGTACAAGACGTCACAAAAAAAACAATAACCGAATCATAGACAATGCACGCCTGTAACATGACACTTATAATAATCTCCCGCGTTTTTTTAACTCTTTTACGAAGACAAAACGTAAAGTGAGAGACCAACTGTATCTCTGAATGACCCTGCTATTGTTTATTTCAAAACGCACGGAGTCCGCGTGAATGTATACCTCAAACAATGGGGTGCAATATGTCGTCCGGGTTTCAATTTGACGAACGGCCATTTTTTGCATAATATCTTTTGAATTTTATCCGTGTCCGTTGTTTTCTAGTTGGTTCTGTGTTGAAATAATTTGAACTTTATTGTTTAGTTAGCCATCAGTATTGACACTAGGAACCTACTGTTCCTAGTGTCAATACTGATGGCTCTCATAATAGTAGATTATACAACAAGTGAAAAAAAGGGAATATAATTTGAGGGAATAAGTTGGATCCCGAGAGCAGCCAAGGATTCTAGATTAGAATCCTAAGCGGAGCGAGGGATACAAGGACCGTGTAATTTTTTTGTTTCACGAGTTGTGTGCTCTATTTTTTACCATTGACTGCGAGAAAATAAATAGTATAAGTAGTATTTACATTTTATAATCATATTTTTTGCGACAGCAAAATTATCTACTATAATTGCTGCTTTAGAGGAGCTCGTGGCTAAGTAATAACAGCCGCATAGGTCGATCCATCAGGTTAAGCTACGCTTGCCGGGGCTGGTCCGTGGATGGGTGACCATCTTTACATACCGAGACTCCTCCGTGCCTCGGAAGGCACATAAAGTTGTTGGTCTCGGCTGTCATTCGTGGATCTTTGACAGTCGTTACGAGTCGTCAAAAACACGAAAGTCTGACAACCAGTCTTACCAAGGGATATCATAATACCCAGTTACCGAGTTGCGGAAGTCAGACAGGCAGTCGCTCCATGTAAAATAGCTGTATTCAGCTGCATCCGGTTAGACTGGAAGCCGACCTCAATATAGTTGGGCAAAGGCTAGGCAGACTGATTGAATTGCTGCTTTAGAACGATATGATTCCGAAGTCAGTATCTCATTTTCGTCACTGAAGAACTCATTTTATTATAATTATGTTAATAGTTTTTCCAATAACATAAAACAACCACGAACACAGATAGAAAGAACCTAACTAAAATTATAGCTCCATTTAGCCAGCCCATATGTACTTTCAGCACGTTTTATTTATCGTTTGTACATAATTTGTACAATTCGTGCTTGTTCCAAATTCAAAATGTTTTTATTCACTCAGTGAGTAAAAGAGAGTTTTATTCACTGTTATCGATGAATAAAATGCTCTTTTTCGAGTGGTAATGGTAAAAAAACATTTTCATACGTGTGTCTTAGGTCTATTATTTTGATGTTAGGTTGCCCTCTTAGCAACAGAAAGAAATCGCAACACATATTTATTACTAATCCCTGAAATATCCTTAACGGCTCTAAAGTCGATCGATAACAATCTACTAACTCATCCATGCATATCCATAGAATCCCACGACCTTTACAATTATGAGAATTTAATAACACCGACTGCGTTATCAATACCAGGGAAAATAAACCAAAAAGTATTTGTACATAACCATAACCGGTCAAATAGTACCTGGCTGAGTGGGCGCCCCGCGGCTTTTCGACACGTCATCACCCCGTTATTCCGCCATAACTCCCGCCATTCGCGGAAGAACAATCAAGTTATTTTCACAACAATCGAACGCACGACTGGACATTATCGTTAATTGAACAAAAGCTCTATTAACAACACGCGATATCGCATTAATATTTTGTAGTTGCACACTAAACCGATGGACGGGACAATAAGTCTATTATCTATGCAATAATCGCCTACCCTAAACGCCAGATGTGCAGTTTCGCGGGCCATTTTAAAAATAGAAAGCATTCCTTACCAGCCCGTACAGCTTGTGATGTTATAATCGCGTTCGGATTATCGCAAATTGGGTGCAAATTGGAACGTTCACATTTAAAAAACCGTAGAGTGTATACAGTTTCCTAAAAATAGTTAATGATAATCTTCACCTGTTTATAAAAATAAGACAAAACAGTACCCTAGCTACTTAACTTCCTACACAATTTGTAAGAAACTAAAGGAAGCAGTTAATAACCGCGCCCGTAGGCGAGCAGGCGATAGGTCAACAGGCCATCTCTTTCCATGTCGTACGAGCCAACCGAGATAACTTAACACATAATTATTACAGGTGACTGTTGTCAGAAGCCTTGCAAGTTATGTAACTTTGTTTTTTTTTTCTTCAGGGAGATAAAATATATGGGTATCCTTTGCACGTATTGTAAACCAGTAACAAACATTTATGTGCTTACTGCACAACTAAACCTCGAATCAAATGATTTACCATGAACCGCATTTTACAGTATTTCTGCTGTCGCTCACATTAACCATCTCTGCTTACATCGCGCGATCGAATAAATTGGTTTAATTACAAGCTTATCAGACCAAACTCTAAAAACAGTGTGTAAAACCAACGATACGTTCCACGCAGTCACGCTCGAGCGAAGGTTGTGCCCGCGGTAGGGTTGGGCGCACTATCTATGCGTCACCCGACCTCGCGGCGCGGCGGCCCTGCAGCGCGGTGTCGCGATAACAATTACACAGAAAACTTATTGTGTTGTTTACCACACTACACACCATCACAAACCCAACCTTAACCGCGAACAAATAGAGCTGAAAACTCTTTGAGTAAGGCGCTAGGTACAGATAGGTAGACGAAGCCACGTCGCGCCCGCTAAGATGCAAGACTTTGGAATTATAATTAGGATAGAACGCATGTTGTTGAACGTTTTATATTATTATGTATTAAACAAAAGGTAGCGTTGTTATAGTAGCGTTTGTATGAAGAATTTAGAAGCTTGCTGAAAAGTGAGAAAATTTCATGCATGAGTTTGCTTGATATTTCGACGAGTTCTGGTGCATCCTATGCACGTATGAGTAGTCGTAGAAACATTTAAAGACCAACAGTCCTAATATTAATCCTGTACTATTAAAAGAGCAATATTTGTATATATAATTATATCGCGATTGTGCTCTTTATTTAGATAAGGTTACGGACCAATGTTCTATACGAGTATTTTTTTCCAACCAAGGCGATCTTGTTCAGGTTTTCACTTCTGTCGGCACTCCCGGAGTACCACCACTTTTTTTATTTGATCCTATTTGCTAGTCCAAATTTTATTGGTTACCTGTTACCTTTATGGGTTACCCATTGGGTAAGTTGTTAGAAAAAGCCGGACACACATTTTACTTTTAAAATAAAGGTTACTTTCGTTTTCAGTTCTCATTTTAAACATTTATAAACAATAAAAAGTCGCCTTATATCGAAAAGTCCAACTAAATAACATGGCCGGACAAACTCAGGACGGTGGCCCAAAAGGCGGACATGTCCGGACAAATCCTGACGGTTGGTAGCCCTAATTTGGACTAGCAATATTTGAGCTTGCAACATTGACAAGTATGATAGAACAATGATGGAATGTATAAAAAAAAAATATTTCACTTAAACCTACAAGGGCACTTATGAAACGTCAGAAGCTAGGTGCAAGGTTCCAAATGGTCGCTCCATATGGAGAAGAGCTGGCAAGAAACTCCACGGTTACTCTTTTAAAAATAAATGGTTTCTACAATGTTTTCAAATTACAGACCGCCTAAACCACTGGGTCTGAAACTTTGCACAAGAGTTCCCTATAGAACGAAGATTTTGGATAATTCACCTCCTAAAGAGGATGAAACTCCGTAATTATTGCCGATAGGAAATTCCATCGAGCACACGGTCTTTTTTATCAATAAAAACGATATACTAAACAGTAAATGAGCCTACGTAAACAGCAAACCCCAGGACAGGTCGATATAGCCACGCTCGGAGGACGCCTATGTCCAGCAGTGGACGTCTTTCGTCTGAACAATGATAAACAACCTAATCGATATGCAGTAACTCACCGAAAACATGTACGGCGTGAACCTCAATCCTCGCCTTACATACTCGCGCCGACTCACACTTACATCACGACTTTGAATAAGTAATACAAGTTGCTAACCCGTAGGCTGTAATGTAAGCAACAGTCGTTTTATAAACACTACTTATATGTAGAAACAGTTGTACAATAAGTCACGTGTAAAAAGAGGCGAACTTTAGTTCTAAACATGTAAGAACACGACTGACGTGTCTCCTAGTCAGAGGTGTTATCAGTTATCCACATTTGACCAGTTACATAATAAATTAGTACGACGAAATAGACGGCAAGTCTTTTGCTGGGCATAAACTGCTTTTCAGAATTTCCAAATAGAAAATTAAACCTTGGGGTCGAACTCAGGACTCAACATTAGCATTCACACTTGCGACTACTATATATAAATCCTAACTATTATTATAAATGCGAAAGTGCGTTTGTTTGTTTATAACGCTTTCACGCTAAAACAGCTGAATGGATTTGGATGAAATTTGGCACCTGGGTAGGACATAGGAGACTTTCACCCCGATATTCCCACGGGATCGATACTATTGCGGATAAAACCGCGGGGCGCAGCCAGTCATCTGATAAATGTCATTTTTAAATTGGTTTTAGCTTTTAGCAAACAATTTTACACATCAAAATTCAATTTCAAATTATTTTATTTCACATAAACCTACCAGAGCACTTATAAAACGTCAGAAGCTAGGTGCACGGTTCCAAATGGTCGCTTCCTATGGAGAAGAGCTGGCAAGAAACACGACGGTTACTCTTTTAAAAATAAATGGTTCCTACAATGTTTTCAAATTACAGTGTTAATAGGTATGAGTGGACAGTGTAGGCCTATCAACAAGTACCAGGTACTTAGTAAAATAGAAAATGATCCACAAGTCAGTCTACAGACTACAACGTTCTCACATTCACAAAATCTAAAAGAAAAGAATCTATATAAAAAGATTAACAAAATAATAAAAATAAGGACCACTATTTAAACCAAATATTTTTTTAAACTAGATGAGGTCGGTGTTTCCTATCGGACTACTCTGAGATTGAACACACATATGTTTAGTCATTTATATGACCAACCCTAGACCAACGAGACAACGACTACTTATGACCTATCTTTTGAGATTGAGAATAAGATCCTATGAATCTGAAAAACTAAAACTAAGTTCTGTATGTAAGCAACATTCTATCATTTCAATCGATACTTTAGATTACAACAAAACACGTTATTCAATTTTGTTTATGCCAATTCATTTCGTCCACACGTGTCTATGTAATTCAAGAAGTGACATCGACAAATAAATATTTGAATGTTTTGCAAGCTTATTTGGATACCGGTGAGAAGGCAGCAGGTCACTTCAATAGGTTAAGGTGATCAATTCATTAATCATTGTAGTTCTAAACGTTTCTTTTTAAAAGCGTTGATAATCTCAGACTTCTTAGAGCAACGATCTTCGCAACGTGTCGGGTAGGTTGTATAGGGAAGCCGTCTTGGTCCAGCAATATTGACAAATCTACACTGTCCTCTCATACCTAACAACACTGTTATTTGAAAGTATTGTAAAAGCCAATTATTTTTAAAAGCGTAACCGTAGAGTTTCTTGCCGGCTATTCTCCATAGGAAGCGACCAATTGGAACCGTGCACCTAACTTGTGATGCTTCATAAGTGCCCTTGTAGGTTTATGTGAAATAAAATATTTTTAATTTGAATAGACTGCTGTAGGCTGGTGATTATGACAATGATACAAGGAAATTAAATGAAATGATTTTATTTTTCCGTAAATAGGTTTGTAGAAACACATTTACACGTCAATAATATTTTAAAAACTTGATGAGGTCGGCGTTTTCTTTCTGACTACTCTGAGAAAAAAGACCGAAACAAACTCAGAGGTCGCAGTCTCTTTTAAAGTACAAAACTCCAGACATAATCTTGGTCAGATCCTGTGAAGACCATGTAGATTAGTGTCCGAAATGGTCTTTTGAAGAAAGAACCACACATTAAATGGACCTGTCCAGTCAGTGCACGCATTTTTCATAACCGGAGCTCAACATACGTCGATTTGTCGTGAACCTTGTTTTAATTTTGACAGTTAACATCATTTTCAAAACACTTGCCTCTTTGGTCTATTGCTCACAAGCGCTGCTGCTGAGCATGAGGTCCTGGGTTTGATTCGCGGGTTGAACAAAGTTTGTTGGGTTTTTCCATCAGGGATTTCTCAGTAACAGCCCGGAGTTTGGAATTGTGCCCGCTTGATGACAATAAGCTCGCGCCCTATTTCCCTGATTAAACTGACGAAATATATGTACTACAGGTATACCGCTACCTAACCCTTTAGGGAAAACAATCGGGATGTTATGTCATGTAGACTGGTATACTGGACGTCAATTCCTGGTAAACCTACTTTTACTTTTGACAGTTAACATAATTCTCAAAACAAAGAGAAGCTGTCACAAACTTGCTAGATGCTCGTATTCGGCTATATTCGGCATAGTAATGCCTAATAGGTCTGCGAACGTTACAATTATCATGTTACTGAACAGACGTATCATTACTATAAGTAGTGGTAACCTAAAACGTGGCATCAGCTAATAATCGTGTGGTATCAGATACCTATATTCGTGCTAAAAGTGTGTGTAATATCACTATTTGTTTTTTTATGGTTAACGGCTTGTTTGTCATTATTAGGATGCATAGTAGGGGTCTACAGACCCAGAAGCAGGCCTCATTTGGGTGAAGTGTACAAAATGACTCTAGAATGGTGACTAGGTGACGATGATGCAGTGATTCTTGGAGGGACATCTACGTCCACCAGTCAGCGGGTATGTGGACGATGATAACATAAGAACTACATAATCCATTTATATATAAAGCTTGGTTTTTGTTTTAGTAAAGATCGCGATCGCTAATAGAAACATTAGGAACTCCGTGACTCTATGAGGAGGGCCATTAGTAAGTAAACTCCCCGTTTACCACTCCGTCTATTAGGTAATCTAAGCCTCAAGGCTTAGATTATTAATAAGCCACTGACACAGTTGAGTAGGAAGGTATACACAAACTCCAATAAAAGCCTCATTTTCTGCTACTTCCAAAACAGGTCGAAAACATAAACGTAAGAATTCTTAAAACGGTTTTTCTTTCTAATCAACTAAGAACTCCAGTAAAAGGTATAGCTTCGAATGTTCCGCGATACTTGAAGACTGTATACAGTACATACTACATACTCTTATAGTCTTATAAGTTGTAAAAATTCAAGTCGCGGCATCAGCTGCAGGCGATCTCGCCATCGGCTAATGAGCGCGACGGAGTTGCCAGATGTGGACGAAATAACAGTGGGAGTTCTTACATTGTTCTTTAGCTGACTTGTATGGTGAAGATTTCTTTGTTTTTTCAAATGTGGAATTTGGTGGACGTGAAGAGCTTAATAGAGAGAAAAATAATAAAGTACTTATAGAGAAGACTTGAGAAACGTGACAAATCTTGCACACCTTTCATTGATTCCCGTTTGAGAGCTTGGAAGGCAAGTTAGGATGAAAATACTTATTGGAGAAGTAGGTATGCACTGACTGGGTTCAATTTCGAAGTGAAACAGTTCAGATAACTGCTTTGTATTTTAAAACAAAGTTTGCTGAGAGCTTTCGCCGCATAAAGAGCGAGCCGGGACTGAAGCAGGCGCAGCTTACTTCGCTACCGAACCACATTCCTACCTATGTGGTGCGGCTGAAACTTTCAGCGCGTACTAAGTTTTCCGAATGAATCGCGTTTTCTCATTCTTAGCTCAAAGCCCATCCAACATTTTCATCTCTAACAGGTACCTATTAGTTAACCAAATCATTTGTAATTTCTTCGTTTACAAAGCGAGCATAGAACCCAAGCCCGAGCTAGCATATCAGCCCACTATTGACGTCTGAACGGCCGCTAAACATCAATTATCTCGCATTTAGTTGGCAACACCGCGGGAGGGGGGCACGGGGGAGGCGCGGGAGGGGGGCGGTAATGGCGCGGCGTCGGATGTCGCCGGGGGTGCGCGCCGATAACAAAATCACTAGAGAACGTGCATATCTGATGTGTGAAGTTAGTGGGGGGCGATGCGGTAGTTTAAAGTTGTTTTTCGTGATCGAGCTGAGTTTTTTTTTTTTTTTTTGGCGTAGTTGAGACTTCGAGGGCTGAATTATTTGTCTTTAAATCGGATGGACCTGCTATAATTAAAACTATTGATCGATTGATCTACAACAATTCTGCAGTATAGAATTGTTTAATGTAGTCTTCTTCACGGAAGCAATCTATAGATGACAAAAGTCAGGGCATTTATATTTCACAATCAGAATTAAGAGTTTTGCGAGCGACTGCTACGTCCACAACGACGACGACGCTACGAATGCTACGACTGCTACGAGAGTGCTACGACACTTTAATAACCTTCAACTTTAGACTTCATTAATATTGTGTAAAAGTTTTCGTACGTAATTACCACAAATCATCTTAAACTACCTCCTCCAAGTCTTCCCACATCTCATACATCGCCAATGCCCGAAATACAGTGCGGGCGACGCGTCGTAAATCGCGACGCGGCTCGGTGTGGCTCGCCCGTCGCCGAGGCCGCGCCGAGAGCCTTTGTGTGGCCTCGGCGCGCAAAAACATACCTACACACACCCGTCGCCAGCGGCAAACGCGCTTAGGAATACGACACGTTCGCCGTCTCGCGACTGTGGGTATTAGAAGCGGTAAACATATACATAGGTAGGTGCAAGACCAACCGCATACAAATTCGACGCATCGACTCAAGGTGGTAAACAACTCGGTAGGTTATTTACCTACCGTCGATTTTCAATCGTAATCTTTGATAACAATCCGTGGCAAATCAACAATGTCACCGGCGGCTGTTGTCTTGACTTTTCGATTATTGAGATGAGATTAATTTATTGAATAATTATAAACTACCAAAATATGACCTAGATTTTGCCCGCGACATTCCCCGCGTGGATGTCGGAAAATATCCCATGGGAACGTAATACCGGGATTAAAAGTACCCTATATGTTAATCCAGGTCATTAAATATCTGCAAGCCAAATTTCATCCAAACCCGCTCAGTCGTTTTTGCGCCAATCCGGAACATACACAGACAAACGGACAAAAGTTCTAAAAAACTATATTTTCGGCATCTGACTCGTTCTTGTAGCAATGCTGCTAGACCTCGTAGCAATTACTTTGTTTCAGAAATATTTAATGTACTAACAGTTCTGACTTCATTACTATTTTATTATATATATAGATTAGGACTATATTACAACTTACAACTATTAGTAAGAGAACAGTAATAGCTTATTGGTGTGACCGTCAGACTGCTAAGTCATAGGTCTCGAGTTCGAACCCAAGGCCCCCAAGGACCTCAGAATTTTCGAATTCATGTGCGTATTGTATAATTATCACTTGCTTCAAAAACGGTAAAGGAAAACATCGTGAGGAAACCGGCATGCTTGAGAGATATTTCTCGACGGCATGTGAAGCCAAGTCAGAGGCCCACGGGCGGCTTTATTTATTGATGATTTATTTATTTATAGTTAATTAAAACGGTACAACACCAATAACATTAATTAACATAGAAACAATTACAATCTTGATATTAATTTAATTTAAAACTAACATGGAACAGTGGACTCCCTAGCATACTTTCTCTCACAGAACACCAGACATATACGCATAATTTTACTCCATTCATGCGCAAACACATCACATTCAGGGTTGGCAGTTAGAAGGGCATTTAACATCTTTAGGGTACGACAAACTGGAGATTCGGCTCTGGCTACAGTCTTGCATGACAGTTGCGCAAACAGATTGTGTCGGCGCACAGAGGCGAAAAATCGATAAAAGTTGGCATAAACCTAATGTTCATTTAATTTGCTGGGTTTGTTAATATTTTCATGAATACATCCTAATCTAATTAGTTTAACTGGGAAATAACATGTTCAAGAGTAACAGATTGTAATTATAACGGGAACGGGTGTATTAAATAAAACATCAACCAGTTTGCTTAAGACACTTTTTATGTCACTTGACAATTCCGGCACTCTTGGTGCATTTGCAACTTTGTTACACAAATAATGCATTCTATCAACATCCCTCTTAGACCGACACTCTCGGTAGTAACTCACAAGAGTTATTCTGTTAATACAAATTTCTTCATTGTTGGATCCTAGAAAAGAGAAGTAAAATTTAAAAAAAACAGTAGTTTTCACTAATAGGTAGGCTAATTCATTAGGGAGATTTTAGTATACATTTTATATATCTTTTGTATAAATTAGCTCAGGTATCACGCTGCCTCTCGACCCAGATGAAACAAAATCCCCCCTGGAACGCTTACTAGACGTGCATTGTTAAAATCGTTCTGGATTCGTAATGGAAGTGATGTATTGAATAATTATTCCTTTCTATTAAATCTAAAAAAAGTCTTTCACACACTATGTATATATCTACAAAGACAAACCCGTGCTAAGCCGAGACGTGTAGTTAATACTTAGTTGAGTTACACAGGAGACTCAATATTAATTCTCATTCAAACGCATATTTTGTTAAAGCGTCTAAATTGGTCGCCTTTAAAAGTTACTTTTATTAATTAAACAGTAAATAAAGAGTGCAGTGAAGGTTATTTTAAAGAATGAAATGGCAGGAAATTAAACTTTTACTCTATGAGAAATATCTGTTTGAAAAAAAAAAATACCGATTTCGTAAAACAATCATAACAAATGAAAGATCTGACTTATAAATTTGGATCACTATAAAAATAAACAATTATTACCTCCTGGAAGGGCATCCATTGTTGAAACACCAATAATTTCACTATAACTTACAATATTTTAGATTGAAATGTCACAAAAATTGCTTAAAACACATCCGCCGCTTAACAAGTCAAACTTTGGACTAAGATGGCGTCCGTTCGGTGACTCATAGCCGGCCGGCGCAGGCGCAGGTATCTAGGCCCGTTCATTGAGTCGTAAGATACAACAATTAGAAAAGGTTTTATGACATTTTTATTTTTTTAGTTTATGCCAGCATTTATCGATTTTTCGCTTGTGTGCGGCGGCTCTGACGGTGTCCAATATATTTGTCGGGCACAAATATCGGCAGAAAAGGCCATGGAGCTCTGGACAGTCGATACGTCCCCGTGAGGTCTTACAGGCTACCGAGAGCTGATCAAGACCTCTTCTCACCTCCAACGAGTTAAAGCCTAACGTCACTAAAGGATAGTTGGTAGGGGACATGTACGGAAAGAAATGGTATAACCTTTGGAAGAGGCATTTTAGGAATGTTTTCTGAACCTTTTCTAGCATCAGTGTTTATAACTGACACCAGTTTAGTCCACACGAAAAGAGGAACTTACAACTAAGTATTGTTGCATAAGTCCATTGATATCGATATCCGTACAATGTCTATATAAGATGAAAGAAGATTAGCCTGTCTGGCATGTGTCGTATCGTATACGGAGGGGCTTTTAGAAAAAAAGGCAATGGTCAGTGCCTGGTGGCACTTGAATGTTCAGTATTGCTACTGGCAATACTGATCACATTCAAGTCGGTGCAACTTTGAACAAGTTCTCTCACATCGATAAAGCGGTTTCCAGTCACCAACTTTTTGGCGATATCAATGGAGGTAATCCCATCACGGGAACGTCATGAGCCCATCATCTATTGAAATACTTTAACATACAGATATCACAATATATTATATGAAAACAATAGGGTTTCGGGACGAAGAACTGGTTTCGTAAAAATTTATCCTGGTGCGCTGCAGCTGATGGACGACTCTTGTCATAAAGGTGCGCTCTGTTTTAGAACCTTCTAGAAGAAAGCTGCACCCTTATTCGATGAGCGGATTGTGGCGGGAGCGGTTCGAAAAAAGTTCGCGTTGTAATACTAAATATCTGTTTTTTTTTTAACGACTCGTTCAAAAAATGAAACCTAGCTAGATCGATTTATCGCCCCCGAAACCCCCTGCATAGTAAATTTTATGAAAATCGTTGGAGACGTTTGCGAGATTTATTATGCATATAAAAGAATTGCTCGTTTAAAGGTATTAGATATACCATACTAATACAAATATGCTAATACTAATTGTTTGTAAGTTTATATGTAGGGGGTAATCTCCGGAACTATCAGTCGGATTTGAAAAAAATATTTTTACATTGGGTAGCCCAATTTTTGAGGCAGGTTATAGGCTCGCGGACGAAGCCGCGGGCAGAAGATAGTCTATTATATATTGAGTCGGTCGGTCTATAGTCTGGTGTATTTGAGGTAGCTGAATATTCTCAGAGATCCCTGACACTTAGGTACAGGTAGGTTTTAGACTTGGCAACAGAATACGTTTCGCACATGAGCTTAAATAGTTATGCCACATGCCTGTAGCTTATGGGGCAAGAAATATACAAGTTTCAAACGGTGGATTACAGCATTAACGGTAATGCGATTCCAGTACAAAACAGAGCTGATACTATTAACAAGAACTATGGAGCTTTCCAACCGTATTTCGTATCACATATTAGCCCATTACTTCCTCGAATCAACGACATACATATACATACAGTGCAGGGCCCAGAAGATCCGACACAGCAACTAAAAAAAAATATACCAGAAAGGACGCACATCGTGTAATGCGTTGTGTCCTCATTTCACCACTTCAAAACTGTGTTCAAGAGCTGTCAGTGTTAATATTCCACACAATTTTTGACACTGACAGATCTTGAACGCAGCTTAGACGTGCTGAACGCGTTCAGTTTCATTGGTGAAATTCGCCCTTAAAGTGTTGTAACGCCTCATCAGACCATGAAATTACCACGGACACCGGTCTTTAACGGTAACAACACAATATGCATACTCTACTGAGCTTTAGCCAGGATAACCGCTCTATTGGTGACCAGCAAAGCAGTCTTGTTACAAGTCCTAGATTGATTGAGTTGCGAGGAGACAACTCATGTCATTATAGAGTAGGTATCGTTCAGAAAATCTTTTTATCTGCTATCGTACATTAACTTTGTAAATATAGCTCATGTAGTGACACAGCAAGGTGGCAGCAGGGCTGAAGGTCAGGGTGTACCGGATGAGCTTACATTTATAAAACTACTCGTGTAGGCTATTTTATGCAGTCTTTGATGTTGAAGAGATGCAGTATAATTTGTAGACAGAAATTTGTAAAAATTTATAAAGTTCCTGATCAAAGATGAAGGAGAAAAAATTATAAAATTCTACGAATGAACATGAAATAAATGTTGCACATTTTAATGGTTTTAAGTACTAATTTTAAAAACAAACTTATGAGCCCTCGTTGGCCAATCAAGCTTCTGAGAATTTAACATTGAAAAATCTCAATAAAACAAACCCGCGGATCGAATCTTCGGTCAGCAATCGCTGGTCGCTCGCAACCAGCTATGAAGTTTTTGTGATACCTAAATAACTCAATCAATCTGCCTAGCCTTTTCCCAACTATAGTGAAGTGGGCTTCCAGTCTAACCGTAGTATTTTACATGGAGCTACTCGATACGACCTCCATAACCCAGTTACTGGGTAACACGATACTCCTTGGTAAGACTGGTATTTAGACTATTGGGCTTCTAACTACCCGTTACGACTGCTCTGCAGAATGTACTCAATTAAATAGATATTAAACTTAAAAGAAAAAAAAAAAAAGAAAATAAAAAAAAAAATGAAATGTGGGTGTGCCTGCTACAGGGACACCTCTGCCCAACCCTTCGGGGAAACAAGGCGTGATGTTATGTTTATGTTTTGTAAACTTAAAAGAAGAAGGATGAGAAAGAAAAGGTAAGGAAAGTTGAATCACTGATCGATTTTCCGTAACTATTGGCGAGTAGTTCATAAATATTACCAATTTCCTAAAAACTGTCGCGTGTAGCTAGTTAATAGGTAATACTGAAGCAGATATCAAAGGACCAATCCTGTCCACGGTAGATTACACTTCAAACCGATTCTGATAGCTAAGAATGGTTGCAAATGGTACTTGAGCTTATACGACAATTGAAATTAGTGCAAAATATGATGTGAGTGAGTTTGTTCCTCAAGTTCGTTTCTTTTTGTGTTTGGTTGGCAAACAACATATAGGCAACTTAAACGGTTATATTACAAAACAATGTTTATCTTTAGATCATGGAACCATTTATTCATTTCGGATTTTATTCCGACGCAGTTAAAGTTCTAATTACAAAAAAATACGGTAAACCCGAGTGTAACTTGTCAATTTTGTATTAAGAACTTCACATTTGTCGAAATAAAAGTCAATATACAAAAAGTAGCTCGAAGGTTACGGCTTGGGCTAAAGCTCGAACTCGTTTTGTAATGTGGTGGAAAGGTTTTGTCTACATCAGGCCTTATGGAAAGTGGTTGCCACCACCTGTAACACCAATAGGAACGCTGTTGCCTTGCCAACCCAAAAAACAGAACGAGTATTGATCACTACGTAACATATTTTCGTAAACGATTGTGACTAATTGTTTTATTTTGACAGTTCAACAATATTCATTGCGTTATTTACGTTGTTGAGCAGATTTTTTTCCAACTTATGAAGCAATGGATTAGCAATCTGTTTCAAATCGAAACAGATTGTTATTGATCGTGTATTTCGTAATTAGGGTACTGGCTTACTCACTGCCTGTCAGCGACTTTCTTCCGTCCTATTACAAATTAATTTCAGGATTTTTACATAAGATCACGCATATTTTCCCTAAAGGGCTAGGCAAGCAGAGGTGTACCTATAGTACACCTACATTTCGCTAGTTATTTTTAAGTCCCATGTAAAAGGGGGCGAGCCTATTGACATCAAACGGGCACAAATCCAGACTCCGGGATATTACTGAGAAATTCCTGATGGAAAAACCTAACATCACTTTGCCCGATCTGGAAGTTGAACCCAGGACCTCATGCTCGGCTCGGCGGATTTTTATCTCACTGTAATTTAGTGGTTCACCATATGGGTTCTCTAAAATCTGCCTAGCCTTTTCCCAACTATGTTAGGGTTGGCTTCCAGTCTAACCGGATGCAGCTGAATACCAGTATTTCACATGGAGCGACTGCCTATCTGACCTCCACAACCCAGTAACTGGATAATACGATACCCTTGGTAAGACAGATGTCAGACTTTCGGGCTTCTGACTCGTAACGACTGTCAAAGACCTACGAATGACAGCCAGTACCAACGGTTTAACGTGCTTTCCGAGGTACGGAGGAGTCTCGGTATGTAAAGATGGTCACCCATCCACGGACCAACTCCGGCAAGCGTAGCTTAACCTGGTGGATCGACCCGTGCGGCTGTTATTACTTAGCCACGAGCTCCTCTATATATTATAGGGGTTCTCTGTAATGATTATGTAATCACAACACAACCCTTCCGGTGATAATAGCAGAAAAGCACAATTCAAAGAAAGACAATAGCTGTAGAAACATGGGTGTAAATAACATAGAATTCGATGTCTATGGAGGATGACATAAGTGTTGGTTTACTTTGGCATTTAGCGCTTCTGAAACACGTAATGTAACACTTTCACTACGCGAATTAGTATCTACTATCAAGCATGTTAGATACTTACACACGGCAAGAATGTTATCTTGAAGTGTAAATACGAAATATCTGCGTAGTCACGATATCAATAATTTTTCTTCGAAAATAGAACACTTCGATGACAAACTTCTGCAGGCCGCTCAAGTCTAAAATTTATTACCACACCGGCTGCCCTTGAACCGACTTTACGAAAACCCATTACGGTTTTAAAAAGTTCTGACAAATTAAGACAACACTGACTAGCCTTCGACAAACTTAACATTACATAAATCACAGACAACTAACAAGCTACGGAAGGAACAAGTACTACGAATAAAAATTAACTGCTACGTAGAACATAATCATAATAACAAACGTAGCGAGCGCTACGAGACTTCGTAGCATATCAATGAGGCAAGTCTATAGCTTATCATCTCGCTAACTACATTGTTTTCGTTTCATTTGTTTGGTCGCCGCCGACCCACTAAAAAACATCGAAAGCAACTCGACTCGAACTAGAGTAATTAGTTGGCAACTATTACTTGGTAGACGGGCGCGAGACGTTATTACGAGACAAAGTTCGCCACTTAGAAAAGTTGTGGAACACCACGATTGTGAGACAACTTTCGTCCTGCGACCGCAAGTTGACGTCTGAAAAAGTTCCAATTTGGAGGCAGCGATTTTTTCGCTGTGAAAGTTGATGCGTTAAAATTAATAATTAATCGAGTTAATATATTGCGGGAGATAGGTGGGCCGAGCGCGGCTCGAATGTCGGAGGAATAGGCGAGGAGGTGGCAAGATCGCGGGGGGCGGCGGCGCCGGGGGGGTGACGGACGGACACAAAGGAGAGGAGCGGCCGGCCGCGGACGCGAGCCGCGGCCCGGCGCCTTATCACCGGCCGCACACAGTCGCTCCGCGCGCGCCGCGACGCACGTCTCCGCGAACCGCGCTCTGCTCTCCGCACTCCGCTCAGTGACTTGTGATCAACTGATCAGTGAAACTGGAACTTGTGTGTACACGTGCCGCGCACTGCGCACCCGAGCTATATTTTTATTGGTTGGAGTCCTCCATTCACGGGCCGTTTATAATATCGCAATAACGGCTGGCCTGTCAAAAATTGTAAACACAGCACACGTGCCCCCGCCGGCTCGCAAGTAAGTTACTAACTTTGTATTTCATTCGCTTATCACAGTGTTGCTAGGTTCCAACTTATCAAGTGAGTGCAGGATGTTTTGTTCTTTGTGAGTGAAAAGTAGCCATTCTATTTTATTTGAAGCTTACTGTGCAATCATTATTATTTAGTTCTCAGGTAATTTACTTAGTTACAAAAAAGCAATCAAAATTCTCACTAATTCTTAAAATAGGCTATGAATAGTTTCGGAAAAGTTTATGATGGAAAATTTGTAGGGAATCGTAGCTTATCGTAGCTCTTAGCAATGCTATGAAAATATTTGCCCCGTTATAAACTCAGACCAAATTGACAGGTAGAAATAAATCCCGAAATTCACTCCAATTATTTGTGTCACTTTGTAAGGTTCTGTGTACGCGGTTAATAGTTGGATTTGTACAGTTAATACCCGCGAAAGCGGTAGTAGGAGGAGGTGTTGATCAATTGTATACCTACCTAGTTTTATTGCAAAACCGTCCAGTTTAAAATTGATGGGGACATTCGAGGCCTTAGCCCAACAGTGGAAAATCCACAGTTTGACAGAGGCGCGAGTAGAATTGTAAAAGCGAGAATAAATTCAATAGTTAAGTGTATCTAAGCTGCCTTAACACATCCCATTAATCGATGACAAAAACATTCATTGCAAAAATACACTTATGGAATAGGTACCCATAAAAATAAACAACACAATAAAACTTTACTTTGTCAGTTTTCTGTGTATTATATTTTCTTCATCGAGAGTCACTTGGAAAATCTTCTTGTGACTAAAGTTAGTTCAGAATAAGTTTAACGTGGTACCTAATGAAACGCAAGTAAAAAAAAATAATTAAAAATCGTTACCAATATTTCTCTAGATAAGCAATCTTTGTAATAAAACGCATTTGGAATATCCGAAAACTGTTAGCAAAGCAATGATAATAAATTCAGACCGAGTTTCAGATATAAAAAAACTTAATTTGGAAATTACCAAAACATTGTTACTAATTATATTTCTTCAATTTCTTTACGATTTCACGTGTTCATTAACGTTATAATCGAATGTGTTATATAAGGTACGCGTCGGTAAACGCGTACTATTTTCAAGTGACCAATGTTAGGATGACATAAACTTTGTAATCAACTTTTCCATATCGATACAAATAAACAGGATAGGTAAACGTTCGGACGCCTAACGCCATCTATCGGCGGCCGGCGGAGACGCGCTAACCACTCGCAAGGTCACCGTGTCAACGACCCGACAACTTTTGCCGCCTACTGTTGTCGTAGGTCATAATTTTATGTCTTCTTTTTGTTTATCTTTTCGTAACTTTATAGCTTCCCGCGTAAACGTTTTTGTTTATGGTAACAGTTGTAAACGTGTTTGTGGCCAGTTATATTTTTCTTAATTTTATGTTAATATAAGTAGTAATAACATTAAGTGGCAACATTGTTGTTTATTGTGCAACATTGCTATTGAAATGTATCGGGACTCAGTTCATGTGCTAATTTGTCACTCAACTTGTTTTTCTGTAAATAAAGTCGTTATTTGTGCTGAAATCAAAGAGTTTTTGTGGTTTATTGTTGTCGCGTTTAATTATTATTATTGCAACATTCTGAATAGTCCGTACGTAATACACCAAAGTCCTTGTTTGAGACTGATGACAATTTAGTTTATATCGTTATTTGTCTACCTTCTTTTTAACCATAAAGTGCTGTAATCAAATATTGAAGCATTCTTTTCAATTATTAGACTACTTACAGACACTTTTGAAGTACCATCACAAAATTGGTGCCTACTAAGTTACTATATGGACATGATGCAATAATATTTATAGGAAACATTAATATGCTGCAGTAAGTTGCATAGCGATGCGTAAACAATACTTATTTCCAGTTGAATTCATACCTATTATAATTTTATCGAAATTCTAGGGAAACACACACTAGACGAATATTTATTCACCGAATTTTAACCATCAAACCCGAGTTGAATAACATTTAAATCAATTAACGCGTATCGCACTTAGTCGGACCAATGGAATAACCTACCACTTTAGGAATTACCAGCCGCTAGACAATAATAAAAGTTAAACAGAATAATCTACAACGTATTGTTTTTGTTACAGCAGACGCGACGCCACAATGGCGACCAAGGGCAAACGTCCAATGCGTGCACTGACGCCCAGCGACAAGATCGAGGCCATCCAACGCGTCAACGACGGCGAGTCCAAGGCCTCGGTTGCGCGGGACATCGGCGTGCCCGAGTCAACACTGCGGGGATGGTGTAAGAACGAGGATAAGCTGCGTTACATGACCTCTCGCCTCTCATCACCTGATACGGATAAAAGCAATGATGGCGAGCCGCCCGACAAGCGCGCGCGCACAGAGTCTCCTGTCGCGCCTCCTTCTCCTGTGGCCACAGGGCTTGACCTCTCAGCGCCTGTCAGTGCAGCCCCGATCGTGCAGCAGCCCACGCCACCTATCGACGCACCCGTCGAACTCACCACCAAACGCGCTGTACCATCCCCCACTTCCCACATCCCTCGTGAGCGCCGACCAGACCCTGGCGCCAACGTCTCTATGAGTGCCATCAGCCCGCTGTCAGGCCTGCCTCATCTGCCTGGCCTTACACACTCGCACCTCGGCCTCAGCTTCAATGAGATTGCCACCAATCTAACTTTACTCGCTCAACTGAACCCTGGACTATCAGCGTTATCAGCTCAACCTGCTAGTCGCGCACTGCGCTCTGTTCGATCTCCAAAGCCTGCCCACAACGGCATGCTTAACTTGAACGATGGCAAGCATCATCACCGTAGCAAGACTCATCACCACTCAGATCCGTACCGTACGAGCTTGTCAAAATCTAATCATCACAGCACGCACTCATCTGCGGCCAACCAACCAGTGGATGACACACTATGGTATTGGCTGAAGACACAACAGGCAATGCTTGACTTGTCATCGCAGACGACGACGGCACACCCCCTACAGCTCGGGAAACCGAGTGAACCAACCATCCCGCCTAAACCAATCGCCGCTGCACCGATCAGTTCACATCTCGATTACAACAGGAACTCCTGGCTTTGGCAATATTACAAACAGTTTGGTGGAGCTATGCCTCTGCCGGAAGAAAAGCACAAATCCGCCTCCCAGGTGCCAAAGGATAAGTCAGCAGAAAATATCCTGTACTCACACCTGACGAAAGGAAAGATTGAGGAGGAGCGAGGAGCAGTGACTAGTCCAGGGCACACACATGTACACAATGAGTCTGAGCCTCGCCGCACTCCCAGCGTGGAGCCGCGAGTGGCCGAGCCAGCCGCTAGTCCAGAGATTGGAACCGAGAACAAAGAGCCCACACCCGAGAGAATCCACGAATCAAGCCGAAGCCAGACCAAGGCACGTACCGTGCTCGACAACCTGCTGTTCAATAACAGCAACCAGTCAGCGAGCGCGGAGACGCGGTCAGCGTCGCCAGCGAGTGGCGAGTGGGAGTCGGGTGCGGCCGATGCTCTGGAACACGGCGACAAGTTCCTGGCGTGGCTGGAAGCGAGTGGTGACCCCAGCGTAACGCGCATGCACGTGCACCAGCTGCGAGCGCTGCTGCACAATCTGCGCGCCCGCCGTGCACCAGCGCCCGCTCACCCCGCGCACCCCGCCGACCACGCCGCCCGCCGCAAGTAGACGCCCCGCAAGGACTGCCGCTCGCTACAGGGAATATTTCAATTATGTACATAGTTACGTTGTCGCCAGTAAGCGTTCACTTGTGATATGTGTAGCCAAATTTGCGTAATTTCTTTGTTCTAAAAGAAAAGCTATGCATTATTCTTTAGTTCGTAATACTTTAGGCCTAGCCAGGCGAGCCGACAGGAGCCCGCGCACGCGCTGCTCTAGCGCACCCGTCGGCCCGCGCGGCCGCGGTCGCCTGTTTCCGAGTCTATGTGAAACTTGATGGGTAGATAGTTATACCTGTTGTAAACTAAATGTTATATATCCGCGTTTTCACTTACCGATACACACAAAACTTGTTAAATAATTAGTTTAGATAGTACCGCTGTATGTTGCCATTTGACGATTACATTCCTAGTTGTACCCTTACTATAGTTTATAGTTGAATCCCTATGTTCTACCTCAAGTCAAACTAATACTAAGTCACGCACGGCGTCCTTTCAACCGTTCACTGAGTAGTAGAGTGTAGTGTGAGTGGCGTGTGTGTGGCGTGGCTCAGCCGCGGCGCGTGGCGACACCTCCCGGCCGATACCAAATATTGAAAGGATGCGAATGTATTGTTGTGCCAATCGTAAGAACAAGGTAATATTGTTAAGATATAGATGACTCTATTGTGTTAGCTAGGCACTCGTTGTGTAATTGTTTTCTATTGCTCAGTATTTTATATATTATGTATATGGTAGACAACGTCGACGTGTCGACTCGGAATTGTATTATACGTTAACGTTAACAGTTAAGGACACTGTGATCAAAATTATAAATTATTGAGAGATTATTATTATTGTAAGTACATTCCTAATTAATAGAGTGTATTATCTTAATGTTATTTAAGAGATTGTCCAATGGTGTAAGGTCGCGGTGACACCCGGCCGCGAACAGCAGTCTTTTAGGAAAAAACGTTCAAAAATTGTATCTCCTTCCCACAGAAGATAGAATTATTGATTTGCATTTCACGTTAATATTAGCTCCACTGGAAAATTATTCGAGAGATGATATTTTGTACAAAATTAAAAAATTGGATTATAAATTCTCTTATCACGACTTGTGATCTCGAAAATGTTGAATGAATAAACTTGATTGAACCTTACATCGAAACTGTTTCATTTCTCTTGATTTTAGTACCTTATAAACTAATAGGATGTACTTTAAACGACAGATATCCTGAAGAACTTAGCAATTTTATTTAGAAGAAATTACAAACAATGAAATCGATACACCAACCACCTACCCGGTACCTAGATATACCTAATTACCTACGTAACAATAACGGATAAGAAAATTACAGCAGTCAACCTGTTGCACTGTTATTAGTGTTGATTGACTTAGTAACAGCCAAGAGAAGGGGCGAATATCCCAAAAAAACTTAATTGAAATATCTAAATGAAGTAGGTAGGTACTCTTCCAAATGAAGGCGTTGGTAGTATGATTAACTAGACAACGGCAGAAGCAAAAAATTCTTAACAAGGATTTCGTCTCGATCGATCTAGATCGAAAAAAACCATAACTGCGTATCCTACCTCTTGAAATTGCACGAGTTAAAGAACGAGAACCCAGCCAACCACTCCGCTATCTGTAGCAGTGAAGTTTACAGATTATTTTTTTTTTTTTATATTTACGGTTTGCTAACAAACCTTTTAGAGATCACTGTACCTAAATCGGTCAAACCGTTTTGGAGATAAAAGATAACATCGGTTTTTGCACACACAAACAAACGAGCTCTCACCCTTAACGCATAGGTACACCTTCTCCATTCCGTCGGGGGTAAAAAGAAAAATTAGTACAATAATATATAGCACTTGTCTCTGCCTGTCAAACGTCTTATTCTTCGAAAGTACGTGACTAGTTTCTGGAACGAAAAGTTATTACTAATTTTCATCTTTGTTGCTGTAATTTGTTACTCCAAGCGACATCTATGCACCCTAATTGTTTGCTAACTTGACTTGTAAACTAAGTTTGCGAAAAACGAGGACGAGTCCAACTTTCAAGCAAGTAACGCCATCTATCGGCGAGTAGACATATAAAATTTACATTGATAAAATAAGTTATGGTAGACAGGTATTGCCGTATTTTGTCATTTATCGTCCATAAAAATATTAATACAATACAAGGTATTACTCACATGTAACATGGGCTTGGATAAGGGCTCGAAGTCGAAATAATCCGACACCAAAGCCGCGATCCCCTGCCAGTCGTTTGTAGATTCAAAGCAGAGTTTAGTCGGCCTTATTGAAGTACACACCATTTTCTGATGATAAAAATACTCGTTACGCGTGTATTTTAAGAAGCAAAGTACCCCGACATCGAGCGTTAATTCAAAAAGTCGGTGCCTACCTGCAAACCGCACTCATTTGGAACCTGCAGTAATAAAGGTTTCCGCACTTTAAAGTGAAGATGATACTGTCGCCGGAAGTTCTCTGCATATGACAAAAGCAAGCGCTCTTTCGAACTGTTTGTGTAATAGCTTGGAGGAAAACATGTCCGAGTTTCGAATACCGGCTCATTGATCTCTGGCCAGCACAAGTTCACAACACCAAGTTCATAAATCGCATTATTTAGCGAAGGTATTGTTAGCGGCTCCGAGACATCTATCAATCCAAATATTTTCGGAGGAATTTCCACAAATTCAAAATCCTCTACTGGTTGCTCAAAAATCTCACTTGGTTCCTTTTCGTTAAGTTCTTCGACTGTATCTAATATTTGCACCTGACTAGGAAGTTCTTGATCAGTTAGTTTCTGCTCCGAAGGAGCTTGGTCTGCCGAGGGTTTCGGAGCGGAACTCATTTTATGGAATAGCTTTATTTAGTTGATGTACCTAGTTAACAAATTAAAAATATATTCAACTCTCAAATCAACATTTGAAATAAATCACTAATTAATCAAACAATATTTTTTCTTGATAAAATAAACTTCCCTGGTATTGTTTATGTATATGTTTAGTTTTAACATTTTGACATAACAATTTTCAAGATTTCAGTTTCTATGCAAACGGTTTTGATCGCTTGGAAACTAAAAGTAGAGCCTTCATGTATAAGTGCCTTTTCACACGTCTCGGTTGCCGCCTGCTACCCGACACTGCCTACCCGGCAACCGGGACGTGTGAAACGGCACTAATAATCACTAAACGTAGATCATCCCCAACTGAAGATATTTTTGTAAATGTAAAAAGTAAATTAATAACGGTACAATACCTAAGGTACAAACACATAAATAACATAATTAATTGCTCTTTCGTGTTTGTCGTTTCTGAACTACTTTTTAGGCAACTCGGAACGCAGTCTTTGAAGATTTTTTTTTTTTTGGGATTTTATGACCTGGTTACTGGACCTTTAGGTCAAAGTCTTTGACGACTATCAAAGGCTGCTTTCCGAGTTAGTTGTAATTATTTTGAGCGTGCTAACACCCGTACCGAATGAGGTTAAAAACTGAAAGCTCATAACAGGTGGCAGCACTGTTGTATGTCTTTAAGTTCGTTTTTTTTGTTAAAGACTGGAGGCGTGCGATTGAAGTAACCTGATCAGAGTTGAAAACCAACTCGGGCATGATCTTCCTGATTGAAAAACCCCAGAGATAGCCCTGAATTAATATGATAATATAAACACACACCTACTTTACTATAATTTACATTATATCACATCACAAGTGCCTGTATGTAATAAAAACAGACTTAATTCTCTTGGGAGCATCACCTATATACCACTTTCTCCCATAAAAGGTTTAAAGGATAGCACATCGTCTCGACGAAATATCGGATTCCAATTTTTTTCGGAGAGCTTTCTTTCACAGTTTTCTTCTTATAACATCTTTGACAAATACATGGGTTCCCGTATTTTTGCAGTAAACAACTGCGCAACTGGGCTCAATAATTAATTATACGTAATAGAAGTCGCTTGTTAACAAAAAATGTATGGCTCGCTGTCAAAGTATCAGATGCTGGAGATCAGCGCCATCTGAAGTGAGCAAGTGGCAGTTTTTATCCCCATTTTTGACAGCCCTCAACTGTCATAATCGTTATATCTAAATCAGAACGCAAATTATTGATGTCATCTCTGTGAGCGAAAATGTTTTAGTTCGGAAAACAGCCAAAGAATATTTGACAACGAACGTCAGTTGCCCAAATGTCAAATAATAACAATGTCAAAGTAAAAAGTATCGACTATTCCTTTTCTCTCTTCATTCTTGATTTACACTTGCCAAACTCTAATAAAAACAAAAGACCGTTATTCTCTCCCAACGTATATTTAAGAAAAATTAATATTCAAATAATCATATTCTAGTACATAACAAGTTCATAACAGTAGGCAGCTGTGGTGTGAAGTGGACTTTGACTTAGTGCATAATATTCATAAAACACTGATTGAATCAATCTTATCAGTTGTCTATAAGGTAAAAGGTCTTTCAGTGGTCGTGGAGCGTTAAGCGTATTCAATATGGGTAACAAATCATCTCTGTTGCTACGAGAAGAAGAAATCGCTCAACTACAGGAGGAGACTGGGTGTAAGTCACTGTTTCTCTCTATTGTAAATATTGAAGAAAATGTAGTCTCTTGAATTCCATTCCATACATACATTGTAACACAAAATAATTTTGAGAGCCATGCAATACAGTGACCTTTATGGCCCAGGCTAATTATAAACTATTTAGTAGCAAAGATGCAAATAAGTATGACACAATACAACATGCATTATAGGATTATTCGTTCTTTACTCCAACCAATCATTATCTTGGTTTACCGTTTTTCACTATGTAAAACAGTGTCCAAGGTTGTTCTGTGTGTTATATCTATCTACATTATACTAAAACAGTACAAATAGGAAACTTTTTACATTTTATAAATTGGTGTAAATAAAAACCCGCTGTTATACCTACACTTGTTATGCTACCAGCTGATTTTTATTACCTAGTCCATTTTAAGGTTGATTCTCTCATCCATTCACCTAGTGTTTTAGTACTCCTAAGAAGTAAGAAAGCTTACTTTTTAATTAGTTGGAAGGCCTACGAAGTCCAAATTTGGGCTTCTCATGGTCACTTTATCAACAATGTATCAGAAAAAAGGCTATCTTTGTTTAATTGTTTCCATTGTTTATTATGTTCTTTATTCTCCTGATCAGTCACACCAAACCAAATCGAGAGGCTGTACTCCCGCTTCACCTCACTAGACAAGAATGACTGCGGCACATTAGCCAGAGAGGATTTTTTGAGGATCCCTGAGTTAGCAATCAACCCACTGAGCGAGCGTATCGTCCACTCATTCTTTGCCGAGAGCCACGATGATCGAGTGAATTTTCTACAGTTCATGAGGGTACTGGCACACTTCCGGCCCATCAGGAAGAATAGGGAGAACAAGCTTAACAGCAGAGATGAGAAGTTGAGATGTAAGTGAACACAGTTGCTTAGTTTGTTTACTTAGTTTTATTTTCCCTTACATAAACATCGCTGGTTCAAGGTGTCATGAGAAAAGAGTTCCCGTTGAGACATAGGAGAGGCCTTTGCCCAGCAGTGGGACATTATTGGCTAATTCAATAAAACTACAATCATATGCATAAACTTATTTCTTATTATATTAGGTTTCCGTATCTCAAAAGCAAAAAATGGAACCCTCATAGGATCTTGGACCTGTATGTCTGTCTGTCTCAGCGAATTTGCTCTGAATCTAATGGACCGATTAAGTTGAAATTTGGTACATATATGACCCAAAGACATTCTGTGACCCAAAGACGGACGTGTAACTTAAATGAATTTTTAATATGGGGGTCATTTTTGGGAGGTAAATAAGAAAATTAAAAAATAAGATTTTCAAACTGTTTCGTGTGACATATCAAATGAAAGGGCTTGTTGCGAGGATCTCCAATATATATTTTTTTAATAAATACATTTAAAGATATTTAAGAACCTTGATGAAAATTGACCATTCCCCCCCTTATCTCCGAAACTACTGAGCCTAAAATTTTGAAAAAATACAGAGAATGGTTCTTCACTCATAGATTACAGGAAAACCTATAAGAAGTCTATGGTCTTAAAATAACATGGTAAATCTATCAATATTGTACGTACAAACTTATATTTGCAGTTGGAATGTATGGGAGAACATGTATTTCAACTACAATGTTAAGTTTGTTTGATATAACTATGGAACCCTTCATTGTGCGTAGTCCAATACTCAATTCCCGACACGTGCCTGGCTGGTTTTTTTTTATTTTGGTGCTGGTGTTAGTTGTAAGATTTATCTATCATTACTGTGTAGTTAGTAACAGTACTGGTACATACATTTTTATATTGAGGCAACAAAAGACAACAAAAAGTGATTTTACTACTACTAAAAATCATCATTATTCACCATTATTGAAGCCAGTCAATCCAATGATCAGTGAGTTTAATCAAATATACACAAGCAACCAAGTGTCAATGTTTGAGACCCCATAAGTTGAGTTTCATTAAATCAGAAAGCTAACTAATAATGTATTTGCAACTTGCAAGTTATTTTATTTTGAATTCCCTGCAAATATATTCAAAGTCAAAGTTATTTTAATTAGATTATAATAATATGGCACTTTAAAAACAATACAAAAACCTACTTTTTACCCTCCTTTTTGCTTCGCTGTAGTTGGTTAAAAAAATAATTGAATCTAGTTGCCCCTTCCAAAAGGTATTCAGTATAGAGATGTCCTCCAACCTGAATCCCCACTAAAAATATTGATATCCTTTCCATAAGTGAATTCAATTAATCAAGTTGAAGTGAGTCAGCTTCACCATTTGAACTTTGATTTATCTACCATTCATCTTGTGACTGTGTGATCACTAATCATAACAACAACATATAAATATGATGTTGAAATCACAAATTTATAGCTGTGTTATATGACCCATAAAAATTAAATATTAATGAAATGCACTTGTTTTGTCCGGCATTATTTATTCGCCCTCGTATAAAAAACAAAAGGACCGGTCAAACTGAGGCGAACTCCGCGGTCGTCTATTGTTTTAATACTATTTGCTCCATATTGAACACCTCCTTACCAGTTACACACTCGTGTCATTGATACAATCAACGGGAGCGAATTTCGTCCCGTATGCCGCGCGGGTATCAGCTCAGTTTGATCAGAGCATTACGTCAATAATATAAAGACCACATGACCCGCGCTAGTTATTTGCAACGATAACCTGGCCTTCCTCTTTCCCATGAAAAATTACTTTTTCCACCAAACCATAACTAAAGGCTTATATTTTCAGTTGCCTTTTCAATGTATGACCTGGACAATGATGGCATGATCTCGAGGGATGAGCTGCTCGCCATACTGCACATGATGGTCGGAGCTAATATCAGGTAACATTTACTTTATTTATACTTACTGGGTCTAATAAATCTAAACCCCGCAATATCGCCCGGAAAAGTATCTACACAATCGACTTGGCAGTATATAGAGTTGTTAATACTCTTTTAACTCAATGTAATTTATATTAAAAATGGGAGGAAAATTGCTAAAATAGCAGGCACGAAAATAGTTTTACAGCTCTACGTATATAAGTTCACACGGAAATCAAAACAAAACAACAATAAAGTACTTAGGTTTTAATTCAAATTATTATACACGATAAATCTAATAATTGATAGACATGGAAATTAGTTGTATTCGGAAATGCGATAATACCTGTGTCACAATGTACGTAACGATAGGATGCGGTCGGCGAGCATAAGGGCCAGACACGCACGTGAACACTAATCCACATGATAGGAAAAAGCCACTAAGTGACTTTTTTTAATGAGACTTAGCTGATTTCTCTTTTCATAATGATATTTTTTATATTAATTAGTGTATATTTAACATAACATAACATCACGCCTTGTTTCCCCGAAGGGTTGGGCAGAGGTGACCTTGTAGCAGGTTCACCCACATTAAACATACATATACATATAGTATATTAATTATATTATGCATATTTAATTTAACAAAAAATCCTAAATGATAAATGTAGGTATGTTAATCCTGTGCAATGATAACATTTATTAGTTAGGTACTCTAAATTTAAAAGATTAAAACGTATTTACGATTAAGATTAAAGTAGCACTTTCAATTCATTTGATAAAAACAGTTTCATTTCTTAGTGCATTTCCCGATCAACGTAGGATTGGAAAAATAATTATTGAAATTGAACCTTACGCGCCAGTTGCAATGAAGTTCCCTTGTAGCGTCATTACAAACTAGACTACCTAGGCAGTAGCAAAATCATTAGTAGTCACGTGTGACCTTAGCGATTAGGCCGTGAGTCCGTGACCTGTTGACACATACTTAACAGATAAACGTGAACATACTAGGATTAACGGATAATAACACAAACTGGCACTGTTCGAATCATTAAGATTTTAACCAAGTTCGAATAATTCACCGCCTTGTTATGAGCACTTCGTTTTACGTGTGGAATTCTGCCTACTCCCGCGAGTGGCGTTTGTTAAGAGTCGGTAGCACTGGTGCATTCATCCGCACCCGAGATAACGCCAAGAAATAACTTGGCAAATGCCCCATTTAAACATGGCATCAGCCCTAATTAAAATACCTTTTATTAATAAATTAAACCTGTACCCTAATTGCGTAACTTATTTTCGTAAACAATTATACCTAATTGGTTTCATTTAGACAGTTCAGCAACATTCGTTGCGTTATTTACGTTGTTGAGTAGATTTTTTTTCTGACTTATGAAGCAATGGATTAGCAATATGTTTCAAATCTAAACTGATTGTGTTGTATTACGCTAGGGTACTGAACTTATAATTATTACCTACAATCATAAACTCACGGCTTCCTATGAAATGCCTACCCCGGCAGAAACAACGGAACGCCACCTTTTTTTTTATAACTTCTCCCGCTCTGGGCGGAGCGGGAGGGCGTGTCAGACTCTTACTGACTAAAACACACCCGTGTTCCTTCGGTTGCCCTGTTGCCGGGGGCCACGATCTCCCTTTCGGTTTTCTTCGCAACCCCGGCAGGCATCGGCCCTAGCGGACCCCGTCAATTCTGCTGACATCTCTTTGAGGCGCGCGTGGAACACAACGCGCCGTCGACCCTGGCCTGGTCCTTATCGGACGGTGAGCTACCCATTGCTCACAGTCCGCAAGCCCGCGCCTACGGTGGCCGGAAATCGGCTTGCGACTCCCGACGCCCTGGGCGTCTCCTGCGGTTAGGGGCGTGAGGGCGCGAAATTTGCCTCTCCCTCACGCGTTCCGCCTCCTCCTTCGCGAGCATTACCGCTTCGCCGAAAGAGGTGACGGCCTCCCATTTCCTCTCGTTCCGTACCATGGCCTGAACCAGGGCCGGACGCGAGAGATCACCGTCGCCGATCGCCTCCACGAGGACACGGCGATGCTCCGCCCAAGCTGGGCAGACTTGTCCTCCGGGCGATCCACCCAATGTAGTTAATATAAGTCTGAAAACGCCAACCTGTCTTGATCTTGAGCAAGCGTGTTGATTAATGCTCGTGCTTTGCCTGCATAAGAAAATATTTTTTCCCTGCAGTGTTATTAGTGTATATTTCGATGTACCAGTCTATTATAACTTACCCTATCACTGCATGGGAGGGCCCGCTTCCAAGACTGTTCTTATTATTTTAGAGTGCTTTTCTTAAGCTAATTAGTTATAGGAGATTTAGATACCCCACTTACTTATTATACTCGGAATTACCCGTCCTTAGAGTAATTATTCATCAAAGACAATTTAACTGAAGACAAAAATACACCTGACTTTACGACAAGGCGTGATATTATTTACTCAATGCCTTACTGTAAATAATAAGCTGTTATTTTTTTCTTTATTTAATTTTTAAACGTATTAATCATATTTTTAAATATTCATATAAAAACAAAAAAATAAACATTTAAAAATATAATAAATAGTATCCCACCGGTGTCGGGAACAGGGTCCAAGCTACCGGTGATCAGGGCTCCTGAGAGAGGAACCTCCTGACGATACTGGCCGTGTCCAGGAGTACCGCTTTCTGGATCAAGCCCTTGATCCAGCTGCCTAACGAGAGCCTCTTCAGGTGTTGGTCGAGGCTCTTGGCTATTATGCCATTAGCCGTCACGACTATCGGCACAATGATTGCTGTATCCACATCCCACATGTCGACAACCTGGCGAGCCAGGTCAAGATACTTAATCTGTTTATCTTTTTCAGCTTTCACGAGGTTCTCGTCATGCGGGACCGCTATATCAATAATCATTGTACAACGCTCTAATCGATCTATCACCACTATGTCTGGCTTATTGGCAACAATAGTCCTGTCAGTGATGATAGATCGATCCCAATACAACGTAATATTGCCATTTTCGAGGACTGGGTCGGGCACATATCTATAGTACGGTACTTCCGATTCCACAAGACTGTATTTCAGAGCAAGTTGCTGGTGGATAATCCTGGCTACAAGGTTGTGCCTATGCAAGTAGTCTCCGTTAGCCAGACGAGAACAGCCAGAGATAATGTGTCGGATTGATTCCCCGGGCCGGTGGCATGCCCGACAGATGTCAACCGTGCCGTCCTTCACAATATATTTCCGGTAGTTGTTCGTCATCATAACTTCGTCCATAATCGCAAAGACAAAACCTTCGGTTTCCCCAAAGAGTTCACCGAATCGCAACCAGGATACGGACGCTAACAGGTCTACATCGGGCCCATGTAAGGCCCGGTAAAAGCGTCCGTGAAGCTCTTTGCTCTGCCATACCTCTCTGCGGTCATTAGTATCTAATACTATAGGTTTGCGCCAGTTCTCGTTAGCTAAGGATAGCGGGGGTGAGGCCATTGTCCACTGTGACCACTTGTCGGCTTCTAGGAAGTATTCCCTGAGACTGCATACCTCACGGTTGTGCAGGGTCTTAGCATTTAAGAAGCCTCAACCTCCGCACTTCCGCGGGATATACAGTCTCATCACCGATGAGCGTGGGTGATGCATCCGATTTGCGGTCAGCAGTGTGCGAACCCTCCTATCCAGGGCGTCAAGTTCCGTCTGAGTCCATTTGAGTATGCCGAAAGAGTACATCAAAACCGGCATGACCCAACCGTTGAAGGCGCGCACCTTGTTTCCACCTGATAAAAGACTATTTAATACTTTATTCAGGCGGTTAAAGAAGCGCTCCTTCAGCGATTGCTTCATGTCAGCAGCGTTGACACCTAACGCTTCCGACATACCCAAATACTTTTAGGTTTCGGTTGAGGAGAGGGATCTTAGGTGTATGGAATCCGAGAGGTGAGTTCCCACGGATTCCACGATCTCCCCTCGTTTTACATGCATCACCGCACATTTGTCCACACCAAATTCCATCCTGATGGCGCTACTGAAAGTTTATTTATTTATTTAAACATTTATGCACACACATATAAACAGACAAGAAGAAAGGAACAGAAAAATGCTTTTTTTTTGCTTTTTTGCTTTCTGTTACCTTCAGTATTATTATTGTAATATCAAGCTGGTATTATTATTATATTTATTAATTCCAGTGAAGAGCAACTAACAAGCATCGCCGAACGCACAATCCTGGAAGCTGACACCAACAACGACCAGATGATCTGTTTCGAGGAGTTCTGCCATGCCCTCGAGCGGACAGATGTCGAGCAGAAGATGTCCATCCGTTTCCTCAACTGACCTCCGCACTCCTGAACCGAATACATTAAGTACATGCTGATGTTTTTGCTGGCCCTCATCATGTACGGGCTCTTCAATAAGAAATGATGCTACAAATGTATAAACAATGCTTAATGTGTATATGAGTGATTAGTTAAGTGTTTTACAGTTTTTTATTAGTTTTTAAGAGATTATTTTATGCAGAAAATGTTAGATGGGTTTTTTTTTTTTCAGATAGTCGATTAACTTGGTAATCTGTGTGATTTTTATGTATTTATAAAATCACACAACCTTTGCACATTACATAATACATTAGGAATTCTCCAATTTACTAGGCCTACTTTAAAAGTTAGTTTTGGACTACAAAACAATTGAAGTTAAGAAGTAGATTATTAATTTTGTACAAATCCTGAAGCAACAGTTGAGTTTGAGCCAAAATTATGACGTCGTAAAAAGTAGGCCCATTGTTCTCGGCGCGTCAAGCGAATGTGATGTTCCTTTGTTTGTTTTACTTTCTCGTGATTGGTTTAGTATTGACAATGACTTGTGATAAAACAGGGATGTATGTAATGATATAAGCTATTGGAAAGTATTCTAGGATTAGAGGTGAAAATCAAAACCCTACGACCGCATGATCTTAAATTTTTTTAGAAGAATTATTACCCCGATTCCAGCACGCATGACCACAATAGAAACGGGTTTTGTCGACGGAAGAATAGACAAAATGACAGATAAACAATCACAATCTGTCATTTTGTCTATTCTTCCGTCGACAAAACCCGTTTCTATGGTTGTCATTTACGCGTGCTGTAAGACTCCCTTATTCGTTTATGTTTAGAAGCACCGTACTCGGTCCGCCAATTAAGGCAGCCCGCAGAGTAGCATTGTATAGTGTTTTATAAAGTTGTCTAAACCTGCATAGTAGCTACAAAAAGGGTAGGTAAATCTTAGCCTTACGGATATTAATCTTATATGAATAAGGGAGTTATTTAATAAAGTGTTTAACGGTTTATCTAGAAAATTAGATAGTACTGTTCGCACTATAGTGTTTCGCATTTATGAACTACAAATAGACTTGTTGACAGCACATACATAGATGTTCTCAAACATAGTAGCATTTACGTCCAATAGTAGATGGAAACTTTTGAAAATTGTTCTTTAGATACAGTTATAAATAGTCGCAGAAATGTGTAGGGAGCGTAGCTGTTGATGCTAGTTTCTCTTGCAATACCCAAATATAGCATAATGTTTATTGTAAATTAACCATTTTTTTGTTAAATGTTATTGGGTTGTATTATGAATTTTGTTTACTTGTAAGTTCATATTGAATTCGTCACCTGTTTTTAATTAATTATGTTTCTATTATTCCTGTTTTTTTACGGATAACAGAGCTATATGTATAAGAGGTTTATTTATTTTACGTGTATGTAGGAAAATTATGTTTTAATTTAAAAGTTATATATATAGTGTTTCACGTTGGTGTCTAGAAATTAGGAATAAATATTTTTTGTACAAAATGTAGTATTATTATTTGTTAAAAATGAGAAATATTTACACACATTGTTCCCAAGGGATATAAAGAATAAAAGTATATTTTAAAACAAACACCTAATATTTCATAAACATTTTTAATTTCATATAATTTACATAGTATTGTAGAAAATTATTTTAACTTAATTTCAAAAACAATTTGGAATTCCACATGCGATATATAAATTCAGAACTGATACTATTAGGACTACACCTGTGTATAGCTACATATTATAAAATAAAATGAATAAAATTATATATTATACTAAATCATAAGATACACAAGCCCAGTACCAACCGTATTATAAACCCAAGCTGAAGATGATAAAAATGCCCACATTATCGACCGTCGTGATATAATACTGTGATGGTGAAAATAATTAAATTCTATCATCAACCAAGCTATTTCCTAAGTTTTGAGCATTCTTCCAGTTTATCCAGACGGCAAAATACCACAGCTACTATTGAGGAATATCGTTAAAATAAATGTATAACTATAATAGGTAAATAACTGACGAAATGTCGTACTATACACTTGTGCCTACCCCTCCAAGATATACAGTTGTGATGATTTTCATACAAACATTTCAGTACATCTACATAGGACTTAACCTTTCAAGACTCGTCGAATCTCAAGAGAGTCAAGAGGAATAGATGATTATACCCGTTTTCTGAATGTGGAACTTGTCAAATTCTACTTAAGCGTAACTAAAACCCGTTTTACACACGCGTTTTTTTTTTTCATGTAAAACTACGACTGATTCGCCGTGTGTAGGTACGGTCGTCTCCGTGTTGTATAGCTCACTATGGAAGTTGGTTAATAGACACGGCGGCGGCACTACGGCACGGCGCCGACGCCGTATACCATACAAGCATACAACTGTTGGTTTGCCGTGTCATACAAGCTCACACGATTATTCTGCGGTACCGTAAAGAAACCATGCCGTGTACAAAGGGGTTTAAGGTGATAACTTCAATGTAGCCCGTCAAATTCGAAGTTTCGTTCGTTTTTTGCTGTTTTTTAATTTTGCGGGCTTTAACTTTAAGAGGTTTATCTTATAAGTTAACAACGTCGTAAATAGCTGTCAAATAATTATCTGTTTTGATTAATTTAGCAATATTACTGTATGGAATTAAGAAATGTGGCTAACTAGCGAACTAAAATATTGATTATGAAATGCAATAATTAATATCGAATACCGAATATTTAGTTTTAGATGTAAAAAAAGTATTTGGAAACTTTCCAAATGGCTTTTTTACGCCTAAAATTGTTACAACATAAAATTCAGTGTTATATTTGCAATTCATTATTAATATTCTAGGGAACTAGTTAGCCACATTTCTTATTTCCATACAGTAATATTGCCAAATTAATCAAAAGAGCGAAATATTAGACATCTATTTGCGACGTTGCCCACTTTCAGAATAAACGGTCTTATGCTAAAGTAGTGTTTGTGAAGTTCTCAATTTGAATCTCTCAATTGTAAAATCGGGCGTAAGGCTTTCTAGGTAAATTAAAACCTAATAGCGATCAGTTCTGAAAGTAGCGAGACTCCATATTGTTTCCCTAAGCTGTTGAAGACACGGCTAGCTTCTTGAGATGCTCCATGAATACTTGCAAGGACACGTCGTCTGTCAACACGGGGGCGCCACCGTCCTGTAAATATATGAAGTTTGTATGAGCAACTTGAATGCTATGGAAAATGGCCACCACCAGGATCAGAGTAGAATTCAAGTTGCACCACATTGGTGAATATACAGTGTTAGGGATATGGACGCTGAAAACTGTTAACATTTATTCAGTACATGATTCGTGACCCACTAGTGTAGAAAAAGTTGCAAAACAACAAAATGGCGGTTCGATACATATTGACTGTGTAGGTTTTGTATTTTAGATTTTTTTACGCTGTATCATTAGCTGAATTCGTGGTAACAGTTTGCTGGTCGAAGTCCCTTACACTGTGTAGGTATAACATTTGGAACACACTTCAATATTCATAGCTACAGTTGGAAAAAACTGTTCATTAAGCAGTCTTTATCTTTCTGCATAGTTTTTAAGCGAAACATCTGCCAACTTTTTAGTGTTCCGTACCCGAAGGGTTCCAAACGGAACCCTATTACTAAACTTCCGCCGTCCGTCCGTTTGTCTGTCAGCGAGCTGTATGGGCTATATCTCATGAACCGTAATAGGTAGACATTAGAAATTTTCACAGGTTGTGTGTTTTTTGCTAAATATATTAATTACAGTGGTAAACCCCTTCGTGTGATTCGTGTGCGAGTCAGACTGACACCCAATGTCAGTCTGACTCGCACACGAAGGGGTTTCTGAATCTTCTTTGGGCATTTTTGAGATGGGACTAAACAATTGATTTTGCGACACTGTTACGACACCAGCTTTTGACCATTAAAACGACATCAACGCACGATAAATTATTTTCTGCACAACAAAATTGTTCAAGTTTTCACTTCTGTCTGCACTTCCGGAGTGCCACTGTTTTTTTTTTTTTTTTAATTATAAGGCAGCACTCCATGCACTGGTTTACCCATGAATTCGAAAACGTAGTGGGCCCATTGTATCAAGGCATTTCGGTCTGGTAGCCCCCTTGTTGCTATGGAATTTGAAGTGTGTTCAACATCACTGAAACCCAGATTATATCACAAAAAGAGAACACCAGCATATATGTTGTTGTTCTCAAAGAATGACTGTGTAGAAAAAGTTAAAAAAAAATCCTTGTCGTCTATATCATCATTAGAATAATGAACACAAAAAATCAACATTCAAGGCATTTTAAGCGTAATGTTAGTATTTTTAAAAGCACTGATTAAATCGGTTTCTTCTTGATAAGCAAAAACGCAAAGCATGTCTGTGTTAGAAATTTTCCTACTAATAGTTTGTTAAGGAGCGATTTTACAATCTTCAACGTTTATTTGAAAAATGAAAATTGCAGGTTGACAGCTTTTGTGTAGAAAATATGTTAAACCGCCATACTTATTCTTGACATAAATAAATTCTTCACAAAACCGATAAATTCTTCCAAATGACAGATTGTGATTGTTATCTGTCATTTTGTCTATTCTTCCGTCGACAAAACCCGTTTCTATTGTAGTCATGCTAAGCTTGCAAATAAAAGTTATCTGACTACTGAAAATTGACACTAAAGAAAATACCTAAATTGCTATGACAACGAAAATGGGTCATTAGAACGTTTGCAATCTAACTGCTCATATACAAGAGCGGCGGTATTTGAGCACTAAAGCGTGAATTTAATTAGATTGTGTCAATTTAAACCATTATCATTAGGCCACGTCCTATTTCAATAGGACTCGGGATTGGACGGTAAAATTTTTTTTTTTTTGAAACATGACTGTTTAAATACAGGCTAAGTTTTTAACCAATGCGCAAACTTAAACACGTGAACAACTTTTACTATGTCCATAGGACCAAACCTGAAATCGCGAAAAAAATATCAGCTGTTCCCTACATCTTGACTTGTGTCTTTGTGTCGCGCCTGTTTGAAAGAGCCTTTATGCGAACATAAATGTAGGGAACAGCTGTTTTTATTTTTCGCGATTTCAGGTTTGGTCCTATAGTAAAAGTTGTTCATAATGATAAGTCACGTGTTTAAGTTTACGCACTGGTTAAGAAAAAATCCTGAATGTATTTTTTTTTTAATGTTGGCTTGCGTTGCCAAGACTAAAAATTTTTTTTTTATTAAATTCTCATTTTTTATTTATGGAATACTTGGTATGTGAAGTTATATAGGAACGTTACACTAGTATGATTGTTTTGAATTTATTTTTACATTCATAATAATTTAGGAAAACTGCAAAAGAAGCGCAAAGGCAGTTGACGATCACCAGTCTAAATATTTTAAAAATAAAAATGCGGGGAAAATAACAGTGACAAAGTTACAAAAAGAGCGAGACATTTTAAAATATTTCCAGTGACCATGCGTAGAGTAAGAAACAAACTGCTCGTAAGGGCGCAAAGCTTTCTTAAATTAAAACTGCAGCATTAAAAAGCCAACACCAATAAAAAAAAGATAAAAGTCACTACCGCTGATGGAATCGGCATCGCCTGGATTTCGCCATAACAATGATGGAACAAAAAAAAAACAAATCAAATTCACACCATGCTTGATGGTATTTTGTCACACCATGCAAATTTTGAATCACTACAAAACTTTTGCATAATAGAACAAGGCTGAACGCCATGCATTTACAATACAGTACAACAACAAATTAATATTTTAATTGACTAGTACAATCATCTTATGAAAACGTTGACCACTTTTGACCCTATGTCCAGCTGTACCCGTCTTTATCAATTTTTGCCGTTCTAAGTATGGTAAAGGTTTTCATAGGCCGACTGAACAGATTAAATGTGAATGTGACATCTAACTTTACAAAAGCATGGTTCTGTACTCACCCCTCCATAAGCGTACATGTTGTTGTGTGTCTGCGAAGGATTCACCTTCGACAGGAGGAACCGGGCCTGCAACAGACAAACACAAATTTTTAACACCATTTTTATCTGAACAGCCAGTAAAATTGTTGACTGCTGATCATTAGATTTCTGACAGACACACCTTCCTGCACAAATTCCGAAAGTATGGGATTCTAGACTCTAAAAACTTATTACAGAGAATCTTTTATCAGCACAACATTTTGTAACGGTAAAAAAAAACACCATCGCAGTTACTGTAATGCTTTTCTGTTTTCGCGTTTTCGTAACACTTTCACTTCAAATATTTGTATCGAGACTTTTCAAGTTTCTTATTTTAGGAGTTAACTAACACGGCGTCGCCACCTGCAAAACAAGCTACGTATCTACGATAGCGCCGGCCACCAGTCGCCTATTCTTTTCCGCCGTGTTCCGAACCTTGTTGGCCAAAACAATGAAAACGTTCAAGTATTCACAGCGATAACGAAATGTGGTGCCGAACTATATTGACTGCAGTAGTAATATCATGTACGTTCAAACGTGAAATAATCGTACGCGCCGACGGTCAGGGCCCACAACGTTTAGTCCAGATAAAAGGTTCCAATAACACTCAATTAAACATTAGGTTTATATTACTAACCCATTAAACGGTCTCATGTCTAACATAAGTCATAACCGGTTGTTTGTGAAAACGTGTGCCATTAAAATGTGATAGTTTTCAGATGTAATATGTATGTTAATGTGGAGTGGATTGCAAAAGGATGATCTGGATGCTAACACTTTGGAGAAACTGAGCCGATACAATGTAAACATCGATGATATGAACAATAAGTAAGTGTTGTTACTTTATCAAGAATGCAGTACAATGTGCATTTACATAGGTATACTGCACCTGGCTAGCTATTAGAACATTTGTCTTTTTTTCGAAAGTAGTTAATTTCCAAATATTTTTCTAATTCTCTGTTTGAAATCTAAAAACATCTACATTTACAATTGTATAATTTAATTTAGAATAATGTAAACTAGAACTGTAAACTTTAAACGGTAAGTTCCTTTTTAGACAACAGCGCCAAGAATGTTTGTTAGACCACGTTACAACTGAAGTACAAAGAGAAGCATTGAGAACCTCCACTACCATTGAACGTGAGTACCCAATTCATAATAAATTCGTTCAATATAAGACTTTCCGCTGATGATATAGGGTCTTAGAATTTTAGAAAGATTGTCAACTACTACAAATCACTTGTAAAGACTTTCCGCTGATGATATAGGGTCTTAGAATTTTAGAAAGATTGTCAACTACTACAAATCACTTGTATTCCATGGTGTAATCACACGAGTAAATAAGAATTGAGTAAAAATTAAATACTTTTTCAATCTCAACCACCTGTAACTAACCCCCACTATAGCGAGGGTTATTTAGTACAAGTGTATAAATGTAACCAAAAAAAATATTTTTAGGTGTTGAAAATGATGTCACTGTTGGGATATATCCAAAAATAGGAATGCTATTGGCAGCAAATTTTATAGATAAAACTGTCGTTCATAATGAAGCCAATATGAATAAAACAAAAGACTACATTGATCAAGTTCCTGTAGTCGCCCAAAAAAAGCCTGATTTAGGAAATGCAACAAACGTTGAAGGAAATAAGGGTATAATAAAAATAGAATACAATATTCAGAACCAACCAGATGTAGAAAGCGTGATGAACTTTTGGACGAAGCTCACACGTTATACTACGAAAGTTGTAACTACACTTCCAACCACAGTTGTGGCACCCGTTACTGCGACTGCACAATTAGAAACTCATAGAGCGAGGAACAATACTGCAACAGTACAAGCAGAAACTCATAATAATGAATATGTTCACTCTCGAGAAATGGAATATATCAGTAGAATTTTGGCAGAATACTTGGCAAATCAAACTGTTCCTACTACAACTCAAAAAGTCTCCACGAAAGAAGTATTTCCAAATTATGTACCAATCAAATATTGGGATATATCAAGTAAAGCTCCAGTCGAAATACCGAAAGTAAATGAGCAAAGTAATGAGATAAACAAAATAAATAATGCTACACAAGATGATTTTCACTCGGCTATGGTTGTTTACAATTCTTTGCTAGACGAAATGAAAAGCATGCCATTAAAAGTTACGTATGATAGTACTCAACTTCTTAAAAGGTTACAAGAAACGCCGTCTAGTCAAATCCAGAGAACGGAACCGAAGGTCAGAGAATCAAAGCCAGTTAAAAAGAATAATCCAATAAGAATCCTTCAAAGATTTCTCCAAATGAAGAGTGACCTTTTTAATAATGGAGTACTAATTCCTGAAACCGAAACTAGCACTGAAACTATCAAGTTATTTACCAATAAAAGCAATGAAAACCAAGATAAAAGTGAATCATTCCTATTCAAACTTTTTCAAAATATGAGTGATGTAAATAGAAATAACGTCAAAAACGATCAATCTACAAGTGCATCACTAAAGGCTGAAACATGGGAACCAGTAACTCTAAGTAACGAAGAGATAACCAAGGAATTCAAGGCTTCAGCAATAAGTAAAAAAGAGACTAGACAACTGCAAAATTTTAACACAAATGATAATCGAATTGAAGTTATACCACCAGACATAAAGAAATGGAAATTATATAAAAAATCTGAAATTGAACATAAGGTGTCGCGGTTTCAAGCCGTGTTACCATCAATAAAATACTCGAAACAAAACAAAAATTTGGAAACTACTAACAATGAAGTAATAGGAATGCTCACAGACTTTAACAAACAACAACAAAATGAGAGTACCGAGTGGTTTGTTGCTAAAAAAGCTATCGTTAGCCAGCAGCCAGCAAAAATAGAAAAATTTCCTCGAAATCAGTTATTTAAAATGAAAAATGATACATATAAAGCAGATTCAGGTATTATAAACAATATTACACAACATTCAAAAGACTTTAATGGTAAACAAATTAAGAAGGCACTGGTGCTCCGAAAATGGGAACCAACTCATGATACAAAAAAAATTAAAGCCATTCAAGAAATGATAAACAATTTTGATCGAGATAACCAACAACTTACACTGGCTAATGAAAATATTTCGAAAACAACTCAAAATTTCAATTCGATGAACATGTCTGATCTTCAAGCTATACCAGCTAGCATTATTAAACAGATCGCGGACAAAGTAAAGCAAATGGTGTTGAAGGATATTGTAGAAAACGTCACTACTACGACAATGGGAACTACTTCGTCTAGGAATTCCACGACAGTAGCTCCTAGTACAATATCTTCTACATTGGTGACGACAATTACATCAGGTAAGAACTATGAAATATTATTTTGCATACTTAAAAGTATTTTAAAAATCTGTCTGTGTAAAAACTTGAAATGCATTCCATCAAAAAACAATATACGGTCCAACTGTATATGAACTGCACGACAAATGTTTCTCAGTAGCGACTCGGCATTATACTATAAGCAGCTGCACATTTATTTAGCCATGTGAAGTCCAAAAAGGGACAGACCATTTTCAATAACTCTTTTACATAAATGCTTTGTGCACATGCAGGTCCATGACAAAACGATTACTCCAATTTCAATATGATCAATTTAATATTTTCAGAAAAATCATCGACGTCGCTTCAGACAGAATTTACTAAAGCAAACCAAGTCATGCAAAAACTGATGGAAATATTTAAAGAGTTGAAAGCAATGAAGGACACTGCAAAGCTGACCAATCAGATACCGCCAAATACTACCACTGTGAGTAATGACACGACGAGACTTCCCCAATTGCATATACAAGCATACCCAGAAACAGTAGCTGCATTGAACCCGTATCTTATGCAAAACCCTCCTATTTTCAAGCCAATTCAGACAAGCTCCTATAATCATGGAATAGTCCCAGAACCTATAAGTTCTGCAGTCAACCCGCCACAAAATAAAGTTCCACAAGACATGCTGCCACCGTTAAACGTGCAGCCCACCAAGGATTACCACTTAGGTGCAATCACTATTCAGACCAATTCGGACGAGATCGCACCACTAGCTATACAAGTATCGAAGCCATTGAAGCATATGAACCAACACATAGTTTTAACTACCAAACGAACGGTCGATAAACAAAGAGAAGAACGGGAACGGAATAGTATAAAACATATCGATGAAAAATTCCGATTCCCAAACGCATACAGAAATCACAGAGAAAAAATTGAAGTTCAGTCTGATTTACCGAAACAAGTTCGATTAGCAGAAAAGAATGAAATTAGAGACCGATATACGGGTAGTAGGTATGTGGACAGAGAAAAGCCGTTGTACAATCATGTGTATCACGAAAAGGTTCACAATATAGAGAACACACACCCCGTTAGGTCAAGATTCCCGGAGTTACATTATCCGGGAAGATTAAGTTACTTGGAGCATGTAAGTCGACCAAGAGATTCGAGCTATGAGGATTTAAGCCACCCTAGAGGATACAACAGACCTGGTTTAAATGGACTAGGGAATCACCAAAACGGAATAAGACACCACCCAGGATCGTACGGCCATTCTGAATACGATCGCCAACCGCGGCACGGAGCAACAAAATTCCATGAGAAATTAGAAAGAATCGAGAACTGGCCTCGGTCAAGTACTTGGAGAGATTTCCAGTCGCGCTCAGACAGCAGTAACGATGAAATATCCGCTAGACAACAGATGCCCTTGGTGAAGGTCAAACAGCGGATGAAGTACGATGACACACACTTCACGAACTTTCTGAAGTCCCAGCAGAAAGTGACGGACATGTTGGAGAAGATACTCGCAAATAATGTTAAGAATAGTGGCCCACACAGTGTTGAGACACCGTAGCGTTGATGATATATATTTTAGGAATAAATATGTAGTTAGAAAAAATTTGTTCTTATATGTGACATCATCATTAGAAACTCTACCAATAAAGTAGTTAGCGCGACTGCGTGAGTTCGATCTCCCGGAAGAGCACTGTGATTGAGTTTTCCCATTAGAAATTTCACAGTAGCAGCCCGGATTCTTGATTTTTCCCAGTAAACAGCAATAGGCTTATCCCTGGGACTTAAAAATAACTGGTGAAATGTTGGTAAGCTAAACACCTTTGCCTACCCCCATCGAAATACATGCATTATGTTATGGTGGCATTTCACATCGCTATTCGCGTTCGCGTATTCGTCTTATTTGGCCAAATACGACGCTGTGAAGTTACTCTATTTGCCCATTTTTCACGAAAAAGACGAATACGCAAATACACGAACACTCGTATCCGCCGGTTGTCGGTTTTTGGTCACTATGAAAGGATTGCGAATATACCGAGTAAGTTGGTTTACCGTCCACACATGGCTTACTCAGTACAGTGCGGTGTTGGTACGCGTAACATGTATTGGTAGTTAACATAGAGGAAATAATAAGTCACTGCTGCCGTCAACACGTCCATCTTTGCGCTCAGATTAGCAAAAAAAAAAGCAAAAATATTCTTGAATGTTCTTGTGTGTTTAAGTTATTCGGACTTCTACACTATACAGGGGTGGCAGGGCCAACGACGCGAAAACTGTTACCATGGATTTAGTACATGATTCTGAACCCCCTGCGTTGAAATTATTCGTCGGTTATTTAAAAAAAAAGTGGCACTCCGGGAGTGCCGACAGAAATGAAAACTTGAAAAAAAATCGGAACCGCGGTAATCGATGCGTTGATGTCTTTTACTCCACGCACCGCAGTAATCAACGCGTTGATGTCTTTTTAATGGGCAAAAGCTGGTGTCATCACAGTGTCGTGAAATCAATGGTTTAGTCCCATCTCAAAAATGCCCAACGCGCCTATAGAAATTTTCACTTCAAATTTTTTACATTTTGGCCGCGTAGGTATTGCACTTTTCAGCAGATTTTTTTAAAATAACTGACGTAAAATTTTATCGCACGGGGTTTCAGAATCATGTACTGAATCCATGGTAACTGTTTTCGCGTCGACGTCCCTGCCACCCTGTATAGCCGAATAAAACACAGTAAAAACCGCTCGATGTGAAATGCCACCATTATGTGTGAAAGTGTATCTGAGAGAGAGAAGGTGCATCAGACCGTAGGTATGTCTGCTGGCAGTACAGCTAAATTGAACCTATTTAGCGCAACCGTAAGGCACAGAATATAATTTTTATTACACTTTACTTTTGTTTTACCGTGTTCCTTTATGTCGTGCATTCGCACACCCTGACAGGCAAGGAATATTGGGGAAGCGCGTATGGTAAAACGTTGGGAACCTGTTTTATGTACCGTAGCTAAATAAACTATGTTCTTTCTGGCGAGGCGCCGTGCTCAGTATCGATGTGCCGCGGCACTGGGAACCTGCTCTGCAGTTGCGCGAACCTCTCGTATTGTGTTACTTTATGTACTGTGGCTAAATAAACTATATTTGTTTGCTTTATTACCTGTGAGCCGCCATGCTCGGTGTCTATGTATCGCGGCACTGGGAACCTGCTCTGCAGGATCTCCTGCGCGTCGTCGACGGGCGCACGCAGCAGTTGCGCGAAGCTCTCATACTCCGCCATATCTTGGTAACGGAGCTCACGCCATTGTGCTATTGTCTGTTGGAGGAAGGTCAGAGTTTTAGGGTGTTTTATAAGGCAATGTAAACTAAAAATACGCTCATTTTTATAGGGATTATATAATGTATGTCTTGAATTAAATATAGTAAAGCATAAACTACAAAATTAACTTTAGTCTGGTATATAATTAAAGACGAAAAGGTTTTACAAAAATGGCCCAAAAACACAGCTTATCATCTGCCTAGCCTTTTCCCAACTATGTTGGGGTCGGCTTCCAGTCTAACCAGATGCAGCTGAATACCAGTATTTTACATGGAGCGACTGCCTATCTGACCTCCATAACCTAATTACTAGGTAACACGATACCCCTTGGTAAGACTGGTTGTCAGACCTTTGGGCTTCCAACTACCCGTATCGACTGTCACAGATCTACAAATGACAGCCGGGACCAATGGCTTAACGTGCTTTCCGAGGCACGGAGGGGTATTGTTATGTAAAGATGGTCACCCATCCACGGACCAACCGCGGCAAGCGTAGCTTAACCTGATCGATCAACCCGTGCAGCTATTATTACTTAGCCACAAACCGAAAAACACAGCTGCAAGATATAAAATCTCTCTATCAAAAATTTAAAAAAACAAACAGCATCAGCACGCATAACATGACCACAATAGAAACGGGTTTTGTCGACGGAAGAATAATCACAAATCTGTAATTTTGTCTATTCTTCCGCCGACAGAACCCGTTTCTATGGTGGTATGCTACGCGTGCAAACGCAGGATTACGTTTTGACAATAAGTGTATTTATTTTTAATAATTTTTAGACTACATTTTATTTCTTCTTTAAAAATCATCTTCTCGAATATATCTATACAAATAAATAAAATTGAAGTCTGTTTGTAATGTCAAAATATCAGCTTTTTCTAAATGCATAATAAGAAAGTATTTACGGTACTTATAACAAAAAACTATTTTTAAAAGTTTTATCTGTCTGCTGTCTGCCTGTTTGTTCCAGCTAATCTCCGAAACGGCTGGACCGTCTTTGAAGGGACTTTCACTGGCAGATAGCTGATGTTATAAGGAGTAACTAGGACTTCAAAACCTTACCTCTCCATGATAAATAAGTATTTGGAAGAATGTGTCCATAAGTAGGATGCGGTCAGGCTGTATAGACGACGTGTCCAACAACACGGGCTCCGGGGGACCTCCGAAGCTGTATGAGTACAGGATCGGCTGGATCATGATGAGGGACTGGGTCAAGTCCTCACGCATCAGCATGTGTCTGTGGGAAACGAGAAAATGTGGTAAATTTTCACGGAAATTATTCTACCGGTGTCGCATCGGCAATGTGCTAATGGGTGCATGCAGCGGTAAAAATAATGGACGTATTTAAAGTTAAGGTAAAACATTTTAAATTTGTTTACGTGAAAAAGAGTTTAAAAAATTGGAACTTTGACCTTCTAAAATATAGTATTATAACATGTATCGCAATATTTTTTGTAAAAAAAAAAACATCGTCATGTCGAAGAGTAAAAGTGACTCTCGGCTTCGTTAATCATCTTTTGACACCCGTTTAGTCAGTAAGTGGAAATACAGGGGCGTAAGAATTATAATTGTTTCTGTGAGTGACAGAGATAGAGCTATGCAGGACGCATAGCACTACCCTTTTTTCGCAAAGCCCAAATTTCAGATGATCAATATGTCAGAATAACTAAACGTCTTTAAGAATTCCAGAGTAAGTTGATAAAGATACTTTACCTATAGAAGGTGGTCTCATCGGGCGAGTTGTTGAACACTTGTAGGAACTGCGAGCGACGCAGGTGGTACATGAACTGCGGGTACAGGCTGAAGTTCTCTGATAGACGGAAACTGTTAGGGTCGTCTTTGCCATACTCGCCGAATTTCTGGCACTGCAAATAAAATGGTTTGTTAATAAGATGTAAGAGTTGTTAGGCTTTGTGCTAATGGGAAGAAATAAATTCTAAAAAAAAATCTGTAATATCGATGTTATTAAAATAGTGGGTTTCATAACGGAACACTACCTTAGATTTAATATAAATGTGCTGGTGCTTCAGTGATATTTATATATGAATATATTTAAAATTTTATATTATGAATATATTTTAAAAATGGCACCATATTTTCTCCTTGGAAAAAACCTATGTCTATCCATCTATCGATTTCCACATTTACAAAATATGCAAGAGATTATAATTCAAAAGTTCATGGATTTTTTAAGTGAAAATTTCTTTAGGCGCGTTGGGCATTTATGAGATGGGAAAAAACATTTAAACTTGCGACACCGTTACCGACACCTCATTTTTGTAAATGCGATTGTGCTCTTTATTTATATTACTTACGGATCAATGTTATATGCAAGTATTTTTTACTTTAAAGGCTTTGGCAGTATTTTTGTTTAGTTTTCACTTCTGGGAGCACTCCCGGACTGCCAGTATTTTTTTTTTCTTGCGGGCCTTCGCGCATTACACTGTTGTTGTTATAACATTATATTTACTTCTTGTTTTATTTGTATTTGTGTTGTACGAAATGTTGCCAGACAAGTCATAGTCTTTACTTCTTTCTTTCACCCCCTTAATACATACCAGTCTAATCAGCATCCTATCGAGCCAGCGCAGTACATCGGGCCCGTCCTCCAGCTCGGCGCGGTACACCACGAGGCGCGCCATCACCACGGCCGCCGCCTCCTGGTCGAAGCCGGCCGATATGTGGTGCAGGCTTACTGCGGCGTCGCCCCAGCTGGTGGAAAGAAGCGAGGTTTAGTCCCGCCAGGCGACACTGAAGGGCGCTTGCATCACAAATCACTAAACGCGTTTAGCACTAAACGTATTCAAAACAGTTCTGATTCCGTCAATAGTTAGAAAATGACAGCGACGAATGATGTTTAGTTTGCAGTGCAAGTGGGCCTATAGCCGGTAAACATCTATATATATAAAAATGAATCCCTATTTCCCTTGGTCACGGCATTACGCTAAAACGACTGAACGGATTTGGATTAAATTTGAGATATGGATAGACCTTGACTCGGAGAAGGACATAGAATACTTTTTATCCCGATATTTCCACGTGATCGAGACTTATACGGGTGAAACCGCGGGACGCAGCTAATATTTTATACAACAACTATGCACATACTTAGCGTAGCGAATAGATACATTGATTACAGGCATTTTGATTCAAAAGTCAACCGCAAAAACACTGCAAAGATAATAGTATAGCTGTCTCACTTGCGCGCTACAGTAGAGACGCGCACGCGGCGCTGTCCGCTCGAGTGTTGGTACTGAGTGATGAACTGAACGCAGCCGCGACCGCCTTGAGGAACTGCCGCATGCTGGTTTACCACCTGACAGACAAATAATACTCGTATAAAGGTAAGGTTGCAAGAAAATCATTATAACTATGTGTTTTGTAACATTTACGAGAATTCAGTCACTAAAGGGTTTGTTTATAAACGTTGCTTAAAATTAAGTCATAATTAGCAACTGTTTAATCTGACATTTACGTCACTTAACTTTAAGCAACGTTTATAAATAAACCCATAAAAAGTCAAACAGCAGGTCAAACAGTGAAAAAACATTGATTGATTTTTCAGTTTGAAAAATCAATCCCAAGGGCATTTATGTGAGTGTATAGGACACTCACATAAATGTCCTTGGGAGTAGAGATATCACATAATAATAGAAAGTTAACACTATTCGTCTATTATAAAAATATAAAAATATGCTTAACAAGAAGGCTTTTTGTGAAACCTTCTTGTTGAGCATATTTTCTCCAAGTTCTGTCATCTAAGACAAGTTTTGACCTCAAAGAATATCGCCATAGTAGTGCTTGGAGTGAAGGTGCACATCTTCCACTGGCACGTGTTGCCCATGCCGACCTCCTGGTCCGACACGCACGGTCCCTTCACGTTCAGAGATACGCACGAGCCGATCGCACCAGATACTGTTGAGCACAAGTTTTATGAGAAATTACTGTCTGGTTTGGATAGTGGACGAAGTGAGGCTAAACTGAGTGTGGCTTTTTTACTTAATCAATTTTGATCCTTCTCGAATTAGAGAGGTTTTCATTGGTTCTATAATGAAACTTTAGTTTTAGGCTCAGTTACGTTGAAATAGTCTTATAAGCATAAAGCATAAATTAGCCTTTAATGTTCCCACTGCTGGGACACCAGCTTCCTCTCGGTGAGAGGGAGTGGGCCGTAATCCACCACGCGAGCCCAATGTGGGTTGGTAGATGTCAACTGTCTTCTAATTTTTGGTTCTAGGACATGCCGGTTTCCTCACAATGTTTTCCTTCACCGTATGGAGAGCAGTGGTGATGAAATAATTTAGTCTTGTCACATTGAAATATGAAAACTTTCCAGGATATTGTTTTAAATGGCCCAATTTTTGCAACTTCACCTTTTGCTGTATAAACTAGGTAGAATGGAGACACCCCAATCTGAATGCATGTAATATTCCTGTTAAAAGAACACTCTCCAATGTGTATTATCAAAATGCTAAGCTTCTGTTTCCAAAATAATATGCTAGAAATTGACTTACTTTTGAGTTCTCTACTACATTTGACCTCCAGCGTGCCATTAAACGCCATCTTGTAGTCACCCCGCTGGTCTTTAACGAAGACTCTCTGGAATGTCTGCTTGAACAGCGAGGAATTGAACGAGTCTCCCATTACCATGTGTCCGCTGGGTAACAAAAGATGATGAAGAGATTTAAACTTATGTATTAAGTGCAGTGTGAGTCATTATCCGCCGAATTTTCAATCGCAAATCAATTTTGTCCGTGTATGCCACTTTAAGCTGTGGCGACAGAATGACTTTTAAACATGTTAAGGAAGATCTTTATTGTGTCTAGTTAGCTGTAATTCCAGAATTCTAGGTACAGCTCATAATAGCACTGAATGCATAATGCATTTAACCTTTTTTGAGCCATGAAGGCCTATTTTGAGTTTGAGCGTATAAATTTGAGCGTTGACGAATGAGCGGCCTGCACTGCCCACCGTCTCGTTGCGCACATACCTAAGGCGCAGAACAGCGGTCTCGGTCAGACTATAATTCTTTCAGAAATTACACCTTTAATAAGCAGTTACTTTTGTGCCCTTCTTTCTATATTTATGTATTTTTCTCTTAAAAGAATAAAACATAATATGCAGGCAAATTTTACTCACCCTGTAGAATTACAACACTGCTTCATCTCCAAAAGTCCAGTCTGATCCAAGGCACACGAGTAAATATCAATTGAATGACCATTCGTCGCCGCCCTCAGTGACAGAGCTTCGTAATGCTTAATGCCTTTTTTCATGTACTTGGCGTTGTCTTTGTGAATGTCGTGGTGCGAACGGATCGGCTGCTTCAGCTCATCATTGACCACCTGACCCGGTCCTTGAGAGCAAGGTCCACCGAGGAACATCATGATTCTGCCACCAGTGTTGGGGTACGTCACTTCCAAAAGACCAACGGCTAGAGAAAGAGCAACACCACTGCTACGTAACGGTCTCTTTCCGACGCCTAGTGGCCATGGGTCACGTCCAAGTTCTCCAAGCAGATCTGTCAATGCCATGTCACATGTTTTGACAGGTTGTAGGAATCTGTGTGCGGGTGGCTGCGGATTAGGCGCGCCGGCTCTCTGCTGGGGATTTGGAGCGTTGACGCGACCAATCGCCAATTGTTCTTGAATCTGCTTAGCTGACAAGTCTTTCGTGCCTTTGAAGACATAGCACTTTGATATGCCTTCAGTTCCTGAAGAAGAGAAATAAAGGGTTCAGGGATATGCCTAGGATAAAACAATGACCTAACAAGTTTTCCCACCCATACGCAAAATACGCGCTTGGACGTGAAGTTCCAGCCCATTATACTATACTTTAACCACAGTTTACGATAATATTTCTAGTAAACACACTTGGCTTAAAGCCAAGAGGTTTTGGACTCCTTTGTCTTGGTTTTCAGCCAAATATTTCATATCAGGCAACCAATTCTAAACATGTTAATAGTTGAGGAAGTGTAAGTATGCAGGAAGTGAAAGTTAATACCTACACAATTACTAAATAGTGTTGTCATGTAACAACATCATACACTGTGAAGATAAAACATGTACAAATCAAGCAGAGATACTGATAAAAGACAGGCAACATCTAATTCTTTTAGTTATTTATGTAATATACAACTGATAAAAAATTGAGAAATTATGAAAGTGAATGAATACATTTTATGAAAGAGCTGTGAAAATCTGCCTTTTGTGGGCTTGATTGTAATTTGAGACATTCATAAAAAAATAATTTGATTGTGCAAGCCTATTTAAAGAATGCTATTGCTCTCATTATTTCACTCTAGCTTATCAGTTACAAAGTAGTGAATTGATGGCAATTTATTATGATTAGACGTTTTATTAAACCATTAAGACATAAAAAATTAGTGTCATCAGAAATGCCATTCGCGGCATATTGTAACGCCATGATTATGTAATGCTTAGCATTACATTTTTACAGTGACAAACACTAATATGAATACAATTATAAACTTTAGAGTTATTTTCTGGAATATAGTATTTTGGAACCCACAGTCCCACACTACACAGGGCTTATGTCAAGTTACAATAGTTATTCCACAAGAAAATCATTTTAAATTTTGCTAAGTGTATGCTTAATTTTGCTCATGACTGTACTCCTCAAAATTAAAGGTATCACAATAAGGTATTAGTTTAGATATCTCACTTACCTAGCTCATGTATCTGCACCATGCGTCCAAAAGTAATCAAACCAACAAGAGCATTTTGTGGCATAAGACTGAGTGACGTCTGAAGAGAGTCCTTCAGTGCGCCAAGTTCCTCTTCATCCAAACATGTGTCAACTACCAGCAGGTAGATAGGTGGCATAGTCTGGGCCCGTGTTATGGTGTACTCTATGGTGGAGAAGTTTGGGATGAGCTCTGCAGGCTGATGCTGCTCCGATATTGCAGAATATTGTGGAGGGAACTGGAAATAATGATGCAGTATGATAAACATGTTAGGCAAAATAATTGGAGTTCTACCAATATGGTAAGTATGGTGCTATTCCCTGAATAGTATTAGAATTTGTGGCCTGCAGCTAGGCGTATCATGACTGACAATATTGTTTTATTAGTGTTAACACAAAACAAGGGATTGAGATTTTTAAATACATTTCTTTAACAAGCTGTGAATCATCTGCTATAACTGAGCTTCTTGCAAAATCAACTAATTGAACTTCAAATTAATAGGGGTTACATCATCCACACATACTAACCATGGTAAATCCAAGGTAATTGAGATTCATCATCAATACAATTTAACCCTGCCAAATTTACCTACAATTTTACTGCCTCGTTGGTCTAGTGGTTGCAAGTGCTGAGCATGAGGTCTTGGGTTCGATTCCCAGGTCGGGCAAAGTGTTATTGGGTTTTTCTATCTGAAATTTCTCAGTAGCAGCCTGGACTCTGGATTTGTGCCCGGTTGATGGCAATAGGCTCAACTCCTATTACATGGGATTAAAAAAAAACATAACTGGCGAAGTGGGGGTGAACCTGCTACAGGGACACCTCTGCCCAACTCTTCGGGGAAACAAGGTGTGATGTTATGTTTATGTTTGTGTACAGTTAAAATATTGCAGCTGAGGTAATTAAAATGAATGTAGACATTATAGAGAACACCAAATTGACTGTGCAGGGCTGTTATAATAGCAATCAAGAAAGGAGTTGCAAAAACATACCATCACCATTCTATAAATAAGATAAACCAAACTTGCTTTCATGTTTGTACATTTAAGAAAATAATAAACAAATATGGAATGGTTTTGTAAGATTTTGAAACCTGTTCTAAGCCTTACTCATCATACATTTTAATGGCAAGATTGGCAAGAAAGGTCAGGAAGTTCATTATACATTTTAATGGCAAGATTGGCAAGAAAGGTCAAGAAGACAGCTCAAAACAATTTAAAGTAATAAAACCATAAAATTAAATCAAAGTTATTTAAAGTACTACTCACGGGGTTTCTCTGGAAACAGAAGTTGCATGACCATAACTTAGCTCTGTAGTCCACCTGGCACATCGGATTCAAGATAGCCCTGCATGTATTTCGGGTACACAGTACAGGTTCATACTGAATCGGCGGCAAGTCAGGCCTTTCCTTTAGTGGCTGGTACAAACATGCCAGCGGCACCACCAGCCTGGTAGCCTCGATTCTGCTTGAAGGCCACACGTTCCACGTGAACCGTATACCATCTCTGTCTTCATTCTGCTGAATAAACTCCTCATACGTGGCCATATCGCCGATCTAAAAACGAAACATCGATAATTCACAGATTTAGCAAACAGTGGATTACAAATGCGAATATATCTGTTATTTCTTTATTTTACGTACCAAGTGTGCATGCGGCAACTCGAGTCCAGCCACATATGCAATATGTTAACGTTTCACTATGTATTCATTCAGAAATTAGTTGTTATTGAGATTTTACAATAATTTTCAGCAGACGGGAGAGGCTGGCTGATTTGGCAATTGTCAAAATCATAGACAAATCAGCTGTCACAATGGCCACGTCATTTTGGAAGACGCAACATAATTTTTTTAATAAAATAATTTTTAATAAACATAAATAAAATTAAGTTTATTTTTTGTGATGTTCAGAATAATTGGTGGTTAGAAATAATAAGTTTATAATTATTATTGTTACCTTTTCCATGTTTTTGGTTTTGTCTACGGATAACCATAGATTGAAGAAGAAATTTCATAGACAAGTTTAGCGTCTTTGTCTATGGCAAAAAGTGACGCGTTCCTTTACACACATACGGGAATAAAAAAAACGAAAAAAATAAATAAATACTAGTTTTTACTGAAAATTAAATAATGTTCAAGTAAATTATACTTTAAAACAGTGTTTACCAGCGTTTTGGTACTAAAAGTGTAGAATATTTTTGGAAATTATGAAATACACGTGTGGAACAAACGGTTCGGTTGTGGACATTCTGAGTAGTAATGAAACGTTCTTGAATGAAATATTTTTTTATTTTTAGGACATAGTAAATTATATTTCAATTATGGACATTATTTGTAAAATAATTCGTATTTAATGGTATAAGAACAAACATTCTAATATAATTAGTGGATACAAAATTAATGACATGTCATTGCTTTGTTTGAAGAGCAGGAAGTTTACGCCAAAAAGTGCGACTGCGCACTGGCCAAATTAGTAGTGTGAAAGAAAATGGCGATCAGCGAAAGGCGTCCGGAGTTAACGTGATGAAAAACATTGTTAAAAGCTCAATTACATAGTGTTATAGTTATTAATTGTGTCAGATGTAGATTAATTAAGTGTTAATGAATAGTGATTGTGTATAAAAATGGCTGCGAATATGTACAGAGTCGGCGGTAAGTGGCAATAATTGGTTATTTTTGTTGTAGCTTCGCCGGTTCACCGCCAGCCGACTAGCGGTGCTTTGCTTTGGTTGTCGTACCTTCATTAATTGCTCACATTAATTAGTTCATTTAGTTATATTTCTTAACTTGTCTGAATTCAAACTGATCTAAAGGTTGGCGTTTAAAACATCGCGGCAAAGCCTTGTTTGCGGAAAAGTTATATTTATTTTACCAAAATTCGTCAAATAGGACATTAGCATTTGCATCTAGGTATCATTGTATCGGCTTGCGTATCTGCGTGCGGATGGTTAGACACGAAGCGCCTGCAATTATCAGACAGCGTTTATGAGTTTTGGGGATTGTTTGACGAAGTTTTGATGGTTTCAGCACGAGATTTTAGGTTATATTCGATGTTGTCAAAACATTTTGTTGAAAGTATTTTGTATTGTGGGGGTCGTTGTTGACTGGGGGATTACTGTGGTATACTGGGAGTTTGGGATGAGTAGTTGTACAGGTTATTGGGGTTAGTTTTGTCATGTTTGGTGTGTGAGTGCCGGCGCTTCGGTGTCACTGGTGTAAGCGGTAGCCGGGCGCGAGCGCCGCGTGCCTCGCTCCGCGGTCCTCGCGTCGAATGTTAATTAGCTCTTCCTTATATGTTAACTTCCTATCAAATAGTGCAGTGCCACTCATAAAGTTGATGAATTTTGAATTGATCTTCAAACTTTTTTTTTAGTTTTAATTCACCTATTAGAATATTGTATCATGAGTTTACCATCCCTAAGTCATTCACCACCCCCACAATTGATTATCTCTATCAGTTGTTAAATCAATTGGAAGATTTTTATTTCACATGCATATCTGAATTTATCATTTTTGTGTTGACCTCAAAATGCCTGCATACATAATACACTTGTATCTGACAAAGAATAACTTGACCTACATTCACTACTTTGGATTTTTTCTTTGGCATTGAATTTTTATTAATAACCTATGGCCCTAACAGAAGTAAAGGTATGAAGAAGTTAAGAAACTATTTTTATAAAAATGTGATTATCACTTTTTGTATGATCAGCATGAACAAAATCAACATACCTACAAACAATTCTCTCGAGCTATCAAGGTTACGGAAGGCAATCTATTTTAGTCACATATTAATCTACTGATTTGCTACTGAAACACTCAAATAGGTAAACAATGATATTGTAGTTGATGATATTGGAAAAGTTTCCTTTATAAGCATTCCATACAATCCTTTAAGAGATTTTTCACCATATGGAGTAGACAAAAGACGGTCATAGTAAATGGAACTAACAAAGTTTTGAGTTGACTACCAAATGGCTATGAAATAATTACTGATCTAAATGGCATTTTTTTTTAAATTTCTGTAGTTAAACATTACAAACACAAATATTTTAAATTTTGTCTATTTACTTACACACATCATTACAGATTAAGGGCTTTATTTATGATGTTCAAACATAAAAAATCTATGGTTAAACAGTCACTAATCTTTACTTAACTTTAAGCAACGTTTATAAATAAACAAACCTCTTATACTACAAAATGATGTTGAAGAAAACAACAATTCAAACAAACTATAGGCAAAATAGTAAAATGTAAAATCTATTTTATAAAAAGTATTTCAAATGTCCCATCGTGACGTTATGAGAACATTGAATAGGAAAGAAAACTAAACACAAAGTTACTTTGTTAGCTAATGAAACCAAAAAATCAATCAAAAAAGTCATTGAAGAATAGACACACACTTCCTTACATTTTTCTTACTACTTAACCATTTTATACCTAGTTATGGCAGTCAACATAATACTCCTCATTTTGTTTAATATAACCTTTTGTCATGTGAAAGTACGAGTTCATTGACCTATTACCTAAGCATGGGCTGTAACTACCTTGCCTGACTTTTAATATCAAGTACTAGCTTGTACATGCATTAGTATTAACTAGTATTGAGTAAATATTTCTTCCTATTGACACATTTCAAATGTGGTATGGCTCTGCGAATTTATTGTTCTTACGACTATTTTCCTCTTAATATCTCGCGTTAATAATTTAAAACCATTATCACATGACGTAACTTCACACGTACCAATGTAGTCAACTGCACAGTTAGTTAATAAATTACTAATTAGTTCCTCATTAAAAGGATTAGCGATGAATTTCGTTGCGATAGTTTGACGTTTTCAGTTGATTATGAATACTGAACGCATTTGGGTGGCGGTGATGATGTATTGTTTTTTAAACCACAGGTAAATGCGGGTTCTATAGAACCAAAACTGTTCAGGAAATTATTTTAAAAGGACATCGCCGAATTATTTTAATTCAATCAACAAGCGTCAAAATTTCGAATTACCAATTAGTTATTTTTCAAGGGTTCTCATTCTCACCAAGGATGCTTTACTCCTAAGAATTATTCTTCCGGTTGTTTACGGCCCATAACGTCGTAAACACCTCGCGCGCCAAATATCTACGATCCCAAGTAACATGGGACAAGGGCAAGAAGATAATGATGATTTTACTAGATGCCTTCCTAAGTTTAACAGACCCAACAAATTGCCATTCACCAGCGACTTCATCCTCGTTTTCATCCGTACCTATCTATAGTAAAACCAAATTTCGGCGGTTATTTTTAAGTCGCATCTAATAAGAAAAGTCTTCCCCCCACCCAATAATAAGACCCCTATCAATAAAATAGATGCTGAATAACACTATCTCTTGTTTCGTAAACCCCAGTTTGATCGTCGGTTTGTTCAGCCTACGTTTTGCAACTATCTTTATTGTTATTGTGGCTGGCAGTGTCCAGATTTTCTAATTGTGTTTGTTCCTTCCTATAAAACGTTACCGGTTTTGCATAGGAACAGTTACTGTTGAAAGACAAACTGTCACTTTAAATTCGCCTTAAGCTTATCACATTGCCTTATCTGAAGAAAACAAAGTGCGACGTTTTATTATCTAATGAGAATTCTATCAATATCGGTCCTGTGATTCACGAACTCACTGCCAACAGACCCATGGATAGCATTTTGGAATTCTCTTCACTACATTTTTGTGTAAAACTACGTGTACTTCCGTAAGATAAGTTTTTAGCTGAACGCTAGTAAAAGCCTAATAAATCGAAAAACACTAAACAATGATTACTTTCGTCTTCCGATATAACCAGACAAAGGTTCAAATCACCACCCACCGAATAAACTACCCTCTTGCAGACGACGTGGTGAAAAAAAACCCGTCCAACAAAAACGGTCCATAAACATAAAGGTCTAGGTGTTCAATTATTACGTGTAGCTAAATCACAAACGTCATTGCCTCTTTCGGGTTAATATTATCATGCCAATTGTCAACCTATTGCCTACTGCACGTACCTAAATCTTACCGACCATTTCTACCTTGCACAAAACGATGATACTCCAATAAGTAGGAACTGTTCATCAAAACATCTGAATAATTTGTCGTCAACAACTCATTAACATTACAAATACGCTAAGCTGGCGAAAATCACACCCCATCTTAGGTTTCATAAATTAACTATTTGCTCTGTACCAATTATTAATGTTTCATAAATAAAGGATTTCACCGAATTAACCTAAACGATTGTTTATATTGTGTAATACAGATAATTTAATATTGATATCGTCTTAGTACCTATGACAGATGATACTCGAAATCTGTAGCTATCTGTCATCGCACCAAGTTCGTCGTCTTTTACCCCCTATTATTTATTTTAAACACGAGAACTAGTGTGTTTGAAATCGTAAACTTGAACGGAAGTTCGGTCAGTAAATGAAAATAGTAGAATGACTTACGGTTGTGGTTTTACAGTGACGAGCTTATCCAAATGGTTAGCCAATGTTAGAGTAAATACGACGCTCAGATGCAATGTGTTATGTCACAAACTACGGTAGTTATTGTATAAAACCGTAAAAGGGTACTAACTCTGAAATAAGCCGTAAAGCGAAATATATAGTTCTGTAAATATGGATTTTCATTTAGCTATTGAACTTGTACAGAGGACAGCTGTATTGACGGATTACTTAGTTCTAAGTAAATTTATACGATTTTATGCATGTAGTAACCACATATTGGGCCCGTGGATACGTTCATTGACTGAACAAATCGACACCAACGCTTTGTTGCGTATACAAACGACCACGAAATCACTGACAGACGAACACACAACGCGGTTCACCATTGCCAGACAACGTAGTATTGTAGTATAGTTCCATGCACGCAGCAAATATAGCCAAATGTAGTAGTATCAATGAATCCGACTTATTATGCACATAATTCGATTTAAAATATTCACTCACAATGTCAAAGAATATAAGTGATGAATTTGCTACCTAGACCTCTTTCCTTTATCTGTGAGCAAGGTTTCATTCGAACCGGCCTTTATAAAAACTCAAATCTAGCTAGAAATTGTCTTAAACGTTTGTTCAATTGTTGCATTTTTCATACGGCGTTCCACAAGGAGGCATATTAAGGCGTCTTTCCTTAATGGCGCCCACCGTCTCTTATTGGCGCCTATCTTAATTAATAGCTTTTTACTTACTTCATTATTATGAGTGTTAATATATTTAAGTAATAGTATATTTAATCATTGCTCCATAACTAACATTACATAACATGCATTTACTTCTATCCGATCGCTGGTATAATTTCAGACTGGCTAATCGTGAGGTCTTAGAGAGATTTAAAAGGTTATTATTATCCTTTTTGAATCTATTAAAACCTATCCTTTGATATTTTTGAAGACGAGTTCCGACGTTTTATCGCAGTCTATTTTGAGCTATCACTTTGTTTACTGTTATGTTTTTAGACTTTCGATACGCGATTTTTACTGCTTCTGTGACTTTTCACTAATAGTAATTTGTAAATGAATAAATGTAATTTGTAGTAGTTGTTTAAGTTTCAATATCCATGAATGTGAGAGTCAGCCACCGCACGCAAGAGGGAATCCAAAGTTACAGCACGTCAAAGTTGTAAAAAACTTCATACCGCGCCAAAACCTTATGGGATATTTTTTTGGATTATGTTCTACCCAAAAAAAATGACAAATGCTGCAGAAGGTTTTTCAAAAAAAAAAAAGGTGTAGTTTTAATTTCCTTCAAAATTAAGGCCAAGGTTCCATTGACCACTTTGCCCTACTTCCCATAGTTTCGAATTTAGTCCTGATGTACCATCGCAACAATCATGTCCATATACGCGGCTGACATACATTCCCTCACTTCCATGATCTTCCATTTAGATTTTAGAAGATAGGTCCTATAAACCGTTCCGCGGTTTTGGCGCGGTGTGAAATAACTTTTTTTATAAGTTTTTTTTTTTTACAACTTTGACATGCTCTAACTTTAGGCATTCCCGCACTACTGGAGCAGCTGACGCACAGATCTCTTGTGCACTAAGTAAAAACAATTTTTGGTATGATTTTTAGCTGGTATAAAATTACTTTTTTTAACTAACGCCACCGCCCCATAGTCTCATTTCGTTTGGCCGTTTCATACTTTCAGAGTCTTTCAGGTTGGCGCGAACCTGTTTTTGAGTTCTTTGTAACGCCATACGATTAATCCTATTCAATGACATAGCCGAAAAAGCTTTGACAATAATCACTTATTATTAGTTTTTATTATATTGCAACATCTTCAAATCCTATCCTAACTAACCCAGTCAGCCATTGATCGGCTCTCTACCTTCCGCCCAGTCTACCAGTGTCTTCTGTTACCTGATCACGCACTTAGTTCGTCAAGCTCCATATTAGCAATTTTTTACACGAACTTGAATTGAAGGGTTTTCTAGGGTCTTTTCCCCATAACTATCAGTACTAGCAGTAGTAGATATTAAGTAAACATTTATTTGCATAGATCGCAGGTACACACGGCTACACATCAAGCTATAATTTTCCAGTATAAGCTGAGCTCGCATTGTACGGACATCCTTTACAATGCGAGATCAGCATAAACTGGAAATATATAGCTTGATGTGTAGCCGTGTGTACAGTAAACAAAATGTGACACGTATTCATATACAAGCCCTATGTAATAAAAATTCCTATGTAATAAAAATTAAATGCTGTTCATTGGTAAGCTCATAACTTCAGATCGCTTGCACTGATTTGGCATGTTTGTCTTAAAATGTTCGGAATATTCCGAATCAAGTTCTTACGGAAAGAAAAATTGGAAAAGATTCCCGGAAAATCTTCAAATTCGGGAAAAACTGAACGTTATTTTTTGTATCAATTATTGAAATTTGGACCGGACAACCTCTGTCAGGTTAAACTAATATAATACAGCTAGTCTAAACTAATATTATAAAGAGAAAAGATTTGATTTTTTGTATGTTTGTTTGTAAAATATGAACTCAAAAAATACAAAAAAAGCTGTATTTTATCCACTTCCACGTGAAAGAAGTCGCGAGCAGAAGCTAGTTTTAAATAAAATGTAATTTACGATGAACTCTATAAAATGAATTGCTAATTACAATCGATAAAATTAACTTTGACATTATCATTGAATTTCATGTTTCTATTGTTTGCTCACCAAGTAAGCTATAGAATGTGGACGTAATTTAAAAACATCTCTATTGCCCAGTTAATCAATCAAATCATTTTTTTTTTAAATGAGTAATCTAGTGAATATAAATATTTAAACGGCCACTCGAATATTGTATGAGTTTGATTCTTGACTGATCTGTAAAAATCTGTCTCATCAAGTTATCATAAAACTTATGAAAACCAAAACACACCGGTGCAATGTCCTCAATGCATCTACCTATTAAGTATTAGTAACACAAACGCACAAGACCACAGAAACAAAACGAAAATTAAAATACAAGTGGTTAAACGAGCAGGGCCGAATAACGTTCTCATTAAAAATGGAACAGAAGATTCTTAATTAAAAAAGTAATGATTACTTCAGAAGATGTTATGTCCCAGTGATTTAAAACAATAGAAAATAAATGAGGTATAAAAAGGGTTAAAAACACCGAACAGTGGCGAACTCTAACCGAAGGTGCATAATGACTGCATAAGAATAAAATAAGCCCTTGATGTGGGCTTATTTTTTAGTTCATGGTCAATCTCGTATTTAGTTATAGATTTGATTGTAGAAAGGAAGATAAACCATGTTAATAATTCAACATTAAAAAAGAACAATTGTCCTAAATTACTAAGTTTATATTCTACATATCAAGCAAGTCATTTTAACATTATGGACTATGTATAGGTAGGCTGATTTTCACTTTAATACATTTTTATTAAAACTGGAGAATTGTCTACATGTCACTCGTACACACACAGGTGACCCTGAGACCAGTTATGGTAATTACAACAAAAGAAACAAGTAAAGCGTCGCCACGCGAAATCTTACAGTGTGAATTCAATCATTCTCCGCCCTCTTGTGATGACGTGTCCAGGCTAAATTTACTATACACTTACTTATTGACACGTTCCAAAAATACACTTCTTGGCAAAACTGAACGGGCGTTAACATCGCTATCAGCCGCATAATGCCCCAACTTACGTACATACATAACTATAGGTAATAGCATACGTATAGAAGTATCCGTAACACTCGTATATTGGCCGGCTATATATCTGTAGATGAAGCTCTGCGTACATATGAATAGCTACTGCATACCTATTGATATAAGCGCTGGTCTTGTTTCTTATTAACGCCAGGTCGGCCGCGCGTCTACACTCGTAATTTTTACGAGGCTTTCTCACACAGAGATCAATTTTGTATAAACCCCTTTTTACTGTTTATTTGATGCTTTAGAATCGTTTCATAAGAGGTCAATCTCCTATTTAATCGAGATGACCAAACCAACTGTTATAACACAATGTGGCACAAAAATAAATAGTGGGGTCCATTCTATGACCACTCTATCCTAATCTTAACTAGACTAACTTTCTTAAAGTAATATAAATACATCTAAGTGCCACAATGCTCTAACAAGAAGTATCACATCACAATGATAATGGTAATACATGAAAAAAAATAAAGCGCTCTTTCGTATCTATTACACGTGAATTCACGTCTCATCGTAAGTTAATTTTAGTTCACCTCGCGATCGTACCAGAATGGAAAGTTTCATAGGTACGAAATATGAGATCCACTAGAATTTTATTTTCTGGTGATTATTAAGCGTTACGAGTTTTCCTATTACTTCTGACTTAACGAACTAATGTAACAGACAGAACTGAAAATTTCGCAAGCCCAAAAAACTGCAAAACTATTACTGTGATATTGCTCGATCGCTGCCAACCAACTGTCCTAATTGCAGTTAGACCTCTGCTTTCCTGAACCACCTCTTTGGATCTCTTTTGGACCGCCTAAAGAAGAAAGAAATGTCTCACATACTTCAGAAAAAATAGATAGATGATATTTTTTCGCTGACTAGTGGCGAGGGATCCACGTCACTATTGCATTCTGTCTTAATACAGCAATAGCTTGTATTGTCAGGAGATTAATCGTCCAAAACTAACGCGCCTACGGTTCGGAAAGAAAGGTTTCAAGCGTGTCATTATGCGCGCGTGTTATTTAGTGGTGTTGCACGGAGTAACGGTAAAAAGGCGCCATTTACATTAGTTGTCCATGTGGCACGACAACTAACATAAGTATCGCAGGTACGGATAAACAGCAACCGTCCGTTCCGCACCAACTACTTCCACACCTAGAGTTGGCACTTGTGGTAATCTGTGCTTGTGGCCTAGGAAAAAACGTTCTAATGTACCGTAGAAATCATAAATGCACTGGTGGTAATGTTCCAGTGAGTGCCCATGGTTTTGGGAATAATTTGATATTAAGTGACATTAAAATGCTAATCAATTCTATTCGAAGAACAAAAAATCTATTGACTATGATGGCACCCACCGTGTTGTTAAATGTTCAGTTTGAATTTAACTCTTATAACATTGTATTGCTTTTAATTTTATGCCTTTGAACCTACTCTACAAATAAGCGAAATCTTTCTTAGTGCCTGTTGTAAATAAACTTTATAGAAATTAGTCTGTTTTCAATAAACTATTACAAGTAACGGGCAGACTCCAATCTAACCAATGTCCATTATGTTTGTCTGCAGACTGCGTCTATTTCGAGACGTCGTCGACGTCTCCGTACCAGATCCGACGGATAGAGGAGCTGAACAAGACGCCGTCTGGGAACGTGGAAGCAAAAGTCATGTGCTTCTACAGGCGGCGAGACCTTCCAAATCCTCTTATACAGTTAGCTGATAAGCATCAAAGTAAGTATTATCCTCTAGACTAGAATCTTTCATGACCAATTGTAGTAAGTGGCGTTTTGACTTAGAAGTAGACTTAACCTGGGTGATAAATAAAACAACACGTTACACGAGACAGAATTCGTGTGGAACAAATAAGAGAAGTGTTGCATGGTGGTCGCTTTGCTAAAAGATGTGGTTTTCCGTCTGTTTTACCCAGCTGAGAGAAACATTCAACCTCTCGTCTTGGGGCTCCTCGATTTGTACGGGGTACAAATTATAAACACAGTTATTGATCGAATATAAACTGTTGCGGAGTTAGTCTAAAACTTTTAATTCTATTGCTTGTTCAACCGAATTCAATCAAATTGCGCGTATGTGAATACTATGTATATCGACATCGTACACAAGGCTACTTGTATAACTACAACATCCTTGGAGTCCAACTTTATAATAAGACATTGTTTTGATATTGATTTTCGTAACAGACCAGTCACGCACATCGAATGACGAAGACAGCAGTATTAGGTACTACTTGTACGTTAATAATATTCTGCAGTGCCGTCTGCGTCACGCGGGCCCATGCGGATTAACGCGTGTTTGATTATTTTCTATTAATAGATTCATAAAGTATCCTATATCGGAGCTTTATAAAGGATTACTCAGCGGGTGTCGGTACTCGAACCCCGAAATCTCAACAATTCCACTGCGTGTTGCCGTGTCTAACACACGCGCACGATTGTCGACTTGCAAAAAATTAATTGAGTATCGACTATTTATGTAAAATCGCTCGTATCGTAATTCTAGTATTCTACACCTTTTTATAATGGAGCCACACCAGAATCATCTTGTTTTAGTTTTATTGCCATGTAATATTAAGTTGGAATGCATTTGACGATTCGATTTAGGTTTAAACTCTGACAAGAGAGATTATGTATTTTTGTCTAATAAATTTATTTAGTACATCATACATGGCAACTAGCAAAATTCCCTGAAAAACTAGAACGTATTAAGAAAATCAATTGTGGTTTTATTGTAAAGAACATGATTGAATTCTTCATGCACAAAAGTGAATAGCTTTTAAAAAAATAAACGTCGGTGTCAAGTTTTAGTCACTCAAAACCAGTCTACAATTTAACCGTTCACAGCCGTTACCGAAAGTTGATAGAGATAATGATCAAGCTCGTAAACTCACTCGAATCGATCCACCGTCTCACCATACCAATATCATGAACAACAAGGGATCACGCGATCGGGCGGTTGCCTCGATACGCGAAGTAACTCGCGCTCCAACCAAGTCCTTGGACAACATCTTATTCAATATTACCATCCATTATTGATTAATTAACAAGTACTTTAATATGTGTCCTAGCGTAATCATTATTTTTTTTCTACTTGCGTGATTGTGTAGCTCCAATATACTCAGCCGAAGCGTTTCAAATAATACGGTTTGACCTTTTTTGAAGGCCAAATGCGCCGTACTTCGATATGGACAATAATTAAATGTCCTTCGACTCCCCTCATAGACAGGCCGCACGTCAGTGGTAACGAAACCAATATAACCTGGTTACCTGGCCTTTACTCTATTGAAACTCCATACAACGCTAGGCCAGCTAGCTCAAGGTCTAAGGGATCTCGCGCACTAGACGACCACGACCACGACCAGTGGTCGCAGCGATACGAATCGCGCTCTTGGTCGCAACGGCCAACTAGCTGACCAAGTGCGCGATTCGTATCGGTTTCTATAGTTTACCTGGTCGCCGCGACCACAAGTCGTGGTCAGGGCAGTCTAGTGCGCGAGATTCCTTAGTGTTACCACTGACCTGCGGCCTACTGTACGTAGATTAATAGATATTGAGATCAGTGGAGTCATTGAGTTATTTCCATTTCCTATTCTTTTTTAATGTTCCACTTTACAACATTAACTTACGGACAATTTTGATTAAGTGATTAGATAAACACTATTATAAGATTAAGTTTTCCAATGACATCACATATTAAAATGTGCGAGTTGGCACTTTGGCAGATTAATGTTACCGTCAAAATAATAATAATTGTTGATAATATTCGCGTCAGTCAATTTGCAGGTCCGAAATGCAACCAATTTCTTGCAGTGGTGACCTGGTGACAAAAAGCGATGCGATATATGCTTCGATCAATAGTTGGTATTGTTGATCGAAGGATATACATAAGTGAAATGGTTTAACGATTTCTTCTCAAGCTTAAAATACCTGGACATAATTTTTCGTTAGTATTGAACGTGTTGATGTCCTAGTCAACACGGACAACCGCACGGAAGGTACACTTATTAACATCGTGCTTTATGGTGAGACTTGGTTCTTTTCATTTCATTTCTTTTCTGAATAGATCTATATTGCTCATTTTCTTTGTAAAGGTGTTCTATGTGTCCCAGTCCAAGCTATACAAAAAGGCGAAATATCTATAGAATTAAAAATAAACCCTGAATTTCATGGTTACCTTGATTTTTCGATTAATATTGGCCGAGAGAAAACCGTAGTAAACTTTCAAATTTGATGTTCTCTTCTTTGCGTTTTTTTTTTTTCTTGGGGTTTATTTTTGCGTCCCAATACCGGGCAAAGGCCTCCCCTTTTTCTTTCTAAGCCTCCCTGACTTGTGCGATATACTTGACATGTTTTCACAATGTCTTCTGTACATTGGTACAAAATATAATCTTGATTAAAATCCTCCTATCCTAATTCAGGACTTCGCAGAGCTAAATCATCTGCAAGATTCCGATTTTGATTGCCAATTGCACGTCCTCGATTTTGTAGTTCAACACTGAACAATTATAGGAGCTTCTCTGTCTTTCAATAGAACAAAGAGCTAGTGCAAGGTTTAAAGTTATTAAACTAGTTTGTGTTAACTTCAGCATGTTTTGACGAGGCATGTTGCCCTGCTAAGCCCAAAGGCGGTATCTCAACCGGAGTGAGTTTTCAGAAAATTGACTTTTTTGTAAATTGTAATTTAAGGAAAATAGAGATATAAAAAACTTCTTAGTGGTTTTTTTAATGTTTTAAGTTAGATGGAGCTATTTCGCTTATACCATTAGATGCGAAATGGTTAAAGCTAGTGAATGGTATAAAAAAAAAAACTAAAAGGGCGTATCTCAGAGATAACGCCTTTCGGCTTAGCAGGGCAGCATGTTTGTTATTTAAACTTGTACGGAAATGTTGATGTGTAAACAAGCCCCAATGGTACCCGAGCCCAGAAGGCTTTTGACCATTTATATGCAGGGCGAAAAGTTGATAGCTGAGTAGTTGCGGCATGATGATAGAACACCGATACTATATTTGAAAAGTTTCAGATAGTATCCTTGTGGTCAGGAGTCCACTTTCAGATTCGAAAATGGACAAACAATAACGAGATCTTCAGAGCCTTTGTGATTTTGGTATGATCGTCGATGTTAGTCGGTACGAAGTTGGTAAAAAAACCAATTGTATCTGTTAACTAGATTAAATTCGTCACTGGAAAGGTGAAAATTCTAAAGCGCCATTTGGGCAAATGGCGCTTTAGCATTTTAACCTTTCCAGTGACGAATGTTCTTTCAATTCGAAGCTGGTGAATAAAAAACATCTAAACAGAAGCCTTAAGGCGAAAGCGTCAGGGTAGCCCACAAAATTCAAATTTTCTTACGTATTTTGCAATTTGGAAGTCAGTATCAGGTTGTGTCTGATCTCAATATGATTCGCGGCCGTATCAAATATATATTTATCTATATATATAAAAATGAATCCCTATTTCCCTTGGTCACGACATCACGCTAAAACGGCTGAACGGATTTGGATGAAATTTGGGATATGGATAGACCTTGACCCGGAGAAGGACATAGGATACTTTTTATCCTGATATTTTTACGGGATCGAGACTTATGCGGGTGAAACCGCGGGGCGCAGCTAGTAGAATTATAATTATAAAAATCATCAATACAACTCTCTAAGTTCATATAATCCTATTGAATGACTATTTCATGAAATCATGACATTTTAGGATTATTATAACATAAGGAGTTGTATTGCTCATTCTAATGGTTAATATTCTGTTTGCATACTATACCGTGTGACATATCAAATGAAAGGACTTGTTGCGAGGATCTCAAATATATTTTTTTCCATATTTTTTAAAATAAATATATTCAAGGATATTTAATAAAATTGATGAAAATTGACCGTTCCTCCCCCTAAGCTTATCTCCGAAACTCCTGAGCCTAAAATTTTGAAAAATATACAGAGGATGGTTCTTTACCCATAGATTACAGGAAAACCTACAAGAAGTCTATGGCATTAAAATAACATGGTAAATCTCAATATTGTGCGTACAAACGTACATTTGCAGTTGGAATGTATGGGAGAACATGTTTTTCAACCACAATGTTAAGTTTGTATTTGTGATAAATTATCCTAACTACGGAACCCTCCATTGTGTGTGGTCCGCACACGCACTTAACCGGTTTTTCAAATAACTGGTTTGCTTAGTGTCATAGGAACAAAAAACGGACAGAAGCGAAACTAAAAAACAAATTCTCCAAAACCTTTAAAGTAAAAATACTTGCATAGAAAATTGATCCGTAACTTAATATCAATAAGGAGCATAATCGCGTTTACAAAAATGAGGAGTCGGTAACGGTGTAGCAAGTTCAATTGTTTTTCTCATCTCAAAAATGCCTAACGCGCCTAAAGAAGTTTTCACTTAAAAAAAAACTTAGTTTATGGTGTACTCCGACGATGTTTTAATTTTGCTACTAAACATTTAATCATTACTTTCCAGTGTTTGATATTTTCAAACTTCTGAATACCGAAACATCTTCACAAATAGGCCACTTTCAAATACAAATAGCAATCGAAGCTACTTGGTTCGTTGATTTAGAGATAAATGCAAAATTATGACCTCTTTTGGATACTTTTCTGAATCAATGAAATTTCGTCATGTTTGCGAAAAAGGCTCCATCAATCCGTCAGTTATTTATATATTCACTATCAGGATATGTAACACTACCGAACAGAATAACTTTTATCGCCCTGAAATCCAAATCGGAGTTTTCAAAATCGTCACATTTAGGAAAAGCCCACAATTTCTTCATCAGATTTGCACATTTGTCATTATGGGTTCGGCCGCACACGATCATACCAAAATGAACGGCTCTGCAGATCACGTATTTTTTTTGTCCATTTTGGAAATCTGAAAGTGGACTCCTGACTACGGGGCTCCTATCTGAAACTTTTCAAATATATTTTCGGTTTTCTCTCATCATGCCGCACCTACTCAGCATCAACTTTTCGCCCTGCATATGGTTGCTCAAAAACGCTCTTGGGCTATCACAAGTCTCATCCTCCTAACTTATACTCAAACTAATTTGACAGATCTTTTTCATGTTTTATAGCTGTCACTAAAATAAGGCAATAGTTTTCACAACAGAAATGGTGCCAATAAGCAAGGCTCGCATACCTGTTAAATTTTCAAATCGTAAGTATGTATGTACTTGACGCAAAAACCTTTACATTTGGTTTCGCTTGTAGAAACCAGTTTTGGAGGAGTCTTTACATAAAGGTTTTTTTCAGAGAAAACGGCTTAGAGCAATATTAACCGGTTTTTGTTTAGTTTTTATTCATCCTCACAAGTAATCACAAGTTGCAACCGGTTAATATAGGTTATAATAAAATTCTTAAAACGTTCACGTTCTTAAGAAAAGCTCAGAGTAAAACCCAAATAAACCGGTTTTCACCGGTATTTTTAAACCGGTTCCGAGCCTTGTCTATATAGGGCAAGCTAGCGAAGTTACAATCAAACCCTTTATTATGTGCTTTTAGACGAAATAGTTTGTCAGTTAGGAACTGGGCATGGGTATGAATTGTTAGTATTGGGATTCCAGTACGAATACGAGCTATTCTGGCGACATAAATCCATTCTAATTAAAACCTAAACATTCATCTTATCGACTTTCATTAGGCGACCCTGTACCTGAGTAGCGTTGTATGGCTGCAAGGATGCAACTTTACAGACCCTTGCACGCTATTTGATTATTTATTTGCATGTATTTGGGAAGTTGTGTCTTCGTTCTTTTTACAAATACGATGTCACCGACATAGTTAAATTTTTCTTTATCTCGCTAGATAATGATGATTGCATATCGAGTTGTTCGAAGATTACTCTTTTCAACCATGCGAATCCAAAAAATATAAAAATTACCAGAATATGGTACAGTAGATGTAGCAGTTATTTGGGCATGCATATACAGGGTGACGAGTAATTTGACGTGGTCGTCTGACCCATTTGCAATAATGAATCACGCCTTAAAGCATAGGCGAAAATTCATGGGATCAAAAAAAAAACAATTTTCATGTATTTTTTTTAATATCCCGGAATGCGTCACTGAATATCACATTTCTCTAAACCCTCTGATTGAATGGTAATACTTCATTGCTAATACTTTAACAAACCGTTCGATGTAGCCAAAATTATCCATATTAATCATCAAACAATTAAAAGAAGTTTATAAACCATTTTCAAAAATCATCTACGTAGGTAAGATATACATGATCTTTGACACCAGTTACTCTCAAAAATGTTCTACGGGATGAAGCGTACAAATAACGTGAAAGACATGTTCATTTAATCAGCTATGTACCGAGGTACAAGTATTAAAAACTAGCTGCGCCCCGCGGTTTCACCCGCATAAGTCTCGATCCCGTGGGAATAACGGGATAAAAAGTATCCTATGTCCTTCTCCGGGTCAAAGTCTATCCATATTCCAAATTGCACCCAAATCCGTTCAGCCGTTTTAGCGTGATGCTGTGACCAAGGGAAAGAGGGATTCATTTTTATATATATAGATATATTTAGTAGTACCTATGAAGCAGTTGATAATGCTAGCAAAAGTAGAATTTTCAGATTGTTGAAATATTAAAAAATTTAGTGATTTTCAAATTAATTAACTGGTTTACGCCATCCCACTACCCTCTCCCACCCAGCAATCTTTCCTATAACTTTGCGTTATGTAACCAATACCCTAATTGCGTAACTTTTCGTAAACGATTATGACAAATTTGTTTCATTTTGACAGTTCAACAACATTCATTGCGTTATTTACGGTGTTGAGCAGATTTTTTTTTCCATTTTATGAAGCAATGGATTAGCAATCTGTTTCAAATCGAACAAATTGTGATTAATCGTGTATTACGCAATTAAGGTACAGGTCGTCGCGATCAATTTGCAAGTTGAGACACCACTTTTGACTGGTTATGTTACTAACAGTCGACGCGCTGATCACTCTTGTCGCTTCGTTACAAGTAAGGAGTAAGGGCAAAATACAAAATTCCATGAATAATTTTACGAAAATGTAGTTGAATGTTCTGCACTGTCAGCTGCCTGCAGTGTTGATGCTGCAAGGGTGCAACCAAATCGTAGTCGACCTCGATCTGCCGCTTCATATAAATGTCTAAAAATATGTCCCGACGACGTCGACTGCATGCGGCCTTGTTGCAGTTCCACCCTCAAAAAATCTATCCACCACGCTCACGTTATGCAAAGTGGTCCAGTTGTGTCTACTCGAGGATGTAGAATCAAGGGCGACTCGTAAAATTAATCAGAGGTGTCATAAAGACAGTGTTACGTAAACGTTGTCGGGAGCGCTTGGCGCTAGGAACGCGCCCCCAGCCGCGTGGTAATGACCCTGCAGCCCGTGTGGTATGTAGCCGCCACGACACTCCAAACATTCGGATGCCCCTAATATTGTGAAGTATTCTGTCGTAACACTTAGCCTATTTAGCTTTTTGGAAATGTAGCCGTTTGTACATAGATATGACGGCGCATAGTTATTTTTTTATCATTTAGATACGTAGCTTCATGCCATTTTTGTCGACTTCAAATTCAATGAATTTTTTAAATATTGCCCAATAGTAAAAATCTCGATCATAATTAAGCTTTTTTTCACTGTTATTTAATTCACTACTCCTTTTATTCATGACTATTATGTATTGAATGAATGAATAAATTGTTCAGCTTGCCGGCTACATACACTCGCGCGACTGGTGGTCAGGGGGCTGGCTTCGCCGCGGTCGAGTTTTTAGACGATTACCAACGCCAGCGTAAAAAGGATCAGTGGGTCAACTCGTTACCACAGGATCATATCACGGCAGTAGTTTAACTTAGTGTTAAGTTACGTTGTTTGACTATCTTTTCGTTTTAATGTCCGTTTGATAGTCACGCTTGTGGTGGAACGAGTAGGTTTGGTGCACTTACTGATAGTTACAGGTTGCGCTATTAGATTCAAGGCAATAGCGAGTAATACAATTTACCGAAAAAAAAACTTCAAGGGCTGACACCGTCAATTCTTGTATTTTTTAAAACATTCAAAATATTCAAAATCAAGTCACAGTATCATCTCCGCGATAATCAATGTAAAGAACTAGTTAAAAATGTATTTAAATTAGAGTTATTTTTCACAGAATGAAACAGATTAGAATTCTTAAAATTACGGGCATTGCTCTTCTGGTTATTTCCTGATACCGAAATAGATGCAATATTTATGTCTGATCTGAGAAAATTGGGAATCGAACTTCGAACGATCTGGACTGGCAGACACTAACGGTTCGTCATTGGCTCGGTTTGTTTCTCTTGGTAAAAATGTTATTATATATTCTATAGTAGCTTTACTATATTACATCATACAGTGAATGAACCCATATTTTTTGTTTCACTTATATCATAACACTTGATTATGCTGTGGTTGCCGTCTGGTCGCGCTGCCTTGTGGGCACGCGCCTTGATTTACTGTTTGTAAGCATGTTTCTTTTTTACAAAACAAAATAAGCCAACAAAATATAAGATGTCTGCTCTTTCTTCTTCGATCAAACCAATATTTTTACAACATTTAAAACGACACTACATCATATCAGTAACAAAGCAGCTTAATTAAACTTACATAGTTAATTATTCAAACAGATAATGTTATTTTAATATAACCTAAAACAGCAAGTATTTTCAATTGCTTAGTGTTTATGTGAGTCATTTCGAAATAGAATGCGTTCAATTCTGTACCTATTTGGTTCTCGAACAATCGAACGGATAAACAGCGTGCTAACATATCCGCCATTCGCAATTTCGCACATAGCAACACCGATCGGCAGGGTGGCTATGTAAAGACCGAGTTTTGGGACAAAGATCGTGTGTTAATTCGGACCGCGTAGACCGGGGGCACGGGCGGCCGGGGTTAGTAAACATAATCATGGCCTCCTCCCGCTGTACAATTCAGTAGCTAAATGGGAATGAAGAGTTGGCTCACCCGCACCCCGCCCCACCCCCGCACACTCTGTCTGCCGCCTCAACACCCACACGTCTTGTGACGCAGATGTTGAAATTGCTGAAAACATGCTTATTTTTTTAACACACACGTAATGGAAATCTATAATTCCATATACGAATTAAAATAACTCGCTTCACCAAACTAAATACGCGATTTGTTTAAAAGGTCTTATGCGAGAAAGTCATTTTAAGCAAGCCATAACAATAAAACTGTAGGAACCCATCTAGACAAAGGCTACATGCAGATAGACAATACATCGTTACAGCCCGTCATACACCTTCCAATCTACCGGCACGATATCGCTCGGACGAAGTAGCGCGGGTTGATGGGGGAGCTAGGGACTGTTTCATAGTTGTCCTTTTACGCAATAAAAATAACACGGGAGACATCAATACTCCGTGACTTGTATTCTAAACTCCTTAACCGAATGGCCCCACCCCGCGGGTGCTTCCCCCTCGTATCGACCGTGGCGCCCTCATCTCGCAGGTACACGCAACACTTATCCCGGTTTTAATTGTCGCCACGCGCCGATGACCCTCGCCGACGACTTCGATACTAGACACCGTTACGCGGCCGCTCACTGCCAACTCACTATTTATTCAAATATATGTAATGCATACTTATTTAATTATATTATCTGTATCACATTTCCCATGCGTTTATTATACTTAATTACAATTTATATCAGTTGACATAATTATCATAACTCATAGCTTTTGATCTTAGTGCATCAGACAGACTTTGAAGTGGCAGTTTTCGTTGCCACAACGGCAACGTGAGACTAAGATACTTGTAAGATCCTAGATTTCGTGGATGAAATGTGTTTAGTGGTCATTTTAGAAACAGAAATATTTGGCTGACTGACGCATGTAAAAGAATGTTTTAAACCATCTGGTTGATAACGAATCACAACTTTCTATTACGCAATCGATTGTGTAATGGTTGCTTACACGAGTTGAGTCGATTACTGCAACCTTGTTAAGACTGCTCGCTCAACCCCTGACTGAGCAATAAATGATAGCGAAAAAATTATTCTTATCAAACTAAAATTCAGGTGACGATAACCGACTTTTAATGTTTTTATACTGAAGATGACGTCTAAACGAGTAGTGTTAATGATTGAGAAAAAATATATGTTGCATTAGAGCATTTTATTAATATAGCCATATTTTGGATTATGTTTATATTACATAGGTAGTAAAATTAATTTGTAAAGTTATTTATAACGCGGCTACAAAACTGAGAATCACGCAAAATCTATCAAGCGTATTGTTCTGAAACTTTCACCATTTTAAAGATAATTTAATTATTGATATTTTAGTATAGGTGTTTTATTAAAATACCTTTTGTTTTATGTGTAATAAATTAATAATGCGTCTAATTTGGGACAGCGCCCCTTGATGGGCGAGTCCTATTACCTGCTAGACGTACGACGCGTTGCGTGAACTGTCAAGGTCACTGTCATATATCTGCGTCTTAACTTTGGAACGGTCAAAACTCCATGGGAAAACGTTAGTACAATTATTATGCAATACTTTTTACAAACTCATTTGTGTTACAGCCCTATTTCTCTGTCAGTCCGACCGAACTGAACATTGTACCCACCAACAGCACATTCAGGTACCGACCTAATGAGTAATGCCTTTCCAATACACTCACAGAATGAGCTGATCTGCTGTTCCCGACCGAAAATTCTGTGCAACTTTTAAAATAAAATAATGTTGAATCCGTTTTACTTACCGCTGGGATTTATAATGTATCCCCGGCTTTAACAACTGGCTAGTGTTTCGTTACCAAGCAAAATGCTGGGGGGTTGATGTCGCGATCAATTTTACAAATAACTCGACTATCTTCAAGTATTTCGACATTTCTTTTCATGAATGTAAAAATTAGAGGTTAGTGGACTTAAGTCAGTTATAGTATACAAGATCGGACAGACTATAAAGTCAATACGCTGGTTTAGTCTGGTGGTTTAGGCAGCACAGTCTTGTAGAAACCTCAAGATGTAAGCTGAGGCTCAATGGCGTGTGCTAGCTGACATATGGCTAATAAATTAAATAATATTTTGTGATGCATAACGTAAATTATTTTGCATACTATTGAATAGAAACAATCATTTTTTTCTAACTGAACAGACAGCTGTGCTGCTGGGGAGTTTGTTGCACCACTTCTGAGGACTGTCTTATGTAATTTTGCCGTTTGAAAAATGCTGATTCTCAGTCGAGTTTGAATAAATTATTTTTGAATTTTGAATGCCTTAGTATCAGTATCGGCTAGCGGTGCTAAGACCTCGCGCTTTAAATCTCCGCATCGCGGCATATACAATATTATATATGCTATTGTTGCCCGTTTCGACTGTCCTTTCCAAAATCTGTGGATAAGGACAGCCATAGGCATTCGTTAGGTATAGATTTTAACAATACTAATATAATTTTTGATACAATTCTGTTACTAACACACTAACATTTTATGATTTTATGTAACCTATATGGAGTTTTTACTCTGAAATAAATAAATAATAATAATATATTTGTTCGACATACAGATATTTGGCCAGTCTGTGATTTTGTTTGTTATTTATGCACCCACACACAACTCAAGCAAGCCTTGTGTGTTGATGCGAACAGATAATTCTTTTTGATACTGAAAGCCGATGGCAAAATCGACATCGACAATGCTAAGTAATTGTTCCGGCCTCCACACTTCTTAGTCCTTCAATGGTCATCTGTATCATTCAAGCTTTGTCCTATTGCCAACTCTTCTGCATGTCAGTATTGTCAACCATAACTTTCGCCCGTATCAGCGGGAATAGGTTGTCCAGCATGGCAGTGGCGGTAGCCATTCGTACTGATTTGAATTACATTATGTTATCATATCGTCATCCTATATAATTACCTTGCAACAGCATCACTTGATGGTAACTTTGAAGCTATAGATTAATTAATTATGAAACGACGAAATTGAACTAGTTCATATCGGGCCCTTTGTATACGGCACGGTTTCTTTGACAGCAGTAATAGCCTAGTGATGTGACCGTCGGACTGCCAAGTCATAGGTCTCGAGTTCGAACCCAAGGCACGCACCTCTGTCTTTTCGGATTCATGTACGTATTTTCAAATTATCACTTGCTTCAAAATCGGTGAAGGAAAATATCGTGAGGAAGCATGCTTGAGAGATATTTATCAAAAGCATGTGAAGCCAAGTCAGAGACCCATGGGCGGCTTTAAAACTCTGACTAGTTAGGTTAGTCTCTAACCACACGAAAAAGAAAAGACGGTTTCATTACGGTACGGCGGCGTATAAACCGCGCCGAAAAAAAAACATGTCTGTCAACAAGCTTCCATAGTGATCCATACAACAACGACCGTGTCTACATACGGCGTATAAACCGTAGTTTTTCACGGCAAGAAAATTCGTGTGTACAAAGGACCTGACACGATTTACTCTCCTATGTATCTGCTGGCAAAACATGAAGCTTCCAATAGTTTTAGTGTAGTTAACAGGTTCGTTTGCCTTTACTTTACACTAATGCGTGATATTTCGCACTTTCTCACCGTTCGGAGTTCTACATGATTTGCCTTCTGTTCTTTTGAGCTGACTAATATGTAAGTTTACATAATAAAAATTGGCCAAGTGCGTGTCGGGACACACAATGAATGGTTCCTTATTTGGGATGTATTTATGCCAACAACAAACTAAACATTGTAGTTGAGAAACATGTTCTGCCATTCACTCCAACTGCAAATGTAAGTTGTAAAGCCTACTTAGTTGTGGTACTTTTCCCTTTAAAGGTTCTCGCAAACAGGCGACATGCGACACCGGTAATTGTTGTACCGTGAAATTTTCTTAGAAATTGTTTTATTAGCGTCGCGCCTGTTTGTGGGAGCCTTAAATTCGTTTTTTATACTAGTGCCGTCAATTCACGTATCCGAAAACAACCTTTTAACTGGCAGAGACACTTGACTCTAATAAAAATTTTCAGTTTAAAGCTTAATATTTCGCAAACGGTTCCCTGAATCGAAAAATGGTTTTTACAAACCCGCAATATTTTTGAACGGCCTCTCCAAAGACAAAGACACACCATGGGATAGATCCACTCTATGTAAACGGGAAGTACCCAATTTTTTGTCATGATTTAATTATACCTCTGTCGGCTTGATTAATATGTATTCCGATACCCATGCCAAATTACAGCTCTCTAGTAATAAGAGTCTCTGAGCTAAACCGCGGACAGACGGACGGACATGGCGAAACTATAAAGGTTCCTTATTGACTACTGAACCCTAAAAAACGTTACATCTAAGTTATTGTTCTGTTAGCTGCTGCCCGCGGCTTCGCCCGCATGGACCCGAATTCTTTAAAAAAAATCGTTCTTCTAACATCAGCTGATGTTAGAAGATCTGCCAGTGAAAATCCCATTAAAATAGGTCCAACCGTTTCGGAGATTAGCTGGAACAAACAGACAGACAAAAATGTTTTTTTTTATATATATATATATACATATAAGTCCGTATAATATTTATATACTTTCATAAAATATGAATTTAGTAAAAAGCTGTTATTTTGACACTTCAATTTTTCATGTATAGTAAGTAATATTACTTCTTACATCATCGCAGTAGCTGATACTGACAAGTTTGCTGTAAGAAATTTTCAAACTACCAAAACGTTAGGAACAATTTAAACTATGTCAGTAAGGGAAAGGACTGTGGCGTCCGTTGTTAGCATGGTTCCCATGGGTGTTCTAATGAAAAGCACAAACAGCTTCACGCTCTAGCAAGTAGCACCGTTGCGCATGGTCCTGGAGGCGATGACGTCACCAGCGACGGCGTCGGTGGCTGCGCACGGGCACGTGGACTCACGGAGGCCTCGGGCGCATCGAAAGTGAGACCGCGGTCGGCGCGGAGGGGCACAGGGTCGATGACCCCCGCGCATCCGACCGATCCGCACTTGTACAAGACCGTCGCATTGTTTCAACATCCGTAGCTTACACTCTAGCGTCTTACTCATTGAAACCAGCCTCAACAATATTTGAGACAGTAGGCTGCCATATTTTGACAAACAACTTGTCATTGCGGAGTTGTTAACTCAGCAGATTTTGTACAACGAATGCTGCATCTTACTCTGCTACATGGTACACCTCTCGTTGTGTACTCAAAGCATAACGTACTCCAGTTTTCTAACCAATCGTAGCAAGTTAACGACAATAGTATATATAGAGAAAACAATAACGCATAATAATAATGTTTTGTTAGTAGTGCGTTTCTTGTAATTATCGAGCGGAAGCGAGCAGGTGAAGCGAGTATCCGTTTCGTCGCTCTGCTGGCTCACTGCGAGCACACCGCACCACTACGTGCGGTGACATCGTATTCTAATCGTATACTATAATGGCAAACACGTATCGGTGTACTTTTTTTAGGGTACGGACACCATTTGTGAACTATCTGAGGATATAACAATCAATCGGGAAGTACTACTTAGCAGGAAGTGAAAAGGGAACAAGTTACTGGTCTGACAGAAGTTAAGCGGCGATCACAATAAAGTCAATCGTCGGTACTTCTTGGTTTACGAACATTCCCAAAGTAAGAAAGATTATTAGATTAGCTGATAACAGACCGTTGATGTAATCATCATACTCACTGATATTACTTAACATGACCATAAAACTCACACTTGTTTATCAAGAACAAACAGTCTGTATCAAACGTGTCGTTAGGCTGAATGGTCCGTATAATTTTTTGCCATATCTTAATATATTCTATTTAATCATTCCGCATAATAGTTGTGTTATGCCGCTCGCTGACCGTTCAAGTAGGTATTGCGTATTAGCGACAAGGTCATACTTGAGGCTCTGCAGGTGCCGCCGTTAGCCGCTCCATATATCGAGTGGATATCATACTCGATGGACGCATGAATTTGTACATTAAACCAGTAAGGCACATTAATCTATCTTAACGATGAGTCATTGTTCTGTCCATAGTTTAATCGAAAGTCCAACTGAAGCTGATGCATGCTCTGATTAACTTGTCAGGTTCCCCCTGGTAAGCATTGTAAGAAAACGAATGACGTTTCTCTGATCCCGCAACACTATGCTTGGCATTTCGTTTTCGTGCAGAAAGTATGTCCCTCAATGATCTAAAACGTATTCTCCACCAATAAGTTCAAAGAACATCCATCGTATACAAAATAACTTAAACATTCGTAAAACAGCCATGCAGTCAAGACAGTGAGCCAACTAAATTATTGGCCGACCTGCAGTGGTTACTGGTTGATCTTCGTTGTACACTTGAAAAGATGTCCGTTTGGTTCCCAGCACGGCTATAGCCTCTTTTAAACGAGCCATATTCAAGAAATTAATACCCAGCCATATTTATAAAGTGACTGTTAATTACATTATTCTTAGCTGTTTTAAATAGATACTGGAGAACAACTTTGTACACTTTACTGAAACTTTCTGAGCCGTTGATGTTCTCTTAAATGTTGCAACAGAAAATTGTTACACTAAGAATATTTTGATCAATTTCAATATTGTACCACTGGCATCCCTCTAGCATTGGGAATATCATAGATACGAGTAAAGATTAGCTATATCACATGCTAAACTAATCCTGAAGGTCAACTGCTGGTTTCGTGGCTCTAACTAGACAACGAGGCGGTTGCCTTCGTCTCGAAGCAACATCGGCCTTTTCCTGATCCTGCTCTGCGGGTTCCTTTTAGAGCAAAACAACCTGTTATGTGTAAATGATTTTAATCATCCGCCTAATGTCTTCCTTCCCGAAACAATTTGAACACGTTATCATTATAGTTATGTCATCCATATAGTGATAAGACTAAGCAGTGAGATCGTTTGAATGAATAAATTGCTTATCACACTAATTCGTCTACAGGTCAGCTCATTTAGGTATATTATTACTTTTTCACAATACTAAATATTGGTCTGGATCTACGAGAGAGGTTTCGAACGACTAGTTTACCTTTGATCAAACCCAGTATCAGTATCCTTCTGTACTTGGTATCGTCGAAGCACGTCTTCCTTTTTTTTTACACGCTCAATCCGGGTGACTACTGAGATGGCGGCTAATAGAGATACTATTAACTGCCCTCTCAGTAGTCACCCGGATTGAGCCATACCATCTTTCACACAGCCATCCATCGCTTTTTTGGTATTGCTAAACTTTCTCCACGACATTTCCCTAATTCCTCCGCATCACACGCCCATACCTTGACAACCGATTTTCATGGTCAAAGCCAGAAATTAATGTTTAGTACTGACGCTTCAAAATTTTCAGAAAAATTGTAAATCATTCATTACACAAACAATTAACGAGTCTATCGCAGTCTACATAGGTCTCCAATTCGACAATGGAAACCAAATTCGAGCGTTATTGAAGAGTTGAGTAACTTAAATCTTTGACTTCGTGGCGAATGTAAAACTAGGAGCTGTTATAATATAAGCTCCTGGTTATTTGTGGCAATTGTCATTACACCATGACCACTGCCTCATTTGTCATTACCTAACATAATATTAAGGTCACATGACGCTTCGCTATCGTTATGACTCTCGTGTACTTTTAATTTGTTGATACTTACCGCGGTACGTCGTTGGTCACCGAGTTGTAAACCGTTAAGTCTGAGAAGGCGACGCGGCAATGAATAATATTTAGTATCATTAGAACAATTTACTCGGTTTTTTCGCATAATTTTTTTTTTCGGAATGCTTACCGATTAATAACATTATCGTCAAGATAACTGAATCTGCTTTATTCCAATGAACTATCCCGCTGAGTTTGTTCTGTCAGGGTGCTTCCCTGACAGAACAACAGGGTTTGAGCTCAGATTTGAAGATGCTTTTGAATTTTTCGAAACCTATTTTTTTATTCTGTTCTATTTTCTTGTTAATAATCATGCTCGTAGAATTCTAACTAATATTATAAATGCGAAAGTAAGTTTGTTACGCTTTCACGATAAAATCGCTGAACGGATTTGAATGTAATTTGGCACATGGGTAAACCATGACCTGGGTTAGGTTTAAGACATAGTTAGGATATTTTTATATCGATATTCACACGGGATCGAGACCTTTACGGGTGAAACCGCAGGGTGCAGCTAGTTGTCATAATATATGTGGACTCCCATATATTACACTCGATCATCTATAAAATGGTCGCGTCTACGAAGACCAATATCCATCGTTGCATAGCGTCACATAATATGAAAATAGTGGTATATTTTATGGAACAAATGAAAATTCTCTGAACTTAATTGCAGTGCTGTATTGAATTTGAACACAACAAATGGGAATGTTGATTCTCAGTCGAAGCTGACGAAGTAAGGAAGCCAAGATAAATATCGATTGGAAATGTGTGAATAGAATGCCAGAAATCTACCTAATATACAAAGGTATCTTCACCCTACAGTTTATCCTTTGCATCCCTCACAGGAGCGAATTTCTTTCATTCCGTACTGGATCACTTTCTGCGGATGGTTATCTTAACTTCTTTGTTCCGTATTGCTTGGTTCGGTAAGGTTCCAAGTACGCGCGTCTAGTTGGCCACCTAGAACCTTGTTAAAGTGAGCCGACATCGTGTCATTAGAGGGCGTGAATATTTAAGTAGAGATGGCGGGAGCGGCCCGCGGTTTACTCCCATTCCCGCTTGGGTTATAGGACGGTTGGGATTACCTTCTCATTGAATTAATTCTGTTTGCTGATGAAAAAGGCGCCACCAAATTCCATTTTAGTAGAATGGATGAATCGTAAGCGTACACAGGTAGGGAATTCGAACACCTGACAATTCACTCCACATTTTTTTCATCTACTTTTCAAGTAAATTGCAGCTGCAGTACTTTCTGATATTTCACTACATTGTAATAGTTCAGGTAAATTAGTTATAATAAATGGTTTTACTATCTACAGGTGTGGATAAAATAATTAAGTTTTTTTTAGTTACTATAAATATTTGCAATAATATTATATATAATATTATTTTTATTATTTTTTTTTCAGGTCCTGGGTTCGATTCCCAGGTCGGGCTAAGTGTTATTGGGTTTTCCTATCTGAAATTTCTCAGTAGCAGCTCGGAGTCTGGATTTGTGCCCGGTTGATGGCAATAGGTTCGCTCCTATTACATGGGACTTAAAACATAACTGGCGAAATGTGGGTGTGCCTGCTACAGGGACACCTCTGCCCAACCCTTCGGGGAAATAAGGCGTGATGTTATGTGTAAATATTTGCAATTTATTGCAATTAATACAAGAAATTCATTTGCCATCATCTTCTGCATAGGACTCCGTGGCCTAATTTCAAAGGCTTTTCTTTAGCACTTCGCATAAATTTAATATTTCTCATTCAATTAAACTTAGGTAAAGACCACCGACTGAGATCAAAAGTAAACATACCTACTAAGCTACTGATGTTCTAGATTTGTTCTATAAAAAAGTTTGAACTTTAAAAATAACAAATGACCTCCCGTGACTGCGCTCCAGTGAAAATATTTTTTTGATATAGGTTCATTCTACAACTGATTATTTAAGCATGTTCTACATTTTGATATGATAGTATTATCCTGAAAACACATTTAGGATCCTAGTAAAAATTGTCAAGACCCTGTGTAACCTGAACAAAAACATTGTTCCGCATCGTAAACTTGGTAAACAATCAATCTGTCTAGCCTTTTTCCAATCCATCCTATGTTGAGGTCGGCTTCCAGTCTAACCGGATGCAGCTGAATACCAGTAGTACATGGAGCGACTGCCTATCTGACCTCCACAACCCAGTACCTGGGTAATACGATACCCTTTAGTAAGACTGTTTGTCAGACTTTCGGGCTTCTGACGACCCGTAACAACTGTCAAAGATCCACGAATGACAGCCGGGACCAACGTGCTTTCCGAGGCACGGAGGAGTCTCGGTATGTAAAGAGCATCACACATCCCCGGACTAACCGCGGCAAGCGTAGCTTAACCTGATTGATCGACCCGTGCGGCTGTTATCACTTAGCCACGAACTCCTGAAAAACAAATCTCATAAACTTAGTAAACACTTGGTATAAATTACAGAAACCATTATGCTACTATAGTGTAATCTATGTAAGCGAGGTGGACCAATATTGTTACACAATAAAGCTTTATCTACTGCCTAGTGCACAACTGTTTACCCACATTGGCCATATTGGTTAAATGATGCGGCAATAACGCCCTCGTAAACCTCGAGACGCATCGCAAACTGTTCCCTACCACCGGCCACATCAGCTAACTCGGTTTATTAGAGTATCTTTATTTAATTGCTGCGTCTTAATTGCAAATTATTTAATAACGCAAACTTGGAATAGACGTTTTACCATATACGGACATCGCTGAAACTGCCTTGGAACCTTATAGCTAAGAGCATTATAGTCAACTTAACGTGACTGTTATTTATAAAGAATCTTGTTCGGAAGGTGCTAAACCAACATTTGTTCAGGCGAAAATCCCTTCGCTCTGTTTGTGTAGTTATGATACTTAGATTTTTCCTCTTCGCCCGCCGTGTCGGGTTTGTTTTAAACATCTCGGTACATTTCGCCGGCGGAATCTCGCCCGATTCTATTGTTCACTTGTGTTACGCAATCAAGAGGGGTCATTCCGTCCGCGCCCAAAAGTCGCACCCGCGAAGTGGAGAACAGTCATATCCTATCGATTTGTTAAGATGGCGTGCGCGGGAGGGTTACGGGGGGAGCATGAGGGTGACGCGGGGTGGCAAGGGTGGGAGCAGCCTCCGCGCGGCGCAGCGTGCAGCCTCGCTTGCACCTGCCCTGCCGTAACCACGACACACTAGCGACAACGCGCCGCACGACGTGTGTGACGCCTGTACACTGTCCACCACGTCACCACGTGACGCGACATAAGCGCGACACTTTTTACCCGCGGCACCTTGTCAATCCACTAAACCGCCTGAAACTGGTATCTTGAATGTTGAAGCGCTCACTGGTCAATCACAATATTTCGACAGCCCAGTTTTAATTCTAAATAGTAGCATCAAACTAGGGTTGATGAAGTTCCTCTTCTTCTTCCTCATAATGCGGTAGTTCCTCATTTTTTGGTGACCAAAAACCACACCTCGTCAACTTCAAACTCCTATTAAGTTACTGCACTTAAATAAATGAGATGAAAAGTCACGAGCTTAACACAACACTAAATGCAATGTCATGCCAAAATTGACATCTATACAAATAAATAAAATTGAAGTGTCTGTTTGTAATGTCAAAAGAACAGCTTTTTACTAAATGCATATGAAAGTATTTACGGTACTTATAACAAAAAAATAAAACATGATTATTTTTTGTCTGTCTGTTTGTTCCCGCTAATCTCCGAAATGGCTGGACCTATTTTGACAGGACTTTCACTGTCTGATGTTATATGGAGTAACTTAGGCTACTTTTATTTTAGAAAAAGAATTAGGGTCCACGCGGACGGAGCCGCGGGCAGCAGCTAGTTTATATATTATTAAATAAAATTAAAACCTACTCAAGAGTCGAGGTCGATGTATAAACTGTCACAAAATACGTCAATATAGTTGATAGTTATATTGATACACAAGGTCCATTTACAACGTTATAGTTGTCGTAGGTCGTGGCAATATTAAAGTAGCCGACAGTGTACGCGCACCTTTACCCGGGATCTCAAGTCGCGCCCTCGACGACCGCGGCGTCCCGGTCTCCGGTGGCCGACGCTCAGGCCGTCAAGGTCGCAGACGAGACCTGGCACACTTACACATTCTAACTATACACTTTTAATTGACTATTATGTATATAGACCCTTTTTTACCTCATTATTCATTAAACTTTTATGATCTTATACTGTACGCTTGAACAAGCAGTTAACGTTACAACTTTCATTTCGACAATTAATATTTTTTTTTTTATTCAAACATACTATACTTAAAACCACTAATACGAGTTTCAAAACGAGTTTTGTACTCGATTGAAGAATACGATCAATGCGCGGTCGAATTTTTGAATACATAATATTGTAAAGCAACGTATTTTAATCATTCATCCACTAAAACTTCGCAGACGATCGCGTGAATTTTAAGGTCAGCGTTTCGTCAAAGCAGCCGTTATTGTTGTAGATATGACAAGTTGTCGATCCGATCTTTTTGTGCTTATAACGTTTACGCATCTGTAAAAGTGCCCTATAAATATTGATTCCTCGTGCTCAAGGGCAGGTATTCGTAAATACCCCATGTATGTTCCGCGATTGTTGATAGTTTTCCTTATTTTTGAAATTTTCTTTTAAATTTTATGGGAACTGCTTAGAAAAATAATTCTATATTCATTTTTTTGTTTTCAAATTCTTTTTATTTTGCAATTTTAACTTTTATGAAATATTCTTTCAGACATAAAATAATCATCTTCCTATCATTATTTCGAGATAAGTACACATTTTGATCGGAATTAACGTTCGAATGATACAGAGTCGAAAAAACTTTCTAAATCATTTCAAAAACCTAGGCGGAATGTAGGCTTGCATAAATAATATCACAAAAAAGTTGAAAATTCGAAAATTTCGACTCTATCCATAGATATAAGAAAAAAATCCGTAAGATGATTTTATGTGAAAATGCCGTGTAAAAATAAAGATATTTTTTGAAAGCGGTTATCATAAAATTTTCAAGAAATTAAAAAAAAATGATATTTCGAAAAAAAAAAAAAACTCGAAAATCACGGTACATACATGCGGTACTTTCGGATACCCCGCTGGGCATTAGGAATCTACATGTTTTTTAAGTCACTATTTGGACCATTCTGCAGAGGCGTTTTCTCTGCTACTTTGAAAATAGACTTGGCTTACATACATTGCTGTCTCGATAAAAAGAATATCTAGATACAAAACCAATCAACTGTTAACCCCGAGGCCGTACGTTAACTTAGAGAAAAAAATAATGAGCTCAATGGTGCCTGAAGTAGACTTAAACGTGGTTATCGATACAGATTACTCAAATCAATACAACCACAAATGCATGAAAAAAACACAAAGCATTTTGTATGGCATGCTGAAAGGTAGCACGATGCAATCTAATGGCGTCGATAATGCGACATTAGATCAAACTTAAATTTTGACGTTTCTCTAACACATCTCTGATCATTTATATCCTGTAAATCTCATATTTACCGTTGTTATAACGGAAAGATCAACAGCCTTCACTTGACAACTGACTTCATTAAATGAGCTTTCCGAAACCACATTTCGTAAGTTGCCTAAGGAAAGAGATGCTTTTTGTTGCGGCATAGCGGAAAGCTATATTTTTGTACCCAGGAGCTACGTACCCTGAAAATATCGTTGTTATTATACTCGCTTTTATTATGCTCAAGTTCAATCGTTAGGAGAAGGTGAGACATTTGCACAATGGAAACAAAAACAGGTAAAACATTACCAGAACCAAGGCCATGATTAAAATGTATTTATTTATCTTTTAAATATTGTACTTAATAAACCCACTCCTCGTCACAGAAATTAACACTATCAATTTCCTCTTGCGCTATTATATCATTTACCTTATGTTATGGCAGTAGAAACTATTTGCGTTTTTGTAATAAATGGCCGTACTCACTTGCTTCTTTACTTGTTGATATTAAGGTTCCTGGTCCGCTTGGCTATCACCATCTAAGTCTGTCGCCATAGCAACAATGTTAACAGAATTGTTGTGTTCAGTTAGGGGATAAGATAGTCAGTTCCTCTGTGGTTGAGGCTTCCGGGTGAAGCTCGCTTCCACCTTTGGCCTCATCATAACTTACCATCAGGTGAGATGCAGGCCAACAGCTTCTTCGTTGTGGATTAAAAAAAGATGTGCGGTCGGGGGACCCCCGTCAGGAACGAAGTTCTTTCTCACGTATGATTTAAAATAAAACGAAAATTTTTGCAGCCGCCATCTTGGATTTACATTTTGACCTCATATCAGATTCAGCACCCTCGAAAACTAAGAAAACGACAACCATGACGAAAAAAATCATTAAATTTTGCAACCGCCATCTTGGATTTACATTTCGACCCCACTATCGGCTTTAACTCTCTCGAAAACCATGAAAACGATACTCATGACGAACAATTTAAAAATTTTCGCAGCCGCCGTCTTGGATTTTCATTTTGACCTCACTATCGGCTTTTGCACCCTTGAAAACCATGAAATCAATAGCCATGATGAAAAGTTTGAAAATTTTCGGAACCGCCATGTTGGATTTTCATTTTGACCAAATTCACACTTTCACTCTCTCTCCGGCATGCAGTGTATTCGGGCCGATGTGTACAATTTTATCCCACGACACTGTCAATCCTACTCTTTTGTTTTTTTTTTTCCGGCGTTCTCTCTCTCTTCCTCTCTTTCTTTCTCTTTGAATTAGAAGAAGACGGTCGCAAGTATTAACACTTTTTAGCGTGACGATTTCTGAAAGTTTACAAGCCGCGTTAAAGAACTTCATTCCAAAAAAAATAATGATAATCAAGTTCTTGGTCATAAGTTTCACTTTTCTTTGTTTCTCACACGGGTGAAGAAAACCAAGAAAAACAATGTGTAATAGAATATAATGTAAGCCGTTGGTAATCGATCGCGGAATCAATAAGTAATACTCGTAGCAATAAAAAGGGTGTCCTTAGACTCTCCATTAATTTATTATTGTTTAACATTTCTTCTAGTAGAGGACCAACTAATCAATAAAACAAGCGCGCTTTTCTTTATGGATCTTTACGGGTAAATTTGTATTTTTATGAACTTTTTGGTGTTAGCTTTTACTAAAAACTTTTATGTGACATAATCTTGACTAAGGCGATTCGCACACTGTACCGCATCACGCTGCGTGGTCCGGGGCAGCCATAGCAAATAATCTGCGCGCGGGAACGCGTCGCGCAAACAGATTGTGTTTTCTATACAAACGGGTACTATTTTAAATCTGCTGCCCCGCGCCACGCTGCGTGATGCGGTGCAGTGTGCCAATCGCCTTAATCCAATATCTGTCGGCCGTGCTTGGAAGATCCAAATTTAATAATCATCGTGTTAACTCTACGTTTGTGTTACAGTGGCCCAGTCGGAAGACTCACCAATCGCGATGAAACTCAAGAAAATATGCCTTAAGACGCCGGTCGGCGAGGAGCAAGCAGCACAAGCAGTCCTCGACCCTGCGCTAGGTGAGTCTAAATTTGCGTTTCCAGATGTAACTTGGCACAACTGTGTCTCGGTCAAGCCAATCCGACGATACTCGATATTTTTGTTACCAACTTCTGCCCTTCTTATAGAGTAGAGATGGACTAAACATATTTGGAAGATGTTTCTCGTAAATCGTTTTAAAAATAGAATAGAGCTGCAGACGCTCGGGCAAGGGGTTGTAAAAAGTTCACGAACTTTGAACCTATGACACTGTTCTGGTTTTAGGTTCAATGGCTAAAGCGAAAGTATATCAAGGATTTTCTTGTTTTTTAACTTTAGTTAACACTTTTTTCACGTTGTTTTCTGTGAATGTGAATGTGGGTGACATACCTGGTTAACATACATATAAGATCCACCAACTACCTTAGACCATCTTCAAGTTGTACAGCCAGATCCATACCGATCGTTGTAGTTCTGAGTTCGCTATAAGTAAAATTAATTGGAGCTGATGATTAAAGTATGTGCTCTAAATAATAAAGTCCTTGTTTATGTATAATGGCTCCATACATGGATTGGGCCAACGTGTCGCCGTCCCGTTGATTGAATTGTGCTTTTATTTCCCATCACGCCACGCATCGAGGCTATGATGTCATCGATTTAATTGCGGCGGTCACTTCATTACCTACCTATAAAAGCGACATTTATTTCAGTCTTCATCGAAAAAAGCTTCAACAAGTCCGACATGAGTCGATCGATCTGTGGAAACTTTACAGCGTCGTTATCTTTTATGCAACGTTTTGATTTAATTTTCTTTTCAATGTCAAGATTCGTTTTTACCGAGCGTCGTCGTCGCTAACTATTTCCTTTACTGCCGTTTTATATCTTTCGAGTGTACTCCACCACTGCGACCGACCAGAGTTCAGTATGCGTGACGGGTTACATCACATTTCTCTGTATACATCGGCCGCGTATGTGGTATATGAAGCGTTGTCTATGTGTAGGTACAGGGTAGACATTCGTGCACAGGTCGTTAATGGTACAACGTGGATCTGTTGTGTGGTACGCGGGTGGAATAACCTATAATTAGATGCGCGTACACCAATCCTCAGCCGTGGAACTCGTAGATGTGTCGTTTACGCTACATCCGTTGATGTATTTAATGCAGGAACGCTGTCGAATTTGCGCATACCGTAACAACTTCCAGCTTTTGCGCTAAATACAACATTTTATATATTTTTTCTTGTTTTTGAAAAGATCATATTAAAGTTAGGTAGTTGGAAGTTAGGTTATATTGGGTAAGTTAGGAACTTGACCCCTTTGCTAAATAGAACTTCATGACTTATAAAAAGCGACTCATCCATATTTGTATTTGTTTATTGTATTGTTTTGAACCTTGCTTTTTGGCCGCATTTTCTCAGTTGTTTACACAATCGGTCAACACATTACTAGCCACGTGCTTCGGCTTAAAGTTCTTGGCTTATACTTGGAAAATTTCGGTTTAAACTTGTCATCTTTTTAGTAAGGATTTTCTCCGCTAGCAACTGATGGCACATTTTATAAAGCATGAGCATGATTACTTGTATTAAAAGTAATTTTTTGGAAACATAGGTATTGGTATAAACTTGCTGCATTCATAAAACATTGGACACATTAAAATTTTTACCAATAGTTATTTAATCCGGCGCAGATCAGATATGATTTTCTCTTATGTTATGTAGGTAGCATACATACACTAGAACGCTATCATATCTATAGAACCTTAACTCACACATGGCTTATTTTACCTAGCTCGTGTACAAATTGCAGCCGTACAAAGTGGGGGGTTAGGGGGGTGGGTCTCGCGTATCGGGCGGCGTGATAAGTGACGACTATCCGTCAATGTGTTGCATAGGAGAACGTATGTGAGGTGGTGGTGTATCGGACAATAGGAGCTGGTCGGTGCAGTTTCGGCGGCGGAACGCGGGGTCGGCACGGGTGGTGGCGGCGGCGGCGTGTTTCTCCGCCGTGCGTGGCACTGCAGTTCTCCTCCACGGCCGGTAATTTGATTGGGCCCGAGCTGTCACCTATGCGCCGCAGTCGCCCGGCCGTCGCTCGCCGGCTATCGATTAGAGCCCCCGCCCCCTGCCCCCGCACTGCCCGCGAACCGGATCTCGTCACGCCGCCATTGTATACCCGCGACGCTTAAACGCATTCGTTTCTCCCGATGCGAAAACGACGCATTCCTTCCGCGCGCCCTCCCGCCCCGCACCGGCCGGCCGCGCGCCACACCGCGCGGCGCCACACAGGACCGACCGACCCTCTCATTACACTCTTACCACATTACCACTCCAAGCCTCACGCCATCGCCGCGCCAACCGCGACAAGCATCATCGGCGGATGACAATTGACGTAATAATATCAAATAAACGTACCAAAAACCAAAATCCGCTTCCTACAAATAAAATGTGTGGCGGAAACTCAACTTTTTAGTTCGAAAGCTTTGAAAGTTCACGTATCACATAAAATACACAACACTTCTACGCTCTTAGAACAAGGGTCAGAATTGTACAAATTCTACGGTTTCAAAGCAACCCTGACCAAAATTCCGAATAAATAATATTACAAAAATATCAGGTTGTAAGTAACATTGCAAAAATATCAACTTGTTGCTTTTACCGTACTATATTATGAAGCCTACTACGAGTAAATGCCGTTGCATCAACCCTGCGCTTGCGCAGATCAACGTACTTACATTGTTGTGCAATGCAGTATTAGGTCCACTTGCACTGACGTCTTACTTAAACTGGTTTGCATGTCAAGTATCCTTAAAATTTGGGTTATATCTGCAATACTGGCTAATCAATACAAGTAATCGACGGTCCGCTAAGATTTAACGTGAAAGTTTTGATAGCCAATAGTCAAATACCGTTGCAATTTTCAGTTGGTGACATCAGACTGGGAAACCTGCATACGAGTCAACAAGTAACCTGTTGCTACAACGTAGTGGACTAAAACAAATTGAAGAGGAATGATTTGTTACTGATTATCTAGGATCCATCATATCCGACTACTGACAGTCGTAATCTAAGACCGTTTAACGTTCAATATACTTACAATTATTACACATAAAACTATTTTGTTTCCAAGATACTGAATAATATCTTATTTCAATGGTTCTGTTGATAATGTATAAGGTCTTGAAAATAAATATTTGACATATTGAAGTCACTAGTAAGGCCGCGTTCACATCATATGTATAGTCAGCCACCGATTTTGAGCAGGCTCACAAATAACGTATTAGCTCGTAATAGCGTATTATCGGTTTGGTGTTAACGAAAAGATAGGCTATGTATGGAAAAGCAGTAAACTGCTCACAGTCGGCGTTTGACATAAGTTTGGTGTGAACACGACCTAAATGAATGAATGAATAACATCAACCCTAGCGTGGTTTGACGAGACTCGATTACTCGGAATGAACCCAAATATTTGCACTAGCTCCTGGAGCCTCATGTTTCATGGGACTACACTGCAGAGACCATTGCATATCAAGGAGTAGAATAGTTAGGGAAGACTTGCCCTTAGGATATGGAAGGATTTGCGACCCGTACCGGATATGCATCCTAGAGTAGGTAATGGAAACTAGGTAGAGACGGCGGTGATATTTATCAATGGGTAATCTTCTAATGACGTCGCCGACAGGTTGGTTCAAGTCCAGTTTCACTGAATCTTTAGACGGGGTTAAACTGCTTTCTCGACGTTTTTTAACCAACTTCAAATTGTCATTTGGTCACGATCTGATGATGGGATCTTGGGGAAATCGAGGGAACTCTTCAAATATTATAGGCTCATTTATAGATAGTGATTTGGGTATTTTTGATGAGCAGTTAACATTGGGCTATTGTAACTTAGATAAATTACAAACCAACCAACTAAAAAGTAAAAACCGACTTCCAAACTACAAAGTGAAAAATAAATTTAATTTCGGAAGTCGGTGTCATAAAACTAAAATACTGATCCAAAGACACCTACTTCCGAAATTAAAGTTAATTGTATTTCTTTTTTTTAAGTTTTTTCTGTGTCACCGCTATGCTGTGTTACACGTTGCTCTTTCCAAAGTCTCCATCTGATTTCTCGTTACTATCCGTTTCAGGTTCTAAAGCATGAAAAATAAAACAGCTTTAACGTCGCCACAATGAAATGAAATGAGGCTATGCTTTACACGTGCAGTTTTCCGTAGACGTCTGTAAGTTTCAAGCACTTGAGTCGTTTCGTGGTTTGCGAGACTTTTTTCCAAGTAGTCTGCTTGCCCATGTTTGTTCAGTCGATACTGTTATCTCTATGGCATCCGGGTTTAGACTAAATGAGCTTTAACACAAGCATAGTTTATCTAGAAGGGTCAGCAACGCTCAAACTTATAAATCTTTTAGCTGCGTGACTTCGTCCGCGTAGGATTTCCTGTTTTAACATAAAATATGACACTCGGCAATACTGTAGCTTCACATTAGTGAAAGAATTTTCGGAATCGGATCAGGATTTCCGAAGATTACCCCCTACATACAAACTCAACAAATTTACGTCTTTATAATTTATGTTCTACAGTATTGTTCATCTTAAAAAGTTCAACAAAAACGTCCGCGATGGTATATGCCTATCTTCTAACGATGATCCACAATAACAATTTTTATCTTTCAGAATTTGATAAAAATTTCATTGTTATTTTCGAAGCTATTTTGACCGGTATTATATTAATCCTTATCCAATAAACTATGTTTCCTCAAATTGAGCATTTAATTTTGATTAAAATTGCCTTGTAATCATTTTATTTTAAAAGATATCACAGATTCAAAATTACGCGTAACAAAATAATTATGGTTGACGGCAACGCGGGCGCAGCGGTAGGCGTCAATGAGCTTTTCTTTGGCTATTATGTAATCCCGGTATCGGTAGTACGTTCCCGTGGGATATTTTCCGACATCTACGCGGGCGAAGCCGCGGGCAAAAGCTAGTATTAGTATAAAACTATAGATGATAGACTAAATCACACACCACAGATACACCATATTTACCATTCATAATGTATATGTATTTGAAATGAGAGGTAACAGTAAATTCTAATTCAGGCTAGCCCATTTAGATTCCGAAAACCCGGACTATTTGAATGAAAAACATAACAGATCAGACATCCCGTGAACCGTATAAATAAAACAAAGGTAGTTGGAATCAACACATGTCCAACGGCCACGAGACCAAATATATCTATGCAATATTCATTGGTAACATTTCCACCGCTCCGCGGTACAAACATTTGCCTCGCAAAGTTTTTGCATTTAGGATTCAGCGATACACTTATTACAGAGAAACTGGTGACGGTTCCGAATAACGGTACTTATCTATTCTTTAACAACTCGTGCAACATATTCAAATATACATACATAGCGTCTCACTCGCCTTTAACGTTTTTGCTAATCGCTGTTTTGAAAAACTGGTTTTTGACGGCGCACCAGTAACGTTAACGTTAGCGTTGTTTCTATGCGGTTAAGAAGTGATAGAAATAGCAGAGTAACTAATGTGTCCACATGGAAGTTCAGCCCAAGAGGCTACCTGCTGCTGAGTAAAACTTGGGAGTTGCTGGTTTTAACATTGCCCGGATTTGTAGGATTTCCATCACAAGTTTGCTAGAATCATCATGAAATCTTATACGAAAATGATTGTTAGCAAAAGGCCGACATGTAATATTTTAACACTCTTTTACTCGTTGCACGTGTTTCCGAGCAACCGTCTCAAGTCTCACTAATGTTAGCGCTGTTCGAAGTTTTGCTCTAAAGAAAACCGGGGCGAAAATATATGAATAAAGGCTCTTTCAAACAGGCGCGACACGCGACGCGACACAAAGACACCGCGCGTCGCGCGACGCGCGGTGTCTTTGTGTCGCGTCGCGTGTCGCTCCTGTTTGAAAGTGCCTTAATGCGTTGGTCGTACTCGTATCAAAAGCACAACACATTTTAATATGCCTTGAAGAAAGATACTGGCCGCAACTGACTGACCTTGGTTTATGTATACAGGCTGGATCTAAGTTCAAATTTGGAAGCTACATACTTGTGGTATAATATTTGGATGTCACGCTGGAATAATTTCAAGACTATATTTAAAATATTCATGGTGTTGTTCTCTTTAAATTTTGATTGATGTATTTAAGTCATATTTGTTGTCTTATATTTAATAGACCAAACTTTCATTGTGTTCTTTTCGTATCAAAACATGGGGGTCGACGACCTAGTTCGCTCACTTTCACACGGCAAAAACTTGGTCTGCTCCTTCCTAAAAGTCGTGTCCTTTGTAGTCAGGAATTTGAATTAATTGCTAAACACGTTTATGTGTGGTCATGAACTTGTGTAACGTATGCTGAACGTTTAGCTCATACTTGTTGTACCTTCTAAGGAACAAGCCGGCCTGTCCATAGGCGATTGTTAGGTTTATGCTGGCTCCATGTTTCCGTTTAACAATTACCATTCTGCCCGCAATAATTAAACATGACTTGAGGATATGAAGATTTTGACTTCTTCTACGCTTTAAAGTTAAATGTATCGTGATTCTGTGAAATCTTTATCATGCTGCTAATATGAGTAAGCACGGGTCATTGTGGGCATGAACTTCATACCTACTGTGTGACAGTAACAATCTCATCCTGTGCCCTACTAAGATAATGTCACATCATCGGTTGGTTATCACTTAGCAATTCCCTATTTATTAATTCTCAAAATTTTACTAGAGATACTGAATCAATAAATTCCACTGTTGTATTTAAAAAACTGGTCAATAGCGAGTCGGACTCGCGCAACGAGGGTTCCGTACCATCATATAAAATTTTCATCGGCGAGGCTTATATTCGTCAGAGAATTTTAACACTGCTGTGTAGAATATTGCAGTTTTAGGTCAGCGCCATTTCTTGACTAATAGTGGAACTAATGCATTTTTGTTGATAATTTCTGAAAAATTGTGCTATGTAGAGACATCGTTTTATTTTTCCTGTAATCTTTACATAAACTTCTATCACATTAATTTCTGATTTTTCTCTATGCAAACTTCGGAGATAAGGGGGGAATGGTATTTTTTTTTTTAATTTTTCGTCCAAAGTCGAAAACTACGCAGTTTAAAAAAGAAGAAGTTTGAGAATGTGCAAATAGCGCTCTTTCATATGAAGCCCCACATGCCCTAGTAGCCTCACTTCGAATGTTTAAGACCCTCATTCAGTCCCTGTAGCCAAAAAAGTAATAATATATAAAGTGGAGATAACAACACGACAACAAATAAAATCACTGGCAATGCATAACAAACAGTATTTAGGAACGTTCAAATAAATCGTAACACCGAAATTAAAAAGTGATGTTTTTTAAACAAACTAATTAGTAGTGATGGCCGACTGGGGGTTTTGCCAATCTTTAACTAGCTATAGTGACTAAACTATTGGATATACTTGACTGAATTTCCGTATGCAGACTGGCAACGGCATTAGACATAGGCCGTTCAATTTATTGTCGTTTTGCCGTTTTCAGTTTGTATATTTTTAAATATTTCTTAGTTGCAAAAACTATTACAACTTTCAAGATGATAGCATTAGTAGTTCTTGAGATATCCAGCTGTGACAGACAGACGGACAGACAGATAGACTGAGTCGCACCGTAAGGGTTCCTTTTTACAATTTTGGTACGAAACTCTAAAAACAACTAATTTTATTAGACCTAATCTCACGAATCGCACTTAACTGCCAGATTTTGATCCACGAATGCGATTGCAATTGCGTTAAAAGGGAATACTAATTAGTTTTAGACAAACGTTACATTACATATCCAGTGTTTGGGAAACTAAACATCATTGACCCCTGTCAAAAGAGCAGAGGCATCGAGGTTTGGTGGTACATTCTGCGATCGTGCGCATGCCTGTTTCTCCAAGGTAGAACCCACCGCCTTTCGATTGAATTCAATTAAAAAGTCCCATACCAATTTTATGCGAGACTAAAATAAATTCTCGACAACGACTGCCGATGCCGGGACTGGTGGCTCCCTTGATGTGTTCAGTATAGAGACAGTGCGACCGCATCTTACCGGCCGCCACTGTTGTCACTGCGGTGTTTCGCGGGCGGGCAGATTTATTTGGACGTACCCCCTTCGGGGGGTGCGGGGTCGGGCGTGCCACCCACCGCGCCACCTCCACACATTTGACTGGATCAATAAGTAAGCAAAGGATGCCCGAGCAGAAAAACCATACACCCGACCACCCCAAGGGGGCACACGTAACCGACACCCCCCCCCCCCACTAGCGGGGGGAGGACTCCACAGATTGCCATTTTCTCTTTGCCTACGCTTTAATTAGTTGCGTAGTGACGCGTGTAGATCCATAATCCCATGTTATTAAATTGCCAAATAGGTCCCGTCCACTCTATCAAACGAGGTAGACCACTGCAATGTTCGAGTATGTAATCCACTACGTTAGTTCGTTAGCATACAAGTGCTAATCATACTCAATATTATCAGAAGAACATAAAAGCAAAAGAAAGTAATAAATCTTCGCCAACTATTTACTTTACTAAATTTTCCATGGCCCGCGGTAAAGTTGGCCTTGCATTACATGTATTTAAGCTTAACATAATTTTTGCCTACTCTAAACAAAACATCCCAAGTCTTCAATATTTCACTCGGAATAACACTGTGGTACCAAGATTAGATAAAGCCATAGATAATTCGTGTGTTCCTGTACGCCGCGACACACCTGAAATACGCGCTTAACAAAGCTCTTTCTTTGTATGCATGCTTCCAACTTTTTTGTTTATACATATTCATATGGCCAGGCTTCAAAAGCTGGACTTTTCGAAGCACCTTTGTCGAAGTGTCACCGGGGGAGCAAGTGACCTAAGAATACTTTTGACCACGGTTCATGTTCATATAAAATATGTATAACTTGCCATAGCGTGTATCAATATGTTACAAGTAGGCCTTTTCACGAAGCCGACACTCAACACCCGAAAACTGAGCCAATTTTCCGCTAAAAGCGCAAGTTTTATACGAGAAGTTGAACTTATTCTGACAACTCTATGTTGTCTCACAATTTATAAACTTTGATAAAAAATTTGTTACCGCAGTAATAAAGTTGAAACTATAATAACCTCAATTTCTCCAGAACAGCAGATTTTTATTTAAATTAGCCTGTAGCTTCTGGTTCATCAATCAGAATAAACCAAATTGTTTTGTTCTTAATACTTCTCTCTGTTACAACAAAGACAAAGGCCTTTATTAACGTTAATCTTTCCTTTCAATAGGTATCTTATACCTACTAATTCAGGTTAACTGATCCACTTCTCCAATGGTCGTTTCATCTGGCTCAAAACTCTATTTCTAGATTCATATAACTTAAGCATATCATTATCAACATGACATTGTATTAGTATATTTCTGAACACAATTCCCTTGAATGTTCACGGAGACGACGAGCTAGACGATTTATTTAAATCTGCTAAAAACGTTACTGTTACTGTGATGAGTATGACTATCATAACTGTTTTGTATTCATGCGACTCGCATGTTGTCTGTCGTCATTCCGCATTCCATTTACTTCTAGGAATGTTATGACAAAATGCATAAGTACTATACCGGAGTGTAGACAACATACTTCATAACATGCGTAGGACCATATATTCTGGCTAAGAAGTATGAGCTGGTGTCGTATCATCCTGCATCAGCTAGATCGGTATTAGCCACTTTATTTTTCTTCCAATCCTCAATAAGCGCTGGAAATCCAGTTATTCCATAATGTTTGACGAAAAAATTTGCTTTTAATTAAATAAAAATCTCTGATTGTGACTGAATGCCACAGTCAGATCATGTCATGATTCGGCAAGATCTCTCGAGTTGACCAGGGTTAAATACCCAACACCTTCGTCTTGATGATGATAGCTTAGACTCTTAGAGTTATAAATTGCTAGTCAACCTTATTCTCATGAGCTATTTAAACACTAAACATTCATTTATGTAATAAAGAAGCTTTATATTTAATCGAAACAACCCTCTAAGAGCCTCTTAATTGGAATCTCTAGATTACTTTCTAATTTCAACCAATCATGGTGCAAATTGCTTGCCAGTAAAAAGTGGTTTGGTGTAAAGCTGTGATTTTTACGGGCTCCTCGCATCGGTCGTCTCGAGATCGGCTCGAGTGCGCCCTGGCTCTTTCCTCACGATCGCAATCGAAATAATTATCATAAAGTAAATCCCCCGCAATTCGGCGACCGCCCCGGGGCCGGGGCGTCGCGGTAAATGGCGGGCCCTCGCCGTCGCGACGCTCTAGTGATGTCTATCTGTGTCAGCAACACTGTATCGTATCGATGAAAAAGCTTAGCGCATCTTACAGGTATCTGGCCTGTTTATGGGCAAGTGATTTATCATTTGAATGCACACCAGATTAAATTGATTCGATCAGCATAAACTGTAAAATACCATCTCTAGGCCCCGCCAAAGGCAAATGTCTTATTTTACTGACTGATTTCCGATGTCCCTTAAAAGGTTTTTATATAAAGTAGCATAAAATACTACAGCACATGCATAATCCGGCAATATTTTAGCATCGTCATCGATGTCCCAGTAAACTAAGAACGCGACACACTATCCCATAGCTCTTGGTGGAGAGCGAAACAATCGCGTTCCCACTTTTTGCCCCACACCGCTCTCATCTCGTATTGGCGACGGAATTAAATTCGCCCGCTTGTTTTACCGTCATCCCCTCCTTGCTCTCTTTTATTCATTTATCTTATTAATGCCAATAATAAGTATAAGCAATCGCAAGCTAGATTATTGACAAACTTTGTATTTTTGTTCCTGCGAAAGCTTATATCTTGGTCCCCCATTATCGGAACCTTTGTGCTCTTAAACTGCATGACATCTGTCGCACAAGCACACCCCATTTAGCTCTAAAATCGTTTAGTTTACCAAACTACTTTTATTATTATTCGTGTGTTATTACTGTGATTAGTGAGGTGTCTGCATGGTAATAATAAGTAGCCGATACAATCTCACCCTCGCAACACCCGCCCCTATCCAATGACCGCGTCACCCGAAGCCCATCTTAACAAAAAAAAACCCAACAAACACTACACTGGCCTACATAATAACCTAATTTTTTTCATAGATTTTGGTTGTTTCAATCATTGTTTGTACCTATGGATGCTCTATATGTTTGATATTGAAGAAATCTTGGCGCGTGAGGCGACGCCAAACCGGGTGACTTTGGCCCGCAGGGGTCGCGCTTTTGTCTGCCCGCGGGGACGACTGTCCCTTGTGTTTACCTTCGACAACGCCCCGTTTCACTTTACAATGCTAGAAAAAACAAAATAACTGTTTACTCTACTTTTGATTGAGTTTAATTACAAAAGTCTAAATTATAACAAAGAGCAAGTTTTTGAAATATGTATTATAAATTAATAATTATAATTTGTTCTCCTCGATTGTAGTATAGAAAACGTAGGTAAGTATCTGTTAAACAAATGTGTCGCTCAAGGAACATTAAATTGGTTTGAATTTTAAAGGTCAATTATATTGGTTTGAATTTTAAAGGTATTATTACTCAAGTTAAAGGTCAGTAGCAATTTAAGTTCAATAGTCCGGACATATTTCGAGTAACAAAAGAAAATAAAAAGCATTTTATCTTTATTCAAAAGACAGGTGTGTAAAGATATTCTTTTAGTTATTCAAGGACTTCGAGATAGGTAAATGGATGATATTTATTGTCGAATAACAATAAACAAGTCTCGCTTCGCGGGTGCACTTATTTAATATGAATAAAAACGGAATGGCCGACATGTTGTGATACGCGTAGGTACAACGCGTATCGTAATGGCGGTCGGTACATCGGCACATAAAAATCATAAGTTGACGTAGACATGTTTCGCAACGCACCTGCCGGCCGCCGGCCGACGGCTGCAGAGAACTTGCGACCGGCAAGCGGCAACCACTCAGTCACACCGTCAGATGTGATCCGAGCCGTTTCCAATCAACACATGAATGAAGGAGTCGCACATAAACTTTACGACCTATAAACCATTCATAACAGCTATCACGATAAACCGTGAGGTTTATACCATTACTGAATCGGTTATTTTATACAGATTATTATTATTGTCCGTATTAGGGTCCCCTCACTGTGATCCAAGTGCATCGGTAATCGGTACGCGCAAGGCAACCATGTTTCCGCTCTTACGCAAATGATACTACTAGTAGAGTACGCCGCTCGACCGCTCTCGACACTCGTCTATGGTACGCGGTGATTCATCAGTACACAACTTGATGTTAATAAATATAAGATGATGTCTTGCGAAATTGTAACGTTGATTGCAACTGCACTATGCGTATCTACGACTTATAATAATAGAAGTATGCATTTACTGACAAGTACCAACACTGCATGGTTTTCGCGCGCAATTTGCTGGCTCTTATACTCACCCTGTTACTGATATTGACTTCATGATTTGAGAACTGAAATATATGTCGTTACAATTACAAGAAACTGAAGCAATTCAATGTTTAATTGACCTTAATGACATCTTATAACCTTGCATCTATGCAAAATTATCGAATTAAGTTTAACCTTCGCGATAGTATTGAAATTGTTTTCAAAACGAAACCTTTGATTATATTTATTTGTCTCACTGCTTATGCAAGCGATCTCAGATTTGTGATACCCTGACTCCCTGGCTTTAACTTGGTGCTGATACTGTTTGGAGTCCAGTTTTGTGACATACAGAAGTGATAAAGTTACACTTAGTGCCATCTACTGGCGCCTTTAATTAGTTTTGAAGTTAGCCTCTTCCTTCTTTCCAAACATTCAAACGAACAAAAATTCCCGTAAAAGGTCAGAAACTGACCTATCGGCTCTGTGTTACGACTCTGAGTTGGAAACTACCAAACTAACATTCAAATATTTGACTCTAATGTTTTCACTTGTATGTTCCAGCGGCGATGGAGGAGGAATCTAGCGAGTTGCCAGGCACGGACGGCCTGGCGCCCAAACAGCGGCACCAGGCGAAACACCGGGAGCTGTTCTTATCCCGGCACGTGGAAACACTGCCGGCAACACACATCCGCGGCAAGTGCACCGTCACGTTGCTCAACGAGACGGAGTCGCTGCTCAGCTATCTCAATAAGGATGTGAGTATGTACCGGCCACGGACGAAAGTCACAACACTACTGGTAGAAGGCCCACTCCTTACAAACCGTCTCTCATACACGTAATAAAAATATGGTAGTCTGTGTAATCCACGGCTGAAATAGTTCGAGGCTGTTCGATCTTAGCTACGCTACTCGGTCCATCCCAAGCCCGTCCATAATGCCGAAATATGTGGTTGGGTCCGAAGATTGGAACAAGGGACTATGGCCCATTGCCTTTCCATGAAACGGACGAAGGCCCATAGTACTGAGTAATGTATCGAATGTCAGTTTATCGTTCCTGATTGCGTATCTTTAGGAGTTGGCCTTCTATACTTTTTTATTTAGTCCATATATTACTTCAACAAAATAAATAGCAAAATGCAGTAAACAATAAATCAGTATTAGAACCATCGTACCTACTCAAGGATTGTTTTTACATAAAAAAACTCTTTTGTATTTTGGATCATTTGAATACTCATATACATGGAATGGAAAATAGTCACTGGTTGGAATAAATAAGAATGGCCAAACTTTGATTAAATATCATTAATAATGACTAAGGAAACATTCCTTCAAATGGTTGAGCATCATCAGTAAATGGATTGGGTATTTACTAAAGGTGGCTAAGATGGTAATGTTCCCACGAGCGATCATTATAGCGGTTTATAAGGCAACCCATGTTCAGTAGTAAGCCGACGTTCGCTCGGACGTAATAAAATCGCGGCGAGATTTTATCGCGCACTGGATTTTCTACTCTCGGTGTTAAGCCGAGCGTTAAGAATCCAACGCGCTGGGACGCACTCTCGTCCTATCGGTTGAAAAAACACACTGTTAGATTTTCAACTCTCGGCGCTAAGCAGAGCGTTGAAAATATGGTGCACGAAAAAAAATCGCCGCGATTTTATTACGTCAGTGCGAATGTCGCTAAACGTTATAGTTTTATGCCGGCACCACACTATCGTCCAACAGCCCAACACTCACACATGACTCCAGTCTGTCCCAACTCACGATCCTTGAAAACAGACTGTCCAGCATCGTCAAACATGCACGAACTATCGCTCTCTCTACACGTGGAAGGTTGGACGAACAGTTGGACTGTTGGACGATAGTCTGGAGCCTGCATTACTTATATAGTATCCTCTCAAGTTCTCAATGATATTGTGACCCATTCCGGCAAGATTATGAGATTTTTTAAATAACCGAAAAGTATTTAAGACTTGGTTGCATATGGTTCGACGTTGCTCTCGTATTGCTTCAAAAGTGCACAAAGCCATATTTCTCTAATTTGTGATAAAAAGAAGGATTTTTTTAATGGTTTACATTGCAAATTATAGTGCGTTTGATAATTACGATTTTTCTTAATTCAACTAATACCTACTCTAAGATTCCTGATTTAATTGAATACTTTACATGCCACATTTGGTATGGTGTTATCTGTTTTTAAGAACATTATCCTGCTAATAAAAATTTAAACTATGAGTTTGGTCTTGTATTGTATCCTTTGATATTTTGTATGAGCTTATCCTATGTAATATGCCTATGATTCAAGTTTTTCTAACCGTACAGACAGCTGTGCTCCTGGGGAGTTTGTTGCGCCACTTCTTCAACCCAGCTAAAGCACTAGAAAGTGGTGAAGGGCGGGCGCTTTCCGGGACTGTTTTAAGTCATTTTGACGTTCGAAAAGTGCTGATTCTCAGGCTAATTTATAAATGACTTTTGATTTGACTGCCTCGATGGTCTCTAGTGGTTGCAAGTACTATTGCTGACCATGAGGTCCCGGGTTCGATACCCAGGTCGGGAAAAGTGTTATTGTATTTTCCATCTGGAATTGCGCACTAACAGCCTGGTGTCTGGATTTGTGCCCGATTGATGGCAATAGGGTCGCGTCCTATTACATGGGACTTAAACATAACTGGCAAAATGCGGGTTTACTCTAGTACTTCCCTGAAGAGTTAGTACAGGAGTGATGATGTTACAATTTTGATTTAAATGCTCCCTAAGCTTAACATGATTATGTGTAAACAAGGTGAAGGTGCAAGTAGCACACAGTCAAACTGAATTTAATTAGAAATCTCATTATAATGGAAGTCATTTCTAGTCATTCGTCCGCGACTATTATACAACTTACGTGGGAAGATTAAGAGCTGATACAAGCATTCTATAAATTACTTTAATTTCATTCCCTAATCACAGACGCAACGTGGGACTTTTTATTGTTTCAATATCAATTTTCTCTAGTAATTACCACTTATGAGCACCATCTTATGTACCATACAACTAAACTAAGCAGATGTAATAAGACAAATAACTATGTATGGCTATCATGACTAATTAGTAGGTACTCATCCCGTTTTATTTCAAGGCTAGGTCACACAGCCGCTAACAATCTCAATTAGGAAATATCACCACGCCCTAATCTGATGTCACTTCCTATATTCGACGACCGTTTCATGTACATACTAGCAAATACACAATAAACTCCAGCCGCGGAGAGAATGTGTTCCTGATACCTCTCCGATGGACACGATTAGGAACAAATCAATCTGCCTAGCCTTTTCCCGAATATGTTGGGGTCGGATTCCAGTCTAACCGAATGCAGCTGAATACCAGTATTTTACATGGAGCGACTGCCTATCTGACCTCCTCAACCCAGTAACTGGGTAATACGATACCCCTTGGTAAGACTGATTGTCAGACTTTCGGCTTCACGTATAACAGCCGGGACCAACTGCTTAACGTACTTTCCGTGACACGGAGGAGTCTCGGTATGTAAAGATGGTCACCCATCCACGGACCAACCCCGGCAAGCGTAGCTTAACCTGATGGATTGATCCGTGCGGCTGTTATTACTTATCCACAAGCTCCTCCGACGATTAGAAACAAATCTAAACTAATATTATAAACAGAAAAGATATGCTTGTTTGTTTGTAATGAATAAACTCAAAAACTACTGGACCAATTTTAAACATTCTTTCACCTGTTGAATGCTGTATTGTCACTGAGTAACATACGCTATCGTTTATAAAGATAACACGCGAGCAAAGCCGCTGGCGGAAACTAGTAAGGTACAAATTCGTAAAACACGTTTACATTTGTACTCAACTGACAGGTATCCGGAACGCATTCTCATCGTTAATCCCATAACCTAAAACATGCATAAGTACTTAATTCGCCCAAAATTTTTGTTAAATTCTAGCTACATTTTTGCAACATTCAATGAATGGAACATCTAATTTGAATAACTAAATATTTATAATTAGACTAAATAGTCGGTAATATTTGTGATTAAACTTTAAGTGACATTAATTACTGAGCACTTCACAAGTAGCTGTCATGGGAACAATTTAAAAGATTGTTATCTATAATTATATTTTTATAACTGTTTTGTTAGAATAATGTCTAGTTTGCACTGTAACACGTTTTCATGAGAGTTTTTCTTTTTGTTTCAGGACGCATTTTTTTATTGTTTAGTATTTGATCCTTCACAAAAGACTTTATTAGCAGATAAGGGAGAAATCAGAGTTGGAAGTAGATATCAGACTGAAGTAACTAATTTATTAAAAGATGGTACGTATTTTTTGGTTTTTTGGTCTTTGCAGCAACAAAATATTTTACTGAGAGCTGTCATTCTGATAATGTATATTTTGATGCTTTATATAAAAAAATTAGACTTTGTTCTTCAAGTATTTCTAAATTTGTAGACTAACATTAAAATGTGACGCAAGAGTATTAAATATCCGTTGTACATTTTAGGCGAAGAGGACGTACGTAACAGTGAAGAGCTCGAGACGCTGGTGTGGACGCCGGAGCACGGGCTCACGGACCGGCAGATCGACCAGTTCCTGGTGGTGTCGCGCTCCGTGGGCACGTTCGCGCGCGCGCTCGACTGCTCCTCCAGCGTCAAGCAGCCCTCGCTGCACATGTCCGCCGCAGCCGCCAGCCGCGACATCACACTCGTATGTTTACTACCTTTATTATAAACAAGCCGTGTGCCCGATAGTATGGTTACAGGCATACGGCATATGGTTATAACCATTGTCAAAAATGACGAACTTTCATACAAACTTTCATCCCCCATTTAAGCCCTTTAGGGGATCAGTTTTCAAAAATCTTTTTTAAATACTCTCCTTCGTTATAAAAATATGCTTAACCCAGCTAAGGCTGTGCGTTGTCTGTCAGAAAATGAATATGACATTTTTATTCGTCCTAACCGAATTTCGGTCAACCTCAGCGGAGACTAGCCATCGACGCGGGAGATATTATAGTGCACCTGTGTCTTCGCAGGCGCATACACACTATCATATCTCCCGCATCGTCTGTACTGTCATAGTCCGATGGGCCGAAAATCCGACACGACCGGAAAGAGATCAGGCGCAGGACCAAGGGCTTAACGTGCTTTCCGAGACACGGGGTGAGGGGGAGATTTCTCGGTAGCAGCCCGGAGTTTGGAAATTGCCGGGTACCTTTATTAAAACTCTATACCTATCCTGCCCCCCTTTTGTCTGTTATAACTGCTTACCGAAAGGCTCAGCGTGGTTAGGCCACCACAAAGTGGACCGATGATTAAGGTCGTGGGAACGTCCTGGGTGGAAGAAACACAGGTAAAAAGAAACCCGTCTTTATCAAAGGGTATCGTGAATAGCGACGAAGGACAAAGATAATGTTATAGACAATAGGTATCCTATTTTCGCCAGGGTGTAAAAGACCCATCACATTACCCTTATCTACACGTATTCTGTATATCAAACTAAGTAACAGTAAGCAAAAATTATTACTGGGAAACGACTTATTTTTGGTGTGAAAAATTGCTCGATGTGACGCACGGAAAATATTGTGCTTATGGGTGCATGCAACGGCAATGCGAGTTGTGGGCCATCTCAAGTTGAGTTATGACATTTAAAAGATGTTTCCTGAAAAAAAGTTTAAAAGAAATTGGGACTTTGACTTTCAATATCTCCGTAACCAGAATGTTCCCAGGTATGGTCCAGAAAATAAAAAACAACACAATCACAAGTGACTCTCGGCTTCGTTAAACGTTATTTTACACCTTTTACACTACTTGTATACCGTTTATTAATATAAACATTTTCTACCCAGTTCCACGCGATGGACACCCTGCACAAATCCGGCTACAGCATAGAGTCTGCGCTGTCGTCGCTAGTGCCCGCGTCAGGCCCCGTGCTGTGTCGCGACGAGATGGAGGAATGGTCCGCGTCCGAGGCCAACCTGTTCGAGGAGGCGCTCGACAAGTACGGCAAGGACTTCGCTGATATACGGCAGGACTTTGTGAGTATCCGTATATCGTACACACGGCTACATATCAAGTTATACTTTTCCAGTATAAGATGATTTCGCTTTGTATAGGATTTCCTAACAATGAGAGGTCAGCTTATACTGGAATTTATTGCTTGATATGTAGCCATGTGTACCAAATAAATTGAACTAATTTCTATTTACTTTAATGATTTTAAAACATGCTACTATTCATATTGTGTTAAATTGTTATGCCCAACAAACGGGGTCCATGTGAACTTATAATTATTATTAAGATATGGTTAAAGAAATATATTTCTCATTAAGAAATTACAAAGATTACTTGAAAATATTTTTAAAACTTAAAATATAGTAATATAAGAACTTTGACACACAGACTAAGCAGCTATTGTTTTTTTTTTTCCCCTTATAACAAATCATTTACGCAATAATAGATCTTGTAAAACACATGTGATATTCAATAAAGAATTGAAATGAACAACTAAACTGCGGTGATAATACACCACCACCGCACAGATACACGCCCGCACACACTATAAATATTAATAATTGTGTCACTCTCTGTCTTTCATTGTTTTCTGTGCACTTCGTAATTGGCGTAATGTTTAGACTAATAATAATAATGTTATACTTACTGTCAGCTGTGAAGCTACCTTATAATAAATAAATAATAACCAAATCGATCCAGTGAGGTGCATCACAGTCGGATTACAAACCGTCGCCGTGCAATGAAAACCTTAAAAATAAAAATTCATTTCTTTTACTTATTTATTGGGTAGAAAACCTCGTAACACATATTTAGAACTAACCTGCACAGCTCTTAGGCTGAATTTCTTCTAGTGATCATAATGAGAACCTCGGCGAATATCAATGACGGCCATTTATCAGACAGTTTTCATCTTCCCCTGTTTATTTCAACGTTTATTGCAATCACGACGTTTTCACTGCACGGCGACGATACATCGATCGGTCGAAGTCGCAATTTAGCTGCAGCTTTAGGCGAACCTGCCGTTCGCCTATAGTCCGAAAGGGATACCGTGGCCCCTGGCAATACAGGCAACTGAAGGAACACGGGTGGGTTTTAGTCAGTGTCTGACACGCCCTCCCGCTCCGCCTACAGCGGGTGAAGTTATTTTATAATTTCCTACCCAAAAAAAAAAGATGAGCGTGCTGTGTGTCGTTCTAAAATATTGTTATTGATGGGTAATATCTTTCCTCTTGCTTTCCTGCAATCAAAATCTAAATAATTAAATCTGTGGGAGTGATTTCGTGAAAAGGACAGTAGTGTAGCGCGGTGCTAGACTGGGCCGTCAGAAACGACCTTGACGAGGCCCCGCCCCTTTAATGTTGCTTATTACCAAGGTGAGATGTCAGATGTTACACATCACATGCGACTACTGTAGGCTCGCTCGTTTTTATTTTCTCATTGCTTTTGCGTAATGTAGGACTTAATTGACACGATTGTAATTTTTTTACCTATCCTAAAAAGGACTATAAATATATTGATGGTTGGTTACAACCGTTATGTAAAACGTAAAAAACCTTATGTGTTCTTTATAGAGAACAGGCTTGTTACATAAATTATTCCATAAATTGTAACAACGGAGGTGAGCACTTCAATAGTCCAAAAGGTGGTTTTTGAACTCACGACCATTAGCTTGCCAGTTTAAATTCACAGCTTGTGAATGATTTTGTCTCATACACCATGTTTCTCTGACACAGTTGCCATGGAAGACGCTAAAGAACCTTGTGGAGTACTACTACATGTGGAAGACGACGGACCGCTACGTGCAACAGAAGCGCGTCAAAGCGGTGGAGGCCGAGTCCAAACTGAAACAAGTGTACATTCCCAACTAGTGAGTGTTTGTACCACACGATGCATATACTATGTCGATGTGATGTTCTGTTGCCTTTACTTATTTTTGTTTGTTTCGCTTGTATGTGTGACGTGATATAGCGAATTAATCTAATGGTTAATAATATTTCACACCACCTGCTCGAGAGTGTCAAATTATATATCACAAGCAGACTTCACGCGGTTTCACCCGCATAGTTCCCGTTCCCGTGGGAGTACGGGGATCAAATATAGCCTGTTGCTCGCTGATAATGTAGCTATCCATTGTTGAAAGAATTTTTCAAATCGGTCCAGTAGTTTTTAAGTTTATTTGTTACATACAAAAATACAAATCTTTCCTCTTTATAATATTAATATGGATTATTCATTGGTGATTATAATATTGTACTGAATTTCATTATAACGTTTGTCAATAATGTAATTTGAATTTGAAACCTCAACTAAAAATTGGTATGAAATCATTTACTAAACAAAAAACGAAGCCGATTTGGTTTTCATTACTTCGCAGAAGGTAATCTTCGGGGATAAAGCTGTCTTCAAAAATGCCCCATCATTTTGATACAGATGTTCTGTCTCACGATGGTGGGCTGGTCTTCATTTTATTGTGTCAGATGCACTTACATTTTGTTTCTATCAACCTGCTCAGTATTGGCCGAGCCGCCTTTACTCTCACAGAAACAATGTGCACGAATATTTACTATTCTACACACACAATAGACCTATCCGTCGTGAGATAGAGAATATCTGTACCATAATATTTGCTCTATACTCAAAAGCTATCTTTTAGAACAAATCATTTTATTTACCACAGCTTTGAACATCGTAGTTTAGTTTACCAACATTGTTTCGCTTCATCAATATGTGATTATAATTACAGCAACAAGCCCAACCCGGCCCTAATAACGAGCAACAGTAGCAGTGGCAAGACTGCGCCCGCCGTGCTCAACGGAGGGACCAACGGTACTGCCACCGTTACTGCTGGACAACTCTGCGCCTCCTGCCAAGGTAAACATCAAACCAGCGTTACTTTCAGTGGCCCGAGTGTGTGTAGAATAGTCGCAAAACTGGAACGAATTACCCAAAATTTTCAAAACTAATTACATGCCTATTATGGCATAGACATAACATTTTATTATTGTAAGAAAAAGACATTTAAATGTTGAGTTTTAAACATGAGCCTAATCGACTTCGCAAAGTGGATAGGGCTATAGTGTTATTTGTCTTATGGAATTAGATAAATGAGGCGTCATGATCCAATTACACTCTCAATATATAGCTATTCGTTTTTAACGAATAACGTTTTCTCCATACACGCGGTGATCGTATTAACCGTCTCACAAGAAAGCCTAACAACTTCTAAAAGGGGGCGAAATCAGTCTGTAGTAAATGTCTATTATAGATGACACTACGTAACAGATTCTCTTAAAGTCTAGACTTTCAGCGATAAGAACACTCCCGTTCAGAGCGTTGTATGATATAATGTTTGCTAGATTTAGTTAATTATGCTATTACGGTTCACCTGTTTAACCGATCTCAATAAATCCGGTAGATCAAGAATATGAGGGAAGTACAAAAACCCCAATACACGCAGCGCAGTCGCAGGCGCAAAATATGTATCTTGTTGATGGCTGAGAGGGATATATCAATAAACACAAACAGAGATGACTCAGACGAAATACAGACACTAGCGAGTAGCTTGCGAATGGTCAGTGAAATACCGACTAATTTGCTTTCTAATAGAACAGCATTCTCATAAACGATTATGAATGGTGATTTGGTTCAGTCAGAATATTCAATATTCATCAATACCTTTTAGTACCAATACGTTTATATTATTGTGTATTCTTCATGGGTACATCACTAATTACTTACAAGTGGGTGAAGCTGAATTAAACTATCTCTAAATGTGCTAGGTTTCAAGCTTGTGCCCATGTTACAATAATTGTTAAATAGCATCTTATGATAAACGAGTGGATTCGCTTCCAGTGACAAATTCAAACCAGTGGTACACATGGGGCCCGCAGCATTTACAATACAGACTTTGCGGCACATGCTGGCAATACTGGAAAAAGTATGGAGGTCTCAAGGTAAAGGTCTGAATGTATTCTCATTTTGCACGCCTTTGTGATATAATCAAACATCGAATATATTTCTAATGGCTATGTATCTGTGACAGACCGCTGGCGTTTTCGGAGAGACCGAAGTCGAAGCCGCGAAGGGGCCTCGTGGTGAGGGCGAGGATACCGCACTGTCCGTGTCTCATCGTCCACATCGCTGTACTGTTCTAAATTGCGCCAAGGTATGTTAAATAGTTCTTCAAGGAAGTCGGTCGATTTCCTACCAGTGTATCATAACATTAATGTCCACCAACACCATACATTTTTAATTGCATTTAGCACTAAATGAATTTAAAAAATCATTCTATTTCTATCAACTGTTTGAAGATTACAGATTATGTTTTAAATATGTTTCGCGTTAAATGTATTTAGTGATCCATGGTGCAAGTGGGCTTTAGAGGATGATTATTTGGTTTGAAATGTTTTCATTGTTAATGTGTTTAGATCGAGTACTTCAAAATGTCGTCGTTTTATTTTATTTCAACATTGTTTGAGTGATCTGCAGGAGTTCAAGTTGCGCGCGCACCTGGCACGTCACGTGGTCACGGCACACGGCAGCGGCGAGGGCGCGCGGCCCGTCATGAAGACGCGCGCCGCCTTCTACCTGCGCGCCTCGCCCTTCACGCGCCTCGCGAGGCGACTCACGCGCGCGCTGCGCCGTCCGAGACACTTTGCGCGCTCGCCCTTCTCGCCCATCAACTTGGCGCAGGTCAAGCACGAGTGTGAGTGCGGCTCCGAACAGACTTAAATGCTTCTATATTTGAATTCAGAATCTTAGATGACTACCTATAGTAGACTCGGTTTCGGGAACGAAAATCCCGATAATTATGTAAGATTCTGAATTCAAGTTTAAGTTAACGGCTTCCTCGTGTGATCGGCCAAGTGACGTGTGTTCTGTTCCCAGGTTCGATAGCGATGGCGGGCCTGGGCGGCGCCGAGCTGCGCGCGGCGGGCGCGGCGGGCGCGGCGGGCGCGGGCGGCGCGGCGCGCGCGCGCGGGCCCGTGGGCGCGGTGGCGGCGCGCCTGGCGGCCGCGCGCGGCTCGCCGCTGGCGCCGGCGCGCCACGACTGGCTGCAGCTCACGCCGCGCGACGCCATGCCCGTGCCGCCGCACGTCGCCTTCCCCAAGCCGCCCAAGGCGCCAGGTGACTGCTTACCCCTTTCCTTTCTTCTTTGGCCCTCTTATACCCATCCACATTCATATTCAAAACTTTCCTCACGACATTTTCCTCATTCCTCCGAAAAAGAAAAGAAAGAAAGAAAAGAAAGGCATTCAAAGAATCACACTCCCATACCATGACAACAGATTTCCACACAACTTTTCAGTCCTCAGTGCCACTTTCAGTTTCCTCTTATATACTTATTTCTTATTATATTCATTCACGAAACACCACATATTATCTCTTTTAACATTCCCATCTCAGCTGCATGCAATTGCCCTTAAATCGTCCTTTTTGTGACCCAACATTCTGTACCATACAGGACACTAAGGTCTCACCATTGTTTTATAATTCCTCTAAGTTTAAGGAGAATACAGAAGTCGTGGATTGTTGCCGTAACCTGCCGCCATTTCATCCATCCAGTGTAAATTTTATACTTACAATATACCCCTCCCTATTTCCTAAATTATTTTCTACCAAATCGGATCATTTAAAAAAATGATCTACATGTATTTTGTTTAGATGGCAGCCTAATGTACGAGCGTGTGTTGTCGCGCGCCGAAATAGAAGCACGCCGCGCCGAAGCTGCGCCCGCGCAACCCCTCAAGCGACGCGCGTACGATGACATCAACGGCCTCGACAGTCAGTATCGTTAGATTTTTCTGTTATACCAATGTTACAGTCAAATTAATTACTTATGAAAATATACAATAAAAATTTACGGTATCGTATTTTTTCACGCTCATTATGGAAACAGCGACAGGTACGCGCAATTTATTACGACGTGTGTAGTGTTTCCGTTCGTCTCGCGGATACTCAAGCGATATTGAACTGTGCAGGAGGCCCCGGGCGCTCGGCCGGCGAGGGCGCGGCGCCGCCGCCCGCCAAGCGGCCCAACAAGCACCCGGCGCCCATGCAGCGGCCGTCGCGCGAGCAGTACGCCGCCATGTGTGCGCGCGCGCAGGCCACGGGCCAGCCGCTGCCTGCGCACGTCTTCACACACGTCAGTTGTCCCGCCTCCCCGTAACCACGCTATCGCACTATCCAGTATCCGTCCCCGGCCGACCGAGATTGTAACGAGCTCGTACCGTGTGCAGGTCAACGGCAAGCCGACGAACATAAGCGGCCGAGGCGGCCGCCGACACGTCATCTCCTGGATGGACGCGCCCGACGACCTCTACTTCCGAGCGACCGAGACCGCCAAGTGAGTAGCCACGCGCACCGCTGGACTGCACGGTATCACCTAGCTATAAGATCTAACAAACATTCTGCTTCATTCTTATCTAATCGTCCTTAAACAAAGTCATATTTTCTCATCTTAAACTATCTAAATCCTATTATAAATCTGAATGGTATCGACAAGTTTGTATGAAAAGAAAATTATATTGATTCTGGAAGATACAAGAAAATAACTGATTTGTGGAAGATGTAAGAATGCTGCCTTCAGTGGTTACTGCCAGTTATTCTAAGGTGTGAATGTTGCTCATAGATATAGTATAAAATGTAGAATTTTAATCATAAAGGTATATATATACTAGGAATGCGCGGCCGATTGTTTTACAAGAAAGATTGAGAGAAGAGATTGGTTGGGGGATCGGCAGGTGATCATGATACAGCAAAAGTGAATTTTCGCTATTAACATTCTTATGGCGGCTGTACGCTCCTGTCTGAGTAGTCTCGCTAGGTTGCGCGTAAAAGTCTCGAGCGTACGTGTCGGGGTTTCAGCTCAAGTGCGTCCATGTACACTCGCCTATTTCAGTTGAAGTTGTTAACCCAGCAGGAACTGCCACGAGATCCTTTGACTCTGGCACAAAAAACCAACACGAAACTGGGAACGAGCGAGGAATACCGAGACACACCGAGGCGGGCCAAGCACTCTCATCTACATTGTCGCACTCGGCCTATCTCGATGTGCCTCGGCGAGAGTGTAAAGCCGCCATTAGTGTTTAGTTAGGTCCTTTGTCCTCGACTTTGACGCTTCATAAAGTGTCGACGTTGCGGGCCTACCCTAACGTATGTGTGTGCAGGGTGGCGCGGCGCAGTCTGTCGTGCGGCGAGCTGCGGCGCGGCGCGCGCGCCCCCTGGCGGGCCCTGCGCGGGGGCGCGGGCGGGGCCGGGCCCGCGGGCGGGGCCGCGTGCGGCAAGGCGGCGGGCGGCGCGGCGCCGCTGCAGCTGGTGATCCTGGACTGACAGCCGGCGCCGCGCCCGCCGCCCCCGCACCCCTACACCATGGAGGCGCTGCTCGGCTAGTGCTCGGCTAGTGCTCGGCTAGTGCTCGTGCGTCGCCGAGCGCGTCCGCTGTATATTCGCGCTGTACATACCCCGCCGCCGCGCGCGACGCCCCGGGGACCGAACGAAGATTGTATTTTTGGTAATCGAATCGCCGAGGACGGATTCTGTAGATAATATTTTAAACTATATTGTTCTTATGTGGTTTGATCTGGCGTCGAGCAAAATAATGTATTTGATACATAAAACGATATGTAAGTCTAATTCATTCGGAGATTCATTGTAGGATAATTTACAATTTTTTTCATAAATAAAGCACAAATTGAAATATAGGTTGGTTTCATTGATTTTGAGTGTAGAACTGATCGCAGAGTAGACTGCGTACTGAAGACGCGAGGGTACGTTAGCATATTTAGTAGGCGACCATGACGTTTAACGTGAATGCGTATGAGTAACTATGCCGTAACCGTAAGGCATACGCAGTACCTTGTCGATTTGAATGCACAACAAGTTAAAAAGATCTGTTATGATTTTTTGTCGTTGTTACCTATTGATTACTACAATGTTTGTGAAAACCATAGCTTGATGAGTGGAACTGACATCCTTTGATTGGCCACCTTCCTGTTACACAGGCTGACTACTAACTACTACTCGTCTAGATCTATCCCACTAGTCCTTTGTGTGGATCTTTGATGTGCGAGGGTGAGTTCCTGTGGACCACCTTGCTCCCTCCCTCATCAGACTTATGTTTACCATACCCAAGTCAATTAAGCATCGAAACGCAACTGAATCAGCCCCAACACGATACGTCTGCTGTAAGTTTTCAAGGAGTTTGTTAGACTTCAGACTTTCTTGGCTGCAGCATCAGGTCAAGGTTAGGTTACCACATTATTTCAATTACCATAAATCCAAGTCGGTTGAACGAGTGAATTCCTATTATATGGCAGACGAAAGATCCCTACACCAATCCAAAAAGAGCTAATTACCTTCAAAATGGCCAGACTCGTGAAAAACACAGCTAAGAACCACACTGATAAAACAAGCCTTTATTTAAAAAAAAAAAAACCATTATTTTTTCTTTTTAGTAACTGATCCGATTTCGACTAATACTGTCAGCGTCAGTAGCCGCATTGAAATGGGTCCATCCGTTTGAGAGTTACGACGTGATAGACAGAACGACAAAGGCGCGTGTAAGCCGCGGATTAAATAAAAAAAACCCCAGCTGGAGAAAACGGGTAAAGGTTGGTTCTGGTAGCGTACTCTAAACTTAAAAGTTAAATTTAGCGACATAAAGGGCCTGCGCACTTTGACGGACGACAGTGGAGAGAATCGAGGGGTTTCGTCTATCCGCCAGCGCACACTGACAAGAAAAATCCTCTGCGATACCGCGAGCGTCCGCCAGCTTACCGGATTATCCACCGGTATGCCGTGGTATGCTCCAAAGACAATCTCCGAGCATTGAAATATATACTTTATTTCAATTGGATAAGTAGACCAAACAAAAAACCCTGAAAGAAATCGACACGTGTTTCACTTCTCAACGAGGCATCCTCAGGATGACGATTGACTTGTCGTGAACTCGAACACGGCGTGCTGTCGTCATCCTGTGGATCCCTCGTTGAGAGGTGAAACACGTCGATTTATTTCAGGGTTTTTTTTTATGGCTCTTTAGAAATAGCTAAGCGGAACAGTTTAGATACTAAATATATCCTCGTCTATATTGTATTTCCTAAGTGGATGAATAGGGGTAATCAAGTTTTTGCTCCCTAGTTGGTCTAGTGGTCGCAAGCGCTACTGCTGAGCATGAGGTCCTGGGTTTGATTCAAAGAGTAGAATAAGTATAGTTCGGTTCCTAGGTCGGACAAAGAGTTATTGGGGTTTTTCCATCAAGAATTTCTCAGTAGCAGCCCGGATTCTGGATATGTGCCCGGTTGATGATAATAAGACTCGCCTCTTATTTCTTGGAATGCAACTTGAACATAATTTAACGTCCGAAATGTGGGTGTACTGTAGGTACACCTCTACCTAACCCGTTGGGGAATACAGGCGTGGTGTTATGTTATGTAAGTAATCTAAAAGTTAATTATTGGAAACGTATCAATCGATTTTTTTAATCAATCCCTGTCGGGGGGTGGTGGCGAAGGGGAATTCAATTGGTATGAAAGATCTTATTCCTTCGGTTTAGAAACTTGGCACAAATACTTCTCTAGGTAAATAATAATAATAATAATATCGTAATGATTTTGATTATGTTCCAAAACTACCATTTAAAGGGGTGAAAGGGATATAGAAGTTCGTACGGGCAAGTTCGAAATCCGCGAGGACGAAGTCGCGAGCGGAGTGCTAATAACTTCTAAACTCTCAAGCAGGAAGAATCTTTTCAGATAATAAGACAGGTGTCTAGAACACTAAATAATGACAAGTTTCATAACTTACCTTTGTTTTCGGTAAGTAAATACTTCTTTACTATAATATTGTAAAGGTTGTTTGTATGTAAGTTTGTAGGGGGTAATCTCCGGAACTACCATCAGTTGGATTTGATTAATTCTTTTTGCATTGTATAGCCCAATTCTTGAGGGAGGTTATAGACTCGCTGACGAAGTCGCGGGCAGAAGCTAGTAAATAATAACAAAGAAAAGCCCCCACTGGCGGCAGCTTTGCGTGTTGGGCGAGCAAATACACGCAAGTCCGACTTCAACTGACGGAAAAAGGCCCAATATACAGCTGAGCGACGGGCTCGCCCAACATGTTGGGCTGACTTATCTCTGAAGTATAAAATTAAAACGAAACTTATTTTTGAAGGCGCAAAATGAGCACTAAATATGTCAAGTTCCGCTAGACGTACATATATGGATGTGTCGAAGTGCGGTTGTCCCTGCCAAACAATATTGACGTTGTTTCTTAAATTCTGTTCTTTCGACTTCTTTATTTTTCAACTTTATTTCAAATAGTGCATGGTTGATATTCGTTTACCCAGTGAAAACATTAACCCTCCCCACTTCGTCGCTCTGATCCGTTACGTGTGCGCTGCCTCGCCGCACGCACGTCGCAACGTGTGAGTTTGTAGGAGGATTACATGTAGAAAAACTAAATGCTGTTCATTACACCCTAAAACAATAAATACACTACGTACTTATTTAAGTTTTGCTTGCATGGTGGACAGGGCAAGTAAAGAAAAGACAATTTTAAAAAGTTATATTTATTCGAGTAATAACTACATCTTAATATAAATGGATAATAACTATTTCTCGGTATGATAAATATGATTTTAGGGGGATTTTAAGACACCTGCATGATCGCGTCTCATTTAATCTGAAAGCACTATCACATACTTCAAGTTTGTGTTATATCATCGCGTAGAAAAATATTTTAGCATTTTTAAAACAGCGGTAAAACAATGTTGTAGTTGGGAGAAGCCTGCATTTTCTATAAACCCATATAAAAATATACTTAAATAAAAGCTTGTGACCGACAACCCTAATGAGAAAACGCACTATCGTGGTCCTAGCAAACGGCGCTAGCACAGCTGAGAAATTATTTTTATATAGCATTAATAAATCCAGCAGCAAAGTTTTCACTTTAGCCACAAAAAGTGAAAGTCCTCAATAAAGTTGTCGCGTTGTCAAATGGCACTCAAATGTACTTCTTACGTTCTTAGTACCTAACAATGCCGATGGTGTGCAAACGATTTTAATATAGCCACCGGATAGAGTAAACGACACATTTTTTTTTTTACAAGAATCTATCTTACTTTCTTCAAAGTACGGAGAAAAATTCAACAAAAATTATTAAAAACACCTATTTTAATTTAATATAATTTTTCGGTGCCAATTCATAAGACTTCGGAAGCACTATGTAAGGTAATAAGTATTTATTATTCTTTGGGATCATGTCACTGCAAAAAGATGAGGTGATGGACAAGATGCATTAATATAAAAACGGCATCACTACATACTTCAATAATTATGACCTCTTTTTATTGCGACGACAATTATGGAGTAATATTCCCACTGTCGAGTATATGCAACCCACGAAGTAAGATATTGAAGTTGTAACATCATGGACCAGTGGATAGCATATACTCAATTTATTTTTCATAATAACGACACAAATTTAAATATAAAAAATACAGCTTCCTCCTGCGCGCACCACAACATTGCAATAAAGTTGTTCCCTATATTAACTCAAGAGTTAAATTGAGCAGGATGTATTATAGCTACATTTACACTAAGTCAACTTAGTTGGAGGACAACACAATCGTTACAGTAGGCCTTCGGTTACATTACTATTTTATACAGTTCCATTAATGATAATATTACATCATAAGTCAGTCCCTTACCGTCATTTAACTGTTCTTATATTACATAACCCCATACTTCAACTAAAATTGCAGTAAATCTAGCTCTACGTTTTAATCTCAAAGCCTGCAGGAGCGCGACAGCTGCTCCTCGATACACCCACTACAAGACAGACTCCCGTCATCAGCGTAAACAACATAAAATACTCGTTATAAAAATACTGTACAATTACAATAATTATTTGAAGGTAATAAACTCCTTACTGATAAGTCGTAAACGATTAATGCTCTGATATATCTACGCCCCGAACTTCCATCAATAATACACCATTCACAAATTATATACAATGTCTCTTATTTTTATTATACATGTTACATAAACACACATCCAAATTTGTTCCCAAAACTGTAGTCTTTACCTCATTTTATTTTCTAAATTAAATAATGAGATCGAACATAAACATATGGAATTTTGCAAATGAAAAAGGAACAGGAGCAACATTTAGAAATATTATATTGTATAAAATTTTATTTATATGAATATAAGCAGTACCTATGTGTTATGTAATGTTGTAAATTTGGACGAAGCCAGGATATCTCGTAATACTTTTCGTTTATAATTAAATATGATCTTAATATCTTTTTCTTTCAAGGCACTGAATTTAACAATTGATAACTGTGTTTGTTTATTTAGATCATCTTAGAATCTTACCCTAAAATAATAGCCAATATTAAAATATTCAACTCGCAGTACAAATATTTCGTATGAAAATACACACATGACTCTGCATACATACATCTATACTAAAATATAATATTTCAGTGTTAATATACATTAGTTTGTAAATAGATCCCCGAACAGAGTGCTCCGTCGGAAAACGACAATCTATACAAAAATATTTTTGCAAGCTTGCAAAAGATATTTGCTACAGTAACAATATATAAAATACATAATCGCATCAGCGCGATCACAAACGCTGTGTTAGGTGGGATCTAGTTTTTGGACTTTTGCATACGCCAATCGTTGAGTGTGACAGTGGAATGTTCATAAGACAATTTTATTGACGACATGACACCACAAGTTTACCTTTTACTTGTCTTCCACATGTATCATTATTATACTTCATATAAACCATGAATATTGCTGTTTCGCTTATATGCTACATATAAATTTTTAAGTCTTAGATCGCGTTTTCATTATACATGTATAACGCACGTGAAAGGTAGCACATGACATGGCGGGACCCGGTGTACGACGTGTACGTGTCACGCACGACGGAGCGAAATTGACCGAATTTATTAAAACAATGTTTGTTTGTGTGTTCAGTCTCACGTGTCAGACTTGCGCCAGCGCCGTTGTATCTCAGTGTTTCGACAAATTAAGCGGCAAATCTGGAAATATAAATAACATCTGTTATGGTGGGCAACAGGTATATTGCTGTTTATATTTTTCAGCTCTTTTTCCTGAAGGGACGAGCAAAATGTACAGTTTACTTTCCTCCTTGATAAGCCCTAGTCAAAAACAAAGCCACAATGCATTATCAAGAGCAGATCGTGTTTTGAACTGAATATGAAATTGAATCCCAAAAGCAACAGGTACAAAGTAGTATTCTTAAAAAAATCGATGAACGGCTATGATTACTACTATTTTAAAGAGGTTGACAATGCTCTTTTCAAAGTATGAATGTAACTTACCTGAAGTGGGTTCATCCTTCGGTATGTGGTCGTTAGGGAGCGGCATCGCGAGTGGCGCCCAGGGCCCGGGCGGTACTCCGGGAGACATCGGGTACTGCATCCAGAGCGGCGGCGGCGGCGTGCGGTAGAGGTGTGCGCCCATGTACGAATACGGATACATGTAGGCCACGTCGCGGCCCCACTCGTCGCGCGCTGGCGAGCCGCGGTACTGCGCGCCCGCGCCGCCGCCCCACTGGCGTACGCCGTACGGCGACGTAGGCGGCGGATACGGCGCCCGGTACCGCGCCAGCTCCAGCGGTGGCGTGGGAGAGTCGCGCGCCAGCCCGCCCGGTCCCGGCGAGCCCATCAGCGCCGAGTACCTGTAGCGGTAGTTGTCCGGGCTGGGGCTCAAGTCCGGCGAGTTCACGCTCGATGGTGACTCGGTCTTCAGCGACGGCGGATGCGAGTGCGGCGACCGCTTCGCTTCCGGAGACCTCCTTGTGGGGCTGTCGTCTGGCATGCTTAGCAGCGAGTGGATACTGTAGCTGCTGACGTTCTTGGAAACGTGACTTGACGCCTCTTTCCGAGGCGCTGTGCCGTTGTGCGACCGTACGGGCGTCTCGACGGCTGGTTTGTGCGCGGTGTGGCTGGGGCCCGGCGACGGCGGGTAAGAGGCCGTGCTCAGCGCGGGCACGGTCTTCGCGCGACGCTTCATCCCCTGGTCTTCGAGACTCACTCGCTCCAACTCTCGGAGAATTCGCTTCCTCGGTGAGACCATCATGTGCTCCTGCCTGCAGTTCGCTAACTTTGCGTTGACGGGCGCAGGCAGCGAGGAAATCCTCTCTCGAAGCTTGTTAATTGTTTTGGTCAACTCCTTACGTCTTATCGCCGGCTTCGTCTTTTTATACACCCTTAACTTACGATACTGATACGGTTTCTTTAGTTTCATATGATAGTATTTCTCTCGATCGTATTCTGTCCATCGATCGTCATCCGAGTTGGGCTTCCCTTTGGGAGCGTTGCCGTCGACGACATCCTCGCTCCGACAGCCCCTGTTCTCTGGCGAGTCAACGTCGCCGTTCTTTTTATCGCACACTCCATTAGTCAGAGTTCTCCTGGAATTGCTACCGTTGACCATTCCATCCAGGTGGGTGGTGTCGTACGGTCTCCTCCGCTTGAGCCGGCTGGCCACCTCGATAGCGGCGGTGTGCAGCGTGCTCGGTCGGCAATAGTACATGGCTAACTCTTTGGAAATGTTTCTGCGCGGGGCAGTCTGCTTCCAGCAGTGGTCTCGCTGCCAGGGCGAGGACTGCACGGAGCTGTTGTCGTCGGAGACGGACAGCGAGGCGGAGGGCGGGTGCGCGGCCGCGGGCGGCGTGGGCGGCGCGGCAGCGGGCGGCCAGAACGTCTTGCGCGGCACCGACACCCAGCCCGCGCGCTCGCCCTCTCGCGCGCACCCGCGCACCAGCTCCAGAATAAACTTTCCATCTGCAAATACAACACATACATACTTTGATGCCACTTGTTACTTCCACACATTATTGTCAGATACATGGAGAATTCATTCTCTTTTATTCTTCTTTGGGGTATATGTTATGAATCGTTTAAAAATCTAAACAGCAGTTCTAAAAGAAAAAAATTGCTGTCCTATATATATCATTATTTACTTGCATGAGAAGTTAAAATTAAAATAGAATATAATTATTGTTTAAATAAAGCTATCTGATTGTTTCTCATAATGAGCAAGCACTTCAGCACTAAATCCTCAAATCCCTGATAAGATCAAAATAATCAGCAGTTTAAGTAAACCTATTTCAGAATCACAAGTGCTACACATCAGCAACTTATACATGATAATTAGTTACTAATCCCTATTTCATGTTGTTTGTTGATAAAAAATACATAGTTATAAACTGCTGCATAACTATTAACAATATACACATTGATAACCAACCATGTAATTGTATTATGATAATAAGTATTTGTGTAAGAAACTATTGTTGACCTATATTTTGTTAAGCTATGTTAACTCATTAGAAGTAACTATGTATACAGCGTGTAGAAAAAACCCTGTGCGATCCATGAGGTTGTTGCTAAGAATCGAATAGGAATAATTTAGTACTAAAAATGTGAATTTTAAAAGCAATAACGCAATTTTCAATAAATTATGTTTTTATTACTTTTTGGTAATGTTATTGCAGTAACTATGTATCCTTTTCTAATCAGACAGATTTTTTGTAACACATTGTATAGAATATTAGTAAATACAAGAAACAGAACATCACAAAGGTCAATCCACAAATGTATAGATTGTTGACACACAACAGACTGTCTAAAGGAATGTATGTTTAAACTGTTATATTTGATAAGTGATAGAGCACTTTATATTGTCACTTGCTGCTGCACCACCTGCCTGACTGTCTCAAGTGAAATTGATGTTGATCCACAATGATATACACTCACAGGTGTAAGATATTTAACTCAAGTAATGATGAAGTAACTACCATACTATACTAAGACTAATGTTGTTTAACTATGAGATACATAGTTTCTCCGTATAGAACTCAATATTGTGTACCATATGTTTGAATTCTTTTGTGGAATGTATAAAACCTAATATTATAATTCATTCACATAATGAATGTTGTATAAATTACTAACAAAATCTTGCCATACATGCATGTTAGCATACCATGTTGTCTAGCAAAAACAAGTTATTTTGACACTAATACCAGTCAAAAAAGAATTTGTAAAAAAAATCTTATTCATGTATGTTGCAGGTGTACAACTCAATTACTATTTTAAATTTAATTTACAATAATAGCAATAACATTCCTTCACATACTATGTTTTTACAAGTACACTTCACATTAACTGATCCAAATAATAGTAATTCACTAAGACATTATCAAATAGTTGTTTGTTTCCGCTAGGGTGACCACAGCTCCTTACGAAACTCACAACAATAGTACAGACGCTGTGCTCAAGACAATTGGCAACGGCTCAGTCAAATGTGCTTATGTAGGCTTATCAGAGCATGAATGACTTTCTAGTTTGTCTTAACACACTAACTAGCCCAGCGTGTGCAACAATGAATAGCTAACTGCCTAATCGTTGGGAGTCTCTCCATATATTTAGTAGCACTGTGTAATGTGACATAATGACACCCACCTTTGAAAAACTTTAGCCTCCCACCAGTAGCAGTGAGAGCAGAACTGTTCACAGGAGCATCCTCACTAGCACCCTTACTACTGCTGTTACCATTCACGCCATGTCTTCTGTCTACTTCCTCTGTCATTTTGGTACATGTTGTCAGAGTTGTGTTTGTTCCTTCCTGTATATGCATTTCATGTCTGACCGCTCATACATCACGCGAGCGACACTTTAGTCCGAACCGTCTCGCCATGTCGCACCGAGACTGGGGAACACCGACGCATCAAACACTCGCGAATTCGGATCGACATACAATATATCCGTCAAAGTCCTCATCCTAATGCCACCTGCGGATTGTGGGCTCCACCGAATCTTTCGTATAAACACATTACCGACACGGTGACTTCTCTATTGTACAATATTATGGTCGATCCTATTTCCTATAACACTTTCCGTTTCTCACTGTTTAAATTGTGGATAAATAAAATCGCGACGCCGGATTCCCAATTATAATCGGGCCCACGACACAACTCGATAAAAAGCTGTTCGTTTTTCAGTACATAGTTCATTCACACCCAGCATCCATTTTGATTCGTTCAAAATCAAATATGATCGTTCTTTTGACCACAAATAAACTCGAAATCTGAATGGTCCGAATGCGTTCTGAGATGCGTTTTGTTATTGCTTTGCTGCACAGTCATTAAAATATCCTCTTATGGTCGTTTATTCATAGTTTTTACTACTGAAATAAAATTATTTATGAGTAAGAGTAAAATATAAGCTAAGATCTGTTATTGTACATTTTCTGAAATTTTTATCAATCATCCTTTCATCAATATTGAGATTTTTTGGTAAAATTAAACCGACGGGAAATGTAAACAAAGAAAGCGATCGTGTGGAGTCAATCTTTACTATCACTTTTTTAGTTTATCTTTAGCTGTGGTATATTCATATAATCTGTGAACTACGCACTAACGGCCGGCCATCTTTGCGGCCATATTGATGTTCAATATTTTGTTTCGTATGATCGACATAATTTTATATACATCTCTCTTTTGCTCATATGTAATAAGAAAGAGAGGTAGAATAGAATAGAAATTTACACACACCACTTTGCTAGTGGCTAGACCGTGAATCAAGTTCAACCTCGTTGATTTCTTCAAAATATTTTGGTTATTCTTGTAGCTTCCCTAAAAAATAGTTCAGCCAGATAATTACAATAACTGTGAAGCACGATGACTGCATCAGAAGTTTCTTATAATCGTAAAATAATATCGGAAGATTTGTCGAATGTTGAATTCGACACCAGCGAAGATGTGGAAGTTATCCCAACTTTTGATTCGATGGGATTACGAGACGAGTTACTACGAGGCATATACACTTATGGTACGTATAAACATAAGATATCAGGGTCAAACTGCCACAATTTAAGTTCTGTTTTACATTGGTTTTGACGCGGCAACGGCAATACATCACCCACTTTCACATTTTTTCAGGTTTCGAGAAGCCGTCCGCAATCCAACAGAGGAGTATACTGCCTATAGTAAAAGGCAGAGACGTGATAGCTCAAGCACAGTCTGGTACTGGTAAAACTGCGACGTTTTCAATTTCCATTCTGCAGTCTTTGGACACCACACTACGTGAAACTCAAGTTCTAATCTTGTCACCTACCCGCGAGTTGGCCACTCAGATCCAAAAAGTGATACTTGCCTTGGGTGACTTCATGAATGTACAGTGCCATGCTTGCATTGGTGGCACAAACCTTGGTGAAGACATCAGGAAACTCGACTATGGTCAGCATGTCGTTTCAGGAACACCTGGCAGAGTATTTGGTAAGTTGATATAAAGTTGTATGTAGAAAAGCATGAAAATTTATTTAAACATTGTTTTCAGCTTTACTGTCTGTCTGTCACACTGCTGGGCTAAGGCTCCAACAAATTTTCGACCATTGTGCCTATGTCATGGTTTGAGATGGTATTAAATAAGGTATTAATCGGTTTTAAATAAGAATACTATTATTCGTCGGTTTTAAATAAGCACCAGTGTTTTTAGTGATGACATTGATCACCATGCTAAAAACAGTAACATAACAGTTTTGATAGAACCATTTGTCTTAGTATCCCCAAGCTTCTGTTATGTGATGTCAAAATGAATTTAAAAACAAAAAATAATTTTCTTTTTTTTTTTGTAGACATGATCCGGAGACGAGTACTAAGAACACGGTCCATCAAAATGTTGGTTCTTGACGAGGCTGATGAGATGTTAAACAAGGGTTTCAAAGAACAGATCTATGATGTATATCGCTATCTGCCGCCTGCCACGCAAGTTGTGCTAATTTCTGCCACACTGCCTCATGAGATCCTGGAAATGACTTCCAAATTCATGACTGATCCTATTAGGATTTTGGTTAAACGGTATGTATTCCAAATATAATTTCTGAGTGTTCATAATTTTATTATTATAAGTTAACATTTTCATTACCAGGCTAACCGTTATTTGAACTAAATTCATCATGAGAGCCCACCAAAAATTACAAAAAAAATACAAATTATGTTCACAGTGACGAGTTGACACTAGAAGGAATCAAGCAGTTCTTTGTAGCAGTGGAGCGTGAGGAGTGGAAGTTTGACACTCTTTGTGACCTCTATGACACATTGACCATCACACAGGCCGTCATCTTCTGTAACACTAAGAGAAAGGTGGACTGGCTCACACAGAAGATGCAAGAAGCTAACTTCACAGTCAGCTCAATGCACGGTGATATGCCACAAAAGGAAAGAGACAACATTATGAAGGAGTTCCGTTCTGGACAAAGGTATATAATTTGTTATTATCATTACTTGTGATCGAGTTTAGGCAGATCACAATGGGTTGCGGCGAGCAATTGGGCATGGAGTCGCATTTTTTGCGTTTTGAATACAAGTAGCACACTTTGTAAAACACGCATGGTGCAACAAGAAAGCGATCCCGCGCGAGATACTTCGTGGTGGGTTGTCCACCTAATGTGCAATTATTATTACTTCCTAAACTCAGAAAATTTAGTTGGCTCTTGATGTTAGACCAGACAGTATTCAATATAATAGTGACAAACTGTGGTGGACTAAGCCTGTGGGGTGCCCAGGCTGGAAAACAATATCAGGCCGCATCGGTCTTCTCGGTTGTGGAGCTAAGCTTTGCAAGTGGTGGGAAACAACAGATTACTTTAAGTTATTTAGTAAACTAACTAAAACCTATAGAAAGTTACTTAACACTTTCGCTGTCCCATGAACTACATAAGGTTCAGGGCAATTGTTTAACTATTGTGTGCTTTGCGGATAGCGAAAGTGCTAAGGCTCAGAGCAGACAGGCGCGACGTGACTCTCGTGGAACAATTTCCATGAAAACTTCTCGGAAATTGTTGTATCAGTGTCGCGACGCGTTGCGCTTGTTTGCGCGAGACGGAGCCTTAATGTTCTCATGTTGCAAAAAATTGCTCTACAAAAAGTAACTGGTTTGGAATGCACTTTAATAGGTTAGTTGACGATAAGAAAAATACCGTATGAATTTTGTATTGTAGAATGGTTCACATAATTTTATAAATGATATTAAATTAATTAATTGTTTTGAGAAATAATTAAGCAAATGTAAAACCATTGGCCATGTGACACAGACTACTGTTTCATAGAAACAAACTTTATCCGACACACATAAAGCTTCTTTTGCATTACCAATCGAGTGAGTCCCTCTTACACAACGTGGCAGTGCTCATTATTAATCTATTAAATTAATACAGACATAATCTTGGTCACATGATCTGACCAAGATTATGTCTGGACTTTAAAAGAGACTGTGACCTCTGAGTTTGTTTCGGCCTTTCTTCTCAGAGTCAGATAGGAAACGCCGACCTCGGTGTCTCTAGTTTTTAAAATATGATTGACGTGTAAAAAAGTGTTTGTACAAACCTATTTACAGAAATAAAATCATTTATCAATAGTATTCAGTCATAATTTGTGTAGGAACATCAAAAATTACAGAAAGAAGAGTAACATTGCCTGCCGACGTATGTAGAAACGTTTGAGAATCAAGGGCCTGCTACACGGCTGCCACCCGCGTCCCCGACAGAGGTGACCTTGGTTGGCGACAGGCAGAGCCGTTTGAAATTTGGTCGTACACCACCAGTCACCTCTATCAGGGACGCAGTTTGTGACCATTTTGCAGGCACTTTAAAAGAATGTTGACAAGAGCGCGTGAAGCGATCTTGAAAATGTAGGTATGGGTTAGGTTTTCTTTTCACCATTCATACAGAAATAGGAGTTACTTTGTCGATTTATTTATATCAAATAATAATAAGAACGTAAAAGTGAGCTTAGCGAGCTCGAAAAGTTTAGCACTTATATTTTGCATACATAATGGACCTCGCAACTGCCAAACTGCTTCCTACTTGAACTTTTTTTTTGGATTTGATTAAAAAGTAGTTCTCATAATTTGGAGGGCCCCCAGGATCAGGTACCGGGGCGGATCGCCCCTGCCGAAAATTGGTCTTTGGAGTTAAGAGACCGATTTTGTGAATACCGAAAGTTCGACAGTCAGATCGTTATAAGGAACTCGCTAGTTAACTGTAATCTGCAGGCGTCATTAGTCGAACGTGTAACTGCTTGTTATTCTGGGTGACGTAACTGGTCACCCAAAGAATTGTGCTCCGATTTTAATGATGTCATTAGCACTCAATTTTTTTTTACTGTTATAAACTGAAACATGTAGTTGATATAAACATTGTAATGTTTCAGCCGTGTACTTATCACAACTGACGTTTGGGCAAGAGGTATCGACGTGCAGCAAGTATCTCTAGTCATCAACTACGATCTGCCCAACAACCGTGAGTTGTACATCCACAGGATCGGCAGGTCAGGTCGTTTCGGACGCAAGGGTGTGGCCATCAACTTCGTCAAGTCAGATGACATCAGGATCCTGAGAGACATTGAACAGTACTACTCCACGCAAATTGATGAGATGCCCATGAATGTGGCAGATTTAATCTAATCAAATTATAAACACCACACTTTTGTCACCTTTTCTAACCCAGTGTAAACTGGCAGAACGCACAGTGGTGAAGGGATTAACAGCACCCACATATTTCTTACTTTGTAAGCTAATTTCTAGATGTATCTCGATATAATATCTTAATAAATAAATGTAATTTCAAATGATGTTTTATTTTTTGGAAGCAGAGATTTCATACTACCCCACCACGACATGCACTCAAGAAATTGAAATTAAAACCACAGAATTAGCAACGAGTCTTGCTGTTGCTAGACTAATGACGTCCTTCAAAAAATTTGTTATCACTCAAACCAAAAAGTAACCTTATTTTAATTTACTTCCTGCACGCGTAGCATGACCACCGTAGAAACGGGTTTTGTCGACGGAAGAATAGACAAACTAACAGATTGTGATTGTTTATCTGACATTTTGTCTATTCTTCCGTCAACAAAACCCGTTTCTACTACGGTGGTCATGCTACGCGTGCTGAGAGGAAGAATAATGGATTTTGGGGCTTGCAAATAATTACACCATTTATGTAGTGAATTTACAAAGTTTATGTTAGTCAAACAATGCAACACAGTATTCTGAAAGCAATGTTACAACTAATTTACACATTAAAATATACATACATAAAAATAAAACTTATCGTGTGACTAACACTGACATGGCCACCATCAGGGATTTTAATTTTGATAACACAAAAATAATGACAAATTTGTCGCCAATTAGAATGTCTGTGACTGGTTCAAAAGTTATAAGGGTTTATAGGTGGCCGATCTGGGGAGCATCTCCCCAGCTTGACCCAATTGAATCTCAAAAGCTAAGGCACCTAGCGAACATCTGTTTCTCCCAAATGTTGTCGCTAATTAGTCGCAATTTTTCGCCAAATCACAGATTTAGTCTGGTCTTTAGTTCAGAAGATATTATTCAAACTCTTAGACTATACTTAAAAATGTAACTTATTTTTAAGTATAGTCTAAGAGCTTGATCGAACATTCTTTGATCTAACTCTTGGACCCGACTACATCTGTGACTCGAAAAATTGTGACTAAATAGTGACAAAATTTGGGAAAAAGCAGATCTTCGCTATGCTCCCTAGCTTTTGAGATTCAATTAGGCCAAGCTGGGGAGATGCTCCCCAAATCGGCCACCTTAACTTTTGAACCAGTAACCGACAAATTTGGACTAATTAGCGAAAAAATTTTTGTGTATTAAAATCCCAGATGGTGGCTATGCCAGTATCATCACACAAACTTATCACTACAATAATTTTACTTAACAAAAACTTATGTATTAATACAATGTTGATTCCAAAAGATTATTGTAATGACAGCTAAGCTCTTGGAATGTTACCAGTACAGGTCAGAAGCCTGTACTCATTACTAGTGTACTAGATACTATCCACGAGATGGTGCAATATTAATTTACAAAACAATAATTTATTTATGGTAATCAAGAAGAATTCTTAGAGATAATAAAGATCATATAAACATTTATTTTACAAATAACAGTGTTAGGATGTTAGTCATATATATTAGCTGTATCAAACAATCAAATGTTCTACCAGTGCTGTAGCCGTTTTGTATTTGTTTAAAATATGTTTGTATAACCAAAATAACAAGACATTTTTAAAAGTCTAGATGTTACTAGTATAGAAGAACACTTGAAATACATACATACAATTTGGCATTTGCTGAACCAAGTACATTTCTCATACCTCTGAAGGATTTTAATTACATGCCCAACATGACCATGGTTTACAAAATAATATAACACTGAGACATGGGCCATATGTTATCTTCTCATTCATAATAATGTGTATGTAAAAGTAGGTCACTTAGGTTTCAAAGATCACAAGGTCTATAGATCATATTTCACAATATTTGGCAAGAAATAATAGTGTTGACAGCCAGTTTTATTTCACACAAATTAATTATTTGCATAAATTCAGAGTTCCTATGTAATTTGAAATGCTGTATTTATTAATTTTACAACATTGTGCATTCTGGTATTTAATAATAAATAAATTGTACAAACAAAGTCAATGATAATGAGCAATCAAAAAACGAAGTGATGTAATTTTGATTCCTCTTAGAGAGGCATTTGGACGCCTTATAAGTATTACATCCTTATTCTTAAGGCACAATTGAAAAATCAAATCATTTATCAGAAAATCAAAACTTTGATAGGTATGATTATGATTAAACCTGTTTAAGTGAACACCCCAATTTGAATTATGATCTCTTAATAAAGAGGAGGATGCAGTCACTTGCAAATACTTCAAAATTATTCTTAGGCCCTAATATCAAAAATCTGTTAAAAGTTACAGCTCTGTCTCAGATGTTGGATAGTGTGCATTCCAACGCCTGTAAATGAAAATGCCAATGGCTCCCAGTAGTAAGGCAACCAGTATTTCAGTCAGCTGATCCAAGAAACTATTGGTAGGTTCAACTGATTCCAACACTTGTGGCTCCGGCTCATGAACAGGTTCTTCAGCTGGGGCTTTAGCAGTCTGCTCTTCCTCTGCTTTGAATGCTATCTGGTTCAACACTGACTTTTCTTCGTCAGTAATTGGTTTAGCTGCTGTTGATGACAGCAGAGCTGAAATTTCTCCACACTGGGAGCACACCCAAGTTATGGATTTCTTGGCGAGCACCTTGCGTTCAGCAGGCGAGTAGTCGAGCGATCCGATAGTCCCCTCAGCTGGAGTTGGCATAAACGCGATCAAAGCCAATAAGGCGGTTCTTATTGACCATGAAGGTTGCCAAGTCTCAGGGTGATGCCCAGAAATGGATAAACAAATCTTTTTGTTGACTTCGAATCTTCCGTTCGGCGTCAGCAGTATTATGTGAGGTGGGTGCATAGGATATTCTTTGGGCAACAATATCCTACCGTGGTAAATACCACCCTCAAAATCTGTACCTTTCGGGCCTTGCACGGTGAAGTGCCACTCGAATAGGTTGTCTTCCAAAGGCCGCGCACAATATTCTTCTGTGGCCTCCGCCAACTCCATGGCCTCTCTCATTAGACGTTTGACACCAGGACATTTTGTGTTATACTTTTCACTTATTTCTGCCATCTTCTTCAAAATACACAACAGGTAGGAACTATCAGAATATAATAATTATAATGACGCAACAAATAGGGACAGGTACACGTATGTTATTGATGTAATCACAAGAAAATTTGATAACAAAATCCTTTTATATAGGGCCACAGTCAATATGTAATTGTCAAAATGTCAGGTGATTGTCAAGTTATGGCAGCTGAGTGACAGTGTTTCTAACACAAAAAAGCGCCAATAACTTCCGAAAATAAAATGTTCGCATTATGTGTGTGTCATTATTTAGAATTGAACCCAAGCAGAACCAGTCGATGTTGTGATGCAGGATAGCCTATGTCTAACTTGGTATTTTGGCTGATATGAGGATCGGTGATTCGTTGAGTATAATTATGATACCTCTAAACAGTCAAAAGTGCTTGAAAAGTGCCCCTCGTGGCAAATCGAGCGACTACTTCAACCAAAGCATATGTAAACAAAACCAATGCTAGCTTGCTTACTGGGGTCTTTTGATTTTAGTGCGGTCTGAGTCTGACCGTACCTTATGAAAGGTTGTTCAGATCATAAGAATCCTAAAAAGGTATTTTCTAAAGATTGATATTTATTGCACGCAATTTAACTTTAATATTTTTGAGACAACTATTTACACTAGGTTCTTAATTAAAATACTAAATATCTAGTTAAAGCTACGGTTTTCTAGGAAAGCAGTGGCCGCACTTGACGGCCGCAGAGACGGCTTTCATGAAAATGGTGACAGCGGTAAGAATGACGTTAAAAACTAAAAGCTCTTAACAGGTGGCAGCACAGTTGTACGTCTTTAAACCGCCATTGTTGTATTTTTATGTCCATCACAAATTATATAAAAACTAGATAAATATGAATGATACTTGGAGTATAGCACTATTAAAAGACGAACTAAGGACAGGGGAAACGTCTACCACTAGTAAAAAGCAGCTTTAGTGGAACAGTCTATAAATTATGAACGTTTTACAATTTATAGGTTATTTTGTGTTTGTTGACTTTAATTTCGTTTTATATTACAGACTGGAGGCGTACGATAGAAGTAACCTGATCAAAGTTAAAACTTCATCCTGACTGAAAAACCTCAGCAATAAAACTTCTAGCACTGATCTAATATGATAAATATAAACACACACATACTTTACTATAATTTACATAATATCACATGACAAGTGCCTGTATGTAATGAAAACAGACTTAGTTTTCTTGGAAGCATCACCTATAAACCACTTTCTTCCATAAAAGGCTTAAAAGATAGCACATCGCCTCGACGAAATATCGGATTCCAATTTTTTTCGGAATACTTTCTTCTTATCTCTTTCTTTAGCAAATACATGGGTCCCCGTATTTTTGCAGTAAACAGCTGCGCAACTGGGCGCAAGGGCTTTCCTGTGGGTGCCTTAAGGTTGAACTAGTAACGGGCTCGAACTCACTAGTGGGCATGGCCGAAAAGTCGCTGTCTCACCTGGCATCGCGTCCGACAGAGATATTATCAGTGATGAGCAGTTAGACGCTAGTCTACATGCACAACGTCTAGTTTGCACGCACACAAACACCGTTCCGAACTATTTTAGTAAAACGAGCGCGTAAAAAATTACGAAAAGTCCTTTGGAAAATCGAGTTTTATGAAAAAAACACTGCATAAATCAATTACCAATAAAGTTTATTGAACTCTTCGATAATTAAGCTTTGTCGGTGCCGACTTTGTTTTGGAGATTTTACACTTCTTTTATTGCTTATTTACCCCCAAAGTTGCGTTAAAATTTGCAAGAAAAAGGAATCTTTGTGGGCTCTTAACTTTTTAACGTCTCATTATTTTACTATTCTGTTTCCGCACAGACAAAATTAATAATGAAACAAAACGATATCATGTTTAACTTTGGATGTACCATGTCAAACAGTGGAGTAAAACCCCCCTGAAATTTGTATGGAAAAAATATCAACTAGTTCCACCTTAAGCTACTACACTTAAAACCTCCAGCCAGGGGTTATTCAACTATGCTAATTAAGACTAGGTGAACGCTCGCTAAGGGCACCCCCTGTGGAATACGAAGGCGTCAACCAGAAGGAGGACATCAAGGATGGGACGGGCTGGATCAAAGTTTTGATTTTGATTATTAGTCAGGGAATTTAAGCTACGTGCTCCTGTCAGCTGCAACAACTGCTGGCACTGCGTTATCGAGCAAGGGTCGGGGGGGAGTATCATTTACTCGGGGACTCAGTCGCGATCGCAAAGGACCTCGGCGGCGAGGTCGGAATGACGGGAGGCATCTGTTTTTGTACACTGTTCTGGTTTCCCTACTGCTCTCCTGGAGAAGGGTAATGGGGTCTTCTGGGTCGGTAAGGATTCGCTTAGGGCGGCGGGTTCGATTGATACTAGAGGGAGTGCAACTACCGGCCTCGACAACCAGAGGGTTGCGAAGTTTGGCGGCAGTATCGAAGTAAAATAATGTGTGAGCTTATTCTTCTCAGTATGCACACTTGTCTTATGACTGAGTACGGTGAGGGCAAATCTAGCGATTTAAATCTTTGGAGGGCGAGGTTTGGTTTAGGATGACAATAACACACCACACCAACTTACTTTCATAATCAATGTTTCAGTGAAGTCATCCGCCGTAAATTGCGGATGCTACGCGAGCGGTCTACGCTCTCCTAGCATAAACCGTAGCTATCTGTATAGCTTTGTACAATAACATTTTCTAGTTAATTTTTAAGTTGGCAATTCATCTAAAAATCGACCCAAAACCACTAAAGTTCACTAAACGGAACGCAGCTATTTAGCAAACGTCAAAAAATAAAAATTGTGTATCAAGTTTGTGATGTTAATTTGGTTCTACCACTCCTATTTACATTAAAAATTCAACTATCAATGTGAAAAACGATGTCGTTAATGGTTTCTGACTGCATTTATATCAATGTAACATTGAGTACTTAATCCCTTATATTGTGTGAAACATTTGTGTCATAAACATTGCAAGATGGGTAACATTAACAAAGACAATTCGATTTACATGGCTAAATATTCAGCATTTAATCCTTATCGCATAAGACAGAGAGAGCTAGGGTATCAGTATTCTATCGGAGAGGGCGATGCGCTCGCGAAGAGTTTGTACTGCGGCATGAGGCCCATCGCATCATGGGACTCCGAACACGACAAGATTCCCCCGACTGGAGGTGTTTTCAACCTTGAATTTTCCCCGGAAGGGTAAGTGTGTGGTGTTTGAACAACGCATGTTAGCCTTGACTTTGGTTTTGCATTCCATTCTAAAACCAAGAATATACTTACATGTATAATTATCTGCTAATTAACTTGGATTTGCTGCTAAACACGTTGGACTGTTCCAGTCGTCGTTAAAACTGCATTAAAAAGTAAAAACACTGTAGCTAAATTAAATTTAAAATGAATTATCATCATTAAATATCACATCAAATAAAGCTTTCTCAAAAGTAATGGGTAGATAAAATTGATTTCTAATTTAAAAAGAAACATAGTTACCACTGTTAATGACAAAAAATAAATGAATAATATTCAAATGATTTAAAAGTAAACTAAATCAGTAAGAATAGTATTGTCTGTAGTATTTATTTTACAATAGACCTGTGTCAAAAATTTATTTTTTTCTCCTTATTTATTAATAAAACATATTGGACACATTATTTTTCTCTTTTGACATGATCAAAACATTACGGCGATATATTGAGTTTAAATGTTGCCGTTGTTGTTGATGTCATGCCTTGCTAGATTTTACACTGAGTTGTGACAGAGTGAGCCCCCACTCTTCAACTTTAATGCGTGTTTTCTAAGTTATTTTTGATTAATATGATAAAGCAAAAAATATGTGTCTAATATTTTTTTATTATCTGAAAGACGGACTAAATAGAATTTCTTTTTTTACTTAGGCAATTACCGTATTGTATGTTTTTTTAGTTTAAATAATGTAGCTCATATACAGGCTGTTTATATAAGGGCAGAGCAGACAGAGTAGCAGTATTTCATTAATAAATAGATAATGAACTAAAGCACTGCTAAAATTGAGTTTAAAAGGCATGTAGGAATATTTTCACTGAAAATTTAGTGGCTAAGAACAAACTTCGTAATTTTGCTCCTCTGTCTGTGCTGTGCTACGCTAATTTTCCAAGATATGCAAGTAACCATGACAAAATAAACGTAACATCAAACCTTTATAACACGGGCAAGATCCATTTATTCCAACTAGTTACAATTTTATTCACAATCTTTGATAAAATGTTGAAAAAATATTGGGCCACTGGCATAAGGCTTAAATGATATTTATTTTTGTAAATTGAAGGAAAAAAAAACATTTAACATAAATTATGTTTTAAAACTGAGTAGGAAGATGGAAACAAACTCAGATCTCACGGTCTCTTTTAAAGTCTAGACATAATCTTGGTCAGGCCATATACGGACCATGCAGATTAGTGTCTGAGATGGTACAATCCTCAAAAGGATTGGATCTCATAGACTGAACAAAGAAATAGACTAGACTAGTGGTATAATGAACGGTTGCTCCATACTGGAATGTGTGTGTAAAAAAATCAATAACTCTGCCGAGCCACTTTGACATCTTTCTATTGAGTTCTGTAAAAGTGTCTGACAATAAATGTAAACATTTCAGGACATTATTGGTGGCTGCCTGTGAAAAGAAGTCGGTACAAATATTTGATCCGCTCACACATGAGAGGATACATTCAGTAAATGGAGCACACTCAGACTGTGTCAACTGTGTTAAGTAAGTAATACTTAGCTTTGAACTTGCTTCGAGCATTTAGAATTAACATTATTTTTTTCACTTTATGAGCTTAATGAAAGAAATGTAATCTGGTGTTCAAAAAGTCCTGATTCTCAACCTAATTTGGATAAATTACTTTTAATTTTGATTTAGAGAGAGAGAAAGAATGAGAATTAAACGAGATTTATCCATGGACAAAAAGAGAACTAGGTTCTTTCCATCTCTTCAGTTCATCCTCAACTCTTAGGTCTATATTCAGAATCTCATAAACCTTTTTAGATTCCTTGACGGACGAATGTTCGCAACATGTTCAGACGACACGACGATCGCTCTATGGGATGTCCGGAACCTCAAGAAAAAGATACGATCTCTACTAGGCCACTCCAAATGGGTGAAAAACATAGAATTTTCAGTCAAAGACAAATTACTGGTCACTTCAGGGCTAGACGGGAGCATATACACGTGGGATATCAACTCGTATACCGAATACAACCTTGTTTACCAAAGAGTATTTCATACGTCGAGCCTGATGAGATGTCGGCTGTCTCCGGACGCGAAGCAGATGGTCATGTGCACAACGGGCGGACTTATTGTTCTCATACACGATTTGAATTTAAATACACTGGCTCAGGACTTAAATGGATTTAAGGTTAGTTCATTTTTATTTATTTAAAAACATTCTCTCACTGAGAATTTCTCTCAAACCATTAAACAACATTTAGACCTGGATTACCTATCTTTAGGTCATATAAGTATAATTATGTATTTTGTTCCATGCAAGAATCGAACCCGCGACACTTAGCGCCGTAGCCGATTGCTCAGATACAAGATACAGCGCCCACATTGTTATCAAATAAAATCTTAAAATATACTGACTAGCATAATGTCTACCAGCATCTTTATTGCAGCCGAATCTATACCGATTGATGCAGATGAGCCGGCAAAGTATCCCTATTGCCACCATGTATGACCACCTGTTCGATAGCAATCGCAAGCAGAACCGCGTCGAGTTCGTGTCTGACTTCCCGGACGGCAATGATGCTGAAGTTGTGAGCGCTTTACAGGTATGGAGATTTTGTGAAGTATTTTTAATCCTATAATGAGACAGATAGTTTAAACTTACTAACAAAGATTTGAACCAGCATTTTTCCCAATGGTAGCCCAATAACAAAGACTTGAACCAGTATTTTTCCCAATGGCTACCCAATAACAAAGTTTTGAACCAGTATTTTTCCCAATGGCTACCCAATTTTTTCGGTATTGTTGCATGAAGGTTTTTTTATTCTTCTTAGCCAATAGTCGTGAATGTATTGATTGGAAAATACACATTCAGATTCAAAGTCAAAGTCAAATCATTTGCGGGGCCTCCTAGCACAGGTATATCTTTTACTTAAAAGGAGGTTCCTATGTAAGATTCACTGTAAAAGTTGTATAAGTTTCTGCAATAAACCTTTTTATTATTATTATAAATCATTTATTTCAAATAGGCCCATGTATGGCACTTTTGAACGTCAAAATTGACAAAATAATATAATTGATTCTAGTCGCCCCTTCCAAAAGGTAGTTTTCGTATGGAGAAGAATGGGCAAGAAATTCCACTGTTACTCTTTTAAAATGTTTTACAATAGTTTGTATAAGTACGTACATTAGTTAAATAATTATATGTGAAGACAATGCACCTAGAATAAAATTACTATACCACAATAGGTAAAAAGAATTAAAAATGAAGCAACAACAGATAATTTAATTATGTGATAGATACATGGTGCTCACATATTTACAAACATTGTAAAAGTAGACGATTTTCCTAATTTAAAAAAAATAATAAGTCAGTGTGTGAGGAAGTAATCACAGAATGTAAAATCAATGTCATATAACACAAAATTATAAATTTTACAATTAAATTAGCAACCTGTTTGATTTTGTCTTGATTCTAAATTGTCCTATGGAGCAGGACCAGCATGTTTCCAAGCACTCTTATCTTGGATATAATCCTCTAATATGAGTTTTAAATTTTCTGTCATTTAATTGCAATATGTCACAAGGTATTTTATTGTAACATTTAACACAGATTAATTGATTACCTCATACCATCTGTATGAGTTTGTAGCAATAATAATAATAAAAATGTTTATTTTTCTTCCAGAAATAACATTTATTAATTATAAGTTAAAATGTGGGTAACAAATCATATTTTTTTACAGATTCACCCCCAGGGTTGGAGCGCTTTGAGTAGAAATATCAGTCACGATGACAAATCAGAGGTAAGTTTCTAATTCCCTATAATATTTTACTGATCCTAAAATTATTGAAAAATCAAACCCTAATAATAAAGTCACACATAAAATAGGTAATGTCCATCATTATTTAAATCTGTACCTTAATTGAGTAATACAACACAATCTGTTTCGATTAGAAACAGATTACTAATCCATTGTTTCATAAGTTGGAAAAAAAAATCTGCTCAACAACGTCAATAACGCAATGAATGTTGATGAACTGTCAAAATGAAACAAATTAGACGTAATTGTTTACGAAAATAAGTTACGCAATTAGGGTAACATCATTTTCCGTATTTTGTAGGTTTTCGCAAATATCATGTACTGTACTGCCTATCCTAACTAAAAATTATAAATGTTTGTAACGCTTTCACGCTAAAACGGGTGAACGGATTTCGATGAAATTTGGCAGATCATGACCTAGGTTAAGACATAGAATATTTTTTATCTTGGATCGCAGACGAAGTCGCGAACAACGGCTACTTTCTCATAATTTAATTCAACATTTCGGAAAAAATCTGCAATTCCATTAGGCGATTAAACAAAAATTAAAACACTATTTTTACACAGTGGACATGTATCCACGACATCCAGCCAATCAGCGACGCCAGCTTGAAGAGTACGCGGGACACCTCTCCATCCGGCGGCGGCACGTACCCGGCCAGCCGAACCGGCGTGCGGCGCCGGACCAGAACCTTCCGCATGAACCGGCTGTCGCATAATGTCAACCCTATGTGAGTTACGACTTCTTTCATGATTGGTTTTATTGGTGAATACCATTCTGTACTAACGGTACACACGGCTGCATATCAAGCTATAAATTTCCAGTTTAAGCTGATCTCGCATTGTATAGGATTTCCGTACAATGAGAGATCAGCTCATATTGGAAATGTATAGCTTGACATGTAGCCGTGTTAACATTTCATTATGCTAGGGAGGTAGCGTAGTAAAAGAAATAATTAGTATTTGTAGAACGGAGACTGCCGTAACGAACAGGTTCAAATTCGAACTGGTTTACTTCGGTTTAAAGCGCATATTTTTAGTTAACGCAACATGAAACGCAATTTGTTCAATATATTTCTACCGTAGCCTATACCTTCAGGCGTATACGCTCAGTTTCCGTTCTATACGAGGTATTATTTCTTTTTCTTTGGTTAAGGGTGCTTTTGCTGAATGCTCGTTTGTGACGTAAACACCATCAACCTAACCTCATACGTCCTGTAATAATTCTAACAAGATATTTCCGTTATATTTGAGAACCTCTGTACGAATTATTAAAGACTGTTTATCTCTACCATATATAGACATTAACGAATCCCAAGCCTAAGTAGGTATGTTAGATGTAAATCTATTATTAATGTTAGTTTTAAAAGCGCGATGCAGGACTATACAAATCACTCTTTCAAATTAATTTGTAGTTTATCTAAGTAAGTATATATTACGTTTAGCGCTAAACATATTAAAATATCGTTCTGTTCCTGTCAATGGCTTGAAGATGACCGAGATAAAATGATAATTTAAAATGTGTAGCGTTAAAAGTATTTAGTCATTTATGGTGCAAACGGGCCTAAGAGTAAAGAATAAAAATATTTTATTTCAATAATTATTTACTATTTACAACAGCTGCATCCGGTTAGACTGGAAGGTAACTCCAATATAGTTGGGAAAAGGCTAGGCAAATTGATTGAATTATTTACAATGGTACAAATGTCTTATTCGCTATATTTTCTTCGAATGAATTAAACATCTTTAACCGAACTAGTCAAAGCCTGTTTCTGCTATCAGCGTCAATCTACTCAAATAATAAATTATTAATGATAGCCATCAAGCAGAAATGTTGACATATTGTAGCAAATTTTTAACAGTGATTATAAATAATATAATAATTTGAAATAATAAGATAATAATTAAAACTAGATAAATGTAAATAAGTGGAGGTACGTTTGTCGGCAGGGCGATGACTCACATTCACATAACTAGAGAGGGCGAGGCCCCGGCGGCGGGGCCCAGCTCGTCGCGCGAAGTGCCCGCGCCGCCCGCGCCGCCGCCCTCCCGCCTCGCCGGAGTAAGCACACCCTGTGACGTCATACTGCTAACTAGAATTTGTTCCAAAAGTATCTGATGAAAGTGTAAACAAATCCTGTTCTAGTTTAATTCTTACGCAATCACTCACTAAAGGCAATTTGTAACACATTCATCAATATTTAGAAAATTTCTACTTTATTTCTCACTACTTTTCCCAACAATTATTGGTTGAATAATATTATTAAATTATAATTTATATATCGTCGGCGAAAATTGAGATTACAAAATTAACCTCAACTGTCAAATGAAAAATATCTTAAAGAAGATTTAAAATTAGAGTTTCGGGTTTAAGTATTCAAATAGTCAAATCAAAGCATTCAATTTGTAAGTGACACTACAAATTGTGCATCCGTAGGTAAGTTTTCTGAACCATTTGTTTACATTTTCATTTGATACTTTTGGAACAAACCATAATTATATGACAGATACTTACCTACGCACATATTAGCTTAATTGTTTCTTGGAATCTTCTTTGATTTTACACATTCCTCATTCAAATAAAATCGAATGATTTTGTCTAGTGAGGTTGTGTTGGTTCAGGGTCAAGAAAAATATTGATTACATGAGCCCGTAAGGCCGACTGAATCTGGATAGCAGGGTGTGGAATATTGCCAAATAGTGAATAATATATACCAACACGATTGTATGAAGCTTGTTTTCTGTTAGATAGCTAGTCTGTGCCTTTGATAGCGACGAATTAACTAAGTCGCATAGAATGCTCAAATCGTGGCTCTCTTCTTCTCTGTTCCGTATTTTTGCTCGATTGCAAATATCGATAGCAACAAATCATCGAATTTTAATAAAAAGTTTCGATTAACAATTACTCGATTGTAATGAAGGATCAGATTTAACGTGTTTGATCACTTTGGTCTAATATTTTTATCTAATGATACATATTTTAAAAAATCTTTTCTAAAAATCTCCTAACCAAATAACTGTTAAATGAGATTTATTATCATCAGTCTGTAACAATCCACTGCGGGACATTGGTCTCATCATTGTTAGACCAAACTGTAAAAAATCCTAACTGCCTCATTCATAAACGTCCTATAACTAAAATGACTAAGCCGACGTTTGCAAGGACGTAATAAAATCGCGGCGAGTTTTTTTCGTGCACTGAATTTTCAACGTTCTGCTTAGTGCCGAGAGTTGAAAATCCAACAGGGTGTTTTTTCAACGCTGGGACGAGAGTGCGTCCCAGCGTGTTGGATTCTCAACGCTCGGCTTAACACCGATAGTTGAAAATCCAGTGTGCGATTAAATCCCTCCGCGATTTTATTACGTTCGTGCGAACGTCGGCTTACAGTCCTGCCGTCGAGAGAATGCGTTCCTGACACCTGTCAGTTGGACAATTTCTAGTAGTAATCAGAATCAAACTCGCAAAACACATATTCGTTAGTATGAAACTGACAGGTGTCAAGAACGCATTCCCTCAACAGCCGGACTGTAATAGTAGTGTATTGCTATTTCGCTTTATCGAAATAAACATGCAGATACTATCAACGTCACTATGCAACAGATACTATTGTCGTCATTGCATGAATAAGGGAGTTACGACCTATAAGTAGAACAAATAATTACAAAACGCTAGCATATTCTTCAGGGTCTGTCTGGTATACAGAATGATGTCTGGGAGGCGGCCATCACGGTTAAACAGCAGAGAATTCTGCAAGAGATGTACAACAGGTGAGCGTAGTGACACTGCATGAATGCTAGTAGGCGCATCTTAGGGAGTGTGTAATATATGGCAAAATAACAGATAGTATAATATCACTTGAAATAACGTTCACATGATATAATTTTCATATGCAAAAACAAATAACCTAATTTCATGTGATTTAATGTTCTATTTCATATAACCTTCTTTTGCTCTAATAACATTCAGTATAACGTTCATTTCATATAATTTTCAATTTGTATAATGCTCTTGAGCTCTCTTGAGGGGATCTGGCGCTCGGCGGCCGCTACCGCAGCACGCTCGCTTCGCTCGCTCACCTTCGCGCGTTACTGGTCACTGTTCTAACCTAACCCAAATGACGACATTTCTAAATTATATGAAACGTTACTTATAACTTTTGACTATTATACTAATGGAATATTAATTCAAATGTGCATTATAGAAAATGTTCATTATAGCATATAAAATTTGGTAAAATGAAATTATATCAAAAATTCATTATATCATTTCATAGTTATACTAAAAAAAATAATATGTTAAATGAAATTAGGTCATATGATCATTAGAACTTTTGTTATTATTTCAAACGTTGCACACTCCATCTTGGGATAGTCTGTGCCTGTGCGAATATAGCTACACTCCGGCCGATGAGAGAATGCGTTCCTGACACCTGTCAGCTCAATACAAAAGAATAAGTGTTTTACGAATTTAATCTTTATTGGCCAACTGACAAGTGTCACAAACGCATTCTCTCGGTGACCGAAGTATAGCTAAATTATACATCATGTAACTTTGACTACTTTTTATGTGCAATTGCTTAATACACACTTTTTACTTTGTAATTGCGTAATACACAACACAATCTGTTTCGATTTGAAACAGATTGCTAATTCATTGCTTCATAAGTTGTAAAAAAATATTTGCTCAACAACATAAATAACGCAATGAATGTTGTTGAACTGTCAAAATGAAACAAATTAGACAAAATTGTTTACGAAAATAATTTACGCAATTAGGGTATAGATCTGTAAAAATATTAGAATCCGATTATCTTAAATTGACCCTTAGTCGTCATGTCGATAACATATTTAAAATATAATTTTGTCTCTATCATCTTCAAGCAAATGAAAGAAACAGACCCGACGTGTTAAATACGTTTAGTGCTTAACGTATTTAGTGATTTGTGGTGTAAGCAGACTTAAAAGTATGAGAAAACATAGTCAGGCAGAAGGTATTGCTGAAGGTAAAGCCGACAATTTTCGCGTTGACCCTTTCAACCTTATTACTAAGGTCATAAGAGTAAAAAGTGGTCAACCACCAACTTTATCGAATTTACCAACTTGAAAATTCGGAGTGGTTTTCGCACAACATTCGGACAAACCACGTTTCATTGTATATCAAGATATAATAGTATACCTGCATTGCGTTTTGAACAATAATTAGAGTAGTAACAGTTTGGCTGCCCTAAACACATTGCATTCTTTACTCATTTTTTTTCCGCCACTGCAAAAAAGTGTTGTGTTTTAACACTTTAAAAAAGATTCCGACGAACTGAGAACCTCCTCCTTTTTTCGAAGTCGGTTATAAATAAGAAGTAGTTGAGTTGAAGAACTAACGGTTTTTAGAATTTATCTTAAAAGAGCGTTTATACAGAAAGTAGGCAACGTCGCAAATTGCTGTCAAATATTTCGCTGTTTTGATTTTTTTTTTTTGGCGATATTACTGTATGGAAATAAGAAATATGGCTAACTAGTGAACCAAAATGACAAACGCTCTTAAATCGCTTTTACTACGCAACTATTCTTAAAGCTGCCATAACAAATTTTATAGAAATTTTGGGCAACACTTTAGTTTTGTGAACTCTAAGTAGCATGTTGACGTTTTACTATAGTTGAATGGGATAAGCATGTATTTGTCTGTATTTGTAGTTCAGAATGGGCCTGTAGTTAAATCGTCGGTGGCAGTGCAGAGGTCACTTTGACTGCATGTTTTGGGACATCGTTATTATGCTTGCATTATAAAGGTCCTGTTTCACCACCCGCTAATAATCCATTACCTCTCACCAAAAGTTAATACCTACAAGCTTGGTTTGGGCGATCGTCCTTTCCCATAATAATTTATAAATAAATAAAATAAAATAAACTTTATTTCGGACCAGCGGTACATCCATAGGGGTTAGTAAGAAGATATCTTAAAAAACTATGTTAGTATTTTATATAGTTACAAGCCTATTATTGGAGATACACCTTCGCACAATATCACACAATATAGGTGAATCGTACCTCCCTGCAATGGTTTTCAGGACGGAGTTGGAACTGGCTCGCACTCTGCAGAGCAGCGAGGCAGACTTCTTTAATTATGCTTTCATTAATTTAATCATTATTTCATTAATTTATGCTTTGGATTACTAACTATCCGATTATTCCACTTTGCCCCACCAAAATCAATTAGGGGGCCACATTACAGGTGGGCAAAGTGGAATAATACCAATTATCTAACAAACCAATAGGTACTTGTGCATATAAAAGGTCTAAAGGTGGTTTTATACCGGCGACGCGACGCGTGGATGGGATGGGCGAGAATTGGAAACGACTTTATTTCGGTATAATTCCAACACACAAATCGAATCGTAATTTTATTTTCTTCGGCTAATCCGACGATAGCTTAGGAGAAGCAAGGTGGGCTTTTAATCCTGGGCTACAATTATAGGGTTTCGGCAAATATGTATTAACATCGTAGTTTTCGTCAGAAATTGCACACATTTCTAGTTTTTAGCATGTTTTAAAATCATGAATATTGTCAAAATCCTTTGACTGTGACCTTAGGTTAAAACACAATACCGATTATTTCCATGGTGGGTTTTCTTTCAGCGATGCGATGCGATGCGTTTCTGCAAAAGGGTGTATCATCGATTCTGATTGTTTCTGTAAAAAAACTATCACTAATTTTGCAAAGTGCAAAACTAGTGATAGTTTTTTTAATGTGATTTGTTTGCGATTAACAGTCGTGCCTCATGACAAAAGAAATTATTCTGGACAAGAAAATGCTCGGAAGCGGCTGCCTTATTTAGGGTATTATATAAAGTAAGTAAATAATTGCATGTGGCGCTATAACTAGTGAGAGGGTGCCAACTAACAAACTACAAGGGTACCAAACTACTATTCATCATCAATGCGAAATTATTTTCGGTGTTGGGTGGCTGGGTGACATCTGATATAACTAAAGGCTTGCAATACATACAGAGGGCAGGTGCGTCGTAACTTCAATATGCAGCGCATCACGGGCATCAACACAGGGATCCAGCCGCCAACCACGCCTAACCCACGGGCCGCCCTCACACCCTGGCAGGGCGACGGAGACGCTCCAAGGTATACGTAGATACGCTACTACAACATTTTAGCAATAGCTTAAAAATTCTTATATTAATTTATTCGTTCAGTTACTGGTAGAAAACAGACAGAAACTGCTAGGTCTAGAAGCATGAAATTTTGCACTAGCGTACCTTATGTGTGTAAAAAACTAAGCACTACTAAGGAAGGAATTTTGAAATTTCATCCCCTCAATTAATTTGTCTAACCTAACTATGTTGGGGTCGGCCTCCAGTCTAACCGGATGCAGCTGAATACCAGTATTTTACATGGAACGACTGCCTATCTGACAGCTACAACCCAGTAACTGTGTAATACGATACCCCTAAAGATTCAAATTCATCCCCTAAGGGATTAAATAATAATGGGAAATCGCATTTTGCACACGTTACGGCTTGTAGTCTAATCAATCAGGGTTACCTTAATTAAGTAGAAGTGCTTGATGCTTTAACTGGCCAGTACAATTACAATCACAATGTTTTTAGGGTTCCGTACCCCAAAAGGAAAAAACGGAACCCTTACAGGATCACTCGTGTGTCTGTCCGTCTGTCTGTCACAGCCAATTTGCTCCGAATCTAATGGACCGATTAAGTTGAAATTTTGTACACATATGTATTTCTGTGACCCAAACACGAACGTGTAACGTAAATAAATGAATTTTGAATGTAGGGGGACAAACAAGAGAATTAAAAATATAGTTTTGGTAACAGTACCGTGTGACACATCAGATGAAAGGGCTTGTTGCGAGGATCTTAAAGATATTTTTATATAATTTTAAAATAAATACTTTTATATTTAAGAAATTCGATGAAAATTTACCATTCCCCCCTCATGTCCGAAACTACTGGACCTAAAATTTTGAAAAAGACACATAGTATGGCTCTTTACTCATAGACTACAAGAAAACCTATAAGATCCTCTATGGTCTTAAAATAACATGGTAAATCTCTCAATATTGTGCGTATAAACTTACATTTGCAGTTGGAATGTATGGGAGAACATGTTTTTCAACTACAATGTTTTTATTTTTTATTTATTTAACCATTTATGCACACATATATAAACAGACAAGAAGAAAGGAACAGAAAAATACGTACAAAGGCAATGCTTATTTCTAAAGAAATCTTCCAGCATGTCTGCGACAGGAAAGTATATAAAATGAGATGTAGACAACGTGTAACAAAGAAGAAAAAAAAATTACAATTTACACAAACTTTTTACAATATAAGAATATACTTACATACATACTTCTAAAATAAATATCACTACAATATACATAATTATAATGTGATTTAAAATAACAATGCAACTATGACGAAGTGGAAAGATAGTGTTCTTTCACTCTTCGTTTAAATGCTTGACAGTCCCTAATGTCAGGCGGAAGTGAATTCCACAACCGAACCGCGTGCACAGTGAAGGAGTAGGAATAGAAGTCGGTTGAGTGGGGAGGGGATTTAAGGAGGTTTTTAAGATGCGACCGGCAAGGTGCATCAAAAGGACGGGCGTAGGGTTAAGCGTTCCCGCAGATAGGAAGGGGTTTTAGGGTTGTGAAGGATGTTGAATAGTAGACACAATATCCGAGGGTTCCTGCCAAGTCGAATAGGGAGCCACTTGAGTATCTTGCGAAAATTAGAAACGTGATCATACTTTTAAAGGTTAAAAACAAAACGAATACAGATATTTTGCAAACGCTCAAGTTAATTAAAACATCAACCCAAATAACAGGCATCAGCGTAGTCTATGATGGGCTGTATGAGAGTTTGAGCAAGGGGGATTTTGGTCTTCAAGGGCAAGAAGCTCTGGAGGCACTTCAACGAATGGAACGTATAGTGCACTTTGCGACTGACTTGAGCAACATGGGCAGTCCACGATAAGTGAGAGTCCATGGTCACCCCCAGGTATTTAACCTGAACACCATTCAGACATAGTGGAGACAGCGACGCAACATCGAGCCTAGTCCGCATATACCTGCCGCCGATAATTATGGCCTGGGATTTCTTAGGGTTGATTTGCAGTCCAAAGGACCGCGACCACTCGCTAATAAGAATCCAGGTTTCTGTTTATGGCAGACCCGGCGGCTTCCGCATCTTGCCTTAAGAAATTATTGTAAAGCAGCAGATCGTCGGCATAGAGTTGGAAGTGGGAAGAGATGACTCTGGTGATAGACTTAATGAAAATAGAAAAGAGAAGAGGAGAGAGAACGCCACCTTGAGGTACACCCGCGGTAAGAGAGCACCAGTCAGAAGAAGAATCTTCGAGACGAACCCGCTGCGAGCGGCCTTTAAGATAGGAGTCGAACCAACCAATAGTACAAAAAGAGAAATTGAAAGATTTAAGGATCCCTAGAAGAATATCGAAATCGACAGAGTTAAAGGCACTGCTAAAGTCTAGAAGTACAAGTAAGGTGAGAGATTTATGGTCCATAGCTCAGCGGATGTCATCAGTAACCTTTAAAAGAGCCGTTACTGTGCTATGGCCAGGTCGAAAACCTGATTGGAAAGGACTAAGAAGGTCATTAGAAGATAGAAAAGCAGAAAGTTGCTGATGAACAATGTGCTCAAGAACTTAAGAGAGATATGGGAGGATAGAAATGGGTCGATAATCGGTCGGTGAGACCGGGTTAGGAATTTTGGGTAAGGGGATGATATGGGCTTGTTTCCAGGCCTCAGGAACAGTACAAGAAAACAATGAGAAATTAAAAATGTGAGTCAAGATGGGAAGTATTGTGGGGAGGATAGGGGAAATCATTCTTAAGCAAAGATTATCATTACCAACCGCAGAGGAGGAGGTAGAGCAAATAGATTTTTTGACCTCACTTTCACTTACGGGACTTAGCTTGAAAGGACAATGCGGCACTGGCAAACAGGAAAGTTTATTTAAAGTAGCTGATCTGACGTGCGGATCCAACGTAACAGGGGGATGTGAGGAATGTTTGTTAAGAGCACACACGTCAGTGTCATTACTGGAAGCAACTGGACACTTACCAATACCGACAGTTTTTAGAAACTTCCAGACTTCTGCAGAGTTGAGGTTGTCGAGAGAATTATGGAAGTAGCGTCTCTTTGCATCTCTACACATACGACTGCAGTGATTACGCAGTACCTTAAACGCATTCAAGTTACGCTCGGAAGGACAGCGTTTTAACTTCCTTTTGGCTCTGTCCCTACATGCCATCGTATCCTTAATGGCAGATCACATAGCAATGTTGTATGTTCTTGGGATAAATACATTCATCTTAACTACGGAACCCTTCATTGTGCTTAGTCCGACACGCACTTGGCCGGTTTTTTTTTCCGACCAGAAGGCCAATTCCCATATATAAAACCTTTCAAATTCATGTCGCATCTCATCTCAGGTCTCGGCGACAATTAATGTCAAAATTAGAGATTTATTTTGGCAGATTGCGATTGAGAGTTGCCCCGCAGCTCTCTGTTACCGAGCTATTTCTGCCATCGTAAGTTAAGATGAGGCCATGATAATAAGTTTTCTGAGAAATAAATAAATAATTATTATCTGTAATTGCTTTGCACCTGTCGTAGATAAAATGTATCTAACTTTTCTTTATTTGTCGGTTGCCATTTCTGTCCAACTTGTCGAGAAACAACCTTATTCGTAACTTGGTGATTCCATGTCTAATAAACCTTATTTTGGATAATTTCAGAAGCTTGTCGCCATCGCCGTCGGGGCAGACTTCGCCGCGTGACAGTCCTGGCACCAGTGACGAGGAAGTGGCCAAAATATCCATCAGACAAAACAAAGACCGACTTCTGTATTACACGGAGGAGACCAACGAAGGGAAAGGGTTTATCAAGGTAGGATTATGTTTATTTTTCTTGGTTCGCCTATATCCCGTACAAAATGTACTTATACCTACAACTGAATAGTCTGGCTTAATTTTGCTAATCATTAAATTATTAGTCGATATTTTACGAAGTCTTGAATCGATAACTATTATTATATTGTTTGATAATTTTTTTTTTCTCTAAGTAGGTTTGTACCAGGGATGTTACAGAAGTCGATTTACCGGAACCGGAATCGGAGGTTTTAAATTTGATTGATTGGAATAGGAACCGGAACCGGAGTCATAGGTGAAAGTAGAAGAAAGATGTGTTATGGGAAAGCTTAGTGAAACAATTGAAATATAATTCAGTCTCTTTAATCAGGCAAATGTTAGCGATAGCATCCACAAACAAAACAATAAACTGAGACTTTGAGCGCGAGCGTGTATAAAATAAACTATTATTACACTGGCGACGAGTTAAACTGGCGAGGAGTTAAAACTGTAGTCACGTGCATCGCTGCGTTTCGAACTCCTGTATAAATCCGATTCAAAATTATCAGAATCGGGGGTGTTAAATTAATCGGAAGTTTCGACCTTTCGGAACCGGAACCCAAGCTCCGTAACATCCCTGGTTTGTACAAACACGCAAAAATATGATTGATGTGAAACCGCCACAAGATAGCAAATTATGAAGCTTTGGAGTAATTTTATTGTTTACTATTTAAGCCTTACCATCCTTAGGCCCACCCTAAACTGCGAAATCTCACCACGCGATTATTATTCGCCCGGTTTTTATTCAGTGTTTGTAATTGAATTTCAGCGTGAATTTTAAATCACCAGTGCGTATAGATACAACCGTGTGTTACAGAATTGCGATAATATATCCGCACGAATTTTTATTACAGTACGGGCTAGGCCTGGCGACCGGCGATTTAAAATTCGCGCTCGTTGTAACGCCGTACACTGAATAGAAACCGCATGAATAAAAATCGCGCGAATAAAATTCCCAGCGCGGGCTAAGCCTAACGGAGGTATCGCATAACGGTTGTGGAGGTTAAATAGGCAGTCGCTCCATGGAAAGTACTGATATTCAGCTGCATCCGGTTAGACTGGAAGCCGACCCTAACATAGTTGGGAAAAGACTTCACAGATGATGACTTGCCCTCCTATTACTTGTTATTGTTTTATGTGCAGGAACTGTGTTATTCAGCGGACGGTCGCATTGTGTGCTCTCCATTCGGGCGGGGGATGAGGCTTCTAGCCCTGAACCACGAATGTGGGGAGCTGTGCAACTGTGTGCAGGACCTGAGCGGCCCGCGACCCATGGTGGAGATCGGCCAGAGCCTGGGCATCCACCAGGACCTCGTCGTCAGTTCCAAGTTCTCCCCGCGATACCACATGCTCGTCACCGGCTGCCTCGAAGGCAAGATCGTGTGGCACCAGCCCTTCAGCGGGGAATCCATGTACTAGACAAATGTATGGTTTGTTATTCGAATCATGCTGTACTTATTAGGTGAAATGTTTTAACTTCCTGCTCAGCTTTCTGCATTCCACTGCCGGGCGACAGGGCCTAGTCACCTAGGACACTGGACAAGTGGGCTGATGACTGTCGAATCAAACGTTACCACTTTTCGCAGCATCACCGGCAGAGATAGTGAATTAGAGAGCTACATGGTCGTCCATAATACACCGATACAAGGATCTTTTGGTGCTCGAATGACGTTGCGGGGGGGCGCTGTTGAAAAAACAATATGGCGCCGTTAGTTCTGATTTTGACTACGCGCCAAAAGAACCTTGTAGCGCTATAGTAGGCTCGATACTTATGTTACACAGAGATATTCAAATATATGACGTGTTAATGTGGTATATATCATTTGATGTTAGATAATTCCGATATAATTTTTTCTTACTTCAGTAAGGAACTTGGCCATTTACGCATTTGAATGTTTGTAATATGTAGAGATTAGACAGTTTTTTTAAATTTTGCAGCTATAATAGTAACATTAAATAATGAGGAATTTACCAATAAGGCTGAATAAAAATGGACTTATGTATGTAGTTGGAATGTTTGCTACACTCTCTTGCATTTGCTAGGTGAGACAGCAACTAAAAGTAATTCAGTGTAATCTATCGTAGATAGTTTTAGATGATATTTATCACTCCACGAGTCTCACCTTTGTACTTTAGTCTCAAATTAACTACGGCCAGAGCGCCTGTCCAAATGACATAATGCTTACAGAGTTACTTATTAAATTTTTATTTATCGAGTCCAGACCAGACTTTTATTTAACTTATCTCAAAAATACGACCACTTAAAATTAAGCTTCAGTTTTCCACAGTATAAATATTAGACAGTATGGAAACTAGGTCTATTTTTTTTAAATAATAACCTACCCTCCATTATTAAAAAGATCGCGGGGACACACCGCGACAATCGCTTGGGGTCTCGTCAATGAGCGCGTCTGTATGTGAGTGCCGTTTCGAACGTTTACTACGTAGATTGTTTTTTTTTTTTTAACATAGCAACTCGCAGTTTTGACCACTAAGGTCTTGGCTGCTTAACCGGACTTTCCTGTGGGTGCTTTAAGCTGCTACACTTAGAGCCTCCAGCCAGGAGCAAGTAAACTATTCTAAATTAAAGCTAGGCGAACGCTCGCTAAGGGCACCCCCTGTGGGGTACGAACCTCGGCTTAGGGCGTCGCTGGGGGGAGGACAGCAAGAAGGGACAGGCTGGATCAAAATTTGGTTAATATCATGATTATAAGGCGAGGTATTTAAAGCTACGTGCTCAGCTGCAACAACTGCTGGCACCTCGTTTTCGAGCAAGGGTCGGGGACGTAGTTTGTTTCTATACTGTCCATATTTATACTGTGTCATGGCTGAAACATGGGCCATCATTGACAGATTAGAGATTGCAGCATGCTGGACACCGGCAATGCAGGTATACATATCATGTCGTAAGAAAACAAAAGATAACAGATTAAAAATGTATTTCAACAATTTATACACTGTAATCTACAATCGACGCTCATAAAATCTCAGTATAAATATAGGTATTTTCTGATTTTGAACACACACATTTCACGCTATTTACAATGATATTCAGATGTGGCCTCCTTCCTTAAGCTTGGCGATGAGGGCATCCACGTCTGGGACCACGGCGCCGGCCTGTCTGACTGGAGGGTCTTCTACGGACACCACTTTGATCCTAGGAGCGATGTCTACGCCTAAGTCTTTGGGTGTGACCTTCTTTAGGGGCTTCTTTTTGGCTTTCTGTGAAGTAAAATATTCATTTTAGGAGGTAAATAATATAAGAAGATAAGTTCAGGAAAAATATACAAATTCATTGCAATTAGACGCTTATTTAGATCAAGCATGAATATGCTAATCATTCGATTTAAATTCGATTCGATTCTTAACACGAAGATGTGAAGAGTTTTGTTGTAGTAAATAACAAAACTGATCTATTTAGCCATTGAACACAGGTCCTGAGGAATATCTGTATTCACTTCCAAAAGCACATAGGTAAAGTATGGTATAGTGAGAAAGTCATAAAGGGACGATTTTTCAATCGTCAGAAAAATGCAGCTTTTGTATAGAAAATATGTCAAACCGCCATAGTTATTTTTCAGATAAAAGTTTATATGACCATTGAAAAATCGGCCCTAATTCGCAATTACCATGATGTTGGGTAGGGTGGCGTATCTGGGCTCGTTGAGACGCAGATCGGCGCTAACGACGGCTGGCAGCTTCGTCTTGATCACCTCCAGACCGCCGTCGATCTCGCGGGTTACCGTCAGCCCATCGCCTGTCTTCTCAACCTAGAGATAATAAATACGTACATTTTAGTGATGTGTGCATTTTATGATGCAAGTGATGTCTTGAGTATAAATTTGGATCTCTATAGAGAATAGAGGAAGACTATGAACAATGCATTCATAAATTCATGCTGAAAATATAAAATAAATTAAGAATGGATGTTTTTATAGATAAAATGGCTAGAAAGGCTGATTGAAACTAGATCAAAATAGGAAGAAAGAAGGCAAATTGTGCTAATGCTGGCTGGGTGAATCGTGTCTAGAAAGCTTTGGAAGATAGTGCAACAGTGGTTAAGGTAATCTGATGTTTTTTTTTTCAAGGTAATGAAAAAAGTGTTTTCATTAAACCTGCATAAAATTGAGAAGGCAATCAGTACATTATTATAGAAAAAAAACACAAGAATCTGTATCAAATTATCAACGCTGATAAGAGTTATTATTTTAGGTATGTGATAAGTTATATAATTAAGATGTGCTTGTGCAGGGATCAGGAGCTTAGATTTAAAATCAACACTTGACTTACTTTGGATGCAAAGGTAGCCTGGGGCCAGTCCAGTAGGCCAGCTGTCATTTGTGCAGTTTGGTTCGAGTCATCATCAATGGCCTGAAAAAGTATCACAAATTTACAAATCCGTACATGTAGTTCTATTTAATTATATTTATTTAAGAGGTTCTTTACTTTCTGGTCACCAGACCAACACCCCCTATCTAGACCGTTGAACATGTTTGAAAGGAATACTAGAATGATCTGATTTCATGAACATCTACTGAGGTGAATATTTTATACTACTCCACCGATGGATAGTATTGATTGTTTACTGGCATTATTTTCCATACAATAGATTGTTTACGATGATTGTGAATAAAATAAACATTTTTATCAATGGGGTAAAGTTCCATTTTCCACCATTCTTTTCAGTTTTCCCATATAACATATCAATTACTAGAGCCAAGGAATTTATACACACATTTTTGGTCTTCCCCTTATAAACCTTCACACTGATTTGTGTTAACTAACCTGTTTGCCAAGAATGACAATATCAGCCTTCTCATCCTGGGAAAGTTTGGCTAAGATCTTGGCCACATGTAGGGGCTGCAGGGTGTCATATGCTGGACCAGTCACCTCCACGTGGATGGCACGGTCAGCACCCATGGCAAGAGCTGTCCTGAGGGTTTCCTGTACAGAGGTTGGTTAATTCTGATTGATTTTTAACTAATTCTGATAATGCAGAGCTACAAAAAAAAAATTGTCCATAGTTAAGCAAATAAATGTCTTTAGATTTTTTTTGGAATTTTAGTCTTTGCATTTTTGCAAATTCAAATTCTGTATGTATTCATATAATTGTTTTTTTAATTCTTATGTGATTCTTACTGCTGCCTGTGCCGGTCCACACGATACAGCAATGACTTCGCTGGCAATCTTCTTCTCCTTCATTCTGACTGCCTCCTCTACTGCTATCTCATCAAAAGGGTTCATTGAGTGCTTCACTCCATCTGTCACCACACCAGTCTTGTCTGGCTTCACACGGATCTACAAATTGTATGGTACATTTAAATGAGCTTACAATATTTTGCAGATGTCAGTTTACATTAGACTGCATTATGACAATATTGTTATGATACTTCAACGAACAATGTTTCATGTGATATTTGTTTACCTGAAGTGTAATAGTTATCTCATGAATATACATTTTTCATGCTTGGTTACATATGCATGGAAAAATATGGTTTTGTTGGCATAATTCCATGAAAATATCATTATTATGTATTATCCATTATTGACTTGGCATATTAGTATATCTGTTCATCTAATCACTATTCAGTATTTTTTTGTATAACCAGTTCAAGGCTATTGATGATAACGAATCTGACTTGGAGGTGTAAGCACCGAGTAGTTGTAATAGAAATTCTACTGTAGCATGAAAAATTTAGGTATTTTTTATTTACAGAAATGTGTCTTTAATTTAGTTAGGGGTTGTTCCTATGAGAAAAACTCACGTTATTATCATTTTATTTCAATGAACTTGAAAATTATTATAAAAGTAACCTTTGCACTTGACGTAAACTTACTTTTACCGCGTAGTCGATAACTCGCTTGACTCCAACTAGAACTCGAGCCATTTTGTTATTTGTGCGGTTAACTTAACTTACGACAAACTAACACAAGTTAATTCAATTTTATCAATTTTAATAAAAACAATTGAAAAACTCCCAACTAAGTACGAAGTCCAGCTCTTTCTTTTTAATTTAATTTTTATCACAGATAACCATACACATACATTTTTATGGATCCAACTAGGAGCATTTTTAGTCAGAACAGCCACAGATAATATAATACTACGTAAACAGCTGACTGACGAACGAAAACTGACATTTGAAAATGTGTTGCCATAAAACTTATTTATTTTTATGGTTTTTACTCACTGCTGAGTTGCTGACGACGAAATTACGGCAATTACCAGCATAATGTAAACAGTATGACGCTAGCGCATTATTAGAATTTTTGTGGTAAGTGATTTCAGGTCTTCTAGAGTAAGTATGTTCCTTGTTTCAGGCAACCCTTATTGATATGTTAGGACGAGGTGGATAGTTTATTGATGAAGAATAAAATATCTTTACTATTGAAGTCATTCTTTATTTATCTTAATAGGTTGTCACACTGAAAACCTCGAATATATTTTATTGTACTACCCAAGAATAGATTATCAAAGGTTTACACATAAATATAAATTAAAATAATAATATGTCTATTAGGACTATTAGAATTTGAATTCTTTGTATTTCTTCGATTGCTTGGAATCTGTGTTTTGTTGTCGCTTTCTCTTGTTCTGAAAGTGAAAAGAAAGAACAAAATGTTGGTTAGTTAGATAATTTGGTTGAGAACGACGTTAAATACTATATTATACGACAAAGTTCGTGGTAGCCGCTGTCATAAAATGCGAGGGCGAGGCGACACGAGACTCAGTTCGCCGTCCTACTCGCACGTTTTAAGACCGCGATTGTCACGAGATTTTTCGTATAACACGAGTCATGGACAGGCAGAAGAGGAACAGAAGCATTACATATTGGTATTACCCAGGCAGTCTAGGCAGTCGCTCCATGTAAAACTGTGACTGGAAGCCAACCCCAATATAGTCGGAAAAAGGCTACACGGATTTTACTAAGTCTAAAATCTTGCTACAGTAAACCGATTGACTGGTTTACCTTTTGCCTGGCGACGTGGTCGGCCAACATGTCGGAGAGGTCCTCGTGCGCTTTCGGCCTTGTCTCGCGCAGATGTCGCTCGTAGCGCGCGGCGACGGCCTCGGGCTCCAGCTCCAGCTCGGAGGGGTCGAGGGCCACCTCCACGCCGCCCAGCGCCGCGCCGCCGCCCTCGCTCGTGGTGCCCGCGGCGGCAGACGACGGGGCTGCGCGCTTGCCTGTTAGGGGAAATAGCGTTTAAAGTATACTCGTTTGCATTGAAAAAAGACTCATGAAGTAATGAGGTAGATGTAATTGAAGTCTCACCAGGGTTAGCCGCGGCTATATCGTAGACGTGTGTGGAGGCCATCATGCCGGGCGTCAGACCAACGCGCCGCTCCGGTAGCACTTGGTACAGGGCTGGCGTGTCGCCTCTGCAATAAAAACAAATTGGTTAACATTTTCCTTGCATAGTGAGTAGAGTCACAAGGATTAATACCAATGAATCCTTGTTTGTTACTGTAATCTTTCGACATATTGAATAACCAGAGTAACGAACACATTATATTAAACTATAGGAAGGCTCATGTCCATAAAGGAATGTGTAACTCACCCTTCCATATCACTTTCGACCTTCTTCTTCCTGAGCTCAATAGTGTCTGGTGTCTCCATGCCGGGAGGTACGGAGCTGATGCCCAGGGGTGTGACCAGGCCTTCGCCAGGTGTGGCCACTCCAGCTGCCACCTCACCCTCGCCTGGCTTCTCGCCTCCGTCGTCGGATTCCTCTGTTGAAATAAAGAAGATTTTAGTACGAAAGATTTAACATACATTCATAATCATTCTCCTGCCCTCATCCCAATTTATTTTAGGGTCGGCGATATATGTTTTATTTTTAAAGTGAAAACTTCTTTAGGCGCGTTGGGCATTTTTGAGGAGGTAAAAACAATTGAACTCGCGACACCGTTACCGACACCTCATTTTTGTAAACGCGATTGTGCTCTTTATTTATATTACGTTACGGATCAATGTTCTATGCAAGTATTTTTACTTTAAAGATTTTGGAAGTTTTTTTTTTTGGTAAACGCGATTTTGCTCTTTATCTAGAAGATTACGGACCAATGTTCTATACAAGTATTTTTCAAGGCGATCTTGTTCTTGTTTTCACTTCTGTCGGCACTTCCGGAGTGCCACTGTTTTTTTATTCTTCCATACTTATCTATCAGTCGCCATATCGGTCACCCCCTTTCTAACCATATAGCTTGTAACATACAAATAAAACGAAAGTTATGCACTTTGAAGTAAAACGTACCTTCTTCAGATTCTTCCTCAGATTCAGATTCCAGTTCTCCCCACATTGTCCTGTCAATGTCTTGATCTTCTACATCCTACAACAAAACAAATGATTTATTAATAATTCATAAAGGCACCCTAATTTATTGCGAGAATATGACCTAAATGTGTTACACTAACTTTAACCTGCAATTATTATTTTTTACTTTTAATTCATATTCTTTAAGCTCTTTAGGTCATGTCATGAGCTATCCGGATATCAAAAAAATATTTGGCCAAGGTCATAAGGGGGAGGTGTGAAAATTTATTAGCTATTAAAATGTCGCTGTTCAGATTTTGAGGTTATGTTCGAGCGTCATTCATTTTAAAACCAGTGTTTTAGTAGTTCCCGTTAAAACACTTTATTTATTTACTAGTGACCCTTGCACCGCTCAGGTGACAATTACCAACGTGGCGACACATCAACACATTGAGATTTCTGTGCTGTATCTAAATTAAATATTTGTGTACATAAAACCTTCCAGAATAAATGCTCCAAATGGTGGTGAAAACCGCAACAAAATCCATTGTGTAGTTTATAAGATCTAAGCGGTCACTCAGACAGACACGAAAAGAGACTTTGTTTATAATATTTATATGTTTAGATATAGATTTACTTTTAGTTGTATGTTTTGAAAAATCCTTCCGATTCAAGGAATGTACAGAAGTATGAGGAACGGTGTAAAGTTCACTCGTCCTCTATAGAAAAGGGAAGATCCTCCGACCAGATGGGTGTTGTGTCTGGTGGGCAACTGTCCGATGATTGATGTTGGGATATTGTACATATATATACTAGTCGCGCGGTAAACCTTACTTGCGCGATGCAGAATTTTGCGCGTCAGTGTGATACGTGATTCGCATATGGCGATGTAGTTGCCGCCACAACTGTTTCAACAACCTTATTCTATAAAACCTCAATTTTTTCCTTACATCCTGCCCACTGCTCTGGTGACCAAACACGTCTCCATACAGCGGCTTCCCGGTCTCATCCACTGGCGGTTTGCCCCAGCCCCCGGCGTGGTAGCCGAACGCGCAGGCTTCAGGGATGGGCGCGTTCAGACCCGGGATCTTCAGGTTCGGGTAGGATGGCGGCGGGCCGTAACGTTGCTGGGCTATCAGCCATGGCGGTGGCACCTGGGAGGAAAGAAGTTTTATTAGTGACAAAAGCCGTGTGCGGTGTCCGCGATGGTATATCCCATCGGTAAAAAATTACGAACTTCCATACAAACTGTTCCAAACAACATCTGTAACTCCTTTAGAAGATGAATTTTCAAAGACCCTTTTTGAAAATTCATCCTCTTTCGTTATAGATGTTAGGACATCTTGTGCAAAAATTCATGCTTCTAGCCCAGCAGTTTAGGCGCAGGCGCAGGCTGTACGATGTCTGTCAGTGAATTAATGAATGTAAGATTTTTATTAAGTAGAATTTCGCAGGTAGAAAGGTTACTCTCGTCAGTCCTACAAGATGAGAATATAAACAAATAACATGCCAATAGGTACTGACCTTATGTGATCCGGGTCCAACAGGCATACCGAGCGCAGTCCTCAACTCTTCAGAGAGATCACCAGGCTTCTTCTCACGGAGGCGCGTCTCGAACTCCTTGCCCTCGTAGTACAGGTCGCCGTGGATCGTCATGCGAGGTTTCGTCTGCCATCTAAATGCACGAGGGGATTTAGTCACTACAATCTATATAAATAATATGAAATGCTGTACGATGGTGCTTACCAACGAACAGCATTACTTGAGAACGGCTGGACGGATTTGTTTTTTTAATGTTCCTCGTTCATAAATTCATTTAGTCTGAATAAGGTTTTAGGAAAAGTTGCCCGGAAAATTGGATAAATCAAGAAAAAATGAAACTGCTTTTATCTATGGGACTTTTGTCTGAACTAATGACCATAACTCACGATTCAAACGATGGATACGTGTAATTCTTTGTTTGTTTTGTTTATGCTCATGGACAAGTTATCAGGGAAAAAATCGAGATAATTTAGACAGCACAAAGTCTGTTGGGTTAGCTAGCAATTTTATAATTTGGGTCTTAACTGAGAATAAGATACATACTACACAATTAATTGATAAATTGGAAACATATTACTTCTTGTGCATTAAATTGGCTAGTCTATCCAGTTACTTTGGCCGATCGATCAATCAAATTATATTCTATAAGGGATCTCGCACACTAGACGGCCACAACTCCGGCCAGTTGTAGCCGTCTAGTGTTTGGTCTGCGGCTAGTTGGCCGTTGCGACCAAGTGCTGGATTCGTATCGGTTACTATAGTTTACCTGGTCGCTGCGACCAGTAGTCGTGGTCGTGGCCGTCTCGTGCGCGAGATCCCTAAGAAAGCGATCAATTACAGCAGTATAAGCCCGAGTCCTATGTGAAAGCGATCGTCGCGCGGATGCGTGATCGGTCGCATGCATATGTTACTTATTGCGCGGAAAACCGGTTTTCCGATCAAAAGTGTCATATACACGCAACCATCGCGTATTTGCGCGGCGATCGTGTATTCGTGCGGCAATCACTTTTAAATAAGACGCGGGGTAACGGAGCTGAGATTGTCCAAGCTTTCTCTGTCACTCATAGCCGTCTCTCTTTCAAAAACTCGATGCCATATTTTTACGCCTTGGGACGGTATAAAGATATACAATTTTATGCTGATACTCACCAAAATCTCTCTCCCTGTATTTTCTGTCCTTCTCGTGTCTTCCGCTAAAGAAAAAAAAATGCAGGATCCAGTTTTCAAACTGGGTGTAACATGATCAAAAATAAGGCAGTTATATCAACTTGCTTTTATGATCAGTTTTTTTTTAAAAGTTTTTTGTAATTAAAGTTTGCAGAAAAGCAGAACGTATTAATGTTCCATGAAAAAGTAAAACATAGAAATGATAATTGTGTTCTCAACATCATATTCATTGCTAGTGTTATCTAATTACAGAAAAACGATGTATCAAAAGACCCAGTCATTTAAATTATTAATAATGCCAATTCGTGATAAATACTCGATCCCTTAAAACTTTTTAAAGTCAATGATACGACCGAACAACTTACTTGAAGAAAGCGTCGTGGAGTTTCTGGTAATCAATATCAATCTTGCCAAGCTTGGGCCTGGTGCGTTCCCTCATCTTGGCTTTGAGGGTTTTGGTCTCCTCCTTATCCTGCAGGGAGGCTCTCATCTCCATGATGCCTGTCTTCTTGATGAAGTCTGGTAGATCGAACGGAGGCTTCTCGATACCTCTCTTGCCTTGGAGATACTGGGTAGAAAATTACAAAATTACCAGGAAAATTATTAAATGATTCTAACAATACCTCGTTTTTCAAAATACTACGAGTAGTTTAGGAGTTATGAGGGAACATGGAGATGAACATACATACATATGTATGTCTGTTCACTCCGGTTGGCGGGTTCGAATCGCAACCGGTGTTTCGAATGAGGTGGATGATCGAATTTTTGTGAACATTGGTGGCGAGATAAAATAAAAGTCCTGACGATATATTATCACCTTCGTAACTGATGTATTTGATAATTAAAATTATTACATGAGATGCGTTGAACCGTTCCGTGATGTTGTTCTAACCAGAGAGAGAGCCATGACAGCCCACAGATTATCACAAGTGTTGAACTAGTGTTCCATGCAGTGAAAAATTAAGTTTTAATACAGAATACAGATAATATATGATCAAATTATGGAATCCAAAACTTACAATTAATATTATTAAAATATATACAAAAACATGTTAATTTGAATTAACATTCCTGGCCCCCTCGGGAGAAGAAGGAACAATGTTACTACTGTAAACATTGAAAGATTATAAAAACACAACAAATAGACATTGACATAGGTCAACTGTGAAGTTAATTACCCAAAGCCTTAACTAGTATTACAATCTATTGGTAGTTTACATAGCTTTACTACCGGCCTTATTAATTCACCGTACTGAGTCTTTACCTTAACTGATCTTACAACTGAATCTCTACCTTTATACAATTCAATGACTCTACCTCGTTTCCATTGAAGAGGCGGTGAATTTTCATCTAAAATTAAGACCAAATCATCAATATTTACACCTTTTGATTGAGTATACCATTTATTACGAGCCTGTAAGGTACTTAAATATTCTAAGTGCCAGCGAGTCCATATGGTTTGATACATTTTCTGAATAACCTGAAACCGTGATAAGCGTGACATCTTAGTATCTTTCCAATGTACCTCTGGTAATGCCACAAGTGGTTGGCCTATCAGGAAATGACCTGGAGTTAGGACTTCAAAATCACAAGGATCATCTGACATCGGCACAAGTGGACGCGAATTAAGAATGGCCTCTATTTTTGATAAGATAGTGGTGAGTTCCTCAAAGGTTAAAATAGTATTTCTTACCTCCCTTGTCAATAGATTTTTCGCGCTTTTGACAGCAGCTTCAAACAATCCTCCCATATGAGGTGAAGCTGGTGGGTTGAATTCCCATTTGATGTTCTGATTCCTGAACTCCTCCTGAAGTAATAATTCGTTATTGAGCAAGAACTGATTTACCTCCTTGAGGTAATTATTAGCACCAATATAGTTGGTGCCCCTATCTGATCTAATGAGCGAAGGTAGCCCCCTTCGGCTAACAAATCGGGTGAATGCAGCGATAAAGGCTTCCACTGATAATGACGAGACCACCTCCAGATGAACAGCCTTTGTTGCCAAACACACAAAAACACATAGATATGCCTTTACCGACTGTGCATTCCTGAGTAGACTGCCTTTAACTAAAAAGGGCCCGGCGAAGTCGGTAGCCACGCCTGAGAATGGGCGAGCTGCTGTGACTCTATCAGCAGGTAGATCAGCCATAAATGGTGGCTGAATTGATGGGTTGAACCTGAAACATACTAAACATTTTCTTATGACCTTAGAAACCTGACGCTTGACTGACGTGATCCAATATTCTCTTCTAAGGATAGCAATTAAGGCATTAGTTGCTGCATGACAATATGACCGATGATAATATTCTATTAAAAGTTGACAAAATCTGTGGTCCTTTGGTAGTAAGTAGGGATGACGCGCCCCATATGGCAACTCTGATTGTCGTAGTCGACCTCCTACTCTGATTAATCCATCTTTATCTAGAAATATACTTAATTTCTGCAATGACTTGCATACAGGTTTTCCTTTCTTCAGCAATGCAATTTCTTCACTGAATGACTGTGACTGAATTTCCTTAATCCAATATGTTGCGGCTTCTCTGATTTCTTCAATGGACAATATCTTCTTAAGATTCCTTTGTGACTTAGGAAGCCTGAGATTCCTAATAAATCTAAGTATGAATGCTGTGACATTGATAAGTTTACTGAACTTACTGACTCTTGATAATAATGACTGTTCCCATGACTCTGTTGGTGTGGTAATATGAACGAGTTTCTTAAATCCTGGTAAATTGTCTGGAATGATGATAGATGTCTTGGGCCAATCCCGTTCTCGTTGAAGAAGCCACTTGGGAGACCACCAATTGTCGCAATCCAGTAAGTCCTGGGCCGACATACCTCGGGATGCACAATCAGCAGGGTTGAATTCAGATTTTATATGCCTCCAAACCATATGCCTTTTAGATCCTTGAATCTCCTGGACTCTATTGCATTCAAAGGTCTGGAGCAAGTGGGGTTTCGTATTTAGCCATGATAGCACAATTGAACTGTCAGACCATGCATTTATGCTGTCAATATGAATTGCAGTTTCGTATGCTTCAGCTACATGATTTAATAGTTTGTAAACTAGATGAGCTGCACTTAACTCAAGTTTGGGTATGGTCTGAGTAGTTTTCTTTGGTGCAACCCTTGATTTAGCCATGACCAGTTGCACCATAACTCTTCCTGATGAATCCAAACTTCGAAGATATACACACGCAGCATATCCTAGCTCGGAAGCATCTCCAAATCCATGAAGTGAGTATGACACCGCTTGGGGTAATGAGACACATCTTGGTAAGTGTAAATATGAAAGATATTTGAGATCATTGATAAGACTGTTCCAATATTGAAGGATTGAATTACTAATTGGTTCATCCCAGTTAAGTCCATCTGTGAATAATGATTGAAGAAGCAATTTAAATCTCAATATGATGGGTGTGCAATATCCACATGGATCATATAATCTAGCGATGGTGCTAAGTATACTTCTTTTAGTAGTAGCTTGTCCTGTAGGTATATTAATCTGATATGAAAAGGAATCTGAACCTGGATCCCATTGAATTCCTAGAACCTTGATGAAACTTCTATCCTGAGAATCAAATTGACGTGGTTGTTCACAAAGATCACCTGGTAAATCCTCCAACACCTTATCATTGTTTGATGACCACTTTCGAAGCTCATAGCCTGCACTCTTCATCAATTGTTTGAGTTCTTCCTTTAATTCATTGGCTTCTGATACTGTATCTGCTCCAGTTAATATATCATCGACAAAGATCTGATTTCTAATAATTTCTGCTGCACGTGAATTTGGGTGATCTGATTCCCAATCATCAGCCAATTGCAAGAGGGTTCTTATTGAAATGTATGGGCTCGACCTTAGACCGTAAGTATTTGTATTTAGTTCATATACCTGAATTGGTTCAGAAGGAGTTCTCCTCCATAGTATGAGTTGGTATCTCCTGTCCTCGGGGTGGATCCATGTCATCCTAAACATCATCTTAATGTCAGTAGTAAAGACGATCTGATGTCTTCTGAAATTCAACAATATTTTTGTAATATCATTTTGAAGTGGCTTACCACTGTGAAGGCATTGGTTCAATGAAGTTCCTGTGGAAGTCTTCCCGCTCCCATCAAATACAACTCTTAATTTGTCAGTACCTTTTTTGAATATACCATGATGAGGTATAATGAAATGCTCTGAATTAAATTGAAACCTTGACAATGACATGTGACCTAGTCTTTCATATTCATCCATGAATTCTCTATATTTAACAGCAAATTTAGGATTCTTATTCATTTTTGCCTCCAATGATTTGAACCTTTGCATAGCTAATGCTTTAGAATCACCTAAAACAGGTCTCTTGGATAATAATGGCAATCTTACCATGTATTTCCCATCTGGCATTCTAATGACTGAAGATTGATACAACCTTTCACATTCCAAATGTTCTGGATGGACAGCTGGCTGTGTTGGTGGTTCCTCCACCTTCCAGAACCTCTCGAGAACTTCCTCAAGCCTGGACGCCATGATTCCATAGTCTTGAACCGAGGTACACCCTCTCGTTGAGTTGTCACTGGTTGATGCGAGTAGTGATCCCATGATGACATGACCAAAGCAAGTTCCATATGCATACAGCCCTGGAGCATTTAAGGAAATCTTAGAACCTTCAAGTACATGATTTAATATATCCGATCCAAGTATGAGATCCACTTCCTGTGGTTTGTCAAAGTTCTGATCTGCAAATATGATTTTGTTGTTTTCAATTAAATGCCTACAGTTTATATGATATGAAGGAATCTCTGCGGAGATATTATACATAACTATAGCTACTGTACTGATGATGGGTACTAATTTGCCTATTGGTTTGATAACTATTTTAGATGTAGTACCAGGTAAATCAACCCTTTTACGTCCTACTCCATATATCTCTGTTTTATAATACTGTTGGTGCAATTTCAATTCATTTACTAATGATTGTGTGATCACTGAGACACTTGCCCCAGTGTCTAATAAAGCTCTAGCCTTATAATAATTCCCGTCACCCCCCTTGATACCTACTACGGCAGTTGGACATATTGTTATAGGTAACGGGTGCATGATGTCACCAACAGTTGCCTTATCTCATTCTGACTGATCAGGACTGAGCCTGGTTCCGAAGCGCAACTCTTGAAACTTAAGATGAGCTCGAGCTGCACGATCACCTACCTTAGTCTCTTGATTAAGGTGAAATGGTCTCTCTGGTACCTGATTAACTGGTGATTGTTGCTCAACCTGGTGATGTCTTGACTGAGCCTTAGATATAGCTCCAGTCTTACTGCAGTGATCAATTAATGTTGGTTGCACCTGTGACCGTGTACTGGTCTCATGAGACCCAATATTTGATGAGGATTGTTGCTCTTCAACACATAAGAGAGTATTATGATCTTTGGATCCACAGTGTTTGCACCAATTCTTATGGGTGCATTCATTTGCATAGTGCTTCCTCAAGCACTTAAAACAATGCCCTGATTTGAATGCCCACGATTTCCTAGCCTTAGGATGAAGTGCATTGAATTTTCTACACCTATATAAACTGTGTAATGGTTTTTGACAGTAAGAACATTCAGTTGAATTTGGGGTCACCTGGGAGTGTCTCTGAAATGATGATCCTGGATTTACATCAGACTGCTGATGAATTGCTCTCCTTCTTGATGATATTGATCTGTGTTCAGCTTCAGCGATGGTTAGGTGTAGTCTGCACTGCTCGTCTAGGAGCTCCATCAATTGATCTAGAGTAGGCAATTTCTCCTGATCCTTGCCATATCGTTCCTCAAATGAAGATCTGATCCTGACAGGTAACTTCTGCAAAATTATGAAAAGTATTAAATATGACCACTCCTTGACAGGCATCCTTAATTTATCGAGCGCTTGAATAGACTCTCTGAGTGGATCATATATATCTTTCCTAAGAGTTGATGACTGAGGTTGAATTGTGGGTAATTTGAGAATCCTATCAATATAAGTATCTAGCAATAATCTAGTATTATGGTATCTACCTTTAAGTAGGTTAAGCGCTACCTCATAATTGGCATCATCCATAGGTAACTGCCTGACTAATGACAGTGCCTCCCCTACTAGTGATGCTCGAAGATAATAGTGCTTCTCTGAATCTGATAAATTGGCACGTTCATGAACTAACGATTGAAATAGATCATAGAATGGAATCCAATCCATAATACCACCTGAAAACTTGGGTAGCTCAATGAATGGCAGTTTAGCATGTAAATCTGAATTATTACCTTTGGTTTTAGGTGTCTCATTACCTTCTGAATGGGCCTGCTCCACCCTGAGCAAGTACTCATTAATTTGAGAGAAATCTGCCTTTAACTTTGCAGATTCCTCTTCCTGAATATCTTCCATTTGAAGTAATTTTTCATAGGCTGAAATGAACTCACCATAGTACTTATCAAATTGGCGCTTTGCAACATGAGCCGAAATCGAGGACCTATTTTGATCGATAGTATTATAAAAATCCGTTAACATTCGATGTTTAGATATGAACTGTGCTTTACTCTTATTGTATTCAGCTGACGGCATCGTAATAATTTACGTACTTAAACTACTATTAACTTAAAATTACGTGGTTTTATCACTAACCAAACCGATACAAACACAAAATATTGTCTCTAAAGTTTGATGATACTGACACTGCTGACACTTCACTGACGTATGACGTTTGACAGTTTGACGTTAATAACCGGTGCCTGGCGGGCGGGCGATGTACTTGTTGATTGGCGCCAAATTACCACCGACCGCGCTCGAGCCGAATGATCTGATGAATTATTACGCAGTTATCAATGATAACCTCCACTGAACTTGATAATGATCTGATTAACAATACCGATGATCCGATGATGAAGTGCACTGAATTTTATTGAATGCTTCGTGTTCGGGGTCACGCCACACAGCAATGGCGTCCCTCTGTGCGCTCGCGCTGAATCTTGTTGAGGACGATGTTGACCACTGTAGCTATTGCGCAGACGTGTTATCTTCTTTGTTCTTGATTAAGATGACTCACTGACCTGACTTCTTCTTTTTTCTCCCCTCATGGGCCACCAAATAATGTTCACTCCGGTTGGCGGGTTCGAATCGCAACCGGTGTTTCGAATGAGGTGGATGATCGAATTTTTGTGAACATTGGTGGCGAGATAAAATAAAAGTCCTGACGATATATTATCACCTTCGTAACTGATGTATTTGATAATTAAAATTATTACATGAGATGCGTTGAACCGTTCCGTGATGTTGTTCTAACCAGAGAGAGAGCCATGACAGCCCACAGATTATCACAAGTGTTGAACTAGTGTTCCATGCAGTGAAAAATTAAGTTTTAATACAGAATACAGATAATATATGATCAAATTATGGAATCCAAAACTTACAATTAATATTATTAAAATATATACAAAAACATGTTAATTTGAATTAACAATGTCCATCATACATACATATATGGTTGTTGTATGTGATGTATTTGATTTTAATAGGCTAGTATGTAAATAGCCAGTTAAAATCATTTCCGTCCTTTGGCTTTACCATAGTCGGGTAATTAGAGGGGCTCTGTTAAAGGGTCGTTTTCAAATTTTGGGCCAAAAAGGTACGAAGTAGAATTTAAAATTTATGGTATTTCCGTATATTTTTTGTATTTAGGTGCATTCACTAATTAAAACTACATGGCAATCAATGATACCACTTATTTATCTCAATAATATGCATTAAATCAAGTTTTTGAGTGACACAAATGAGTAACATAATTTCTGTAATTATATTTTGTGATTTACTAATGAAAACTCTGGTTACTCTAATGATAATATTATTTTTAATATTCTTGATTTATATTTATCACAAAGTATTTAAAATAAAATAAAAAATGTGGATTTCTTATAAATTAATCATCATTATCATATTACCTGATAATAACTATTGTAAAACTAATAATTCCGAATCATAATTAAAACTACTAAATGTCAAGCAAAGCCTTTAGCAGCTCACCTTTCTCTTATAGCACCAGTGTCGCGGCACCTGCACGGTGTTCCTGTGTGCCTTCAACTGCACCAGAAGCTTGGGGTCCCGCGCTGTCACGTCATACATCTCGACCACATCGGGCCTAGACACCAGTTGCTTCAGCTCCGCGACGGAGAGCCGCGACAGCTTCTTTAGTTTACGCTTTGATAAACGCTCTTTCTCGTCAGCGGCGTTTTTCTAGAAATAACACATATATTCATACATCACGCATGTATTACCCGAAGGGTTGGGCAGAGATGTAACTTTAAATGCACCCACATTTCGCCAGTTATGTTTAAATCCCATGAAATAGGGAGCGAACCTATTGCCATCAACCGGGCACAAATCCAGACCCTGTGTTGCTACTGAGAAATTTCAGATGGAAAAACCCAATAACACTTTGCCGTACCTGAGCATGAACCCAGGATCTTAAGCTCAGCAGTACCGGTTTCGACCAACGAGGCAGTCAGAAAGTTTAGAAATAATTCTGATGGCCAGTCACATGATTAAAGATTTCATTTTTTGTGCGAAAGGTGTACAACATAGTATGATATAACTAAGAATATGTTTACTCATTGTCTCTGTGGAATTAATTGCAACCTACTTATCTGAAAGTATTTTATAACTTTAGATACTTCTATAACTGTGTTATGTGACAATCTAAGTCAAGAAGAGGACAGTAGTTAGTAAAGTTCTTTCAGAAAAATCTCTGATACTGGCACTTCACTTCGCGTATTTGTCAGAATATTCGCGTCACTTAGATAATACAAAATATACCTTATTCCAACAGATATAAAGTTCATTTTGTATTTACGATGCGATGTGATGAAAGAACACTGAATCTAAGTTGTATTTTTTTTTTTCTTATATTTTGATGTTGATTTAGTTAATATTTTTTTATGATGCTTCAGTGCACTTTGTTTGTCAGCCTCAGAGGGTCAAACATAACAGTACAATTGATAGCATGCAGCCTCATGTGTTCCTTACCTCTACAGCCTCTTCATCAGCAGCGAACTGATCTTGCACTTTCTCCTGGGGCTTGGAAGGTTTGGGAGTGTCCTTGTCCTCCTCTTTAATGGTGTCCTCTTTCAACTCCGTGATCTTGAACGCCTCCAAGATGCGGTGGAACTGACGGTACATCGGCTCCAATTCATGGAACTGGATGTTCTCTTGGATATATCTGTTGGGATTTTTGTATAATAAATAGATTTAGATATGTGTAAATAATTATTTGGGTGTTAAGACAAAGCTTAAACATATATACACTCACGTCTCCTTCTCATAGGCGTTGGCGTAAACAAAGCTTAAAATTATGAAAAAAAATTAAACGAGCCAGCCTTACAGTAGGTAGTCGGCGGCGGTGCGGGGACCGGCGCGTTTCAATGCATAGATTTATATGGAGCTGGCCTCGAAGGCGGGGAGCGAGAATAGTTCCATTTAAACTATGCATTTGAACAATACTGATGAACGATAAACTCAAAAACTACCAAACGGATTTTCAAACGGTTTTCACCAATGGACTGAGTGATTCATGTGGAAGGTTTTAGTGTATAATTCATTAAAGTTTTGTGTAAATTGGCGGAAATTTGACGATTATTGTTGAATATGTCGGAAAAAATCATGTCGACTGGGAGCTTTATTGGCGTGCGCTGCGGAAATCGTAAAAGTTACATTAAAAAATATGTTCTACAGTATCGTTCATCTTAAAAAGTTCAACAAAAAAGTCCATGATGGCATATGTCTATCTTCTAAGGATGACCCGAGAATTTGATCGAAATTTATAAAATTCTCGGGTCACAAACACACACACACAAACAAACAAACACGCACACACAGACAAGCAAACAAACACTCACACAAACAAACAAACCCACTCACCCATACACACATACACCCAAACACACACACCCAAACACACCCCCAAACACACACACACACACACCCCCAAACACACTCACCCAAACACACACACACCCCCAAACACACACACCCAAACACACACACACACACCCAAACACACACACACACACCCAAACACACTCACACACACACACCCAAACACACACACCCAAACACACACACACACCCAAACACACACACACCCAAACACACACACACTCAAACACACACACACACCCAAACACACACACACTCAAACACACACACACACCCAAACACACACACACTCAAACACACACACACACCCAAACACACACAAATAAGTAGAGATGAAGAAAAATCAAATTCTACTCACTCAATGTCAGCTTCCTTTTCATTTTCCTTATCACTAGACTTCTTGCTATCTTCTTGACTGGAAGCTGTGTGATCATCGTCTTTCTTCTTAGCATCTTCTCGCCTCTTCTGTTTGGCTGCCTTCTTCTTCTTTTTCTTTCTTTTATTCTTATTGGCTTTGTTTGCCAGTCCCTAGAATTTAACAATATACTCAAAGTGGTTAATAAATGGAAAGGATTTAGCTCAGCAGTGGAACACAAATCAGGCTAGGAAATAGATGCCTAATGTTTTCAAGAAATTAGACAGCTTTTACTGCACATAGTTTGTCTGCGGTTAAGATAGATTACAGAATATGCACATTTATGTCTTGTTTAAGGAGTACATAAACAATATCAGCCTTTTAGCCATACAGATTCATGCCAAAAGGATGATGCTTATCAAGGAAATGTTTTATCATACTAGAGAAATGCATAAGTGCAACGAACTAGCTACAGCTAGGTTTAAAGGAAAACTAGCTAGTAATGTTAAACCCACTTATTCCTTTCTAGTCAGATTTGGTGCAATGAGGATACAAGTAAACCTACTTCTAGATTAGAGATGACTGGTGGCTGTGGTGCATCAGGGATGTTGTCATCATCAGAGTCTGCGTCATCCTCCTCAGCATCATACTCCGTACTGATCACTGGCGCCGGCGGCGCTTCCGGTTCTAGATCTTGTTCTGAAATAGGTATTATACTAGTGTTCATGTTCTACCTCTAGCACCTTAGTGAAATTAATTTAATTCATGAATTAATCTAATTTAGCACATCCTTGTCAATTTTGCATCTGAAGAATAAAAAACTGATGTTCCCTACATAGACAATACATGCATCAACCTAGGCAACAGTAAATTGTGCACCTATCTGCAATGGTTTGTATTAAAATTGAACTTTAATCTACTGTTGAAAGCAATAATTTTAATTATTGTTACACAACTATTTATGAGACCGAACAGATTTTCAATTTAGTCGGACTAATAGCACACAGACTAAGTATAGGACTAATAATATTATGGTGAAATGTAAGAACTAACATTTAAGTAAACTGCAAAATACCTTTTCCTCCATCTGGTTCACCTCCAAGAGCAGCCTGTCTTTGATCTTTGTAGGCCAGAGCTTCTTCCAAAGCCTTGGGAAGTACAACCCCACCCACACCAACTGGCTTGTTTCTGAACTCCTCAGGAGTATCAATCTTCATGGTCAACAGTGACGGCAAGCTAGTTGGAGCTCCTTGCATCCCACCAGAGTCATCCCCTTCACCCTCATCCTCATCTCCCTCATCACCGTGATCATCCCACCCTGGTGGGCCATCCTGCCGACCCCAACCTGGCGGACCCTGTCCATCCCAGCCCATAGGAGGCATATTCGGCGGCGGTCCCATCCCCGGTGGGCCCATATCCATACCCTGATTTCCAAAGTTACCTTTCATATTAGGACCGCGCATCATATTTGGAGGCATTCTTGGTGGTCCCATGCCGGGGGGACCCATCGGTGGGCCCATCCCCATACCTGGGGGACCCATGCCGGGTGGCGGCGGACCCATTCCTGGAGGTCCCATCCCCATATTACCCATCATACCGGGTGGCGGGCCCATACCGGGAGGCATTGTGGGCGGACCACTCGGTGGTCCGCTAGACGAGCTAACAGGTGGCATCGCTCCAGGTGGCCCCATGGGCGGTGGAGGCATGTTCCCAGTCCCCATCGAGCCAGGCGGCGGCGGCATCGGGGGAAAACTTGGCATCCCCGGTGGACCCATTGATCCATTGTTGTTGGGTGGCCCCGTGCCAGGTGGCCCTTCCATTTTCACCAAATTTACTCTGTACTGATAAATACACTGTGGTTTGTACCTAAATTATTTATATTTATCACAAAATTTACTTTATTGACACAACACATAAACTCCAAATCGCATCTTAGGTTAGTTTTTGCTAGAGATGTACTTCAAACATACAGACAAAAAATGTATCGGTAAATGAACTCCGGTTTTTCCAACTTGTCAAGTTTCTCAAATTTATAGCGGTTATAATTAGATTTGTTAAAATATTGTTCAACGAAGTTATGTCATTAAATTTAATGCTTTTTGTATTTGATTGATTTACGGTTACGGGTTATAAAAAAAATTGTCAAAAATATGCAACTCAAGGAACATATAGGAGTTCCTTGATGCAACTATGACCATATTCTACGCGTTCATTTTTCGTTCGTTTACGGATGCGTTCATAAAAGATAGTAAAAGGCTTGCTACTTGTTTAAAGCAGCCTTTACTTGTCTAAAACAGCCCTGCCTGCCGCCAACCGCGTTCCCGAAAGAGGTGACCTTGGTTGGCGGCAGGCAGGGCTGTTTGAAATTTGGTCATAAACCACCAACTCCACGGTTGTAAACCACCAAGGTCACCTTTGTTGGGACGCGCTTGGCAGCCGTGTAGCAAACCCTTAATAGTATGGGTAGTTACGTTCAACCTTGAATATTTTTTAACTAAAAAACTGCCTATGAGAAAGCAGAAGAATAGGGCCATATTATTGTCATCGTTTTGACGTCAGACGCGCCTCGTCGCGTCGTAAAGATGGTCTCCTCTTTTCTGTCCTACAGGATTTTCAAGGTGGTGGTCGACTGGGCGCTATCCGCCCCGCACCCGCCCGGTGCTGGATAGCGTGCCGGAGAGCAGCTGCATATCGCCGGCGTGATAATCACGGTACACCGACGACGATATCCCCACCACTTCAGTGGCAACGATCGCGCTGTATGCCGACGACGCGGACGCCGCGTACATTATTACATCGCTTAGCGCGAAGTACGCGGAAGTCAAAATGCAGCGCGCCCTCAACCACCTTCCCGAGTGGCTGTCCAAATGGCGGTAGTTGGTGAATGTGGGTAAGACGTAGGTGATGGTCACCGGATCTGCGCCTCTCCCGTTACCCTTGAAACTACATGGAGCCGACGTCGCGTTGTCGCCCCGGGTCAAATACCTGGGTGTGACCATCGACCGCCGTCTCACGATGGGGACTACAAAACAAACGTGCGTCCACTCTTGACGTACCTACGCCGCCCCAGTGTGCAACTGGGAGCAAAGAGTATAATTGGGAGTCTCACCTGGCAGGGACAGACCACCGTGATTTCATGAAGATAGCGGCGCTATAGGATTTAGTGACGTGGCGCGCCTACAGAAATATTCATAGTAACCATTCACATAGACGCATTAAATCGCGTCATTTTCTACAGGCCATGTAGGCCAAGATGATGAGGGGCCGGCCCATAGACATGGACCACTGTATAGCCTCCGCGGGTGAGAAGCTAAGCTCCGGCCCTGCTCGCTACATCTTGACTAGCGTGTTGTATACCATTTCTTCCACGAACATGCCACAAAATAGAGCACACGCTTAATAGGAAAGACAGGAGCATCCACAGACACAGCTTCCATTAATTAGGTTTCATCAATTTCATGTCCAAATTCAATTTACTTTTTTATATGCTACTCTTCAATCCTAGCTCAAAACCTGACAAGTCAAAAAAAAGGCGGACTAAATAATAGCCAGACAACTTGCAACGATCAAAATTATACCTACCTACAGGGTTTAAAAAAGCCCAAGCATTCTACTTCTTGTTACTTTATGAAATAAATAAATAATATATTAGGGGTAGGTCCTCGAATCTACACCCTCGTGCTTGAGTCCATTATTACTGTACTCTGTGCTTGAGTCGTTAGTCGGACTTGAGCCCCAGAGCCCCCAGCCAGTTCGACATTTGAGGCCCCCATTCCGAAGACATTTTGTAAATTTAGTCAATAAAATGCACTAGTTTATCTGTGTGTAAAAAAATTGTACATTGACTGGAAAGTACCGAAAAACAGTTTTTATGAGATTAAAATGTCACCTCAAGATACGACTATGACTATATTTACAATCCCTTAAATTTCTTGAAAATGTCGCAAAAAAATGTCAGTATTAAATATGAATTTTAAAATCATCCCCTATTTTACCCTTTGTAGGGATGATTTTAAAAAAACGCTGAAACACTTACCTCTAATTTTTTATTTGCCTAAAGGACCATGACCAAAGTCCTATAGATGCATACCCTAACCAAACGGTCTTGTCCAAAAGCTACATATGGTGCATTTAAAAGCACATTAAACCTAGATTTCGAAAAAATTCCTCTTTTTTAATTTAATTTGAAGTTTTCATAAAATAATACTTTTACTGGCAAACAGCTGATTTGTTACAGTTCAAAAAACTATTGATTGCTAATCATTTTCTGTCTGGCGTTTTTATATTCAAGTAGTTCAGATCGAATTTCGATTTAAATAACATCCCTAACTTAAGAAATCATAGGTTTCCATACAAAATTTAATTTCATTTTTTTTTCTCTCCGTGTATAATTTTATATCCGCCTGCCGTCAGGCAAGCATGCTGACGCTGGTTGGGCTAACCGGCTTGGCTGGGCCCCTAGGCCAGTACCTCGTATCCCTATGCGGAAATCCGGGGCTGGTAATAATAACAGAACCCAACTATCAATGTAAATATTACTAAAGAATGACACACACTGGGAGACGAAGTTATCATTGATAACATATATTCCAATACATACTAACAAACAGTACAATGGAACTTCGTATTTAAGCAAACAAAAACTATTATTCAATATTGTTTATTAAAAACTTAAATCGAAATAATGAGCACTGTACTAAGTTTACTATCTGACTTAAAAATATTCACAATCACATGCATAATCATTCCTAAATTAGTTCTATTATTTATTGGCTTAATAATTTACATTTCATGTCAAATTAAATGTCTGTACAGCACAAATTCATTGTAAGAACTTATTTAATATACCCATAGTTTGAATATCACCAATTTATTTGTGAGGATGCTGGGGGTGCCGGGACATCATTCGATTTTAATACAGTCTGGAGATAAACTTCTAATCTAGTTTTAGGCCCACCTTCATCAATATTTTCCAGAACTTTAAGATACTGATTACTTGTTAATTCTAATATTTTTCTAAATTGTTTACCATAATGTTTGTCATACTTTGATCCACACATGATGAAGAAATCATGCACCAGTGTTGCAGAAATATCAGGTTCAGGTTTCAAATTCAAAAAAGATGCAAGCCATTGCCATCCAAACCGCAGACCATGAGGATTTGGCGTATTCATAAATTTGGGCATTGATGCTATCCATATAGCACAACGTAACCTGAATATGCCAGACATTCTTTTGAGAAACTTGTCCTGTTTCTCAACAACTCCTTCATCATTGTAGGTGTAGCCTCTTGACATGTAAAACTCTTTGTCAGATTGTCCTTCTTTTTGGGGTAAGAACATTGGTACTAAATAAGGACAATATCTATGGAAATTAGCTTCAACTAGTTTTCCAAAGTGTGGGAATTGCGCCCATAAAGCTGCAGTGACAGCAGCTAGGGGATAAGCCGCTTCTGTGCTACTTGATACTAATAGATCCCCTTGTCTCACAATTTTCTTCGCCAATAATGCTGTACAATAAAATAATCCTTGTGGATGTTGTGTCGCTGTCACATAAATATCTAGTACTTGTACTCTTTCCCCTTTCAGTAATTTTGAAAGTTTGTCACATTTATCCCTCATGTGCGATGCACTGACTGATGACAATGCATTCACTGGAGTATTGACTGCTTTCTGACAGTCAAATCTGAATTTCTTTAAGTTAACATCTTGTAACAAATCTCTGTACTGTGCTTCATACTGCTCCAAATAGTTCTTAAGGTTCTCGTAGTAGTTATAATTTTCTGCAGAATAAAACACTGGTTTAGTCTTCTTAGGTTGCTGTTCTAATCTATGTTTCTCTGCCTCAGCTGCTGCAGCCATTTGTGCTGCTTTTATTTGTTCAGCTTCTCTTTCTTGATTTTTTTTCTTTTGTGATTCTTCTTCCTCCTTTTGTCTTTTCAAGTTCTCTTCTTTTTTAACTGATTCTATATTTGCCAAGATTTTCCTTTTAATATTTTCAATATTCAATGCTAGAATTTCAGCTTGCTTTACATCTTTTTCTGTCACACCTCCAGTCTTACATATCTCCATAATATGATCAATATTTCCTACAACAGTATTTATTGCTGTTGTATATTTATCACAGACGGTTTTTGCAAATGGTTCAATGTTCAAGATGTTTGTTATTTCATTATAACATATACAAATTTTAGTGTGGCTGTCTGTAATAGCAGCAAACCTAGCTGTAGCTCTATTTTGCTCTTCTAATATTCTATTCATATTTTGTATTGTTTGTGTGTTGATGATTTGGCAATTCTGTTCATCTAAACGAGCGCTTTTCAAAACAGACAAATTGTCATTTTCCTGTAATTCTTTAAGCATTTGAAGTTTACGTGCCTTGAATTCCATGGCTCGTTTATTACATTCTTCGCCTTGTCTTGTCCAAAACTTTGTTATGAACTCGGCGCGTTTGGTTATCATATTTTCAACCAAGCTCTTAAACAGCTCCTCAGATGTTTCTTGGAGTTTATTTTCACATTCTTTCATGATGAGCGTGTATCGGAGGTCCTCACGAAGTTTATCTTCTATCAAGTTTTCGTCGTCGTTGTCTTCTTCAATTATAGTCACAGGTTCCTTAATCTCATCTTTCTTCAAAGGACTGTTAGGTCCTATGGTCACTTCTTTCACCAGAGGACTCATTTCAGCGGCTTTTGTTAGAGCAGATACCCGTAACCTAGCAAAACCTGATAGTTGATCGCTGATACTTATATCCCCTTTCCTGGTCGAATTATTCGTGGATAGATTTTCATAACTACTAAAGCTAATATCGAAAGACCTATCCATTTTTAATAATCGCAATATTTTAATAATCAAAATCTGGAAAACAATAATTGCCCTCTGGTGGTAGTTTGACAATTAGTTTGAGTTGACGCTTTGAGCTGTGTTGCCACCTTACTTTTTGAAGGGGGGCTACTTACTAAGCTGAAAAAAGGCTAGAAAGGTTTTTTTTGGGAATAATTATTTATTTTCATTAGCCCTTTAAAGAAAATCAATAATATTCATAAAAAACTTACATTTAAAATTGTTTTAGGTAAGTACTCGTACCATATATTGATGGATTACATGATTAAAAATCAAAATTATCCTTAGAGGTATCTGTTTCTTAAGTACTTGTAGCTGCAGCTATGGAAGTTGAAGGTTGCGGTTGATCGTCGATGTTAGAAAATTTGAAGGAGTATTTAAATTATTCCTTGAACTCTTTTTATTCCCTCATGAGGTAATTGGTGAGAGCATCAGGTTTCTTTCAAACGTTCTAATCCCCATCTAATCGACGTTTTGTTTTTAGTTGCATTTTATTGCAATTTTTTGTTTTTATCAAGTTCATGGAACTGAAGACACGTTCCAGACAAATCAATTATATGGTTCCAGATCAGCATTTTAATTGAAGAATTATTTCATGCTGACTTTCTGTATTTTAAGAGAGTTGTGATTTTTTCTTAACATCGTATCAATGAGGTTAAAAATTTATATAATATAATAGTTATGACGATCACAAATTATACAAAAACCAGATAAACATGTATGAGACTTGGAGTGTAGCACTATTAAAAGATGAGCTAAGGGCAGGGGAAGCGTCTACCATTGGTAAAAAAGCAGCTTTAGTGGAAAAGTCAATAAATTATGAACGTTTTGTATTTTATAGGTTATTTTGTGTTTGTCGAAAGTTCGTTTTTTGTTAAAGACTGGAGATGTACGATAGAATTAATATAATCAGAATTGTAAACCAACTCGGGCATGATCTTCTTGACTGGAAAACCTCAGAGGTAGCACTTCTAGCACTTATCCAATATGATAATATAAACACACATATACTTTACTATAATTTACATAATATCACATCACAAGTGTCTGTATGTAATGAATTCTCTTTCTTTCTCTTGGGAATGGGATTCTCTTGGGAGCATCACCTATATACCACTTTCTCCCATAAAAGGCTTAAAGGATAGCACATCGTCTCGACGAAATATCGGATTCCCATTTTTTTCGGAGAGCTTTCTCTAACAGTTTTCTTCTTATAACATCTTTGGCAAATACATGGACCCCGTATTTTTGCAGTAAACAGTTGCGCAACTGGGCACAATAATTAATTATGCGCAAAAGCAGTTGTCTGTTTACAAAAAATGTATGGCTAGCTGTCAAATTATAAAACGCTGGAGATCAGCGCCGTCTGAAGTGAGCAAGTGGCAGTTTTTATCCTAATATCCTAGTGATTGCCCTTTTCGCGCTAAAGGAATGAAAACGGGTTCAACCATTGTAAAAAAAAGCTAGATCTAGCCCGAAAAAAGCTAAGGTGGCAACATTAGCTTTGAATCCTTTGAGTTTGCCAGCCGTAAAAACGGTGGGGTTCGTTCGAAATAATGTTGTGAGGTTTTGCGTGGTGAGTTTTTGTTGAAAAATTTCACAATGATCACTATTACAATAGTGAACTATTATACAACTATTTACAACATGATAACTTTACTAAAACTTAAAAACTAAAATATGGTATCGAAAAATTCGTCGGCATCGCTATCTACTGGTAATGTACCCAAGAGACTGGCGGCATTGGCAGTGGCGGCGTTAGGCGTCGGCGACGTTGGCGAACGCCAACGGCCTCTCGCCCGTGGGGCCTCGGAAAAACATTTAACAAATTATTAAAAATATAGTTATCCGTATTTATTTCCCCTCCGACCCCTGGTCCTGAGGGGGCCCCAAATGTCATTCTTTGTCTACGGCTCCAAATCTCGAGAAGTACCTACCTACTCTTTAAAGACGTACAACTGTGCTGCCACCTGTTATGAGGTTTCAGTTTTTAACCACAGAGCATATAACTTTATTTTTAACCTCATTAATTTGACTAATAGCTAATGATTAAAATCCTATTTTAAATTTAATAATACTGGTAAATAATCAGCATAATTATTGCGTCTATCTTTGTACCTAATAGATTGGATAATCAATAATCATTGAACGCACCTCTGGTTTGCTGCACAGTTGTTGTAAGAAATGGCGCGAAATTATGACAGCCGTAGCAGCTGATCCTGATGATAAATGTCAACTGAGTTTTTGAATGATCGGTGATGCTTATAAAAATATTTACGACGCCATGGTTCTACAAAATACGGGAAAGTACAGAACAGATAGGGATGATTTCAACAGAAGAGACGCTGGCTCGTCTTCTGGCCCCAGGTTAGTAATTTACTGGGTATAAACTCTTTCTGATACATATTTTAACTTGCAGGTTACTTTTACGTTTTTCTTTTTCCTGTATAGGGAGGAATCTTCGGAGTCCCGGATTCGTGTGGCCCTGGAGAATGACAGGATTGACTCCAAGTATGGATTCGACAGAATACGGGACGTCAAAGAACGTACGGGTTACTTGATAAACATGCACACTGTAAGTGTTTTTTGTTTGTTTATGTCTTGTGGTACCAGATACCATGTATATAAACAATCATTATTTGCATTGTACACTTCTAGGAGCATAAAAACTTGTTTACTCCTTTAGTCTTGTTATAACTAATATAATAACTTTATCCAGGTTTATACTTAGTTTAGTTCCTTGTAATATGCTTTTAACATTAGCATAAAGATAGTGTCACCCACGAAGCCGCGCCCCACTCTTCTTCCTAAACGCGATTACTGTACTGTAAGTGTGGGGTGTCTAAGAGAGGGGTGCATCTTCGTGGATGGCACAATCTATATTAACATTATTATATGCTTTTAAATCCACCTAAGTTGACCCTCTGACCCTAATGGGAAATAATAGACTTTAAGTACAAGTCTTTAACATTTTATTTATGTATGAAGTTATTTCAAACAATTTAAATTTTCAGGCTGAAATATTAGATGAGGATAAAAGACTAGTGGCCGCCATGGATTACTACTTCATAGAGATGGATGGATCCAGGTTCAAAGTGTCCCTGCCCTTCCAGCCGTACTTCCTGATCCTGCCACGCAAGGAGTGTGAGCAGGAGGTCATACAGTTTATATCAAAAAGGTTTGCGGGCACCATACACAAGATGACTGTTATTGAGAAGGAAGATTTGGAATTGGTAAGAATTTTGTGCATGTTTATACTTATTCTAGCTAAGCTTCAACTTTGATAAAGTATGCCTCTTTCATTTGGCCAACACGTGCTCATACTACTATAGCTACTTCTGCTTTTAAGCTGAAAATGCCCCAATTTTTAAGGCATAACATTTTTCCTGTACAGTTGAACCACTTGTCTGGTATAAAGCAGAGGTACATAAAGCTCTCATTCATGTCACAAAATGAAATGATGAAAGCGCGGAGAGAGATACTCACTGCTGTCAACAAAAATAAGGAAAGAGAGAAAAAAGATCAGATTTATGCTGAAATGTTGACCAATGCGTTAACCAGTGCGGCAGCTATTGAACATGCTAAGAAGACAACTGATCATATGGAGAATATTCTTGATATCAGGTGTGTTTGTACTTCAGTTGATTTTTAAACCCTGTCCCACATTTCGAAATTTTGTCTTATTATTATTCTTGTTTGGCTTATAAAAATACGAGTCTATCAACGGCATGGGTTAGCTGCAATAGGAAATATTTTTGTTTCATATTTATGAGCCATTTGCTGAGAAGTGGGACAGTATAGCTGTTGCCCTTTAACTAGAAGGCAGTTAAGCGCATAAAGTTATTTCTGATTTTAAGATTTTTTGTTGCATGATTTAACAATACTCACAAGCATTTCAATATTTGCAGAGAACATGATGTCCCCTACCACGTCCGAGTTTCAATAGACATGCAAATATTCTGCGGTACATGGTACACAATCAAAAGCCGAGGGACAGAGATACCAGTACTAACTAAAAGAGACGACATTATAGAAAGACCAGACCCTATAGTGTTGGCCTTTGACATAGAGACTACGAAACTGCCACTGAAGTTTCCGGACTCACAGACAGATCAGATAATGATGATATCGTACATGATTGATGGGCAAGGCTACTTGATCACTAATAGGGATATTATTTCTGTAGATGTTGAGGATTTTGAGTATACTCCTAAACCAGAATTTGAGGGGTAAGTAAAAAGAGTTCAGATGGGCACCAATTGCAAGTCACATAATAAAAATTGACCAGAATGTATTGTAATAACTGTTAAGTTGACCGACAGGTGACAGTTATCTAGATTCTTTAGGCCATTTATGTCAATTGTTCTTTTCCAGACTCTTTGTAGTGTTCAATGAAGAAAATGAGCTGGCCTTGTTACAGAAATTCTTTGATCACATTATGGATGTTAAACCTCACATTTTCGTTACATACAATGGTAAGAATCATAAGTTGCTACTGCCTTATTGAATACCTTACACAGTTTTACTATATGGGAAGTCGTGATAATTTTTTTGTACTACAACTACGACTATAGGCTAGGAACCTTCTGGTTACGGAGATTATGAAGTTCAAACTTTGAGGTTCCAACTTACTTGTTCCTAAGCACAATTTTTTGTGCGTTACTTGCGCACTAACGAACACAGCGTTGTTTCACGCCAAAAATAGAATTCTTTTCCCACTAATTATTTTTGTTCTAGCTTTATGTAGAGAATGTGTAGATAACGGCTATGTGATGAGTATTTTTACAACCTGCATTTGAGCAACCAGGAAACTTCCACTTGCGCCCAAGTTTATTATAATGCAAGTATGGAAAAACTCACAAAAACATTAAAAAGTATTATTATACAGTTGGCGGGCCCGCAGCCCTGGGGTTGTCTAACGCTGCCTCTTCCCTTTTCTTTGATCTGTCTCAGCTATCAACACCATGTAATAATTTCCTGACTTTTAGGTGACTTCTTTGACTGGCCCTTCGTGGAAGCGCGTGCGGCTGTGCTCGGCTTGGATATGAAGCAAGAAATAGGGTTCAGTAAAATAGCTGCCAGGGACGGGACCTACGCGTGTCGACCTGCTATGCATATGGACTGTTTATGGTAACGTATTATAATCCGTACCTAGTCGACCGAGCTCTGCTCAGGTCAAAATAGAGAAAACAAATTTTCCCAGAAATTAGATCACCTTTCTAGATCGATTTTTCGCCCTCAGTAAATATAAACTGTCATGATGGCCCAGTGGTTAAGGCCTCGCCTCTCATACACGAGGTTGTGGGTTTAAATCCGGGCCAAAGTACCAATGTGACTTTTTCAATTATACGTACTTTCTGAGTTTATCTTGGACATTACTGACATTGGTGAAGGAAAACATCGTGAGGACACCTGGACTATATAGTTGATATAAGTCTGAAATCGCCAACCCGTCTTGAGCAAGCGTGGTGATCAATGCTCGTGCCTTCTCTGTATGAGAAGAGGCCTTTGCCCTGTGGTGGGACAATAATAGGCTGATATTATTATTATATTCAATATATACAAATATTGCTCATTTAACCTTTTGACAGTTTGTGTCGCATATATGCGACAAATATTTCCGTGTCCCTACCGCTAGTGTCGTATTTCTGCGACAGAGAACATGCATGATTTTTTCGTTCAATTTTCGTCCTATTAACTGCGTGGTACAACTAAAACTATTATTAAATAGAGCTATTATTTACAACAATTAATTAAAATTATGTTTCATAACTCTAAGCATTGAAAAAACTTAAACAAAAATAAATAATTGGCAGCTTCGGCGTCTATCGCGCACGTCGCATAAATATAACCAAAGGGATGGGATACAATGCAATGCGCATTTTAAAAACGAAATAACAAACAGTTAAATAATCAGGTATAATGCATCATTCAGCATAAAATAAACGGTTTCATAAGAAATAAAGTTAAATTTAACATATTGCCTTGTGTTATTCATTCTTTTCCTTATTATTCATAAGAAAAATATCCCTCAGGATCTTTGTATTATTTTATCGATTTATAGCCGCGCGCTAGGGGCACGGCAATTGATATTTAGCCAAGCGCTTAAAAGGTTCATAGTGTAGGATATTTATTATATCAGTCTATTCTGTCCCACAATTGGCAAATACCTCTCTCACTTTCTTCCAATTCTGTCAATCCGCGCTATATCAGTTATTTTTTGAAGAAGTCAAATGATTTTATTCTGGCAACTCCTCATTATTTGACAAAACAGATAAAAAGAAAACTTATTTTGTCCAACTTATGTATGAAAACAGCCTACTTCATTTCTAAAGCGAACCTTGGTATATTCTTATTTATTATCTGCCAGATAAGTTCACCAGAACCTGTCAGGAGTTTGTGAAACGGACCCATGTTGAAAATAAGTTTTTGTCCATGTTTTTGCCATTGAAGTCATCTTTTTCAGTTGGGTAAAAAGAGATTCTTACCTACCAGTGGGGTCACAAGGTTTAAAGGCCGTCGCTAAAGCTAAGTTGAGATATGATCCTGTGGAGCTGGACCCTGAAGACATGTGCAGAATGGCGGCGGAACAACCTCAGGTATTAATGATTCCTACACTATGTATTTATATTTTAGATTTTCTCCAAAATGTTTTGGGTTTTGTATAGTGATGTTCTATAAAATAATAGGGTTTTCATATTATCATTATTTATCTGGATACATACACATTGAGGTTTATTTTCTTGGTTAGGCGGATATGAACATGACGCGCAATATCAAATTATAGGTGTGTATGATTTTATACGCCGTCTGCACATCTAACATTTTTTCTGATACATACAAGTGTTTTTCTATCAAAAGTACGTATGTACAAAAGACAACGTCTTAGTAGTAATTAGTAGTAATTGTCTTAGTATAGTTTGACTGTGATTGCCGTACCGCGTCGTAGGAATGCGCGGCGAGGCAGGGGGCAGCGTTGGCGAATGAGCTGCAGGACGCCGTGAGCGTTGACAAATGAGCAGCCTGCACTTTTTTTTCGAAACACTGCCCCCCCGTCTCGACGCGCACCGACGGCGCGGTACAGCGGTCTCGGCCAAGCTACAGTACTAATTAGTATAATTCCATTTGCTACAAACGCCGCATTACAAAGAAAAACATTTTACGCTATTATCTTTTTGCAGGTGCTATCAAACTATTCAGTATCAGACGCAGTGGCCACGTACTACTTGTACATGAAGTACGTGCACCCCTTCATATTCGCGCTCTGCACCATCATCCCTTTGGAGCCAGATGAGGTAAGTTAACAGTTAATTGTGGTTGAACAATGTGAAGGTGTCGTGCTTGGGTGTTTGTACAGGTGAGTTTTTTTTTCATAGGATTTTGTAGCACAGGAAAAGTTGATATCCTCGTCTTCGCGATCAAAACTCTACCTTCTTTGACCCTCTCTAGGGGTGAAGTTTAGTAAAATTATTTCTTATTATCTCACTACACCCAATTAGGACCATATTTTACTTATATCATGATTCCACCTTCAGTAGTATATAGATCAAGGATGTTACCAAAACATATTATTTAATTACAAATAAAAATCAACCTTATTAACTCTGCTTAGATTTCCAATTTGTCTTACTGCTACGGCTCATTAAGTTCCGGTCTTCAAGAAAATTATGTAAACTTGCAGGTGCTCCGCAAAGGCTCAGGCACGCTCTGCGAGTCGTTGCTGATGGTGCAAGCCTTCCACGCGAACATTGTGTTCCCTAACAAGCAAGTGGAGGAGCTCAACAAGTTGACAGCTGACGGACATGTCTTAGAAACTGAGACCTATGTCGGAGGACACGTGGAGGCGCTAGAGTCGGGTAATTTCATTATTTATCTTCAGGTAAAGCAGAAATGGTATACATTTCGGTAATTAACGTGTTTCCACATTAGTACAAACGTCGCACTACAGAGTAACCCCTACAGAGGCAAAGCGTCTAAGTTTTGTACTGCCGCAGTTTATAGTAGTGCCTCTCTCTATCGGGTTACCTACTCCAGTCGCAGATCGTCATCTGTCGTTCAAAAGTTTTTAAAACCGCGAGCTTTTGTTTGGTAACCCGTATGCGTACTCAATTCGTACATTCAGCCAGTGTTTAATTTTTATGTGTGCAATACAAATTCGCATTCAATGTGCCGCTGTCCCAAGAAAATATATTTAAATAATACTTGTAGGAGTATTCAGAGCTGACATCAAATGCAAATTCAAGATCGTGCCATCAGCGGTACAAGAGCTGATGGACACAACTGAAAAGACGATGAAACACGCCATCGAGGTTGAGGAAGGGATCCCAATGGATATGGTGACGAACTTCGACGAAGTATGCGCGGAAATTAAGGCCAAGTTACAGCATATGAAGGACCATCCGAGGAGAGACGAGAACCCTCTTATTTATCACTTGGACGTCGGCGCTATGTATCCGAATATTATTTTGACCAACAGGTACCTACTGTGGTGTTACTTGCAAATTTAATTGCTGGGGCAGTTGTTAAAACCATTACTGTTTAGCATAATTCCCACTGCTGGGATACAGGTCTCTCTTCGAGGGAGTGGGCTGTGATCTACCACGCGGGCCGAATGCGGGTTGGTAGATGTCACATGTCTTCGAAATTTGGTTCTAGGGCTGGTGGTGGTGTCTTCGAAATTTGGTGATGTAATTATTTACACAAAGTAAAACGCCTGCCACGACCTACAACTCGTAAGTGGGCCGTTACCACTGAGCCACCACTGCTCTCATCACTATTAAGTACGAGAGATAGAAGCAGCTACACAGTACAAATAGCGCTATTCTCTTATCGCAACGGAACAATGATGATTTTAAAGGATCTCGCGCACTTGGTTGCAACGGCCAACTAGCCGGTTCCTATAGTTTGCCTGGTCGGTGCGACCACTCGCCTTGGTCGTGGTCGTCTACGCGAGATCCCTAAGGGCGCGTTTCCACTATGTCGTGACGGTTAATTTATCGTTGGAAAAGTTAGGTAAGTTAAGTTAATCGTGTTGTCCTATATGTGAACACCTCCATTTAAATACTCAAGCCACGACGCTTTAAACGACACGATAATTTGTCGTCACGACATAGCGGGAACGGGCCCTAACACTTTTTCCTACAATCCCTTGGGTAATGTTCGGAAAATTTAAAATTTGATTAGTTTCTTTAAAGTAAAATTTAATGTATTATCTGGTGGTGTGATGGTAAAGAATTTCAAAGTCACTGTATAAACTTCTAATCTTTATATGACAGGTTACAGCCGTCAGCGATAGTGAACACTAGCGTGTGCGCAGTGTGTGACTACAACCGGCCCGGCGCCACGTGTCAGAGGCATATGGAGTGGATGTGGCGTGGCGATTACTGTGAGACATCTTTATCATTAATATGATACGCAAAATGCACCCTTAGCCTGTGTTCGCACGGGCGCTCTATTTAACACGACGTTTCTTGCCGCGCACTGGATTTTCAACTTTCGACTTAGCGGCGTGAGTTGAAAATCCTACTGTGCACTTTTTTAACGCGATAGGGATGCACTCTGTTGGATTATCAACGTTCGGTTCGACGCCGAGAGTTGAAAATCCAGAGCAAGGTCAAAAACTTCGCGTTAATAAAGTGTCCCTACGATTGTGGGCTCAGTTGTCGAGGTGGTCGACGCGAAACGCTTCGACCACCTTTATTTGCAGCTAATGGGTAAACAGGCAACTTGTTTAAGATGATGTCTATTGAAAAATATTTGAATAAGAATTTTAACGCAATATAGAAAAAAAAAAAAAAAACTGGCACTCCGGGAGTGCTGACAGAAGTGAAAACTTGAACAATTTTATTGTGCAGGAAATACTTTTAATGAGGTGTCGGTAACGGTAACGGTAACAGTGTCGCGAGTTCAATTGCTTTTTCTCATCTCAAAAATGCCCAACACGCCTAAAGAAGTTTTCACTTCAACAAAGTTCCCAGTGCAGTGCACCCATTAGCTCCATTATGTTATTCGGATTCGTATCTTATTATAGCCTTAATTTGTTTCCCCGAACACAGTACCGGCTACCCGCAGTGAGTACCAGCGTATTCAACAACAACTGGAGACTGAGAAGTTCCCCCCACTGTACCCAGGCGGACCTACCAGAGCTTTCCATGTTTTGCCTAAGGAAGATCAGGTTAGTTAGTAGACATTTTAAGGCATCACAACGGTCGAGCTAAATTATTGGAGGTTACCATTAGTGTAAACTAATCAGTATTTTTTTTTTTTGGTCCAGTGCTGTTTATCGGCAGTTCTTTAACTCACAATACAGTAAAATTTGAATTAACAGCAGTAATGTATAGTTTTCTTGCCTTCACACTTGTAGCGGTTACACCGCCACATATGAACTACGCATCGAAAAAACATGACGTCACACAAATCGTGCATCGCGCAATTAGAGTTTACCGCGCGAACGACATAATATAAGACTATCCGATATTAATCGTCGGGCAGTAGCCTGCCAGACACGACACCCGTCTGGTCGGAGGATCCTCCCTTTTCTATAGAGGATGAGTGAACTTTACACCCTGTTCCTCATACCTCTTAACACTTAACTTATTGCTTTACGATTTGTGCCCTGTTGATGGCAATAGACTCGCCCCCTATTACATGTGACTTAAACATAACTGGGGAACTGTGTGTACTATACACCTCTGCCTAACCTTTCGGGAATTACAGGCGTGATGTTATAAAAAAAAAAAAAAAAAAACTTTATTTCAGACCTTGATCCATATGATGTTAGTAATACACACTACTTATTAGCTATGTTAGTAACAAACAAAAAAAAACAACATTTAATTCATATATCTGCTGCACTCACCAGACGCACCGGGTATATGTACATGTACACGTACCCAATGCGCCATAATGGTGCAGCACTGCTTATCACTAATGACCTTCAGAATGTCATTGCCGCTCCCACGCACTCTGCGCATCATAGAAGCAGTCTTCTTACGTAAAATGGTACTGAAACCGTGCGTGCTTCCGCGAACATTCCTGACGCGCTACAGTAACGTGGGAGCCCCAATAACATCCTGAAAGTATTATTATACTGAACTCTGAGGGCGTTGTATGCCCTCTGCGTATATCGAACCCACAGAGTGCCCGTGTACAATGATTGACAGAAAGCCTTGAAAAGAGTGATTTTTACTTCCGGTGTTCAACGTGCGAACCTGCGGGCCAACATATTGCATCGGACAGCCAACGCCCTCCGTTCTCTTTCCATATCAGCGTCATCTTTTAAGTCCTCCGTAACTATGTGCCCCAAGTACTTAAAATCTAGCACTCTTTCAAGGGCCACACCCCTTAACATTACTGGTGGCATATTATGTGCTGTTTTTTATGCTTCGCCCTAAACACAAGCAGTTTGCTTTTTTGCACGTTGTATACAAGTCCGTGCGCTTCTGCATAGGACTCACAGACCGCCAACAACTTCCTGAGTGCGCTAATTGACGGACTCAGCAGCACCATGTCGTCCGCGTAACTAATACTATTGACACACAGTCCGTCAATAGAACAACCAACAGGAGTGCTACCGAGCTCGACAATCAGTTGGTTAACATACAGGCTGAAAAGCGCTGGTGAGGTCAATCCACCCTGTCTCACTCCGCATTCCAACCTGTACTGTATGTACTGTATGTTATGTTAAGTTTTTTTAGTATTAATTGTTATTTATCCATCGGTGAATGTCTCCTCCATACATTTCCATTTTATCCTTTCTCTAGCCTCTACTCCATAGCTTCCTTTATGTGGATTTTCTTTTATGTGGCCTGCCCAATTTACGTTTCTTGTTAATGAGGTTCCGGTTCATGACTATTTTGGACCATCTGTCATTGGTTGTCCTAAATGTCCTACAGAAGTAATTTATATAACATAACGTCTTGTTTCCCTGAAGGGTTGGGCAGAGGCGTCCCTGTAGCAGGTTCACCCACATTTCGCCAGTTATGTTTTAAGTGCCATGTAATAGGGGGCGAGCCTATTCCCATCAACCGGGCACAAATCCAGACTCCGGGCTGCTACTGAGAAATTTCAGATAGAAAAACCCAATAACACTTTGTCCGACCCGGGAATCGAACCCAGGACCTCATGCTCAGCAGTAGCGCTTGCGACCACTATACCAACGAGGCAGAAGTAATTTATTTATTTATTTATTTATACTTTATTTTACACTACAAAAATAAATAACAAAAAATAAATCAAACACTACAAAATATACAATGGGCGGCCTTATCGCTTTCCGCGATCTCTTCCAGGCAACCTTTGAATGGACAGTGATTTGCCGTAAGTAATGTGCTCAACATTAACATTGGTGGTTTTTTAAGGCGGCTTACGAAAAGAAGCGCTTAGCAGACTACTGCAGAGTGGCGTACAAGAAGACGAAGGTGACGAGAACAGAAGTTAGAACTACCACCATCTGTCAGAAGGAGAACTCTTTCTACGTCGACACTGTAAGAGCTTTCAGGTAAATTTAATCGTAATTCAATTATTTTTGCAACCTAGTGATAAATCTTTGGGACAATTAAGTAGTTTTTATCGATCAAACAAAAAAAAAAAAAAACTAAAATAATTTAGTTTTGGCCGTAAAACAAAGAAGGTAATTCAAAACAAAATATTTAATCGTATTAAGTAACTTGACAGTTCAAAGCACAATAATTTTACAGCGGTTTACTAACAAAGCATTTGTCGCCAGGGACCGTCGATACGAATACAAGGCCCTTAATAAGCAAGCAAAAGCTAAAGTAGCCGAAGCAGTCGCAAGCGGCGATGCAGCCGAGATCAAGTCCGCTAAGAGTCGCGAAGTGCTCTTCGACTCGCTACAACTCGCACACAAATGCATCCTCAACTCGTTCTACGGATACGTCATGAGGAGAGGGTAAGTCACTCGACAAACTAAACATTGCTTCATGCCAAGAGTCGCGAAGTAATGTTCGACTTGTTACAACTCGCATACAAGTGTATCCTCAACTCGTTCTACGGATACGTCATGAGGAGAGGGTAAGTCTCTTGACAAACTAAACACTGCTTCATGCTTAGAGTCGCCAAGTACTGTTCGACTCGCTACAACTCGCACACAAGTGTATCGTCAACTTGTTCTACGGATACGTCATGAGGAGAGGGTAAGTCACTCGACAGACTAAACACTCCTTCATGCTAAGAGTCGCGAAGTATTGTTCGACTCGCTACAATTCGCGCACAAGTGTATCCTAAACTTTTCTATGGATACGTCATTAGAAGAGTGTAAGTCACTCGACAGACTAAACACTGCTTCATGCTAAGAGTCATGAAATATTGTTCGACTCGCTACAACTCGCACACAAGTCTATCCTCAACTCGTTCTACGGATACGTCATGAGGAGAGGGTAAATCTAAAGACTGATTTTTTCAACAGCGGGTAAAATAGCCTAAACGCAGCATTTTTGTATTTTATTTCCTGTAAATATAAAGTCTAATTACTTTTAGAAGTTATCCAAAGATGTCAACAGTCCACTATATTTGCTTACCGTGACTGATGAACTTGCGTTCACAGGACATTATTTAATACTGAATACACTTGTTAAAGTCATTCAAAATCAAATCAAATCTAAACATGGATACACAATCTAAGCTAATTGACTAGTATCGTCTCTTTATCAACTATCTACTTAATCGCTATGTAGTCTAAGTTTATTTTTGATTGACCGTTTGTAATAAGGTACAAAATTTGAGGTTGTTTGCAATGGAATTTGAACGTTGTCTTGTATGATATTAACGTTTTGTTCCCACAATTTATTATTATCTCAGATTCTCAATTCAAATATGGTATAAAACAAATGAACATGTTATTTCTTCATAGTGCTCGCTGGCACAGTATGGAGATGGCGGGTATCGTATGTTACACGGGCGCCAATATCATCATGAAAGCGAGGGAGATCATTGAACAAGTTGGAAGGCCACTGGAGTTGGATACTGACGGTAAGTAATATAACAAAGACATTAAATTATTTATTTCGCAATAGACGGGACATAGCGAACAAAATCGTAATCCGATACATTTTGTCCTAGTGGGCAAAAGTCGCGCAGTCTAGTGTGGCATAGATAATACACATAAATACAGGATAGTGTGGTACAACTGCATTCGTGTCAACCAAAAGAAAATTATTTTCGAATTAAATATGCTGAATTGTGCATTATGGTATTGCTAATCTCGTATTGATAAAACGACTAAAGTACCCGTCACGAGAAGCTATAAATTATGTAAACAAACATCTTTTACTAAGTAAACATTTTATACTACGAGATAATAATAAATTGACCATATTCAATCGACATGAAATATAGACGGGTTATATGAAAGTAACAACCTATTTAATTTAGTTGGATCATATTTTAACGACGCAAAGCGCTATCGTTTGTGTTTCTTGGTACCGGAACGCGTCCGTCGCAGGGATTGTAAACAAAATACAAATTTTAAATTTGACGAGGTAAAACAATGATTACAAGAGGGACTGCAGCAGATTACTTCGGAAAATTGGAAGCGTTGTGTGGAGCATGTTATCAAGGAAGACGATAATTTTTATTCCAAAATCGATGAGATGATTGATAAAACTGTAGACAGCTTCGTGATACATGTCACTGATTCAGACACAGAAATGGAAACATCTGAATCTGACGAATAATTATTATTAAATAATATATGTTAATTAATATTTGTTACTTAATAATTTATTAAATCTTAAACAAATTCATTTTTTTTTGTCGGTCCAAATGTTGTGAACTCCTGAACACTTGTTTACAAAATTTATAGCTTCTCATGACGGTTACTTTAGACGTAACGACGGTTTAGTTTCGTTAGTACCTTACTATTGTATAATTTATAAATTAAATAATTTTCTCAGTTTTTTCAAACTATCTGACGGTTGGTAATCAAATGTTGGCGTCGGTAAAAGTGTATCGTGTCAAACTTGGCTATTATTTAAATTTGCTTTAGTATGCTAGATGGCGTCATTGAGACATTGATCACTGTTTTTCTATGACAAGTCGCCCTAAATATTCTTTTGTAGAAGTCTTGAAAATTGCCCAATAAATGCAGGATAATAAAGATGTGTGTATTTCGGCTTCGCTTTTATTTACTAGCTTCTGCCAGCGACTTCGTCCGTGTGAAATTTCGGCCTTACCGCGTCACATCCCATCGTCCACCCGCGCTATTACTTCGTTTTCCCTGAGTATTCTTTTTGACTTTTTTTCTTTCTGCTCGGCTCCTAAGGGTCGTAGCGTAATGTTACATAACCTTTCTCAAGAATTGGGTTATCTAATGCAAAAACAAAAAACGTGTGCGGTTGGAAGACCCCCGTTAGGAACGAAGTTCTTTCTCGTGTATGATTTAAAACAAAAACAATTTGTCTACAGCCGCCATTTTCGATTTACATTTTGACCTCACTACCAGCTTTAGCACCTTCGAAAACTATGAAAACGACACCCATAACGTAAAATTTGGGAATATTGACGAAAATTTTGAAATTGTTCGCAACTACCATCTTGGATTTACATTTCGACCCACTATCGGCTTTAACACCTTCGAAAACCATGAAAACGATACCCATGACGAAAAATTAGAAAATTTTCAGAGCCGCGATCTTGGATTTTGACCAAATTCATACTTTCTCTCTCTTTCCGGCATGCAGTGTACTCGGGCCGATGTGTACAATTTTATCCCACGACACTGTAATCAATTTACTCTTTCCTTTTTTTTTTCTACCTGCGTTCTCTCTGACTACTAAAAACATGTTTGCACAGGTATATGGTGCATCCTACCCTCCTCGTTCCCTGAAAACGTGACGGTATTAACAACGCATCCAAAAAAGAAGAAAATCAACGTGTCCTTCCCGAACGCGGTGCTCAACGCTATGGTCAAAGTAAGTACTGAAAAAATCATCATCTAATAAATTGGGGTTATTCCACTAATCCCCACTGACAATCCCTATCAATGGGATCTGTGAACTTTTTGAGACGGCAATGGGGGCTGGGTAACTAAAATAATAACTGTAGCTAGTCAATCACTTACAGTCTGTTCTGTGACTAAGCTAGTAATTCAGATATTTCTGAAAGTGAAAACTACCAATATTTATACTCCATGTTTGGAAAATATTACTACTCCTGGCTAAATGTACACTTTTTTTTGTAAAAGTTTTAAAATTAAATATCTTAAAAATTATATTTCCTACTCAGGATCACTTCACGAACGACCAATACTTCGAACTAGTGGATCCCGAACAGAAGAAATACGAGCAGCGGGCCGAGAACTCTATATTCTTTGAAGTGGATGGACCATACCTGGCCATGGTGCTGCCAGCGTCTAAGGAGGAGGGCAAGAGGTTAAAAAAGAGATATGCTGTGTTTAACTTCGATGGATCACTGGCAGAGTTGAAAGGTTAGTTGTTATTAATTATTAGTACCTATTGTTAATTTTATGCCAAATAGATTTAAAAAAAAAACTACTAGAAGTGCTGAGCAAAGTGGACAAAAAGTAAAATAATTTTGTTTCCGCCCGGGATCGAACCGGGGACCTTGTGCGTGTGAAGCACACGTGATAACCGCTACACTACGGAAACTTGAAGTGGAAACCTTAAATTACCAATATGTTTCAATGAATCTAGAGCAACTTTCACTTCAATGGCAGAGATTGAATGACGACATTTGGTACAATTTATTTCAAAGCATTTTTAGGGTGCCGTACCCGAAGGGTGCTAAACGGAACCCTATTACTAAGCTTCTGCTTTCCGTCCGTTTGGCTGTCAGCGGGCTGTATCTCATGAACCGTATTGGGTAGACGGTTGATTTTTTCACAGATTGTGTATTTCTTTTGCCACTATAACAACAAATAATAAAAATTATTAATAGAATTGGACTGAGCGTTAAGCCAGGTGTCCTGCGCGTGTTTTTACACAAAAACATCGCAACAAAGAGGCGTGGCCATACACATTTGTGTATGCAAACACGATAATTTGTATGAAAACAAATGTGTGGAAGCTTTTTAATAATAATTAAAGGGACCAATACAATACAATTATTGTACAAGAAATAGGGACTTGTTAGTTCAACCAGGTTTCAGATTGGCTAAAGTAGACTCATCTTTCATGGGGTACTGTTTAAAATGTTACATTAAAATTCCACAACACATACTTCAACTGAATGAGACGAAATTCAAATCTTGTATAAAACGCATACTATGCAGGCAGGCAGGCATATTATAAGTTGGGCGATTACATTGCTGATAAAAATGCTTGGCTCAATGCTGGTCCACAACTAATCGTTTAATATTTACAAATACTGTTGGAGCGGAGCTGCTGAAAATTGTAAGACCATCTTTGCATTGTATGAACTGAATCTCCTTTGTATTATATAATTGCATAGCACAGGTGTGAGCACTATGTACTAAAGAGCTACCATTTACCGGGTAATATGTCTTGCATTGACTTGAATGTGCCCTGGTGGCTGTGAGTATGTCATGCTCACTCAAATGTTTCGCTGATGGTAGCGTGTGTGTTGGATCATTTAGTTCCCTTCAAAATGGTTGAGCTGAATGGTGCTAATCCATGCGTCATGTTCGTGAACAGGCGTCGTCAGTTGGGACTGGTCATCTCTTAGCTGCCATGGCTAATTTTTATTTATTTATTTTTGCATTGCTCTTTGTTTTATCCTTCTAACGTGCACGTCTTTCTACATTGTTCTCACATGTATAATTTCAACATGAATAATGTAACCAATATTTTGTAACATTTTTTTTTTATTTAAACGAGTGTCCGTGGAGTTTCTTGCCCATTCTTCTCCATAGGTACCTACCTACTACGCTTTGGAATGGGCAACTAGCTTCATATTTCTGACTGACCGATTCCTTGACAATTGAAAAGTGCCTGTGAATGGTTTAATTGAAATAAATGCTTTGAGTTTACAAGAAACGTGTTTTTTTGTCGTTTTTGTTCGATCTTTTCTATATTTGATTTTGCCGTATTCATGAATATTCATTAACGTGAAACACTTATAATAATGTATTGCATACGTTCTATAATTCTTATTTTAATTAGCATGTCATTAGCATCCCAGTTTCAAACTACCTACTTAAATGTATAATGCAATAGCATACGAGATTTCTGTTTGGTACAGCATGCATGTAGAAGTTATTCTTATTTATGTTCCGGGGTATATAAAGCGATAGAATCAATCAAATAAAATTTCCACCAGGATTCGAAGTAAAGCGCCGTGGAGAACTACAACTCATCAAGATCTTCCAGTCATCAGTATTTGAAGCCTTTCTAAAAGGGAATGACCTAAAATCGTGCTACAGCGCAGTTGCCAAAGTAGCAGACTATTGGCTCGACGTGCTATACAGTAAAGGCAGTAACATGCCTGATTCGGAACTGTTCGAGCTTATCTCTGAAAACCGGTCCATGTCTAAGAAACTTGAGGACTATGGGGGTCAGAAGTCCACTTCAATCTCCACTGCTAAGCGACTGGCGGAGTTTCTAGGTGATCAGATGGTGAAGGATGCGGGGTTGGCGTGCAGGTAAGTGTTCATTTCGTATTTACATTGGTGACCGATCTAAATATTAATTGAAATGTTCAACGATAGGAAGTACAGGTTAACCCATAGCAAGGTATTCCGTACTGCTGAAAAACGTTAGCAGGACGACACGGTTGGCGCAGTCGTTAAGCGATTGACTGCTGCGCTGCGTGTCGCGGGTTCGATCCCCGCACGGAACAAATATTTGTATGACCTACAAGTAGTTGTTCCGGGTCTGGCTGTTTGTGTATGTGAGTTTAAGTGTTTGTGAAACGCACCCACGATACAGGAGAAATTCCTAGTGTGGGGCAAAGCTTAAAAAAAAAAAAAAGATAAGTGAAAAGCAATCGATTTAAGCGCAAATGTCGGTTTTTTTTTTAAATTCCAAACTTCGTATTCATAGTCAAACTGGTAATCTGAAAAATACTGGTATTCAGCTGCATTCGGTTAGACCGGACGCCGACCCCAACAAAGTTGGGAAAAGGCTAGGCAGATGGAGTCAAACTGAAACATATACAAATATGCACCTAGAGTACACGCACATTCTTCATTCTAGAATGAAACTGATTAAATTCCCTTTTTTCTTCAGATTCATAATATCAAAGAAGCCCGAAGGCGCTCCGGTGACAGAAAGAGCGATTCCTCTCGCCATCTTCCAATCACCAGCCGCAGTCAAACGTCACCACCTGCGACGGTGGCTCAAAGACAACAGTATCACTGAGGACATAGACATAAGAGATGTACTGGACTGGGCGTACTACATCGAGCGGCTCAGCGGAACCGTGCAGAAGATTATTACTATACCAGCTGCTATGCAGGGCGTGAGTAGAGCTAATGGTTACTGGTTAGGCATAACTGAAGACATAAATACCTACTAGGGATGTACAAGCCCTGGCGTATTATATCGATGGAGCCTTTCCTATTTTATGAGTCCCACTGTAGAGCAAAGGACTCCCCTCCGTCTTTTCATTTTCCTCTCTCTTTGCAATTAGAGCCCCCAATTGTTACCCATGATCAAACTATTTTATACCTATATCAAAATTAAAAAAAAAACACATATAAAACGCCAGAAGTACGCAGTGCACGGTTCCAATTGGTCGCTTCCTATGGAGAAGAGCCGGCAAGAAACTCCACGGTTACTCTTTTAAAAATAAATGGTTTCTAAAATGTTTTCAAATTACAGTGTTAATAGGTATGAGAGGACAGTGTAGGCCTATCAACAAGTACCAGGTACTTGGTAAAATAGAAAATGGTCCACAAGCCTACAGCCTACAACGTTCTCACATTCACAAAATCTAAAAGGAAAGAATCTATATAAAAGATAAATAAAATAAGAATAATAAGGATCTATTTAAACCAGCTGTAACAAATCTAATGTGATAAAAAAACAAATTGTAGGAATATAATGTCACAGAAACTTATTTGGGTTTATCAATTTATTTTTCATTCCTTTTCTTGGTATAATCCTTGCGGTACAGCGTTTTAAGAGTCCATAATACTTCAGCTCAAATTCACCCTTATCTCATTTGCACAATACTGCTCGCGGACCGAGTGAGGGCGAGACTGAGCGGCGGGAAGTATGCTCCGAGGCGTCGATAGTTTAGGTAATTCATTATTATGGTGAAAACAATGGTAATAAAAAAAAAACTGCTTTATCAGTGTTCAGTTATTATGCAAAGTTGTTTTATTTTTTCTGTCGAGAAAATTTTATGACGTGCAACTTAACTTTACCAAATATTTATTTCAAAATTAATGCTGCAGTATTTTCGATATAACGGAGGATCACGCTAAGCAATTTGAGGTATTATAGACTTTTAACAACGTTTTCTCCGCATCAAGTTATCTATTACATTATTAAGATGCTCAAAGACTTGTCCGACTAATTCGACGAATGAAATTGACAGTTAAGTCGACTACTTTACCAAAAATATATTTTAGCAAGTCTGTAAGCACTTAAAGCAATCCGATTTGTAGCGCATTAAAACTTTAATATACTGTTCCCTGTTCAGTTAGACAACCCAGTCCCCCGCTGCCAGTACCCCGACTGGCTGCACAAGAAGATGCTAGCTAAGACGGACAAGTTCAAGACTCAGAAGATCACCGACATGTTCAGCGTGCAGCCCAAGGAGCTGAAGACTGCTGAGGATGGAGAGGAACCGTCTACCAGTGGCGGCGGGAACATGGTGAGAGAATATTTATTATGAATATATTTTTATTCATAGTTCTACTAATATTGTAAATTTATGTGTTTGTGTGGTTGAATGTTTGTTATTCAATTACGCAAAAACGGCTAAACGGATTTGGATTAAATTTGGCACACTACTACATAGTCTATAACCTGGATTAACATATATTATACTTTTTATACCGATAGTACGTTCCCATGGGATAATTTGCGACTTCCACGCGGGCGAGGCGAACAATAGCTTTTTAAAAAAATAACTAGACCCCGTGAAATTTCGGCCCCCGACCATCGCGTTGCCTCACATCGCCCGCCCGCACTATTACTTCGTTCTGGTTTAGCGTTTTTTTTTTTTTTTTTTTTTTTTTTTTTCTATTTACTCGGCTGCTAAGGGTCGTGGCATGATGTTAACGCTTTCAACTCCACCCATTTTTCATAGAACTCATACGCCATGCCGCCATACATATTGGAAGTGAAGCGTCCGGGTAGGTTGCCGGCATTACGTTTGCGTTAAAGTTAACAATCGCGGATGGTCAACGGCTGTTTGATAATCGCCCTTTCTTTTGAGGTATCATTTACGCGGATATCTTACAAATTATTGAGATTAGGACCTACAAACCAATTTGAGAGAGAAATTTTAAATTTTAGACAATTTTAGTTAAATCAAAATTTGAATTGATATTAATTATTTTTCATGTTTAAAATGACTACCGTGATTCCTAATACAAGCGCGACTCCGTCATCTCACTTCTGTTGTTATTATTTTCAACATCGTCTCCAGCTTCATGGTTTCAAACGCTGAATTAATTCTCCCTATCAATTCTTTTCTCGTGTTTATTTCTACTCTCGTATACACCAGTTTCTTGGTCCGGCCCCACACGAAAAAGTTCAGTGGGGTCAGATCTGGTGAGCGAGCGGGCCAAGGGATGGGTCCATCTCTGGCGATCCAGCTGTCAGGAAAGCAATCGTTTAAGTGTTCTCTCACATTTAACGTCCAATGCGCTGGACAGCCGTCTTGCTGAAAGATGACTGTTCGGTCTCTTTGGAATATCGGGGCAACGGAAATAAACGCATAGAATATTACATGATAGAAAGAGGAAAATTCTAGGTGAATATAACTGTAAGTAATTTTAAAAGCGCTGTGCGACCTGAATTGCACTTTATTATGTCGTAGCAAGAGTCGCTTTTTATTTAAATGATTTTGCGGAGTGAACCATCTGTATTCATCTATGGATTAGTATATATAGCAATGAACAGCTGTTACAACATTAAAAAACTATCAACCGCCTAGCTGTTCTGATAGGCAGAAAATTAGGTTTATAGGTGGCCCTTGACGACTTAAATACATTCGTGGATTTAAATATAAACAGACCAATACTAATCTGTGTTAATAAATGGACAACCAGAAGGAAAGCCGCCAAAACGGTTGCACAGTCTCAGGCCTTGCGTTTTTCTTAGGACATTATAAGAATCCAAAAAAATATGCGTACGACTGCCAGTTGTCTGTTTATTAACCTAGCTGGCTAGTATTGTCTGTTTAGTTAAATTTATAATTATTTCAGGCCTAAATCCTAACGAATACTTACTATAAATGCGGAAGTGAGTTTGTTAGTTTGTTTGTTATGCTTTAACGGTAAAAAGGCTGAACGGATTTAGATGAAATTTGGCACACAGATAGACCATGACCTAGGCAAGCATATAGGCTACTTTTCATCCTGGATCGCAGACAAAGTCACGAATAACAGCTAGTTAACTATAAGTCCAGGTTTCGTCTCAATATTTTTCTTTCACCAATGTCCAGTAATGTCCAAGATAAACTCAGAAACTACTTTAATTATAATTTTATTCTCAATTTTTATTACTATCTTCCATCAGGACACTGAAGTGGACATAGAAGATATAGGCAACAAGAGCAGTGATAAGGACACCACAATTCGTCCGATAGTGCACACGGTCAAGCGCAAACGTGAAGAATCTCCGGCCAAGGAGGCGCAGAGTTGGCGCGAGGCGTTAGGGACACCGCCACCCTTCGGGACTACTAAGGTAAAGTAAGGCATTGACGGACATACACATTCTCTAACTGAACAGACAGCTGTGCTGCTGGGGAGTTTGTTGCGCCACTCCTTCCCAGCTAAATAGAAAGTGGTGAAGGGTGCGCGTTTTTGGGGGACTGTCTTATGTAATTGACGCTCGAAAAGTGGGAGAGTGACCAGTCCGGAGACGAGCTCTACAGGGCCGTACGGGGTGGAGTTCGGCCCTTCCCCTAAGGGGGAACCGACTTAAACACTAATGTTAGCATAATTAGGAAAAACGAAAAAAAATTCTCAGCCTACTTTGAATTTTCAATTTCAAGGTGCGAAAAGAATTAGCTCAAGATGAAGATGGTCATAAATCTATGCATTCCTTACTAGCCCACCATGATATCGTGTTACCCAGTAACTGGGTTGTGGAGGTCAGATAGGCAGTCGCTTCATGTAAAATACTGGTATTCAGCTGTATCCGGTTAGACTGAGACTCGACCCCAACATAGTTGGGAGAAGGCTCAGCAGATGAATTGATATTATTAGCCCCACGTTAAGCGCCATATATTTTGGAAGATTATCTCGGGAAAAACCACCTTTTTCCGTAAAAAAGTATATTTGGGTGTAAAATAATAACAATTTAAGTTTTAACACATAAAAACATTGGGATCGAAAATATTGCTTTTGCCGATACAGGGTCGTTAATCATTGAGGAGTTCTCCTGGTACTTAACGATCACCTCCGCTTCTCCATATGCACATACATATACATATTAAAGTAATAGAATCGCAACCCGTGAAATACTTATTATTGAGTAATTCCGGCGGCCATTTGTGGTCTTCATCATCAGTTCCACTTCACCAAATGGTGTTTTCCAAGAGCAACTGCACGAGTTACTATAAAATTAAGAAGAATCATCGAAATTGGTTGGCGTGATATTGAGTTATTTGTCCATTTGTCGCGCACATACTTAATGCAAATTTGAGATTTATATGGTTTTCTCATGGATGCCACTGTCAGAACTGGACCAAATTAAAATGAGACCACACGGGAAGCACCAGCTTTCAAATAAAAAAAGAATCATCAAAATCGGTTCATCCAGTCGAATGTTCTGAGGTAACAAACATAAAAAAAACAAAGTTCAATGGACCATTTTCTTCATTCTTCAAGCAGTTGATTGAAAGATGCCTGTGCTTTTGCACTTGGCGCCATTTTGTTTTGTCAATTGACATCCAAGCAGGCTATAAAAAGTTGAAGGCGGTCCTAGTCCACTTTTATTGATTGATATATCCAAGTGCGTTTTGTTCAGTGTTGCCACGATCAAAAAAACGTCCTAGTAGTCAGCAAATCTACTATGTCCAAGCATACAGCTTGGGAAATAAGTAAAAGAATTTAAACAAATAGTTAAAAATGCTGCTTGTGGGTGACTGAAAACCTATTAGCACTTCGGCAAAGTAGTGCCATCATCATAGATCTGTATTACTTAAGTAAAATAGTTAATTCCAAATGTCACCTCGTCAGATTCTTTTAAGTCGACCTGAACTTGATTGTGTGTCATTAATGTTCACTGTGATCTTATGTGCATATTTAACAGATCCATAAATAAAAATAATATTTTATTTTACCAGGCTGAGCGGAAGCACTGGATATTGTTCCAAAAGAAGAAATGGCTGTGGCAAATGGAACAGCGTGGTTTTCGCAACCGCAGTAAAAAAGGTGTTATACCTTTAAATCTTACTCGTATAAAGTTTCGGTATAACTATTTTCTTAATGTCCTTCGGCAAACTTCGTTTTTCGTCAGTCGATTGCCCTTTGCACTTGGTGTAGAGCGGACGCTGTCAATCGATTTGGAAGAATATAGAGTTGTAATGTAAATTTATTTAAGAAATGGGAGGAAAGCTGCTAAAGTCGCATGAAAATAGTTTTACAGCACTATATAGTTCGCACGGAAATCAAAACAACAATAAAGTACTTAGTTCTGAATTCATATTATTATACACGATAAATCTGATAATTGACGGACATGGAAATTAACATTCGTTTGTATTCTGAAATGCGCTGATTCCCGAGGGACATTAGGAAAATAGTCAGACTGTACATCTGTGTTACTGTCTCTTTTTAGCACCTAAAATTATATAGCGTTATCTCACTCTAACACACGAACACATTACTTTTATATTTTTTTAATTTAATTTAAAGGTTTATTGAAAGTGTGACATTGTAGTGAATATTTTAATTTATTGCTAATTTTAAAGATTTTTCAATGTTAAATGTGTGTGGACTAATCAAAAAGTCTTTAAATAAATGAATATGAATTAAAAAATAGAAAGCTTGACTAAATAATTCGTTTGTTAGGTAAACTGGATAAGGAGATGATGCCGCTACCCAAGACTGGCCCAGCGACCACTCTAGGCGGATTTATCAGGAGATCTCAACGCACCTTGCTTAACACACCCTGGCAGATTATACAGGTAAGATAAAAAAAAATGTAAATAATTTTAATGAGATAAGGATTCTTTTTTATAAGTTATGGTTGGTCTAGTGTTCGCATGCGCTAATGCTGAGCATGAGGTCCTGAGTTCGATTCTCGGGTCGGGAAAAGTGTTATTGGGTTTTTATCTAGAATTTCTCAGTAGCAGCCCGGAGTCAGGATTTATGCCCAGTTGATGGTAATAGGCTCATCGCCAGTTACATGGGACTTAAACATAACTGGCGAAATGTGGCTGTACTATAGTTAGGTACAGTATGACTATTTTCTTAATGTCCCTCGGCAAACTTCGTGTTTCGTCAGTCGTCGGATTTCTATCAGTTACCTGTTGCACTTGGTGCAGACCGGACACTCTCAATCGACTTGGAAGTATATAGAGTTGTTAATACTCTTTTAACTTCATTTAGTTTATTTAAAAAATGGGAGGAAAGCTGTTAAAGTCGCAAGCACGAAAATAGTTTTACAGCTCTATATAGTTCACACGGAAATCAAATCAAAACTATACACGATAAATCTAATCATTGATAGACATGGAAATTAGCATTCGTTTGTTTCCGGAAATGCGTTGATACCCGAGGGACATTAAGAAAATAGTCAAGAGTGTGAAAGTGAAAACTTCTTTAGGCGCGTTGGGCATTTTTGAGATGGGACTAAACCATTGATTTCGCGACACCGTTACCTTTAAAAAGACATCAACGCGCGACATCATTCACTTCTGTTGGCACTCACGGATTCCCACTGTTTTTTTTTTCTCCAATTTTGTTTTATATAAGCCTATAAGAGGTATGAAGAACAGGGTGTAAAGTTCCTCATCCCCCTTAGAAAAGGCAAGATCCTCCGACCAGACGTGTATCGGGTCTGTTGGGCTACTGCCCGACGATTGGTGTCGGGCCGTTGTATGTATGCAGGATGCAGGATTTTTGTGTCACGTCAGTGTGATGAGTAGTTCACTTGTTGTGAAGTAGTTGCCGGCACAAATCTAAGAGATGCATTATAATTTTATTTTTCCTCTCACAAAGGTAGCCGAAACAGCGGAAGCAGGCCTATTCAAAGTGTGGGCTTTAGTCGGCTCTGAACTGCACCAGATCAAGCTATCAGTACCGCGCATCTTCTACGTGAACCAGCGAGTGTGTCGCGCCAGTGACAGCGGCCAGTACTGGCGCAAGTGCAGCCGCATACTGCCGCGCGCGCATCCCGTGCTGCATCTGTACCAATACACGGTGCCCGAGAACTTGTATAGGGAGCACCAGGAGTTAGTATTTTCTTTCAAAGTTTGGTTAGTCCTTATACAGGATCAAATTGAACTAGCTAGCGAATCTGCGCAGACGTGATAGGTATCGATATTAGGAATGTTACGGAAGTCGTTTTACCAGAACCGGAATGGGAGGTTTTAAATTTGATTGATCTGAATCGGAACCGGAACCGAAGGTGGAAGTACAAGAAATATGTCTTAAGGGTAGGCTTAATGAAACAATAGAAATATAATTCAGTCTCTTTAATCAGTCAAATATTAGCGATAACATCCACAAACAAAACAATCAACTGAGACTGAGCGTGAGCGTGTATAAAATAAACAAACATTACCCTGGCGACGAGTTAAAACTTGTTTGTACGCGCCCTAGTCACGTGCATCGCTGCGGTTTTGAACTTCGGTATAACTCCGATTCAAAATGATCGGAATCGGAGGTGTAAAATTAACCGAAAGTTCGACCTTGCGGAATCGGAACCGAAGCTCAAAGAAATTAATTCGATGAGTTTTCTTTGGAGACTCCGACTGCAGGTAATAAAACACCAGTTTAGAAAATCGTTTGTTTTTTGTGTAAGCTTCACAGACGTTATGAGTATCAATATACTAAACCCGATAAAACAAAAAAAAAAAAACGGAATTCCCAAGTCGTTTTTTCAAGTAACTACCAGCGGTCGCTGACCCTAAAAAAAAACCATCAAGGCTTTTAATTTGTTGTGTTTAGATATCGATTTCCTTCACGCCTGCGGAGTTTCACTAGCTAATTTAATTTGACCATTTATACTTCAATCTTGATGGGCAGCCAAAAGCCTAAAAATCGCACAAAATATTCAACTGCAACACAACGAAAATTCTAGTCAAATTCGCAAAAATACTAATACCATCTGGTGAAGATGGATACAGATGGTTCACTCCGCATTTTAGATATGAAGCTACAAGTACGTGGCGGGTCCGTCTTGTCGGGCCAATTCAGTGAGTGTAACGTAGTCAGAAGATATAAGAGTTACGCGATAGAAAGAGAGGCAACTTTTAGGTGAATATGACTGTAGGTAATTAGCGCTGTGCGATCTGAATTGCACTTTATTGTGTCGTAGCAAGAGTAGCTTTTTATTTAAATGATTTTGCGGAGTGAACCATCTGTATCCATCTGTGGTTAAACTAAATTAAATTTATTTATAATATCACTAAAATAGAGCTCTTAATACTTAACTAAAATGAAAAAAAAAAACAACAATGTGTAACATATTTAGCATGTTTTTTTTCTGGATAAGCTAATATTCTGTTTACTTTCACAGAGAACTAACATCTGAACTATGCGCCCCAGAAATCGAAGGAATATACGAAACACAAATGACTCTAGAATTCAGAGTGTTGGTCCAACTCGGCTGTATATGCACTGTTGATCCGACGGAAGCCAGAAAGTAGGGAAATAAACCTTATTTCTTACTCAATAAAGATTAATATAGAATATTAGAAGATGGTTATAATATCGTATTTTTCAGGATGATTCAATTTGGCTCGACTAACATGGATTCGTTTTCACTAAGTCAACTTCAGTTCAAAAGCGTGGCTCTTCAACCATATTTGAAAAAGCAGGTAATAAAAAAATAACGTTTCTTATATAATTAGTGAAAGTAGAAAAATCATTTCTAGAAATCGTGTGGTTACTTCTTTGTCGCCTTAAAACAACCATAACAAAGATGAGCGTACTCTTAGCAACTGGATTATGTCTTCTTTTATATATTTTACTTTCCTGTTTTAACTCATTGTCCGTAGGATGGCGTCGCCCCAGTAAAACACATCTACCTCTACCAACATTCAGCTCTAAATTCTTCGCGCAGCATGTGGGCCTTAATACTGCCGCCGGTGAAGAGAGCCTACATATACGTGCTGGACACAGTCAGGACCAACCAAGTGCCCAACATGAACACGCTCTACCTAGCCGAGAGAACTGCCAAGTAAGTGACCGACATATACCTGTACAATTGTACATGTGGGCTCTCATACTACCGATGGTAAAATTAGCGTACATGTTCTTGTTGGGCACCGTCAGAACTAACCAAGTGCCCAACATGAGCACGATCTACCTAGCTGAGAGGACTGCCAGTAAGTTCGTACGGCGTATCAGCAGATTATTGCTGGGTAGGGTTGGCATAAAACAAACAAGTTGTTTTAAAACACGTATTTTAAACAGTGTTTTTTATTAAGTGTTTAAAAACACATTTTAAAACAAGTTTAAAATAATGTTTTAAAGATTAAGAAAAAAAAATCATGGTTTTAAATCGAGAATGAATGGAAATAAATGAAAAGTTATAAATTTTTAGGACTTTAAATAGCTTGAAAAGAAATTAAAAAGGTTAGATAGTTTTGTACACTTCGTCGCCGGTCGAAATGAAGTATAATTCCCCGCAACTAACTATATTGGGGATTCCCCTTATTTGAATGCAGTCCATCCTACCTATGTATCTATATTTTTTTGTCGAAAAGAGGTAATCCCCGCAAAAATTTTAGGGACTTCCCCATATTTAAATATAGTTTTAGGTAAAGTACATCTGAGAACGAAAATCGGAATTCGCAATTCTGAACATAGAGTGTAGTTACATACCTACTTTGATTGATTACAAAAAAAAAGTAAGTATGTTCACAGATTAGATAGTTTATTAGTTAGTACCCAATAACTAACTATAACTAGTATTAAGTTGTTGTGATTATTATGTTCTTCTGATGGTTTTTTTGTAAATCCTCAGGTAAATTTTAAAATTGTCTTGAAATGAATTATATTAGGCCTGATCGATTTTTGTTGATAGTAAATTTGATAAATCGGTAAATGAAAAAACAAACCCTTGTTTAAAATATTTTGAACGGTTTGTTTTATAAAATTAAAAAAATACTTTTTTTTCCAACCCTGCAGCTGTGGTAATTCCTTCCGGTCAATGACTGTCGAAATTTCTCGCCTTTTTTGGAAGGACGGTGTGGAAGTAGAATGTTGTCCGCTCTGGGTGAGCTAACTGCACGCAACGGTCATATCGCATCTAGACCGTAAGGTAGTTGGGGATGAAAAGTTGAAAGGGTCTAAAATAACCTTTGAAGATATACCCAACCGAAAAAGCAACTGTTACTGCCTTGGGGTTTCAACCATAACACATTGCTAACTTAAATAGTCATAATACATGAACTTTGTCTACAGGATCAACCTAGGTACTGAAGAGTCTTCCCTCCCCGGCGCAGAGCTGACATGGGAAGTAGTGATCGAAACAGAAGCGCGCGCAGTCAGTCGTCACCTGCAACGTGCGCTGCAACGTTACAAGGATGAACGTTGCGGGCCCACGTTACTGGCAGTGCAAGCTACGCTGTCTCCGCATTTGTTAATGCAGCTTATGCCAGGTATGATTATTCTTTTGTGTTACAGAGTGATGCCTGTTACGCGCATTGCAATTTTACGTAACATTATGAATAGTGTCTGAGTTTTGAGCTCTTTCGCAAAATATGATAAAATAATTACTTGCAGGTCTCATGATTTGAACAATAAAAACGAGCGAGCTAACTGCAACACAATCTGTCAAAAATACAGTCAATTTACCAACATTTTTGACAACTTTTACAGATTGCGATTTGAATGTGAACATTTTTTAAGTACGAGAATTGGCCTACTAACAAGATTTCAAAATTAAAGGGGTGGGGCCTCGCCAGGGTTCTGATGCCCAAATCGCATCGCGCGTATTCATTGGGCAAATCAAATAGCGCGCACTTCCCCGGTTTCCTGTAATACTCTTCCGTCCCTTTTCACGACATCCCCCCACAGATTGCAGGGAAGCGAGAGAAAAGATATTACACATTAATAAAAAAATATATTTTGCATAGAAGTTTAGAAACTGCTATAAGGGACTAAGCACACTGCCGAAGGTACCGGACCGAAGTTCTGCGGCTGATTTTACGTTCCGACGTATTAAGCTGATATGACACACCTTAAGTGCGAAAATTACGCGACTGAAATTCGGTTGCTCAACGTTGTTTGAATTCAATGTCTCGAGCGCTGCCGTGGTGTCGTGTCGTGTAGTCTAAAAAAATTGATAATTTTACAATAATAGCGATTGCAGAGGCTTTAAAAGAGGACAAATATAAAAATGAATTTTGGGTGCAGCCATTGAATTCTACAAGACTACAAGATGACAAGTTTGAACGTTCGAACCGAACCGAACTCCCGTTGCGTATAATATATTTCTCTTCTGCTAGTAATTGAAATAATATTGCAGGCGCAAGGCTGAAGTTCGGTCGCGTATCTTTGATATAGTGTGCTTAGGCACTAAGATTTTACAGCTGTAAGTTTCTAGCTTTCATTCTAATTATGTTAATAATTGTTTAATACTGACTGCTGCCCGTGGCTTCGCCCGCGTGGACCCTAATTCTTTTCCTAAAATAAAAGTAGCCTAAGTTACTCCTTATAACGTCAGCTATCTTCCAGTGAAAGTCCCGCCAAAATAGAACCAGCCGTTTCGGAGATTAGCCGGAACAAACAGACTCATTTTTTAAAATTGTGTTTTCGTTGTATGTCCCGTATATACTCTCATATGCATTTAGTAAAAAGCTGTTATTTTGACATTACAGACAGACACTTAAATTTTATTTATTTGTATAGAGTATAGATGAAAAATAATTAAAAGCCGGTTTCTGAATTCAGAACTTGTCAAATTCTACTTTAGTATTACGTAAGGTGCAAGCCCGCGACATTCAATTTTGTTATTGAAAAATCGTAAAATATTTTGTAATTTCGCGAGCTATATCGAAGTAGTCACCTTACGTATTGTTAGAGTTTTGACAACTTCTCAACTTCAGAAACTGGCTGCGAAACTTTGAAAGCTATTTTCTTCAGCAAAGTCGGCAAACTTTTATCCTACGTTTTATCTTATAGGCTTATCAGACTTCCCGCTGGTGCCGATCCACGTTCGGGATGTAGAAACTTTGTATAGCTCGCTGGAGTGGCAACGTATCGGTGCCAGGGCTATAGTGAGGCATTATCTTGGACTGGATGCTGTGCTGCAACTCACTATTGAACAGTGCAGGTCAGTTTTCTTTATGTTTCCCTATCGATTTAACCTAAATATATTGTATATTATTATTTTAAAAAATATTGTACAAATACAATATTTTTTATAAAAATATTGTATTTGCTATTGCTACATTTTTGCACTTTAACTCGTTCTAGTTAAAATTTTACGAATCGATTATTATTAGGTTAGTGTATTGTAAATATATGCAGTGGTTGGGTTTCATGATGAAGAGAGAAATGCACAATTTGTTTGTTATGAAACTTATTTCAGAATTGGTCTCGCAGTAAAATTCATTCATATTGATTTATTTAGCACAGGCAAAAATCACACAAAATAATTAATTGCAGATAAAAAATAAAAATCAAATAAAAAGTGTAAAGTACGATGTAAGAAATTAGCAAGGGAGTGTGCTTCACGGCTGTGCCAAAAAGGCCCAGTGGATGACTACTTGCACCTCCTGAACACAGTATAAATAAGTAACAGTATTACGTCTTCATAGAACACTGCCGAAACGACGCGCTTCGAAATATCAGTGTAAACCAGTACGCAACAGTCTCGAGTGCGCGGCAGTTACTCACGGACGCGGAAAGTTTATCTACCGAGCGGCCGTAAGTAATTATTTCAAGGTTACTGCCGAGACGTAATACTGTTACTTTGTTATACTGTGCCCTGGAGGGATAATAGAGATTTTTGAAGTGAAAACTTCTTTTGGCGCGTTGGGCATTTTTGAGATGGGACTAAACCATTGATTTCGCGATACTGTGATGACACCAGCTTTTGACCATTAAAACGACATCAACGCGTTGATTACCGCGATGCGTGGAGCAAAAGACATCAATGCGTTGATTACCGCGGTGCGTGGAGTAAAAGTCGGCACTCCTGGAGTGCCACTGTTTTTTTATTACACCACTAAAAAGATTCTCCTCACAGGTACTTCCACGTGCCTCTCGGCAACATGCCCGCAGACCCGACACTGTTCGGCGCTGACTTGTTCTACGCGCGACACCTTATCAAACATAACTTTGTACTGTGGTGCTCTAATAGAGACCGACCCGATCTTGGCGGCAGAGAGACTGATGATAACAGGTAACTTTACCATGTATTTACTATATTTCATTTTATGAGTTTTCGGCCTTATTACAAAACATGTTTTTCTTTCCATATTATTTAAACCATTAACCAAATTCTGACTGTATTTTTAATAAGAACATAACTGTGATCGAAATACAGTTCTTTATACAAAACTGACATTTTAGTCCGGTACTTTATTTTTTTATTTCTTTAGGTAGGGTATCTCGTATTTGACCTCTGAGATCATGACTACTTGACCGGGCTTTCCTGTGGGTGCCTTAAGCTACTACACTTAAAATCTCCAGCCAGGGGAGTCCAGTACTAAGTTGTCAGTTTTGTATTAAGATCTTTATCGTAGTCAAAATCATGTTCGAAATGCAAATACTAACTCGAAGCTTTGGGCTTGGACTAAAGTCTCTCACTCGTTTTGTAATAAAACGGTTTAAGTCTTTGGATCTATCGTCGCATTTGCGAATTATTCAATATGTACTGATAGAGAATCACTGAAGCAGTCCTCCATCTGAATACATAGATGCCCGAAAGAAAATTCAATCTATGTTATTAATTGTCTCTTCATGTGTGAAACATGATCCTCAAACAGTCAATGCCAAAAAAAAACCTCTAATTTACTTATTTTTTTGACGTTGATTGTCGTTTATATAAGATTGCGATTGATTTTAATTTTTGAATTGTTCTTTGTTTTGTCTTTTTATTACGGACGCTTTTAATGTGCACGTCTTTATAAATTGTTCTCACACGTATAATTTCAACATGAATGATGTAACAAATATTTTGTAACAATATTTTTATTTAAAAGAGTGTCCGTGGAGTTTCTTGCCCACTCTTCTCCATAGGTACCTACCTACTACGCTTTGGAATGGGCAACTAGCTTCATATTTCTGACTGACCGATTCCTTGATTCAAAAGTGCCTGTAAATGGTTTAATTGAAATAAATGCTTTGAGTTTGAGTTTGCGACTGGAAACAGAAGGCCAATTCTCGTACTAAGGCCAAAACGTGATTTAATAGTTACTTAAGTACTAACTAATACCGATTCTCGTATTAGAAGGCCAATTTTAGTACGAGAATTCAAAGTCAATTGGCCTTCTGTTCCCCTACTGAGCTAAGGTTAATCCCTATTTTCGTCTCACTACAGATTAGTAAGCGAAGTAGAAGAGCTATCCGGCTGCACGCACAACGCGAGCGCCGCATACGGTACCGTGTGTGTAGAGCTAGAGACTGACGCCCTGGCCGTGTGTGCGCTACTGCAAGCTCACAGCATCCTGCAGGTAGAGGGCACCAGTGTCGCCACCTCCTTCGGAGCTCAACACGCTAACATACAGGACGCTATGGCTAATGCTGGTGAGTGTACACTAAAGCGTCTTTTTTAGCTCGTTGTTTGGAGCCAAACTTGAGCTCCTTAAGTTCTGAGTTGAGCTACACGATTACTGACAAATGCGTGCACTAACTGGACAGGTCCACTCAAATCTGTGTGGCTCTTTTCTAATAATACCATCTCTGACACTAATCTACATGGTCCTCATATGGCCTGACCAAGATAATGTCTGGACTTTAAAAGAGACTGTGGCCTCTTGGGTTTGTTTTGGTGTTTCGTCTCAGGGTAGTCATATAGGAAACATCGACCTCATCTAGTTGGAAAACAATTTATTTTTGACGTGTAGATGTGTTTTTTGAACCAATTTACAGAAATAAAAATCGTGTATTAGTATGAACCTATCTATTTTGTGTTGGTACCGCGTATTAGCGAAGCCTATTAATAATAATCATGGCTATTTAATTCCTTGCCAGGTTCCAACGCATCGATGACGTACGACGAAACAGCTCAATGCAGTGCTGCGTTCAAGATACTGCGGACTATGATCGCGTCGTGGCTACGTGACGTCACACAGTTCAAGAATGTTTTTGCAGACTTCCAGATCTCACACTTTTATAGGTTCATTTTTTTTTTCTAGCAACTTTGGAAACGAAAATGCGAATTTTCGTTCATTTGCAGGATGCCCGTAAAAATCAGCCATTTTAATGGCAACAGATTTTTTGTCCAGACAGCTGTCCGGGCAATAAATATTTCTCGGAATATGGAATTTAGTTTTCTTTAGTAAATTGTTGGCTTATTTTAATCATGAAATCCTCTACAGATGGCTAAAAACCTCATCCTCCCTACTCTACGACCCTGCCCTCCGACGTACACTATATAACCTGATGAAGAAGCTGTTCCTCATGCTGGTGGCGGAGTTCAAGCGGCTCGGCTCGCAAATAGTGTTCGCGGACTTCAACAAGATCCTGCTGTGTACTAAGAAGAATACTGTCATGGATGGCATCGGTGAGACTTAGGCCATGTGCTAACGATATATACGCTTACTGGTCGACAGCTTACTGGCGCTTATAGACAACTAGCTGCGTCCCACGGTTTCCCCCGCATAAATCTCGTTCCCGTGAGAATATCGGGATAAAAAGTATCCTATGTCCTAATCATCATTTCATCCAAATCTATTCAGCCGTTTTAGCGTGTAAGCGTAACAAACTCAATTTCGCATTTATAATACTAAAGTTATGCTGTGTCCACACCTGCGTCACATTAGCGGCTTTATAAATATAATCCAAGATGGCTCTCCATTATTTCGACAGAGCGTCTAACGCAGTCCGAATTATCGCGACGATAACCGATAATGGTTGGTCACATCTGCATGTATCGTATCATTGTGCAAAGCTTTGTCACGATAGACGCAGATGCGGCTTCAGGATTAGGATAATACACATGTGCAACCAACGACTTTGTTCGATCCGACTTTCGAGACAAAGTTGAAATGTGTCATATTCATATGCTGCCGAGTTTCCCACGAGAGTTCCTCGACGATAAAGATTGAAAGTTGAGACGCTATTACTTCGAGCTACGCGGTTATTTTTATCCACTGCTGAGCTGGTTCTCATCTCCCTTCGTCTTCTTTTCGTGTGGTTAGTGACTAACCTGGTGTCAGAGTTTTAAAGCCGCCTGGCGTGCCGTCGAGAAATATCTCTCAGGCATGCCAGTTTCCTCGCGATGTTTTCCTTCACCGTTTTTGAAGCAAGTGATAATTATACAATACGTACATGAATCCGATGAGTCAGCGAGACCTATGACTTGGTAGTCCGACGGTCACACCACTAGGCTATCACTGCTATCCTTTTATCCTTCGTAAGTATAAAGCCGGATGAAAAAGAATCACCAGGGAGATAAATTCCATCGTCTGGAAGGATTTCTTCCTGATTCTTATGCTTAGGAGTAAATGCAGCTCACTTCGCTTTTCTGCCCATAAACAGCACAACTTGTTTGTGGTAACTTGTGTTAAAATACCTTCTATTTTACCTTGTGCAGGTTACGTCGAGTTCGTGGTACAAAGCATCCGCAACAAGGAGCTGTTCCACGGCGTGGACATCCGGTACAAGCAGTGCTGGTCGTACTTGCTGTGGCTGGACGAGGCCAACCACGCCGGAGTGCAGGTATATCGCTTGTACAGGGAGTTCCCTTTGGAATTAAATAAATTTATCAATCATTGTATAAAAACTAGCTTCCGTCAGCGTGATATCTTTATAAATTATAGCATACGTTACTCAGTGATAGTATAGCATTCTACTGGTGAAAGAATTTTTTAAATCAGTCCAGTAGGTTTTGAGTTTATTCATTACAAACAAAAATACAAATCTTTCCCTTAATAATATTAGTGTAGATAAAAAAAAAACAATGGCACTCCGTGAGTGCCGACAGAAGTGAAAACTTGAACAATTTTATTGTGTAGGAGTGTCGCGCGTTGATGTCTTTTTAAAGCTGGTGTCGGTAACAGTGTCGCGAAATCGATGGTTTAGAGTCCCATTTCAAAAGTGCCCAACGCGCCTAAAGAAGTTTTCGCTTCAAAATTATTTTACAGTGAAAAACACATAATAATTATAATATCTAAAAAGCGAAAGTATCTTACTCTTCGTCAATGTATTTATTAATTTATAAAGTCTAACCAACTAAATACATACGCAGCATTGACCCACAAACTTTGTCGTATTATAATTTTATTGCGATTTTATATAATTTTATAATCAATTAACTTTTTTTTCTGGAAACAGGGCAAGCTACCGGAAGGTTTAACAGAGGTTGGTTCATCGCAGCTGCCTGCAGCTAGCGAAGAAAGTGGCGACGATGAGGTAAAACACGTTTATTTTATTGCTATGAATAACCTGCCTTAAATGGCACTCAAAGTGAAGACTTTGAGTGCTTCATGAAAATCGTTGGAGCCGTTTCCGAGATTCAGATTATATATATATATACATATATACAAGAATTGCTCGTTTAAAGGTATTAGATAGCTTCAATATTACGTTACTTCCAGGAGGGTTCAATAACAATGCAGTGGAACCTGTCGAAGTTCCTGCCGGCGTCGGTGCGCGAGCCCTTCGCGGAGGCCGTGGCCGGCTTCCTCAGCGCGGCGTACGCGCAGCCGCACGACCTGCCCGCCTTGATACGTGGGGAGATCTCGCAGAAGTTATTCCAGTATGTTTCAGTTTTATTAAGTTACTAGCTGCGCCCCGCGGTTTCACCCGAATAAGTCTCGATCCCGTGCGAATAAAAGGAAAAAAAGTATCCAGGTCATGGTCTACCCACGTGCCAAATTTAATCCAAATCTGTTCAACCGTTTTATCGTAACAAACAAACAAACTCACTTTTGCTTTTGTATTAGTTCGGGTTGATACAAGAGCCGAAGAAGTTCGGTCCAGCTTTTAGCGAATCTTCGGTGGACGTCGCTTTAGACTCGTGCAATTTTTGCAAAACTAAACTCTGTTATATATAGCAACCAATTTTTTTAACTTTTTAAAAAAAAATTATTACTAAAGACAGTTCAGTCAGTTGAGTGATGAGAAGTGTCTCCCAGTATGATAAATAATAATAAATAAATTTATTTCACTCTCAAAAGTACAATAAAAACTAAATCTATAAAGTACAATTAAAATTGAAGGTGTTTGATGGTTGTCCGTTGTAATGCAGTAAAGTATACCAACTCCCAAACTAAGTCAAGCTTGTATTTTGGAAGTTAGTGGTTCTACAGATGCAGGACTTATAGAACCCTGTAGATGATATTATTTAGTTACATTTTCAGCCTTACGTACAAGACCTAAAGTTGAGTTTAAATAAAATTATTATTTGTATTCAGTTTGTCAATTTACTAAGCCAACCACATTACTTACTCTTCCACCACAGAGTGACAGAGAAGATAAACACACGTTACCCGTCGCTCCGGCCGTCCGACATCGCACAGCAGCCCGGACTGAAGCCGGACGCGTTCTCCGGCGACAGCAAGCCCGCGCTACTGTACGTCAACGCAGTCTGCAAAGTGTTCTCACTTGATCCTTCACTAGATGATGAGGTTCGTACTATATATTAAGTTATTATAATAAATAAACACGCGTCACTCGTCGCTCCGGTCGTCTGACATTGGACAGCAACCCGCACTGAAGCAGGACGCTGTCTCTGGCGACTGCAAGCCCGCCCTACTGCACGTTAACGCAGTCTGCAAAGTGTTATTTATATATAAAATATACTTTATTGTACACGAGAAAATACACTCGAGAGCAATGAATCCGGGTCACTTAAAGAATCCTAAAAATCTCGGAAACTAAAAATGCTAGGTTAATGCAATAAATTGTATTTAATAGACAATGTAATACTCCTTAAATGAAGGTATTAAAACTTCTTAGTTATTGTAAAGTTATATCATAAAAAAATCAAATTTGAAAAAGGGCCACTTTCGAAGATGGAACTACGAAATTACAGCATTTGGTTTTGCTTTTGTTTGTAATCTGTCATTTATGTGGGTACATAAACCATGTTGATAGTGCTCTATATTCATTATTCAAGCTGAAATTATGTCGCTTGCGCCTGAAGAATGCACCAGAATACTTACAATGCTGGAAACCGGCCGGAGTCAGCGCGATACAGCCAGGACTGTCGGTGTGTCGCTGTCAACAGTACAAAGAGTTCTCCGACGTTACGAAGAAACTGGTTCTAACCTACGCAGACCAGGAACGGGCAGAACCAGGTGTACCACAGCACGAGAAGACCGATACTTGGTGAACACCATGCTTCGAAATCCCTTTCTCACAGGAACTGAACTCACAAATCAGTTTCGACGCCTCGGAGGAAGTAACCCAAGTGCATGGACAGTAAGACGTCGGCTTGCTGAATCTAACTTAAAACCCCTTAGACCTGCAAACGGCCCTAAACTGGAGCGTGGGCATCGTATTTCAAGACTAAGATATGCCCAGAGCCACGTAAATTGGAGTATTGAAGATTGGTCAAAAGTTATGTTCTCCGACGAATCAAAATGTATGCTCTACAAGCACGATGGAAGACACAGAGTGTATCGAAGACCAGGGGAAAGATTCAAGCAAGCATGCATCGAAGAAAAAGTAGCCTACGGTGGTGGGTCTGTACTTGTGTGGGCCGGAGTTTCTTCTGAAAGTCGCACAGAGCTGGTGATCATAGAAAACGGCTCTTTAACTAGCGTAAGATATGTGGAAGAAATCCTCAATGATCACGTTGGTCCATTTATGGTCAATTTAGGTGAGGATGCTATATTTATGCATGACAATGCCCGACCTCATACAGGTAGGATTGTGAATGACTACCTTCAAGAGATGAAAATTACTAGTATGGAGTGGCCAGCGCGCAGCCCGGATATCAACCCGATCGAGCATGCTTGGGACGAGCTAGGCAGATGCGTAAAACAACGAAACCCTCCCCCAATCACGCTTCGTGAGCTCAAAATTGCTCTCACAGAGGAATGGGAGAATATTCCCCAAAATCGTATAAGGAACTTGGTGTACAGCATGCCAAACCGCGTAAACGCAGTAATGGAAGCACGAGGAGGCAATACGAAGTATTAAAATTCAAGAAAATCGTAATAAAGTTCAAAAATTTCATGTTTCCTATTTTTGTTTTAAGGAGAGATCAGCAGTTTTTTTCTTTATGTAATTTTGTGTTAATAAAATGTATGGTGACTCATATTTTTTTACTTTCATTTAAGGAGTATTACATTGTCTATTAAATACAATTTATTGCATTCATTTTTAGTTTCCGAGATTTTTAACATTCTTTAAGTGACCCGGATTCATTGCTCTCGAGTGTATGTACCAAAAAACAAAATTTAACTCCCACTTGATCTTTCACTAGATAACGAGGTTTGTACTACATCTTGTGTAAGTATCAATCCTACCCAACACATTCATTCCACCTGCTGAAAATCTCCCAGGAAGTCTTCAAACGGACTCCGGACCCAGGTTGAATAGAATAGAATAGAATTTTATTTTGCAAATATGGGTAATACATAATAGTTCTTAAGATTACATTTAGCTCAGCCACATTTTACCAATCGGCATGCCAAAACCTGCCAGGAAAACCTGCTCAGGTGGAGTAAAGATAACTCCGCTCTGGAGTGTAAATGTGGTGCTATTCCACTTAAAATCCTGTCCTCCGTGTCCTAATGTCTGCACTTTGCAGGAACTGATGGACCTTACTGAAGGCACCAAACATGTAGCCAAATTCTGCGCCAACTCAATTTAGATTGCCATCGAAACCACATATTAGTACAGATGGTTCACTCGCAAAATCATTTAAATAAAAAGCGACTCTTACTACCATGTTGTTACATTGTAAAACATTTTAAAAGAGTAACGGTGGAGTTTCTTGCCCATTCTTCTCCATAAGAAAACTACCTTTTGGAAGGGGGACTAGAATCAATTATATTATTCTGTAAATTTTGACGTTCAAAAGTGCCATACATGGGCCTATTAGAAATAAATGTTTTGACTTTGACTTTGACATGGGCGCCAGGAGCGGGGTGCAAGCGGGTGCACTTGCACCTCCCTGGTTTCAACATAAAATTGTGTAAAAACATTCAGAACTAAAGTAATATGCGAAAACACCTAACACAATAATAGAGAACTTAACCTATTCGAGGTGAGATCCTAAAATTTTGACTTTGCTTCGCTCGCTCTTGCATACTACTTTATCTTGATTCTTATGCTTCTTGGTATAAATCGACACAGCTAGTCCTATTTCTGTATGAATGGACAAAATAAAACCTATCCCATTCAAGGCGAGATGCAAAAATTATGGAGCTCGCTTCGCTCGCTCTTCAATCCTACATTTCTATTTGTTAAGGTTTTCTGCATTAGTCGACAAAGTTACTCTTTGTATGAATGAACAAACGATAACCTAAAATATCCGAGATGAACTGCCAAAATAATCGAGATCGTTTCGTGGAGCTGAAGCTGCAACCACTAAAAAAAAACCTGCCGGCGCCCATGCTTGCTACGACAATAAAGTGCAAATTAGGTCGCACAGCGCTAATTACCGTTTCATATTCACTTACAAGTTGCATCTCTTTCTATCGCGTAACTCATTATCTTCTGACTACGTTACGCTCACTGAATTGGCCTGACAAAACGAACCCGCCCCGTGCTTGTAGTGTGGGGAGTTAGTTGCGCCGCTTCTTCTTTCCAATTGAAGCACTAGGAAATTGTGAAGGGCGGGCGCACAGTGGAACGAATGTATGGGAGCGGTTGGACGTAGACATGTCCGAAAAAAAAGAGTAAAATTATGCCAAACTAATGATGCCATCTTATTCGATTACTTAATGCCTTCATAACTTGTGGTGATGAATTTCTTCATAACTCCCATATTTCGGGAGTAATTTGAGAAAATGTGAAATTTTACTATGAAAATGAGTGTATCGAGCTCTCTCCCTCCTGATTCCGGGCTTGTTTCAAGTAGCGGTCTCTAATATCATAATGCTAATACTAAGAGCTATATTTAATACTAAGACACATAGTGCGCCAAATGTGCACTTTCTGGGATAAAGAGTGATGTTTATTTTATAACACAATTTTTTAATTTTTTGTTTATTTTGTTGATTAAAACCGTTTTTCTAAAGGTTTACCTTATTACAATAACATTTCTGATCAGCCAATTAGAGAAGATATAAGCTAATTAGGATATATAATTAGGGACTTAAGGTTTACATATAAAACTGATGCACTAATGATTACTGATAAGAACATTGCTATTATTTAATTACTAAATGGCTCTTAATACACTAATTTAGCATGCATCATTTACTAATTATCACAATAACTAATTACCTTGCAATATTTAACAAAGGATACCTGGGATACCTGGATTTTATATAAATAGGTCACTATTAGTAACTTTAAAATCAGTGTTGATTTACACCTCGTTGTATCCAAGCTAATCTCGCAATGTATTTTCCAAATTTTAATACAAATCTTGATATTCACGTTGCTTTATGCGCACGCGCACATAAAGATTTACGCGACTTTAACTATTTGTTCAGTGTTTTAAAAGATAACAGTTGTGTTCAGTTATGTGAAAGTGCTGAAACAAGTTTAAAAGACTGGTGTCGTCGATTTTGCTACCGCATTTATGCAAAATGGACACAGTCTGGAAGAAGCACAGATAAGTTTCGGAAGAAACATGAGATTTGGCTACAGGTTGCAATTCAATGGCCGGAATTACAGAATGAAAATATGGAACCTTCTACAGAAAATATAAGTGACGTCATCGAGCCCATAATTTCTCCTGCTAAATCTGATGCTTCAACTTGTACACATCCTAGTCCTCGTAAATCTTTTGAGGACCTTAGTAACCGGCAAAAAAGAAGACGCACCACTGAAGATAGTCTTTCATGCAGCAGTAGCAGCGCTGAAATTATGTTTTCGGCCGAAAGGGCGCTTCAAAAGGCAGGACAAAGCGATACAGCTTATGTTATGAAATACTTGACGGAGAATCCAGAAGAGGCCTCAAAAATCAAAGCCTTCATTGAAGGTAAATCAATTCAGGTACGGGAAATATCCCCTTTGAAGGCATTGGCTCTTTATGTATCGATGAACTTATCGAAATGGCGCTATAACACTCTTCGGGATTTCAACACTCAAGAAGGAGCTCTTCAATACCCGAGTTACTACATGTTGGTTAAAGAAAAAATTAAGTGCTATCCGGCCAAAGAAGATCTCACAGTTACAGAGAGCTCTGCAAAAATCAAATTACAAGCCTTGATGGATTTAACCTCAAGAAGACTTATTAGGTCGTTAGAAACCCCTGTTGATCCCAATCAACAGCTCGTATTGACCAGCAAATGGGGTTTTGACGGATCATCTAGCCAAAGCATTTATCATCAAAGGACGAGTGAAGATGAGCAAATCGATCTTGCTAGTAATTTTATGATTAGTCTTGTACCACTGCGGCTCGTCTCAAAAGGTGTAACAATTTGGGAAAACGAGCGACCATCTTCCACTTCATTTTGCCGGCCAATATTGTTTAAGTTTATAAAGGAAACCAAAGAAAATGTGCAGAGAGAGATGGCTGAAATCGAAGCAGAGATTGAAGCCTTAACTCCATCCACCATCACTGATGGAATTAGTGTCAAACACCAACTGCTGTTGACAATGATTGATGGTAAAATTCATTCCATTATATCCAATACAGCAGCTTCAGTGTGTGACATATGCAAGGCTTGTCCTAAAGAAATGAATAATTTAGAGTTAATCAAAGATAAACACGCAAACGAGGACATGTATAAATATAGCTTAAGCACCCTTCACGCTTGGATTCGCTCAATGGAATGCTTATTACACATTTCCTACAAATTAGACATAAAATCATGGCAAGTAAGGGGTGATATAGCAAAAAGGCAAGTTGATGACAGGAAGAAAAGAGTTCAAGAGGCTGTAAGAAGAGAAACGGGCTTACTTCTCGATGTTGTGAAACAAGGCAGTGGATCCACCAACAATGGCAACTCGGCAAGGAGATTTTTTGAAAACTACACTAAATCTGCTGAACTGACCGGAATAGATGCTATGCTTTTAAGAAAAATCTGTGTGATCTTGCAGTGTATTTCATCAGGAGAGAAGATTAACGTAACTAAATTCCGAGAGTTCTGCTTTGATACTGCTAAGCTTTACGTGGAGTTATACCCATGGTATTATATGCCTTCTTCACTTCATAAAATTTTAATGCATGGGCCAGACATAGTTCAGAACATGTCAATTGTGCCCATTGGTTTTCTATCCGAAGAGGCATCTGAGGCTAGAAATAAAGATTTTAGAAAATATAGAGAGGGGCATTCTCGAAAGCATAGCAGTATCTCATGCAATGAAGATATTATGCACAATCTTTTACTGTCTTCTGATCCACTTGTTACAAGTATCCGTCAAAAAGGAAATAAGTTTGTAAAAAAATCTTCTTTTAAGGAATTTTATGAGCTTACGGATTCTGAGAAAAGTGATATCGAATTTGTTAACATAAATGATTTAGCGGACATCGATTCTGAATTTGAATTAATTGATGATGATGATGATGACGAAGATAATTAAATGATGTTATTGTTTTAAAATGTGTAACTTAGTAAATTAGAGCTTACGTCTTAATTATTTATTGTACTTTTAATGAAACTAGGTAATTTATTATCAACTTACTTAAAAGTCATACTCTCATCAGTTCTTGTGAATATTTTTGTTAATATATATTTCTGTATATATATAATATATTTATAGACCTCTTAATAAGTCTGTCTGCGGTTTAAAGTAAATACAAATGGGGAAAAAACGTTTTTTTTTTTAAATTTTCATTTCCTTTTATCCCAGAAAGTGCACATTTGGCGCACTATGTGTCTTAGTATTAAATATAGCTCTTAGTAATAGCATTACGATATTAGAGACCGCTACTTGAAACAAGCCCGGAATCAGGAGGGAGAGAGCTCAATACACTCATTTTCATAGTAAAATTTCACATTTTCTCAAATTACTCCCGAAATATGGGAGTTATGAAGAAATTCATCACCACAATTTATGAAGGCATTAAGTAATCGAATAAGATGGCATCATTAGTTTGTCATAATTTTACTCTTATTTTTCGGACATGTCTACGTCCAACCGCTTCCATACATTCGTTCCACTGTGGGGCGTTTTGAGGGGCTGTCTTATGTAATTATGACGCAGTTAATTGATTCAGGCGTGACCTTGCGGAAATTCATTATAAAATGATGATGTGGATATATTTAGTAACCTGTTCCGCTTAGCTATTTCTAAAGAGTCTTAAAAAGACCCTGAAAGAAATAATCGACACGTGTTTCACCTCTCAACGAGGCATCCTCAGGATGACGATTGACTTGTCGCGAACTAGAACACGGCGTGTTGCCACACCAAGCACTGAGCGCAGACTAATTATGACAATCAAATGATTGCTAAGTCTAGTTTGAATAAATGACTTTTGATTTTTGCAAGTTTCCATTCTGTCCAGGTAACTCTCCTCCGTCGCAACTTGCTGCGTCTGATCGGCGTGGGCGAGTTCAGTAGCGCGGCGGAGTGGCGCGACGCGTGCTACTCGTGCGTGCTCACCGAGATCATCTGCAAGGTGTGCAACCACTGCCGCGACCTCGACCTCTGCCGCGACACTAATACCGCCGTGATGAATGACGTGTGAGTATCATCGGATCATCTATCTAGCCTTTTACCATATTGAGGTCGGCTTTCAGTCTAACCCAGGGATTCCCAACCGGTGGGGCGCGGCGGCTCCAATAATAAACTATAGATTTATTAAATTTTAAGTTCTTTGTATTAGAAAACGTTTTCCAAAACCCAAACGTTTCATAATACTTACTTAGGTGCTGTGAAATGAGGTTCAGGTTTTCGGCATAAGTCTACAAAATATTTTTTTCTATTTCTATATGAATGGATTAAAGAAAACCGAACCTACCCGAGGCGACTTGCTACAATCGAGCTCGCTTCGTTCGGTCTTCCAATCTATATACGAATATACTCTTGATTCTTCAACTTTTCTGCATAAGTTGACAAAGTAACCTATTTGTTTGAATGATCGAAAGAAAATCTAACCTATCCAAGGAGGTGCAAACATTTTCGACCTCACTTTCGCTCGCTTTACATTCTTATGCTTTTCTGCTTATGTCGACAAAGTAACTCAGGGGTGTAGTGATTTTAAAAGAAAGTTAGGGGGGCGCGTATGTTAAAAGGTTGGGAACCGGATGCAGCTGCGTTCTAGAATTTTGCAGGTTCAATAACTTATTGTTACGAGCTGGGTATGGGATAAATTAATTATTACCAATCGGACAATTAAATAACTTTATTGAACACGAAACACTTAAAACTTAATCACAAATACACTACTGATCACTATTCGCTTAGATATCGCACTTCTAGTTCACTTCGATTCGCTTCGTTGTATCGCCTAAATCAGACTGACTGCGTCGTGTGTCGGCTCTCTGCTTTTATACCGCCAATATTCAAGAACATTCCAGCTATGTGTAGAACGGTTCCAGAAAAACATCAACAAATAAACATTACCAGGAAATACAAAAGTAGTAGGTATAAAAAATAATAACCTACTTGTACCGAATAAAGAAATAGGTACTTTATGCCCTCGGCGTACGGTCGAAATTACAATGACGAGTTCTAATATTGTTTATAAGTAGTTACCTACTTAACTTCAAACTAATAATAATGGAATGCTTCTCGAAGTTTTTAGCGCAAACACACTGTAATCCGTGCTTTCTCGAAAGATCTCGTACGTACGACGTAACACTGCCCCCTCCTTAGACATGCTCGTCCCGAGCATCATTAGCCCCGTAGTATCGGGCCAATCGGTCTACATGAACAATCTTAGGCGCACCTCGTAGACCCTTCTGTATTCGGTAGGTGACATCGTTGATCCTAGTCACGACTCGGTATGGTCCATCCCAATTTGCTTGCAATTTCGGAGACTTCCCCTTGCTCCGCACTGGGTTATGTAACCACACCAGTGAACCCTCGTCGAAACCCCTACTGTTTGCCTTGCGGTCATAACGGGTCTTCATCTTCTCAGACATCTGTTGGCCGGATTGTCGGATATGCTCATAAACATCATTCAACTTGTTACGCAAATCATTTGCGTAATCTGTTACACTACGTGGAGCATCAGGGGGAGTTCCAGTGATTAAATCTGCAGGCAACCGTAATTCCCTTCCAAAGTTCGCGAAGGCTGGCGTCACAGTCGTACTTTCGTGGACTGCGCTGCGGTAGGACAGCAGAAACGGCTGTATGTGCTTGTCCCAATCCCTCTGCCTACTTTCCACGACTTTTGCCAGATATCTCTCTAACGTTTGGTTGAATCGTTCCACCATTCCATCAGATTGTGGGTGGTAAGAGGTGGTTCTGGTTTTGTAGGTACCCATCAATCGACAAGTTTCCTGAAATACTTGCGATTCAAAATTCCTTCCTTGATCGCTGTGTATTTCTAAGGGTACTCCAAAACGACAGAAAACTTCCTGAACTAATTTATCTGCGACAGTTGTAGCTTCTTGGTTAGGAATGGCGAAGACTTCTGGCCACTTTGTGAAGTAATCCATGACCACCAGGAAGTACTTGTTCCCGCTCTCACTTTCTGGAAATGGTCCCGCAACGTCTAGTGCTATCCGTTCCCAAGGGGCTCCAACGTTGTACACTTTTAATGCACCTCGGCTGCGTGTGTGGGGTCCTTTCACGGCCGCACAACTGGTACATTTGCGACACCAGTCCTCCACATCATCTCGACAGTGGATCCAGTAAAAGCGTTCTCGAATTTTTAGTAGAGTCCTTTTTACTCCCATATGTCCTCCTGAACATCCATCATGGTAGAGCCATAGAACTTCCGGCACCTTAGCTTTAGGGACAACCATTTGTAGATGACAGCTGTCCCCTCGAGCGTTTTCCCATTTACGGCACAAGACTCCATCCTGGATCACCAAGCTGTTCCATTGCGCCCAATAACTCTTCGTGATGGAACTCATCGCAGCCACATCACTCCACTTAGGTTTAGGAGCACCAGCTTTGACCCACTCGAAGATCGGTTTGATGTCCGAGTCATTTTGCTGAGCCTGCTGTAGGGTTTCCTTCCATTCATCGCTGAGATCTGTTCTAAGCATCCTCACGGGCACTACTTCCTTAGTCTCTTGCCTGGCACAGTGCTTACAGTCTTCAGGACAAGGTCTTCTTGACAAGGCGTCTGCGTTACCGTGAGTTCTCCCACTGCGATGTTCAGTTATGAAGTCAAACTCTTGTAGTAGTTCAATCCATCTCGCCACTTGCCCCTCTGGATTCTTAAACTGTAATAGCCACTTCAATGCAGCATGGTCAGTTCGTAATTGGAATTTACGTCCCAGCAAATATTTACTGAAGTGCTGCAATGTCTTTACTACGGCGAGTAGCTCCCTTCTTGTAACGCAGTAATTTCTTTCTGGTTTGGATAAAGACTTGCTGAAGTAAGCTATCACAACCTCTTGGTCTCCTTTCCGTTGAGACAGCACGCCCCCAATTCCAGTATTACTTGCATCAGTGTCAACTATGAAGTCATTTTCAGTGTCAGGATATCCCAAAATAGGTGTATTGCACAGACGTTTCTTTAATTCCTGAAATGCGACGTCGCAGTTCTCGTCCCAACAGAATTGCCGCTTTTCCTCAGTGAGTTTGTGCAGAGGTTTCGCAATGTCGGCAAAATTCTTGACAAACCTTCGATAGTAGGAGCACAAACCCAAAAATGCTCTGACCTGCGTCTTGTCTTTCGGAACTGGCCAATCCTTGACGGCGATTACTTTTTCTGGGTCTGTTCGAACACCTTCCCCCGAAACTATGTGTCCTAAAAAGTTTACTTGTTGTCTGAAAAACGAGCACTTTTTCGGACTTAACTTGAGATTTGCTGTTTGGATTTTCGACAGCACTCGGTTGAGGTTTTTAAGGTGATCTTCAAATGTACGGCCCACGATGATAATGTCGTCTAGATATACAAGACATGCGTCTCCAATCAATCCGGCGAGTACTTGCTCCATCAACCTTTCAAACGTCGCAGGAGCATTGCACAAACCGAATGGCATAACTTTAAACTGCCACAACCCTTTTCCTGTTGAAAATGCAGTTTTCTCCTTATCCTTGGGGTCTATTTCTACTTGCCAGTAGCCACTTTTCAGGTCAAGTGTGGTAAACCACTTCATACCAGTCAGCGTATCCAGTGTGTCATCGATCCTAGGCAGCGGGTAACTGTCCTTCTTCGTGACGTCGTTCAGTCGTCGATAATCCACACAGAAGCGCATACTGCCGTCCTTTTTCTTTACCAGGACCACAGGAGAACACCATGGACTGGATGAAGGTTCTATAACACCGTCCTTCACCATTCCCTCAATCATGGTTTCCACCTCTTTTTCTCGTGCAACTGGCAGTCTTCTTGGTCGCTGACGGATTGGTAACTCGTTGCCTGTATTAATCTTATGCTGAACAAGTCCAGTTCTCCCTATGTCAGCATCGTTTGAAGAGAAAGTGTCGGCGTACTGAAGTAACATCTTCTTAGCCTTGTCCATTTCTCCTTTAGTTAAATCGCAGTTCTCCAAAAGCGTTGACACGTCAAATTTTGCACTACGAATTTTATTTCCGGTAGGCGGATCCTGCAATTGACGCATCCAAGCTACTTCCTCGCAAGTACCGATCAAGGTGCCCTTCTTGATCACATGCTCCTTGTCACTTGGATTCAGTATGCGTACTGCTGAGACGTTGGTGGCCTTGACCAGAGTACGTGCCATCTTCCATGGGAAGTCATTGTTCACCCTTTCTATCAGAACACTTCGATCTTTGTGTCTAGAATTCTGTGGTAAACTAATTGGCACAATTGTTTCTGATCTGCGAGGAAGAACAATCTCTTTCAAGCACTTTACACTTTTCTTTACACTTTTCCTGATGGTGCACCTTCCATGAAGACTTCATCTGAACCAAATTTCAATACTCCTTGATCAACGTCGATCTCGCAACGATGTTTCCGCATGAAGTCCAAGCCCAAGATGCAATCGTCCACTATATCGGCCACGATGACATTGTGCTGGTAAGTTCTGTCACCCAATTTTAATTCCACCTCCTTCTTGCCTCGGACGATTATGTGTTGACCGGTAGCTGTTAGTAATCGTATACGGTCGTGGTTATCGACGTAGTCCCCAAGAAACCGACTTGCTAGGTGAGAATTGACGATCGTGTGAGAAGCTCCAGTATCCAACGTCAGTTTGCATGGTGTTCCGTTGACTTCGCCTTTGATGGTCAGGCTGTTCCCATCATGTGCTTGCGAGATCAAGATTCTCGGGGCTCTTTCAATACCAGCCAGCACCCGCCCCCCAGTCCTGGCATTTACTCGTTTCCCTGCTGTGGCTCGGCAGTCACTTCAGCCACCCTTCCCTGCTGATCTTCTCTCGGGGTGCTGCGCTTAGGACAGCTTGACCGAAGATGACCCCTTTCTCCGCAAGTGTAGCACCTAGGACTGTACCCTTGCGGCCGGTCGCATACAGGTGATGCTACAACCTCCCTGACGCGGTGCGTTCGGTGGTCCTGCCTCACTGCCTCTACTTCTAAGGCATGGGCCAAGGCGTCTTTCAGCGTCTCATGATGCCCAAGTCTCACAGCGGCTCTAACTTCTAGGTCGCGTATTCCATCAACGAACGCTTGTACCAGATTCCCATCGATAAGTGCAGGGGCAGACTGGTATGCTTTCCGAACCAGCTTTTCATTTTCGAGGGCCCACTGCTGTAGGTTCTCGGCACTACGTTGAACACGATCCTTCAACTTAGCACGAAATACGTGCTCCAGGTGCGCGTCGCCGTATCTGGCCTCTAACGCCTCCAGCAGCTGCTCGTAGGTTACATTCTTGCCGAGCGCCTCAAGAATGTTTAGGGCCTGGTCTCGGAGGCCCAAGGTGAGCGCGGTCATGGCTTGCGGTTTTGTCCATCCATTCGCCTTCATAACGGCCTCAAATTGAATTTTATAAGCCGACCACGAAGATGTGCCATCGAATGGAGGCACCTTAAAGCCCCGCGCTGAAGGTGCAGCAACTACTGAAGCTACCGTCACGTCTCCAGTCTTCAGTTCCCCCAAAGCCTTCTTCACCCCAGCGATCTGAACTTCAGCTTCTGAGAGGCGATTCTCGTGCTGCTGTACCTGATCCTTCATCACCTTTAGGTCTTTGCCAAAAGTTGCATGAAGATCCTTTATGAGGAGCATCTGCTCGTCTTGGCGGCGGACCTGCTCCTCTTTGTCTCGCTGCAACTGCTCTTCCAACCGGCGAGCCTGCTCCTCTTGACGGCGAGACTGCTCCTGTAGCAGCGCCATTAAAGCTGACAAGTCTGGCGCCATTGATGCTGTAGAACTTGCGGATGGGCCAGCGACTGGCACTGACGTAGGCTGGACACCACCCGGTGTCTGTGTTGGAGAATCTCCAAACCGCCTTTGGTCCATGTCCTGCTGTCGCTGACTCCTGGTACGGATACAGTCCGTGTCGTCCTTCGGTAGAATTGGCATAATTTATCCCTCACTTCTGACACCAAATTGTTACGAGCTGGGTATGGGATAAATTAATTATTACCAATCGGACAATTAAATAACTTTATTGAACACGAAACACTTAAAACTTAATCACAAATACACTACTGATCACTATTCGCTTAGATATCGCACTTCTAGTTCACTTCGATTCGCTTCGTTGTATCGCCTAAATCAGACTGACTGCGTCGTGTGTCGGCTCTCTGCTTTTATACCGCCAATATTCAAGAACATTCCAGCTATGTGTAGAACGGTTCCAGAAAAACATCAACAAATAAACATTACCAGGAAATACAAAAGTAGTAGGTATAAAAAATAATAACCTACTTGTACCGAATAAAGAAATAGGTACTTTATGCCCTCGGCGTACGGTCGAAATTACAATGACGAGTTCTAATATTGTTTATAAGTAGTTACCTACTTAACACATTGAATGCCAAGATTTTGGAGGAGCCGTATTCAGTTCCCACCATACATTGTAAGCACATACGAGAAAATTCGTAGCTGGCGTCTTCATTAGTGAAGTTAACTAAAGCTGCCAATGTACGAGATATCTCGTATACGGGATGTCTCGTACTTTGGCACCAGCAATGTTATGCTTAGATTAGGTGCCATCTACGAGAGAACTCGTATGTGTCTTCCTTGTCTATCATGCGTATTTCTTGTGCAACAAAGCGATTTCAGATCAGTCACGCGGCAGGAGCCGCACTAGTTTGACGTGTGATTCCACGCTTTGGCGCCAAAATGTCGCGGCGACGAAATCAACGGCATACTTTCATTCAAAACGAGCAAGTTATTCAAGCGTTACAAGAATCGGAGAGTGAAGGCGACTTCTCAGCAGGTAGTTCAAATGAATACGTTCCTTCAGAACATAGCGATGAGAGCGAAACTTCTTCTCCAACATCCATTAGTTCCGAAGCCATTGAAGAAAATACTATACCAACTGTTCAAGATCAACCTTCCTGTGATCCTGAGAATCTGTGGTCATTCCAATCAGCAAGGCCTCAAAATTTTATCTTCACTGGTAACGCATCATTCAATATTCCAGAAGTTTCAACTCCAGGTGAATTTATTGATGTATTTTTCAGTGATAATTTCGTAGATCACATAGTCCAAATGACAAATGCTTATGCTAAAAGTACTCCTGGTCCTGTGCAAAAAAATGCTCGATCATTACAATGGAAGGAAACTAATCGGAAAGAAATGCGTCAGTTCATTGGAATTTTATTATACCTTGGCATTGTATCCGCACCTACAATTGCCCATTATTGGAGTAAAGATTTGTTATATAATTTCCCATTTATACGTAAAGTAATGAGTCGTAACCGTTTTCAAATATTGCTGCGATACCTTCATTTTTCTGAAAATGACGAAGAGGCAGGTACCGACCGGCTGCACAAAATAACACCGGTTTTGGATTGGTTCAATCATATCATGATGACTATTTATCAACCCCATCAGTCATTGAGCATTGACGAATCAATGGTATTGTGGCGTGAACGATTAGTTTTCCGCCAGTATATAAAAAATAAGAAACACAAATATGGAGTGAAATTATACCAACTCTGTGAGTCTTCAGGTTTAGTTTTGAAAATACGTATATACAGGGGTAAAGCAGATCGTCCAAATTCTGGGTCTTTACACTCTACAGAAGTAGTCATGGATTTACTAAATGGCTATTTTGATAAGGGACATATTGTTTATACAGATAATTTTTATAATTCCGTAGACCTGGCCAGAAAGATGAGTGCTAAAAAAACATATATATGTGGCACTTTACGAGCTAATCGTAAAGGTAATCCTTCTGAAGTAGTAAAAGCAAAACTGAAAAAAGGAGAAATTGCTGCAATGAGTAGTGGAGATATAACGATTTGCAAATGGAAGGATAAAAGGGAAGTGATGGTTATTTCCAACAAGCATAAAATCAATTTGATACGTGTACGAAACAGGAATGGTAAAATAGCCATCAAACCAAATATTATTGCTGACTATAATCTGGGTATGTCTGGCATTGACCGTGCCGATCAAATGACATCGTACTATTCCTGTTTGAGAAAAACCCTCAGATGGTATAAAAAAATTGCTATTCATTTTTTCGATATATACCTTCAAAACGCCCATAGACTGTACAGATTTCAACATCCCGAATCCAAAATGCGGTTGCTAAAATTCAGGGAAGAAATCATAAAGCATCTAATCGGTCCCCTCAATGATGTACCTCAATCCACAGCAAGGCCGACTACTCAAGAAATTCACTATTTAGATCTCATCCCTGCCACAGAGAAAAAGAATGCACCTACTAAACCTTGTCGTGTGTGTACACGGAATAAAAAGCGCAGGGAATCAAGGTATGTGTGCGGAGTTTGTCCTGAAAGACCCGCTTTATGTGTGACACCTTGTTTTCGTACATACCACGCCCAATAAAGTTTTTTTAATTATTTTATGATGATTATAACCTACGTTAAAATTAGTAGAATGTATGCGAAACTTTATAGTTCCTTTAAAAAATTGTAATTATAAGACTGCATTTGAATTACCAGAAAAATGAGACTGATTGTAATAATTTCTTTGATATTTTTTTCTAATAAATAATCTTACTTTGTATTCATATTTTGTTTTACTTAAGGTGCCAATGCACACATTCCTGCCGCCCGTGTGGTGCCAGAATAAACCCTTTACTTAGAAATGGCAATAGAAATCCTACGAAACATCTCGTACCCGGCACCTGAGAATAACTTAGGCTACGAGATATATCGTAGCTGGCATTCAATGTGTTAACTTCAAACTAATAATAATGGAATGCTTCTCGAAGTTTTTAGCGCAAACACACTGTAATCCGTGCTTTCTCGAAAGATCTCGTACGTACGACGTAACATTATCATAGGAGAAAACTCTCGTTATCATAGGCTTCCCCTTCAGCCTTTTGGTCTGGTTACGTCACACAAACACAACTCTGCGATTTTCTTTCAGATCAACATTTCTCTAATTATTTTTAAATCCTATAAAATAAAGGGCAAGCTTATTGCTACAAGTACTCATGGTAAAATCCAGTAATCCTGTGCCCCTTCTTTTTTCGTGGAAGGATATAAGTTTTTTTTTAAAGATAGTATTATCAACGTATTATTCTGGATTAGAATTTTTACTGAATACAGAATTTCGTAATATTTTGTTCTCAGACCGGTGTGCTTATGTCCTACATGTGGCACTCCGTACGAGAATCAAGAGCTGGAGTGGCGACTGATCGAGATCATGAACAGACGAACCATGTCCTATATTCTACAAGATCTGATATGTAAACGGTGTCATCAGGTTTGTAGCAATCAAAATTTTCTTTTTCTTAGGTTCATGTAAACGCAAAAATTAAAGCTCACAAAGTGGTGTTTTAGCATCATCCACTTATACTGGAAAAACCTGGTTTTCTATCAAGCTTTTGAAAATATTATTTTTTTGAGTAAGGACTCATGGCCGTTTGGATTATTGGCAAAGATTACTCCAATATCGTTATTGTGTTAATCTATCTGTCTACCAAGAAAGGTTATTCTAACAATTTCCCATGTGTCACAGTCATTAAGAAGCCCATGTCAAACAGTGAATGTTTAGAAAAAGTCACAAGTTATACCATGGTTTATTTGTGCAGGTAAAACGCGAGAACATGACAATGGTATGCGAGTGTGCGGGAGAGTTCGCTCTGATGGTGCCAACAAAGGACGTCCTCGCACAAGTGAACACCTTCAAGACCATAGCAGAATATTACAAGATGCCTTTACTTTCAGAACTGATTGAATACAACCTCAGCAATACGTGATATGAATCTGTATTATTAAGTTTAAGTGTAATTAAAATTGTTTTTATAATGAACACGTTTCCATGGGCCCTTCCCGTCTCTCAAACATTAAGCTGGTAAATTCCGTACCGATCCCCAAGTACTACAGGAAATTATTGATTTGCCACTCTTTAGGCCAACATCTGGGCAGCACACTCCATTGAGCATTGACTAACTGTAATATGGTGGTAGCTATACACCTACCACCAAATTAGACAAAGAATCTACATGCTATGCAAAGACACGCCTATGTTTTAAGCTTTTTTTTTACCACGTCGTGTCAGCTTTTGGTCTGCACCTCACCCGATGGTAAGTGATGATCAGGACGAAAGGGGAAACAAGGTTCACCCGAAATCCTTAATCACAGGAACTGCACTCTGTTTTGATGACACAATCTCTAGTTGGACCAACCATTTCTTTCAGCTGTTTGTTTTTGTTTGACATTAACATGGTCGATAACACTGGTAGCAGCTTTCTCCTCCATATGTAAGTAAAAGTACCAGGGCGACCGAGCTCTGCTCAGGTGAGAAAAGAGAAAACGAATCTTCCCAGATATGAGACCTAGCTAGATCGATTTTTTGCTCCCGTAAACCCCTAAACTGCAACTTTCACATCGAAATCGTTAGGGCCGTTTTCTAAAATGTGATTACAAATAAATAAATGTACACATCAACACCGTCTAGGGATATTTTGGATTTTCTCAATTTATCCAAAATATTTATATAAAGCCTTCTTATCAGGCCAGACGTCAAAATAAAACATTTTTTTTTTTGCTTACGTTATATTTTATTTAAATAAAGACGAAAAGTGAAATATTGGTAAAACTGACGATGAATAAGTTTATCAAGAAAAAGTTAAAAATAAAGCGAAAGTATTCAGTTTTTTTTCAAATATGCGAAAAATCAGTAGTCAATAGAACCACTCAAGACGTTACAACAGTCCTGGAACGGTTTTTCGTGCTTTGAATCAAGTTATCAAAGTCTTGCTGCGGGATGTTGTCCCAGGTCCTCCTAAGATGTCACAAAAGTTGCTCTTCAGTCGCAATGTTTGCAAAATAAATGATCACGTAAATAAAGCTGTATTATTTGTTCGTTTTTAGATTCGATTTGAAGGATGCAAGGCTCTAAAGATGAATATTACAAATCAAACTTTCAAGGTTTCGCCAAATAAAACGCGTACTTATCACGCGTTAAAACGCTACCCTGATGCTGCGCTATAGCACGAATTGTGTTTTATTATGCGTGTGCTAGGCTAGCAGTTCGTTACGCACAATATGAACTCGGTGTCTAATGCTCTAACGCGCGCTAAGTACGCGTTCTATTTGGCGATGCCTTGAGATATTTAAAGTTAAAACTTCAATATTATTTAAATTATTTGTTTCTTTTTTTTTAGTTAGGGCATCTCGTAGTTGACCTCTCTACTTAACCGGGCTTTCCTGTGGGTGCCTTAAGCTATTACACTTAAAACCTTCAGCCAGGGGTTAATCAAGTATGCTAATTAAAACTAGGTGAACGCTCGCTAAGGGCACCCCCTGTGGGGTACGAACCTTGGCTTAGGGCGTCAACCGGAGGGAAGACATGAAGGATGGGAAGGGCTGGATCAAAGTTTTGATCATGATTATTAGTCGGGGAATTTAAAGTTACGTGCTCAGCTGCAACAACCGCTGGCACCTCGTTATCGAGCAAGGGTCGGGGGGGAGTATCATTTACTCGGGGACGCGGTCGCGATCGCAAAAGATCTCGGCGGAAAGGTCGGAATGACGGGAAGCGTCTGTTTTTGTACACTGTGCTGGTTTCCCTACTGCTCTCCTGGAGGAGGGTAATGGGGTCGTCAGGATCGGTAAGGATTATTTGTTTAATTGAATTATTACATTATCTTAACTAACATTATAATTGCGAAAGTTTTTGTTAATTCGTTTGTTTGATTTGACGCAAAGGGTATGTTTTTAGTTGTAATCATGGTTCCTTTTAGAGAGTTGGAATTCGGTGCATTGTCTGTCCGTGTAAGAAGCGTTATCAACGATCACAACAGTATTAGGTCGTAGATTCGGAATGAGATGTTGTTTTAACAGTTTTTCGTAATTATCTTTATTCATCTCGTGGTGATAATCGCCAGTACTTTGAGACGATTTATAAACTAAGAGAGCGCCAGGTACAAAACCTCTTGAGCTGCCAGCGTGATATTAATTAACCTTTCACCTTTTGATATCGGTTTTTTTAAGCTGCTACTTTCTTTTGTATGTGTGACGTGTATATGTCTAGTCAGTATGAAAAGTTTGTCTTCTTTTATTTTTTATAGCAATAATTTTATTGTAGGCTACCTTTTTTCGGTGACATGAAAGTCATAAATCTTCCTTCCTATGACATCATAATCAAAATCGTCTAAATTTGCTCGATGGTCTTTCTTTTTTCTGGACTTCTAAGGCGAACTAAAAGTTGCAGGAGCGGAACCACGAGTTTCGCAGTTCGCTCTTGAAGGTTTTGAAAGTGATCTTTTCCAAAAACTATATTTTTAGACAACGCGGCCTCTTGACTCATAAATCGATAAACATTAAAAATTATTTCACGACTTTGGCTATTATACGGCTTACCACGTTTCAAGGAAGACATACTGAAAAAAATAAATATACAAACAAAAAAAAAATCTCACATTAAATTGTCACAAAGTGTACGGAATGATTCACCCACGTGAATGGGTTGAACTCAGGCGGGAATATATAGCGCGAATAGCATTGAACAGCGCGATAGTCAGCTATTTCTATTGGTTGTGTAAATCGGAAATGATCGGTTTTAGCCAATGACTACATCTAGGTTGTGTCGATCTGTAGTTAAATTGAAACCTTCGAACTTTGCTAAAGTTATGCCGCGCAAATCTTGTTTTTAATTAATTTTTTAAATTCAAATTTGGAATCATCCAAAAAGGCCTACAAAATAAGCTTTCTTCAAAAGATTTTGAAACTAATGGCCAGTATTTTTTGAGTTTCAGAACTTTATACAAAATATCCCTAGATGGTGTTGATGTGTGTATATAATACAAATATTGCTCATTATTGGATAAACATTTATAAAAACAACAGAAAATTATTGATATCATGTATATTACTATAAGGAAATTATTCACAAGTTAATTAAAATAAACAAAAACAAATAAATGAATTCAAAGTGTGCTCCTCTCATCATTTGGTGTTTGGCCCAAGCCTTTAGCCACTTCACTTATGCATAACCATTGTCCATCGGATCCTTCGCGCCAGAGACTGACTTTGTTGTCTCCTCCAGATACAGCGAGGATGTTACCAGTGAGAGACCAGCTCACGCTCCATACAACATCGTCAAAGGTGTTAAGTATTGTAGGGGTCCAGGACACATTATCATCACTTGTCCAAATTACAACTCTCTTGTCCTGGGAACAGCTGGCAATCATGGACCGTTGGAGCCCCAGAGATGGAGCCCAGGCTACATCACGGACCCAGTCCATGTGCATTTCTAGTCTGTTTTCTTCTACCCATTGGTCTCCTGTTTCTCTCCAAATCTGCAATAGAAATTTAGTTTATAGGGACAATATATAACCATAAGTAGAAGTAGATAAGTAAAAGTTGAAAAATAATTATTACAGGTAAAGATTATTAGCTTAATTAGATTATTACATCATTTTTTCAGGTGCTATGAGTACACCAACCAAAAAGTTGTACTCACTTTGATCAAGTTATCACATCCTCCAGTTACTATCCTCTTTGATGCCTCCTTATTGCTGAGAGGGTCCAAGTTCAAGTCAGCAGAGATGGCTGGGCACCAGCTGACAGAGTTCACTCCGATGGCGTGAGCTCCAGGGATCTTCTTCACATCCCAGTTGCCGCCGTCCTGCGAGTATGTTATGATGGACACGGAACCGTCGGAGCTGCAGCACGCCAGGATGAGGCCGTACTCGGCGGGCGCCCACGCAATAGAGTTCACGGAACTCTCATGTCCGGTATATTCATACAGTTTCGTCCACTCGCCAGATTCTTTCCATATAATTACTTTTCGGTCGTACGAGCATGACGCCAGCAGGTTGCCATACTTAGGATGTGCCCAAGCTACCTGCCACACTGGGCCGAAGTGACCCTTCAGATCAGCAGCAAGGGTTTGTGTACCACTCTTGATGTCATAAATCTTAACCGAATTGTCGGATGAACACGTTGCAAGCCTCAACCCGTAGTAATCCAGTTCGGCATCGTGTATCATGTCTTCATGACCCGTATCGATTGTGTTTAGAACCGTAATCATTTTTAAAATATTTATCAAAAAACACAAAAATGAACAATTAGCCGCGAGTAGCGTACCAGCTGTCAAACGGTTGACGTGGAATTGAAGTTGCCACAGAGAGAAAAGAACAAAATTAACATTACGAAGTACTGCGACGTCTGAATAACAATAAATAAAATAAACCCTGCATGTTGTCTGAACCGCTGCCAATACAATTCAATTGTTTGTAATATATGTAATATTTTTAATGGCAATAAATCATGAATTGATTACAAAATAGCCAACATAATTTTCATCTTTCAAAATTCAAATTATACCTACAGCCTCCTGTCCTACAGTTGGCAACATTTAGTTTAGAATGTCATGTCATATGAATGAAAGTTTTCAACAAATCTGAAAATACTAATGAGCTAATAAAACGAAAAATATGATAATTCGTTGGTTTATCAAGTAACAAGATGTCTGCAAACGAAGGTTTTTTTTTCAACGTTGAACATCTATTAAAACAAGACTATCGTGGAGTAAATGTAAGTGCGGTTAGAAAAAATGTCTACTAAAGATTGCTGATGATTATCACCTATCTATTACTTACAGATAGCTGTTTACGCTCTGGCGACTGCAGGCTTAGCAGTATCCATACATAAAATTCGTCCGGTACGTGACCTGTCATCTTAAGTTAAATATTGTTATTGTTATTACATAATAACATTTATATTTAAATTTAATTAGGTTAGCAAGTTTTCAAAGGCAAGTGCAGTTCCTGATCATTTCATAAGGAAACATGAGACACTGAAAGGGTCTTATGTGGGTGTTCAGCACTCACCATTCCGTGTTTTGGTAAACCATAGAGCCCCTATATACTTACCTTTATGGCATTCACCGAAACCACCACTTCCAGTTAAGGTATGTTTACTACAATACCTTTGATTCAGTCCGGTTGGATTGTTGCCAAGACATTTATATATGATCTGTTTTGTTTAGTTATGGGGAATAGAGATTGCAAATACAAATGCAGTGAACTGGCTGGAATGTGTGGCCAAAGGCCAGAAAGTATCGTTGACAATCGTCGCAAGAGAAAATGATGATCTAGTCTCCAAAGTGTTGTTGCATTTACCACAACAAAGGGTAAGGATTTTCATTTGTAACACATAAACAGAATTTGACCTATTTGTAAAAATACTAAAGAATTATTATTCTAGTTTATTAGATACAACTTGTAATTGAATTGAAATTGTTGAACTTTGTTTTTTTTTTTTAGTTTCTGAGCTGCTTCTCATACAAAGGGGGGTATTACACTATCATATCTATGATTAAAGAAATAATGAAATTGTTAAATAGACATTATGGGTAATTTGTGAGTGTTGTATATAGGTATATGATATAATATGATAGTGTAATATCCCCCTTAGTCAGTTGATAAAAGTCAATATCAAAAGCAACTATTGTCTTTATTAACAATAATTTAAAAAATTGCAAATTTACATTATTTTGTGAATAAAATAAATTCTGTTTCTTCTGTTTAGTAACCATTTTGAAAATATTACAATTTTATGCTTTTTATTTCAGAAAAACACAATTGAGACTATTGACATTGGTGAAAGGCTTGTAGAACTTGGTTTTGCCAAAGCAATGGTGCCTAGGAATATCAAGAAAAATACTATTGAGTCAAAATTGGCCCCAGTTTTATTATCTGCGGAAGCTCGGGCTAAGAACTACCGGCAGGGAATCTGGTCTGACAATCTTCCACCCTTACCTACTTATACAGTGTACTGGAGAAAAGGATCACAGATCACTGCAGAACTTTTAACTGTCACAGCAAAGAAATTGTATCATTTTTTTAAAATAGCTTCGGTAGGTGTCTATGGGGGAGCAAAAAAACTAGCTCTCCGACCCTTCAAAGCAACCACGAAACAAGTACAAACTACATGAAAGCATTTATTTACGAGCCTTACTACTTAAATCTAGTTAGTTTGTACCAAATGCATTACAATAATGGCAACTATTTAGGTACTCAGAGACTAGAGGTGATACTTCCATTTTCTAAAAGTGTCCAAAAAAGTCATCTCTTTTGTATATAATGTTGGCAATAAAATGTTACTGTTAATTCACTGTAGTCTTATTATATTATTCACAATAAAACCACAATTTGTAAAAAAGCACTTTATTCAAATTAAATATTATATATTACATTAAAATATATATCTTAATTAAAATAGCAAAAGGAAAAGTACAGCTAAACATTCTATTGAAATAAACCTTCCAACCATTATTTGTAATGATGTAACACCTTAATTTCGCCCTAATATAAAAATAAATCGTCACTTCAAATGTAAACAAATGTACAAGGTAATTTACGAAGAAATACTCGTCACTTCAAATGTAAACAAAATGTACAAGGTAATTTACGAAAAAATACTGTTTCGTTTCAACTAAACGTCGAAGTAGGTATCATAGTCGCGGATATAAAAATACAAAAAGCAAGTCTGATCCCCCTATGGAGTTGACGCACCAGTATTAAAAAGATCGAAAAATATATAGTTGGTGGGTGTTGATAGGAACCATACGCGCTTGATATATGGCTATTGGATGGCAATCCTGATATAACTCATAGAGATAGATATAGGAGCGCGTAGGGTCGTTTGTAACGGGCCTTAATACTTGTTGATATAGCTCGCGTTGTACATAGAGCGGGTAGGGTCCGAGGGCCGCGGGTGCTAGCCGCGGGGTCGGTGCGAGGGACAGGGGCGCGCGCGCGGGGTGGCGTGGCGCCGTCAGAGCAGGCTGCAGCGCGACAACCACGACGTGGGCTTGCGTTGCTGCTCGTTGGCACGGATCTGGTGCGCGCCTGACCTCGCGCCCGCTGGGTTACTCGCCTCCTGAATACACACATTCATACGATTAATTTAAAGTAAAATTATGGTAAGCTTTTGATAATAACATAGACAATGGGAAGAAAGTAATGCAGGGTGGCAGGGACATGACGCGAAAACTGTTACGATGGATTCAGTACATGATTCTGAACCCGAATGAACCTGAATTTTTCGTCGGTTATTTTTTTTTTAATCTGCTGTTTCATAGAAAAGTGCAATACCTACATGGTCAAAACATGCGGTATGGAACAGCTGATTAAAAAAAAAAATAACCGACCGAAAGTTTCAACACAGGGGGGCTTTAAAATCATGTACTGAATCCATGGTAACATTTTCGCGTCGATGTCCCTGCCACCCTGTATAATTCATAAATTAAATTCTCAATAAAATGAACGAAATATTACAACAGCAAATAAAATGTCCAATAAGGAGGTTTGTATGGAACGTTAGTGGCACACAGCTCAATACCGCACAAAATTATCAAAGCGATTTCAAGGTAACAAAATAAAAACATTCAAAATAATATACACGAGTAAAACATTTTAAAAACAACACTAGCCTGATGATAATATATTAAAACCAATTGAGAACCTCCTATATCAAATCAGTCATTTTATTTCTAACCTTATTCCGAAACAGGTAGGTAGTTCTTATTACAAATATTGCCTTTAAAACCAGTACCCTAATTGCGTAATACACGATCAATCACAATCTGAATTGTTTAGAAACAGATTGCTAATCCATTGCTTCAAAAGATTGAAAAAAAAAATTGCTCAGCAACGTAAATAACGCAATGAATGTGGTTGAACTGTCGAAATGAAACGGATTAGTCTTAATCGTTTACGAAAATGAGATACGTAATTAGATAGCTGTTCTATATAGGTTCATCATCATCACAATCAGCTTATAATGTTCTCACTGCTGGAATACAAGCCTCTTCTCTTTGGGAGGGAGTGGGCTGTGCTGCCCAGTGCGGGTTAGTAGAAGTCACACGTCTTCGAATTTTTGGTTCTAGGACATGCCGGTGTTTTCCTTCACCGTCTTGAGAGCAGCGATGGTGAACAAAGTAAAGCGCTTGCCTGGGTTGGAACACGCGACCTACTAAGTCGGGGCCATTACCACTGGGGCACCACTGCTCCTGGGTCTAAATTGTCAGTTTTGTATTATGAATTTTACGTTGTTCGGAATAAAGTTCAAAATACAATAACTAGTTCGATCTTAAAATTTAATGAGGCGGTACATAAATTATAGTAATATTGTGTTCTATGTACCTGCCTAATGGTTTATTTATTGGTTTTGCCACCAGGATTTTAATGAAATTCCTACTGATCGTCCGTACTTACTGATGAAGACAGCGTTTTTTGTTTCGTCATTAACAGACTTGTCTCAGAAAGCTGGTAAAGACCTAGATTTCGCTTTTAGAAAATCAGCTCTAAATTATTGCGAACTGCAGAGAAACATCATGCACATAATTTAGTAGGTAGCTAAAATTATTTAAGTAGTGCTAAACAATATAAACAGCGGAACAAAAAACGAGCGCCTAATTAGTTTAACTCAATATATTTTTACTGTTTTGCGAAGCGAACAAAAAAGACGACATTTAAAAAAAACTAGTACCGTATACTCGGATTCATTACCTTCTGTGTTCGTAAAGAATTGCATGAAACAAAAGAAGTATATTAAAGATGTAGAAAAATATGAATACTTGTCATATCGATACATAAGCATGTGTTCAGTATTACATCAACCAGTGACCTATTAATTAAGCCTTTGAGTTGTATTGTTTTATGGATCGCAATCACACCTCGGCAATTGTCAGGGTCAGCATAAAGCAACTAGGTTGTACACTTATTAACAAGAGTGCATTGATTATTTTATGCATCATCAGTTATTGATATTTTATTATTTACTTATTGGGAAATTGTTTTTCTCAGTATTTTGGAACTGACATAAATCTTTGGTCGCTTCTCACGATACATTGAGGGTGGAATAGGTGAAACCATGTACGTATAATATAGCAGGAAAAACTATTCAGTGTTTTGGTAACAATTAGAAAGAGTGAGAGAGAGAACCAATTTGTTTGATTACCAAAGTACCATCTCCTTCTACTAGCAATAATAAACAGGGCTACACAATTTAACTTCCACATTTAGCACATATTTGGACGTGTTAGTCACGTTGATGTTCAGTTCTCATCATTATAATTTATTCAGTAGGTGGTGTACGAGATCGCAAATAGTTCGCACTTATGAATAAGACCTTGATTCAATTGTTACACACATACCAATGTAAATAGTGCAGTATATTTGGTAAAAGTTTTACAGGTATTTTGAGGAGGATGTAATATAAAACCATGTTTTTTTTCTACCAGGATTTTAAACTTATTTCATAAAGAAACCTGCTGTAGTGGTACTTTCTACAAAACATGAAAGTTTATAAATAACTGAATTAAATAATGCGTAAATCAATGAGTAATCAATTCATGCTAAGAAAAGTAGAAAATAATGTACCTATTAGCTATATTTATATTATACACACGATGATGAATCATCTATACTTAAGTATGTTCGACAGCTGCAATCTGCATCATTCAGATGACAAGGCTATTCATTTCAAGCCATATTTTACAAAGTATTGCAACTACTTCAATCCAATGCTGAATGACAAAACATGCCAGTCTCTCATTTATTTACATTCTTGGCTAAAGAAAAAATATATAAGGTGTATGTAATAAATAAGACTTTACTACTAACAATAACTGTGCTTGTAATATGGTTCAGTTCCCTACTGATAAGCAAATGCCATGTGACGTCAACTTGTCTCCTACTTACAAGCATAACATTCAAGTTTTCCTTAATGGGCATAGTTGGCAAATGACATTATGTCATTAAAATAGTATAGGAGTGTGTAATTATATTTGGCAGAGCTAATCAATCACATAGTAAACAAAGGAAATATTTTGTTTACACAATCTTTTTATATAACTTTTGTGTCGAAGTGCACACACACTATAATCTCTTTCATACATAATACATATGTAACATTAAGCATTTTTATGAAGGTAGGCAGAAACAGCAGTACAGTGCTAAGGTTCTAACATTCTTTTCTTCCTTTGTCCACATCCATACATCATGTCATACATGCAATTCTTCGTGTGGTTCTATTTTTAACTTATTTTGTAAAATGACCATACCTGTTTTTTCTCCATCTTGGCCTTGATATCTCTTGCTAAGGTATAAAACGCTGACTCTACATTTAAGGAGTCTTTTGCTGAGGTTTCTATAAATTTAATCTGATATTCTACAGCTAACTGTTCACCTCTTTCTTTTGAAACCTAGAAAAATAAAACAAGTTCATGTTAGAGTAGCTTGCGCCAGCAGCTACGCTTGTGTGAGATCTTTATTGATTATAGCCTATGTTACTCAGTGACAATATAACATACTACTGGTGAAAGAATTTTTAAAATTGGTCCAGTAGTTTATGAGTTTATTAATTCCAAACAAAAATACATTTTTTTCCTCTTGAAAATGTTAGTGTAGATTAAATTAATCATGGTTTTAAATGGATTACAGTTGATGAATTTGTAATTTGACATGAATATTATGTTAACGGCGTTGTTAGCCGTTCTCCCTGTTAATCCCCAGTTACTCTTATCATGTAGATAAAATACCGCCAAAAGTATGAGTCACAAGTGTGATTGGAATAACATTTACAGTTCCCTTTTCCACTTATCAATTCGAACATAATATTATTGATAACATATTTATGTGTTCATAGTTATAGAGCTCAAACAGTAGGAAAATGATATTACTTTCATGGCAATAACAATACATACTAAGTGTATTTATAAATTAACTGAAACCATTATCCTGTTTGATGCAATCAAGGTGAAAAAAGATTAATTATTAATGATTAGGATAGTAATCATCTCTAAATTTGTAATAGTTTCAAATCAATATGAAACAGCACAGTGTAGTGATGTATTGATTTTGAAAATGAGCTATGAATTAAGTATTCATATTTAATGAGGGTTCATTGACCTCTGAACAAGAGCAACTTTTAAGTTTTATTGTTTTTCTTTTATTTTAGTTAATGTGTGAAGGTAAATTAAAGATAGAATCATTCTCATGTAGGCAAGAGAACATTCAATGCCTATTTAGTCTGTTCTTACCTGTCTTTTCGCCTCTAAATCACATTTGTTTCCAAGAATCATCTTTTCAACATCGGCACTGGCATTTTCTTCAATATTCCTGATCCAATTCTTTATATTTTCAAAACTCTTTTCGTTTGTTACATCGTAAACCAGCATTATACCCATTGAACCCCGATAATATGCCGTTGTGATTGTACGAAATCTTTCCTGACCAGCAGTATCCCTGGAACACAATCATATTCACAGTTCAACAAAAAATTCCATTAATGAAATACCAAATGCAATACATTATTATTGTTTAATTGTTACAATTATTAGGTATGCATTTAATAAATCATTTGTTCTAAACAATAATAAGCTGGAAATATTTCCCATTTACATAATTACCATTTTTAGATAACTAGCACCATATAATTATTTCATAAATTTGCAGAGGTCAAGCATGACTCTGACACTAGAATTGCAGTGCAAATGTAAATCATTGTTTTGTTCCCTGAATGTCTTACAGAACAACAGCTTGAGCCATTGTGTTGATAGGCTAAAGAAAGGAAGTGGGTACATTGTACTGGCCTCATTACTCATTTACGATTGCAAAACTGGCCACTAGCTTTGACTTGACCGCGCCTCGTAACAGGTATGGCTTTGTAATACTAAGAAAAAAGAACACAACAAATAAAACTAAAAATCAACTTACCATATTTGTAATTTTACTTTCTTCCCGTCGAGGTCTATCGTACGAATTTTAAAGTCGATACCTGCAACCAACAGTCCAGTTATTCGGGAGTCAACTAATTAATTAGTGTGTATGATGTCATGAACTCTCGATTCATTTAATTCGATAAGGGCTCCATTTACCGAGGCGCCGCGCCCTAACCGCCACGAATATGCGGCACGATAAAAAATAGACACAATGATCATGGAAACAAAAAATCCTGTTCCGTGACAATACGTAAAAAATTATCTGACAATAACCTTTGATAAAAAGACTTGAATCAAAGTACTCACCAATTGTTGATATAAATGAAATATTGAACGCATCTTCTGAAAATCTGAATAATATTGATGTTTTTCCCACTCCAGAATCACCTATCAATAGCAATTTAAATAAATAATCGTAAGTTTTTGCCATTTTTTACAACAATCTGATTACGATACACAGGTCTGCCATTCATTTGGCATTTTTGAGTAATCACTAGTGTTGTCAAGTAACTAAGTTGTAATTTTATGATTCGATTATGAGTTTCAACTGTATAATCGATTAACAATATTTTTACATTATTATGAAGCGTTTGGTTCTTGAAAAAAACTTTTATAAAAAAAAAAACAATTGACTTCCAAAAACACACTACAAAGTGAAAAATAACTTATATTTCGGAAGTTGGTGTATTTGGTTTTGTATTTACGTTATTTGCCACCAACTTCCGAAATTTAAGTTATTTTTCACTGAATTGTGTTTTTTTAGAAGTCATTGGTTTTTTTTTTTTCAAAAAATGTTTTTATTTTTCGCTTTTTAGTGGCTCAGTTTGTAATTTATCTAAATTACAAAAGTTAATATGTCAACTGCTCATCACCTTTTTACAAAATATTGTTTTTCCCGATGCAGGGACGTTAATTATTGAAGAGTTCTTCTGGTACTTTAGCATCAGCTCCACTTCTCCATGTGCATTGTGACAAGCATAATTTGCTTGGCAATAGTAATCAAATCGCAACCCGTGAAATACTTAATAATAAGTAGTTCCGGTGGTCATCTGTGTCCTTCATCATCAGTTCCATTTTACCAAATGTGCTTTTCGAGAGCAAATGCACGAGTTGCTATATAAAATACCCAAATCGCTATAGGTGTGGCTATAATATTTGACTAGATGACCATGATACCACCTCAGAACTCACCTCGGAAGTGCAACTCTGTCTTTGCAAAATTCTTTCTTTGATGATAGAGTTATGCCCGAACATACATAAAAGAGTAAAATATAAATATCCGAATTGACAACCTCCTCCTTTTAGAAGTCGGTTAAAAATATTTCAACGTCGAAAGTATGTATGGTATGGATAGATGGTTTGAAATTCAATTTTTCCTATCTTCGTGTCTTTTGTGAAAATTAACCGTAGTTTTTCTTTACCACCGCAACACATTCCAACCGTCACTGACAGCCAAGCCTAATCTGTGCAGTCAAGTGACAATGGCTGTCACTTCTTAGGGATCTGTTACCAATGGCAAAAACGGAACCCTTATAATTTTGTCATGTCCATTTGTACGTCTATCCATTCATCTTGGAACCTCCGTCCGGATATTACATAGCCATTTTACTCGATTTTTGCACTATATTTATGAAAATTGGATAGAAGGTATATTCTGTGCATAGCATAATAATGGTGTAGTGAAATTATTCTCCCGATACATGATACATAGATAGAGAGGCGGAGAGGAGAAGGCTGGAAAAAATACATATGCCGTCATGGGGACTGCCGACATAAGTCAAAATTTAAAACTGGCATTAGTGCATAGATTGCGCTAGTGTTCTATAGCCCAGCATTACGTGAATCCTTAAGTTTACCCTCTACCTATATATATAAATGTTACAACAAAATACCTTGTGACATATTGCAATTAAATGAAAGAAAATTTAAAACTCAGATTAAAAGTACACTTTGTAAACAAGCATATTACAAATTAGAGGATTATATCCAAGATAAGAGTGCTTGGAAACATGCTGGTCCTGCTCCATAGGACAATTTAGAATCAAGACAAAATCAAACAGGTTGCTAATTTAATTGTTAAATTTATAATTTTGTATTATATGACATTGATTTTACATTCTGTGATTACTTCCTCACACACTGACTTATTAATTTTAAAAACATTAGGAAAATCGTCTACTTTTACTATGTTTGTAAATATGTGAGCACCATGTATCTATCATATAATTAAATTATCTGTCGTTGCTTCATTTTTAATTCTTTTTACCTATTGTGGTATAGTAATTTTATTCTAGGTGCATCGTCTTCACATATAATTATTTAAGTAATGTACGTACTAATACAAACTATTGTAAAACATTTTAAAAGAGTAACGGTGGAGTTTCTTGCCCATTCTTCTCCATACGAAAACTACCTTTTGGAAGGGGCGACTAGAATCAATTATATTATTCTGTAAATTTTGACGTTCAAAAGTGCCATACATGGGCCTATTTGAAATAAATGTTTTGACTTGACTTTGACTTTGACTTTACCAAAAATCATTCGCTTAGCGCGCAAAGAACATTTCACTTCAAAAAATTATTAACAAAAATTATGCACATAAACGGGGGGGTATTGTTATAACACATGACTTGCGGAAAAAATGCGGTCGATGAAATCAATACCGTGCCTACATAAATATTCATTCCAACTACGGAACCCTTTCACTATACGTGGTCCGACATACACTTGGCCGGTTTTTTGACATTTATTTTGTTTGTGAGACGCTTTTCGTTCACTGCGTTTATGGACGAATTTATTTTTATGAATATAAGTTTGTAATATGAAATAAAGATACACAAAATCGTACATAATTAAACTCCACTATGTTTTATCACGTGAGTGGATAATATAAGCTTCTTATCACGGATCAAATTGACCTGTTAAGAGATAACTTGTTTTGTAAACAAATGTTTCAGATATCTTTAGAACACGAAATTCTTCTGCACCCTCGGTATTTCGGGCCGCAGTTGCTAGATATCGTAAAGCAGAAGTTATATACTGAAGTCGAGGGCACGTGTACGGGAAAGTAAGTGATCCATTGAATTTAAATTTTAAAGGTTATGTGCTGAGAAAGATTGAGAATTATATTTTCAAAGAAAGATTGAGTATTATTAGATTATGCTTACTATTATTATTATTCAAGTCTCATGTAATAGGGGGCGAATGTATAGCCATCAACCGGGCACAATTATTGACTCTGGGCTGCTACTGAATAAAATCCTGATGGAAAAACCCTATAACACTTTGCCCAACCCAGAACATCATGCTCAGCAGTATCGCTTGCGACCACTAGACCAATGAGACAGTCCATTAAGCTTTTAACATTAAAATCTAATTAACTTTATAACAGTTAAGTAAGCTATTTAATTAAGGCCAAATTGAATACTGTTACTTTATTTGAATTCAAATGTTATACATGCTTTTATGCTTTCAGGTATGGTTTCGTGATAGCAGTGACTGCAATAGACAGCATAGGTGCTGGTCTGATCCAGCCAGGACAGGGGTTTGTGGTATACCCCGTGAAGTATAAGGCTATTGTGTTCCGGCCATTCAAGGGAGAGGTGCTTGATGCTATTGTTACTCAAGTTAATAAAGTGAGTAATGAATATAAGCATCTTCCAAATGGTAGCTTAATTGCAAGGAAAAAGTTGTTTACTAAAGTTGTTTGTAAGGTTATTTTATTCTGTTACTAGCTGCGCCCTGCGGTTTTACCTGCATAAGTCTTGGTCCATGGGAATATCGTATGTCCTATGTCCTAACCTAGGTTATGTCTACCCATGTGCTTAATTTTATCCAAATCCGTTCAACCGTTGTAGCATGAAAACATAACAAACAAATATAAAAAAAAAACAATATCATGTTATAATATATTTTTAGGGTTCCGTACCTCAAAAGGAAAAATTTAACCCTTTGTCAAAGTTGAAATTTGGTACACATTAATATGTATTTCTGTGACCCAAACACAAACTTGTTACGTAAATAAATGAATTTTGAATATAGGGGTCACCTTTGGGGGGAAAAAATGTAACTTAAAAAAAAAAATGGCACTCCGGGAGTGCCGACAGAAGTGAAAACTTGAAAAAAAAATCGGCACCGCGGTTATAAACGCGTTGATGCCTTCTACTCCACGCACCGCGGTAATCAACGCGTTGATTTCTTTTTAGTGTTCAAAAGCTGGTTTCATCACAGTGTCACGAAATCAATGGTTTAGTCCCATCTCAAAAATGCCCAATGCGCCTAAAGAAGTTTTCACTTCAAAAAGTTTTGCTAACAGTACCGTGTGACATATCAAATGAAAGGGCTTGTTGCGAGGATCTTAAAGATATTTTTTATATAATTTTAAAATAAATACTTTTAAAGATATTTAAGAAATTCGATGAAAATTGACCATTCCCCGCTTATCTCCGAAAGTACTGGACCTAAAATTTCGTCAAAAATACATAGTATGGCTCTTTACTCATAGATTATAGGAAAACGTATAAGAAGTCTATGTAACATGGTAAACCTATATTGTGCGTAAAAACAGTTGGAATGTATGGGAGAACATGTATTTCAACTACAATGTTAAGTTTTTATTTGGGATAAATTCATCCCAACTACAGAACCCTTGATTGTGCGTAGTCCGACACGCAATTAGCCGGTTTAAAAAAAATATGTTTAAGCTATTGTGACCGACTAATTTTATTTCCTCAGGTTGGAATGTTTGCACAAATTGGCCCATTGAGCTGTTTTATTTCTCATCATGTAAGTGTTTGATCTACATAATTTAATGTAAAACTATTTAATAATAGCTTCTGCCCGCGACTTTGTTCGCCTGGAAATCGATAAAATATAGCCTATGTTACTCGCTGCTAATGTAGCTTTCTATAGGTGAAGGAAGTTTTAAAATTAGTTAAGTAGTTTTTGAGTTTATCCATTACAAACAAACAAACATACAAAAAATCTTCTTATAATATTAGTTTAGATGAGACTGAAAAAAAGTTGGCTCAAAACCAGGAATCTTAAAGGTGTGAACTACTCCAGGGAATAATGACTTTCCATTTGGAGGTAGCAACCAAATTGAATCTAAATAAACATCTATCATTTTATTTCTTTATTAATTGTTTATTAATTAACTTTAAATCAGTATGTGGCAATATCCACGTCACCACATACGAACTAAACTACGCAAAGCATCTGAGATGACATCACAACAAATGGGAGAGCGACACAGAGTACATTATATCAGAGCAGCTGTCTTGCCATACATGAATACAGATGGTTCACTCCGCATTTTAGGTATGAAGCTACAAGTACGCGGCGGGCTCGTCTGTAACGGAGTAAGCAATATAAGAGTTACGCGATAGAAAAAGAGGTAACTTCTAGGTGAATATAACTGTATGTAATTAGCGCAGTGCGATCTGAATTGCACTTTATTGAGTCGATTATTATTTATATAATTTTGCGGAGTGAACCATCTGTATTCATCTGAGGTCTTACCAGGAAACCATAGAATATTGCCGTTAGCAACCATGGTTCAGCTACAGCTCAGTTTAGCTGCGCGTACAAGATTATTTCTGTACGTTCGTAAACGCGCGTTTTCATGATGAATCCATTTGGCTGAAATGGGTGAGAAGTTCATGCCCAGTTAGTTAGGAAAGTTTTAGCTTTTCATAAGGTTCTCTTTGTGTAATGATCAGTCAATGCAATAAAATTCTATATTTCAGTCCATCCCAGCTGATATGGAGTTCTGTCCAAACGTGAACCCTCCGTGTTACAAGAGCAAACAGGAAGACAACGTCATACAGGAAGAGGATGTTATTCGGCTAAAGATAGTCGGCACCAGGGTTGACGCCACGGGCATCGTGAGTATACAATATAGTTTTTTTATGGGCTCACAATTTACTTCTGTCCTCCCTATAAATAGTTCAATCAAATAAGATTCTTTAAATCTAAAGAGTAACTGCTATCCTCTATTGTAGAATCTTCTTTTGGTTTTGGTGGGCAAAACGCGAAATCGATTTTCAACGTGTTAACCAGAATTCTGCATATTAATGTCCGTGACTACCGCCGGACTACCAACGCCAATCGCTTCCATATTTAGTAAATAATTAGTACCCAATTGGTACTTATTAGTGCCCGAACGACAAAATTGGTACCTTAGTAGTTTTTGAGAAACTCTACTTTGAAGGTGGGTCGGCGACTACTGAAGAACTAATTTTGAATTTTGGGCACTAATTTTATCTTGCAGGGTACTAATTTTCTATGTAGGTTTGAGGAAAGCGACAAGTTCCTCAAACTTGGAATCAACATTTAAAGTCGAGGTCCTGCTGAACGAGCGCGGAAAGTTTTCATCGTTGATTTCTCGGTAAATAAAAATGTTTCAGTTCCGTTTTTTTTTACGAAATGAATCACATATAAGGGTACTTAGAATAAATAGCTGCAGCATGCCCCCTTTTTCGGCGCTCATGGTGGTCCTGCTGAAGGGAGCGTGACTACCTCTGGACCACAATCAAAGTCGAGTTTCTCAAAAACTACTAAGGTACCAATTTTGTTGTTCCGAGCACTAATTAGTACCAATTGAGTACTAATTATTTACCAATTACGGAAGGGATTGGCGTTGGTGGTCCGGTGGTAGTCACGGACAATCATGTAGAATCTTCTTGGAGTGGGTGAGCAAAACGCGAAATCGTCAAGCATTTATTTAATAGGCTAAAAGAACATTCTGTATTCTACATAATGTATTATAATATGTCTGAGATTTTCTCAAGAACGACTGAACCAATTTTGACGTTTTCATTTGGTTGTTGTTGTGCGAATATGTTTAGTACGCGAATTTACATGAGACAGGCAGGAAGATAATGATGCGAATTTAGTGTGCCTATTGGGCGTTTGTTTCAAGTGTTTTATTTGTATACTTTTCCTTTCCAGTTCGCCATTGGGACATTGATGGACGATTACCTAGGATTAGTGACACAGTGATTTTTATAAGTATTGTAATAAGTGTACAAAACAATTTTTAAAATAAAAACAGAAACATTACTTTGTAATCATTTATTTGGCATTCAAATAATAGGGTAAAATTCCATACACAATGTAACAAAAACAATCCATCAAAAATGATAAAATATTTGGACACCTTCAGTCTATTTGGGCAGTATGAGTGGTACGCAATGAAACACGTGGTGAGTGTGTGCTGTCGATGTTTCACTGACATTCTATCCTATATTTAAACTAACTTACTTCTATGAGAAACAATTATAATTATTTTGAAATATTGTCTATGGATTAGTGCTCAATGTTAGTAATATAACCACTCGTGGTTGTGACAGAACTCGTGGCAACTTGCATTTTCTCCGAAAACTCCTTTCGTTATTACTAAACTTGAAACTGCGGGCAAATATTACAATATTCATTTGATTGTTATCTTATTCTCTTAATTGGTTTCGGGTAAATCCAAAAGTGGCAGTTCTGTATCAATCACGTGCGTTAAAGTCGATAAATTGTGTTGTAAATACATCCAAGTGTTAGTTAATTATGTTAAATAATTGACTAATTATAAGCCAAAGCCGAAAATATACCGAATGCCAAATGTTCCAATAATTTAATATAATTTCAGCCTCTATTATATTACGAGAATTTCACGTCAATGAGTATTCCATGTCTATAGTTATATACAAATGTCTAATTGGAATCCATAAAGATAAAATATCCAAAGGGACGAATCGAAATCTTTGGTTCACCAATTATATACAAGTTACCAAAATACATAATTAAAAATAAATAAACTTAATCAAATATTGCTCGTAAATCAAAATATGGCATCTAAATAAATAATACTCAATATGAGATCAGAAACACAAGCTAAGAAACTCCTGGATATCTAAGCACCAAAGAAGTCCATAATATCCTGGTAGCGTGTCCTCTATAATTATATAAGAACGAGATATAATAGACATATCGATATTATGCGACGACACGTCCATTTATAACAAAGGGATATCTTTTCTCAATCGAATTTAATTCGCTACGATTCTGCTCCTTTGTAAGGTGCTCAAGTACGCGAGCGACACGCTGTGGTTGCCTCTGCCGCTGACGCGTGCCGCTCGTGTATGAGCACAGTACAAGCACGGATACAATGAAGCTGAAAGGACGTCGACTAACTAACGTACCTACAGCACAGTTCATCGACATACTTATATTCATACGTTGTAGCGCCAGACGATCGACCGCTTTCTATAAAGGAACAGAATACGTAGCGACTAATAACCTAGTGTTACTAAAGTAATTACTTACATTCCAATTAGCTCTACTATACCAAATATATTTTTTATTATAATAAAATATTGAGACATAACATTGTGCAATATAGTGTAATATGCATGATAGAAGATATATTTTCAAACAATCAGTAATTATTTTGCAGTCACAATAAATTTGCACAAATCGCTCACTGAATTTAATACGCCTAATAATGTATGCTGACAGCCAATAACACAGTATAACTCATGATTATTGATAAATACAATTTTTAGAGATTCACAGGCTAATTCAGCATAATTATGTCAGCTTTATACAAGGCACGAAAAAGAGTTCAAGATAAATATGCAGTACAGGCAGAGTCTAAATAAGGTATATAATTTTACATATAATTGGTATCTACTGAGACGACACTTGGAGCGAATACACTTAAATAGGATACACAGTAGGAATCTGAAATGTTAGCAGAGGTGATAGTGGGAGTACAGTCAAGAGGAGTAAGAATATTTACCTATTAGTCTCTGAGCCTAGACACACTTCACTATACAAGTCCGACGATGTATAACTGTCGCAAAAGCTTCCAATGGAACTATAGACACAATAACAACTCCCCGTCACTTTACACTCTTATTGTATTCACTCCTGCGCATTTGACTATATCTTCCACACAGTCACTATTAAGTTTAGTATTTTCTATAACAAAGATAGCATGTTATATTAGACTATCATAATATATTATAGATTTACAGTGGGTTGGATTAGCCGCTTGCATCGACATTTTACATAGTTCAGAGTTCACATCAAACACATATAGTTCAAAAATGTCAATACAACAAGATCTTTATTTACCAAGACTAAAGGGGAATAAGATTGATTACTATCTACCAGATAAATCTTAACATCAACGGGCAATACATCTAACTGCAACATTAATCTAACACTTTAACAGTAATAATACTGGCATAATTTTATTTTGAGGAATTTAATAGATTGGAATATAACAACTATTACACGATAGTGGGTTAATATTGTTATCTTTACTGACTATTAAGGTATGTGGATTAATTTTATTTTTGCTTCCCCGTCTTTCTGGCAACTTAATTCGTCCATACTGTCACTCAAAACCGAACACCACTTGATCAGACCTGTTGCTGTGAAGTAAATGTTTATCGTTCACAATTATATTTTAACTAAATGTAATGAAACTTAAAAGTGCAAAGAGTGCGCGGACCGCGTCGTACCGCGCTTGGGACACTTGAGCTAATGCCTTCCGCATTCAGATCCATTTACTTGTCACCATCAAATCAACATTCACTTCTGTGACTGGCATTCCCTCCCTTGTTCGACCCGCGAGCGCATCTACTCCAAAGACACAATATCATCTCTAATAGACTACTTGTTTAACGTATCCTTGGAGCGGATTCAACAACAATTTGTGAATTAGCTTCAACTACAACAATAACGTGATTATTATTCAGATTTAACTTAAAAAAAAAACCTGAGTGGAAGACTCGAATTATAAGCTAATTTAAATGTCTCGAACTTATATTGGTCATCAATATTTTAAGTACTTCATTGCTGAATCGTTTGAATTCGAAATTGAAATTCGAGACAAGTTTCTACGTGTTGTAAAATCGAGATTTTGTTTAAATCACGTTGTATGTGTAGTTTGAATCGCGAGTGGAACATTCCTGCGTGTGTGCCGTGTTGAGCTGGCGAGCTACTCAACGCCTGACGTGGAAGCACTGGCACTAGGCGGCCGGGTGTCACGACGCGGGCGCAGGCCCGGCCGCAGGCACCGCGGGCGACACGGGCCCGCGCACCGCCTCGATGTAGTCCTTGATCAGCGTCGCGATCTGGTACGCCTGAGGGTAGGACACAATTTTTATGTTACATTCTCAATTTATTGTAGTTACACCATGGTTCTTTTCGAGTAGATGAAGAGCTATTTTTGAATAACCGACAAATGGTGTAATAGTTCGTCTAAATTCCTCAGACATTAAGGCAAATAACGAATCAACACCATTGTTTTTTCATTAGGCTAGCTTATCTAAACCTAAGAAGTTACTTCCTTTACATACCTGATCAGTAGAGAGCACGAGCTTGGCATGCTTGCGGTCTGCTCTCGTCACGAGCAGCAATGCTCGCGGTGCAGGCGACACGGCCAAAAGTTGGTCGTGGTCATGCGACACCAGCGCCGCGCGGGTGCCGCGTCGTAATAGGGTGAGGCCTCGCGCATCCACTGCCAGCCACAGTGCGCGTGGCCAGTTCGATGTGAACGATTGCTATGATACAAACAAAATTATATTTTTAAAGAGTTGTTTCTATGTTTGTTTTAATCTCTAGAAATACTGTTTCGAATACAAAAACTATTTTACGCGTTGCCAACTAAACTATTCTCGATATTTTTATGCCATAAAAACGCTTGGTTATAAAGAATCTCTATGCAAGTGGACTCGCAGGGAGCAGTTAATCATAATTTATACATATAATAAATTAAAGTCTCTTTTCGTGTCTGTATTTCTGTGACGGCGTTGTATTTCTGAACTACACGGATTTTGATGCAGTTTTCCCCATTATTTTGACGATTTATTCCGGAAGGTAATAAATTAATATTAAACTACGTAATACTAAAAGAAAAACGTTTTGTGAAGTTGTAAAAACTGAAGATCGCAGCTAGTCAAAAATAATCTTACGATACACTCACCATGACGTCAAAGATGGTGGCCCGAGTGAGCGGCCAGGACGAGGCGAGGGTCAGGGCCCGCTGCATGGCGGCGGCGGGCGGCGTGCCGCGCAGCGCCAGGTGGTGCAGGCGCACGGCCGGCGCCGGCAGCGCGGGCTGCGCCAGGCGCGCCGGCAGCACGGCGCTGGCCGCGGCCGCGCACTCCTCGCCGCCGCCCGCGCACTCGCCCTTCACCACCTGCGCGTGCAGCGCCGCCAGCATCACCTGGATACACGCACGTTATCATACTTCTATACTAATATAATAATTATTATAAAACGGTAACATTTGTTTCTTTGTATGTAGGGCGTAATCTTCGGAACTACTTACAATTCTTGACGAATGTTATAGGCTATGAAATATATTAACGAAGTGAATCTTTTATGTTAACAAAAACTATTTCAACCGTGAAACTTTGTATATGTTCATTGTGATGTCGGTAAAAACTGAGCAAACTCCTGTCTCTTCCAAAAGTATCTAATAAAAGTGTAAACAATACCTGCTCAGGATAAATTCTTACACAAGCTTAAAAAAAAGGGAATGGGTTACACGTTAATCCGTATTTAGGTTTCAACTTGATATATCTTACCATTTTTTGTAACAATTATTGTTTGAGTAACATTATTAAATTGTAATAAAAGAATCATCAAAAACTTAGGTTATAAAATTAACCTAAATTGACAAACAAACAACATCAAATATGTGATTTGAAACTAAAATTTCGGGTTTATTAAGAATTCAAATAATCAAATCTAAGCACTCAATTTGTAAGTGGCGCTACAAATACTTTTTCTGAACAATTTGTTTAAATTTTCATCAGACACTTTTGGAACAGATTGCTTTGACAAAGTACCAAGAATACACTATTATTAATAAGACAACAACAGGTACTCACAGCCTCATCGGTCTCTATGGGCAGTCGGTCGTGTCGCACGGAGTGTAGAACCTGGTAGTACAAAAGCTCCATCTCGGCCGCGCACGACGTCTGTAGCGGACGCTCGCCCAAGAATAGGCGCTTCTTGAACACCAGCCTAACAGAAAAATAATTTAGTTAGGTTTTTGAAATGTGAAGTCCTACGCATTTTTTGTGCTGGTTGATCCAGGTGCCATCTTTTTGTAATTCCCAGATACAAATGTAACGTCAAATAATATTTTAATTCGCTCATGTCATTATGTGTTTGATGAAATTAAAAAAAAATCTTATATGATAGCACAGGTACTTGAATTTAAGTTGCTTTGGCATAAAGCTAAAATGTAACAAATTGTCAAAGATGAGCTTCAGTACAAATTAAAATAATTTATTTTCTCTGGACATCAAAATAAAATAAGAAAAATAAAAATAATTTGTTAGAGACTGGTGTTTGCACTAGGTATACCTGTATGTCCCACCAGACGGTATGTAAACATAGTTATCGAGTAAAATGTGAAGGGATAGGGCTTAACAAAGTTCGTACCTGCAAGCGGCGGCAGTAGCGCCAGCCTTCTCCCAGCGCGCGAGTACGTCTCCCACTCGCTCGCTGCCCGCCAGTGCTCGCTCGCCCGCGCCCGCTGGCGTCGAGTTCGCGCACACCTCGTACAACGCGTAACCTGCGCACATGCAACGAGATGAAGATTATAGAAGTACAGCCGAATTAAAATCAAATAAGTTTGGCAATCCAATTTTCTGTCGGTATCAACAATTATTTACCTGCCTCTGCCTCGTCGACAATGGAGATGACAGTTGACAGACAGAAAAAAAAAAACATTTTATTTGGGTCACACACTGGTAATACAATCAATATACAAAGGTACATTAAAAACAAGTTGGGCAAGAATTGCATGAAATAGTTAATTATAATCAGCTTATAATGTTCCCACTACCGGGGCCTCCTCTCTTCGAGAGGGAGTGGGCTATAATCTACCACGCGGGCCCCGTACGGGTTGCTAGATGTCTCATGTCTTCGACTTTTTGGTTCTAGGACATGCCGGTTTCCTTACGATGTTTTCCTTCACCGTTTTGAGAGCAGTGGTGATGAAATTATTTACACAAAGTAAAGCGCCTGTTTGGTTTCGAACCCACGAACTACAACTCGAAGTAGTTAGTGGCATTGGGTGTAAATAAGATTTGTGTTGCAAGTGCTGACTTTTAAAACTGCAGTTACTATGACTCGTTGCCAGATCAAGGCCCTTTGTTTATTCAAAATAAACATGGTAAGACCAGCCTTGTTAATTTCTACTGACCGGTTGCAGCATCACTAAGTCCAATCTTCTCCCTCAACATGGCCACAAGATGGTCTGCAGTGGCGGCCGGCCCGAACACTAAGCCATGCTGCTTGCCGTCCAACAGCAACACTCGCACGTGCATGGGTCGCCGCGCCGCCGCGCACAGCACCTCCTCCTTAGAGGGGGCGGCTAGGCGACGGGGCACTTGGGCTATGCTTAGAGCGACCTGGTGGAGACGAAACGTAAGGAAATGGTCGATGAGAAGATTTTGGTGATCAGATTACATCACGCGTTTTATTCTATCTATAATACACCCACATTTCGCCAGCTATGTTTAAGTCCCCTGTAATAGGGGGCGAGCCTTTTGCTACCAACCAGGCATAAGCCAAGACTCCGGGCTGCTGCTGAGAAATTACTGATGGAAAACCCAATAACACTTTGCCCGACTTGGGAATCGAACCCAGGACCTCATGCTCAGCAGTATCGCTTGCGACCACTAAACCAACGAAGCAGTCTATTAATCGGATTATTTAAGATTTTTAACGTTTAGTGGGACACGTATCTGAGAGATGGCGCTGATTATGATGTTCATTGGTTTGACTTGGCTTAAATTTATTTTTATCTTTTTTTTTGCAGGTAATAATATGATTTAATCAGATTCAGTATCAAATGAGATTGCATTAAAACTGCCATACAAGTTCATACGATGAGTTAGAATATGCCTCCTAAAAGTTGTTGCAGTCAAGAAACTTGAAAACGACTTTTCTCTAGCAGTTAGTAAAAGCTAGCAATACTGTTATTATATTTTAATCTGTGCGCAATATAAAAGACGCTTTTATTTTAGTATAGTTTGACCAAGACCGCTGGTCCGCGCCTTATGTGCGCGGCGAGATGGGGGGCAGTGCAGGCCGCTCATTCGTCAACACTCACGGCGCGTCGGCGTCCCGCCGCTCATTCGTCAACGCTCATGGCATCCCGCCGCTCATTTGTCAACGCGGCCCCTTGCCTCGCCCCGTATTACTAATAGCGGTTTTGGTCAATCTGTAGGTATATTAATTTAGATACGATTTGGATAAAGTGTTAATTTTTTTGTTATAAAATGTTGGAGGTGGTCTTACCGTCGTACGGACGCGTCCGTCAGACATTGAAGTGATAATATTTACAGAAGGGGTGGTGGGCACTGTGTGCAGCATTGTAAGCTGGTTGATGTAAAGGATGATATGGAGGCCAATGGGCTATCTGTTGAGCAATTATTAAGGTCAAGCAAAGCGTTGGTTAGGCTAATAGTCTGACTCTTTTTGGCCAGGTGTAAGGTGTCTGCGAGGCACCTCATCAAAAATTATTTCGCACATCAAAAACTGTAGTTTGTTTTTTGTCTGCGATTCGATTTAAAGCAATTTCAAGCTTGGCTTTTGTAATTTTTTGGAGAAATGAACAGTTTCTTTCAATTTTGATTTTAGTTTACATATTTTTTTATTAGGAGAAGCCTACTTTGTACAAAATCATCTTCCACATACTAGGTGCATCTGGCTATGCGGTCCTAAATCCTTTATCTTTTTTCCCTTAATTTTTTAAACAGTAGGTACGTCAGCATAAGTTGGTTCATTTATTTATTGATATAACCTGTTTATTTATTTTGTACTCAAATAAAATCGGTTAAAAACCAATTATGTTAAATAAATACAGTTTATAATATATACACAAAGGAGAAAATATAAATCATTAGTTTCATACCTGTTCCGCCCGTCGTGCAAACTTGCCCTCCTCTCCTGCATGTAGTGCAGTGCCGCGGTAACGTAAGTGCGCCAACAGTAAGCGCCGCAGCGGCTTGGCGGGCGGGAGCGCCGCGCCCACGGCCGCACATAGCAGGGCCCAGTGACGAGATGATACGCGGGATGACGGCTCTGGGTGGTCCGTCGTCTGAAGGACAAGTCAAATAATTCATTTTAAACAGGCCATTAAAACGCACTTTTAAACGTCAAAATTTACAAGAATTGATTCTAGTTGTCCCTTCCAATATAGAGAAGAATGGGCAAGAAACTATTTTAAAACAATATTTTGACATTAAATATTAGTCTTGGGAAGATTTTTCCTTTTGCTGAGAAACAAGGTTCTTTTTGCGCGTGGCCTAAATCGGAACTCACGTCGCCGTATTGTTTTTTCAGTCCATTTCACAAATGTTTACTAAAAGCGCCCCCATATCTACGTCATTCGTGCGCTAAAATATCCTTGTAGCACAGCACACTAAGGCTACACAACATACATGACACCGCAGCCGCAACGGCGCGGCGGCGCCGAACCGCAATATGAAAAATCTTCAGAATATCTCAATGAAAATGTAAAAATTTACGCGGTGGCAGTGCGGCGATATTCATTCGTATACACAAACATGCGGTCCGGCGTCGTTACGGCTCCGGCGTCATGTACAAGAAGCCTAAAAAAGGTCGATTCAGACCAAACGAGCGAATGCACATTCTATTCCCACTCTACCAAATTATTTTTGTAAGCAGGGACAGAACATTCCTTCGTTGGTCAATCCATCCTAAAATGTTTCAATTAAAGAAAAAGTATGCTCTAGCCCTTGTTCTGGTTCTAAGTTTGTTTAGTCTTAAGCTTAACCCACCTTTAGCAAAAACACAATCGTCATCTACCGCGCGGAAACGCGAACATTTTTCGAGCTCTAATGGGATCCATTTAGAAAGGTAAACTACAAAGACCCTTGAACAGTGTATCATCACGTCGGAAAGCTCACCTGTTTAATAAGCTGCATGTACAGCTCACAAAGCAAGGTGTCCTTCTGCAGACATCGCTGTAGTAAAGCCTGCGCCAGCGCCACGCGGTCGTCGCTGTCAGCCTCGTGTTGCGTCACGTTGTTGTTGGCCAAGTTGGTGGTGCTGCCGTCGTGGGTGGCTGTTAGACCTGCGTGGCTCATTATATCCTGTGAAGAAGTTGGGAGTTCAAGATTTTCGCTGTTACCGCAGATAATTTCAAATAAAGACCAGTTAGTCCAGTCGAGAGGCTTATTTACACAAAGGACAGTCAAAAAAAGTAAGATTCAATGATTCTAGAGTGATTTGTCAGGAAATAACAAATTCGCCTCTAATAAGATTTTATAGAAACTTTCTTACATCTGTTAAAGGCATAACAAATGTTTGCCAAAGAAAAAAAAATCAAGCCTTTTTGCCAAGACATTCTCCTCGGTCTCGTTCTTATAGCACCATGGCTCTAAGCATCTCTATGATATATCATGTGTATAGTATACCTTGAATATCTGCATGGCGGCCACCTCCTCGGCCTCGTTGAGCTTGGTGAGGCTGTGCGGCAGGCTGCGCGACCAGCCCCAGTAGCCGGCCGGGAAGCTCTTGTAGCTCTCGCCCTGGCTCTCTGCCGCCATGTCTAGGCGCATCTTCTCTAGTCTGTGCTTACTCAACCTGCGGAAAAATTGATAACTTAGACCTCCCCATTTTTTTGTAATAAAGTATTTTCGCACTGGGTGTACGTCCAGAGTAGGCGTTGACGTCGCGTTTACGCCGCGTAGAAAGTACGCGTTGTGTTGACGTGATTGTATCGAAAATATATCGTATACGATCGACGAAAGCCTACGCTAGATTAACGCTAGACTACGTTAGGTTTGTTGCATACAACATTTACTTAACTTTTTACTCGTAATAGAAAAATAAAAATTAAATTGTATTAAACCTTTGACTACCAACCTTCGCAGAGTATTCCTCAAGAAGTTTCCAGTAGTAGCTTCAGTGGGTCTCCTGAGCATGCCCGAGTCAACCAGAGCTCGCCTGGCGCTCTTGAGCGCGGCGGCCAAGCGGGACCTTTCCGATGTAGGGGCCGCGCGTCTAGGAGGCTCATCTGCTAAGCCGTTAGCGAGAACTGGACTATAGGCAGCCATCAACCACGCTGCTTCGTTCTTTTGAGGAGACTCCAATACGATGCACCTGATGCATAGGATTCAATTTAGGGATCAGTTTCAGAGCTGAGATAATGAGGTATGTCAATAAAGTATCGCAGACTAACAGCTAGGTGTAGTAGTTGCAAATCACGAGCGCACGTAAAAGTGACTTTTACATCAATGACATAAGGTTTAAATTGAAATGATTGATTTACACTCGTGAAATGCGACAGCTACACAAAGGCACATGGAGCGTTGGCTGCAGAACAGTTTTCAGCTATAGCATTATTAACTGGCAATAATGGTTACAGAGATATTTAGCAGGCAATATTTGTCACCGAGAGAGAAGCAATCTTCTCGCACTTCGTTGACATTGCAAGCTGTGACTTGCGTTTTGTCCGGTTGGTTAGTGTCTTGTCAGCAGCAGGCTATATTTCGTTACGTTCAAGCTTGTACTAATCAAGTGTGTCATACCGATGTCCCTCATCCGTTGCATGCTGGTTCAGATCTTCGTCCTGATCATTAACAACATACCGGTGTCCGTCGTGCTGTCCGTGGTGTGTGAGGCTGATGGTCAAGCCGTTGTCCACGGGGTCCATGAGTAGGGCTGCGATGTTGGTGTACGGGTATTCAGCGAGGACCACCTTGTCTGTAGGACGGACGAGGACTACGCCTTCGGAGCCCACGCCTAGGAGGACGTTGGGACCTGAGGAGATATGTTAGTTTTTTTAACGCGTTGTTCTGCGTATCAATCCTTAACTAAGGAGACAATTATCATGTTGTGAGATTTTTAACGCGTTGTTCTGCGTATCAATCCTTAACTAAGGAGACACGTTGTGAGACCCCAGGAGGTAAAATGCATAATGGATAACGATCTGCACTAAATTACTCCCCATTGATAAAGCCACCAAATATAAGTGAATTTGCACTGATATAACTTGTGACAAGTGTCATTCATCCAGTCAAATTGTACGAGAATAAATCGGACAAATCAAATAATTATTCTATTTCACGTAAATGGTGCTTACCATGTGCCCAATAACCTTTGTAGGTAACAGGGAAGAGCGTGACTCCATACAGCGGGTATTGCATCACACATGACAGGTATAAAGCCTTTGCAGTGAGTTCTGCTCGTCCGGCGCCATATTGACGATGCGCTTGTGCAAGGATGGTTGCCTGGTGGAAACAGAACTTGAAGTCAGAATGCCTGATATTAAATTAAAAGTTTGGTTATTTTTATTTTGGAGAACCAATGTTGATTATGTAATGTAATCCGTAATGGTTAACAAATATTGCGGAACATTGTTGCATCAATATGTTTTTGTGTTGCTGGAAACTAGTTTTACCACAAATATGGCATTCAATGATGCCAGCGCCAATTTTAATTACTTTGAAAATACGACACTTTCAACAGGATTAACACTATTCTCTACAGATAGCATAAAAGTACTAACCCACTGCTGCGCCGGCCTAGCCCTGGCGATCCGCTGCGGCAGGAACTGCTCGGGCTGCGCGTAGTAGGCGCGCGTGTGCGGCGGCGGCGGGCTGGGCGGCGGCTCGCCCAGCGACACCTGCGCCTGCAGCCCGGCCAGTTGCAAGGCCACCTTCTCCGACACCGGGAACTCGTCCATCTGGGCCATACAACGATATATAATAGCAACTGTTTTAGAATAATGACTGTATTAAAAAATTAAAGGTGTTTTAGAAGGCATGGTAGGTAAAAAAAATAATCACTACAATATTTTCTTTAGTTTTTTTCGTTGTTTTATCCAGTCAATAAACATTTAATTACTAGGAAATTATCTTATTTTTCATACGAGACGGTCTAAAGTTTAATGGCAGTGCTACAAGTTGAAGCTGAAGCGAACCTGTTGTAGACTCTGTGACGCCCCCGCAAGGGGGCGTGGCGAGCGGGGTCAGGGCGTAGCCCCTCGCCCGCAGGGGCTATACTGTGACCCGCTAATGCGGGCCCCTCATTTTGTCTGCCATGGTAAGGAGTGCGGGGTTTAGGTCGCACTCGTGCGTTTGGTTGCATTGAATAGTTCCGTAGGAGCGCCGCGACGCTTATAGAGGCGTCGCTTTCTTCACGAGTTATTGTGCGTTCATTATAATTTGCTTCGTGATGTGACTGGTAGCACTGTTCTGTCAGTCGCCATTTTGAACCATATTAGTTTTGAAACTAAGTTTGACAAGAAATGGTGTCAACATGATGGCAAGGGACAAGTTATAGTGAACGGTCTGTAACGTCTCTATTTTAAAACTATGTGGAAAGAGCTCCATTCATTTTTTGTCGGCGGACCTTCTCTTACGAAGCTTCTGTTCGGGATATAAGCCCCGCCCTTTTCTCCCCGATGTTACCGTATACTGTGTTGTTTGCGTACCTTGACGACGCTGTGCACGGCCTGTGCGTATAACAGCGCGACTTCGACGGGGTCGTGCGGAAGCTCGCGCCCTCCGCGGAATAGTCGGCGCTTGAACACGAAGCGATTGTCTGCGGAACCACCGCCGGGACCTTGTTGCCTGTATGAAGTAAAGAGAGGAATATTACAAGTTCATCTTAAATCGTATCTAGGCAAATAATTAAAATATAGTAACACCAATTTACAGATGCAAGAAATTTGATTTCGAGTTAGGGATAGCCATTTTTTGAAGCTCTATTACCATGCATGCAATACGGTGAATGTCTAACAAGTACATCTAACAAGTGATAACTCGCTGCAGTTCTGGGATATTTGGCAGACGTTGGAAATTCAATTTGTCGTTTTTGCGACCTGTGTCCCATCATAGTGGACAACACATAGGCACCCTCTTTTACAAGGGCAAAATGAACAAAATGTTGATGAAATGAAATTGTTTATTCTGTAAATAGGATATCAGAATCACTTTTACACGTCATATTAAAAAAAATAAAAATAAGCTAGTTGAGTTCGGCGTTTCCTATCTGACTACTCTGAGAAGAAAGGCCGAAACAAACTCAAGAGGTCACAGTCTCTTTTAAAGTCCAGACATAATCTTGGTCAGGCCATATGAGGACCATGTAGATTAGTGTCTGAAATGGTCTTTTGAGGAAAGAACCACACAGATTTGAGTGAACCTGTCCAGTCAGTGCAAGCATTTGTCAGTAATCGTGGAGCTCAACTCAGAACTTAAGGAGCTCAACTCGACGAACAATACCAAAGAAAGGACATTTGGGTAGGCCGCATAAACTACTCAAACTGCCAGACCATAATTAAAACTAACTGAAAAATGAAAATAATAATGATATCCACATAGTCCTCACATTCACAATAATTAAATAAAATAATATAATACTTTACAAAGTAATGATGTCATTTTGAATATAATTTTCAACAATGTCAATGTGTATATAAAACTGGTATATTTTCATGATTTTACAAAATAATTAAAATGTTAAGTTTTATCACAAGGCTTAGCAGAGCGAGCAGTTCAATCCCATGCTTTTTTATCTTCTAAATAATCTGAAATTTTATAATACCCTTTTTTACAAAGTTTAGTTTTAATACAGATTTTAAATCTATTAATGGGATGATATAATAAATACTTTTAAAGCTACTCACATCTCCCACGCAGCGATGACATCATACAAATAATGCGTGGCCCGCACATGTTCCTCGGTGCCCGCTCGCTGTTGGTACACAGCCCAGCCCGCGCGCGAGTGGGGAGACAAGCCGAGCTTGTCAGCCAAGCGGGCGGCGGCAGCGGCAGCGGTGTCAGCCGGGTGTACGTCGATGGCTTTTGTTCGCCCATCCAGGAAGAAGAAGCGGCAGACTATAGTGCCGAGGCGACGCATGGCCTAGGATAAATTATTGAAATTTTAAAACCCTGTTGTTTCAACTTTTACGGTGTTTCTTATTTATTTATAACCAATATAGATAAAATACTCACGGCGATCTCTACAGTACTCGGTGGCAGTTGTCTCGGTGCAGCTCCGCGACAGTTATCAAGACACCACTGCGCGCAGTGTGCCTCGCGAGCCGCCGGCGACGCGGGCGACGCCGGTGAGCCCGGCGAGAGCAGGCGCGCACGAGCTCGCAACCACGCGCTGTAGTAGCGCGCCAGGCCGCGGCTCGGCTGCCACGCCACTGCGCACAGGCACAGGACCAGCCATACGCGCTCCGCCCATTCTTCTACTGGGCATTCCGTTAACTGAACAGGAAACAAAAGTTATAATTATGGCGCTAAACGTAACCTATTCCATATTATAAGACATTTTAATTTTCAATTACTGGTTTTAATTAAGAACAATAAAAAGTAGGCTTCAATATCAGAATGCACCCTTCAATTTACAAATGTCAGCTCCAGAGTTTCAGTAGCCCAGTACTGAAACTCGGGACTAAACCATTCAAGCCCCTATTTTTATGGTCGAAACGCCCAGTGCCCAAATGCATCATGAAAAACTCAAATATACAGCTATATTGTGACAAAAGAACACTCACCTGTCTAACACACTGCACCAGAATCTCGTCTCTCAATTCTTCTCGCTCTATACCTTTTCCGATGACTGACTGTATCACTTGCGTCTCCTTTTCAGCCGTCAGCTCTCCACGCATGTAGCGACATAGATCCTAAACATAATAAATGCGTAAAATTATGAAACAAATCTAAATTAATATCATTGACTGCGGTAACATAAAAATCATAATTAGTAGCTTACTTCTAAACAACAGAAGATACAAAAGACAAGAAGAAAAGGAAACTTGATTGTACAATTTACGAGTTATTTTAGTCAATATTTTGTGCTTTTGTATGTGTTTTTATTTTAGTTAACTAATGCGTTTGAAACTCATTACTTACTCTAAATATATTGACAGCCGCGGTAACGCTGTCAGGATCATGCAATTGTATGTGTGAGGTTGGAATATTGTTTCCTTTGTGGTACGTGATCATTTCCTCTTTGGTAAGCAGTTCCATTGACTTGCTCTTGCGTGTTAACGTCGCCATAATAGTACCTGTGAGAATATAAAAGATTGTTTAATTGGTTCATTCCAATTTGGACTTTAGTGTAAATAGTCACAGAGTTCAAAAGACTTTCGTTTCTCAGTGGTATGATGGTATAATAGGATGATTGGGTACGATACCTCACGAAATTTGAAACCTTATTCCAATTACATTATGGTTGACTTTACCTTCAGGCGAGCGCGGGTGGTCGTTGAAATATAACTTGGCGAACTCCGACAAGTCGTTGGTGACTTCTGCAGGTGGTGTTGAGTCAGGTAATGTGGTAGCTTGAGCCTCTATTTGATGTAAGCGACGCTCTACGCGCTCTTTGCGACGCGCGTTGCGGTCTACGCTCTATAGGGGAGAAAGTTTATTGAGTTTTTGACTGGAATTATGTTTTTGATACAGTATACCGTCTGAGGTAAAGTGGATTAGTGTTATTAATGTTATTCATATTTTTTTTTTGCCTCAATAATCTAAGGGCAATCGCGTCTTGTATTCAATTCTTCTACCCAGACTTTTCCTAAATATTTGGAGTCGGCGGCAGATGCAGCTGAATACCAGTATTTTACATGGAGCGACTGTCTATCTGACCTCCACAACCTAGTTACTGAGTAGCACAATACCCCTTGGTAAGATTGCGCTTGTTTTGTATTAAATGCATGTGACATAGTGTAAGGCATTGGGCTAAAGTTGGGTAGATTTTTGAGCACGTAAATAATTTATAAGACCATACTTTATCTATTAACAAAAATCATACAAATAAATTATTTGATTCGGAAATGTAACTTACTGTAGATTCCCCATTCATCATAGGTGGCGGACTGATGCAGGTGTCCATGGGTACAGGCGGCGGAGGCGGCCCGTTGTCCATTGGCGGCAGAGGTGGGAGCGGCGCGTCTTGTGGTTCCGGCTCGATCTCAATCTCTTTGTGGACGAATCTGTAGAGAACAGTTGACAATAGTAAATGATAAGCTTTTCAAGTCATAGCTAGAAAAGGTTTATAATTATATAAACAAGTTTGTGATGCAAATAGGATAAAGAAAGACTTTTGTAATGGTTACAAGTGGTGTTAAATGATAATGGCGGTGAACTTTTTCACTCGATGGCTCGATTTGACATTTGCGAGGCCGCATTACGACTTTTTAGAACCAGTACCTGAGCGACCGAGTTTTGCTCTGGTGAAAATAGAGAACGCTCATTTAATAGTACAGGAAAGTTCATACTAATCCATGTAGTACCTACTTATTCCATACTGCCATGATAGTAGGTACTTACTAATCCTATGTTGCCATGTCATTATTCATTATCTAGTTCTAAACTTTGAGCGACCGAGCTCTGCTCAGGTGAAAACACGGAGAAAACGAATTTTCTCATAAATGAGACCTAGGAAGATCAATTTTTCGCCCCCGTTAACCCCTACGTATATTTCAACTTTCATCGAAATCTTTGGAGACGTTTTTAAGAACGTGAGTACAAATATATATTTAAATATTGATAAATGATAAATGATTTTATTTCTGTAAATAGGTTTGTACAAACACTTTTACACGTCAATCATATTTTAAAAACTAGATGAGGTCGGCGTTTCCTAACTGACTACTCTGAGAAGAAAGGCCGAAACAAACTCAGAGGTCACAGTCTCTTTTAAAGTCCAGACATAATCTTGGTCAGATCATGTGAAGACCATGTAGATTGGTGTCTGGAGTGGTCTTTTGAGGAAAGCATCACACAGATTGAGAGGGCCTGTCCAGTCAGTGCACGCATTTGTCAGTTATCGTGCAGCTCAACTCAGAATTAAGGAGCTCAACGATTCGACGAACAATACCAAAGAAAGGACATTTGGGTAGGCCGCATAAATTTCTCAAAACTGTCAGACTATAATTAGGACTAAGTGAGAAAAAATTAAAAACAAAAAGAAAAAGGAATGACCCACATAGTCTTCACATTCACAATAATTTAAATAATATAATACTTTAAAAGTATATAAAATTCATTAATGTCAGTGTGTATATAAAAACCAGGAAATAATTTTGGTCAGAGCATTTCATTTGAGGACCATGTAGATTTGTGTCTGAAATGGTCTTTTGAGGAAAGAACCATACAGATGTGAGTGGACCTGTCCATTCCATGCACGCATTTGTCAGTAATCGTGTAGCTCAACTCAGAACTTAAAAGGAGCTCAATGATTCGACGAACAATACCAAAGAAAAGACATTTGGGTAGGCCGCATAAAGTACTCACAACTGCCAGATGATCATTAAAAGTAACTGAGAAAAATAAATATATATATATATATGACCCACATAGTCCTCACATTCACAATAATAAAAAATAATAAAAAAATATTATACTTCACAAAGTAAATATTCATGTCATTGTGTATATAATTTTAAAGTTAGCAAAAAAAAAAAAAAGTTCCGAAAGTAAAACAAAAATATTATAAAATTGGAGCAGCTCAATCCCATGCCTTTTTGTCCTCAATGTAATCTTTAACGGCATAAAAAGCCTTCTGGCACAACTTGCGTTTAGTAAATGATTTGAATTTATTAAGGCTTAGATCTTGTACGTGGCTTGGAAGTTTATTATAAAAGCGTATACATTGACATCTAAAGGAGCTGCCTATTTTCTTGAGCCTTGTTGTAGGTACAACAAATTTGTGTTTGTTCCTAGTATTTATGTTATGGATATCACTGTATTTTTTAAACAATTTTTTGTTTTTATGGGCATATAAAAGATTATCAAAAATATACTGAGAAGGCACAGTCATTATATTTATCTCCTTAAATTTATCTCTGAGAGAGTGTCTCGGACTTAATTTATAAATAGATCGAACAGCTCTTTTCTGCAAAACAAAAATAGTTTGAATGTCGGCGGCATTTCCCCACAACAGAATACCGTACGACATTACATTATGAAAATAACTAAAGTACACTAAACGGGCTGTCTCTATGTTAGTTAAATTACGAATTTTTCTAACAGCATATGCTGCGGAGCTTAGCTTTTTTGACAATTTATCTATATGTGGGCCCCACTGAAGCTTAGCATCCAAAGTTAAGCCCAAGAATACTGTGCTATCTTCAGGATTCAATTCTTCGTCCTTTATCAACAATTTAGTTTTCACCTGCCTAACATGAGGTAGGGTAAACTTAATGCACTTAGTTTTTTTTTCATTCAGAAGTAAATTGTTAACATTGAACCAGTGAACTACTTTTGAGATTGCCGTATTTACATCGTCAGTAACTAGCTGCTGACGTTTAAGTTTAAACAAAAGTGAAGTGTCATCTGCAAACAACACTATATCATGGTTATCCTTTATGAGGTAAGGCAAGTCATTAATATAAATAAGAAACAAGAAAGGACCAAGAATTGAGCCATGTGGGACTCCCACTGTTACTAAAGATCCGGGAGATCTTTTTCCATTAACGTCAACGCTCTGAATCCTATTACTCAAGTATGAAGTAAGAAGATCCAGAGCGCTGTTCCGGATCCCATAGTGGCGGAGTTTTCTGATTAACGTGTCATGAAGAACGCAATCAAATGCCTTGGACAAATCACAAAAGATGCCCAAGGCATCACATTTATCTTCCCATGCATTATAAATGTGACCTAAAAGTTCAACACCGGCGTCAGTAGTTGAACGACCCCTTGTAAAACCGAACTGTTTGCTGTGTAATAATTTATATCTATTAAAAAATCTTTGCAATTGCTCTAAAATTAATTTCTCAAAAATTTTACTAAAGGTAGGTAGTACTGAAATAGGTCTATAATTGGTGGGGTCTGATGTACTACCTGATTTAAACAAAGGTATAGGTTAATTTTACTCTTTTTCATTAGGTCAGGAAACTCCCCACAGTCGATACAATTATTAAAGATAAGAGCTAAAGTAGGTGCTACAATGTCAATAATAGACTTGGCAACTTCTACAGAGTTACCCCACAGATCTGCAGTCTTTTTTACATTTAAAGTATGAAAAGTTTTAATTATGTCTCTACAGGTAATATGTTCAAAAAGAAATTCCGAATCACAAACATTAACATTTTCCTTTAGCAAAGACTCAGCAACAGAAGGTGATGAGTTTAGGGATTTAGTAGTTGAAACGGGAATATCTGAAAAGAAATTTTCAAAGGCCGCGGCGACTTGGGAGTCTGATTTTATTATGTTGTCATTAATAGACAGGCTGTAGTTAGTATTTCGGTTATTAGACCTTCCCGTTTCACTATTTATAATATTCCAAGTCGTTTTAATTACATTATTACTATTTTTAATCTTCGAACTCAAATAACGCGACTTGGCCATACAACAAACTTTTTTAAATAATTTTGAATAATTTCTAACATATAAATTAAATTCAGCTGTGTTTACATAAGTCCTTTCATAGTACAGTTCATAAAGCCGTGTTCTACTTTTATGTATACCAAAGGTAGCCCAATCACTAAAAGATGGGTTACTATTAACCGAGATAGTCTTGGGAATAAAGATGGAATTAAATTGCTTACAGTATATATGAAAAAAATCATCATATAGATAATTAGGATCAGCATGAATAGACAAAACTGGTAATTTATTCATGAGTTTAACTTTAAAATTTTCCAAGCGACTTGCAGTTTTGGGGTTAACAGTGATATCCTTTTTAGCCACTTTGTTGTTTTGGTTTGGGATAGTAATCCTCTGCCCGCAATGACCAGAATCTAGTAAATTTATTATTTCTTTGTGGCTAGGTATAACATTTGTATAAAAATTATCGAGGCATGTGGCACTAGTCGGGGTTATTCTTGTGGGCTGTAAAAATAGGTTTACAAGATTGTAGGACTGAAACAGACTTATTATTTTACTACAAGAACCTGAATTTTCTAATAAATTAACATTAAAATCACCGCAAGTGATAATGGACTTATTTGAGTTACAAATCTTGTGTAACACTTCATCCATTACCTTTTCAAAGCAGTCCATACAATCCTGAAGGGGGTCTGTACACACTTAATACAATAAACTGCTCCAATTCTATACAGGCTATTGCTATGCTGTGAAACAATGTTCAGTGTGTCTCCGTTCTGGCGGCCCGTGCGGGTCTCCCGCACAGCTGTGAAACCAGCCTAATTATTGCGAGTATGAGAGATGCAGCTATACAGGACGGATAGCGCCATCTCTTTTTCGCAACGGAACGATGATGGCTGTAACATTTCATATTACGGTCCCCGATCACCGTTAAAACTTCACTTACACTACGCACTACGAATCTCTCTGTTGGTGAAGAAGTGTAGCTGCAGATTCGATTTTCTCTTTAGACCTTTTAAAAAGGTGGCATTCGAAATCTTTTTTTTTAAATGTCTGAGTCAGCTTTCTTCGAAATTTCTGGGCTATCATTTTTGGAATATTACCAGGAATAAAATAATTGTGACTAACCGCAGTTAGCTTCATAGACACAAAGATCCGTAGTGCGTAGTGTACTCCTTTCATTTAAATGAAACATGTTTCAAATTCTTCCTCTTCCGATATGGGGCCCTGAATGATGAAGATCGAGTCTGTGACCCCATCTCATTAGTTTGCGAATTGTGGACGGCCGATCTATGATCAAATGGAGATTGGCTTTGGTGAATATAATGTGATCTGTTAGTGCGCGAGATCCCTTATGTTTGTTCGCTACTGCCAATTATATTGTCTTTTCCCTGTCAATCAGGTCCTAAGAAGGTAACAAATAAACCTTATTTTCTGCGCATATAAGCCCGTTTTTGCACATCAAAAACATAAGAGCGTGCCCGTACCTACACAAGCATGTTCGTGTGAACGTATTGTGCCAGTCACTAGCAGTTTCCGTTCGTACAAAATCGATCATATACGCAAAGAAAAACAGTGGCACTCCGGGAGTGCCCTCAGTAGTGAAAACTTGAAAAAATTGATTGTGCAGGAAATAATGTATCGCGCGTTGATGTCTTTTTAAAGCTGGCGTCAGTAATAATGGTTTAGTCCCATCTCAAAAATACCACACGCACCTATTGAAGTTTTTCACTTCAAAAACGTCAATTTAAATCCGCCCTAAGGAATCTCGCGCACTAGACGGCCATGACTCCGGTCAGTCGTGGCCGTGGTATTGTATGGTCTGCGGCTAGTTGGCCGTTGAGACAAAGTGCGCGATTCGTATCGGTTTCTATAGTTTACCTGGTCGCTGCGACCACTGATCGTGGTCATCGCCGTCTAGTGAGCGAAATCCCTTATTCTCAAACTAAAACTTATAGCATTTATTTAAATTAAACCAATCAGGGCAAACGATTGTCACTGCCAAACAAATATCAACATTGCACACCTTAAAGTCGAAAATAAATAACCTAAGAAGCGCACCTTTTAGCGCTTAGATATTATGCTCTCGAGCTAATGGAAGTTTATTTATTCTCAACTTTATTTCAAGTGAAACAAGGTCGATATTTGTTTGGCAGTGACAACCGCGCTACGCTGCGCCTCGCCAAGTGAACGCCGGCCCTTACAGGCACTTTAAATTTTTAAGGAGTCGGAAAGATAAGTTAGTTGTCAATTCCAAAGCGGTTCCTATGGAGAACCCGAATTTAAAACATTTTATTCCAAGTATATCAACATACCCATTATTCTCAGGTGGTGTGGGTTGTGGTGGAGGCGGTTGTGGTGGTGGTGGCGGCGGCGGTGATGGTTCACTATTCTGTTCCAGCGCCGGTCGTGGTATTACCGATTCGTAGATCGGCTCCTTACTTTTGACAACTGATAGCTTTCCGTTGGGGATAATGCCGTTGGTCAGCTCTGGTGGTGTTGCATCTGTGGGATTGATAATAATAATATAGAAATATGGTAATTAAGTCTTCATATATGGGCTCGGGACTACCTGGATATATTCATAATAATTACTCATCTAAAACTAAACTAATATTAGAAAGAGAAAATATTTGTGTTTGTTACGGTTTTACGCTAAAACGGCTGAACGGAATTGGATATAGGATACTTTTAATCTCGGTGGTACGTTCTCGTTGGATATATTTCGTGAGGCTTAAAGCTAGTCAGTCATAAAGCGACTCAATCAGTCACTTTAATCCCAGAAGTACCAATGGTACCAAGCAGTAAATATATTGAGTCATTGATTTTGTTTTTTCCTGTATAAGAGATTTTATTATTGAGACTTTTAATAACTGCCAATGTCTATGTGGTTATAAATCTTGCTCCAATTCTATCTACTATTGCTCGTCTATCGTGATGAAGCTTCGCACAATGATACGATACAGGCAGACACCCATTATCGGTTATCGTCGCGATAGTTAAGACTGCGTAGCACTATCGCCCGAGTGGCGGTACATAATAACCGTGGCGCGTGGTCGGAGTAGCGTTGGTAATTATGATTATTGTTTTCGGACTGTGTAGACGCTCTGTCGAAATAATGGAGAGTCATCTTGGATTTTTGCACGATAATTAATTAAAATTATGAAGCCGCATTAGTAAAACATACGATGCTACGGCACGCATTGCTTTGTCACGTAAGACGCAGGTGCGGCTCCACGGTAAGCGATAACTTTGTTAAAATGACCTTTAGCCGGGGGTGGCGGCGGCGGCGGCGGGCCGGCCGGCTCCGGTAGCGTGCACGTGGTCGGCGGCGGCGGGAACACCGGGGACTCTTCCATCGCCGGCTCTATCGGCGGCGGTGGCGGCAATATCAACGATGATGTCATCGCATCCCCATTCGACATCGGAGACATTCCATTCATCGAAGTACTCATGACACCGTTGAATGATGACGTCATGGACCCGGGCGGCGGCGGTGCGGGGGGGACGCACGGTTGTATGGCGAGCGTGGAGGGGGGCGGCGGGGGGATGGACTCTGAAGGCGCGCCGTCTGGCTTGCGCTGAGCCTCCGTGTGAGACTTGCTTAGCTCGTTCATTTCGGCGGCTAAGACGTGTTCCAACTGTGAACGAAAGAGTTTATATTATGAGCAATATTTTCTTAATTAGAATGTTTGGCACAAGTTTCAAAGATTATCCCCATTATTATTGTTATTGCCATTATCTTGAGGAGACAAGATGTCCGTAAGCAAACAATAGGATTGATCTATATTACCTGGGTTTAGCATAAGTGTAACCCTTATTTTATATTGAAGGGTGAAAAAGTGTTTTTAAAAAATAAGCACTGATAAGGGAGCTGCGTGCCAATAAACTGAGGTTATTATGTAGTCAAAAAAATATGATGTCTGTAAATAAATACTTTTTTTTCGATTCATTGACCTCTCCCCCCCATGCTACAAAATAATGGTTGTGTATCTTTTCTTCATTTTTAGTAAATTTTATAATGGTCCTACAATACAATCCAATACAATTATCTTGACCTACCTCTTGATGCATATCAACAACCAGCCTCTCCATAGAATCCCCAATTTCTGCAATAGTCGGTTGATGCGTATCCGGCTGTCCATCGGGCGCCCCTCGTTGTGTGGGCACGTCTGCCAAGAAGTCGAACAAATTGTCCAAGTTGACCGACTCGGCGCGAGTGCTGGTCGGGCAGGAAAGTCCTCGGAGTTGGTCGGCCATGTTCTCAAGCTCTGCCCGTTCTTGGTTCGCTTTTTCTTGGATACTGGAATAGAGATAGGTCTATGTTCAGAAGTTCTGTGTACGAGATACTGTAATAACCGTTCAGAGTTTGATGAAGTAACCAACCAAAACCAAATTAATTTTTTTCTTCCTTTTTTTAAATAAAGTTTTGTAGAATCTTGGTAACTCTTCAAAATCAGAACATTGTTATTTATAGGCTGCAATATTGAGTGCAAGTGTCAGCAAGACACCTAAGAGAAGCTAAGCATCCCTTCTAACATGAATCCCCATCCATCCATGTTGTCGACACAATTATTGTTGTCAATTATTTCAATAAACAATTGTAATTTCATTACATTTCACAATTTCATTTAATTTTATTTCACAAATAAATGTATTTCTTCCATATCTATACAAATGACTTTTTGCTCTCTCATTTGGCCAAATCTTAATTAAAGCTTACACTATCACTATTCTTACCTGTTCCTCTCCTCTCTCAACTTGATCTCCTGGTTGACTCTCCTCATCTCCCTCAAGGCAGCGGCCACTTCCCTTGCGAAGGCCCCTCTGAGATGTCTCTGCAGCGTGAGTGCGGCGCGGCGCAGGCGCAGGAAGGCGGCGCGCTCCTTCCAGCCGCGTAGTGCCGCTTGTAGCACTACGGCTGCGTTGCGCCAGGTTAGGTATTGGCGGCGTTTCACTGAGCCCTTGTACCACTGTAGAGTTTTTGAAATTAAAGTCATTTCTTTTTGTGTTGGCCCTAGACGAAAGCTAATGATCGCATACGGAAACGATTATTAATATTTCTTTCTTTCACGATGCTGATAACTTGCATGAAAGATCTTTGATTTACCTTCTGTATAAGTAGAGCTGAAGATTGCAACAGCGCAGTTCTCTTAGCTTCCAGTGGAGCATGCACCGAACTCCTCATGAAAATCTTCGTGTGTCCGATCTGCCAGTCGTCCTTCGGTGCGTTAACTATCGCCGTGATTGCTCTGCGAAAAAAATTTTTTTTTTTTGGATCAAAATGCCAACCACAATTTACATAGGGAGTTTTTAATTAAAAGAGGAAGAGGTTTATTTCGGGCGGAAGTTAATTTGGCATAATTTTCTCAAATCATTACATGACGGATTAACTTACAAAACTGCAAACAAAAATTGAAAACTGCATCAGTTCAGTTTTGGTAGGATTTCATTTAACATTTAAGTACCTGGGCAACAGAGCTCTGCTCGGGTGAAAATAGAGAAAACGAATTTTCCCAGATATCGAGACCTAGCTAGAATGTTTCGCCCCCGTAAACCCCTACATTGCAACTTTCATAGAAATTGTTAGAGCCGTTTTCGAGAACGTGATTACAAATATTGGTCATTTAATAGAAAATGATAATAAAAACTCTGGCGACCGCGTACCGGAAGCCGTAGCGTTGGAAGGCCTCTCACAAGATGGACCGATGACCTTGTGAAGGCCGCAGGAATCCGCTGGATGCGGGAAGCATAGAATCAGTCTAAGTGGCGGTGCTGGGGGGGACCTATGTCCAGCAGTGGACGTTTTTCGGCTGAAATGATGATGATGATAAACACTCACTGTATCTCCGGGTTCTGGGGCCGCGGATGCGGCAGCAGACACCGGTAGCGCGCCTGGAAGTGCGGCGCGGGCAGGTGGACGGGGTACCCGTCGCGCCGGATGCGCACGATCTCGTTCATGCCGAGGTACTTCAGCTGTTCCAGTACTAGTTGCTCCGAGTACTTGCCCGCTTCTTTGTTTTCGTTCGGTTTTATGCAGCGGACGTACCTGAGGAGTAGATTAATTGATTTATGATAGAATTGTACATGGTATATTTGTTTTCTTGCGCTTTTTCGAGTTATGATGTTTGCAGGTCGCGCCGGGATGCTCTTATAAAAGTAACAACATAACAAAGCGAGACAAGATGAAACGAAGTCTATCCAGCAATAGGTTCGGACTCGGTGTCACGAAACTTTTAAAAAGTGGTCCTTGTAATAGTCTTTTAAGACAGTAGTATTGTACAGCGGACAGTTTAGGTCAATAAGGACGTACCACACATCAGTTGCTTGTAGCATGTCAACAAGAGACTGTAGTTGTGCTCTGAAAGTGTCCACAACAGTCGGGCGACCCTTGGACGTGCCGCGCTGTGTGGTGCCCGTTGAGTTTGGACTCGAAAGTGATGTGTCCTGAAAGAGAATGAAATAATCAGCAAGAAACGAAGAGAATGAGGTGTTTATAGACAACACCGGATTACACAGGGTGGATTTTCAAAAATCCAGCTGTTGAAGAAAATACAACAACAGACTTTGGCTTATTTAGCAATGGATTTCTTTCTTCCACAAACTTCTGGATACCGGAAATTAGAAAAACAGTTGCGCTGCTTGTCTTTTGCAATAATGTACCTTCCTGCCACTAGAAGAATGCTCAAAATAACTAAGATCCAAATTTATCACTTACTTGTCCAGGCGGTGCCAAGTCTTGCACATAATCCGCCAACTCCCTCACAAATGGATTCGCCGACCGACTCAGATGGTCAATGAAGGCATCCTGCTGCGTGTCCCGGTTCTTGTCCACAAAGCCCTGGACGCTGTAGCTGACGGCGCCAGCATAATGCTGTACTCCGAACTGCTCCTCCCATTTCCGACGGGAGCCTTTGACGAAGGATTGATGTTCGCCGAACTCGCCTTGAATATTTGTTAGGTAGGCGCCGTCTGATCCCTGGAATAGACACGTGAATTTTAGATAAAGTGCACATAATAAAACGTTCTAAACGGCCGTAAATATGGCAACATCGAACTCCACAAGTGTCAAATTTATGGTCGGATACTGACCATAAATTATAGGGGTGTAATTAAGAGCTGTTTTACAATATCCAGATAGACACTAAATAGTGACGTCCCACCAAAAAATTGCAAATGGGACTACAATGCGTTTTAAATGATCTGCCTCGTTATGTGAAGTAACTTATTTGGCGGTGGTGAAACAGGCCTACAGGGTACTACGACGACTGACAGCGTAGTGCATATTTTGGTTGAGTGGACCTTACCTTGGGCATATGACATTGTTCGCTGAGCAACTTGAGCAAACTTCTGGGCGGCTTCTCCAACAGTTCGAGACACGCCGCGTTATCCGTGAATTGGATCTGATTGTACACAATGCCTTCTTGACGATACTGGAATGAAAAAAATTTGGTATAAAAAATTGTCGTTTTCGAGTATTTTGAAAGTATGGTATGGTATATTTGCATAGTAATTTAGGTTAAAAGTTTGACCTAAATGACTATGCAAAATGCCGTTTAAACATAACGTTTTACAGTGCAAATAGAATAATATTATTACAATGCGACGCATACTCACAATATCCTGCTCCAGCGCGAACACATAATTATTGAAGAACATATGAAGCTTCTCATTAGCGTAATTAATACAAAGTTGTTCTAATGAATTCGTCGCGAAATTCTCAAAGCCGAAGATGTCAAGTACGCCGAGCGCCCGCGCGGCACGGCCCGGCGCCGAACAACTGTTCACATGGCGAACTAGCCACGCGAATGTTCGCGAGTACAGTGCGCGAGCCATCGCGTGACGGTTCTCGCGAGCCTGTAGAGGAAAAAATATTATACATGCGTTAACTTTTGGGGCCAACTGGGTTAAGATATTCATAAAGAGAATTGTGTAAATTATCGGGGAGACCTTTAATTGTATGAAGTCTGAAATTTGATATTTATGTACAGGCGATGTAATATAGGTACTTTGTCTTATCAGAATAATTGGACTAAGCTGTTATAAATATTTTTAGTCTATGATAGTATCAATTAAGACCTTTTCCAAAAATTATGACTGAAAAAATACTATAGAATAAAGGTATTGAATGTACCTCAGGCAATCGCAGTGGTATGTCCGTGACATTGCCTCGCACGTTGATCTGTCTTTCCAGTAATACTCGTTTCGCAGTAGGCAGCGGCAACCCCAACAGATTGGCGACCGCGTCCACTGCTTCCGTGTCCTCTCCCGCCAGGGTTGAACGTTCGCCGTCCACATCCTGGAAATAAAGTAAAAGAGTCAATAATAATTTTCTCAATCTTTAACGGCTCCTGCACACCGCCGGCCATGCTGCCGAGCAAGCCGCAGTGCGCCCGGCTTGCCGCACTAAGATTCGCCAAACAAAGGAGTACCGCTCGGCAAAAGCCGGCTGTCCGTGCCGCCAGCACTATGTTTAGTAGACTTTAGCATAATGATGGTCTATCGAGCTGATCGTGTATGTAGGTGGTGTGCCTTGCATACACAATCAGATTGATGGACAGGATATCCAACAACATTAAAAGATTTTGGTAGCGGAAAGGGACGACTTTTGCCCAACAGTGGGACACAATACTGCAAAAACCTAATAAAAAAAACCCTGATTTTTTATCGCTCAGCCTTATAGCCAATACGCCGCAGTGTTCTATGATCAGAACGATTGTTCAAATGTAACCTTCCATTTGCACCTACCACTGTTGGTCTCTGCATCAGATCAGGATATACATGTCTGCCCCTCTGTAAACTGCGTAAATAAATAGTAACTCTCTCTTCACTCCACACACCTGGAACTGTACATTCCCCAGCCACAGTATCGCGGCCAGCACTTTGAACAGTCCCTCGCACATGTGCGGCGGCACCTGCAGCACAGTGAGCGCCAGCTGCAGCGCCTCCAGCTTGCCCTGTTCCCCCCCGCGCCCTCGGTGCGGCTCCTCGTCTTCAGGCCGGAGGTACTTGTACTGAACGTCTTCACGTAGGCGGAGGATGTTGCGAAGTTCTGCATTGTGCTGGAATGGAAAATTGAGGTTTTAGTACAAGTGAGTTTGGGGTTGAACAATTTTAGATGTAAAGTTGAAAAAGAAAAAACAAAAAAAAAACCTGAACTTCGAGATTTCCGAGATTAATGTCGATTTTGGCAGATGGATGAAAGGAAACAAGGGCCAGAAATACAGAATTTATTTATTCTGTGGGAAATGTCTTAAAAAAGAGCCAAAACTTTTATAAGGCACGACTGTTTTAATAGCTTCGAACGAATACCTTTATTAATTTTTAATTAGCTTTTACGAGAGTTACGGGTTACCTTAGCACCCTCAACGAGCTGGTAGAACACATGGTAGTTCGTTTCCCTCGGCGCAGGTCCAGTGATCCTGGCTCGTTCCAGCAGAAAGTCTCTCAACACTGCGCCTTTGATCCCGCCGCGGTGGTCCAACCGGACTTCAACGAATTTACCAAACCGGGAAGAGTTATCATTGCGAACTGTTTTTGCGTTTCCTGTAATTATAATGACAAGTAATTTTAGGTATTAGGGTTATCAGTATAACATGGTACACGCCTAAATAACGGAAGAATTACTCGGTTCATTTTTGCTTTTAATTTGGATGAAGCAACCAAATCGAATCATGTTAACATAATAGTGAATCATTCACCGCTCCTGACCATACCCTTCTGTTTCTACAACTTTTAATCAAAGTGAATCTATTTTGGACTTTGTGATCACCTATGTATTCGGAAAGAAGCTACAAATAAGTTATTTTTACGAACGTCACCGCTTTTGAAGGTTTCAATTTGGGTGCGGCTTAAGGAACTAATGATTTAGTTTGATAGCCCCTCCTTTTATACAAAACGAGGGGTAATATCTAAACGAAAAGTTGAGTAGTTGATGACACGGCTCACGACGTTATTAGTGAGGGGGCGTGTACAGTGATATAATAATAGCTTGGAAAAGTTGTGAAAAATCTGAATTAACATGTACATGACATTTGATGTCTGCGCTATAGTCCAGCCGTAGAAAGATTGCGTTCCTGACACCTGTCAGTTGGAGAGAGTACTAATAAGGATCTAATTTGCAAAACTTGCTACCAAGTTTAATTCACACAGAACATCTAGAGAGCTACAAAGATCTTTTTGGCGTTTTCATTTATGAAATATATTGAAAAAACAAGATAGCAGCGTTAGCGATTTTGCCCACGAGCCAAAAAAATTCTTATACAATACCCAAGATATCGTGAACTTAGTTATCTCTTAAGCTTGTAATTACACCGGCTGTCGAAATACAGCAACGATGTTTGGCGGCAGAACTAGGTCTTTAGTAGAATTCGTCTTTTACCAAAGGCCTCAAGCACAGTATTGGCCTCCAATATCTGTTGTTCGGCCCACGAGGCCTGGCCCCCGGCTGCACAAAGGTACTGTAGGATCAGCTTGGTGGTCTCCGTCTTGCCGGCGCCACTCTCTCCTGATATTACTACAGATTGGTTCTTCTCTCCATTCTGTTCAGAAAAGACAAATTATCATTTTATTTGCATTTTTTTTTTGCTTTGGTGGAGGTGTAGGGAGAAGGACATAATGTTTGTAAAGTTGTTCAGAAATGGGTTAAAGAACAATGAACAATTCAACAATGTGATATTATATATCACATCATTGCTGAGCTAGGATTCCCACAAGTCAACAATGAAATATCACCGATATTTATGTATTGTCTTGTAAAAACAACGCTAAATGAAGCTTATTAGAATAATACCTATTGCGTTCACATGAATCATGAATACTTCAGTAGATCTGCAGATACAATATTACAAATCTCTGAAAACTAATTCATTTTTCTTAGAAAAACTGTGACAAGAAAACTCAATACAATTACATTATAAATCATCTGTCCTCCTGTTGGAGGTAATTATGCGTTCTTATAATAGTGCTGTTTTTGTCAAGATTTTTACCTAATAAGTAAGTAGTTGGTCATACCTGCAATGAGCTGTATGCTGACTCAGCCAGCGCAAACACATGGGGTGGTAGTGAACCGAAGGCTATGCCTCGGTATTCCTGCATATGATCCTGTCAACAAGAAACAATGTTTTATTTGGTAGCAGTTTTCCATGGGCTGTGAAAGTTGACAAAGCCGCCGCAGGAACAAAAACGCCTAATGTACATTCGCAACTTACTTTGCCAAACATGTAAACAACCACGAGTTTTAGGAAAATCAAATGTAATGCATATTTTTTATGACTTTTTCATCAGTACTAGTCAGTCTAAAATTAATTTTATTTACACTGAAATAAAGTTGGAAGTGGAAATAATATCAATTGGAAAACAAAGGTTAATTGACCCTACTTAGTTCTTATGATTACGTAAAAATTAGAGTAATCCGTTTAGCAGTTGACAATATGATCCAGAATAATTAACACAATTAATGAATACATATTAATTGCTTTTATTTTGGTTCTATTCGTTGTACCAATAAGGATATCAGGCAGACGAAAAAAGCTTATTTTTTCGTATCACTTTTTCAATTGCCGGATAATTAGCAACTAGTCAATTGTATTTACTGCCAACGTTAATGTATTCAGTCTTCATACATAATAGATAATTAACCGCTGAATAATGTATCATTTCCTCTTGTTTATCTGCTAAAGTAAATTGATGGAAACTGACGAGCTATTGTCATGATCAAGCGATTGGTGGTATCAAAAGAAATGTAAGCACAATTATAAGGAACCGACAAATGCGATGTTTGTGTCACACCTTTGATACGTTTTTTTTTTTGACTTATTTGTTGCCTGGTAGGTAATGACAGTATTTGTATGGTAATAGCAAATCCATCTCATTTTTTTTTCTGTATGAAAGACACAGAGTAATCTTTATTGTATCTATCCATATTATGATTTCAAGTAGCATTTCTTGTCCATGTGACCGCGTTTTTCTTCTTAACTGCGCAACGGATTTTGATTACAGTTTCACCACCATTTAGAAAATTTATTCCGGAAGGTTTATGTGTATAATACATTAGTATAAAACTTACTTTAAAAAAACCCGAAGTTTTGTCAAATCGTGCGAAGCAAGGCACCACTAGCAGTACTTAATTAATAAATAATTATTGACTCACCGTTGTATAACAGCCTAGCTCCTTATAAGGATTCACTGCGACTAGAATGGATCCTGTGTATGTCTGTATAAAATATTAAGGAAAAAATCTCAGTAAATAGGATCCCAAAAATTCTGTATTAAACTTTGGTACTTCTTCAAGTAGATTAGCCGCTAAAGACCGTTTCAAGTTCCCGAGCCTAGACGGAGGAATCGTAAAACGGAATTGCGTGATTTCAGAAATTCTAATGAAGTGTATACGTTGAAGTTGGCGGCAGCTTGAACCACAGATTTTTACGAGCTGTCTGGCAGTCTTACGAGCGAATATGCTATGCTGGAGACCTGTACCCTAATTGCGTAATCCACTATCAATCACAATATGTTTCGATTTGAAACAGATTGCTAATTCATTGCTTCATAAGTCGGAAAAAAAAATCTGCTCGGACAACGTAAATAACGCAATGAATGTTGTTGAACTGTCAAAATGAAACAAATTAGTCATAATCGTTTACGAAACAATTAGGGTACTGGAGTGCAATTTTTATCCTATTTATTTAATTCTAATCCATTTGACCAACATGACATAATGAAATTATCTAGAAAAGCAGGGTGTAATAAATAGTACGTATCAAATTACACATCATAGTCATTATTATAGTAAAAATAAATTTATTTGAGTTTACCTTTCAATTCTATTTAAAATGGCAAACCAAAATTCTTCGAACTTTTGTGATAGTATTTCCATCAACATTTTACATTTTCTTGGTCGCGAATAGTCGCGGTATAAAAACGCAACGCGGGAAAGCTCAACGGAATAATGAGACCCACCCAAAAAATTGGTATAAATACAGGAGCATGATGATCATTTTCATAAAGGATACGTAAACTAAGTCGTGTATGTATCTCTTCTTGAGATTGTCATTGATGGCTTGCTCGGTGATCTGCGGCATCATGGTCATGTCGGGGACGCCATGGTCCGCGGCATTCTCCCGCTCCTCCATCTTGTCTGAAAATAAAGAAAAATAAACGTTAGTTTTACTAACAAAATAATACATTACACTTTACATTCTGTTGTTTATTATTATGTCTAGATAGGTATGTGTATTGGAATTTTTCCAGATCTGCCTATAACCTCAGTTATGTGGTAGATGACACATTTAAACCCGGAAAACTGTTAATAAAATAATTACTAACGTTGCTAAAAATAATAAATAACATATACAACATATACATAACATATACAGTTAGGTATTAGTTTGCAAAGTTATTAATACAGGTGATTCGAAAATATTTGATCCTGCATACCTACGCGTATTTTCGTTACGCACTTTGACCTGGTGTTGCCAACACCAGCTCGTAGTATCTATTACATATTTTAGTGTTCAATGATATGAGAGAGTTGTGGCTAAATAATAACCGTCACACTGGTCGTTCTTAAAGGTTAAGCAATGTTTACCGAGGTCGGTCCGTTGATGGATGACCATCTTGAACATACCGAGAGCCCTCCATGCCTCGGAAAGCACCTTAAGCTGTTGGTCCCGGCTGTCATTCGTATATCTTTGACAGTCGTTACGGGTAGTCAGAAGCCCGAAAGTCTGACCACCCGTCATGCCGTGGGTTATCGTGTTACCCAGTAGGTAACTGGGTTGTGGAGGTCAGATAGGCACATTGGTTTTGTGTTCAATAATATTTCTAGGAAAGAAAAATGGGAATTATTAGAGCCTCCATTAAATACAAGCCATTCGAAAAATAACCAACCTACGTCAATATCAAGCATTTCCATCTAAATTGACTCAGGGCGCATCAAATAGAATCCTTGAAATATTCATTCATACGACGCTGAGTAGCCTGCATGGGACTTTCCCAAGGTCGTATAAGTGGCTATTTGGCTAATCATGAGCATATATTTGGAAGGGGAGGAGTTTAAGAGAAACTCACTGCTAAGTATGACGTCTTTTCGTCATTTTTGTTAGACTAAAAAACAATCATCATAATTTCTGCTTAGCCTTTTCCCAAGTCCCCAACTATGTTGGGGTCGACTTCCAGTCTAACGGGATGCAGCTGAATACCAGTATGTTACATGAAGCGACTGCTTATCTGACCTCCACAACCCAGTAACTAGGTAATACGATATCCCTTGGTAAGACTGGTTGTCAGACTTTCGGGCTTTTGACGACCCTTAACGACTGTCAAAGACCCACGAATGGCAGCCGAGATCAACGCCTAACGAGCTTTCCGAGGCACGAGAGTCTCGGTATGTAAAGATGGTCACCCATCTACAGACCAACCCTGGCAAGCGTAGCTTAACCTGATGGAATCATTCATCATAATCATAAATCTTTATACATCTCATCATATTACAGGCACACTAGAGAACTCTGTCTGAGGTAGGAGGGTTCTGAATTACAGATATCACCCGGCTCTAGATAGAGCTAGATACGCATGTTAATTTCCAAAACGGTTAAAGTAAAGAAATTAACACTACATCCTTAGATATCATAAAACAAAGTCCCCCGCGTGTCTGTCTGAACGCGCTGAACTCAAAAAGTACCAAACAGATTTTCATACGGTTTTCGTCAATGGACGGAGTGATTCACGAGGAAGGTTTAGGTGAAGTTTTTGTGAAAATTGACTGAAATATGACGAAGACTGTTGAAGATGTAGGAACAAATAATGCCGACTGGGATCTATACTAGCGTGCGCGTTATGGTAGTACGTTTCCGTGGGATTATTAGCAGTTTTTGAATATGTAGAAATTAAATTAAAATGTTAGGTCTAGTTCCAAAAACCATTTTGTTTCCAAAAATCATCAATTAATTATATCATAAATTTAATAGAAGATTGCTTCTACATTTACAAACGTCCTCCATAAATGCGTAACTAGTACCTATTAGCAGGCAATATTACCAGCGTTTTACTGCAATACATTTCACAGACAGACCCTTCCCTTGCTTATTACTTTAGTCTAGCATTTTAAGACGTGGTTGAAATACAAAGTACTAACTAAATTGGAGAACCCATTTATGTCTGGGATAAATATAGTTGTAAAAGCATTTCCACAGATTACGGAATAGTTACTGTTACTACTATTACTGTAGTAACCTGAATGGAGTTTCATGGCCAAAGTTTAGAACCCAAAAATTCAGGATTCCAACTGTGATTTTCACAATGAAATGTGATTTCAACTGTGATTTTCATAATGAAATATCCAAGTTTGTTTTTTTTTTATTTGTGGTGAAATAAGAGAGTCCGTGGAGTTTCTTGCCCGTTCTTTTCTATAGGTACCTTTGAAATGGTACGCTTTGGAATGGGCAACTAGCTTCATATTTCTGACTGACCGACTCCTTGACAATTCAAAAGTGCATGTAAATGGTTTAATTCAAATGCTTGAGTTTGAATTAATAATATGTGACTCATATAGCAGGGATTGTAGTTTGAGGGTAAAAGTGTAAAGACATCATTAGTATTAATAAGGTTCATTAATCTTTGTTCTGCTATTCTAGTTATCAGGGGGCTTAGTATTTGCAAAGGGTTGTGAAGACCGCTTACTAAATTATTTAAATGAAACGTTTGTGAAAGAAAATTTATAAAAGTGGAAAGGTAGGTTTATGAGTATAAAATAATCGTTTTAATTAAAATAAATTAACTTACCCGGATTAAATTAAAAGGCCGTCACGCTCAACTCTTAAAAAGGGCAATGTTACCCGCTATTAACATGAGGGGGTGTACTATGTTAATGAAATTAAAACACCTACGATAGAAGCCCCTTTGTTCTTCATGACATGTATACCCTTAGATACTTGCTTTTGGTGTAACTTTACTCCAAATACCCAGCAGTTTTCGCATCAAAATTTCGAGAGAAAACTGAATCCTAACAAAATCATTCAATCTACCGTAGCCTTTTCAACATTAATACAATTTTCTATCTTCAATTCGCGTTAACAAGGCGTATATTTAAGTAAAATATTTGCCCCTTCGTTTGTATGATTGCGTCAATAAAATTTTAGATAATCCTCTGAGAGGGCTGCAATGTTGTCTCAAAGTCGACGGGCTGCGGACTGGGGCACTGAGGGCACTATGTCGACATTGCTCGACTTTAAAGGGTGCAAAACTAAACTGTAATTGGCACGAGATTTACTTGAATGAAAAACGTTTTTTCAGGCTCTTTTATCTCTTACTCTTATATTTATATTATTTATGATTTTTACGAACCGCGTAAAATCATTTTAAGTGCCCACAATCCATGAGTTTATTATATTTTATGAAATGTGAAGCGTAGTGGCATTAAGACAGTCAACAGTCTGATATTTTTCTCCAATTCTAAAGAAGCCTTATTATTTGTCTAGAAGACAGTAGATTAACATACAATTAGGTTGTGTACCACAACTTTAAACTGGATAGCTCTGTAAGCACAGGAACGCACTTATCGCGCTCTGGCTTTTCAACTCTGTCTTGCGCCGAGTATTTAGAATCAAACAGTACATCCCTGCGCGTAAAAAAATGCACTGATGGATTATTATCAACTCTCGGCGGTAAGCAGTGCGTTGAAGATCTAGTGCACGATAAAAATCGCCCTTGGGTAGATACGAGGGCTGAGTAAGAACGCTAAGACAACTTTACCATAGGATTTTTTCTCAAACAGTAACTGCTATGGTAAAGTTGTCACCATTTTATAGAGAGTGTCTTTGAAGATAGCACCCACGCCTTTATCAATTTACATCGATCTGACTTCGCCCTTGCACCCCCGGGCTCCCTAAATACGATGTTATCGTCTGAACGATTGATAACTGTTTTTATTACCTACTAACACACGAATGTTTGGTCAATAAACGGGTGAAATGGAAGCTTTATGACAAGTTATGAATGTTATGTTATTACTATGAATGTGTATGTAATTCAGTATTGTGAACAAACTAGCAGCGCGCCGTGGTTTTTCCCGAACAATTCTCGAGATAAAAATTATCCTATGTGCTAGCTTTTACGAGCGCCTCCGCCCACGTGGATGTCGGAAAATATTCCAGGGAAACGTACTACCGGGATAAGTATTATATGTGTATCTGTATGCCAAAGTTGATCCCAATCCGTTCAGCCGTTTTAGCGTGAAAGAACACCACAAACTTTCGCGTTCATAATAACCAACTAATCATTTATAGTAGGGTACTAAGGTGATTTGTTCTAACTCTGTAAATAATATTCTCAACACATAATTACGTAATATCAAAACAGATTTGTTAAAGTTATACTTCCATACACCTGGCAAGTCGCAGACACTTTTATACTATTCCTTTTGAACCTACTGTGCTAGTAAAATAGTCACAGCTTGTGGTAGTAATCAATTGTTTATTTAAATTATACAAGCTTAGATTTTGTTTACCCTAAACCTCTTAAGTGGTCATAGTACTCATCATTATGAATAACTTTCACTATGGGACCAACGCTGAAATAATCTGTAATTCAGACACCGTTCTCTAGTGTGCCTGTAATATGATGTTGAGATATATAAAGCTTTATGATTATCGATTCCATCAGGTTAAGCTACGGTTGCCGTGATTGTTCCGTGGATGGCTGACCATCTTTACATACCGAGACTCCTCCGTGCCTCGGAAAGCACGTTAAGCCGTTGGTCCTGGCTATCATTCGTGAATCTTTGACAGTCGTTACAGGTCGTCAGAAGCCCGAAAGTCTGACAACTAGTCTTACCAAGGGGTTCTATGTTCTATGTTATGGGGTTTGGTTTCCGCACTTAGTCCGTCAGGTGGACCATTGTACGTGGGCGTTACCAAGGGGTATTGTATTACCCAGTTATAGGTTTGTGGAGGTCAGATAGGCAGTCGCTCCATGTAAAATACTGGTATTCAGCTCCATCCGGTAAGACTGGAAGCCGACCCCAACATATGTAGTTTGAAAAATCCTAGGCAGATTGATATATAAAATGAAAATATACGCCATATAAAAAACCAAAATAAATTGAATTTCGAGAGCTTGTTCAAATCACGAATACAATATTGGAACCAAACTAAAGAGCTTTCTTCACCAACAGAAATTATTGGCTTTTGGAACGAAAAGAAATCCATTTTACAAATAAAACTTTTAATACGGTTGATAGAAATACAGATCTGAGGAATTCTCCTGAAAAAAAAAAAGATAGACTTCTACGTAATCTCTCAAACTAAACCAATACATTTGCATGACTTGAATTAATTTCAGGAATCCAAGGTTCAAATGGTTTGCTTACCAAACAAATAAACAGACTATCTATATCCTACATCAAAGATATTTCTAACATATCAAAATCTATTAACAAGAAAATCAGTTAACAACAATGTGTTCTTGAAGCGATGGATGGGACGTTCCCACCAACTTATCGGACGGAAATGTCACTTGCGGATAAATACGTCACTGGGGCCCTCGCATTTGCTACTTATCAATATTACACATTATTTGCACAATTACTACAACACTGCCACTGTGTCTATACGGCAGTGATTCATCGCGAGCGGTAGTTGAAGATTGAAGACAATAGGAACAGGATGCGAGGATACTTTTACGATTATGCTTGCTTTTATGTCGTTTTCGTGCTGATTAGATTTAAAAGGGCAAAAATGAACTTCTCAGGATTATAACGCAAATAAATATTTCAGGGCAAATGAACTGTGGATGTAGCAAGTAATCAACCGAAAGCAATACGCGAATTACATGCTGACATGGAGGAAGAAAACAATGATATTCGTATCGATATTAATACTGATTTTGTTGTTGAACATGGTCATGATACCGAAAATATTGACACTCGTCGACAATATTGACGCACTAAAATTATACGTTCATGGAAAAGAGCCAATAGTCGTATAGTCATTAGGCTTTTTTCATCAGGAATTTCTCATTCTCAGTAGCAGCCCGGAGTCTGAACTTGTGCCCGGTTGATGGCATTAGGCTCGCCCCCTATTACATGGGACTTAAACCATAACTGGCGAAATGTGGGTGTAGTATAGGTATTACGGGGCGATATTTAAAATGAGATTAAAAGCAAAAATCGTCGCTAAAGAGTCCTTGAACGAAGGAAAAACAAGTCCTATAATTATTTGCGAGATCGATATGGCAATGACCATAAAACTGGGTGGTAATGCGATACACAAACACAAACGGTAATGACTAACATGGGTAATGACAAGGTTGTTTGTGACAATCGTATGACAAAACTTCCTGTCATATCACTAATGTTGTGTTACTGTGCTGAAAAGGACAAAGCTTTGATTGTTTGTTCATAATGGTTATGTTTAAAAGCTATTTCCACAGCAGTATTGTTAATGCTTTAGTAATTGCAAAGTTCAAGTTCATAAAAGCTATTGCACGAGGAAGAGAGGCTAATGCTTATCTCTTTCTTTCTTGTACTAATGTCCAGCGACTACAGTGGTCAAAGATAGAGACAGTAGAGAAAGTGAAGAAAAATAAAACGTCTTCACGAAATGCTCCTATAAATCCCAATTTACAGATCCAGTTACGATACAAAAATCTATGCAGGTTCAGTAATCTTGTGTACGAAGGTGTGCCTCGATATATGTAAAGTATATGAACTGATAGTCTCCATAACTTAAACATGATGCCATATTAGTACTTAGAGCTGTGATACAAGTTATTGTTCCGGCGCAGACAAAGAGATCTCAATCTTCAAGCGAATTTATTTACTAAATATAGCGCAGGCGCTTGCTTTCCTCCATTTCCTTATTTATATTAGGCTTTATGCGCTTAAGCGTCAGGTAGACTCTAGAGAGGCGTTTGAGCATGATTTTTGTATATAAGTAGCCCTCTACACTGCATAGTATGTCGATGTGCTGGCGTCGCAAAGTCGGTGCAACATCTCTGATACAGTTAACAACATTATCAATTTTATGATATATGTAATCAACCGTATCTTGTTCTACATGATTATCAGTAGCTTTACAGTCAATCGTTGCAGTCATCCATAACACATTCATCACGCCATTTGGCTTTATTATGCTGCTGCGTTTTTGTCCTATATCTACTGCTATTTTATTTAGTATTACTTATTTTACGTTCATTCGCTTTTTAAAACTGAGTATTTATTTATAGAATTTATACCACCCTAAATGCCTGATCATTTTATTGAATCGTAAGCTCAATGGCAGCAATCGTTCCGCGGCGCCAGGTTTAAGGGTTATAAAGCTTTGAACAAATATTGATGAATGAAAAGCCTCTTATAAAGTAGGGTTGTCAACTTGCCACTTCGATATAATAAGAAGTGAGCTCTTGGAATTGCTCATTAAGATAATGATATATGAACTAATTTAATTAGGCTGTTGAGGCATTTAAAATAAGGGTACAAAATCTCTCAAAGAATAGCTGAACCAAATACGTTCCGAATGGCTCATTAGACGAGCTTTACTCGGGAAAAGGTTTCTAAAGAAATCTAGTTCTTTCCATCAATCCTAGCCAGGATGTCTGATAACCCTATCTGCAGCCAAGCATCTAAGTACTGTAGACACGCACTCGCGTGCTTAGCCGCTGCGTTGGTTTTTTATGTAATTTCATTTCTGGGGAGCTCCCCCTAATATATTTGTTACGTAAATCTATCACCCGATATGACTCAACGCTTTTAAAGCCTCCATTGAAAAATATGTCTAATCAAATTCTTTCGACTGGGGATTTCTTTTGCGAAGCTGAGTGCTTTATTACCTTGTTTGATATTCTAAGTTTATTTATTGCTAATTTCCATTCGTTTTTTTCAACGCATTCATAGCTCTATGTACATTAGTTCTGAATTAGGCCTTTCTGGGCTTCAGTCCTTCAGGCTGTGTTCAGTCCGATACGGGAAAAATATTACTGATTGTTGTGTGAATGTAAAAATTTGTTAGACATCGTGTGATCGTTTTGCGAGTCTAGTGATTATAATAATCAATTAATTCTATAGACGACGGCGTGTGACACTCGTATACGACGTTCAAAGATCATGGACTCTCGAGGGACTGTTGCATTGATTGGTATAAGGCATAAGAGATAACGTGCACTGACAATTTATATTGTTTTTCTTAGCTTTTATTCAAGGTAAGGTAAGAACGAAAACATGTTTGATCATGGATTATGTTTACCTAGACCAAAAGTTCCGTTGTTTGTTTGTTATGCTAACAATATCATCCTCCCCGACCCGTAAAGGTAAGTTTTACATATTATATTCTAGATTGCTACGAGCCTACTTTCTCGTGAACAAAGCTCCAGTGAAGCAGAAGTCGTAAAGTCAACAAACATACTACCTACCCACATTCGGAAACTTTGTCGGAACAATCGCTGTCACTTGTATCAAAACCAGAAACGGGTCTGTGGCGCCACCGGGCGCTACCCACGACGAATACAACGCAGCTTCGTGTAAGGGACCCTACGGACGGACGGACTGACGCGAAGGGAACACCCATTCAAACTCCCTGATTTAATGGGGCCATTCAAACATCCAACCATGACCCAAAAGGGAAATGAAATTGGATATTATTATACTTTTTCATCATGTTGATTTGGGTTACTTAAGTTAGATCTGTTTGAAAAGTTTTGAGATTTTCCAATTGATTATCAATTCAATGCTATGGATAGATAGGCGAGAAACTTGTGGGAAAAGGGTTAATAGGAACTTTATGTGAAAATAGGATTAGCAATTAGATTGATTGATTGCCAATTAAGTACCATAGAAGAGGAAATTGGTTTCATTTAGCAGTTTGCGTCGAACACATTTCAAAGCGAATGTATCAAGCTGTGTAAAAGTAATACAATAAAACTCGACGTAACTTTAACATGCCCAGTATATCTAAGCAATTGCGACATTTCGCTAAATTGAAAAGAAATAAAAGACAAACCCGTGGGCGGACTCGTGCGGGCGAGAAAACCTAGAGTTGCGAGTGAAAAGAGGAGCTGGGGCGCTGGCACTAACGTGGGCGGCAAATAACAGCGTTTATAGGCCCGGAGCCATTCTTTATTTATTACATAATGACACTTTTACTCCACTAAGCGATTAAGGATTTTATAACTTCAGCTAATAGATACAGATTCTTGAAAAAATTACTTACGCAGTTTTATAAGAGGCTCCCAATTTTTGGAGGCGTAAAGTTAATTAGATAATTTTGAAAAAAAAAAACTTGGAAAATTTTCACCTATTTCGTGGAGACGGGTATAATAAATTTGAATAGATGATTCAGTTTGTCATTTGATAAGGGTTCGTAATATAATCGTAGAAAAATATGGATATGTCATGTGACGGTATTTTTTGCGTTGTAATCAGTCATACACAGACAGTTCAGTTAACCTTATATTGTTATTCCTCTTACTTTAAATAAAACAGACACATTAGGACATACGAGGGTACAAAGAATAAAAAAAGAAACTTTGTTGCGGCGTAGGTGTAATGTATTCCGTGACACGCGCGACAATAAGAGAGAGACTAAAGGGAAACTAGGTTTTCAAACAATAATAGTATCAGACTAGTCCCTATCTTTGAATGTCTGCCAATCCCGAAGAGCTACATAATAATAATATAGGAGTTGTTTGCTGAGTATTATATGAATTCTACTTAAACGGAGAGCTTATAAAGATTTCCTCTAGGTAAGGTCGATTCCTACAATGGGACCTTTGAACATATAGACATTTTTTGTTATACGTTCAGAAGTCTTATACTCAAGGAGCTTTCTTGAACATATTTCCTTCTTTTTTTTGTGTACCATTTCTTAAAAGTTATATGGATATTACTATAAACACGTTAGTTAAGAAAAAAAAATGTATTCGTAACCCTAGCGATTATTTTCTCTGTCACTGTCCTGTAGCGAATCCGTGAACAGCGTTGTGGGCTGCAATATTGTCTGTTTTTATGTATTTCTTGTTCATATTGTAGCCGTTTGTTGTTCCTTTTGAATGAAATAAAAATGATCTGTCGCAAAAAAAAAAACAGTGGCACTCCGGTTGTGCCGACAGAAGTGAAAACTTGAAAAATAATCTGGACCACGGTATCAACGCGTTAATATCTTTTGCTCCACACATCGCGGTAATCAACGCATTGATGTCTTTTTAATGGTCAAAAGCTGGTGTCATCACGGTGTCGCCAAATCAATGGTTTAGTCCCATCTCAAAAATGCCCAACGCGCCTAAAGAAGTTTTCACTTAAAAATCTAGAGAGGTTGCAGACTGATTACAAGATGGGTAGACGACAAAAGCTCAGTAGTAGGCTTAAAGGGCCAGCATGGTGTAAAAGATGAAGACTTTTCTGCATCTGCAATGAGTTGAAGAAAAGGTAGCGGTTGGCAATACTGCCCCACAATTAAAAAAAAAATTATGATGGTCACAAACAAAATATACACATAGCTGTTAGTCACTTCTTGACAATCCTAACATTGTCGTATGGTAACGATTGAGGCAACTGAGAGCAGTGACAGCCCGCTCGCCTTCTAAATTAGCCCACTCCAGCGCCACTGGAGCCCTTACTGGCTCAGCACTTGTTATTTTAGGGCAGATCTGAATGTAGGCGTTAAAAATAAAGCGTCAAGAGCGTTGACCATTTAGCAAGCCAGATTACGCCGGGCGATGACATGTTTGGAAGTAGAAGAGAAAATTAGATGAACAGGCTTAGTGAATGAACTACCAGCAAATGAAGAGAGAGTACCCAAGTTGATAATTTTGACTCCAAGAGAGCGAGTTCAATGATTTTTGGACTATAGGAAAAGGGCTTTTGAAAACTGTTTTCTGAATTTTACCGATAAATACTTGATTATTTATTCAAATCTTTCAATCTAGACATTTAAAACAAACAAGTCGATACTGCAATATAACCCTGCCCGTTATGTAAACTCTGCGAAATATTCAATAATGAAAGCGCTCTTCGCCTTCTAATTTATGACCAGCGCGTTTATTAGGTTACCTTTATTAACGTGTTAATCGTTCTAACACAGAATACTGATTAGCCGCCAATTAGTAACCACGACACGCCTTGTTATAAACGTTTTATGTATATTCATCTTCTAGTTTTTCACTTGTAATAAGACTTTTGGTGTTTTATTACAAATTAAATAAACATAATTGTGTAAGGCGTAAATATGGTGTACTGTTGGAGGCTATAAAAAAGCTGTATATATTCATGTATTAGAGGGCCACAAAGCTCTAATAGAGATGGACATAAAAATAAGGCGGTGTTCACACGGACGCCAGCGACCGTAACCAAGCGTCCCGGTCCCTTGAGAACCAACTATTTAAATCACTGATTTAGATCAGTCCGTATAACTACGTAGATAACGACATCATTTATTATACAAACATATTTATAAACAAGACATGTGAAATAAACTAGCCTTGTCTGTCTTTACACGCCTGTCAATTATGGTCGTAAACCGTAAGGTTTGAAGGTGTATAAGTTATCACCCGCCTGAATTTGAACCCTAATTGCGTAAAGGGTCTTTCAAACAGGCGCGACACGCGACGCGACACAAAGACACCGCTCGTCGCGCGACGAGCGGCGTCTTTGATAGACGTCTTTAATAGACGATCAATCACATTCTGAATAATTTTGAAATAGATTGCTAATCCATTGCTTCATAAGTTCGAAAAAAAAATCTCTCCAGCGTAAATAACGAAAAAAATGTTGTTGAACTGTCAAAATGAAACATATTTACGAAAATATGTTATGTAATTAGATAGCTGGAGCTTAAAACAAGTTACAGAACGATTTATGTTATGATAAGCATTAAATATTCACAAATACATGTATATATCAATATATGGGTCTCCGTGGTCTCGGAAAGCACGTTAAGCCGTTGGTCCCGGCTGTCATTCGTCGATATTTGACAGACGTTACGGGTCGTCAGAAGCCCATAAGTCTGACAGCCAGTCTTACCAAGGGTATTTTACCCAGTAACAGTTGTGGAGGTCAGATAGGCAGTCGCTCCATGTAAAATACTGGTATTCAGCTGAATCCGGTTAGACTGGAAGCCGACCCCAACATAGTTGAGAAAAAGGCTAGGCAGGCAGGCAAGCATGAAATATTCAATTAATCAAGGGTTATCTCAACAGTTAATAATCCTGGAAGTGTTGATGTAATCACAAGCACACCGCTAAACGCACGATTAAATGCAAAGCTGCTGGCTGAACCAACCAATCATCATTACTCTCTTCTACGATAAATAGATTATTTATGGTTTAGTTTGATAATTTTTCACATGATACGGTATGCATTAAGTAAAAGGGTGGCCGGTAATAAACCAAGCGTAGGGACAATCATACCTGGCATCTTTCTTGCCTCAATGAGTACAATAGGTCGTCAGTAACAGCTAATAATGATGGCCGATTTCAACAAAGGTTATGGCGTCAGAGGCCCATAAGTTTATGTAGAAAATGAGAAATTGTGGTCTTCTTTTCGTGTGGTTAGTGACTAACCTGGTGTCAGAGTATTTAAGCCGCCCATGGGCCTCTGACTTGGCTTCAAATGCCGTCGAGAAATATCTCTCTGGCATGCCGGTTTCCTCACGATGTTTTCCTTCACAGTTTTTGAAGCAAGTAATAATTTATACAATACGCTGAACATGTATCCGTAAAGTAAGAGGTGCGTGCTTTGGGTTCGAACTTGAGACCTATAACTTGGCAGTCCGATGGTCGCACCACTAGGCTATCACTGCTCATTGATTGCTCAGAAATTGTGGTGAAAATTGTCTACAAGGGACACACTTTCAAGTACAGAGGAGTCAATATTATGAGAACTTTATGTAGACCTGGTTTCCGACTCCAAATTCAATTTGATCTGGTGTATATCAGCATGTAAAGTAAGTACATTAGATGTTGCTATTCAAGCCTACCATCTACAATTAGGTTTGACATCAGATTTATTGATTAGGCTTGCCCAAACCGGAGGCAAGTCATCATAAATCCTAGCCCTGGCACAAATACAGCGATACATGGCAAAACTATACAAGAAGCACAGCCAGGCATGCCAGTATGCAGACGTACTGACAATTAAACTGCCATTATACATGCATTATGATTTTACTGGCATTTGTGTGCACGGAGTCAAAACGATACTGTGGCATAAAAATAAAACGAGAGAGCTCGTAAATAATTACAGTGTAATTGTCTTGTTTTATTGTACAGTGGATATGTTACGTATTGAATGTGTTTAAGGCGATGATGTGTACTGTAGCGAGAGATTCGAGCAACTATGTGGCGATACATATAAGCTCTTTTGTGGATTAAGGTCCCGCCGTCACTAGGATACTAGTGGCGGTGCAACCATGGTCGCACTGCCAAAATGTATGGTTGGTTGCGTAGCCGATCGGACGTGATGAGATACACAGCGCGTGCAGCGCGACCATGGTGTCCTAGTGAGATATAATCGTAAATAAAAAGGCCAGAACTAAAAGTATTTGTGAAAGTCAAAATGAATAGACATTTGGACAATGTTTCTTAACCAGAATCATTCATTGTAGCACCACAGGAGAGAGCCCATGTTTAGCAGCGGACATTTACGAGCTCATATGATTGATCACAGCGCTTATTTGTGCGATCAATTCAATATTGATAAGTTTTGGGTATCTCGAAACCATTACAGCTCAATGCTCCCGCAGACAGACGCGACGTTACTCCTGCAAAACAATTTCCATGAAGTTTTCAAAGAAATTGCTCCACCAGAGTTGCGTCGCGCCTGTCTACGGTAGTCTTCACGCAGTAAGACATTGCCTTAAGAAAGTAATCCCCATGAAAGCAGGAAAAAGAAAAACATGTTATTATTGTTAACGCGTATCAATTCTCTCTATGTTCATATCAATATCAATCTATTCTATGTCGATATTATCTGTTCATTTATGCATTTCCGTTTCTAGTGTATTTGTTTTATGATTAATGAGACCAGTCATTATTATTAATTCCAGTTAAAACTTTAATCTCAATTTCCCTTTGTTACTCTTTGAAATTATGCTAATAAGTGTTCAAAGCATATACTTTATGTTGCCGAGACAGTATTTTGTATTTTAGCACTCATAAAACAATTACGATGTCCTAAACTTTAAGATGTTACGGACAAGAAGCATCAGTCGTAAAACTTGTCTGCCATCTTAATTATTCTCGTGACTGCTGCATGTGTAGGCAGAGGCAGATCTGTGGGGGGAGGGGGGCTAAGGTGCTCAAGCCCCCCGCCCCAAAAGCAGTAGAGTTCTTCCGTGACAAATCTTAAAGTGAACTTGATCTTATTCTAATTAAACTTTTTAGCAAGCATTACACTACCAAGGTCCAATATATTGTTATCAATTCTATTCTATTATGTTTTCCATTGAGGAATTTACGAAAAGTAATCTGAGGAGGCTTGCAAAATAAAATGCTGTTTTTAGGGTTCCGTACCTCAAAAGGATATAACGGAGCCCTTATAGGATCAATCGTGTGTCTGTCTGTTCGTCTGTCTATCACAGCCAATTTGCTCCGAATTTAATGGACCGATTAAGTTGAAATTTGGTACACATATGTATTTCTGTGACCCAAACATGAACGTGTAACGTAAATAAATGATTTTTTTTAATATAAGGGTCACTTTTGGGGGCAAACAAGAAAATTTAAGAGAAAAAGTTTTGCTAACAGTACCGTATCTAATGAAAGGGCTTGTTGCGAGGATCTTAAACATATTTGTTTTATATAATTTAGAAATAAATACTTTTAAATATTTTTAAGAAATTCGATGAAAATTTATAATATATGAAATATCGAGATGAAATAAATATTCTTTTCATGCAAATTGAAAATACTTGCGAAAACAACATGCTCTATCTACAGTTTTTTACTTTCTTTAAAACTGTTATCTACACGCCGCATCCATAATTTACAGAGACCTGTCTGAGGACACGTGAGTCCGCAAGATGAGGCGACGAGGACCTCCTCGCAAGAGTGAGAGGGATGGGGAGGAACATGCCTTTACCTAATCTGGAAGACAATGCGGCTCTCAAGGATCTGCCAATGTTATTTTGGGAACTTGTGGAGCGAATAACGCTGACGTCGAATAGGTATTTTCTTTACAAAAAGTAGTTTTGTCCCCAAACTGGTTCGATGTTGATGGCCGTTAATTATTTAAGACTTGGAAAAAGAGTTGGAACTTCGGCGATAAGTTTTTTGTTCTTTACAAAAAAAACTATTATTGCTGGGGTATTGTTTAGTGAACCGCGGTGGATTCCTTCACGGGAGGATGGTTAGGTTAACTATTAGGTGTGAGCGCCCGGTCAACGAGGGGACATGTCGAAAATGGTTTCTTAGAAACCTTCTAAGCAACTGTCTTGAAACTAATTGCATAATTCCGGATAGTCTAAAGCTACATGCTTACCTAAAACATATGCGAATAGGATATCAAATCAAGCGAATGGGGAATTCTTAATATTAATTCTTAATATTATCTTAGTCTTAGTTGACTGCCTCCTTGGTCTAGTGGTCGCGAGCGCTACTGCTGAGTATAATAAGGTCCTGGGTTCGATTCCCGGGTGGGGCAAAGTGTTATTAGGTTCTTCTATCTGGAATTTCTCAGTAGCAGCCCGGAGCCTGGATTTGTTGCCCGGTTGATGGCAATAGGCTCGCCCCCTATTATATAAACTTAAACATAACTGGCGAAATGTGGGTGTCCTATGGGTATACCTCTGCCTAACCCTTCGGGGATTACAGGCGTGATGTTATGTTATGTATCTTAGTCAAATAATAACTTAACAGGGCTGAAGCATATAAAATAGGGTACTAGTACCGTAGTTTAAAAAAAATCTGAATCCTCATCTTCCTGTGGAACTAGATCAACGTCAAAAAGCAGAAAACCCTAAAAAACACGAAACTCGAAATTAGTAGTACAAAGTCTGCGGGGTGTCAGAGCCACAAAACAACGAAAGAGGTGAAGGTGACGCACCCTACACAATAATTTGCACAGTTAACCAACCAGCACCGGCATCAAAATGTGACTGGGGGCCTGGGGCTTATTGAGCCTGCAAATTAAATGTTCTTCAAAACGAAATTTCAATATCGAACAGCTTTACGTAGACTTCATACTGGTGACACTCCGTGAGTGTAAAGGGGATATGTTTTTCATTTGATAGATCATTATTTACTTTACCATGTTCTATTTTTCGTATAGTCGTTTTGCTTGGCACGCGATTTGGACAACAAACATTGTTTCAAATATTTTACACTTTCGCATCCCGTTGCTGACAGCTTTTCCATTTATGCTATCTACCTTTAAACGTGTGCTGACAAGCGAAAAATGCCGCGTTTCATAGGTTTATGGTTAGTCGGTAAAGCTCATGTTTCCCTGCAATACCGCAATATTGTACTCGTGCAAGGACGGGTTGCATGTTCCGTTTAAATTTTTACTCAGTGCAGAATTTGAAACTTCATTCGCGGCGTGGTAGTGGGAGGCAGGTATACTTCGAATACCTACGTAGAACCTTGGCATAAATAAAGTATAAGTGTAGTCGTCAAGCAATACAGGATATTGGAAATCTTTCTCAACACGGAAGAATGCAGTATTTACATAGCTGAAGCAAGCTGAAGTAGAATGCGCAACGAAGTAGCATATTTGTTGTTTTAGTAGAATAGGAGCGTTTTAATAAAATTTGAGTTATTGTTGCAATAGACTGCAGATAATAATTGAATAGCTAGTGCTGTGCGCAAACGTGGAAGTCGATGACGCCCCCCCTACAATCAGCGAACGACCCAAAAATAATGCACTCAAGATTTTCCAGAGCATAAAAGGAGATAAAAGACAAGTCCTTCATAATAGCAGAACTAAAACCAACGTACAGGAGGACTGTCACTTCCCATGAAAAGCAAACTGTAATCGATACTAAACTATACATCAGCCACTTTACTACAAACTCGGTATTAGTTGTCCGAGCCTTCGGATTATCGTTGTTAGTGTGGGCTCACCTCACCGCGTTGAACGCTCTTTATTGGGGATCAATTGGCTTTAAGTTTGTCTTTACAACGCGCTACACGGCTCCATTCAATTTAATTGATCTGAACTGTGCGTTTTCTGCGAAGTTCAAAACAACCATAATACAATTTAAATTCTAAAATTACTTACATATTTATTAAAGAACACAATCAACAAAATGTCCTTTAGTAAATAAGTTATTCCAAAAAAAAAAAATTAAAGAAAATATGTAATTTTCAGATATGGCTTTTAATTTTGGAGCGGCACAACTTAAAATTAGAATCGTGGTGTGGCTTCAAATTTAAAGATTGGAGTGGGGACAAGTAGATGCAGGGGAATCCAATCAGACGTGTTTATAAAAGTTAATAATAGCTAATAAAAAGTATGAGTAAATAATAGTGTATTGTAGATAGCATTTAAACTCGCTGAAAGCTTAGCTATCCAATAACGTATCAATGACTTAGCAATTTCAGGGACATAGGAATCTCTTACAAAGACACTAGAACATGAGTGTTTTATACGAGATATATCAAACACTTCTACCACAAAATTTAACGACAACTACAGTTATAAGGTGGTATTTAAACAGATCGTAAAGCATTAATAATGAAATGAAATAAATCATTGATAATATCCATCGTAAAGTCGCGGCGAGTTTCAATGACTGGCTCGTCACAATAAAAAGAACACTGTTAGTAACAGAGACGCAGTGTTTTGTAGAGCTATTCGAGGACGAGGATTGGATTAACGTCATTCTAGCAAGGCTAAAAGGAGTTGACTATTTTTATAGAGAGTCCTTTGTTAAAGACCGATGCAGGCAAACATAGTTTTGAAGTTAGGAATACTTAGAAAATTTTGGACTAAGAACGATATAGAAGTTATATTATGCGATTCCATCTTGACAATAATGAACATGATTTAACTGCATCACAATTTTCTACAACAGAAAGAGAAGAGAAGAGAGAGAGAGTGAGACCATACTATTCTATTCTACATTATAATAAGTCACCATTGGTCAAAGCTAGAAGCTAAGGCAAAAGTAACACACCATAAATATCCACAATTTTTTTTAAAACATCGCCATCGTTAGCTCAATGACAAATATTATTTCCGTCACCTGATTTATGAATCCTTCTGTGTTCAGAGAAAGAAACGCGTGTTCCATCTTTTATTTTCAGGCGATAAATTAATACTTTGTGTCCCTGTGTATATTAAAAGCTGGGTGGTCTCAATCCTAGACCACAGCTTCTATTTGCAATAAGAATAGTTTCATGATTAACAGGAACAATGCAAACATTCCGATGTCCAGGTTATTATGGATAACATCCAAATAAAAAGTGGATTCTAGCAAAACGCTACGTAAGCCTTATGAAGAGTTTTTGTTTCAGAATGGTTTTTTTTTTTTTGCAAAGTGGCTTGTCGTAAGTTCGTAACCTCTTTCACGATAAAGAAAAAATGTGAACCTTACGCCTAAAGATATTTTTTTACCTTTTTGGCTATTTAACACTTCACGATAAAGTATATAAAGATTTTCATGAAATAAATTGTGTAAACATACATTATCTTGTATTACGTCCTTACGTGAAGGTCACTTGTGGTCTCATAAAATTTTAATAGGACGGATTTGCCAAATTCAAATTCGCGCTCAAATAAGATAAAATACGCTTCCTCGCATCCACGGCTATAGAATGATAGCCTCTAACAAGACGAGGTCGTAAACTTTCCCACCGTGACATAATCGTACACGTGGCGTATATCCAAGTTTATCATTGAAGGAGTACATCTTACCCAAGAATTGCGCATTGCTACTAGACCACATACAAAGGTAATCAGCCTAATTAAATAAAACGTTTGGTGATCATTTTGTATCTTTGAGAGCTGATTGAACTGCGGTTTGACACAATGATCTTCATTGACGTAAAATGTCAGATTGGAAGTCATGTCCACCATCTCATGAAAATGGACCACTATTTAATTTAGAACGTTATCGTACGGAATCTCGACGGCCGCCACAACTTCATACAATAACCTTCCGAACTAATGTGCGGTAGGGATACTACCTACATACGTACCATTTTCCCCGGGAGCGTTATAAACTGGTGCATTTTCCTCCGTCACAAGCTTTTCTGTGCGGCACATAGTCGGATGTAACGAACACGCCTATATAACACATACACATCAACGGGCAATGCACTCTGCCTGTTCTATTAGCTTTAGGTATGGCAAGCAAATTACATTTGTCCAGCCTTTTGGAAAACCCTTTAGACACAATGGTCGATCAAGACTTGATATCACACTATTACAAACATTTCACGGAACAGAAAATGACAGACTCAAAAACAATGGGCAATTTTGCGATCGTCTTTTATTTATCCATAGTAAAAAAAGAAAATATTTGAATGTCAAAGAGGGACATTTGAATTCGACCTTTTTAGAAAGTCCTGTGAAATTGGCGCAACCCTCAAATGTTGACTCAGGCAGGTGTAAAATAAAGAATTTGATTTTGTGAATAAAATCACAACTCGTTAGAATCCTCTACTAAAATCTAAAATAATGATCTTTCGTTGCAAAAAATCCAATAACTTTTCTATAATACTTAAGGGAATTATAGCCTGGCGGTAGATAGCCTATTAAAATAAGCGATCATGATCATGTAGGCTATACAAAACAATAAACGCCTAGGGACGCTGACGCTAGTCTCACAAGTTAATTACAGCCTCCGGGAATACACGATATTGGTTTTCTGATTGCGTACACCAGTCACCAGGTGATTTGTAGGCAAACATGTCGCGTGTGGAAATATAACAGATCTAATAGACTCATATTTGTGTCATAATCTATACTAATATTCTAAAGAGGTACTAGTATTTGTTTGTTTGTTGTTTGTATGTAAGGGGTAATCTCCGGAACTACTAATCCGATTTGAAAAAATCTTTTTGCATTGGATAGGTAGTCCAATTCTTGAGGAAGGTTTATAAGGCGTTAAAGTTATAAATTGAGGTTAGCGCACGAAGTCGCGGGCAGAAGCTAGTAATCTGTAAAGGGGCTCGTGGATTAATAATAATGGAAACAAGCACGGGTCGATCTAAGGTTAAGCTACGCTTGCCGCGGTCGGTTCGTGGATGGGTGACCATCTATAATATGAAAGAAAGAAAAACATTTATTTGAACACAGTTCGTGAAACACAAATAACAAAGATAAAATAAATAATAATGTTTAAAAAGAACAGTGTGTGCCTCACGGCTGCGACAAAAAGGACCTCGGAGGATATATATCGAGACCTCTCTGTGCTTCGAAAGTACGTTAAGCTGTTAGTCTCGGCTGTCATTCGTAGATCTTTGAAAGTCGTTACGGGTAGTCAGAAGCTTAAAAGTTGAATAATCTGTCAGTGTATTAAATTCTTTACGTCCTTCATGCCCTAAATTTCAGCCTTGTCTGGCCTTTAACCCGAATTCGTCTGTGTCCACAGAATGTAATAATCATTTTATTTGATCGACCTAAAACACCTTTTGTGTAAAGTTGAAAGGTATTTTCAAATGAAAAAGAAAAAATATTTGCGAATGAGAGCTAGAAATTGAAAAGCAATGTTTATTTTGGTACCTGACAATTTTCGAATCTAAAAGAGGTGCACAGACACTTCATTTCCTTTGCCCTGTTTGTTTCGTTTGTTGTAGCGGCGCTGACACAGATGCACGGCACTATAAAGGAAATATTATCTTACGATGACATAAAGAGAAATAATAGACTAGGACTGAAATGCGATGCTTTCTCGACAAAGAGGAGCGGCAGTTTTTCTTTTAACCAGTTTAGAAGCGAATTCATTAGTCACGCTTGCAATAATATCAAAAGTAGTCACCACATCCTCGCTAAAGTGGTCATTAATTCAACCCGCCGATTAGTCAACTTTCTGTGGTAACGTGAACCCAAACATCCGTCCAAAAAGTTTTGATTTTTATTTATAATCCCGCCGCCGTGGCACGCGCGGTGGCTGCGCTCGCGCCGTTCCGTAATTTATCTCCTGTTATCTAATGGCCATAAAAACTGGCACGTGCTTCAACTGAAATAGATGCCATATACAAATGCACCGGTCTAAATTTATAGTCTTTATGGCTTTTTGAGTGAAATGAGATAATTAAGCCGCATTCAAAAATAAATAAAATTTAAAGCTCTCTCATTTCTTTCAATCTTATTTTCTGCTGCGCGGTTGCAAATCCAACAAATAGTCGAAGACTCCCGAGTCCCGACTGCTGATACGACTGTTTTTAATCCGGAAGGAACCATTGAATGAGGATATTCTTGAACCATCTGTCGACGTTGTACAAGTTCTTTTTTCTTATTTTCAGAGATGACAAAAGCAAGCTCAGTCTGGATTCCCGTATATTGTTGAAAGGAAAATACTTTGGCTGATTAATACATCAATCAATTATTTACTATCAGCTGACAAACACAGTGACACTGTATGACTAATTTAATTATTGTGATCTTCGCATTCTCGAGGGTCAGTGCCAGGGCCGATATCTAAGGACCTGTCTCGACATATTGTCGAGAACTAATATAGCTGGTTAGTACGTCAATATTTGCTTTATATTCAAACCAGCCAAAGATTCTTTGCTTAGCACATGGACCAAAATAAATCCTTAACTAACTAATTTCGTTACACTGGTTTGGATATTTTTCATTCGTTACAAAGTTGTTCTGGATTAAGGACGTTCACTTTTAGTAATCCGATACCTGTCAGTCAGTCTGTGACCTAATTTATTCTAATGTAGAAAAATTGTCGCCTGACCCGAAAATATACGCGTTAACGTTTATCCAGGGACACACATAGAAATGGCTGATTATTCTCACATCCTTGTACACACGGTTACATTTCAAGCTATACATTTCCAGTATAAGCTGATCTCGCATTGTATAGGATTTCCGTGCAATGAGAGGTCAGCTTATACTGGAAATTTATAGCTTGCTACGTCGCCGTGTGTACGTTTGAATGCTTGCAAAATTTCTTGGAAGTCTCATTGATCTTTAGTAAAAGGTGTTAAGGACTAGAATAAACAAATTCAGTAGCATCAAGGGTGGTCGTAATAAACGAATAGAAACAATTGCGTTGGCGGCCGCAGATTGAATAAAGCATTTAACCCATGACTTTAGGCTTACTCTGCAGCGCTATTTTGACATTGAATTGAAACCTTTAGGTCCTGGACAGACGACTGATTTTTGATCGGACGACAACTCCTGTGTGAAAAATGCTGTATATGCGGAACATGCGAATGAGTCGACAAAAGTGTCGTTTTGTTAACAATTCGTAGGCAAGTGAACCCCGTCTGGCACAATAAAACACTTACAACCTTTGGGAAAGCCTTAAAGTTACTTTAAAAATCTACAGTTGTATTCCAAAAGCCAGAAGAATTTCCATTTTAGGAAGAAGTGCGTAAACTAATGATCGTTAGTTTAAAATATAATAGTGCTGAATCACTACGATGAATGTTGCCAATTTATAGTGAAACATTACGGTAGCTAATAACTAACGATAGTCATTTTAACACAACACCGATCTATAATTAAGAAAAAAATTGTTCCGGTCTCATGATAAATAGACAAAGTTGTTTCATCATTCATTCACGCTGCTTGTTATTTTTTAAGGGCAGATGTTAATAAAGCTTGATGTTAGTTTTTTACGCACGTCACACATTTCACGTCAGTATGATGTGTACATGCGACATTATTTTTGGTACTGTAAAAACTACGCGAAGGCGAAAGGGTTAGATATGATTTTTGGGGCGAATATTTTTTACTCTTAATTTTTGTACAATGAAAACGTTCCATGTGCGATTTCGAAATATTTCTTCAAATTGAATTTCGTAAAGGAAGTCCTACTTATTTGTTTTTTTTTTTTTTGGAACGAAGTTCCTTAACATGCGTCATACTCTTGATGGCGAATGTTAAAAAAGTGGATCTAACATTATAACTGTCATTTGATAGGACTTTCTTTGAGAAATCTAATTACAATCCGCGCCACCACTGAAGTCCTTTTGATGCGGCGCTAGTGTCTATGTCATTGAATAAAATTGCATTTAATAAAATGTAGTTCTACAATTTTCCGCCAAACTTCTTTCGTGGCGCGCACTCTAGAGGAAATATTTCGGTCTATCTAGCTCTCATTTGCCAAGTGTGCACAAGTGAAAGACGGGTGTCCCACGACACCCCTGGACTGTTTTTTTTCTTTCTTTTCCTAAGCATATTTCGAGCTTCTGATTACAGACATGTGCGGATTCGTCGCACAATACATCTTTGTAATCTGTGACATGCGTAGTAATGACGGAGAGAAGCCTGAGGGATGAATAAGAGAAAAAAAGGCGGGGCTTGAATGGGCCCGCAATTGTGGCACAAAGGCTTCCCTTCCCTCTGCGAGAAAACATTACTTAGTGCTCGAGCCGTTGAACAGTCGCCGACGATCATAATAGGTAGTGGTTGATGGTAAGAACTAGGAGTGACTGTCTAAGAATATAGAAATATTGTTTTGAAAACAGGTCGCGATATCTCGCGGGTCTGTACGAGCCTTCAATCATAACAATAATTTACTAAATGGTATCTAATTACTTCAGTGTATTATGACAAAGTATTGCGCAATCGACTATGGAAAACAAAAAGTTTAACTAAGAACGGCACAATTATAAAGTTATCGATGTAATTGGCTATGTAGTCATGTTTTCCATACCGTTAGCATTTACAGGGTTATCCAAATAGTAAATACGTACGGAATTTCGCTAAAGTTTCCTCGTGAAATTATATTTGCCTATCGCAAATACTTTTATTAACTTCGGTAAGTATCTGCTTTGATATTTACCCAAAAATATTGTTGTTCGAAATAATAAACGGACAGTTTCAGATTCCAAAGTATTCTCAACTAAATCCATTGTTAATAATACAAAAAGAAGGGAACACTTGAAAGGTTTTGTTTGTTTTCAGAACAGTTAAATGTAATCATTCAAGTCTAAGTCTGCATAAAAGCCGCGGTCTGATATCCTGAGTCTGCGCGCTCTATTGTCTGCGTACCTTTAGAGAATGCCGTAGACGACGGCATCGGGATCTTAGTGAGCTCTTCCACATGCCATACGCCGTGTTTGGCTTTCGTATCGAAAATTCTAGGAATAACATGACTGTGAATGTGTGCTTAGGAAAACTTTTAAAATGAAGTCGTAATTGCCATTGTTAAATGTACAATATGAACATGTTAACACAATCACCATCAATAAAAATGTCAAAGAGAGTCAAGAAACCAACAAACAGTTTGATAGTGGAATTTTCAAATAAGTGCCAATAAATATCTTAATAGATCCTTATTTGATCAATGATTAATAAACTGTAGTTTGAAAGCTTCGTTGGTACGAAGATTTATCACCATTAATTAAGAAAAACAAGGCATCTTTAGATTTATCTAAGCGTCAAATCGAAGCGATTAAATACTTCTTCAACAACACAACAAGTTTACTATCTATTCAAGGTAAGCTTGTGTTGACTGGTTTGCAATCGTGTCTTCATCATGTTTACATAAAAATAAATAAAATTGAAGTGTCTGTTTTTAATGTGAAAATAACAGCTTTTTATTAAATGCATTTGAAAGTATATCTATAAAAAAAAAAAAAATGTCTGTCTGCTTGTTTGTTCCGGTTAATCTCCGAAACGGCCGGACCGATTTTGATGGGACTTTCACTGTCAGATAGCTGATGCTATAAGGAGTAACTAAGGCTTACTTTTATTTTAGGAAAAGAATAAGGGGTCCACGCAGGCGAAGCCGGGGGCAACAGCTGGTCTATCATAGAACCAAAGATATGAATACGAACCAAGCAAGAAAAGCCATTGGCAAGAAATTATTATCCAGACGCGGTTAGTTATCATAATAGGGATGATGACTAAAAAAAAAAACAGTGGCACTCCGGGAGTGCTGACTGAAGTGAAAACTTGAACAAGAAAATACTTGCATAGAACATTGATCTGTAACTTAATATAAATAAAGAGCACAATCGCGTTTATAAAAATTAAGTGTCGGTAACGGTGTCGCGAGTTCAATTGTTTTTTCCCATCTCAAAAATGCCCAACGCGCCTAAAGAAGTTTTAACGTCAAATTTTTTTTTGTTCGTCAGGTATATCATTAAAAAATACAGGAAACGTACTTTTTCTTATTTTACGTTAACAAAAGATTAAGGCGATACATTAAGTTAAAATGTGCCACGACGTCACGAGTATGTAGATGCGTTTTATCAAAGTATTTTTTTATTATTACTATAATACAAAAATACGTGTCTAATATTTTTACTGACGGACTAAATAGAATTTCTTTCTTTTGACCCAGGCATCATCCCTATTACGACTAACCCCGAGAGGACGTGATAGCTTTTTTTTTTTGGGTTGGAAATAGTCAAATAACGGGCGTGTCAAACTCAAACCGACTAAAACCCACCCGTGTTCCTTCAGTTGCCTGTATGTTGTCAAGGGCCACGGTAACCCTTTCGGACAAACCCGCAACCCCGGTAGGCATCGGCCCTATCGGACCCCTTCAGTTGTGCTGACATCTCTTTGAGGGCCGGGCCTGGTCCTTATAGGACGGCAAGCTACCTATTGCTCACCGTCCGCAAGCCCGCGCCTACGGTGGCCGGGAATCGGCCTGCGATTCCCGACGCCTAGGGCGTCTCCTGCGGCGGTTAGGGGCGTGAGGGCGCGAAATTTAGGACGTGATAGCCTACAGCACAATTTCATTATTTCTGGCATTACTAACATTACCACCGGCTGTCCTAACTACCGGTTACGGGACGTTAAGTAGGCAGTAAACGATTACGGAACGTAAACCGTCCGGTTAGCTTAGCTCTTATGTGGACCAATTAAAAGTTTAATAGGCCATAAATCTATTGCAAGAGCATTTGTTTGGCCATTAATTCTGAATTAACATGTGTTGCGATAGTTTAATGTTACTTGATCCTCAAGTCGACTTCAGATGTAAATGAAAGCCGATTTCTCATCATCATTTCAGCCGAAAGACAGCCACTGTTGGACATAGGCCTACGCCAAGCACCGCCATTTCGACCGGTTCTGTGCTTCCCGCATCCAGGGGGTTCCTGCAGCCTTCACAGGGTCATCGGTCCACCTTGTGGGAGGTCTTACAATACTACGTCTTCCGGTACGCGGTCGTCGGAATTCGGAATTCGGAGTTCTCACAGCAAAATAATTAAGCCAATGAACGTCCAGCACCCTAATTGCGTAATACACTTTCAATCACAATCAAAAGTCATCAATCACTGCTGCGTGATTGAAAAATGCGTCTGCTCGACAACGTAAATGACGCAATGTATGTTGTTGAATTGACAAAATGAAAAGCAAACATTGAAAGTAGGGGTGCAACTGATGCCGATACCGATACCGATATATTTTGATTTTTGCGATACATCGGTATCGATGATATTTATTTGCCGATATACCGATACATTTCAAACTTCGCGCGTTTATTAAACCTAAGAAAACGAGTATAAAAGATTGGCGCAAAAGTACTCTAGTTTCCAAATGAGTTCTGTCGCATCAAAAAGACTATTTTCTACTGTAGGACTCATTCAAAGAGACTTGCGAAATCGCAAGCTTTTTTTTCTCCGCATAACATGAGAAAGTTTAGTTTAAAAAATAGAATATTTTGGGATTGTTTATCAAATATTATTTATTAATTTTTTATTAGTCAGTCCTTTTAATTTTACCATTCATAAAATATCGGTATCGTATCGGCCAAGTTGCGTATCGATGCATCCCTAATTGAAAGTGTGTTACGCAATTACCGCTGGTTGCATGCTCCTAAGCAAACCCTGTAGCTGCAGCAGGCTGCGTTAACCAATTAAGTTAGACGTGCCTAAGGTACCGGAATTCTCAGAAGAAGCTTGGTTGTATTTTGCTTGGTATAAACTATACTAGGTTACGTAAACACTCAGGAGCTTCAGAGGAGAAACCCTTCATGAAAATTGCAAACTTTCATATAACTTCGTCTTTCTAGTTAAAATCTATACTTTTGTAGCTATAACATAATCTACACTAATATTATAAAGACGAAAGATTAGATTTTTTGTCTGAATGTTTGTGTACGTTTTCGCGAAAAAACGGCTGAACGGATTTGCATGAAATTTGGCACATGGGTAGACCATGACCTTTTTTTTTTTGTGAGAAATTATCAAATAACTTCTCCCGCTCTGGGTGAAGCGGGAGGGCGTGTCAGACACTTACTGAAAAACCCACCCGTGTTCCTTCAGTTGCCTATATTGCCAGGGACCACGGTAACCCTTTACGACAATAACCGCCACCGCAGGAGGGGAAGACCATGACCTGGATTAGGACATAGGAGGATGATGATAATTAATAAACTCAAAAAATACTGGACCGGTTTAAAAATATTGCACCAGTAGAATGCTATATAATCACTGAGTAACATAGGCTATAACTTATAAAGATATCACGCGGGAGAAGCCGCTGGCGGAAACTAGTAATGATATCATAAAGAGGTCAAATTTGTGAGTTTGTATGTATGGGGTAACCTTCGGAATTACTGATCCGATTCCGTAAATTCAACCACTAATGAGAAGCTACAGTATTGCCGAGTGTCATAGGATATATACGAACGAAGACGCGGGCAACGGCTAGTGTTATAAAAACAAAATCTATTTAAAGGCAATCATGTTGTATTGAGTGTCGTCTATTACGCATGTGTGAAGTTGTCGGGACAATTGATAAACATGTGTAGAGATCAAAGGTGGTGGGACTAGTCACATATCCTGGTTTGTTCTCCATTACAGTTTGAACTTTGTAGTAGAAACATTTGCAAATTCATTGCGAAATTGGCCGTCCCATGTAATTTGAACGTTTAGTTTGATAACTCAAGCAAATCCTTATCTTGTGGCTTGTGAAGTTGGGACCCTGCCAAAATAACTTAATAATTCGACAGATATTGCGAGTGTTCTTTAATTAAGTTGGATCCGCAGTGGTAGCTATGAAATCATGACATTTAAGAACAAATCTCAAATTTAGAATGATAATAATTCGGTAAATACATATTTTTTATGTTCACGAATCATTTTTTGATAAATTACAAAAAAAGTAAGAAAATTTGAATTTCGCGGGCACTACGGATCCACCTAATTAAAATCACTCGCAATATTTGTCGAATTAAAATGATATTACATAATATGTAATATCATATATTATATGATATGCTACGCTCCCTAAATTGCATGTTAATTTGCATTAATATTCTGAAAAAGTTACATATACTTAAGTTCCATTTGGATTGTAATCCAAATGGAACTTAAGTATATGATTTCACTCGATTCATTTTTTATTCGAAAAATCATGTCTTTTTTAAATATTATTCGAAACTGCTCGATAGGTCGTGCTCGAGCTCGATTGCTCGACCAAAGAGCGCACACAATATTCAACTTTATTACTGATGTTTTAGCGTTTAGCATAGAGGGGAGTGGTAGGGTGCATAGGGGCGGAGTTTGCGTGGAAATTGTCTTTCAAGTGCCTGGTCTTAATGGCATTCTGCATTAGTTCCTTCGACGCGCGTTGCATCCTGTTGAAAAGCAATGAAAACGAAGAAGGTATCTACCCAAACTAAAATAGAGAAATATTAACACTTTAAACACTAACTTTAAAGCTACGCCCAACTTAAACATTACATCATAATTATTAATAGTATTTCCTTTTTGGTGCCAGAATTAGGTCAAATGTTCCCACAGTCGACGGCCCAGATTCGTATATTACCCGGCGACCTGTGGCCCCATTTAAAATAGACTATTTATTAACAAACCAATTAAATACTTTACATATTTTAAAATTTTATATACACTAAATTAAATGACTATAACAGTACAAATAAATACAAAAACAAAAGGACTTCAACTCTTCGAAGTACTCGTCCGCATCGCTGTCATCCAGAAACGTTCCCAGAAGACTAGCAGCATTGCCACGTTGAATGGCAATATTAATCTTTGGCCAAAGAACGACCAGCCCTCTTGTTACGTGAAGTGTCAACCAGTCGGCGAGAAATTTCCTTGAAAAGGAGACGTGGACTCGGGCCCCATGACCTGAGCGTTTTAACCCCAAACGGCTCAAAGCTGTAGTTACCCATATAAGGTTACAGTATACATAGACTATGTTAAAACACCTGTAAGAGTAGCGATATAGTTTCGAAACAAATCGATATTATAAATCTATAATATATTAATACATGGTGGTGTTGGATATTGACGCGCAAACTGTAGCCAATATTTTTCGTTGGTTCATCTTCCTGTCCTTGTTACGTGGGCTTAACGTTTTTCGTTGGTTATTAAAACAAAAATCTGCTGTTCCGTACATTTTGACGGGCGATGTTTTTTTGTGGGTGTACAGGTGTATCTATAGTACACCCACTTCGGCAGAGGTGTACCTCTGACGAACCCTTCAGAGAAATACAGGCGTGATGTTATGTGTTATGTTTTTTTTATGTGTAAATAACCTCTTTCCACTCGCTTTCCTGCAATCTGTGGGAGTGATTTCGTGAAAAAGAACGGAAGTGTGTAACAGGAAGCCGGGGAAGCGTGCGCGGTGCTAGAGTTGGCTGATGGTACCAACCCCTATTTCGAAAGCTTGGTACTGCCAGCCATGATGTTAGATGTTACACATCATATGCGACTACTGTAAGGATAGCACCTTTTTTTTGTAACCTGTCTATTTACCCAGTCCCACTGCTAGGGTCTAAGATTTTTTGATAACTACCGATTATTTTTAACCCTGTTGGGTCTAGAATCATGTGCTGAATTCATGGTAACAGTTTGCACTTCGACGTCCCTTTCACCCTGTATATTGAGAAACTTCACAGGAATTTTCAGTGTAATAGGTACGCTTCTGAAAATTGGGAAAATTATCTATGCTTTCAGTATAAATATCATGACGAAAGTCTGATACAGATAGATTTGATATAGATAGATCTCAGAATAAGGTACGAGTTTTATGCCAATATTGTGACACAGGTTCCAAGAACCAACCCTTTGAGTGCAAAGTACTTCCGTCGAATATGATTACTCGGCGCTAATATCATTTTGAGTTCATAAGGAAAATTCGGTAATATCCACATACGTCGCGTAATACAAATTATGGTTGCAAAATTTGCAATGTTTTGTTTAAACTTACTATGGAAATAGGTACCTACGATCCGTTTTTGCGAAAACAAAGGGTTTGGTTATCTACGGCAAATAAAGCCATGTTTATCAGATACCCATATAATTTTGAAATATTTACCCATCGCATCGCTTAGAAAGGTAAACCACAATTATTATTTAACTAAAACGACATGACGTCACCTTTCCCGCAAATATAATTAGGTCAACAGGTAAAAATGATTACGCATAATTTTATATAAATAAAGGGCAAGCCGCACCCTTACTCCACACGAACTGTGACAATACAACTGTCAAACGTGCCGTGTAAAAGATTTGTTTACTGCTCTGTCCAACATAATGTCTCTAACATGCTCATGCTATGTATGATGCTAGGCATTTAACCGTCTAACTATACGTCAAGAATTAAAGCTTAAAATCTAATAAACATATTAGATTACATGTAATATTCATAGGAACATAAATTCTTGGAACATCTCTGGCCATAAAACTATATTAAGAAATTATTTCTTATCACAAAAACATGGCCTTTCACAAATCTAATATGTTCATTTATTAGTATAAACGATAATTACGTCGCTTTCATTATTCATTCACTGCTCCTTTATACAGTTATTAAGGCTTTATTGTTTCACGCTCAATGACGCGACACGTAATTATGCTGTTGAATAGAGTAAATCGATGTATTTTTATACTCCCACCTACAATCTACAACTATTAACTTCAATGAGCGAAGTTAATCTAACAACGCGACTCGATTTAAAATCGATTAAACTTTTTAATGGAAATACATTGCAAGTGCTTCAACTAAATAGTACTTGGCATCAATCTGTCAAGCTCTATCTGTGTCATTGTGAAGGAAAAGTAACAAATGATCCACTAATTTGTGTGTCGTGAGCCTGTAGGAGATGCAACAAACCAATTGTGTTTGTCAAACTATTCGTTCTGCAAAAAGCCATGAACATTCAAAGAAATAAACATGTGAACATCAGCATATAATTTAAATGAAGAACCGTTGCATGCAGCAGCTAGACGGCCAATGTTCCACACGATATCACGTAAACACGCATCAAAGAGACTGATGGCACCCGCATTGGATAGCCTGCAGTGTACTCGGTTTCACTCTCAAAGCGTGTCCTAGTTCGCCACACTTCCACCATCTGCAGGATTTAACGGGCAACACGTCGACAGACTTGTTGCGGTTTGATTTGTCATCAAGTTTATTCGGGTATCATATTAGATTATAGTAGAGAGAAGATAGAAAGCCGTTGGAAGAATTTTGATTACCGAAAAGGAAAACCAAAAAACAAGGAGCAATAAGTTTGTTCCCAATCAGGCGGAGAAATAGCAGACCACAATAAAACAAAACATAATCCCTGGTCGATGCAGCTAAAAAGTTGTCAAAGACAAATATTGGAGTTTACTCAAAACCAAAACGTTCGGGATTCCTGGATTTACATGACAGACGAGTCTGTTAAACTAATCAACGGAGGGGTCTGCGCGAAACGCTGAGAACACTGAGGGAATTAGGTCGCGGATGCTCAGGAACTAGGTCTCAGGTCTGTGAGATCCTAAGTAGCAAGTTAGGGTTAAGGCACGGTCGAAAGCTTTGTTCGCGTGAATTCTTTGGTTAAATAAGTAGTCTGACGTAAAAAGTTACCACTGTCGCTGTACATGTTTTCAAGGTGTTTACCGGAGGAGTTATGAATTTAAAACAACGTTGGGAAAATAATGGGACCTTTGAAATGAATAAGTCATCGTAGTATTTTAACATCAGAATTCTCACATTTTCTTCGACTCATTCATGACGCCGTTGCTAATGTAATGCCCAGTATTTGCATTCTACAAATGCTTTCAAAAGCTTTGTTAATTAAATTGTATGAATAAAGATTCATCTATAAAATGTCCACATTGTTGTCTCTGCAATCATCAGAAAAAATAAACATAAAAAAAATATTTTTGCTAAACAAATTTATTCTTATTCAAATAACGACAATAACACACGTCTCAGCAGTAATTAATAATTAATAGAAAGACCAGCTTGTTATGAATGGAGAAAAAATCTGGGCCGCACTCAAGTGGTCGTAGAGCTAGGAGGCGTCAGCGCCTCTATTACACCCGTCAGCAGTTTAGGGTTAGTGAACCCGTATGTCGCGTGTTATTTTTTGTGTTATTTTTTAAAGGCGCGACTTCAAAATATGAGTGATAATGTTTGTTAATGAATGAGGGATTTGGACCATCGTATTAGTAACAGGAGGGTGATATTTTTGACGCTACATTATGTTTCCTGTACGCATGGATGGTATCGGAAATTTGAAGAGTAATTTTCTAACGACATAACAATAACAAGGAAAATGGCAATTTAGACTTAAAAATAAATTTATCAGTTTCTAATTTGGGTAAGTAGCTCCACATATGAATTATTTCCTTAAATTATTGTTTACTGTATTCTTTACGCACCTAATAGGTTCAATGCAGCTTTAATCTTTTCCTTTTTTTTCTTATTTAATTCAGTTCACACATTTGAAATGATGGCTGTCACACAAAAAAACAATTAAGCAAAACGTTCCCATCACAAACCACAAAACCATTTAGAAATAATCGAACGGAAGTTATTTCCTTTAACGGTGGGTGCTACAGAGTATGTCGTCGATTACAAGAGGTATGGATTCCGCCGTCACCGCGACATTAGTACAACTTCCTCAAGACGTGCCATCCGGAATTACAATCAGCCTATTGTTTATTGTAGTCGCCAGTATGGCCCTCTTGATGCATTGAGTTCTGGACCTTATACCGTATCGATGGGTGATAGGCGACGGCTTTAACTAGGCCTTTGTTTTCAAGAAGGGCATACAAATTCATGTATGGCGATGGCATTTGAAGCAAATATTCAAATAAGGAACTTTTGCGATTGTAAATGTAACTATTTGTCGCATTCCTGAGTCCTTTTTCATTTCTTTGACGTCAGTGATGCAGAATACGGGCAGTAAAAGCTTATTTATTTATTCAACAATATCCTAGAATGGTAACCTTATTATAATTATATTCAAGTTAAAAGTCTCCATTAATTAAATATCAACAAAGGCAATATCAAGCTTTAAAAAAACAGTCAATTCTTTAGAATTGACCGTTTTTTTAAGAGCCTCTTTTAAGAGGTTGAATGCGAACGTGCCACAGATAACAAATGAGCTGTTCTTAGAAGCAGGTGTTACGTAACCGACGCCGACGTAACGCACCCTCAAACCCACCTGTTCGGTTGATACGTGTCGCGATGAATTAGCTTCGTTACGGCCGTCTCATCGTTCACGATCTGAAAAGAAAATAATCACATAAGTGCTTTCGTCCTTTTACAGGTTTAGAGCTTTATTTATTGTTTGTTGTTGTTGTTTGGGGCGAAAATATACGATCAATTTCCGTAAATTGGACATAAACGTTCTGTTGTTACTGTGGATGAATTTCTTATTATTGTGACTGATTTAATTTTTGACATTTCTAATTAAATTCAGGATAAAGTTAAGACGGGCAAAATATGTAAGTTTATCAGAATTAATCTGTATTCCCTTATTATTTCATAGCAAACTAATAGATTAACTCTGGGAGCCGTCCAAACTAATCTCGCGAAGCCGACGAAGCAGTGTTTTAGGGGTCCGATTATTACAGTTTCCAAAATCCGACCAGGGGTACCCTACGCCCTTATGCACCCCTCGTATAATATGACCATTAATCTTCCTAATGTAGCAGTAAGGTGCCTTATTTATGAACACAGAACAAGGTCCTAACAACTTGCATACAGAGACAGCTGTTATCATTGAGAATATAAAAAAATATTCTCAGAAACATGTAATCCCGCATCGCAGTATTGTGATATCAAATATCAATAATTTCCCGTAGCGTAACCAGGTCGCATCGGGATGGGAATATTTTCACCGGTAACGGGTAACGGGTATCAATATTGTTTTCTATCATGGCGCTTCGAGCCTCCGGCACATATTCTAACCGAGTTTCTGCGCTACTGTGCTGAAGTTCACAATGTGGAAATATTCCACTTTGATGCCTGGTTTCGGTGCGGTTAGAGTAGAGGTGTGGAATACCTACAATTCACAGATTCGCTTATGACGAAAGTTCTAAGTTACAGCAGGTTTTTCAATTATTAGGGAAGATACATATTTTTAATACTAAATCGTCACTTTGCTATATCAATCGTTACATTCAGAATTTAATTCACTACAGTCGCTCCATGAACAAGTAGAACATAATGAAGCGAATAATGTGTGGCTCGGTCTGTAAATCCGATACTGCAGTTCCGACTATCGAGTACATATTACAGATTCTGATAATTAATTAGTTAATAATCTGATATTGGGTGTTCAATATTGAGTTTCCGAATTTGCCACAGGCTGCTCGGTATTGGATCGAGTTGTTGTTCCGTTTAGCGAAGTGGTGATATTAACAGTTCCATTTAATATTGGATGGCAAAATACTATTCAATGCATAAAGTATTTTCGCTATCCTGGTGTTCAGCAAGATTCAGAAGTTGCATCATATTAATTTACCTTAAGCCTTCGGTTGAAACATTTTCAGGCAGTTGCTATAATTTGAAATTGCTAGCTTGACGTCTTGGGCTTTGGCTCATCACTTCAGCTAAAATATTATCAGAACACAGCTGTGCTTATGTTCAATTAGCCTAGTAGTGAAGTTTCGAGTCAGGTTTTTGGCAAATTGGGTGGTTGGTAAAATATGTAAGCGGAGAACTGGGTCAAAACTGTTCAGTGGTGAATACTGGAATAGTGTTAGCATGCATCATTTATATGTATATTGATGCAGAAAGGTATTGAGTCTGCCCTATTTCTAAGATGACGTTCCGGGTGGAGATCGATTTTTCAACTAGATATAACTTCGCTTAGTAAGGAAGGAGGTCTTTTCAGAATTCAGTATGATATTTGTTGATGCTACGGATGTTACCGACTTTATGACTCCGACGGTGGAAAAACTTTTAGAAAAATATTACACTATGCACTGGCAGTTTAAGAATTCGAGTAAAAAGCTTGCGACCAAAAACCAAAAATATTGTCACTTTCTGACGAATACGGATTTCAGGACTAGGGATGGGAATACTAGTAATTGTAAATACGTTTTTTTTTTGTTGTCTGTTTGTGCCACATAAGTAACGGTTAAATAATAAATATGTCAGTACTTATGTAGTTTTAGGGGCATCATTCAGAATCTGAAATTATATCTGAGATAAAATAATTAATAGTTAATTTTATTGTGTAACATAATTGAAAATTGATTGTATAGTCTATTAGTAGTCTATTTATTAATAGATACTGAGAAAATAACTGACATTTATAATTGAGGAATACCGACACGGCTCACAATAATTGGCACGCGAGCAGGAAATTCGCAAACTACCTACACATTTAATTTAAATGCACGATATGTCAACGTGCATCCATTAAAACCTGATTACTCAGTTATTACAGCAAAAATATTATTAAAATTTAGTCATCGTGACATTTTGGCCGGCCACCGGAAAGTAGCGGGATCCAAAACGTACCTATTCCATTTTTAAAAATAATTTGATTACGTCACGCGAACCGGTGTTTCCCGAACGGTCCCGGTCGCGGTGTGCTTATAAACGAATTGATTTGAATATGATTCAAACAATGTGCGGAAGCATCTATTACTTTATATTTATTAAACGTTATTTTTGGGGGCAATATACTTAATAATATCTGACTTGTAGTAGCTATAAGGAAATGTTATGATTATGTCACTGTATTTATTGCATGATGCATTTTCCTTTTGTAGTTATAGTGTCTTGTTTTTGTAATATAGAACGCCACCTACTACGATCCTTACATACTCCTTTTGCCTCGTTTACTTTCATAGATCAGTACCCTAATTGCGTAATACGATCATTCGATCAATCACAATTTGATTCGATTTGAAACAGATTACTAATCCATTGCTTCATAATTTGGAAAAAAAATCTGCTCAACAACGTAAATAACGCAATGAATGTTGTTGAACTGTCAAAATGAAACAAATAAGTCATAATCGTTTACGAAAATAAGTTACGCAATTAAGGTGCTGGATATACATGCTGTTTAAAAATAATTTCCTCTTTTTAAAGTACCGTATCTTAATTATTACAGGAGAAAGGGAGGCCTTGATCCTGAAGCGGGACAACATATAGGCTAAAAATTAATTTAAAAAAAAAACCAACTCAAACTAAAAGCATTTATTTCCAATAAATAAATTACAAGCACTTTTGAATTGTCAAGGGGTCGGTCAGTTAGAAAGATGAAGCTAGTTGCTCATTCCAAAGTGTAGTAGGTACCTATGGAGATGAACGGGCAAGAAACTCCACGGACAAGCTTTGAAATCAAAATATTGGTTAAATCATTCATGTTGAAATTATACATATGAGAACAATATAGAAAGACGTGCACGTTAAAAGCGTCCGTAATAAAAAGATAAAAACAATTCAAAAATTGAAATAAATTGAAGTTCACAGACATGGATCAGCACCATTCAACTCAACCATTTTGAAGGTAACTTAATGATCCATAAAAATATAATATCTTCTAACAAGACCTAAAAGGTATTTCCTCCATAGTTATTTCAGGTCACTGTTGGTAAAGGACATATTTTTCCATTGTGTCGTTTGCTCGGGAATCTAATATGAAATAAGAATTATTTTTCCTTTCTACTATTGCAGGATTACGCAAAATATAGAACGCCAGGAAATGAGGGATAAACCTGGAATGCGTAGGTGGCGCGAGGAAGAAAATTATAATTTATTACTGTCGTTTGTACGAAGGGGCGCCAAGGAGTAATGGACGTCATTATTGGCCATTTAATAGGTTGTCTGACGCTGAAGAAACGATTTGAAAATGGAATAGAATACTCATTACAAAATACGATTTTTTGGAATAACCTGCCTCGTTAAATATTTCCACAAAATGATCTAAGTCCAGATACCAATGATACAAGAATAGCAACACCAAAAAACTCTTAATTATTGTGAACAATTCCTCTCCACACATGCGGAGTCATTAAGCTTTCATTAAGGAAGTAGTCATTAAAAGTGTGGGGCAATGAGCAATTTCCGTCGAGTACCTCGCGTCGATACAAAGAAGAATGCACCATAACACGCAAATCTCTGATTTTCTGCACGAATATCAAATTATCTAAGCTTTTTGATGCAGAAAGACTTTTTATCTAACTACACCATGGCGCCGCTATCGCTATGTATTCGATTCAATCGTAATGTACAGAAAAAAAATCCTTACTTCTTTCAAAGTAACACTCGCACATCTCAGATTAAATTTCCGCAACGAAAAGACACCAGTATAGAAGCGGTATCAGCACTTCTTTGACACTAAGTCACAATTTGAGTGAGCGTCAGCACGTCTGCACAATTTCCTCACGGTTGAGTAAAGATTTATCTCCATTGTATCACTAAAACACACTAGAGGCACCTCAGATGGATCTAAATGGTTACAGAATTGTTGGGACACTGTCCTAATGACATGGTGACATTGCCAGAGCCATAAAGAAGTAGCATGAGCGTTTGAACAGGACCTAAACTGACGGTCAAGTTAAAGATAAGGCGGCATATGGACATGACCTACATAGTCCCTATGTAAGTACGTAGGAGTATGTATGTTATGCGCAAGCCGAAGGAGTACGTCGGTAGGAAATGCTTTGACCTAGTCAACTCCGGTGCAAAAGGAAGTTGGAAACCGGGATCGATTACGTCATACAGAGGAAGAAAACGGTACTCTCTGTACTTTTAGCTTTTGAGTCATCGTAGCTGGCATATTTACTGACATTATGAAGTAAATAGAGCTTCTATAAGTGAAACGGACCATTCTAACATCATCATTTGCCTTCCAGTCTATCCGGATGCATTGACGGGGTCCACTAGGGCCGATGCCTGCCGGGGTTGCGAAGAAAACCGAAAGGGAGATCGTGGCCCCCGGCAACAGGGCAACCGAAGGAACACGGGTGGGTTTTAGTCAGTAAGAGTCTGACACACCCTCCCGCTCCGCCCAGAGCGGGAGAAGTTATTTGATGATTCCCCACCCAAAAAAAGAAAAAAAGTCTATCCGGATGCAGTTGAATACCAATATTTCACACGGAGCGACTGCCTATCTGACATTCCCAACTCAGTTACTGGGTAATACGATACCCCTTGGTAAAGCTGGCTGTCAGAGTTTCGGGCTTCTGACGACCCGTAATAACTGTCAAAGATCCACAAATGACATCCGGGACCAACGGCATAACGTGCTAAAAAGACCATTCTAGAGTACGTGCTATCACTGAACTCCGGCGGAAAATTGTGGAACTACATTTTTTTTAAGCAATAAGATGCAATAACATAGATACTAGCGCCGCGCGTGGTGATCTACTCTAACAATAATCATCATATCCTTTGTGTCAGTTCAGCATAGAATGAGCTCGGCTGGCCGAAAACATTAAGTTGGATCACTTCCAAGCCTGGATCAGAGGTCAACGGCCACGTTACGTACACCACCAAAACATAAACCGCTTTGTTTTAACACGCAAACAAGTCTAATGAAGCCCAGAAGCAAAGTAGACAAAACAAACAACTGATTTGGTGATATTAGACAAACTATTGGCTGAGTAGTAAATGGTAGTATAAGCATAGTTTATTTTTTTTAAATATAATCAATGAATCTCAATGATTACTTAATTCAAATCTAGACATACAATAAAAAAAAATGTAAAAAAGAATATTCGTCCGTTTGTCAGGATGTATGTTCCCGATTGGCGTAAAAACGGCTGAACGGATTTGGATGAAAAAAGGCACACAGATAGTTAATGGCCTGGATTAACGCATAGGGTACTTTTAATCCCGGTAGTACGTTCCCGTGGAATATTTCCCGATAACCACGCGGGCGAAGCCGCAGGCAAAAGCTAGTTAAAGATATAATTAGGAATCAATAGGAAATGTTTGCTAATTATTATGATTAAACAGAATATTTATTGATCGTTATTTCTTCATGCAATACACACACAAAATTATAAAGTCCTAAAAACTTGTATAGCAATGAAAAATGTTTTAATTTAAACACGCAACATGTTACTGAATCTGATAATATTTTATTGGGACCTAAAACAATCTCATTTCTTTTAAATTCGTCGTTGTAGGGGATGCAAAGCGTTTGCGAAGCAAATTACCCCCTTGGGCTGCTTTTATGGTGTTTGGGGTCAAGATTGCTAAATATATTATAAGAACTACCCTCGAATTGGTACCCTAAAAAGAATCAACGCATATAAAAAGAGAAGCTCCTTTCGGAAGAGCTTTGAAACATTTTGTCAGTTTTCTGTATATAATTAATAAATTTAATAAATGATCTAGTATATTTTTTTGTAATAGTTAAATTAATGAATAATGTACGAAATATTTTTATTATTATTGGCACACCTGTTTAGTAACGATATGCTTTAAAAACTTGTACCCATATTTAAGCAAATAAATGATTGGATTGATTGATTTGATTTATAGCCTTACGCTCCAGTTAGTTTAGGTGATTCTGCCAAATTATACGATTGGTAAAACAAAGCGATCCATTTTTGGACATCAGGAATCCATCCACCATTATGTATTACGCGCTCATCCTGATGAGCGCGTAATACATAATGGCGGAGAAGCGAAATAATTTGCCAAGTGTGGAATGCAGGACAGTAGGTACAGTAGTTAATAATAATGTAGGAAGGAAAACCATCAGCAGTTAGTATCAGAGTAGCTGCTGTTTATTTCAGGAAAACTGCAACACCTCTCATAATAATTATTGTACGTTATTATAATTACACAATGTTATGTACTTCAATGTCCGATATCGAATGTGTTTAGTCTGCGTTTAAGGTGTTTGAAAACTTTGAAAAAAGATTCAAGTCGCCTCAAATGAAGTGAGGTCACTTTTCTATGCATACAAACAAACTACAGCACTATTACAGACGTACGTCAGCTAGTGGCAACACTATTACGGACGTACGTCAGTTAGTGTATAGCTTCATCAATCATTCCTAAGAAATTGTAACAACTCTTTACCATAGCATTATTAGTCCAAACACACGAGAGTTCAGAATAATCTGTTCCATATTTATGTATGCACAAATACAGAACATGTGAGAAAATCCGCAGGTTTTCGAGAGAACACAACGTAGATGGCCTGTGACCACGATCTGTGGGAGCATGCCAGGTATTTGCATAGAGTCTCACCTCTGCTTTCCTAGCCTATCCATTCTACAGCCAAACCGTCGACACGCTGTCATATTAGTCTATCAACAAACATAAAAAAAAAACAAACAAGCAAACGTCGAAACACTTAACGGATTACTGTAAAGATCTAATGAAGTGACTAAAAAGTCACGAACATTAACTTTAGAATGGATGCAATGAAAGATCACGTTGAATGCGCAAACATCGCGTGATGTGCACGAAAAAACAAATAAACGGTATAATATGTGTAAGAGAGAGGATCATTAAAATCGAAGATAGCAAAAACAGCTTGACGTAACAATTAGCCCGCATACTCGGAAGTAAAGATTCGTAGTAGTAAAAGAGTAAGATAGTGCGGAGGTTGCGTGTCGGCAGCCATTACTATAGGCCATCGAGCGGGACTTTTGAGCCACGCGACGTGGGCCATTCTATTTATTACACACGGTCTCACGACAGTTTTAAACACCTTAAATTGAGTATTAAAGTGTTGGAAGAAAAAATATCGTAACTAACTTTGTTGAAGTATGATCGACCGATGCGTTGGCACTTGTCAGAGCGTTACTTTATGGCAATGAAAAGAAATTATATAAAAAAAGATAAGTATCTATACAAAAAGCTGGTACCTACTTAAGATAATTTAACTAACAGAGTAACAACGTATTACTTACATGGAAGCGAAAGACACAATTAATGAGATGTTTGAAAAGATTGCTGAATCACTCTGTTGATTGTTGAGACCACACCTCCCGAATTGGTTACAATCAGCTTCTTTTTTAATACAACGAATGAGAAGCACGTTGCGATTCATTACATCGAGACGGAACAAAGCTTTGTAGAAACAATGACTACTGTTTGAGCCAGCAGCATAGTAACTAAGTAAGTGGCCGCTACATTGAAAAGCAAAATCGTTTCAAATTCAATCTGAAGCGCGGAGGAAAAATTTAAGTGTAAGTAATTAATTAATTAAAACTGCTTTTACTGTTTGTTCCAGCTGAACTGCTTGACTAATGGAATGCTTCGAAAGTGTTTTTGAAACAATGTAGTTACAATGTTTCAATAAGATTGACGACACTAAAATTTTCTCAAGAATATGGTAATGGAGTCTTGTTATTCTTATGCTGTAAGATTATCAACCATAAAAGTTACAACAATCTGTATCGCGTTGCGTATTAGTAACGCTTAGTAGTTGGGTTTGGGTATTAGTAACGTTTAGTTTTTCTTGCCTCAGTAAGAAACTAACCAACGCGTTACTATATTTTTATTCATAAAACGATGTTCGTTAGCATTTCACACATATCTAAAAACGTTTTCTAAATATACAGGGTCAGCAAGCCCAATTTCAAAGGATCGTGTTTCCGAATTAAAACGGACTGAAATTGACGAGTCAACCGGAGCTCTATTCGTGAAGGTACTCGTAAATGACGTCGAGAGCTCTCCTACAGTTTGTGAATGCTTCTAGTACCCTGCACATGCCCTACTGGATGAGCATCCGAATGTAGGACGTACTTGATTGCCTTTTTATATATAACGGTAAGTTTACATCTGGAATTCTGGAATGTGAGTATCGCAACAGACCAGTCGTTGGAAATCTGCTAAAATTTCAACCAAAAACAGATTATTTTACTACGCAACTGTGTTGAAAACTTTGTGCGAAAGAGGTTCCCACTGCTGTTTTTGTTTATAATCGAACAGAGTCCGCTAAGTACTCGTTAGGCAAACAAATACGCCCTTGCAATAGTTTATAACCAATATAGGACGTTAATTGACCTACAAATCGTAACGAGATCTATCAATAGCCCGACCTTATGGTTGGGCTATTGGTACATGGTTATCCACGTTCTCTAGTTATGTGCAAACACAGTCTGAGCCTGAGCAAACCCATGTGTTCGCCGAGGGGGTTACAATTTCGGGCATACGGGTCAACGTCCTGACCACGTGTGTAATCACAATTTATTAGCCATAATTTGGACCATACTCGATTTTAGGTCAATACGCCCAGGATGTGACGAAGGCCAGATTTGCGCCCAAATTATCAGCAACTAAATTAATTTTCACATAAACTGGGCTTGTTATGTCGTTACATCAATGTCCGTAAAGGATAAATATTTTAATTTTAGTACCAGGAAAATGGACAGCCATAAGATAATGGTTCTGCAGTACGCAGCACCTGCATGCATACATTTTGTTAGTTTGGGGTTTCTTAGGAATGTTCGATTGTTTATTGATGAAACTAACGTTAGAGCCCATAAAAATACTTTTAGAATCAATTTCTCATTAGTAGCACGATTTATTTTCACAGTAATTTATATTGAAGGTTTGTGTAATGAAGATTGATTCGTTTGAATGGGAAGAAGGGATGAATTAGGTAATTGAATCTATTGATGTGTTTCATTCGCCATTTTATTAGTTATTGATTGAGCGGTATTCAATTATAGTTATTTGTGTAATTTGTTTATGTTTAGTATTATTTCAGTCATTAATGTCGATTTGAATGTCTTGTTTTTTCGGCTGCCCGATCTTTAGCAGCTTGTAGAAATTAACGAGCAGCTGGTGCACAATTCTTTTTTGTGGACTGAACGTTTTTGGCGTTCCCTTTTTACTCTCAGATGAACAAGATGGAACATAATTTACTTGATGGCCTTCGCAAAGGTCATGTCCGTAGTACTCGAAACATAAAGATGCACAAGGAATTAGTAAAGGACCAACACGTGGCGTTTTGTTCCAGTCTCTAGAGGGGGATAACAAGTTGTCTATTAAGATGGGCATCAACCTGTTAGTCTAGCGTTATAATTACAAGCACGACTCTTTTAATCGAACAGGAAGGTTCAATCATGAAGTGGACATCAATGATGTTGAAACAAAATATTTTGTCTTTAAATTCACCCATAATAACACTATGTAACACTAAATATGACTTAGTATTTACACATGTAAAAAGTACTGACTCATTCCATAGTCCATCAAAGCAATATAATTTGGTCACACGCATTCCCAGATGTTTGTCTCAAACAGAATAACGAGAATAGGGACCTAAATGATGTGTGAAGAATTTTTATGGCCACCGCTGCAGTCTAAGATAGTCATACGAGTACAACTCATACACGAATGTTCTGTGTACCTGGAGGGTAGACCAGAGATGTATTATTATAACTAGCAGAGTGTAATGGACCCAAGGCTAACATGGCAGGATAGGCTTGAGACATGGGTGAACATAATTGGCTATCACTTTGATTGAGTATTCTTCCAAACGACCAAGCATTATTGGAGTATTTTCATAAAGATGACGGCCAATATTTGATAGATGTTTGCGGCCTTAAATGTGGTGCTGGATATGATGATTGATGATACGGGGCAAGTTTCCTTGGCCAATAGGATCAGTGCGATTTTATTACACGGAAATCTCATCTTATATCTCACACAAATATGTAAATATGCTGAGCGGATTTAGTTGAACTTTGGCAGTCAGATAGTGATAGACTATGGATTAGGTAACCCACTGGGTCCTTTTTATACCTGTACTTTTTGTACCTCTGTATGGGAAGGAAACGCATGTGACTATAAAAGTGGTGGATATAAATGTTGATGGATGAAGAGGCAGAGGAAGACCAAAGAAAGGATGAATGGACTGTGTGAGGAATAATATGATAGAGAAGGGAGTGAATGATAGCGTGACGGTTGACAGGGGAGAACGGAAGACTCCAAGTAACATGGGTCAAGGGCAGGAAGACGATGACATGACTTTCCATAGAACGCGAGTGAAATAGGTAGTATAAAATAAACCTAGTTTGGTTATCAAATAAGAAACCTCAAAGATTGCAGCTTAGCTCTAGCTAGACCAATTAGGCGCCAGTGTTTATTTTGTAATAGAACGTGATTTAATGAGTCTACCGCTACTCTAGTGTTTATCAGTCAAAAGAACTTATTGGTAAAAATTGTGTTATATTTGCTATTAAACTGTCTTATAACGAAATATTGTCATTACGGCATGATTTTATTACTACAAGTTATCTATGAATAAGTAGTAATAATTGATTGGTATATATAGGTACATAGGTGACTATTTGTATAAACATTACTAGGTGGTGACATTACTTACTTGTGTTCTTTTGTAACACATAGTTATATTGAGCAAACACACAGTGTGGAATTGTTTTTTCTATATATTTATTAATATAACTACATAGATCTTGACAAACAAAATATTTCTACAACTATAAAATTTTATTACACAACCTCATTAGGCTAATACCAGGATAATTTAGCGTGACAAATTATCCCTGTTCAAACCTCAGAGAGGAATGCGTACTGGCGCTCGCGCTGGCGATAAGTTGCGAAGCGCGGGCGCATGATAATGCGAGATACTGGATGTCCGGTTGTGTATTTTTAGGATGGGCTACATAGGTACGATATTCTGCTGTTGGGAACCTAATAAAGTTTATACAGCATTCAATTTATAATTTTTGACAATTTTCCTTTTTCTTTCCGTTCGTAAGGAGTTCATGCCCTCTCCCGATCTCTGCTACTTAGAGCCCAGTTATCTCTCTTCTTAATTTAGACCACTGTAGTCTAAAACATTCAAGTTCTATACAAGCCCATAGCTTACTACATGACCTATTCTGCCAATCTTTACATTCCCTTGTTAGATCTGAACAAATGACATAACAATGCTTGCCTTTGTCCGTTCCGAGTTTGTGGACACAATTACGTGACTTCCAATCAACTCCGAATCATCTTCCGAGTCGATAGTTCTCATTCGATTCGGTTGAACTATTATGTAAAGAAGAATAAAGATTATTTTCTTTCTAACCATTATGTAAACAAAAACATGCATGTTTATGTGTTATCAGTTATCACATTAAGTAACGCGTTAACTATGCGTGTTGTTTTTATATGCACACGCATGCGTTACGTTGCGTTTGATAAAAGTTACGCCTGGTAAAGCGTAGCGTCTTTGAGTCACTGAAGAAATATGTAGAAACAAATAGGACTATAAGAAAATTCAATTTTGTAATAAGAAGTAAACTGTGAAAAGTATTTCTAATTGAATACCAAACGAAAGATAGACACTCTCTCGGACCAAATATTATATGAGCAGTGGTGGCCCAGTGGTAACGGCCCCGACTTACGAGTATGAACACAGGCAGGCGATGCACTTTGTGTAATTTTTAATCACCACTGTTCTCAAAACGGCGCAGCGGCAAAAGAAAATATCTTGAGAAACCGGCAAGTCTTAGAACCAAAAATTCGAACACATGTGACATCTACCAATTCCCACTGAGTGGTAGACGCGTGGTTACGGCCCATTCTCAATCACAGAGAGGAGGCCTGTATCCCAGCATTCGGAACGTTATAGACTGATGAGTATGCAGACCAAACATGAACATAAATATTGCTAATGCACTCTTACATGCTGTAACTAGTCACATACAGAAAAATAGTTGAACTCAAACTCAAAGCATTTATTTCAATTAAACCATTTACAGGCACTCTTGAATTGTCAAGGAATCGATTAGTTAGAGATATGAAGCTAGTTGGCCATTCCAAAGCGTAGTAGGTAGGTACCTATGGAGAAGGACGGGCAAGAAACTCCACGGACACTCTTTTAAATAAAAAATTGATACAAAATATTGGTTACATAATTAATGTTGAAATTATACATGTGAGAACAATGTAGAAAGACGTGCACGTTAGAAGGACAAAGAACAATTTAAAAAAAAAGCTATGGCAACTAAGAGATGACCAGTCCCAACTGACGGCGCCCGTTCACGAATATGACGCATGGATTAGCACCATTGAGCTCAACCATTTTGAAGGGAACTAAATGATCCAACACACGCGCCACCATCAGCGAAACATTTGAGTGAGCATGACATACTGCCGCCAGGGCACATTCAAGTCAATGCAAGACATATTACCCGGTAAAATGGTAACTCTTTAGTACATAGTGCTCACATGCATGCATGTATGCAATTATATAATACAAAGCAGATTGAGTTTATACAATGCAAAGATGGTCTTACAATCTTCAGTAGTTCCAACAGTATTTGCAAATGTTAAACAATTAGTTGTGGTTGTGTGGCAGGAACAGCATTGAGCCAAGCATTTTTATCAGCGATGTAATCCCCCAACTTATAATATGCCTGCCTTTATACTATGTCAATTTAAAAGCAATAATTATCGCTCTTGTAGACATTACTAACATTTGCTACATTCTTTTATAGGAAACGAAGGTTAAAATAAAAAGTAAAATGGTGCTTTCGTTTGTTATATTGGTAGGACAAGTCGGAGATTTAAAAATAGACGATTTGTGTCCTAAAATAGACTGCCGTCTGAATTTAGAGCCATGCACTCACTTGGCGACAAGAATTAGACAATAATCATTATGCGCGCGACTAAGTAGCTACGCCCGTTGAAATAGAGGAACACTAGAGTGGAGAAGGCCGTCGAATTGGAAAGCAAAGTGGATGCCAGTTATCTAAATGCATTTGATGAACCTTAAAACTGCGGCTGAGGCAGGTTGGATGTGGAAACCGCAGGATAAAGTGTTGTGACTCATCTTGGGAAAAGACATTGTTCATTAGAGGACTGTTATAGCCTGATAGCGAAGTTGATTTAAGTAAACTGCTTCTAAATATCGCAGATAATTGCCATTCGCCAGTAACAAGTACTGGAAATCAACGGTTAAAAACTCGTGCAGACTGGCGTGACGTGACTCTAATAAATTAATTTCTAAGAAAACTTAACGGTAGAACAATTATTATCGGTGTCGCATCGCGACAGTCTGCACTAGACATTATTGTATGAGGCAATATACCTAGTAGCCCTGTTGACCAATGTTATTACACCAACATTATTTTGTCTCGTCCGTCGTGAATAAACGACTTTAGTTTTGACTCGTCTAGGGTTACAGAGTTTAAAGGATTGTCACTTTGCCAGGAGTTGTTTGAATTACATCTGTATGATGTTTTTTATTCTCGTCTGTAGCGCGTTCATGATCATTATGGGATTTTCTCGTGCTTGGCAAGCGTATTTAATCGTTCAGCTTGGTTTTAGCCATTTAGTGGAGAATTCGAGTTTAACAAAGAAAAAAAAAAATGTATCTCTAAAAACCCACTTATTTCAAACACCGCAATTCTGCCACTGAAGCTGTTAATAATTCATTTTACTTTTACGTCCGTAATTCGTGGAATAAAACTTTTTATGCGTCAATACACAGAAACTTCTTATCCCGGACAGTACCTAAGGGCAAATTGTAACTAATAGTTGTCCAAGTTTGCCCGAAAGAAAATCTTTCCAGCTTTATCAAAACAAGTAGAATAGTTTATTCAAGTTTTTCTCGCGAGAAAAGCCAGAATACGTACCATGGATTCAGTACATGATTCTGAATCCCCCTGCGTTGAAATTTTTCGTCGGTAATTAGAAAAAAAAACTGCGGTTTCATAGATAAGTGATTGACTTACATTTTGACCGCGTAGATTTTGACCCACGCGGTCAAAAAGTATGGAACATTAAAATCTTTTTTAAATAACCGACGAAAAATTTCGACGCATGGGGATTCAGAATCATGTACTGAATCCATGGTAACAGTTTTCGCGTCGATATCCCTGCCACCCTGAATGCTACTTTGCATATCATTACGAAAATAATAGACAGATACCTATTTCCAAGAAAAACACCATGATTACCTCACTGCCTTGATAAAAGAAGGTCCATGAAGGTCACACTAAAGTAGGGGCCTATTATGCGGCGATTTCCATCCCTGTCGCGGATGATTGATGCCACGCTCATAACCGGACATTATCCACCATCAGATTACGAGAAAGTCAGACACGCTTGATCACAATCGTTAAACTTATTTATTCATGGCTACGTTAGGTAATAGCTTGTAATTGGTCTCAGAGAATGTTTCTTTTAGTTACAGTTGGAAGAAATAATCTCATCGAGGTATAATTGTGCGCAAGATTTATGTGGGCACAAGCAATAAGTCAAGTTCATAAATTGCTGACATATTAACACAACGTGAAGTGGTTGATTCATGAATGCAGTGAGAAAAAACTGTAGTAGAAACGAAAGGAGAAATAAAGCAAGGTAGAATGGGCTGAACGGAAAGCTTAATACGAAGAAAAATAATATTTCCTTTGTTGGTATCGAGGGGAACATTATCGTCGAAAACTACGTAACTTTTCTCAAAGCTACACCTGTAACTTTTTCTTAACACCATTAAACCAAAGCTTAATTTAAAGCGCCTGCTGAATATTCAACACTTGACCTCCGTTGTCTTGCCAGTCTGTAGACTACGGTATTACAAGCGATTTGTAACTCCGTCGCGTTGTTGGCCGAAAGCCATTATGTGCCGTTCGATGGAGCATTTGATGTCCTTTGATGTCCTACGAGGCTCGGGTTATAGGAGACTTGGCATTGAAGATGTAAACCAGATGTTTACGGCACACATGCGACCGAGATAATCGAGGGATCGCGGCGAATTGGGTAACCTCAGAGCGATTTTCCGAGACCAGAATGTATCTTAACATACTAACTCTTGGTATTTAGTGCTAATTCGTTTCGTTTACGATACAGAAGATTGGTAACATAGTTGGCTATTTAACTTAGCACAGTAACGTTCGACGCGTAAAATACTCTTACATCTCAAAAAGCTTTGAAATAGTCATTTTGTATTTTATTTCGTAAATGTGGCAAACAAAACAACGGAACGTCCCTATCAGAGTTATGTGAGCTTATTTTCCTAAACCTTCCTTTTATATTACGTTCGGACCTTTCATCAGATGATCCTGTGTAAAAATGCCTTGAATTTATTCCCGACTGGGTTGAGTGATGCTGAATTCTTCATACGTATTTACTGAAAAGGACCATTCTATTAAAAAAATCGAGTGTATATTGTGGGCTAGTTGATGTAACTTTTGCGTTTTCAAATTTCCCGTTGTGAACAGTGTGTTTAACAAGCTCGTCACAAAACTTAGTCAAGTCGTCACTCTTGGATTATTTCACATTGAATGCAGATGCATACTATAAATATTTTGTGCCCAGCAGGTAGGAACATTAAAGGACGGAGTACGAAAATTGCAAATGGATGTCTGGTGTATTCGTGCAAAAAATACAAAAACTGTCACAGCTGCCGATGCAGGGAGCCGGGCAGCACACGCCGAAGCCCGCGCGGTATCGATGCACGATTATATCGATATAATTTACCGATTTTTTTTTGCTCAAAGAACGGGTTCCGATTGTTTTTGGGAGACGGCGCAAAATATTCGAAACATGCTGTCTGCAGTAATTATGATGTGATTGAAAATGCGGTTTGCACTTTATCAAGTCAATTTTAATTAGCGGACATATTTATGCGGTACTTTGCAGGTTGTGTTAATTAATAGCCTTTATTTGCAAATTAAGTTTTCTGTTCGACAATTTCAAAATGAAGCAAGTTTAAATTTATTAACGTCATGAAGATAAAGCATTTTTTAAAAGCTCTGCACTGTCATAAATTTTTATTATGACATTAAATTATCATGTAAAAAAAAATATAAGTAGTGACCTATATATTACACTGCAAGACTCAATATTACAAATTGACATAAAATATTTAATCAATTTTTATTCGGCATCAACTGTCACCTCTCTGTAGTCGTTATCTTGAAAGAGCGAGACGGTGCATAACGGAGTCATAAAAAAAAATTAAGGCGCGTGCACACCTGTTGTGAGGCAAGGGATCCGTACAGCTGCCCCGTCATTATATTCTAACGAGTACCTACCGGTAAATTACAGTGTTGCTTCAGACAGTTACAACCGAATATTTAAAGGAGGTGATAAAATTAAAGTCTGCGAAGTCGAAATACGAATTGGCTCAGACCAAATAAAAAATCAAGTCATAGCGCTGCGAATAATAAAGTGAAGCATGCCAGAACTACACCTCTCTGTGTATACACACTGACACGCACACATTTACAACCATTACAATCTAACGACAATCAAACTGCACCTTACTAAGTGCACACATGTTTACGAAACCGGCTTCACGTCACTGTTGAAAGCGCTCTGTCTTGGTTTTTTATTTGGTATGAGACGAATTGGATTATTAGCACTGGATGCAGTTTCGCCTTAATCTTTTCTAATCCAACGAAGGAACAGGAATAACGAAAGTGGCAAAAACGTGAAAATAAGTTAGATCCTACAATAGCTTCAACCAACAAAGTGTTTCAACAGGCTGTCCTCAACTTAATTTAGAGCGTTTTAAAGAGTATAGAACTCGAGAAACAGCACTATTGCACTTGACTAAATTCTCACATCTTCATAAGAACAGAACCATTATATTATTTGTTTCCTTCATTATTTCGAAAGTATGTACAAAGGTTCAAACTGTTCTGTAGTTTGTCCAACTATTTCCAAAGAAAAAATAAAGCTGTATTTAAAACACGACCAAACTCGTAACTGTTAAGTCTTCAACTTTTAACACAATTCTTGTTAACAATGAAACAGCTGCAAAACAACACAGCTTAAAAAAACTAAAAGTATTGTTTGCTGTTTAAGAGTTAATTCTTGATGTAATAAAATCAGACAGTAAGTACTTTATTAATTATATCAACATCACGCAGACTTTCTTTTGATTAATAGTAATAGACTTCATACTTTGTTACGTAATTAGCACTATAACTTACTACTTACATTAACATTTGCAAGTTAAGATTGATGACTGAATTTAATGTTGGTGGAATTTGGTTGTTGGTAGCCGTGGTAGGGCTTGTTCAAAGTCCGCCTGGCTAGCTACCACCATCTTATCTAAGTCGCCATAACAACAATGTTAAAAGCATTGTTGTGTTTCGGCAGGTAGAGGTAAGATAGCCAGTTCCTCTGTGGTTGAGGATTTTGGGTGAAGCTCGCTTCCATCTTCGACCTGATCATCACTTACCATCAGGTGAGATGCAGGCCAAGAGTTTCACAGTAGTGGATATAAAAAAAACAAAAAGCATGTTCCCATTTGTATAAGGAATGTTCACAAAGAACATGCCTGGATAAAAATATATCAAGCTAAACGAATGAAGTTTTAAAGAGACTTTAACACCGTAATAACGTGAATTAAATTTAATTTTCAGGGATCAGACGGGTCGGCTTCTGTAGAAAATTTCATCTTTTAAGTTAGCATTTATTAATTTTATGTAAATATTATGAAGCCAAATAGTACGGAGACAGTAAGGGTGCGAATTCACAACCGCGAAAGATGAATCAATCCGCGATGAATCCGCGCATTGAATTGGTGCTAAAGAACTAAATAATAGCATTGATTATAAGCGTTCAATTCTAAGTTCTTTCATTCATCTATTATAGCTCTAAATAAGCGCTAGTGCGCATGGTATTTGGATTCGATGGATATCAATTTATTTTTTAAGATCCATGTATGATGTTACATCAACAGAAGCGGAGGTTTAAGACAGAAAAATAATGAAAGAGTAAACAACATGACGGAACGATCAGCGTGCACTCGCTATTACATCGTAGAAGCAGTACCTCATAATGAAAAGGTAATAAGATAAAATACACAATAAGATGTGACATAAAGTCACTTCCATGTCGTGATAGTAAGGGCAAGTGACCCGGGTCGGGTCACCGTCGTGTCCACTTCCAGTCTCATGCCTATTATGGGCACAAAACCGCGATTTTATCTCACTGACAACCATTTTGTAAGACGCCCGAGCTTTATACTCTTGCCACACTCCCGGAGCCGCCCGCCTGGTGTTTTTGACATTGATAACAATGCGATTGAGTGACGGAGATAGTGTTTATTTTTAAAGTCTGGTCTGGAGCGTAATGTCTTATGTCTGACCGCAAAACTCCACTACTGAATCTAGATTCCATTACAGACTGCTCAACAATGAACGGCTGATCGAAAATGTTGTATAGGAAAAAATGCTGCTGCCCATCTTCTAGACATAACTCCCAGGTTTCTTTTCATGAAACTAAAATCCTCACGGAGAAAAGTAGTTGCTTAGTCAAGTAACCCGGCCAAAGGACCACGGGACGATAACAATAACTAGAAACAAGAAGGAAGGAAATACAAAGTGCTTTGCGCTACAGACTTAGGTAGCCTTTATGGTTTCTCCGCAGCTTTCCTTACCTCGCTACGCTATTGAATAACAAACTTACAAGACTTTCGCATTTGTTATATTAGCCAAGATTACGGGCGACTCGTGGTGGACAATACCCCTTGCCCGAAGCGGTACGAAAGACGTTAACAGGCATGGTTACTTGAGTAGCCTTAGCGTTAACGGTTTCTTGATCTTTAACCAACAGTTTGTATTAACCTTTGAAGAAATAATTACACAGTATCGATGCGGATCAAAATTAATTCCTTTTTTCGCTCGAGCATCCAAGTGCGTCGGGGAGTTGGAGCAAAGTTGCGGAATACATATAATTTTGCGCTATACTTAATTAAATATACATTTTTCTACACTTTTTTTAAGTCTAGCTCAGCGTCGGGTTTAAGTCAACTTGGGCTTAAAATACACTATCTATTCCAAGACACAGGGAACAAGATACATAAGTTGCAAAATGAAAAATAAAAGCGTTCTCGTTAGTTATTTTGCGGTTAAGTCCAATATACCTCATTATTTCTAGTAGTTTCAGCGAGAAGCAGCCAATAGAGGATTATATCAGAGGGCTTAGGTACATTGTTTACATTTCGAAGTAATGCAACTATCATAAGAAGATTGTTTGAAGAATAAATCAAGTTCTCTGTTGCAAAGTAACTATAAGAGAAGTCAGGGAAACCGTTTTGCAACAGACAAGTTAGAATGAGCAACATTTTTCTAAATGGAACCCGAAAAAAGTGTCCGTACGGATTAAGGAACCATGTCTCCCTATTTAAACGCGGGTACTACCTATATTTAGCAGTAAATTAAAAAAAAAAACGTCTTGATTGAGGAGCCACCTTAAACGTTCGGGTTTTACTATAAATTCCAGGATCGGGCCTACAAAATCGGATAATTTCTTATTAAATATTGGTAGTACCCACGTTTAAATATGAGACATGGCTCCTCAATCCTACCGACACCGAAAAAGAATTTCATACCGAATTGTTTATTTACAATACAACTCAGTAATTAAGATGCCAAATGAAAACCTTTTAAAGCAGGCGTTACTTTAGAAAATTATTTAAAAAAACAGTATATTTTTCCTTACACGCGCCTTTGTTATGAACGTGTTTGTTTTTCATTTACTCTGTTTTACTTTACGCGACGAAAACTGCACCTATTTTTAAAGGCATCCACACCAGAGGCGTCTGCACTCTCTCTCAATGTGAATACAGCAACATGTTTTGATATTGAACATAGTGTGCCAGCTGCATAAAAACGCAACTATGAACGTTTGAAAGACCAAAGTTCGAAGTTCTGCCAGTTTATTTTGATGAAAACATTGATAGGGCTTATTCTGGTAGAACAATTTCCATTAAGTTTTCATAGAAATTATTCTACTAGAGTCAAGTCGCACCTATCTGCGGTAGCGTTTAGGGTTCTATCTTTTTCCTTACTTTATTATAGTTAGCAGTTTCTTGATCCTGTATGAAGGACGGCTTTGTTAGAATAAATTCTCAATCCCAAAAACCAGCTTTTAAATTAATGATGAGAGTTTCTGGTTTGATGTGGTTTGCGAATCGACAGCTGTCAGTGGGTTTGCACTTGGCACTAATTGATCATAACCCTTAGGCCATTTCGTTTAAAATTGTGTACGCAAAAGGAGAAATCTTGGTAGTCGAATTCTGGGGCAGAGATTCTTGAAAACGTTTTTGGGACTGATGTTTATGGATTTAATTTGTTGTCAATATCGTAAAATGGGTCATTAACACAACATAACACCCGAAGTTTCCCGAAGGGTTGGGACGAGGCGTAACTATTATTACGTAAAATGGGTCAGATTCATAAAAAATTCTTAAAGAATACCCAAGAGTATGTTCCAACGCGCATATTATCAGCATCGATGCTTCTCGTACTATAACGTGTTGTGTGTAATCAACCGTTGCAGATTACAATACATGGAGCATGATGCCTGCTAAGCTTACGCCGTGAAATTGACTATAGATTGATGGCTGCACATCCAGTTGCCAATATATCCGTGTAATGTACGACAGGTGGAGTCTATTTAGAAGACCATGAGGTAAGAACCGAAGAAATAGCTTAGATTTTAGGAGATTTTTCCTTATTTAGATGCAGTCAATCTGCTGTGAAATGAGACTGAAAGGTGAGATGGTATGAGTTCAAAGTTGCGAACAAAACCTGCTGTATTGTGTAAAGTTGCTAATGCCTGAGTGACCTGTGGGGTCACACAGGCATATCACGTCTGAAAGGCAACCAAGTCGTCGTGTGTTCACAGTTTTGAACCTCGAAACACCTTTTTAAGTAAACACAAAGATCACGTAGGACTAGGGTTCCCAACTCTACCAGAATTCTGAGAGTCTCCCGGAATTCAATAAAAAAAAATATATCTCCCGGCTCCCGGAAGTAATTTCAAACAAACAAACTTCTACCGAAATTCTAAATTCACGCGCGCTGGCGGAATAATTGACAGTGGTGATAATCATACGACCGCGTGGTAGAGCGCTACTAGATAATGCAGTCGCAAACTTGCAAGTCGCAAGACTCGAAACTACGTTTTGTCCATACCTGTATCAAACGCCGCTTGCGAGCGTGTTTTTAGTAATGTATTCGATACATGGACAAAAGGAAGAAACCACCTAAGTGAAGTACAAGGCTGAAATCAAAACGTTATTCAAGTTAAAAAGCGAGTTAAAAAAATCTAGTCTAGGTAGTTTCAAGTCTCTAACGTTCAAATGGAAAATATAAGTTCAAAATAAAGTAAAAGTTTTAAAAAAAAAACGGTTTTTTCTCTCTCCCGGAATTAGACTAACAAGAGGTGGCAACCCTATGTAAGACGTCTGCTTGCAAAACAAGCTAATGAATTTCTTATAGGTATATTTTTGAATTATGTTCCATAATTTTCTAGATTTGTTTGTTTTCAAAGTTTGATTACTTTATTTACAAAACACCAGAGAAATGAGCTAAGTTTCATCAACTACTTACTTTCATTTAACTTTTAGTTTGTCCACTGAAGTTTGTAAAGTCAGCGAAATGCGATAATAAGTTTGCAATTTCTCTATTTATATTTATTTTGAAATTGCAGTCACGCCAAACGGTAATTCTTGCTAGGTATCTTTCTTGAGCTGTGCATAAAACTGTACTTATCATTTTCCATGGCCGTTCCATACCCGCTCCACAGTCATTTACCAGCAACATTACCCTGCATTCAACTCAGGTAGTCGGTTAAATGTCATTACACAACTAAGGTATGGTAACGTAACACTTCGGGTCATTCAGTACTAATATCTTTCTCGGAAACCGAGCGAAAGATCCGTGAATGGCCTGACGCATCATCAGCGTACACGCAGTTCCGGTGTTATGACGTCATCGAGACATCGACCCAGTTGTCTTAGGACCCCAGTCATATGACTCGCATTTGGTCCAAAGATTTGTTGTATAGGTTGTGGGTGGTATACGCACGATCGACGAGTGACTTTAGTGTCGTTTTGCCTACAAATAAAGAGAACTTGTGTTGCGTCATTGACTCGACAAAATAATTCAGTTGATCGTCACCATGCCTAACGGGTTTTACACCTTCTACAGTTATATTTTCGACTGGACTCGTTTGTTAAATTAGTGGGATTTAACGAATGAGTAGCTCAGTTTATGAGCTTATTCAAAGCAGTTTCTCAGTATTAAACCGGGGTTTTAATAATGGCCGAGTGTTGTATTACAGCGCGGCGGTAAGGAACGATGAAATATGATGTGGTGCAAGTAAGCTTGTTAGCCAGTCAGCTGTTGAGACGACAAGGTGCAAATTAATACACCTAGCCAGCAGGTAGCAGGTACATATTAATTGAGGTTATAAATTATGTTTCATCTGATGCTTGGATCGGGTGCACATGCATTGCAAATTGCAATTACTCACACCTTTTGGATGTCAAATAGGTATTAAAAACACATAAATAACCAAGGATGATCCAATTTTGAATATCAGTTCATCAACGAAGAAATAAGAGCAGATCTTTGGTAAAATCAAAAGACACCTAATTTACGTTCATAAACAAGCCCGTCATAGAAGCTCAACTCATAATCACAGCTCATTTACCTACTAATCTACACAGATTACAGATAGGAGTTCCCTCGGAGGTCGGATACTAACACGATGACTCACACGATAATGACACGCTGATCTTGAAAGATTTACTCATTTCGAACTGGTTCCGTCTACACTGACTCACGAACTTAGGCGCATTTTTTTTTCGAAATGCATTTTTGAATAACACTCTATTAACAGCCGGAGGGATGTTAGTGAGCGAGTCAACAGTTCGAAATTTGATATTTATGTTATTGGTGCAAGGGTGCATTTATAAGTTGGGGTCACGACCTTTTCTGATGGTTTTAGAGCAGGTACTTATTTAGGTGTAGCGTTAAAGTGTTAAGTTTTTTGGTGTAGGATAATTTATTACTTTTTTACTTGTTCTTTAGGACCTAAGCAGCACGTTAGATGTCGGCAAGGGTTCATGTTGTTTGCCGATGAGTGACATGCGCCGATTGTTGAACGTAGCCAGTTGGTACAGGTATAGAGTAGGTAAAGTGAACTGTATTATCAACCCATCAAACTAAGCCAATTGCTTTCTTGGTTAGGTAGGTACCTATATACTTCTTTGAAGTGGGGTGACCATTAGATACAGTGTAATGCCTGAATTTCATCGAGTTCTCTTGATCTCTAGCTTTGGCCGCTTTGTTAATTTATTTAATCATGAGATATCGAGTTAGCTATCTTATTACCTACTAGCTGTTGCTCGCGGCTTCGCCCGTATGGACCCTAGTTATTTTTCTAAAATAAAAGTAGCCTAAGTTACTCCTTATAATAACAACTATGTGCTGTCAGTGAAAGTTCCGTCAAAATCGGTCCAGCCGTTTCGGAGATAAGCCGGAACAAACAGACAGACAAAAAGAAAAAAAAAAACTGTTTTTTTTTGTTTTAAGTACCTTATATACTTTCTTATGCATTTTCAATTAAAATGCTGTTATTTTGACATTACAAATAGACACTTCAGTTTTATTTACTTGTGTAGATCAGTTTAGCCAGAAAGATGAGTTCCGCCCATAAGGTAGACTCGAGAGTCTAGATTAGTCGGTGTTATCTATTTGGGACACACATTTCCCAAACACAGACCTCGTGAATATAAGGAGGTATGTACTTAGATACTGTAAACCCTAGGTTTGTGTTTAAATCCCTATACAAGAATACCAATAGAAAAAATAAAACTGTTTTTATGGGATGTGGGTAAGTTGATTTACGTCTGTACGTAAATCAACTTACCAGCCAGAAATACGAACAAACTGTCAAATATACAGTAAATTGCATTCAACAATTAAAAACGCTGAGCCCCACCAGCAATAAAATAATCGTGAACGGAGCGCGCGCGGCCAACTGCGGCCAACCCTCGCAATAATATATTTTTCGCATGGGGCGGTATGCGCCCGACAGGGGAAAACAAGCTCTCCAACAACCAAACGATAAAATACAACACTGTTAATTCATTAAACGTGCAAAAAATAACACTTTCATTCATACATACCCTTTTTATCGAAGAAATGTCACGATTATTTTATTGATCACATGTGTATGTACACAAACCATAAATAAAAATCGAATAAAATACCAAAAAACAATACAAAATGAGAAATATTGGTCCTCTATGAATCTTCAGTCAATATAATAAAATTAAAATGTGTAAGTCAAAACACTACAATTGAAAATGTTTTCAGTTCATAACAATTTTTAAATTTCATTTAATTCTGAATCACATAACACGATACCACTCCCGTCCAGTTGCAGTGAGACTGAATGAAACGAATGAACAAATCGAACGCTATGAACAGGAAAAAGACCTATTCTGATCTGGTTGAATGAACTAAAGGTTCCAGATTTGTGATTGGTCGTCCGTATTGGCCTGGGTTGAACTAGCTGTTAATTTCTAGTAAAGTACCATCTATCGAAAACGATAGTAACCTTTTACAGCCCTATCTTGTGCTCTAATATGATATAGAAATAGTGCCATCCATTACGCAGTGGAACATCCACTATGTTCGAGTTAGTTTATGCGTTTTGCTTACAGATGGCAGTAAATCCTGTCTCCTGATTTATTGAGAAAGAACTGTAGTTTCTATTTTCCAATACATACAAACAGTAACATTATACATATTACAGTATTATTAAATTATTAATGCTAGAATTTTTTAAAATTATTTTGTTATATTAGAACTAATGAAATAAATACTTATCAAAACGAAAGGTCATTGTACCTGTTTCTCAACTAACTTCAGTCTATTCGACGCTGTCATTTCAACACGTCAAAAATGGAGGAGGAACGTCTTTTCGATGAGAGAGTTTCTATTCGAGATTCAGCTCGCCCTCTTAAAAAATATGGAAGTACTTGTAACCACATGAAAAGGAACGAAGAATATATCAAGCATGTGATGGCAAAAGGCGATACTTTACAAGGGCTTGCCCTCAAATATGGTGTTACCGTAAGTGTACCAACATCGCAATAAAAGTGTTATTATCTCGTTAACTCTTCGGGTTCTGAACGGAAAGAGTGTTAAATGTGTCGTTTGGTTGTTATAGATGGAGAAAATTAGGCGGGCGAATCGTTTATTTGCCACGGACAGTTTGTATTTGCGGGAGTATTTATTGATCCCCGTCACCAAAGATTCCCCGTTCTACGAGAACGGTGAGCGTGTGACGGAACTGCCCCCGCCGAATCACCGGGCATCCATCGCCGGCATGCCCACTGGAGACTTCTCCCCAGGCAGCCCGGACGAAAAAAAGAGTTTCGACGAGTTCCTCAATAGACTGGACTCTTCACTTGCTGATATCAAGAAGCATGTAGAGAAGACCAAGGAATCTAGCGAGTGAGTATCTAACATTGTTTATTAGTTTTCATAATTATTATTTAGCAAAGCAAAGGTCCTAAAACAAACATGAACTATATATTGCCATATATTGCTATATATTGGCCTTTGCCTTGTTGCCTTTGGTTTCTATAAGAAAAGGAATATAAACTTTTTGCTTCAAATAAAATTAATTTGTGATAAAAAAGGCTCTTATGGACTCCAACTTACATACTGCAACTCATTATGCTCATTAAGTCAGAAGTTTAGTCAGTCTTAAAGTTTTGTTATAATAATTTAAATATGCTGAAGTACATTTAGGAATTATAAAATACAAGCCCTGTGGTTTCACCCGCGTATGTGTTGATCCTGTGGAATATCGGGATAAAAAATACTAAGTGTCAGGTGTCATCCATATCCATTCAGCCAGTTTAGCGTCAAATATAAAATACAAAAAAAGTAATCTTTTTTCTTATTACAATATTAGTTTAAACAATACATGATAAAATAATCTCAATGTTGAGTAAACAAATGTGGAAACTGCCTGCTCTTTTGATAAAGTGTGTTTGTGTAATATTGATAACCGCGTGCTTATTTGATGTTCGGGTTGTACGTACGTACAGCACATTGATAACCGTGTGCTTATTTGATGTTCAGGGTGTACATGCGTACAGCACGTTATCAGCATCTATTGCATTTTAATATAGAATATTTCAGCATTTGTTCTTATGATGTACTTTATTGTACAAATAAGAGAGAAATGTGCAAATAATAAAGCATTATCATTATTAATAATGATAAAATATTTCTCGTTGAAAACAAATAAACCTCAGCCCAATCAAATAATGTACTAGGACCTCAAATGTGTTCAATAAATAATTATTTAATGTGTAAACAAATCTAATTGGTACTGCTAATCATTTTAATTGACCTACTTATGTACATGCTAAAGTTATTAATTCAAGTGTTTGTTGTGTCCAGGCAACTAGGGACTAAAATATTTAGTAATTACATTCACATTTGAATTCAAAAGTCATTTATTCAAACTAGGCTGAGAATCAGTACTTTTCAAACATCAACATTACATAAGACAGTTACGCCCACCCTTCACCACATCCTAGTGCTCTAGCTGGGCTTTGTATTTCCTAAATGGGTGGTGGTATGAATATGAAGTGTGTGTTAGGTAATTGATTGCATGCCGTAGTTAGCCAGCAACTGAATAAGTTACCTTCTTTAGCCTACCTATCATTACAGGAAAATTGTATAAAACTGTAAATGTCCTCATAAAATCCCACTAAGCCAAAAGACAATATACATTATTCTTAGTAATTGGTATTGTACAAGAGGATAATAATGAATAGGTTTCATTCAAAATTTTTAAATATTCGTATGCTATGGATATAAAATGGTATGGTATATTTGTATGCTATGGATATGATATATAAAATTAATCCAAATATATTATTTGTAAGACTGAAATAAGCTGCAAAACAATAAAGTTTCTGAAAATGAAAAATATTGATTCAACAAACATACCGCCAAGGCGACCACCATTGATTTTCTCCTTATGGTTATCTAAGGGCTAAGGGGTGGTTGATACCAATATTTTTATAATCCACTGTTGAAGATCAATGCCTCACAATATTGTGGAAACATGGAAAAGCCTAATTTAAAAAAAATACTAATATTAGTAATAAAAAATATTTGTTTAAATGATGGCAACATATCATAATTTATCATCATTGTATGTCAGTCATCTTGCAGTTATTTATAATTTTATTATTTGTTTTGACTATAATAGTGAGTCTTCAGAGGCTTGCACTACTAGATTTCTTCTTTTTCCGTCCCTGGAGGCCTACTCTCTATATCTTTCAACTAAAATACGGGCTCGTCCAAAAGTACCGTTCGAAACTTCAGACTGAACCTACACCCAATTAATTTACTTTCTCGGACGGGTAAAAACACATCAAATCAGCAATAGGGACAACTGTCAAATCGTGATGTCATTCATTCTTAGATCGGGCCCCAAACTAATCTTATGTCCGTAGGTGATACGGAGTAGGGATCATTCGTAGCTTCGGGCGAAACCACGGATTTCGTGCTTTGGGAGTAGGACCTCCTGGTCCCGTTATTTGGGGTCGGGTGTCCTCACATTCCTGCGCAAAGTTATTCTGTCTTGGGTTGTCGGTTCTGGCAATTGGGCTTTCTTGAGGTCTTATTTTATATTTGACCACCAGGCCAATGGCGGGCGGCCTCTGCCTCTCTTTTGTATGGCAGATGTAGTGAAATGTGTACCACATAATCTTCATTGCGTCTTTTAATGTGTCCATACCGTCTCAGCTTGCTCTACTAGATTTATTAATTAAAAACATAATCTTACTTAGAACATCTCTACCTCGACTCCATATTTCCATGCTACGTCGACACGGAAGTAAGTATTAGCAAACTAATATTGCGTCTACCATTTTTACTTTTCCTTTAAATGCATATGAGAAAAGTAAAAAAAAAAATATGTGAAAAATACATTTCAAGCAACTTACGTACTGTAAATCGATTTGTTATACATTGGTAATTGGCTGTCAGGCCGGTTGAGAAGTGCATCGAACTATTATGTTGCTATTATAGAAGAGGGATAACAAAGGAACGATGATGGATGGACTGTGTAGACTAATGAGATGACGACTAAATAAACAAGTATTGAAGAAGAAGTCTTAAGACGACCCCAAATAAGGGATCTCGCGCACTAGACGGTCACGACCAAGAACAGTGGTCGTAGCAGGTAAACTATAGAAACCGCTATGAATCGCGCACTAAGTCGCAAGGGCCAATTAGCCGCAGACCGGGCCACGGACCTCGAGTCGTGGCCGTCTAGTGCGCGAGGTCCCTTGTTTGGGGTCGGCTTAAACTTAATAACTTAGTTTAATATCTCATTAAATATTAGCTGTTTTTATCTAATAAGAATGATTAAAACCAACACATTATTAGCTAATTGTCCTAACTCTCTCGGGCTATTGTGGTATGCGCTGTTATAATGTTTTTTTTTTACAATATACTGCTAATGTGGTCGTAAGCTGATTAGTGCTGCATAATTAGTGCTCTTCGCGGAAAGCTATACGAATATACGATATATGGAGACATTTTAATACTGTTACAGTTTGGCCTCTTACAAATCCTTTAAAATTACGAAATTTTGGCGTACTTCTCAAGGGTATACTTAATTTACTTGACTGCTAGCTATCTAAATAAGTCCAGTTCCAGTCTAATCCAGCAACCTAATTGCGTAACACACTTTCAATCACAATCTGATCGATTTTGAAGGATATTGCTAATCAGTTGCTTCATATGTTCGAAAAACTGCTCAATGACGTAAATAACGCAATGAATGTTGTTGAACTGTCAAATGAAAGCCATGGCTACTGTAAGTGTATTACATCTGTAATTCATTTTGCGTACATAATAACAAGTATTCTATTCTTAGGTAAACTTATTCGTAAAGCATTATGATTGTCTATATTCACATGCAAAAACATGTTTTGTAAACACATGAAATCACGATAGGAAGTCAATTATCGGTATCACACTTACGAACCACAGTCACGCAGACACGAAACATGCTGCTCTTTTGGAACTACTTCACCCAATGTTTCTGGTTTAGTTTTAGCCTTAAAACAAACTGTTTTACTATCTGTACCTAGCCTATAGGCCCGGCCTTTACCAAAGCGGAGATGTGCGGAGATGTCCGAAGCGGGGCCGAGAAGCTATGTTTTTCAGCTTGGGTGTATCCACCGAAGCTGTGCGAAGATGCGTACTGGCTAGACTGGAATGGAGATGAGTGCTGGCTAAAGCGGAACTGAGCTGTGTACGGCGAGCGTTGGACGTTGTGATGAACGCACATCTCTTCTCGTCTCCGCTGCGCGCCGTCCGCGTCGCCAGCTTGCGAGGCACAGCTCACATCTTCGCTTCGATCGCGATATTCAAATATGATACATCTCCGCTCATTGGTATCCTCTGAAATTGAGTGGAGATGAGATGTGTGAATAAGGAAATTCTTTTGATTGTTTAAAACACATCTCTCCTCTCGTCTCGTTTGCGCTTTGGTGGAGTCCGGGCCATAGAATAGGCTCTAATAGATGTTTAATAATTAAATTACTTCACACGAATTTCATTTTTTGGAAGCCGTCCTTGTTCCAGCTGGTCGTATTTGTTTGCCTCCCCCCATAATGTTAAGTCAGTTATTATGCCATTTGAAATGATACCTTATCATAATATTTAATAGTGTTGGTAATATTTTAGTTTTTCGTGGTGCAGGTGCACAACACCGTAACACCTAATAGAAGTAAATTTGTCGTATTGTCCACAGAAGAGACGAGGTCCAAACTGACATATCATACTGTTACTGTCATATATTCCAGAACAAAGTTTCCTTGTCTTAGTCCACCATACATTTCAGCCGTGTAATAAATAGTCTGGAACCAGCTGCTTTTAACAATAAAAACTGTTGATTCATTTTTTCCTCGCGACTGCGCGAAGGTCGCGGTTAAGCGCTCGCGTCCAACACTTTCTGTGCGCGAGCGCAGTCACATGACGGCCGCTTCCTTTCTTGTCTACGTATTCCATTCGAGGGACGATTATTTTCGTGTTGATGAGAGTAGCAATTTTTAGGTAAATATAGATAGATGATATTAGTTGTTCTTGTTATTCTATAATTATTTTCCTTTGTTATGTGGCGTGCGGGCGTGTCTATACAGAATTCCTTGGCATTGCTTGACCATATTTAAATTTAAATTATGCAATGGCTGATCGTTTGTCGACACACGTCACAAAAAGGTTTTTTTTTTATAGGTAGTTAATATAAAGTAGGTTTGTTATTTAAATTAGGTATAGATAACATCTACTTATAATAATGATGATGATCAGTAAGATAGCAATGATAGGAACAGGAATCGTTAAGTTGAACATAATACCTAAGAAAAGGCTTCACCTTTAAGATATCTTATACTATTAATCGAGTAATATTTGTATATATATATATTTCTAATCACGTTCTCGAAAACGGCTCTAACGATTTCGATAAAAGTTGGGATTTACGAGGGCGAAAAATCGATCTAGCTAGGTCTCAATATCTGGGAAAATTCCGTTTTCTTCGTATTTTCTCTCGAGCAGAGCTCGTTCGCGCAATGTTTAGAACAAGATGGCTACCTTAGAATAATGACATAGCAGCATGGAATTAGAAAGTACACACGGCTACACATCAAGCTATACTTTTCCAGTTTATGCTGATCTCGCATTGTATAGGATTTCCGTACACTACGAGGTCAGCTTATACTGGAAATGTATAGCTTGATGTGTCGCCGTGTGTACCTCCTGTCATGGCAGCATGGAATAGCATGTACTATACATGGAATTACTATGAAGAATCCTATACTATTTAATGAGCATTCTCTATTTAAATCCGAGCAGAGCTCGGTCGACCAGGTACTATCTCTAGATTTACCTGCTTACCTATATTTAATTATCTTATTGTCAAATAAAAACTGAAAAGGAAGAAACCACTTCAATTTAATTAATTCTACCAAACTACATATGTAGGTACTATTATAAAAATACTCCATGTACCTTTAAATCCGGTTTATAGCATGTCAGACTGAGTCAGAAGTAACAGAATACATTAATATCGAATGATTTAATTTCATTGATCATAATCTGTAAAGATATAGATAGATCATAGTAAAGGTCTTCGCTAAATTCCTAAAGCGATTTTCGATGGTAATGATATCAACTTCAACTGCAAAGAGAGGGTGAAGGCTCCCGCAAACAAGCGCGACGCGACGGCGCGACTCGACTCAAAGCCGACGTTCACACGGACGTAATAAAATCGTGGCGGGATTTAATCGCGTACTGGGTTTTCAACTCTCGGTGTTCAGCCGAGCGATGAGAATCTAATGCGCTGGGATGCATTCTCGTCTCAGCGCGTTGAAAAAACACACTGTTGGATTTTGAACTCTCGGCGCCAAGCAGAGCGTTGAAAATCCAGTGCACGAAAAAAATCGCCGCGATTTTATTATGTTCATGCGCACGTCGCGCGTCGGCTTAGTGGAACAATTTCTATGAAAATTTCACGGAAATGTTTCTACCGGTGTTGCGTCGCGCCTTTATGTTTGTTAAAAATATCCCAACTTGGTTTGTCGCATTATTATCTATCACTAAGTTATGTTGACATCTAAAGATGGGTTTATCTAAGTTTAATTTTTCTGTGGATTCCGGTGCGTAGCCTTGCCCTTACGCTTATCATACGAAATGTTTGCGTCGTTTCGTTTATTAGTCCAGTTCGATTAACTTAACCATGTTCAAGTGAAAATGTAGTTCTAGATTTACATACAAAACACTAATTAATTGTTTAATTAAGTATTTCAATTCAAACGCAATTTTCGAAATATATCTAACGAAATTTGTTGTTAATATGACAATTATGTTATGCATTAAATAATTCCTACCGAACGATAGTATGCATGCGACCTAATTGTGCATTTCTGATGCAGTTGCGCGGCCGAATGCATCAACTGCATGCTAACTGCATCCTAAATTCTTAACTCACACCATACGTCAGCATACGTTTTAGAGTATCGCAATTATTATAGCCGGCCGAGAAACCAACGAGCTTTGGTTGGCCTTACTGATTGCTATGAGATATCATGCTTTGTATAATGTATGCGTTTATCATATTTTCACGATTTTGTAACTTTGGAGGTCAGTTTTTATGGCCACTGCGTAGATACGACATCGAAAGATAATATTCTTATAAAAATGGTCCCTCATCTCCGGGAGCATTCGCCGTAATGTAACGTTACAGATTCGATTTTGAGCATTACGTTACAATACTGCCCGGACTGACGATCATTCGCCTGTTATGTAACGAGTGGTGATGCGCATTGATGTTACAAGTTATATAAAAATATACAGACATTGCGCACTGTAAAGGCTCGTGCAGACCAGCGCGATATCGCGAGCGCGACACGGGTCGCGCTGCCTGTCGCGCCCGCGATATCGCTCTGGTCTGCATGAGACTTAATGCTCGGTTCTCCTCCTTCACTGAGGTAACGCTCGAATTGTATCATTACAGGTTGCGCACTGTAATGTTCGGTTCGCCTCACTAACTGATGAATGTTCGACTCTGTAACATTACAGGCGAATGCTCCCGGCATCGGCACCTTAAGAATAACTAAAACTTTCAATAAGCTTTGAAATTAAAATGTTTTTGACTGACTTGAGGACAGAGAAGCAGCACCAGCATTTCACTGTTAAATGGTCATAATATCGAAGTATCAAAATTAAATATAATACATATATCAGTTGGTTATCCTTGGAAATTCAAATAGCTGCTGTCTTAGTACCGAGTGGAATCAACAGCATACATCTTTTAAACCGTCACCGCGAATTAGTTTGCTCATTGCCAACCAAAGGAAGTCGATTACTCCGTTGCTAACTACAATATTAAAACTGGCATAAGAGTGGAGTAAATGGGCGTAATACTAATGGATGTATGGGTGTAATACACGTTGGCCCACATTGGCCTGCCAAGAAGGGGAGCGTGCACAGTAATCCATTTTCGTTAGTTGATAGGTTATTTGCTTTCGGTCATAAGTCTTTGAATATGCGCAAATGGGATCTCAGCATGACAGTGTGTAAACTAATCGATCGATGTAATAACGTGATCTTCAGTTGCTTAGACCGCTAAATAGTTTAGAACATTCTCGCCGTAGGGATAATGCATCGTTCGTCTATTGAATTCTTTGAGCGTATAAGAGCATTGTCTTGCTTTTATTGCAGTGTTAAGGCTCCTGCAGACAAACAACGCACGCTACAGCGCGACGCGACTAGTAGAAGAATATCTATAAAAACTTCATGGCAAACTGTTCTAGTAGAGTCGTGTTGCGCCTGTCTACGCAAGCTTTTATGCGTTTCATGAACTTTTATGTGCTTTCTCTTCTGAATCTATAATACAGTTTCGTCGCTTATTGCTCATAGAAAACAATTATGTGTTGACTATCAGCACATCATTATTTGTCATTGTCTGCTACGTTTGTAGCGACAACATAAACACGCACAGATCAGCATTTTCGTAATAATATTAATTTTATTTCAGGTTAAACGATTGCACGAAACATTTTATTGTAAAACTAATGTCGAAACAAGAAATATACAGAGTGACTCGTACTAGTTTTATTCATGAAATATTTAATGAAGAAATTGTTTGTCATATTATGACAAATGACCCGCTTGCGTTTATTGAAGTTTCCAATACTTGTGTAAATATTATATACTTACTACACAGAGTTGATATTAGTTGTGATATAGCTTCCGAAGTCATTGGCCTTATCAACCAGCTGTCGTGTTATCTATCACATTGCGGTGCCGACTCATGGGATTTTAGTAGGGACAATTAGGACACGCCTTGGAAAATTGAGTCTCTAAGTTCGTACGAGAAATATGTAATTTATTTTTTGCAAGGGGCCCGCTTGCTTGGCACGGTGATTACGACTTGACAAAAAATCGAGATTTCTTTAATATATAGGAGTTTAATAATAGTGTATTATACACATAAACATTCCGGAATAAATTTCTTAAATTATGGTGAAAACTTATTAATTTATTAGAAGAATAATGCGGTCACACACACAGACACCAAAAGCGACTTTAAGGCGAGGATAACCGAATTTTAATGATTTTATACTGAAGATCACGTCTGAACGAGTAGTGTTAATGATTTGGAAAAAAGATATGGAAAAATAAATTAGAGTATTTTCTTAATAAATTAATATAGGAATATTTTAGATTACGTTTATATTACATAGTGAGATTAATTTGTAAAGTTATGTCCAACGCGAATAAAAACTGAGAGTCATGCAAAATCTATCAAGCGTATTTTTCTGAAACCTTCATCATTTTAAAGATAATTTAATTACTGATCTTTTAGTATACGTGTTTTATTAAAATACCCTTTGTTTTATGTATAATAAATTAATAATGCGTCTAATTTGGGACAGCGCTCCTTGATGGGCGAGTCCTATTACTGGCTGGACGTGCGACGTGTTGTGTGAGCTCAGTACCGAACACGCAAGCTAAGTCAGCTAGTCATGGTCACTGGCATATATCTGCGTCTTCATTTATAATACCTATGTACCGATTCGAAAAGGCTATTGAACCCAGCTGTAGGTGCCGAGTGGTATTTACATTGACTTACAGTGATTTTATGGAAATAATTAGGTAAAAGAAATTCAAAAAGTCTCGATGTGTCTGATTCAATTAAAATTGATCAAAACACAACCTTTTTTCTGTCAAGTATACCTAGTAATTTCAGGCTTCATTTTCCTCTTGATGGTTAAAGTTAAAATTACACCCTAACTTTTAATGACTAAATTAAATTGACCAAAGCCTATCTAAGCTAAAGCGGCCACCCGCTTTAAGTACATAACCCGACCCCTCTTCCCCTCTTCATCTTTGGAAGAGGGGTCAGGTAATGCAGAGTACCTACTGCTTCGTCGTGTCGATGGCACGACAGTTTATTAAAATTTTTTGCACCGTAAATTCGCCACTTCTACGGCGTCGACGACGGCGGTAGCGCAGAGGTCACTTTGGTTGCATTTTTTGGGGTATAAAGGACAGGATTAAGTGGAGCATAGTTTGCGACACATTCACAGCCCGCTACAGTTTTGTCGAGGTAGCCCCACTTTGCCAGGTTGTGGTTGCAGAGTACTGACTCTCAGGGCTGTCTTAACCATATTGGGCGCTAGGGTGCGAAAATCTACCGCGCGCCATTGCGCGCCCTCCTTGCCAACGAAAAAAAAAAACCGGCTTTCCGGGAGTGTCGACAGAAGCGAAAACTTGATCGGCACCGCGGTAATCAACGCGTTGATGTCTTTTACGTAGGGCGGTAATCAACGCGTCGCTGTCTTTTTAATGGTCAAAAGTTGGTGTCGTCACAGTGTCGCGAAATCAATGGTTTAGTCCCATCTCAAATATGCCCAACGTGCCTAAAGAAGTTTTCACTGCAAAAACAAAATAATATTATGTTATTATGTTCTATTTTTTTTTTTTTAAGTAATACTCCACCATAAATAAGGTATATTTTCAAACATCAAATATTTTTTTTCTGGCTTTTAAGATGACAAACTTTTTAATGATATTGTGTCGTCTGTTTTGAAATTTACGTACCATTTCAAAACAAATCGATCGACTCGATCGGCTAGCGCCCCCTAAGACCTTGCGCCCGGGTGCTATGCACCCCTTGCACCCCCCGGGTAAAGACGGGTCTGCTGAGTCTACTAGACGGTTTTCAGAACTCTACTAAACGGTTTTCCCGTCCTACATTATCCTTGTACCAATTTAGTTTCAGTTTATCAGGTCGATGATATTATTACCACGGTACGCCTGCTAGTGGATATTATCACAACGTAGGCATTTACTTGAGGATGTTATGACGTTCCGTCTGATAAAATTTTGATTAATTAACCTTTAATTTACGATTTGTGATTTCAACTGAACTGTGTCGAGATAAACATTGGAATCACATTTGTAACGGGTGAAGAGTTACATGATTTATTTGATTACGTTTTTAAATAGCTGCTGTATTTACTTACAAGTTCAGTTTGAAAGTTAAATATACCTAATTACCTCGCGGTTTCACCCGCTTACGTCTCGATCCCGTGGGAATATCGGGATTAAAAGTATTCTATGTCCTTACCCAGGTCATGGTCTACCCATGTACTAAATTTCATCCAAATCCGTTCTGTCGTTTTAGCGTGAAAGCGTAACAAACAAACCAACCAACAAACAAACTCATTTTCGCATTTAAAATATTTGTTGAATGAGTTATTAACATCGCTTGATCTTCGTTTTCAGTTCCAAATTATAAGATCCTCAAAACGAAGACTAACGGAGACTCGTCTCCAAAGAGCTCATGTTCAATTAAAACGGTCACGTTGTCAAATAAGACATAATTAATGAACGCAGAGACGTAAACCCTTATTTCATTAATTATAACATTAGACAGATAATATTATAACGCCATCATTATTTCCATTTAAGCGTTTAACGTTATTCTGTTATTTCAAAGCAATGTATTGTATTAACCGTTTACATATAAATTTGAACACTAAAATGCAATAATTTCAACAATACAACACAATTAACCGTCGTTAATTGTCTAATGCTATAATAAAAATAATATGGAGTACAGATGAAGATTGGACCAAGTGATTAATTAAATACACACTTGGGCGGTAAAAATAAGCTGAAAATATCTTTGCAATGTTTCAAGGGTACCTCTACCATCGTACATTAGACAGCTAACTCCTGAAGAAAAAGTTATGATTTAACAAGAGAGACTCGAATAGATTCAGTCGCCGTAGTTTTGCAAGTCTCGCCAAACAAACAAACAATATCGATTGATGAATAGGCAGTAGACGACAGGCTAACGTAATTCGTCGGCTTGAGTGAGATGATTATTGTGACATTCATAGGTGCCCTGAATGTCAGCTATAGGGCAGTCAGTCCACTCACACGATGTATTAAGGGTTCGTGCCGTCAGAACTTGTAAAATTGATTATAGTTTAAGGCGACGATAACCGACTTTTAATGATTTTATTACTGAAGATCACGTCGAAACGAGAAGTGATAATGATTTGGAAAAATATATGTTAAATTAGAGCATTTTTTAATAACTTAATATATAAACATTTAAGATTATGTTTATATAACATAGTGAAATTAATTAGTAGTTATGTCTAACGCCGATAAAAAACTGAAAATCATGCAAAATCTTCTGCGAAATGCAAAATTTCTGTATTTCCATTTTAATGATAATTTATTTATTGATCTTTTAATAAACGTGTTTTATTAAAATATCTTTTGTTTTATGATAATAAATTAATAATGCGTCTAATTTGGGACAGCGCTGCTTGATGATTCTTATTATTGACTGGACGTACGACGCGTTGGGTGAGTAATAGAACACGCAAGCTGGCCATTCTTGGCATATCTGTGTGTTTGAAGTCAGACGAAGAAGAAACTCAATTACTCTTAATACTTTAATTTGACCACCTAAGACTGCCTCGTTAATCTATTGGTCGCAAGCACTACTGCTGAGCGTGAGGTCTTGAGTTCGATTCTTAGGTCGGGCAAAGTGTTATTAGGTTTTTAACCGACTTCCAAAAAGGAGGAGATTATATGTTCGTAGAGTATATTTGTTCATTTCTCCGTCAATTGTGGACCGATTTTGAGAATTCTTTTTTTTGTTTGAAAGGATATGCTCTCAAGGTCTACTAACTAGGTAACTTTGCTTGGATCGTTTTGGAATTAGCTTCAATAATACGTATTTTTTCCCACTTAGTATGTGGATGATATGATAAGTAAGTTCCTGTGACTGTTATTTACATAGTAGGTAGTGGTATTCAAATTTGTGTGGGGTAGGTACCACAACTAAAAAGTGAAAAATAAAAACTTTTTCCAAAAAAAAAAACAACCGATTTCCAAAAACACACTACAAAGTGAAAAATAAGTTTAAGTCGGTGTCTTTTTTGGTGGTGGTTTTTAATTTTCGTCTTTTGCCACCGACGTCCGAAATTATAGTTATTTTTCACTTTGTAGTGTTTTTTTGGAAGTCGGTTGTTATTTTTTTTGGAAAAAGTTTTTATCATCAGGAATTTCTCAGTAGCAGCCCGGAGTCTGATTTGTGCCCGGCTGATGGCAATAAGGCTCGCCCCCTATTACTTGGGACTTAAACTTAAGTGGTGAAATGTGGATTCAGTACATGATTCTGAATCCCCGTGTTTCAATTTTTCGATGATAATTAAAAAAAAGAATCAGCTGTTCCATACATTTTGACCGCGTAGTTATTGCACTTTTCTATGAAACAGCAGTTTTTTTTTTAATAACCTACTAAAAATTTCGAAGCTGCGGGTTTTCTGAATCATGGTAACAGTTTTCGCGTCGATGTCCCTGCCATCCTGTATAGGTACACATCTACTTAACCCTTCGGGAAAAAATGCATAATGTTATGTTATGTTAATTTGACCAATCTCGGGATTAAGAAACTAGCTGCAACAACATCTATATGAATTTACAAAGCTCTCGAGTTATACGCAATCTAACCGACCAGGCAGAAACAGACTACGTTCTAATAAAGTAAAGTCTTTAATCTTGTTTCACATTGTAGTAAAATTTTATTTTAGCTCAAGTAAACCTAATAAAAAAACGTCTCGTGGTCATATTTAACGGGCTCTAGCGTCTGAAACACTGTTGAACAGATTATGATAACCAGGATAATTTTGGTGTGCAAATATTTTCATAACACTCTTGTTGACTGTTACATGTTAGGCCACTGACCGATATTAGCAACTATTATTTATTTTGGCAAAACTTTCTTCTTTAACTAAGTAGTGGTAGTTATTTTTTACTGAGTATCCTACTTTTTTTCTCTTTGGACCCAATTTTCAAGTCCATGTAGGCGAAGTCGTGGGCAAAAGCTAGTTTTGTTTTTATATAAAATTTTCAGGATGCAATGTATTCGTAGCACTGGTTAAGGAAGATTTATGCCAGGCGGAGACCGTGCCTGGTACTTGGTTATCTCTCTAAAATATGTAAACCACAAAATTGTGCATCCGTGCCTCAGCTCACTGCTTCGGGCAGGACACGGTCTTGCGTAAATCATCCTTTATTCCAGGCTTTGGATTCACTACAAAAATAATGTCACCCTACAGGAGGTGATACAAGGTGTGTATGATTGCATTGACAGGAAATGAGTGCTTAATGCACTATTGTGGAGTGTATACATAGAGCCTCGATGGACGATGTATAAATGATTGTATCCCGGTCAGTCAGTCAGCCCTGCTGGCCGCTACCAAGCCGCTGACTTGATAAATCTTTAACTAAGAATTAAACCTTGTAGTGCAGCTCATGCAGACACGAATCGTTCCACTTTCAAATATCTAGTTCTCCGTTCCAATTCTTAGGAAAGCATTTTCCTTTCACAATTACTTTAGTTCAGGGTTGGAACAGTGCCCGAGAAATTGTGAACTTGCCTCCGTAACATTGTTACCTAATGCCTTTTTCAGCGAAGTGTGGGTGTACGGAAGTGCTAGTTTGTCTATAAAAAGTCTGTGTCTACCCCTTCGAATTACGTCACCGTTAAGGTCAAGTTGCTGTTTGATTGCTGCTTACTTTCTATTCGTAATTAGTTTGTTTATGGTTGGGATTGGTTTCTCAGAAGTGTTAAACTACTTGTAAAAGGACTCATCCAGGGATCAAACATTCTTATATAGTTGGTCAATAAGAACTGCTGTGTTCCCGTCTGAAGAGCGGTCTGTCGGTGAAATTCAGTCAGGGAAGACGTTTTAAGCTGCGGTCCCCCGGCCCGGTTTCTCATAGGCCAGATCGCGCCAGGCCGTGGGAACCGTCGCATCTGATGTGGCCTGCGGTGATCAAAGTCAAATAATTTATTTCAATTAAGGCATAAAACAAAACATAAAAGGCATTTTTGAACGTCAAAATTTACATAAAATAGAATTGATTCTAGTCGCCCCTTCCAAAAGGTAGTTTTCGTATGGAGAACTATGGGCAAGAAACTCCACCGTTACTCTTTTAAAATGTTTTAAAATATTTTGTATACATTAATTATATAATTATATGTGAAGACGATGCACCTGGAACAAGATTACTATACCACAATAGGTAAAAATAATTAAAAATGAAGCAATGACAGAAAAAATTATAATGTGATGGATAGATACATGGTGTTCACATATTTACAAGCATTGTAAAAGTACCTATACGATATTCCTAAAAAATTTACAAGTAAAACTAATAAGTCAGTGTGTGAGTTCAAGTAATCACAAAATGCAAAAAAAGAATAAATAATTAATGATACAATTAAATTAGTAACCAGTTTGATTCTGTCTAGACTCTAAATTGTCCTATGGAGCTAGACTAGTATGTTTCCAAGCATTCTTATCTTGGACATAATCCTCTAATTTGTAATATGCTTGTTTACAAAGAGTACTTTTAATATGAGTTTTAAATTTTCTTTCAGTTAATTGTAATATATCACAAGGTATTTTGTTGTAACATACAGTACCCCATAAAAGATGTGTATGTGGGAATGGTGGGAATGCTCGGCACGGGCCGGACAGGCCTCGACAGACATAGAATCGCCTGGCGCGGTCTGTCAGTTAACGGACCGTGGGACTGTGTCTTTAGCTTTGTTTCTGAACACTTTGCGAAACCCTTTGGTGTAGCAGGTGTGAACAGACGGCGGGGTAATCCTTCATCAGGATGGGTCGTCTGGCTGTTTGCCAATCAATCACATAAAAATAAATATAATTTCTTGGGAATTTGATAGCGACATTTTATAGCCTTGGATGAATTTATGTTCATGTTATTGCACTGTTATTGAAATATGCTCGAAACCTCTAAATGTGTGTGAATGATTACTTGTTGACAATGGATTGACGAAGAATATTCTAGTCTATTTTGTGATTTGTGTACAACCACTCACAGAAGCGTTATAATATTACATCACTCATTGATTTCTGTATGAGTAAAGACAAGTTATACAATTTAGATTAGAGCAGTCTCTGCTTTATTAATATTCTTGATATCATCTCATTGAGATCTTATCGGTTATTTAAAATCGTTCGTGCAGATGTTAATATGCAGATTCTTCGCTTCGCATCCTTGCGTCGGCAGCGGTGGGTGGAAATGTCAGAGACGGTGAAGAAAAATAGAGTAATTTATCAAAGACGGTATTTAGCTGAGATAATTCTGTTGCTTAATTAAGCCTGTAATGGAGAGGAGTTAATTAAAAACCTATTTATGAATGTTTGAAGTCGAGTAAGCGTGACATTGTCAAGGTCTGTTTATAGAAATGAACTGCGATAGAATTAATGAAGAGAATAATAATTCGGAGTTTCTTTGTTGCCACCTTGCCACTGACGAAACCCAACCAAATTCCATCTGATGGTTGAAACCCTGAAAAGATTTACTATGACGATCAACATTCGAAATAAAATTGGAGTTCGCACAATCATTTTTGTTTTCTAACCGTGGACCATATTGCTTGATGGTCCTCATAGAACCTTGAACATGGTACATAAGTGCTACACACTATTGTCACCTAAACGTTTTGAAAATCACACGTAAAATTTCAAAATGGTTTCCATGGACATATCATTTATTTCAGCAACAACTATTGCTTACATATTATACGAGTATTATTGCTATCAATGCGCAAATTTGCACCAACAGCCGTGCCCCTCAAATTCGTACTATATACGCCATCGCAAATCAAACCTTTCGCTGCTCTTATAGAAGTTGGTTTGCCTTGGACTGGCAATCGGAAGTCGTGAGTGTCAATTGTGCAGTCGGGTTTATTCCGCCGAGTGGTTCTAAAAATAAGATTCTTTGTGTGTAGGTTATTTTACTGCGATCCTCTGAGATCATGCGCGGTGGTATCATATGTATATCGCTGACGGGATTAGGATTTATACGTATTAAGGCTTGTGCAGACCAGCGCGATATCGCTGGCGCTACAGGCAGCGCGACCCTTATAGCGCCCGCGATATCGCGCTGGTAATACCTAGTCTGAATTCCTTTTAAACATTATTATGCCTTGGCAACGTCGATGCATCTAATGCTTGTGGTTTCAGTTGAAAAGGTGAAGAGGGAAAATTATTTATAACTAACCTATTTTTATTATAGAAGTATCTAATTCAGGGTTGAGGAAAGATTAAAAAAAAAGCAATTAATAATTTTTGAACAATGTAAATCGTACAGTCCATTATTAGATCTTTTTTATTTTTAGAGGAAAAAACAATTAATTCGCAGTACCTACGGTCCTACTGCGTTTCCTCTCGTCCTAATGATTTCACCGGAATTTATACTTTTCATCGAGGATCATATATAGATGCTGATAGCACCCTTAAGGACACGTAAAATAGATACGATCAGCCCAGATTTGCTAGATGGACCATGCTAACGTAAGCACAAGACGACTGTAATGATAAAAGGCTTGGTTAAAACCTTTACGCGGACAATGAACACAATACGAAGGCGAAAAGAGTGTTCGCTGAAAATTCGATTTCCATTTCAAGAAATGTCTATGTGAATACGTAAGTCAGGTATCGATTCAGGGTGTTCTTAGATTTATCGCGTAGTCTTACCCTGGCCTGCTGCCAGTATTCGTTTATAACACATACTGGGTTATGACTGCAGCTACCGACAGCACGTCATTTCCGAATTCCTGTTTTCTCGTGGCTCGCGATTTTCCGAAAATAATTTCTTCTTTTAACTGCACGAGTAATTTGAACGTTGATGTCAGCTAAGTTTGGACTAAAGCGCAATAAAACTGGGTATTTTCAGCTGGAATACTTTATTTCAGTATTCCAAGAAAATAATAATACAGCGTGTGGGTGTTGTCTCATTCTCTAAAATATAACATCCGTTATCTTGAGTTCTCTAATGATAAACATTGCTTTATTAAGACAAAGGTCCAAGGTTGTGTTCTGTTGATAAAACCAAGATTATAAACGTAGTGCTTCATTCCTGGGGAAGGCTTGAATGATGGCAATGATTACCAGTATTCTGACAAGAACTTCCACATCTATACTGGTTTTCTTTTAAAACAACTACGTCTTGCTAGCCTCACTAGATGCATCTGAATTTCAGTATGCGGTATACAAGGAGAAACCACCATCTGATCTTTGCAGCCAAGTAATACTATAGAAACATCTTTGTTCCATCTAGCTTATCTATAACTAATCCATGTTAATTAATCATTTCCAGATTCGTAAAAGACCTGGAGGACGGCTTCGTCCGGCACCGGCCGATGGCGCGACTCCGGCAGTCAGTGTCCATGGGCGCGTCCACATCGTACAACGAGGTGATTCCGCCCCCGCTGCCGCCGCCGCCTGTCGGGCTCACCCAGGGTCGGCGCGTCGACACATCGCTCAGACGGCTGGAGAGGGCGCACGACGACCTATTCCAGTTGTAGCGGCCGAAGCAGCGCAGGTGTGTATTGTCGAGAAGTTAGGCAGACACTCGCCGTGAAGACTTAGGTGAAGTGAGCTGGAAGAGATCTGTCATGACTGTTAATCCCTTGCATCAGTTGGAATAGTAGCTCACTTCAAGCTCATTTTACCTAAGTCTTCACGATGAGATTATTACAGAATGGACCGGCCGATCTGAATTTAAAATTTTAGGCCTCCGAAGTCTTAATATACCGCTTCAAGTGTGGGGATATCCCACAGTTTATAGTTGGCCAACCGAGAGATTGGATCTTGCTGCCCAACCAGGTTTTTTGACTGCCGAAGTGTCTATGCTGGACTAAACAAACACAAGTGAACTTCATCGCTGATATTCTGTCTGATGTCACACATTTTGCTTAAATAACACATATCTGACAAAGGAAAGGAAAGTTGTAAAAAGCCCTTCGGATATTTAGTCAAGACGATGTCAACAGGATCCTTTTGGTGTCGAACAAAACTAGCAAAATGTGATGATTATGTCTGTTCTGACGAATATTTAGTATTTCAGCAGCCCAAGAGCAGCAGTGAGATAAGTCTCAACGGGCTTCTATAATGTTCTGATATTTCAAAAATGTATTGCAAACAACCCACTGGCAAATTATTGTTGCTCTCAAAATAACTGCTGACTCAGAAAAGTAACAGAAAATGTAATGTTTCCATTGACATAGTTCATTCGCTGCCCATCAGTTTTATGTTCCAATGATGTGTTAATATTCATATGGGATAGATAGGGAGCTTGTTTATATTGCAATGTCTTTGACGTCATCACAGTTACAGTATTTCTATTTTCTTAATGTTCCTCGGTAAACTTCGTGTTTCGTCAAGCGTCGGATTTCTGTCAGTTGCCGGACGCGGAAATATATAATTGTTAATACTCTTTTAACCTAATAAAACTTATTAAAAAAATGGGAGGAAAGCCGGTAAAGTCGTAGGCATGACAGACAGGAAAATAGTTTAACAGCTCCATATAGTTCACACGGAAACTATATTCTTAGGCATTACTTTAGATTCAAAATTGCAATGGGGCGCCCACATTAGAACTATTTCAGGTAGATTAAGTTCAGCTGCATATGCAGTTAGAAAAATAAGGCAGTTGACTGATATAGCCACAGCTAGGTTAGTATACTTTGCTTATTTCCACAGTATTATGTCTTATGGCGTTCTGCTGTGGGGATCGGCAGCTGACGTAGATTCAATTTTCATTCTACAAAAGAGGGCAATCCGCGCGATCTATAAAATGGGTCCTCGCGAGTCCCTTAGAGACAAATTTAAAGAAATTGATATACTGACTCTGCCTTCTCTTTATATCTTAGAAAGTATTTTGTATGTTCGCAAAAACTTAGGACTTTTCAAAATAAGAAGCGATTTCCATAATACAAATGCACGTAGTAGACATGAAATCGTGATACCCAAATTTAGATTAACTAAAACAAGCAATTCATTTCTTATAAACAGCATCCGCTTTTATAACAATTTGCCAAAGTCTGTTACAGAACTTAGTGATGGCAAGTTCAAAACCCACATCAAATGTGTTCTTATCAAGAAAGCATATTACAAAATTAAAGACTATGTTGAAGACAAGGAAGTTTGGCAATAATTCCTTCTGCACATGTGGCTTCCTTGGTATCTCATTAACGGCTTAATTATGTAAGAGTCTATTATCTGCTCCCAAATTACCATATTTATTTTCATCTTATTTTTTTTCATTCGTCCTTGACATATTCATTCTATTATTTGACATTATATACCTACGAGTTAATTTCAACTCTTTATTAGTGGCTTTTTTGCACATGATAATTATTCAGATTTATTACAGTTGTAATAGAATGTAATTGCGTTTAATTAAAAGAGGTTTTTATTTTTATTAATTCATATATCTTTTGTATAGATTTTTTTCTATTTTGTGAATGTGAAATCTACAGTCCACTAAGCCAACAGGGCTTAGTGGACTGTAGATTTGTTGACCATTTTCTATTTTCTTAAGTACCTGGTACTTATTGAAAGACCTACACTGTCCTCCCATACCTAGTCACACTGTTATTTGTATGAATCGTAAAAGCCAATTATTTTTAAAAGAGTAACCGTGGAGTTTCTTGCCGGCTCTTCTCCATAGGAAACGTCCAATTGGAACCGTGCAACTAGCTTCTGACGTTTCATAAGTGCCCATGTAGGTCTATGTGAAATAAAAATATTTTGAATTAAAAAAAAAAAAACAAATCAAAAATAAAGTACTTAGTTCTGAATTCAAATTATTATACACGATAAATCTGATTATTGATGGACATGAAAATTAGCATTCTTTGTATTCGGAAATGCGATGATTCCCGAGGGACTTAAGAAAATAAAAATACTGTACTCTGATTTTATTATATAAGTTCTAGATCAGTAATACATATTTTTATGGTCCATACTCGGTTGGGACTGTGTGCCAATCTTATGATGTGCAAAAATAACAGTTTGGGTTACAGTAAAAATGGTTTGTGTTTACTTTATTCAGAAATAATTAAATTAGCTTTGCAATGCTTATATTTTCGCATGGTAGTCTTGATGGGTTGACAATTTTAATGTTTAGAAGCTCTCTGTTCAATCCTGTTCCACTTCAACCCCTTTTGGAATAAAATCCTTGTACATGAACGTTTATGCCAACGCCAACTATACAGATTAAAAAATAATATGACATAATGGTAGGTAGTGAAGTGTAACAAGAGCCTAGTCTATGAATGACCAGAACAAAATAGATTATCTTGGAAACTTGGTGTATCTAAACTATAGGCCAGCAACTGCTATTAATAAATTAATATTAACACTGGTTATATCTGAACTCATATTATGATTCAATTTTGCTACGCGACTGTGTTGGAATGTTCTTATGATTGTTCTTGTCTTGAATGTTTACTAAATATTATACAAAAAACATCTAAATCAACTAAATCAAAATACACTTTAGTTCTGAAATCTGTGACTAAACACTAGACGAATTTTGTTGCAGTATTTTTTCTAGAAGGTTTTTTTAATCAACCGATTCGAAGGCCACTGATCATTGTATACGTAGTTTTCAAAAGTGTCATTGTTATGACGAATACAATTTATTGATCCATACAATAACCCAAGTCACATGAAAAAGCCATTAGTACGCTTTTAATTATCATAAAAGTAACGCCACACGATATTGTGCCACGGCACAGAATAGCACAGAAGGCGCACTCCGCATTTTAGGTATGAAGCTACAAGTACGCGGTGGGCTCGTCTTTTCGGGCCAATTTAGTGAGCGTAATTTAGTCAGAAGATGTACAAGTTACGCGATAGAAAGAGAGGCAACTTCTAAGTGAATATAACTGTAGGTAATTAGCGCTGTGCGACCTGAAATGCGCTTTATTGTGTCGAAGCAAGAGTCGCTTTTTATTTAATTGATTTTGCGGAGTGAACTATCTGTATTAAATTGTGGCCACGGTTGCTTTATCTGTGAGTTTAAAGCACCAATAATATTTAATGATGTGTCACTGATAGCTGTGTTAATGAACTGTAACCCGCGCCCACTTAAATTAGGATTAGTTAACTTGTTACATCATATTTTATGAGTCAAGTAATTTTATCGCTACTGCTGTTGCTGCTAGGGTTCAATTCCGAAGTCGGGCAAAGTTTTATTGGGTTTTTTCATCTGAAATTTCTCAGTAACAGCCCGGAGTCTGGATTTGTGCCGGGTTGATGGCAATAGGCTCGCCCTCTATTATATGGGACTTAAACATAACTGGCGAAATGTAGGTGTACGAGATATACCTCTACCTAACCCTTCAAGGATTACAGGCCTGATGTTGTTGTAATTTTTACATCGGTAGTTCTCTTGTATCCATCATATTTTTTTTGGTAACAACTGGTCGTTACTGGCAAGTTTTCATTCATACACCACTTCAAAGCTTCGGGTTGTAATCATATTTCATTCTCTTTGATTTTTTTGTGAGCTTATATTTAATATCAAAAGTAATTTATTTAAACTAGGCTGAGAATCAGCACTTTTTGAACGTCAAAATTACATAAGACAGTTCCCCAAAACGCCCACCCTTCACCACTTCTTAGTGCTTTAGTTGGGAAGAAGTTGCGCAACAAACTCCCCAGCAACAGAGCTGTCTGTACAGTTATCGTCTTTCACTGCTACTGGGAAAAGGCCTCCCATTTTTAGGGTTCCGTACCCTAAGGGTAAACGGGACCCTATTAATAAGACTCCGCTGTCCGTCCGTCTGTCCGTCTGTCACCAGGTTGTATCATGAACCGTGATGGTTAGACAGTTGAAATCACAGATGATGTATTTCTGTTGCCACTTTAACAACAAATACTAAAAAAACAAAATAAAATAAGTACTTAAGGGGGCTCCCATACATCAAACGTGATTTTTTTTTGCTTGTTTTTATAGATAGTGGTACGGAACCCTTCGTGCGCCAGTCCGACTTGCCGGTTGCACTTGGCCGGTGCACTTGGCCGGTTTTTTATCCAAATCTCTCTATTGTCCGTTTTCTGGTCCCTATCTGATCATATTTGCCGGCAGATCTCCACTCCACCTTCACCGCGGTTTCTCGTTCATCAATCTATATAAATAAAAACAATTGCAGAATGTATGAAAGATCATCACTTGAGAACGACGCGACCGAATCGGCACTTTTTTATTTACGAACACAATTTGAAATTGTCAGGACAAGGTTAGTATGACACGAAAAGTCGGAAATTGAAATTCACCCAGACGACGCTGGGCACGAACACCTCATCAATTTAATTTTCGAAGGCAATCAAAATAATCTCATCGATATTATTCGAATTTGTCACACTAGATAAACAACGTTTTCCTTATTGCCTCTTATCAATAATTACATAACTAACGATTTCGACACATTTATTCCGTATCGATTGCATTAATGATTCTAATCAGTATGACATAATTATGGGGCTATAAGAAATAGAAATCATTTATTTACTTGTAATTTAGACAATATTATACGCGTCGTCCGCTTGTTCATTGTCTTAACATAAAATATATACCTCAGCTTCCCAAAGCAAAATAATTATCGGAATCGAATCAGTTGTTCTGAAGATTACCTACAAACTCACAAATTTTACCTCTTTATTATTAAACTCATTATTAAGAGAAACTATGACACTCATACAATGTTAGTAACAATAAAAATACAATTACAACAACAACTACACAAACACACACAACAAAATAGTCACTGCTTCAGCGTTCCAGCTGAGATACTGGAGCAGCGACTTATAATACAGTAGTCCAGCTTGTCAGCAATAACCCCCAGGATGCTGTTGTAACTGCTTCGCACCTTGCACACCGAGGATGCACATCTTTTACGCATGAATGCATAAAAACAATCAACACGCAATTCTGCAAACATCCCTTTTTTATTATTTTTTTGGGTGGGAAATTATCAAATAACTTTTCCCGCTCTGGGCGGAGCGGGAGGGTGTGTCAGACTCTTACTGAATAAAACCCACCTGTGTTCCTTCGGTTGCCCCGTTGCCGGGGGCCACGATCTCCCTTTCGGTTTTCTTTGTACCCCCGGCAGGCATCGGCCCTAACGTCACCTGCAAACATCCCTGATGCGCTACAGAAGCGAGGCAGCCCCATCAACACTCTGAAAGCATTATTGTACTGCACGCGAAGGGCACTGCACGATCTCTCTTAAATAATGAATAGAAGGCTCTAAAAAGTATTTTTTTATCCTGCATAGAAGCACGCTTAAACCTTGCACGCTTAAACCATAAGTATAGAGAAGAATAATAACAGAAATTAATTCCCATGAAGATAGGGGACAATGTTTCCTTTCCACGGCTCCAAAGAATATGATCAGATTATTACTGTTTGACTAAGAATGAAAAATTGTCAGTGGTCTTCAGGACCAACGTCCTATCAATAATAGGGGGAGGAGCCCTAACCGCGTTTTTGTGTAGCATTTCCGTTTTTATAACTACACGTTGCTACTGTTGGTTCCAGTTGACTTGAGAACTAATCGGCCCTGTTTGTCTATTGCCTATTTTTATTGTCCTAGTCAGACATCCATATTATTCTAACTTAATATTATAAATGCGAAAGTGAGTTTGTTTGTTACGCTTTCACGCTAAAACGGCTGAACAGATTTGGTTGAATTTTTGTATATGGGTAGACCATGACACTTTTTATCCCGATATTCCCACCGGATGGAGACATATGTGGGTGAAACTGCGGGGCGCAGCTAGTAATTAATATTATAAATATGAAAGTAAGACGCGAAATATCGTTTTTACGCCATAACGGCTGAACGGATTTCGACGAAATTTAAAACACAGGGATACCTGGGTTAGAACAAAGACTACAATTCTAACCTGGTAGTACGTTCCCGTGGGCCGTGGGATAATTACCGACGTCAACACGGCGAAAACGTGACCAAAAGCTAGTATTTGATACTTGAGAATGAAAATATTCAATGATTCGTTTGAATTTGTCTATATTCCATTTGAAATAAGATTAGACATTTAAACAAACCTTTTTTACAGTCCGTTCAACCGATTTTGACTTCTATACCGTAGGCATAAGGATGGTAGTAAAAGCAAAAAAGTGGTTACAATACCAACTGTTTACTGCAGCTGCCATTTGCCATTCCACCAACGCAATAGAAGTCAAAATCGGTTGAACGGACTGTAAAAAAGGTTTATTTAAGTATCTAATTTCAAATGGAGTATAGGTAGGTAGGTTATGACAACTAAGTTTGTCGGAGCTATTCGCAAGTAACCCTCCTATTTACTTACCGTATCATTTAATACAAACATACTTATCATGACATTAAATCGTTCCAGGTATGCGCGGTTACAATGAACGCGATGCGCCTGCGCTGTGCTGACGTCACAGCGATCGGTCGTCGGCGATCAAAGGCAACGGTCACCTCGCGCGATCTTGTCGCTGATCGCGGCCGCACTGAACACTCAAGTACAGTCGGTGAGTCAGTCGTGAGGCCTCTAAGTGATATTAGATTACTGTATTCTTAATGCGATGTGCTTGACTTCAAAATTACGTATAATTCCTGTCTATAGGGTGTAGCCAGGGTTTATCAATAAGATGTGTCTGTATAGACTTTAAGCCGTTCATATACCTACCAAATTTAAGGACTCGTCATCGTCAGCACTAGAGCATAACGGGTTATTTATGCTGGACCGTCACGGGCGCGTGCCGCGTCCGTGTCTGCTCAATTTGTAGGGACCAAGACTCGGACGGGACACGGATGCTGCACGGTTTAGCATGGACAGCTTCATATGCAATGTTTGTGAAGTTTTGGATCCGTCTCGTATGCGCATTGTAGATGGGACGGCTCGTGTCCGGCACGTTCTAGTATAAATCATCCTTAAGGGGGATGCGCTAAGATGGCCAGCGGTATTAAAATTTTGTTACGTTTTTTGGAAGTTGTTGGTCAGTGTCAGGTTGTATGTTGATCTAAATATGATTGGCGACCGTAACAAATATGGCATCAGAATCAGCAGTACAACTCCTTAAGTCAGAATTGAGCTCAAATGTCATTATTTCATGAAATAGTCATTCAATTGGGTAATAATTATAGTATAATATGAACTTAGAGAGTTGTATTGATGATTTTTATTATTATTATTCTATAAATAAACATTTGATACGGTCGCGAATCATATTTTGATCAAGATACAACTTGATACTGTCTTGCAAATAGCAAAATACGGAATAAAATTTGAATTTTACTGGCTACCCTGACGCTGTCGCCTTAAGCCGCAATACATGTATAATGATTTGTATCGGGCACGTGTATGTGAAACAAATTTTATTTCATGTTGTGATAATCTTAATCCTGGCTAGATTCCTATAGATACTTCATCTGTATTGCACTACGAAAACGTAATAAGACTTTATTCTCATTCAACCGTCTCAAAATGATTAATTAATTACTAATCAACAATGATCTAATTATAAGTGCAAAATGTAGATTTTTTTTTAAATTCGCGAACTTGCAATTTGTAACCTACATAAGATTGATAATAGAAATCACTGTCGATAAGATAATGTTTTATTTAGGTTTGTGTTCTATATTTTGGAAAACACTGCAGTCACAATATAAATATGGGCAATATTTCCATGTAGAAATAATTAACTACGCTCTATTTTTAAAAAGATCGCGGCGACCCCTTGTCTCGACACGGCACTCGCAACTGACAGCACCGCGACAAACGCTTAGGGTCACGTCAATGAGCGCGTCTGTGTGAGTGTGACGTTTCGAACGTTTATTACATAGTTACTGTACTGTCCATATTTATACTCATATTCTGTTAACACGATATCAATATCTTAATATAGTTCCAAAAAAAAAAACAATTAGCATGGAAAAACAGTCTGTATGATTCTGTTCATCAACTCATAATATGAAATGTGTTGTCGTCATAACTACTGAAGGTAAAGGTAAACATTATCTTAACGCACAGTGAGCCCACACACATATGAATGAAAGCAATGCATGAAATGAAATTAATAATACTTTTCAATTGTTACGTAATTATATCTACTATACATATATCTTTTAAATATCTGTATGTTTAACTAGTTGACGTCCCTTGAAATTGTGTTATTGTTAAAGTTTTAAGATGTACTATAGTAGTGTAAATGATAAAATAGAGACTGTTTCTGAAATGTGTTGTAAATAGTGCGTATGTAACAGATTACTGTAAATAATGGCGTCAGTATTCATTGCAGCTGCATTAACTAGGTACTATCGAAGAAACGTGTATCTGTAAACAGTAAGGACTATTCTTGCTTGCAGTGCTCGGCCGCTATAGTATCGCTTACCTACGAAAAAAAAAGGTCGTGTGCATGGGATTTTGTTTTCATAGTGGTTAGATATGCGTTACTCCGATGGTACACCTTAAAATGTCAAGAAACAATATTATTGGTTGCTTTCGTCAACCATTCGCTACACCTTACACGAGATGAGACGGCAGATATAGATATTGCTGTTATTTGAAATATTTTACTAGGTTTCCGTGACAAAAGCTATACAAGGATCTTCAGGCCGTGGCCAAAATCGGTACTATAGTTTGACCGAGACCGCTGCCCTGCTCCTTAGGAATGTGCGGCGAGGCGGGGGGCAGCATTGTCGAATGAGCAGCGGGCGTTACGCCGCGCGCCTTGAGCGTTGACGAATGAGCAGCCTGCGCTGCCTCCCATCTCGCCGCGCAAATACTTAAGGGCGAAACAGCGATCTCGGTCAAAAACCGCCATTTTGTTTCTTCAATACATTTCTTTTAAATTAATTTCACAAATGTTTACCAACAGCGCCCCCATGTCCACATTCTTCGAGCGCCAATAGAACCTTGTAGAACTGTAATATTGTAGCATTTGCAGCTACAGTGCGGTCATTATAACTTGTCCCGTGACGCGATTTAGCACTTAATATTGTAGTCATGTGATTGGTAGTACTGTTCTGTCAGCCGCTAATTTGAACTCTATTAGTATTGAAACTAGAAACTGTTTATTATAACTTGTCCCGTGCCGTCATGTTGGCACCATTGATTGTCAAGTTTAGTTTCAATACTAATAGAGTTCAAATTGGCGACTGACAGAACAGTGCTACCAATCGCGGCGCGGGTCAAGTTATAATGCAAAATAAATCTTTTACTCAATTAAAGTAAATCTTAAGCGAGGGCCATCCACTGAGTTGTGAACACACTACTAGTATCTAAAAGTTTATGACTAAGAAATCTCAGCCTCACGCGACTCATCGTCTCAACGTGATATAAATATAAAACATAATAATGTTATTAAAGTGTAATAATATATCGACACTATAATTGCTAGGGTTTGAAAACATGTGACCAATTTGCTGGAGATATTTTCTTTACGAAACGATATCAGTCGTAATTCTAATTACTCCAATTCATATTCTAAGGATGGATCATATCGTTGTTTTAAGGGTAAAACTCACTAAGTGACATTTTTGGTAAAAATCACTTTTTTCATTTTCGTCACTAATTCGGCATAATCTTTCATAGGAAAAACTCATTAACTGTAATGATTACTAAATTTTTCTAACTCGATATCTCGAAAAGTTTAGCAATCAGTACAGTTAATGAGTTTTCCTATGCAAGATTATGCCAAAGTAGTGACGAAAATGAAAAAAAGTGATTTTTACCAAATTAATATCACCCTGTGCAAGAAAAATATCTAGCCAACTCTCCTACGGCGTTTCCGTTTTTTTTTTTGTGTTAAACTCAATTTAAAACATTGTATTTAATGATATTTAAAACATTTTGAATATGAATACATACAGGGTGGCTGGCAGAGACATCGACGCACAACCTGTTACCAAGGATTCAGTACATGATTCTGGATCCCTGTGTTAAAATTTTTCGTCGGTTATTTAAAAAAAATTAGCTTTTACATTCGTTTTGACCAAGTAGATATTCCACTTTTGTAGGAAATTGCAGTATTTTTGCCATCTATAACTGAGTCTTCGAATTGGTCACATGTTATAAAATTCTTATCAAACGTCCCTATACCCGTTATACATAGTGTGTAAATTATAAATAACTTGTGAGGCACTAAATACATTTGTACGTGTTGGTGAGCTTAAAGTTTAACAAAAATATTGAAAAAAGTAATAACATAAATAATTTAGTTGTAAGTAGTCTTCTATGAAATAAGTTATACTGTTTATATTCTAAGATTGTGGATGTTTAAACTGTTCATATGTTATAGCTTTTATAGTTGTGAAAAACTCATGATATAAATGTGAATAATCCGTGTAATAAATATAGCAAAAATATGGATAGCATAATATACGAATTAAAAATGCCCTATTCAATAACAAGTTTAACAAAAGCTGTACAAGTCGTGCCATTCAAGATGAGACTGGGCGCCGCTTTTTCTGCCTTTTCGATTTCTCCCCGGCGAGACCTTATACCGATGTGGTGACATCTACATTGCCATATGCGAACTACGCATCTAAGATCTGACGTCACACTAAAATCCTGACGACACACAAATCTTGCATCGCGCACTTAGAGTTTACTGCGCAATCGACATAAATCTAAGATCCCGACTTCAACCGTTGGATAGTTGTCCATCAGACACAACACCCGTCTGGTCGGAGGATCCTCCCTTTTCTAAAGACGATGACTGAACTTTACACCCTGTTCCTCATACCTCTAAACCGCTAAAGAGACCCATAAATCGTGTACTGCGCAAGTCAAACCACGTGGTGCGTCGTCTCATCTTTAATGACACGGTTTGTCCCTTTATAAATATTATTCGATGTCCATTAGTCGTGACGTTTTAGTATCCATCTCTATGTCTCCCTTGCCATCGTCTACCTAACATGTAAATATAACAGTTACTTCCAGTCCTTATACCTCATCCGTCACAAATGTATGTATCTTTAACCTTATTGTAAATAGTCAGATATATCGTTAGTTATTTTCATGATAAATGTATAAAATTAAACTTGATATACCGATGCTTCTTTTTGAAAGATATATACTGAATACGGCATGTTTTGTCTGTATTTCAAATTGAGTCTAATGCACGATTGCATGCCAAATAGAATTGTTTGTTACATCTGGGTCTTATTCTCGATGCCAATTCGGTCATAATTTATAAAGGTAATGATTTCTCAATTTTGGCAGCCCGAAAACAACAACAGTAATCAACCCAGTTTTTTTAGAGTAAAAACTGCGGTGTTTATCAAATAAATTAGAACTGGCATCGATAGTAAAACTTTTAGAAATTTTCATATAGTGTAGATTTTCCCTAAAAATATATGGAAAATACGAGCATTAATGTTAATAATCGCGAGTAAAATTTACGATATCAGTGCCTTGTGATAGCTAATATTACTTCCAATAGACTAGCGATAGCAGCTATAAATGTAATGTTAAAGTTCTGAATATATCGACTTGACATCTCATAAGTATCATTATTTAAGATTAGAAGAGCAATCGGCGATAGTTCTGGTCAAGAAGGTTCGTTTCGCGGTTTCTTCTGACGATCCTCTCTAAATCTGACTACTGCTTGTTCAACAAAACTGCACCTTAAATTCATTCTGTAATTTGCTACAGTGCATTCATCATAACTTGACGCGTGACGCGGTTGGTAGCACTGAATTTTGCAGTCATGTGATTGGTAGTACTGTTCTGTCAGTCGCCAATTTGAAATCTATCCTATACTATTAAACGAGCAATATTTGTCTTCTTGAAAACGGCTCTAACGATTTCGATTAAAGTTGCAATATGGGGGTTTATGGGGCGAAAAACGATGTAGCTAGATCTCACGTCTGGGAAAATTCGTTTCGAGCAGAGCTCCGTCGCCCTTTTTTTTTTTTGTGGGTGTGAAATCATCAAATAACTTCTCCTGCTCTGGGCGGAGCGGGAGGGCGTGTCAGACTCTTACTGACTAAAACCCACCCGTGTTCCTTCGGTTGCCCTGTCGCCGGGGGCCACGATCTCCCTTTCGGTTTTCTTCGCAACCCCGGCAGGCATCGGCCCTAGTGGACCCCTTCAATTCTGCTGACATCTCTTTGAGGCGCGCGTGGAACACAACGCGCCGTCGACCCGGGCCTGGTCCTTATCGGACGGTGAGCCACCCATTGCTCACCGCCCGCAAGCCCGCGCCTACGGTGGCCGGAAATCGCCTCGCGATTCCCGACGCCCTGGGCTTCTCCTCCTGCGGCGGTTAGGGGCGTGAGGGCGCGAAATTTGCCTTTCCCTCACGCGTTCCGCCTCCTCCTTCGCGAGCATTACCGCTTTGCAGAAGCAGACGACGGCCGCCCATTTCCTCTCGCTCCGTACCATGGCCTGAACCTGGGCCGGACGCGAGAGATCATCGCCACCGATCGCCTCCACGAGGACACGGCGATGCTCCGCCCAAGCTGGGCAGACCTCCACCGTATGCTCCACTGTGTCCTCCGGGCGATCCACACAATGGTGACACCCGGGCGTTTCCTCCCGCCTTATCCTGTGCAGGAACCTCCCGAAACAGCCGTGTCCGGTGAAGACCTGCGTCAGGCGGAAGGTGAGGACGCCGTGGCGCCTCTCTAGCCACTCCTCAAAGAGGGGTCTTATCGCCGCAATTGTGGCGTGCCCAAGCTCCGTCGCCCTAAATTTAGAACAAGATGGCTACCTTAGAATAATGACATGGCAGCATGGAATTAGTAAGTACCTACTATCATGGCAGCATGGATTAGTATGAACTTTCCTATACTATTAAAGGACCATTCTCTATTTTCACCAGAGCAGAGCTCGGTCGCTCAGGTACTTAATATTGAAACTAAGATGGCAAAATTCAGTGCTACCAATCGCGTGACGCTTCAAGTTATAATGAGTGAACTGTAGTTACGTGGCGTGCAGCACTTGAATTGTATTATTTGTAAACAAACGTTAACATTTCAGGCAGCTGAAATACAAATGGCAAAAAAAAAAATTGCTGAATGAATTTTTAACCTCAAAACAAAGCCAGGTAATTAAGAGTCTAAAATACGTCAAATTGCTTATTTATTTATTTTAAATAGGATGGCCGAAGCCAATTACAGTATTTAAATATATAATTTATTTAACGCAGTCATGCATTCTTCTTACAAAAATTCAAACATTTTAACAGTATCATCTTCCATTCATTCGCAAACATATCACGATCAGTGTTTGAGTTTAGGAGAGCGTGCTTAGCATGATTCTCCGTTACATCGAAAATACTGCAGCATTAATTTTAAAATAAATTATGTTAAAGTTGAGGATTAATGTTAAGTACTATGTGTGACGAAAACACGATTACATAAAATTTTCTCCATAGAAAAAGAAAATCCAAAGTAACCTCCAAACTGAACAATGAACCGCTATATAAAAAAAATACTTCAAATTAGATCATGAAACTTTGCATAATAACTGAACTAACTATAAAGCAGATACTATATGTTTTTTAATTTAAATTACCATTGTTTTCGCCGTAAAAAGAAATTACTATTGGCGCCTTGGAGCCTTCTCCCCGCCGCTCAGTCTCGCTCTCACTCAGTCCGCGAGCAGTACCGTGTGAGTGAGATAAGGAGTAAATTTGAGCTGAGGTATTATGGACTTTTAACTAGAGTAGTCAATTTATAACCTTGTTTCCAATTGATGTTATTTCCACTTAAACAATACTCAACTTTGTCGAAGTGTAAATAAAGTTGAATTTAGACTGACTAGTACTGTTGAAACAGTCATAAAAAATATGAAGTTTTAGCGCAAACTGAACCTTATGTGTCGGCATTACAGTTGTTTTTCCTAAAACTCGTGTTTTGCGAACGCAGATTACTTCAAATAAGTTGGCAAGGACGCTTCATACTGCGAGAAAAATGGCGAAAATTTTATTTTCTTTTATTGCTAAACTGGTGCTGATATAATTTGTCATAAGCGATGCAGTTTAGGTTTGTCTACCTACATGATAACGTACTATCATGTATTTGTTACGAGCTCTTGCACACATCGGTTTCAAGCGGTCGGAGTTAATTTTTTATTACTGAAATACTTATTAAACCTTAAGCTTAAAATTGGTTGTGTGTGATGGCTGAACAGTATTTATACATTATGGGCGACTTGCAGCAAAATGATACAAAGCTTGGTTTAATTAAATCTCGATTTTGCCCTAAGCTCGACTTAACTTAAATCTCATTAGGCATGTCTTGCACAGTCACATTTCACATTCGATTTAACTAAACTGAGATTAGGTCTATATTTCATTCGCCATTCATTCTATGCGTTCCGTTCCCAAATAAAAAGTGATGGCAACTCAGTTCTGCGTATGGAGAAAAATGAATTTGACTTATCAATAATGTCAATGTTAAAACTTCAAAAGTCAGTTTAGTCAGTGTTGGTTAAAATAATTGTCATTGGCGCTTTGTTAGGTTATGTATGTGGGTTTTAATATAAATTATAACTGAATGCTTACCTGTTGAAATCACTTGGAAACTTATCATAAAGGAATAATTTTATCATAAAGGAGCTTTGTACTATGTTTACTTAACCGGAACCGTTTCAAAAATTCGTCATCACGTAATGTACTAAACAAATCGCTTCTTCTTCGTACACTCTACTAGAGAAAAACGGAGTCTCCAAATATTGTACGATCTCCTCGTCATCATCCGATAAAAAATCATGATGGTCAAATGAAAAGAAATTCATTTTTGCAAATAAACAGAGAAATTTAATAAAACTGTAATGACGTCTGTATACAAAATCGAGATTTAACAAACTTAAACCGACCCAGATGCCAGTTTAACTTTGACGTTTATTTAAATCGAGATTTAAGCTAAATCGATGACATGCAAACCGTTAAATTAAGTTTAAGCCTAAGTCGAGTTTAAATCGAGATTTAAGTAAAAGCTGCAAGTCGCCCTATATCGTGAATGTGTTCGTGTAAAGCTGCGTCCTGACTTGTAACATGGTCGCCAACAAAACGTTCAACATGTAAAATACGAGTGGCTAAATGTCACACCGCTATCCCTTCCAAACTTTCACAGAAAATCTCGACGTTTTGTCGAACACCTTTTTATGACGTCGACGCTCTTACACTTTGCAACTTTGTTGCAAAATTTGTTCGGTTGAACCTCAATCTTCGCCGGCTGTCGGTCGTCAAAGGATTTCTGTTAATTTCGTTGACAATGTCTTTGGCATTTTGAACCCTTAATTTATCATTGGAACTTGGAATACCAATTTATAGTTTTTCGCAAAGATCTAAGTAATAAGACGCCCTAGGTTCCGATTGGATTTTGTATACAAATTAATGGAAATCTTTTAATTGATAGGACCTAAGCTTCCTAGCATGTTGGTCACGGGGTTGGGAGAGTTGTTGGCGTGTTTGTTACAAGTGAGGGCTCAGCCTTAGAAGTGTTAAAATGTTAATAATGCACCTATGTAATATAAAATAAAAACCGTCTTTCAGTTGTGCATGTGATTTTCCAATAATTTTTTTTAAATATAAAGGTCGTGTAATGTAAGTCACTGTGTATAATGAATTCGTTAAATGTATAGTGTGTCAAAATTGTATGATAGCGAACAATTTGTTAATATTATCGTTTGCCGATTAATGTATGCTTTTAAAAAAAAAAATTTCTTTTATTTATTTATGCTAGTTGAGCTTTAATAAAAAATATTTTATTACTCGTTTCATGGGCGTTTTATTGATCTTACCAGCATTTTTATACACTCCCGGACTGCTACATCGAGCCACCGTGCATTTTTATGAATAAAGGCCTAAAACTTCAAAATAATGATTAGCCAGAAAGTTTTTATGCAGTTTCGAAGCTGAATATACTGGCCATAATTTCGGTATCACCATTGTTCCAAATTTGAATTCTCGGATTTAAAAATAGTAGAAAGTAAGAGTTTGGCCGCTCTTAAAGAAGCAACAAACAGGCTTTGACAAAAATATGCAGGGTGGCTCGATTCAAGTGTCCAGGGGAGTATTCTTTTATTAGAAAAATTTAGTTGCTTTTGTTCACTTTGGAGTGAAATCTACGTCTATGATAGACGTTGAAAGGGTGAAAGCAATTTCAGCGCCATCTAGCGGAGATATGGCCCCAGAGCAGGCCTTGTTTTCACATCTAGTGCATGCCAATGGCGATTGCCAGATGGCGTTTTTGTGTGACTGACACTGGCATGGCTACCATCAGGGATTTTAATTTTGATATCACAAAAAAAATTCGAAATTAGACGCTAAATATCAGAATTAGTTGGTCGCTGGTTCAAATGTTATCAGGGTTTATACAAGACCGGACCCAGCCTTCAAGTCAGGGGGTCACGTAATCAGGGTCCAGTTAGGACAGGCTCCAATCAGTGGAGAACTAAACCTATCGGGGGCCCAGGGCGACAAAACAAAATGAGCCCCCCCCCCGGTCTTCCCATTTTATGTAGGTATTTCTACTAACATTTTGCAAAAAAATAATAATGATAAAAAAAAACAAGTATAGAGTGCGTAAATATAATCACCATGGACCTGGCAAGCGGCAGTATTTTTTTTTAAGGTTGGTGCATTTTCCTAACCTTAATAGGCTATTACGAAAAGTAAGAATGTAGGATGGGAGCGAGCAAGGCAAGTTCGAATTTTTTTGCACTTCATCTCAGAATTCCCGGTTAGGTTTCTATTGAACATTCTTACGGAAACAGGAGTTGCTTTGTCGACTTATGCAGAAAACTTTGAGAGTTAGAAAAAATATAGAATTCAAGACCGAGCGTAGCGAGGTCAAAAATTTTAGCACACCGCCTTGTTTAGGTAAGGTTTTTTGATAAGTTAAACCTAAATAGAAGTTCCTTTGTTATGCAGAAAGTTTGAGAATATAGAAAATACGTACGACTATTTTCATCCTTAGCCTCCAACTCTAAACTGTTTCCTCATCATCTGCCTAGCCTTTTCCCAACTATGTAGGGGTCGGCTTCCAGTCTAACCGGATGCAGCAGAATACCAGTATTTTACATGGAGCACCTGCCTATCTGACACGATACCTTTTGGTAAGACTGGCTGTCTGTTGTGGTTGTCTTTAAACTGCTTCCTACTGAATATATTTTGACCGTGTTTGGGATGTCATTAAAAAATACTTCTTAAGATTTGGGGGGCCTCCAGGATCCCCGCCCAGGGCGGTTTGTCTAGACACTATTCTGGGGTATTTCGTCAAGTTGCTAGCTTCAGATAAACCTATATGGGTACTTAAGAAATGTCAAAAGCTAGGAGCACGGTTCCATTTGGTTGTTTCCTATGGAAAAGAGCCGCCAAGAAACTCCACGGTCCATCGTTATATTATAATTATAATAACATAGTCTTTATATGCGTGTCAATCGCGCATGTATGGCAAACATCATACAAAGTATTTAATTGATTTTTATCAATGAGATTAGAAAAAATATCAGTGGGTTGACCACTGATATTTTTTCTAATTTCTATTCTAATCTCTAGACACAGCTCACGGGGGAGTCATGACCCCCCTGGATCCGCCCTTGGGTTTATAGGCGGTGGAGCGCCTATCCCAGCTTGGCCCATTTGAATCTCAAAAGCTAGGACACCTAGTGAAGATATGTAATTTGTTGGAATCAGTCGCCAGATATCAGAATCTGTCGGTCACTGATTCAAAAGCTATAAGCGTTTCTAGGTGGCCGACCTGGAGAGAATCTCCCCAGCTTGGCCACATTTATATTTCAAAAATTATGGCACCTAGCGAAGATCTGTTTTCTCTCAAATTTAGTCGCTAATTAGTCGCAATTTTTCGCCATGTCACAGATTTAGAAGTTGTGTAATTAAAAAAAAAAAACAAAACAAACTTGGTTGAAGAGTTGTTTATAATTTTACAGATACCTAAGTACTTCCTGCCCTATATTTGAATTTCTGAATGTCTTTGACAATAGGTACCTACTCTCTTCAATATAATTCTATAATTTTATTTGACGGGTTTCTTTGTAATTAAATTAACGAGAAAGAACACAGAGACGTTAACTTGTTGATGAAGAGTTTTCACGACAGAACAACTTTGAATTTGAAGTCGACGTTCCGATTATAACTACGACTCAGTACTGTTTTATTATGCAGTAGTTGTTAAGTCCTCACAAACACCTAAGTTTATAACCGCGGTATTTGTGAATGCGCTTGCAAATAATTTATCGCTCATATGCACTGGTGAAGGAGAATATCCTAAAGCTTGTGTTTAAGATACGATGAATGGATGACGTTGGGGAGTTTGTAATAGGAAACATAAAACAAGAAGCTGTATACTGCTACGATGTGCAGAAAAAGGTTATGCAGAAGTATAACTTAATAAGCAACATTAATATTATCTAAGCATTCAATCCTGAAAAAAATTACATTACATCATGCCTATTCCCCGAAGCGTTAGGCAGAGGTGTACCTATAGCACACTCACATTTCGCCAGTTTTGCTGCTACTGAGAAATTCCAGATGGAAAAACCCAATAACACCTTGCCCGATCCGGGAATCGAACCCAGGACCTCATTGTGTTTGTGTGGCCTACACATATTTTGTTATCGTCATCAAGTGTGTTTTTGCGAATGATGGTATGAATTCCATATTACGTATTGTGATAAAGTTTTTCAAAGACTAGCACCAATTAAGAAATGAATGTGCCTAAAGAATCAGTAATTCCGGTAAAGCTTTCATGAAGTCAGAGAACTGACCTTGGTGCTTCAATACGGAGCGAGGCCGTGACCTCATTATACTGCTCAACGTTTTTCTTATCTAAGTTAGAATTAGCAATTCAGCATAACGAGATGCGGCAAAATGTTAGAATTTTGTAAAGTTTTCAGTGTTGGTATTAAATATTTCCCAAGAGGAGAGAGCCTGATTTCAAAGGTTTGTAAAGAAGTTATTTAGGTTATAAGATACAAACATTTTCTAAGCTTTAGGTATGGACGTTATTTCACGTCACTAGTTACAATAACTGGCTACGGGGCATGTAACCGAATAACTAGTTTCAAGTCACACATAAAGACGTGATTTTTGTAACTAGTTACATCACAATGCAGTGATCGAATGAAAAGAGTGAAACGAAATCAAAATACCTACGTTGCAAGCGCATGTCGTTTCTTTCACGCGTAATAACTTTAGTATTACGTTAATAATGTAACTATAGTATGTAGTTACAAAAACTTATTCGTTCCAAAAACTTAAGGCTTGTGATATGTAACGTATCATGTAAGTAATGTTTTTATATCTTCGTTTAGTAAATAACTGTAATACTTCGATAGAATCACCGAATAGAATTTGAAAAATAACTAGTTATTAAAATCACTAGTTTTCAAAACCGGTGACGTCCTCGAAGTCACTAGTTACGTTACGTTTCGCCAAAATCATGTAACGACCCACCCCTACTAAGCTTGTCCCCCACTTGGTATCGTTTGCGCCCGACGCGAGTGTGAGCGGCTCTGAGTCGCTCGAGGCAGCTGCAGATCAAAGAGACGACACACAGTGGAACGAATGTATGGAAGCGGTTGGACGTAGACATGTCCGAAAAATAAGAGTAAAATTATGACAAACTAATGATGCCATCTTATTCGATTACTTAATGCCTTCATAAATTGTGGTGATGAATTTCTTCATAACTCCCATATTTCGGGAGTAATTTGAGAAAATGTGAAATTTTACTATGAAAATGAGTGTATTGAGCTCTCTCCCTCCTGATTCCGGGCTTGTTTCAAGTAGCGGTCTCTAATATCGTAATGCTATTACTAAGAGCTATATTTAATACTAAGACACATAGTGCGCCAAATGTGCACTTTCTGGGATAAAAGGAAATGAAAATTTAAAAAAAAAACGTTTTTTCCCCATTTGTATTTACTTTAAACCGCAGACAGACTTATTAAGAGGTCTATAAATATATTATATATATACAGAAATATATATTAACAAAAATATTCACAAGAACTGATGAGAGTATGACTTTTAAGTAAGTTGATAATAAATTACCTAGTTTCATTAAAAGTACAATAAATAATTAAGACGTAAGCTCTAATTTACTAAGTTACACATTTTAAAACAATAACATCATTTAATTATCTTCGTCATCATCATCATCATCAATTAATTCAAATTCAGAATCGATGTCCGCTAAATCATTTATGTTAACAAATTCGATATCACTTTTCTCAGAATCCGTAAGCTCATAAAATTCCTTAAAAGAAGATTTTTTTACAAACTTATTTCCTTTTGGACGGATACTTGTAACAAGTGGATCAGAAGACAGTAAAAGATTGTGCATAATATCTTCATTGCATGAGATACTGCTATGCTTTCGAGAATGCCCCTCTCTATATTTTCTAAAATCTTTATTTCTAGCCTCAGATGCCTCTTCGGATAGAAAACCAATGGGCACAATTGACATGTTCTGAACTATGTCTGGCCCATGCATTAAAATTTTATGAAGTGAAGAAGGCATATAATACCATGGGTATAACTCCACGTAAAGCTTAGCAGTATCAAAGCAGAACTCTCGGAATTTAGTTACGTTGATCTTCTCTCCTGATGAAATACACTGCAAGATCACACAGATTTTTCTTAAAAGCATAGCATCTATTCCGGTCAGTTCAGCAGATTTAGTGTAGTTTTCAAAAAATCTCCTTGCCGAGTTGCCATTGTTGGTGGATCCACTGCCTTGTTTCACAACATCGAGAAGTAAGCCCGTTTCTCTTCTTACAGCCTCTTGAACTCTTTTCTTCCTGTCATCAACTTGCCTTTTTGCTATATCACCCCTTACTTGCCATGATTTTATGTCTAATTTGTAGGAAATGTGTAATAAGCATTCCATTGAGCGAATCCAAGCGTGAAGGGTGCTTAAGCTATATTTATACATGTCCTCGTTTGCGTGTTTATCTTTGATTAACTCTAAATTATTCATTTCTTTAGGACAAGCCTTGCATATGTCACACACTGAAGCTGCTGTATTGGATATAATGGAATGAATTTTACCATCAATCATTGTCAACAGCAGTTGGTGTTTGACACTAATTCCATCAGTGATGGTGGATGGAGTTAAGGCTTCAATCTCTGCTTCGATTTCAGCCATCTCTCTCTGCACATTTTCTTTGGTTTCCTTTATAAACTTAAACAATATTGGCCGGCAAAATGAAGTGGAAGATGGTCGCTCGTTTTCCCAAATTGTTACACCTTTTGAGACGAGCCGCAGTGGTACAAGACTAATCATAAAATTACTAGCAAGATCGATTTGCTCATCTTCACTCGTCCTTTGATGATAAATGCTTTGGCTAGATGATCCGTCAAAACCCCATTTGCTGGTCAATACGAGCTGTTGATTGGGATCAACAGGGGTTTCTAACGACCTAATAAGTCTTCTTGAGGTTAAATCCATCAAGGCTTGTAATTTGATTTTTGCAGAGCTCTCTGTAACTGTGAGATCTTCTTTGGCCGGATAGCACTTAATTTTTTCTTTAACCAACATGTAGTAACTCGGGTATTGAAGAGCTCCTTCTTGAGTGTTGAAATCCCGAAGAGTGTTATAGCGCCATTTCGATAAGTTCATCGATACATAAAGAGCCAATGCCTTCAAAGGGGATATTTCCCGTACCTGAATTGATTTACCTTCAATGAAGGCTTTGATTTTTGAGGCCTCTTCTGGATTCTCCGTCAAGTATTTCATAACATAAGCTGTATCGCTTTGTCCTGCCTTTTGAAGCGCCCTTTCGGCCGAAAACATAATTTCAGCGCTGCTACTGCTGCATGAAAGACTATCTTCAGTGGTGCGTCTTCTTTTTTGCCGGTTACTAAGGTCCTCAAAAGATTTACGAGGACTAGGATGTGTACAAGTTGAAGCATCAGATTTAGCAGGAGAAATTATGGGCTCGATGACGTCACTTATATTTTCTGTAGAAGGTTCCATATTTTCATTCTGTAATTCCGGCCATTGAATTGCAGCCTGTAGCCAAATCTCATGTTTCTTCCGAAACTTATCTGTGCTTCTTCCAGACTGTGTCCATTTTGCATAAATGCGGTAGCAAAATCGACGACACCAGTCTTTTAAACTTGTTTCAGCACTTTCACATAACTGAACACAACTGTTATCTTTTAAAACACTGAACAAATAGTTAAAGTCGCGTAAATCTTTATGTGCGCGTGCACATAAAGCAACGTGAATATCAAGATTTGTATTAAAATTTGGAAAATACATTGCGAGATTAGCTTGGATACAACGAGGTGTAAATCAACACTGATTTTAAAGTTACTAATAGTGACCTATTTATATAAAATCCAGGTATCCCAGGTATCCTTTGTTAAATATTGCAAGGTAATTAGTTATTGTGATAATTAGTAAATGATGCATGCTAAATTAGTGTATTAAGAGCCATTTAGTAATTAAATAATAGCAATGTTCTTATCAGTAATCATTAGTGCATCAGTTTTATATGTAAACCTTAAGTCCCTAATTATATATCCTAATTAGCTTATATCTTCTCTAATTGGCTGATCAGAAATGTTATTGTAATAAGGTAAACCTTTAGAAAAACGGTTTTAATCAACAAAATAAACAAAAAATTAAAAAATTGTGTTATAAAATAAACATCACTCTTTATCCCAGAAAGTGCACATTTGGCGCACTATGTGTCTTAGTATTAAATATAGCTCTTAGTATTAGCATTATGATATTAGAGACCGCTACTTGAAACAAGCCCGGAATCAGGAGGGAGAGAGCTCGATACACTCATTTTCATAGTAAAATTTCACATTTTCTCAAATTACTCCCGAAATATGGGAGTTATGAAGAAATTCATCACCACAAGTTATGAAGGCATTAAGTAATCGAATAAGATGGCATCATTAGTTTGGCATAATTTTACTCTTTTTTTTCGGACATGTCTACGTCCAACCGCTCCCATACATTCGTTCCACTGTGCGACACTCGCCACGGAATAGCTTTTATAACTACATGTTTGAAACTTTGAGCTACTTAGGATAACAATGGTAAACATAAATGCAAGCTTATAAGCACTTGAGGTCAGTGCAAGGGGACGATAAAAAGAGTGTTTGTGTTTTAATTCATACCCAAGTAGTGACTTATGTGGTATTCATCTCGAGTTCTCGACATAGTCAGGCCTGTAGGTAAGTTTTAGAGCGACCAATGCTCGTAAAATCTTGAATAAAGTATCACATAACAACATACTATCAAAAATGAGGAACATGTTTAATAACAGGCAGGTTTCTAACAGGGGTACCCTAAAGGGAGTACACACAGTACTAGAAAGATAAGGTAATGTACCGCCCCGGGTCGGACAGGCGCACTAGCTGCCTTAGTGTTGGAGGGTTCATCTAGTTGCATATGGGATGCCGGGAGCCTTCGCGGAGGGCTCGTTTTAAATGTAGGTTTTTCTTAGCGAATAAAGCATTATATACCATGAAAATAAAATTCTATGTATATTTTAACAAGATTTATTAGTATGTGCGCTGGTTTTTAAATCCAAGCATTTTTTGTTTTTGCAATAGGCTCGCCCCCTATTACATGGGACTTAAACATAATTGGCGATATGTGGGTGTACTATAGCTACACCTCTGCCTAATCCTTCGGGGAATACATGCGTGATGTTATGTGTGTTTTTGTTTTTAATTTTTAGTCACGGTTACAAATATTCACAAAAAAATTAAAAGGTTGGAAACTACGTATAGCGACAAGACCCCCTGAAAACACAATTTTACCTCGTTTTACAGTGTTTTATAACACGTTTTTAAGCCTAATGCCGTTGACTTTCTGCGATGGTTAACTTTAGTGCAAACGTAATGTCGTCAACCCTCCGGGAGGGTTCACTTCCAATATGTATGGCGGCCTGGCGTATGAGTTCTATGAAAAGTGGGCGGAGTCGAAAGTGTTAACGTTCTCAACATAACATAACATCACGCCTGTACTACCAGAAGGGTTAGGTTAGGTTAGGTTAGGTTTGCTTCGGGAACTACCTGTGTCGCATAAACAGGGAGCCGGACGCTCGGTGCCATCACTGCACTCACTGTCGGGAGGACACGGCGCAGCATACACTGGCAAAGTGTGCCGCATGGGAGGAGCCGCGCCGTGCTCTCGTATCTGAAGTCGGAGCCGATCTGGCGCTGCCGGCTGTCGCTCGTTCGATGGTCGGGAGTGCCGAGTCGTGGGATGCAGTGATCTCCTTCTGTGAAACTACGGTTTCACAGAAGGAGGCTGCGGAAAGGGAGAGGGAGATCGAGACCACTCTCCTGATCCGTAGTAGGCGGACTGGGCGTCGACGGAGGGCAGACAATGCCCTCTTCCAGCCCCCGTAAACGGATCCGGAGGGATGGCGGACTCGGGGACGTCCGCCACCCCCCATCCAGCAGGACCCGAGGTGGCGGCGCGTAGTGTTCCACGCGCGCCCCTATTTGACGTCGCGGGGGGAGTGTAACACCTCACTCCACCCGCGGGCATGAAGTGGTCCGCAAAAGCGGGCCGGCACCAGTCGGGGATCATGGAAGGCGCACTAGAACCCATGATCCCCGGTCCAAGTGTGGGAAGGGAACACCGGGGTGGTTTTTAGTCAGTAGGAGTCTGACAGACCCCTTCGCCCGCCCCAGGGCGAAGGACATCCATGAGGATTTTCCACCCCGGAACAAAAAAAAAAAAAGGTTAGGTTAGGTTAGAACAAAAAAAAAAAAAGGTGTACCCACAGTATCAATGTCTATGATTGATGTTGTGTTTGTCAGTTATGTGGTAGAGAGTCTGGACACGCTAAGTCTGCATAAGTAAAAAACAGTAGAATTTGAAAATCTATAGACGGCAACACCATCCTGTCCTACGAAAAAGGAATTTGATACTTTGTCTTTTTGTTTTTGATAGGTTATTTTGTTTATATTCTGATTTATATAGGCACTTTAGGACGATGCAGTGTGGATTTGATATAGTTTTGTCATCGTATGGAGGTAGTGCATAGATAGGTACGACATAGTCCATTACACATAATCTATTATGCAAAAATCAAAAGGTAAAATATCAAAATCATTAGATCTACTTACAACCCCGAAACTGACTGATGTAAAAGTATACCATATATAAAACTTTTTGGGGTTGCCCATTTATTCCATTGCAGACTTAGCGTGGCCAGACTCTAAGAACTTACACAGAAATGTTCTGAATCGTTTCTACGGCGTAGTAGGCCTACGTAATTGCTACGTGAACTACGCAACGCTACGACAACAATAACACCTTTCGTCGAAGTATTGATTTACACAAAACGTTCTTTGTTGAATATGAACTGGATAAATGTTTTAATTAAATCTGGTATCCGACTCGATATTAAAAAGAGTCAAAAATCATTATACAAGAACCAGCTTTTTGTAAGCTTGCGAACGTTTTCTTCCACTCGTTGCCCGGTCGAGTGCTACGTCGTTTGATAATTCCCTGGGAAGACATACCATTATGCAACAATAATTTTATTTTTGTACTCACTTTTAGTGTAGTAGAAGGTGGAATAAAGAAAATAGGCATTCGTTTTATTCCACATTCGAGAATGTACTAAAAGCCACTTGTATGACAAAATGCGAGTTCCTCTGAACACAAGCAATTTGTATGTATGAGCATTTTATACCTTCTGATTGATAGCTATCACGCCTCGAATGTATCCATGATTGATATATAATGTTTGAGAAATGGTGTCTGAGGTGTAATTTGATGTTTGGTCATATAATGAAGGTGTAGGAACTTACTGTGATATTGTAAGATAAGTAATTGTTCCTGTTATGCCAGAAATGTACAGTAAAGGCTCAGCAAACAGGCGCGACGCGACTCTAATAAAAGAAAACTTCATGGTAGAATAATTACCTGTGTTGCGTCGCGCGACAAGTCGCGCCAGTCTGCCTTGACGTGAATCGGGAGCTTACCCCACACTTTTTACACTATCATTAAGTTTGGCACAAAATGATAAACCTTAGGGTTCTCTCCCTGCAGTCAAATATCTCGTAATCAAGTATTTCAGTAATACAGCTGCATTACATAACAAAAGAGCCATCGGAGTACAAATCTCCACGCACATGCACCACACTGCGGGTGAACCGAAAGTCAATAAATAGAAGACTTTACTTAGGCTTCGTTTACGGAGACGCGGGGCGTCGCGGCCCGCACTAAATTCAAACATATTGCGTTGTATGAGAGCGTTTACGGAGACGCGGTTTTACACGCGATTGCTTGAAATGCAGGCGGAGCCCGCGGCGTTTATCGCGGTGGCGCACGCAGCGTTGCGGCCAGCTATTCCTACAATTCTCCGTTCAGGGTAAAATGTAGCGACACCCGCGGCAGGGCTCACGGCGTCGCACGCGCCAATACGCTTGGAGACGCAGGGCGCCTTACTGTAAATTGAAAAAGCATCCGACGCGCCGCGACACGCCACGCCGCACGCGACGCGCGACGCCCCCGTCTCCGTGAACGAAGCCTTATTGTTTAAAAAGTTCAGCGTACTGGATTTAGGTTTTTCGTTTATAATTCAACGTCTGTATTCTCTAGAGGGGAAGAGGAAGGCGAACAAGTGAGCATGTGAACGTGCTATACCTATCTACCATCGTACTCCAGATAAGGAAACGTGTTTCTTTTTTCAATGCGTAATGTTTTTCCTCCATCGCATGTAAGCTTATTTATCATTACGCTTTATGATTTCTAAACGAGTTACGGTTTACCGACGTTATGGTGAATTTTATATTCATAGCTCGTTCTAAGAAAAAATGCAGAAACGAATTTAATTTTAACAGGATTTGTATCTTAGGATTCACTTGCTCGAAGGAAATGAAGTAACACCAATTTCTTTTGACGTTTCGATTTGTTTTAGTTTCTTGACAATTCCGTTGTTGCAAGAGTCGCACGGCTTTTTTATCTCTAACAAATATGTCACTATCAGGCGGAAAATTGTGAGGCCCACCGTCATAGTTCTATATTCGACCATAAAGATCGTAAACAGTTTTACAAAGTAAAGCTTGGGTTTCTTACGACATGTGACAATGGCGGTCGCCAAATAACGGCCACAGTGATGGCTGTTATGAAAATAATGACAGCGAGGTTTTACTGAAACCTATACAAAAGTTTTTGTCAAAATTTCCCATTTCCTCTTCTATCTTTTATTCTCAAAAAAAAAAATAAGGACATTTTCCTCTGACTATTTTCCTGTAGCTATAACGGTTTGGGTACTTCCGTTATCACCCAGTCTCAAAAATCCATGCTGTATATCTTTGCAATCCTTATTTTTTTCTCAATAATGTCAATCTGTCTGACATAACTCAACAAACAAACCATAAAGCCAAACAAAGAATAAATGTAATGCAAATATTAAAACAAAAACTTAAAAGAGGCATGATTTTACATTACATAAAATCACGCCTGTATTCCCCGAAGGGTTAGGCAGAGGTGTACCTATAGTACACCCACATTTCGCCAGTTACGTTTAAGTCCCATGTAATAGGGGGCGAGCCTATTGCCATCAACCGGGCACAAATCCAGACTCCGGGCTGCTACTGAGAAATTCCAGATGGAAAAACCCAACAACACCTTGCCCGATCCGGGAATCGAATCCAGGACCTCATACTCAGCAGTAGCGCTTTGCGACCACTAGACAAACGAGGCATAATTTTATAAAGAAAATAAAAGCAAAACTTACACAATAACTTAATAAAAATGTTAAAGTCAATTTAATGAGGGCAGACGTCGAGATGGCAAATAATAAAGACATTATTCTATTGACTTAAATATTACTTTATTTTTTAATTAAACACCTCCCGACGGATTTGTAAAATGCAAACCAAATTTTAGAACGATTAGGTGACTGATAATTTGAACATGAAGTCTCAAATTGTTGATTTGATTCAATTTCCAAAGATAGGCAGAAATATTTTGCTTCACATCTTATTGTACCTAAACTACAGTTTAATTTATAACACAATTTTACAGCGGTATGATCAAACTGAAACTGAAATACTGAAACTGAAATAAAACAACGTGTTTACTTCCGCAGTTTGCTTGTTGAACGAAGTAATAAGGTCGTGCAAATATAAAAGTAAAAGCTTTTCTTGGATTTTATGCAAAAGCTGGCAGACAATTTCTTTCTCGTACCTATTAAGTAATTAAATCTTGAAATTGAAGCTTCATGGTACTGGCGGGCTCAATGGGCCCGTCTATCTGAAACAGGTTTTTTTTATCGCAGTATTCATACTATAAGATACATAGACTATGATAAATAATGATGATGATAGATAAATTATATTTATTTTTATAAATTGATTCAAAAAACAATTTTAAACGTCAAAATTAACATATCGTCGTTTAAGTTCTAACACCGCGGAATTCAATTTAAAACCAGATGAGTTCGGTGTTTCCTAACTGATTACTGAGTGAAGGATGACCGAAACAAACTCAGAGGTCACAGTCACTTGGTACCTAGTTACTGTTCGAGAGCACACTGATAACACGTTGAGATTCTATATAAAACCTCAACTGCTTACAAATGTTAATGACTCTGCCTATTGCCTGGAAATAAGTAGCGTATCTTAGAGCGAATAGAAAGATTATATATTTTACTACTTCACCCAACTCGTGTTTTTGCTACATTTGTGTTGAAATTCTGCGTCAATACTTTACCGAGTCCAAATTTGTTGAAAAACCTGTAACTTGTGATAAGTAATGAGACAGTAATCGTTCGAATCCTACGCATTTTGTGCGCGAGTAGGCATAATCTTAGCTCTTTACGACGAGGGTCGGGCTCAATATTCTTTTATGAAATCAATCATGCCAAAAGTAGATATATTATTTAATAATATATATTCACAATTTAATGACTTCAACTTTGCAACATTCATAAGAATTAAAACTGTAGCTATCCACTGATAGGTTTAACAATTTTAAATGTAGACATTGATAATGACGACGGCGTTGGTCTAAGTTTTCATTTGAACGAAACATAAAATAATTCAGGAAAATATATTTCCGCAACTCAAGCAAATACTTTTCAGTTTCCAGCTAGTTTTAATAGCAAAGTTTTCTTGAAAGATGACATTTACATTTAGATGACCGAGATGAGTACTGGTGCAAACTGGGAAGGAAAAAGTGCTATTTAAAAGTTCATTATCATTTCAGCCGAAAGACTTCCACTGCTGGTAATAGGCCTCCCCAAGTTTCGCCACTTCGACTGGTTCTGTGCTTCTCGCATCCAGCGGATTCCTGCCGTCTTCATCAGGTTATCGGTTCATCCTGTAGGTGGCCTTCCAACGCTACGTATTCCGTCACGCGATCGCCATTCCAGAAAGTTTCAGCCATATCGCCATCTGAAAAAAAAGTGTTGCCATTTAACTGGGTAGGTATTCTAACGTAAATTAGTCGACGTATGAATGAAGGCTCTTACAAACAGGAGCGACACCCGACGCGACACAAAGACACCGCTCGTTGCGCGACGCGACGTACCTTCTTGTCATGTCGCGTGTCGCGCCTGTTCGTAGGAGCCTTTAAACGGTTGCCTATAAAAGCACACAATTTACATATATTTTAAATTCGTTTATATTCGAAGGAAAAGAGTTCAATATTCAAAATTTTGTTATCTCTTATCATCTAGTCTAATAAGCTTGTGATTAATAGAGACGACGAATGCTGATCCGTAGATATAATATATCTACATAAGCGGATAAATCCCTGGTTCCATAATTATGTAAATAAATGAAATAACTTGTTTACTATTTTTCTTTTACGATTTTTACGGGTATGTAATATTTTAGTCTCTATGCTTCCGGGAAATATGAAAATTCTAAATTTCATGGGTTTTGAAATTCAAATTTTATAAATTAGAATTTTATGATACGAATAAAAATGTGGAGTCCAGACTAAAGGCGGGTTACGATTAATATCGTATTTGCTGCATACACTTTATATGTATGCTTGACCGTGTGTTATTTATGTTCTATACCGGTATTTTAATACAGATATCCTGTTACGTCAAATCTCGTGTAATCAGGTTTAGGCGAATATAAATAGGTTTTATTCAGTTTAACATTGTTACCTGGATTCTTCCTTATAATTTTTCTAGAATTTTTTTTTAGAAAGCTTTTTGTTATGCTGATTAATCAAATCAATCAACTCAGCCTATCGCAATCTACTGCTGGACATAGTAGTCTTTCAGGCGGAAATCATCATGGCATCGAGTAAGTCCTAGCTACCTTTTAAGGTCGTCGGTCCATCTAGCTGGGGGGCGATGCTGATTAAGCTCAGCGTAAAATACGAATAGCTCAATCTGCCTAGCCTTTTCCCAACTATATTGGGGTCGGCTTCCAGTCTAACCATATGCAGCTGAATACAAGTATTTCACATGGGGCAACTGCCTATCTGACCTCCACAACCCAGTAACTGGGTAATACGATACCCCTTGGTAGGACTGGTTGTCAGACTTTCGGGTTTCTGACGACCCGTAACGACTGTCAAAGATTCACGAATGATAGCCGGGACTAATGGCTTAACGTGCTTTCCTAGGCACGGAGGAGTCTCGGTATGTAAATATAGTCCACCCATCCTCGGACCTATCCCGGCAAGCGTAGCTTAACCTGATGGATCGACCCGTGTGGCTGTTATTATTTAGTACGAGTAGCTGCGCGTGTATAATATTGGCGCCGCTCCTTAGTGCGACAAGCATAATATTTGCAAAGTCAGCCAATTAGCATTGCACTAGAGATTTAGGCAAATACTTGTAATAAGCTAATTATACAGGTGTTGAAATGACGTTAGTAAAACTTAGTCGGTGCATTTCGTCACAGTGTCTCGCTTCAAACATTCTGAAGTTTGTTAAGCTGTGTGCAAATAGTATGAGGAGGCTGTCGGCCGGCGGTATCAGCTTAGCTGTTAGAAGGAAAAGTTTTCTCTTTACGACTTGTATTGCAAACTGTTAAGAAAACTGCTCGCGCTACTCAAAGCCGTTACGAACACATGTTCAGTGTTGTGTGGAAAGTAAAATAGAAAGTCGGAAGCGTCTTTTAAATTGACTGACCCATGAACAATTGAAAAAGTGCCTAATGTTTCGTCAAATACTAAGAAACAACATATAACAAGACGTCATTGTGGTAGATATTATCTTTGAATAGAGTTCCATCAGCCAATATTGCTGCTTGATTCATTGAAATGTATGCTCTAAGTGTGCAAATTAAAGCTCATTTTACGATGGGAGTGCTAGTGAAGTCTGTTGGGACAGCTGAACAATCGATTGCTCTGATGACATCTATTGAAAGGGTAGGCTTTACACTGCCGCACTATTGATGAATGTTGTGGAACATCCGTCTATAAAGCTAAGGATAGTATTTATTTATACAGAATCTATGTCTTCGATTATATCCTTGATGTTGTAGACTGCTGTTTAGGAAAGTAAAGTGTCTCCTCTCCTCCTATTTCCTCAATGAAACTTACGTAAGTTTTGTAATTTCAGGTACCTGGTTTGATTCGATGAGATTGAACTGGCAGTTCTGTGGGATTTACAACATTTATTGCCGAATTTTGGTGATCAAATTTGATGAAAACCAATGAATGGCTTCTGATTTCAATAGTTTAACGATTGGATAACCCCCATTAAAATTAACAAGACCTCTCCCTCGAAGCAAAATGGAGGATGACCGAGTTCTTGGTTAAACTGGTCAGTATTTAATGGTTTAGTATATACCAAACCAAAGTGAATGCTATAAATTCAAGCGTTGCAATAGAATCGGTTATGACCAAGTGAACTCTCCGATAAATCTTGCCTCTGTAACGTGGACGTCTTAGCACAGAAACCTCGCTGTTAGAAAGAAAGAAAGGAAGAAAGAAAGAAAGAAAAAGTATTTATTGAGACTCGCATAGGAAATCACAAATTAAACTAGAACACACTCATTAAAACATTAATAAAAATTAAAAAAACAAAAAAAACATCCGTTAAACCTCTTTTATTAGCATCGTCGTATACTTTAATTTACCAAAAGGCAATTTATCACGAAAAAGTTTCTAAGTGAAAATAAACAAAACGTACTGGACCAATTATTGGAAAAAATATAAGATTGCCGCTTTCTTGACAAAGAAAGAAAAAGTAACATTTTATGGCATCTTATATTTTTATTACCCAAAGTAGCCAGTTTCTGCAGAATATATTATGGTACGGAAACCAAAGAGGTTACGAGCCAATTTTGAAACTTGAATATTTTAATATTTGTGCAGCGATGAGAATATCTGAGACATTCCGGAATAATTGAAAGTTATGTTTTATTGTTTGAACTGTTTTAATAGATTTCTAATGTCGATTGTTTCATTCATATTAACGATTATGTTATAACTTTAGCAATTTCTTATTTATAGCTTGGGGGTGACATAGTTTTGATAAAACCGATGAAACTTGAGCGTCGTTGAGCTCCGCTTCATTTTGTATGAGTACCTGAGTGTTATTTATTTCCACAAGAGAAAAGAATGTGGTAAATCTATGTAGGTAGTACCTACTACATCTAGTGCTCATACTACTACTACTACTGTTCGTATACATGTTCAGTGCCGGGAGCCCTCCTGGAGGGTTCACTTTAGCGCAAACGTGATGCCGGCATGGCATATGAGCTCTATGAAAAGTGGATGGACGCGAAAGTACTAAAATGGTAGGGTTGTTATTTTCATAATAAACTTTTACCTTATTAGATTATTGTAGTTCATTAATGTTATGTTTCCTCACGTTTACCGCAGACTTCCATTAAGCTTGATTATAAAGTGTAAAACTAAATCACTTGTGTCTCATGAACGCTCGACTGCTCTCTTAACCGTAACATTTAGGATGGTTTATGTTAATTGCCTGTTCCGGGCAGCGCGGCCTTCCGGGAACATGCCCATAACGACGGAGGGATATCGTCACTGAGCCTTTGCTGCGAAAATGAAGGTATGTGAGAATGTTAAACCTACCGCATTTAATTACGCTAGGAAAAATTTAAAAGGACTTTCTTTTTTCAATGCGAAAACAATTAAATGGAAATTGTTTGTCCTGTAAAAGATTATAAAACCGTTTTTATTTTAAAAAAAAGTGTTTTATTTTTACCAATTGTCAGTATCGTTTCAAATTCGCTCAAAATGTCGTTCAGTGTATTTGAAATTCAGCACACAGATGTTGCCATTATTTTATAGTTTTTTAAGCAAATGTGTTCGACTATACAATTTATTTTAATTTTTTATCCATAACGCAATTCTGCTGTTGGGTGGAAATGTCCCAGGAGAGTGCTACGCTACAAAAGGCTTCTGACGGGATATCCGAAGATGATCGATAAAGAAAAGAGAAGGATTTTTCAAAAACGTGGTAGTTTATTGCAATGCAGACGACAATGAAATCGAAACGAAATCCTATGGAGAATTTTTTTTAAGCGAACTTAAACGATATACCTAAGTAGTGACAGATATAAATGAGTACCAACTACTTATACTCCAGACTTGCATGAGGAACAGGGTGTAAAGTTCACTCATCCTCTATAGAAAAGGGTGGGTCCTCCGACCAGACGGGCGTTGTGTCTGGTGGGCAACCGCCCAACGGTTGAAGTCGGATGTCTTATATATGACGGAGAGGGGTATGTGTCTCTGTCGTTATTAACAGCCGTATTTTAACTACTGTGGATGAACCATATGGAGTGTTGTTTATTGCGCAATAGAAAAACCGTTTGCAGTTCAGATCACATTACAATTTACTATCAAATTAATGACACTAGCAATTCACACACTATAGGTACACGACACGACTATTCGGAAAGTGCGACAGTTTTTAAACGTCTTCACTACTTGACCGCCATCGACGAACTCTGCTTAGCTCCGGTCCGAGCGATAATGTTGTAGACTCTGACGAACGCCGCTAAGCGGCGCTGGCGTTCTGATTAGTCAACTCAGTAACGTATTTCCGTCATATATGTCGTTCGCGGGGTAAACTCTAATTGTCCGATGCGGGATTTTTGTGACGTCAGGATTTTGTGTGACGTCAGGTCTTTGATGCGTAGTTCGCATGTGGCGATGTAGATGCCACCACATCAGTCCCCTCCAGAGACCGGAGGTCGATAGTGGGCTGAGTCTTGTATCTTGCGATGCTTCACAGTGCCAGTTGAGGTTCCAGTGAGTCCCAAAAAAAAAGTAAGTTGGAACCGTGTGCCGCATAGTTCGCGGTGAGTTGGAACTATCTGTGGTGATTGCGGCAATTATGGTGATTGCGTTTATTGCGGTGGTTGTGGGGATTGCGGTCGTTCCCCAGTGAGTCGGGCCGATGAGGCTGAAGGTGATGACCAGGAATGCGCATTCGCTGCATGCTGGTGGTCAGGTTACCCGTTGAAGCCGTGGGTTCTGTCTGGTTGTGTGACTCGCCCCACGAAAGCTTGCGAAAGTGATGATGTTGACGTCACGCTGAAGTAGTTGCACGAAGGCTGCGTTGACGTTCATACTCAAGGTGATCATTTTAGAGGCATTAGGAACAGGGTGTAAAGTTTACTCATCCCCTATAGAAAAGGGAGGATCCTCCGACCAGACGGGTGTTGTGTTTGGCAGGCAACTGCCCAACGGTTGAAGTCGGATGGATAGTCTTATATATTTCGTTCGCGCGGTAAACTCTAATTGCGCGATGCTGGATTTGTATGACGTCAGGATTTTGTGTGACGTCAGGTCGTTGATGCGTAGTTCGCATGTGGCGATGTAGTTGCCGCCATACTCCCTCATAATTTATAGTCTGTAGTTACCCATAAATCTGTCCTTCTTTGACAACCCCACACGACATTTCGTCTAATTTGCGAGCGGTTTGCCGCGTTTAGTTAATTCGTGTTAAAGTTAACAGATCCATTTGATTTGACTTTGATTTGACATTTGATTTAATTTGGAAGAAAAGAAAGAAAGAAAGAAAAATATATTTATTTGTCACAGAAACACGTGCATACAAAGACAAGAGTTAAGTAGGTAAGCAGAAAACAAAATAGGTATAACTTATTACATAATATGCAAACATGAGTGTAAAACAGAAATAGTCGACAGCTGCACGTCATAACTGTGACAAGAAGGCTCCTACTTAGCATGATGCTGTGCTATGCCCCACAGCACAGCGCTGCTTGCCAGCTTTGATATCGAAAACGTTGACAAGATTTATTTATTGATAATATTAAGCTGATAGCGTGTTGTGATTCGGGAAATTATATGAGATGAGATTTTAATTAAATAAATCAAGTCATCAAATTCCCAAATTACACTCAAAGTACCTATTTCCTCATTATCTCCACAAGAAAATGTTTCTACAAATTGTTTTGTATCCTGGAATAAATAAATTTATATTACAATGTACAGGAAAATTGGTCTTTAATGCACGGAAATGAATTAGTAATTTTCTCTTTTCTTTTCCTGGTTATCGTGATTCTGGCGAATTGTTATTTTAAAAGCGGAACAACAAACGGAGCTTTTACAACAAGAACACAAAGGTTTTTTTAAAATAAAAATGTTTTACAAAATCCTTTGTAATGAAAATGAAAGTAACAGAAACAAAAAAAAAATGTTAGCTGTCTGCTGAAATTATTGTAGCCACACACGTAACGATATGCTTGCGCAAATTTAGGCTTGCGCAAAACTTGACCCCGGTATTGACCACACACGGCTCAAGTTTGCTTGTAACGATATTATTTCTGTTCAGTGACCTTCCAGGTGTGTTGTGAGTACTTTCATTGTTGATACAAAAAATCTACTGAAACTTTAATGCATTCCCCACACACACTCAAGCAATTTTGTTCAAGCTTGGAATCGAAAATTGAAAATCACACACAAGCCAAGAAATTTGCGCTAATTTCTTCGAACATACGTAACGATTTGCTTGCGCAAGCCAATCGTTACGTGTGTGGCTACTATTATATTAAAGATAATTATTTTCTACTTCTCAGACATTTTTGGTTGTCCAACCCATGTTTAGTTGAAATTTATTTCAAAATAAAGGTGAGAAGAAAAGCAGGTACCATCGAAGAAACGCATATCTATATACCATAAGGATTATTTCTGCTTGCAGCGCTCGCCCGATATAGTAACGCTTACCTACGAAAAAAAGGGTTATGTGCACGGGATTTTGTTTTCAAACTGCTTAAATATGCGTTTCTTCGATAGTACACACGGCTACACATCAAGCTATATATTTCCAGTTTATCCTGATCTCACATTGTATGAGATTTCCGTACAATGCGAGGTCAGCTTATACTGGAACTGAATAGCTTGACGTGTAGCCGTGTGTACATAAAAGTGAGAACTGACGATATAACAAATACCGAGGTGCTGTTTGAACTAGGATAACTGCTCTTATCGTAAATTAGTTTCCTATAAATGACTTTCAGTGAAGTTAGCTTACCTAGCAACTACTGTGTTCAAACTAATAATTGCTCACATACAAGTTCGTCGTACCTACACACTTGCCGTCGATAAACTGACTATACTACCAATATTGACTTTAATTAACAGTTTACAAGGAACCCACTGTTTATTAGTTTCACATACAGAGTTTGTTGACTTAGTACGTTAAAGTGGCTTTGTTTAAGGTCACTACTAACAACTTTTCTGTTTTAACAGCTTGGAATAGCGCACTGTTAGATATAACTTTGAATATGTTGTGGAAAGTGTCGTAGGTTATACATTTGTAACTCTCGTGTATTTATAACTTAGTATAAGATTTTAATGTACAGCTGTTTATTTTCCCGAACAAATAAAATGTAAATAAATAAAATAAAATAAATGGATCATTGTCATAATGGCATAAACACCAATAATAACGATAGTTTTCTTAAAGAACTATCGTCTGAGATACGCGTCATAAGTTATGGTTACGTGACTATACCTACTAAAGTGGATGTCATACTAAAACCAGAATACAAATATTATCATTGACCTCAAAAAGCCTCAAAGCATTTCCAGCATAATTATTGTTAAATAACTAAAAAATAATCCCTTCAATTTCTCATTTTCCATGCAATTTTACAATATTTGTTAGCATGTAAACAAAATTAATCAATGTTTATATTAATCAATTTTTCAATTTTAATAGCATAATTTTGGAACGAAGTTCTTTAACGCGGCTTGTAAACTTTCAGAAATCGTCACGCTAAAAGTGTTAATACTTGCGACTGTGTTCTTCTAATTCAACGAGGAAGAAAGAGAGAGAAAGATAGAACGCCCACAGAAAAAACAAAGAAATGAGTAAAGTGATTACAGTGTCGTGGGATAAAATTGTACACATCGGCCCAAGTACACTGCATGCCGAGAGAGAGAGAGAGAAAAAGTGTGAATTTGGTCAAAATGTAAATCCAAGATGGCGGCTTTGAAAATTTTCATATTTTTCATCACCGGTTTCGTTTTCATGGTTTTCAAGCCTAATAAGTAGTGAGGTTAAAATGTAAATGGCAGCTGCGAAAATTTTCAAAATTTTCGTTATGGGTGTCGTTTTCATAGTTTTCGAGGATGGTCAAGCCGATAGTGAGGTCAAAATGTGAATCCAAGATGGCATCTGCAAATAAATTGTTTAAGTTTTAATAATACGTGAGAAATAACTTCGTTTCTGACCGGGGTCCCCCGACCGCACAAGTTTCATTTTATTTATAACTTTTAATTATTGTTGATTCATTTGATTTTTATGTAAAATAAAAAAAAATGTTACTTTCCCTAATATCCACAGATTAGATAATTAAAGAAGACTGATAATTAAAGCTTATTAATCTGTAAGGCGACAGATTTATAAGCTTTAATTATCAGTCTTCACCTGCACTATATTACCTATAAGTCAGCTGCTGCTGCAGTTATTAGGATTTAATTGGTTGTTCAGCAAGCGACTAATTTAACTTGGTCGTTGTTAATGAGTTTGTAGCTAAGAAAATTCGAAGACTTTAACTTTTCTCTATTCTTTTCACTATTAGGTACTTAAAAAATAGGTTCTTGTCTTTTTGTACCAAGCGAGAATAAAGTCGAGTGTAACATTTGCTTGTCTCTAAACTAAACTAATATTATAAAAAGAAAAGATTCGATTTTTTGTATTTTTGTATGTTACGCTTTCACGGCTAAACATCTGAATCGATTTTGATTAAATTTGGTATGGGGATACTTTGAACCTTCGGAAAGGAATAAGGCTAGTTTTTATTATTCGCGGGTGGAAGCTAGTCTTAACTAATATTATAAAGAGAAAAGATTCGATTTTTTGTATGTTTGTGTGTTTGTTAAGCTTTCACGCTAAAACGGCTGAACGGATTTAGATGAAGTTTGGCGCATGTGTAGACCATAGCCTACATTAGGTCATAGGACACTTTTTATCCCGATATTCCCACTGGATCGAGACTTATGAGGTTGAAACCGCGGGGACAGCTAGTACCTAATAAAGGGAGACAAAAGTATAAAATAAATAAGCAGTTTAACAGCAGTATTTTTTCCCGAAAGTCCACGTTCCATCAAAATTAATATGATCGAAATATTCCTTTTAGAGTATGAACTAAAAAGACTGATAAACCAGGAAGTCTCTACCGAGACACAATGCTTTAAAAAAATATAAAATTAAAATATCTCCATAACATACCTAAATCTTATGATGCGTCTGGTGAAAGGCACTTTCTACAAAAAAGAACAATAAAAGAGTAGGTAAGTACCTAGTATTTCTAGAAACTTGGCCATTAAAGCTTCTAACTTAGTGTCTACTTAGTCAAGTTGTAATGGAACGCATCCAGAAATCTCTACTGCCACAAGTTATTTAATTACTCGCATTTACCTTTATCCACGATTGTTTTAAATGAGAACCATTTACCATTTTGTCCATTTCAACGTCGCTCTCAATAAATTCTATCCCTTACTGGTTGCATTGTTCATAACTGCAACTTTTCACTGGAACCGGGATGGACGCTGCGCATTCAATTCGACGAGAATGATTAAAAGTGCGCGCGTGTCAAAGGCCTCAACTGTTGCCCGTGACATATGTGATTCACGGTTTTATGCATTTTGGGGTTATTAGAGGTTCAATTGAAAATTGAAACGCTCGAAATGTGAGGGTTATTATTGAAGTGAAAACTTCTTTAGGCGCGTTGGGCATTTTTGAGATGGGAAAAAACAATTGAACTCGCGACACCGTTACCGACACGTCATTTTTGTATACGCGACTGTGTTGTTTATTTATATTACGTTACGGTACAATGTGGAATACAAGTATTTTCTTGTTCAAGTTTTCACTTTTTTATTTTTCTCTACTTTTCTTTTCACATGTCTTCTTCCTTTGCTTTAAAACCTTTTAATAAACTTGAGTTTACACGATCATTTGTTTCTAGTCTCTTTCATCGCTAGATTAGCGAGAGTATTAATTGTAACTCTATGTTCACACGCTTGCTCCGGCGCCCCGAGGGAACCGACTGAGTGGAAAGGTTGGCGAAGCGTCACATACTAGATAATGACTGAATAAATGCTTTCGTAATTTCTATAGGAAATTCCTGTTTGTACACATTCATTTCATTTCGTTCAGTTCAGACATACATAAACGTTGGAGGCTATTTCTATATTTTAATAAAAAATCACTACCACCTTGGTCTAGTGGTCGCAAGCACTAATACTGAGCATGAGGTCTTGGGTTCGATTCCCGGGTCGGGCAGTGATATTGGATTTTGCCATCTAGCAGCCCGGAGTCTGGATTTATGCCAGGTTGCTGGCGATTGGCTCACCCCCTATTACATGGGACTTAAAATTACTTGGGAAATGTGGGTGTATTGAAGAAATAGTACTATCGAAGAAACGCGTATCTGTACACTATGGGGACTATTTTTGCTTGCAGCGCTCGGCCGCTATCTGTAAATGAGTACCTAAATTTTAAAGATTTACACTGACATTTTACTTTTATAATTTGACAAATGATTGACATTTTTATTCTTATTAAAATAACTATGATGTATGTTACAATTTTATTAGCTTTTTATTTAATTTATGTATATTTGCATGCTAATTTTAGCGAATTCTTTTAGAACTTGTTAAAAAACCCGACCATCTGTATGTACAACAATTCTTGCAAATTTCATTTCATTTCATATAGTAACGCTTACCCACGAAAAAAAAGGTCATGTGCACGGGATGTTTTCAAAGTGTTTAGATATGCGTTACCTCGATGGTACTTACACTTCTGCCTAACCCTTCGGGGAACACAGGCGTGATGAGTTTTATATAAATTCAGCCACGTAATATGTTGTGATATTTGACAGCTTAAGGTAATGGGGCGATTGTTTTATACGATACAAAAAAAGTCATAATTATAAAAAAATATACATTTTAGTCATTTTCTTCATGTATCAAAATTCAATGCATTCTTGTTTAACGTTTAAGGGACTATCACACTGGATGCGTTTTGCGTCCTACGGCCCGGTTAACTCGAACATAATGTAACATAAATGTTCGAGTTGACCGGACCGTAGGACGCAAAACGCATCCAGTGTGACAAGTCCTTAAATGGTAGAAGAATAATAGGTGAAAAAATTAATGAGAACTATAGATGGAAAATAGGTAACAGGTACATAATACGGGCTGGTGTCCGCAACTCCACGTCAAAGCGCATATTTTCTTACGGTAGATAGGAAGTAATGGATGACTCAATATTGCGGAGTACGATTATCACCCAGCATGATGTATCTGACTCTGCATTAAGACTGTCAGGTGAATAAGCTCGCGAAGAAGTCCGAAAGGGATACCGTGGCCCCCGGTAACATGTTAACTGAAGGAACACAAGAAGGAAGGTGAATAAGCACAGGTTTTTCATTATCGCTTTTGATATAAATAAAATGATAAACGGGGCAACCGAAATGCATTTTTACCCGACTACGGCGAAGCAAAAAGGAGGGTTATGATTTTGACTGGTATATATAAATGTTCATCTGTTACCCCAAAACTTCTAAGCTTATCATAATTTGACAAATGAGGTATCGTTGGAAGCGTCTTGATCGTCCGCTGGTTATAAGCTCAGTAATGTCACATTAAATGAATATGGCGCCCTCTAGAGCACATAATGTCATGAACTATAAAAAATTTGAGCCAAGTTATATAAAATATATATGAGAATATGTTTTTGTAACCGCCGTTCTAAGTTGGTCGATAATTACTCGTTAACTTGTAAAGCCTACTTAGCTGTGATAGTTTTCTTTTTGATTTCATTATATTTACATATACTACTGCCATGAATTTTTTGACATATATCCAAACCAACTATTTAGCTGGCAGGGGGACATATGAACGATAAGACCCCTCTTTGAGGAGTGGCTAGAGAGGCGCCACGGCGTCCTCACCTTCCGCCTGACGCAGGTCCTCACCGGACACGGCTGTTTCGGGAGGTTCCTGCACAGGATAAGGCGGGAGGCCACGCCCGGGTGTCACCATTGTGTGGATCGCCCGGAGGACACGGTGGAGCATACGGTGGAGGTCTGCCCAGCTTGGGCGGAGCTTCGCCGTGTCCTCGTGGAGGCGATCGGCGGCGGTGATCTCTCGCGTTCGGCCCTGGTTCAGGCCATGGTACGGAGCGAGAGGAAATGGGAGGCCGTCACCTCCTTCTGCGAAGCAGTAATGCTCGCGAAGGAGAAGGTGGAACGCGTGAGGGAGAGGCAAATTTCGCGCCCTCGCGCCCCTAACCGCCGCAGGAGGAGACGCCCAGGGCGTCGGGAATCGCGAGGCGATTTCCGGCCACCGTAGGCGCGGGCTTGCGGGCGGTGAGCAATGGGTGGCTCACCGTCCGATAAGGACCAGGCCCGGGTCGACGGCGCGTTGTGTTCCACGCGCGCCTCAAAGAGATGTCAGCAGAATTGAAGGGGTCCACTAGGGCCGATGCCTGCCGGGGTTGCGAAGAAAACCGAAAGGGAGATCGTGGCCCCCGGCGACAGGGCAACCGAAGGAACACGGGTGGGTTTTAGTCAGTAAGAGTCTGACACGCCCTCCCGCTCCGCCCAGAGCGGGAGAAGTTATTTGATGATTTCCCACCCTCAAAAAAAAAAAAAGGCGGGTCGCGTTCAAGTCAACTTTGGGAACCACTGTTCTAAAGTATTCTTTAAGTAATCAAATATGTAATTTGTACAGAATATGAATTTAATTTACTTTATTTCGGTACTTGACTTTGTAATTGGTATTCTTTCAAATCGACAATGTAGCTTAGCTGTTTTCAGGCATTGTGCTATGAAATCCTATCACATAAAATGTCATGCTTACTTGCGTATGAAAGTTACAAAGAAAATAATGAATGTACACGGTACGTAATAAGTAATTTATGTTTTTGCAATTATGATAACTTCTATATTAAGAAGGTACCAGGCATCATTTGAAAACCTATAAACCAAAATATATTCTGAAATAGTAAGCTTTGAAAATAACATAATATAACATCACGCCTGTAATCCCCGAAGGGTTAGGTAGAGGTGTACCTACGGTACACCCACATTTCGCCAGTTATGTTTAAGTCCCATATAATAGGGGGCGAGCCTATTGCCATCACCCGGGCACGAATCCAGACTCCGGGCTGTTACTGATAAATTTCAGATGGAAAAACCCAATAAAACTTTGCCCGACCTGGGAATCAAATCCAGGACTCAGCAGTAGCGCTTGCGACCACTAGACCAACGAGGCAGTCTTTTAAAATTATAAAGAATCCAGACTAAATAATTAAAATACATTTCGGCAGCTCCCTGTTAACGCTAAATAGGTGGCGCAGGTGAACCGGGATATCAGCAGGTGATTAGCCGATTATTATGTACGACGATCGGCGAACGGACCGGATTAACCTAAAAATACACGTGGATACTGAGCCCTAAAGTAAATATCTTGGTTTGAATACCAAATTGTTTATGAGAAAACAATTTTGTTTTAATGCCAAGATTATTTGAATACTTCAAAAGTTTTCGTCAGCAGTTTTCGGCTAACTTAATTAAAACCAACAAATTCCATCAGCATTTCAAAACATCTTCAGTTTCTGTTTTCATCCTCCATTGACTTGAAAAAATCCAACCATTCGTATTGAAATGCTCTTGAATACTAAATTCTGTCGTAGGAACTTTTTAATCAACAGTTCTGTATCGAACTCCCAAGATATTTCATTACACAATGCTAAGTCGAGGTATTCAGATTTTTTTGTTTTACAGTTACAGAAGAACGGTTGCGGAGTATATTAATAGGGAATTATTTAAGAGGTAAAGGGGAGAGGGGAGCGGTAAAACTTTAACTATTTTTATACGTGTACTGCTCGATGTTGTCTGTCTCATTACAAGTTGAATTAGCGTGGTGGATGGTGAACTGGTGGGGAAATCAAATGTTTGAGAAGGACAAGACTTAGAATTGTGTTTCGTTCGGCAAACAATACATTGCGATTAATGTTATACTTTTAAACTCAGACCAAATAAAAAACCAAGACATAGCGCTGCGAACAATACAGTGAAGCATGTCAAAACTACACCTCCGCCTTGTGCATAGACGCTTACAATTACAACCATTTACAATCAAACTACGCCTCACTAAGTGCACACCTGTTTACGAAACCGGCGTCACGCCACTGTTGACAGCGTTATCTTTTAGTTTTTTATTTGCTTTGAGGTTTTATACTGATTTGACATTTTTAATAACTAAAGAATATTGTAATAAGCTTGTCACACTCCCATTATTACTTGTCATTTATATCACGTAATATAAAAAAGCATAACTGGAAATATCACATTGTCATAATGATGTGGTAACCGAGTACAGTTCATATTCATCTGTATTTCCGCTCACACACGCTGCACTACTGCACTGCAGCCTCACTTCCGATATTCTGCCGGCCGCCATTGTGCGCGCCACATTATAAGTACAGCGCATATTGTTCGACGTCCTTTCACGATTTTCGTTACGTGAAAATTTAGCGGCCAGCACTAGTGTACTGTTCCGTGTACAGGAACATTTTTGTATGAAATACTTCTGATGAAATAACAACTTTAATAATAACTGTAGAATATTATTTAAAAATTCTTTCAGTTTAAGGTTGTGAAATGATACAATACGTAGTGACTCGTGTAGCGTTGCCATCTCGAAAAATCAGAAAACTGGACTTACCCGCTATAAAAGCCGGACTTTTGGGTTCCAAGGCCATACAGACGCCAAAAAAAAAAGAAGATTTTTGACTACAAGTTCAAATACTACAAGTTCACTATTTTTCATAAGAAAGTTTTAATCGGTATTATGATTTTCATTTGAATATTTTTTTTTGGTAGAAACGTGCTTTAAAAGCTCAACCTCCTTAATAATTTTATCACAAAACATTTTTCAAGTTACATGTCTTAAATTAAATTGCTCAAGTTACGTTTTTGCAATAGTTTCCGATTTTAACCTGTTTCTTTGTTTCGTCCATTGCTGGCCTATTAAAGAGAATAAAAAGCCTAACAAAAGCCGGATGGGCCGGACGTAGTCAAATTGGCCCGGACAAGAGGTCAAAAAGCCCAACAATGTCCAGCTTTATCCGGACGGATGGCAACTCTACTCGTGAGGTATTATTGCACATCACTGATCGCCAGGGATTGCTAAGTAATGCTGAGTATTTGCTCCGGAGGAACGTCGTCGTCGTCGGTGAGAAAATGTTTCACAAATTCGAGGAACCAACTCGTGTAAATAACGTTACATCATTCCTGTAATCCTCGAATGGTTAGGCAGAGTGATACCATAGTACAGGCCTTATTTTCGCTAGTTAAGGGTCCCCGAAACGATCAATTGCAATGATCATATTTAACGTGATTGATACACATTGATGCGCAAATTGTCTAGATGCGTGTCTTCCAAATGCAATTGATAACAATACAATATTATTACAACCCAAATTGATCCTTTCGGGGACTCTTTATAATGTAATTTCTTTATAAAAGGGGGCGAGCATTGTTGAAATAGTTGGAAGAAATACATCGAAAAGGAAGTGCAGTTTCCAAAATGTAAAAAAATACAATTTATTCAAACACATCACTGGTATAAAACAACATTCATATTCAGTGAGAACTGAGGAGTTGTGTTATAATATTTCCTTATACCAGTATGTGTGTGTTGCCTCAGGCATTACATAATGGTACGAGCTTACGGAGTTTGTAGAGTAGATTATGCGTGAGACTAGAATAGTGACTAGAGTAGATTCATCAAAGTAAATAGACATGATATTCGTCTAAAATACTTATACTATATTTATACTAATATTATAAAGAGGAAAGATTTGTATTTTTGTATGTAACGAATAAACTTAAAAACTACTGGACTTATTTGAAAAATTCTTTCAACAATGTATAGCTAAATTATCAGAGAGTAACAGGCTATATTTTATCCCCGTACTCCCACGGGAACGGGAACTACGCGGGTGACGTCCGCTAGTGAAATTATATAAACAATTGTATACGCATATCTCCTCTTGAAATGTTTATATATTGTATTCGGTTTGAGTTAGGCGAAAAGAACAATGAACAACAATCTCCATTGTTAAAAAAACATTATTTTTTCCATCGATCCATACAATAAAGTAAATGCTGACCTGGCGTGATCCTATCTCATCAATTGTTTCTCCGTCAAGTCCTAGCAATTCATCAAGCTCTTGCTTCTAATCTCCTCTCTCCGTCTAATTGTAGATACTGTAATAGCCAACAATGGTAGGATTACCCTGACGGTATGCTCGGCTAACACTGACATGCGACTAATTTACGATGTCATAACTTTCTCGCCCACACTACAGCTGTGATGATGTTTGTAATTTGTAAGTTTATAGCTAATATTTTTGTAGCGTTTTATATTGTGTGCTTAAAGTCTATTATATGTGTTGTTTTCGTTTCAGCTTTGTGTTTCAGCAAGTTAGCTATACAAAGGATGACAATTTTTGTATCGCTGTCCGCGGCCAGAGGTCCCTAAGGCATATTTTATCACTTAAATATTTATAAGCCTCCATTTTTATCGAAAGTGTAGTCGAGTAAATATAAAATTTTTCACGATACTGGTATTTAGAATTTTTGATCAACTTTTTAGCATAGCTAACGTAAATAAAAAATATTGACCAAAAAATGTAGGTACGTAAAAATCTACGATATCGAATTAAAAGTCAGCCTCACCTTTTTCATTGTAATTCTTCGCTAAGTGCCTAAAATACGCTATTAACAATTAAGGCAAATAAACGTTAATTTTCATTAGCGAATCGTTTAATCTTGTTTATTAAGAAAGGAGCGTTAAGTGTAAATATAATTAATGGAAGTAATTTTGGATAAACACGAGTAAATTTCGCGGAAATACGAGAGCATGAGTGGAGTTCACGCGGGTTAATAATATTAGCATTCTAATTCCAAAAGTTGAATATCCTCTTTGTATGTGTATCGAGGTACCTACTTTGTGATTTTCATAATGTAAATAAAGTTAATTCATTGTTTTAGACTTCAAAATTATTACAGTGAATGTTTTGAGATATTTATCGGCGGCATGTGAAGCCACGTCAGAGGCCCGTGAGCGGCTTTAAAACTTTGACACCAGGTTAATCTATAACTACACTAAAAGAAGAAGATATTGAATGTTGCTTTCTGGAATCTCTCAGTAGCAGCTTGGAGTCTGGATTTGTTCCAGGTTGATGGCAATAGACTCGCCCCTATTATATGGAAATTAAACTTAAACATACTTTAACAACAACATTTCGGGGTGTACTATAGGTATACCTCTGCCTAACCCTCAGGGGAATATGGGCGTGATGTTATGTAAAGATGCTTTCGAAAAAAAAATACCGAGTAAGGTGTTCCCTGGTAATACTTACTACTACTACTTTCTAATCAGGAGCATAGGCATAAAGCCAGATTTGGACCTATATGGTTTTGGATGATTGGCCAAGACAAAATCAAACAGGTTGCTAATTTAAATGTAAAATTTATAATTTTGTGTTATATGACATTGATTTTATATTATGTGATTACTTCCTCACACACTGACTTATTAATTTTAAAAACATTAGGAAAATCGTCTACTTTTACAATGTTTGTAAATATGTGAGCACCATGTATCTATCATAGAATTAAATTATCTGTTGTTGCTTCATTTTTAATTCTTTTTACCTATTGTGGTACAGTAATTTTATTTTAGGTGCATCGTCTTCACATATAATTATTTAACTAATGTACGTACTTATACAAACTATTGTAAAACATTTTAAAAGAGTAACGGTGGAGTTTCTTGCCCATTCTTCTCCATACGAAAACTACCTTTTGGAAGGGGCGACTAGAATCAATTATATTATTTTGTAAATTTTGACGTTCAAAATTGCCATACATGGGCCTTTTTGAAATAAATGATTTGACTTTGACTTTGATTCTCGGTGATTCTCGATTTCTTTGGATGATTGGTCGAAATCATCCAAAGAAATCGAGATTGGTCGGCTTTACAAAGTTTTATTGTGTTATAACAAGCACAGTATAAGCCACGTGTTTCATCAAAACTCTTTGAAGTTCTATTGAAACATCATTATCAAGGTCGTGCCCGGGACGTGGACGAACCGTGTTCCGTCAGGGGCTCAAAAAATACCGGTGTGTAAATTTTTTATGAACTCGTTCGCACACGTCCTAGTCCGGGCCGGCAGCGGAACTTCAGTGCCTGCCATTTGTGTGCCACGGCCCTGTCGCATATAAGCAGAGTCCACCAACTTTGTTTTAAATGTGGTTTCTGATTGGTCGTTAAACTCCCATAGTAGCCTTTATCTACAAAGTCCACCAATTGAGTTTGAAACAACTAGATACTTGTGAAAACATTTCTGCGAGCTGCAGCGGCACCACTCGCTTCGCTCGCTCGGCTAACGCGCGTTTAGTCACAGTTCTAACCTAATCTAACCTATTTCACTTATTTCAAAATGACGAATCTGCGGTAGATTGTAAGTGATTCGTCATTTTGAACTGGGTGAAATAGGTTAGGTTAGAACTGTGACCAAATGCGCGCGAGCCGAGCGAGCGAGCGCTACTTCCAATAAGTGGTTGAATCAGAGCAACCAATCAGAGGTTGTTTCAAACTTAATTGGAGAATTTTGTACGCGAAGGCTACTATGGGAGTTTAAGGACCAATCAGCAGCCACATTCAAAACTCTGTTGGTGGACTCTGCTTATTTGCGGCCCTGTCACGTCCCGGGCCCTGATATGTATGGATATATATTTACTGTAAGCACAAAGGTCAATTCCGATTAGTACGAAATAAATAAAAAGCTGTTTTAACAAATTGTCACGGCAGTTACACAATAAAACCGAATTGGCGATAGACGTGACAGCAAACCATTTAGATTCTATAACTAACTTACGTTTCATCCTTCGTTGTACCTACGTTTCGTCATCTTAACTTTTACGACTATTGGAATAAGGTGGATATAATTGTGGAAGCACTTTTTCTAACAGAAAACGAAGTTTGTCTGGCTTCACTTTCCGTGTTAGGAAATAAAGCGTGTTTACGGCGGTCGCCCGAAGACATCGTAGGTACTGTCAACTAAATGGATGTCCGATCACAATAAACGAAACAGAAAACAAATAAAAGCTGTGAAAATAAACAGGGACGTTTGATTGATAATAAAATGTCTTACGTATCTACTTTTATTTTGAGTTTGTCATATTAAGATTAGGTATCAGACTTTTGGCCAGTTTTTCGATCGAAAATTGTTGCAAAATTAACGTGACGATTTGTCAAGCGCGAGTTAAGGAACCCCAACCTACCAATATTAGCTTTGTCAGACAATAAGTATTTACTAGATTATTATTTCCCAATTTCCCCACTGCGCGATCAGCATTTATAATTATCTAGAACATGCGTCAATCTGATCACGCTGTGCATGTACTACGTTAGCAATTAAGTTAGTATATAAGATCAATATTTTGTTAGATTTAATTAATTACTGTTTCGCTGTAACTCTGTCGGAATAAAGTTATTTTTAAATACTTCCGTTGTCGCTTACTTAATTGGCGCAGCCGGTAGGATCTCTGTAGTCAGTTTGCCGTGTATACAATTCTACGTGGAGTAGCCGACGTCCGTGTCTACGGTTTAGCAGAGATCGCCGAACAAATAAATTCATTAAGAAGCCACTTCGAGTTACGGAAGAGGACCAGCCACGGCAGTAATTCAGGGAGCATGGAGCTAGCTGCGGAATTGTGAGTAAATCTTTTTCACCTTCCTCTCAGCTCTTCCATCTATATCCCAACCTTGTAATAGTCTATGTGTTTGTGTATTATTAGGGATTGGACAACACCGTGATAATATTTGCATAGATTTTAATTGTACTAATATTTTAGAGTAGTGATAGTTTAGTAGCACATTAGTGTGATTTTTTTTTCTCCGCGTTTGTTTCTTTCATAACTTTTCACAATGGAAAACGTAACCCGTGTCCCACAGGAATTGGTTAACATCATACCAATATTCAGCGGCGACACTAGAATGTTGCCTTTATTTATAAAAAAATGTGAATACATTTTGTCTACGTTCTTAGGAACCGCAGCCCAAAATGAATATTTATTTCATGTAGTAACAAGTAGGTTATCAGGCGAAGCAGCCAGTTTGGTAGGCGAAAGAGAAGCTATAGGTACGTGGGACGAGCTGAAGAAGTTGTTAAACCAACACTTCGGTGATCCACGCACAGAGGATTGTTTAGCAATGGAGTTAGAATCGTGTAGAATAAATAAGGGTGAAAGTTATTTAGATTTTTGCCATAGAATACAGCGGATGAGAAGTGTTTTATTTGCTAAAATATCAGAAACTATCATTGATGAATCTCTACGTAAGGCAAAGCAAATCATTTATAGTAACAGAGCAATGAATGCTTTCTTGTTTAATTTACCGCCATTTTTAGTTAGATTAGTTCGTTTGCGCGACGTCACAACGTTAGAGGATGCATTAAAAATAGTTTTAGAAGAACAAAACTTCCAGGCAGTCTATGAGTCGAAAACAAACGACAGACGTAATTTTAGCAGAAATAACAGACCCAATTTGCCTAATAACCAAAATGCAATTGAATCTAATAATCAAAAGAAAGATTCACATAGCATATCAAGTACACATGTACCGAATAGTGCTACAAACAGCACATCTACACCGAACAATTCGCATCAGCCCAGACATTATAAACAACATAATAATATTCAAAGAAATCAAGACAATTTTAATCGTACAAACAACAATAATGCGTCACCGCAGTCAAGTAGGTCATTTGTTCCGATTGCACAACCGAACCAACAGTTCGCGGCACATGCACCGAGCACGCCGTCTTTTGCAGCGCAAGCATCTACGTCGGGTGCGAATACTGATGTCACCATGCGTACTGCAAGTTCGCGACGTGTTAATTACATAAATAATTCTAATAATAATGAACAGAGTTCAAGTTATTCGTACAATGAGTGCCAAGAATTTTCTCCTGAAGAACCCGGGGCGGGAAATTTTTGCATAACGGCCTCTACCCTAGAGAACGAATAAAAATAAATTGTAATAAACGCTTAAATTTACCACATATAGTTATACCAGAATTAAAGGCAGTTTTTATGATAGATACGGGGAGTGTTAGATCGTTTATAAGCCCGTATATAGCGAATAAATATTTTAAAAATTATTTACAGTATGAACCCTTCGAAGTTGTTAGCACTCACGCATCGAGTGTTCATGGTGAAACGGCTATTATTCCATTACCGGTTACCTTTGGAAGTCAAGAGTTCCATAAGTTTTATGTCTATAGTGTCGACGATAGGTATGATGGGTTAATAGGTAGCAATTTGCTGAAGCAATTACAGGCAAAGATTAATATGGAAAATCAGATATTACATTTAAAAAATACTGATATTCCTATCATATATTCACCGCCTATGAGAGAGATATATAATCTACCATCTCGTAGTGAACTTAGAGTAAGACTCCCAGTCAACTTACTGAACGGGGAAGCTGTGTTAGATTTTAAGCAATTTACAGAAGGGATTCGAATGCCCGCCGCATTAGTTACGTGTATTGAAGGCTATGCAACAACTGTTATTCAGAATTATAGCCATGAAAATAGAAAATTAGTAGTTACGGGACCTTTTCAAGTGGAACCATACATACAGGACCCATCTGTTAGTGTTAATTTCATAGATAATAATATAGAAGTGGACAGCTTGCTAACAAAGAATTTAGACAAATTACAGTTAGATCATATGAATTCAGAAGAACGAACGGTTATTGAGGGACTTTGTAAAGAATACAAAGATATATTTTATTGTGAAAATATTCCGTTAACCTTCACAAATCAGGTTAAACATAGAATAAGAACAAAAAATGAAGACCCAATAAACATTAAGGCACATAGATTGCCACCTATTCAAACAAAAGAGATCAGTAGTCAAGTCGAGAAAATGTTAAGGGATAACATTATCCAGGAATCTCATTCCCCCTGGAGTGCTCCCGTACATTTAGTGCCGAAAAAATTAGACGCGTCAGGCCAACAAAAATGGAGGATGGTAGTTGACTATAGACGGCTCAATGAAATCACAATTGATGATAAATACCCTTTGCCCAACATTAACGATTTATTTGACATGCTAGGTAATAGTACATACTTTACAACTCTCGACTTAGCTAGCGGGTACCATCAATTAGAGGTTCAGGAGAAAGATAGAGCTAAAACTGCGTTTAGCACACCTTCAGGTCATTATGAATTTAACAGAATGCCGTTTGGGTTAAAGACCGCACCCGCAACTTTTCAGCGAGCGATGGATAACGTCTTACGAGGCCTTCAAGGCTTACATTGCTTAATATATCTCGATGACGTCATTATTTTTTCTAAAAGCTTGCCTGAACATGTAGAAAAACTTAGAGCGGTTTTTGACCGCTTCCGTCAAACAAATTTAAAAGTTCAATTAGATAAGTCTCATTTTCTTAGAAAGGAAGTACTCTACCTAGGGCATACTATTACAAGTGAAGGTTTGAAACCAAATAATGATAAAATAGACGCTATTCTTAGGTATCCTATACCGGAAACGGTTACACAGATTAAAAGCTTTTTAGGACTAATCGGTTATTATAGGAAATTTATCAAAGATTTTGCCAAAATAACTAGACCATTAACAGCTTGTTTAAAGAAAGGTCGCAAAATTGTAATTAATGGGGAATATAAAGAATGTTTTGAGACATGTAAAAAGCTTTTAACAAATGCACCTTTGTTACAATTTCCTGACTTTAGTAAAACTTTTATTTTAACCACGGATGCATCCAATTTTGCGATCGGGGCTGTATTGTCACAAGGAACGATAGGCTCAGATAAGCCTGTAGCCTATGCTAGTAGAACCTTGAGCGACACAGAAGTAAAATATAGCACTATCGAGAAGGAACTTTTAGCCATAATATGGGCAGTTAAGCACTTTCGACTGTATTTGTATGGTAATAAGTTTACCATATTTACAGACCATAGACCATTAGCTTGGCTGTATTCATTGAAAGAGCCCAATAGTAAACTCACGCGATGGCGGTTAAGGTTAGAAGAATACGATTTCGAAATAAAATATAAGAAAGGCCCTCAAAACACGAATGCAGATGCTTTATCTAGGATTAAGATTAATGCAATTGACGACGATTTAGATTCAATATTCGTAAATATAGGAGATAGGCAGGAACGTATACAAAAAATTATAGAAAACGAATTGCAAGACCTCGAAACTCCAATAGAAACGATAGAACTTTCGGATTCTGATGATGGGGTCACTGCCAACTCAGTTTCAAATAGAGAACACGAAGGCATTCCTAGTTTAAACGAAGCTGTCGATACTAAACCAAAACAGATTTTAATTCATTCATGGTTTAAAAATAAATTAGACGTAAAAGATATTTCAAATAATAAACAAAAAATTCTCGAAGTTCACTTACCGACAAATAACGATATATTAGTTAAAGACTTTTTGAAAGAGTATATTGATCCAAAACATAAGTACTTTATATACTTCGAACACACATCTTTTAGAAAAACTTTTTCAAACATGGTAATTAAGTTATTTAAAAAGGATTCAGTTAAGTTAACCGAGTGTACAGAAAGAGTTATAAATTTGACAGGATCTGAAGAAGATCAAAAAGAAGTTATTTTAAAATACCACGACGGGAAAACATGCCATAGAGGTATTAAAGAAACTTTAACCAAACTTAAAAGACATTATTGGTGGGCAAACATGAAAGAGACAGTCACGGCAATCATAAATGCTTGCGAAACATGTAAACGCATGAAATATGATAGAAAGCCGATTAAACCCCACATTCAGTTAACACAAACCCAGGATGCCCCTTTTCAGGAAGCTTTTATGGATTTATTATATATTGAAGGGAAATATTATTTAACTATAGTGGATGCATTTAGTAAGATAGCACAAGCCATAGAGGTACCGAATAGGAGTACACCAGAGATAGTTAGGGCATTGATTAAATATTTCAGCATGTATGGTCTGCCTAGGAAAATTAGTTGCGATTCCGGTACAGAATTCAACAATACTTTGATTAAAGAAATGTTAAGCTTTTACAAAATTGAACTTCATATTGGGACGCCAAATAATCCCAGTTCAATGGCAATAGTAGAAAGGTTTCATTCTACCATTATTGAGATTTATCGTATAGCAAAATACGATAAAAGCGATTTAGATGCAGCATCAGTTATGACTTATGCCATCATGGCTTATAACAACACCATACATTGAGCAACAGATTTTACGCCTTTTGAACTAGTATTTGGCCACACTTATTCCGATAATGTATTTAACGTGGATAGAGAGAAGAACTTAACTCAGAAATTATTGTTAGATCATAGAAAACGCCTTAAAATACTCTATGAATTCATAACAGAAAAATTAGAATCAGATAAAATTAAAATAATTAATAAAAAAGGTGGCGAAACGACACCGGTACTCGAACCAGACGATAATATTTACATGAAAGACACTAGGACTAGAAAAGCTAAAGAAAAACCTCGATATGAAAAAGCGAAAGTAATAGGTGAAGTTGAAAGAAATATAGTCCCAGTAGAAGTAAAGAAAAGGAAAACTAGAGTAGCCTTAAAAAATGTAAAACGTCCTCCACAGATCGTGCCTGGTACTTCTGGTACTAGTGGTGCCAACACTCACGCTGGACCTCCAAAACCTCGGTCAGAATCCGGGGATAGCAGCGATAAAGCGGGGAGTAGCAGTGAAGAGGAATAGTTATTGGACAATATACAAAAGTGTAGATTTAGAATCATTACACTTACAAATAGATAATAATATTCGGGATTTTATTAACTTGAAAATTAAAATTAAGGAAAATAGTCTTAGTAACGAAACTATAGGAATAGAAAGCCAAATAGAATATCTTATTAAACTAACTAAGGATAGATTCTTTCAAATCTTACCTTTCCATTATAGAAATAAAAGAGCTCTGTTTAATCCATTAGGCTCACTTGTAAAAGCTATCACAGGAAATTTAGATGAAGACGATGCAATTAAATATGATAGAGAAATCCAAATGATACAGAACAAAGAGCATGTGGTCGAACGTAAAGTATCATCAATGCAAAAAGCTTTTGATAAATTAGTAAATGACTCTGAAATAATAAATTCAAATATTAAAAACTTGGGTTTACATACCAATGAAATGGAAAAATTAGTTGAACATGAGTTCAGGTTTAACAAACTTTTCCAAATATTAAATACTATGTATCAAATTTTAAATAACTTTCGGACCTGTTACGAAAACATACAAGAGATTGAAACGGCAATAGCCTTTAGCAAACTGAATACATTGCACCAATCCATTATAAATAGTACAGAATTATATAATACGTTAGAAGTCATTGCTAAACATGCTAGAACAATATACCCAGTAAGCAAACATAATTTAATAAAATTAGAACGTAATATCATACTTAAATCATATATAAATAACAACAAGTTAGTTTTTGTTTTAGAAGTTCCCCTAATAAATAACGAAACATATAATTATTACAAGGTTATACCCATCCCTATATTCCATTCTCCAAATACCTTTACAATAATACCCAAATATCCTTACCTGATGGTGAATAGATTGAAATACATGCCCGTGGTAAGCCCATGTACTGAGATTGAAAATGGAAAATTTCTTTGCGCTGAAACTAATTTAGCCCAGTTTCCAACCGAGACCTGCATTGAACAAATAATGCTGATGAAGAACAACTACAAAAACTGCATACAGAACCATATTGAAATAGAAAAAACTAAGATACAGAAAATAACCGACAACCAATGGTTGGTTTACTCAGAGGAAAATCTCATCATCACCGAGAATTGTAATACAGAAATCCTGAAGTACACTATTCTTGGGACCTACATCGTGACACCTGGCCAACAATGCGAGACACAAATAGGCGAAGTCATCGTTGCCGCCACCACAAACACTACAGTTTCCAGTCTCCAGCTGCCATTGATCCAGATGCCAGACCTACAACAGGACATTCAGAGAAGATCAAAGAAAGTGGATTTAAGAAATGTGGACTTCAGTGATGTGAAAGAAGTGTTACAAAGTGCAAAATTTAGTGAAATAGACGATACGACACAAACAGTGACAATAGAAATTAGTATATGGACCATCTTAGAGTATGTGGTTATTGTAATAGCAATAGTTATCTTTATAATGTATAAATTTCAGTTCATAAACTTTTGTAGAAATTCTCCGAAACCGTCTGCGACACCTTCGGATAATTTCTCTCTTAGGGAGGGAGGAGTTAAGGAACCCCAACCTACCAATATTAGCTTTGTCAGACAATAAGTATTTACTAGATTATTATTTCCCAATTTCCCCACTGCGCGATCAGCATTTATAATTATCTAGAACATGCGTCAATCTGATCACGCTGTGCATGTACTACGTTAGCAATTAAGTTAGTATATAAGATCAATATTTTGTTAGATTTAATTAATTACTGTTTCGCTGTAACTCTGTCGGAATAAAGTTATTTTTAAATACTTCCGTTGTCGCTTACTTAATTCGCGCGTAAACAGTTGCGATTGGTTAAATGATTTATCAAGAACCAATCGCAGCTTTTTACGCGCGCTTGACATTTTGATACATTAATTTTCGTTTGAGAAACGGGCCTCTAGTCTGCTACCGAATCTTAAACTGGACCTAGGACGAGATAATCTCTGTGACTTCTGTTTTACGATGCAAATCGCAAGCAGCAATGAAATACTATGCAGAAGGAATCGCAAGCGAAGCTAGTATATTTTATACCGTAATAATATCTTTTAATTTTACTTGCAAGGCAATCGAAACTTTGAGTTTTCATAGAGAGCTTTAAGTTTCGATTGCCTTACAAATAAAATGAAAAATATATTACAGTTTTTCAGTTATAGGCAAACATAGGACGCCAGGCAAAGTTAGGGCAGTAGACGGTACACAAATACCGGGACCGCATGCACGTATTTGAGCAATAAATTGCTTAACTTAGTTGCAGCAGTGGCTCCCTCTTGGATAACTTTCACATTCATTCCGGACGCGTCCTCGATGCCGACACTTCAGGGCAATGAAAGTGAAACTCGCGTTTCAACAGACGATTGTTGACATATTAAACTTACGATGGAAATATATTTTAATTGTTTGTAATATTAGCATGATCCGAAGAAAAACCTCAATTTTGAGTGCGAATAATGCACTTAACATTAAGTTCACACAAGGAAGACGCTCCATTACAAGGCAGCATTGTGTTAGCCTCACAAACGAGCGACCAAAGTATATAAATCCAGGATTCTTAACTAACTCTGTAAATGTGAACAGTCTAATTACTATACCAAACACGGCATTAATAATGAGGTGCTGCTCCAGAGCGGATCTTAATAAAACGAGAGCAAGTGCGGAGCTCGACATACAATGTAAGAAAAAAAAAAGGCTTCTCTAGAATTTGGAACCGAAAAAGTTTTATAAATTCAAGATACAGCGCTTGAATTTTGTCTTTTAGCTAACTCGCTTTTCTGAGAGGCTTCTTCAAAATATTACGCTATTGTCTTTTCACACTCGTTGCTTTTAGTTTACTTGGAAGAAACTGGTGTGACGCCTTTAACCGTTTTTTGGTTAGGTTAGTTATATGCTTTTATAAAAGGCTAAATTCCCAGCGGCGGCTTGAAATGGCGTCAACCATTTCTATTTGTCAAAATTGTCGAAGGCCTCACAGGAAATTTAATTTTATCGCTTCTGTACGGTAATAAAGCGGCCCTGGGTTAAACGTTGTTTAAGTATCATAAACCCTCTTAACATTTTGTACTGTGGTCACAAAGAGGCTGGGAATTATCCAGAGAGCAATAAACTGAACAGACCTACTTACATCAAGATAACAATATTTGAGTACTTTATCATAATGGGTACAGACAAAATGTATGTTCTTATTATATTTATGTGTGTACTATATTCTTATACAATTAATGGGTTAACTGACTTTTTCACCAACGTATACTCACTCATACCTTCTGGACACACACTACCAAACACACACACGCAACAATACACATACACACTACAATACACGCACACACACACACTAATATACAATACACACACACACATATTCCTTTTGTATATCCTTGTTTGTATAAATTAACTAGCCGCCCGGCCCGGCTTCGCACGGGTAGCATTAAGAACTTATTTACGGCGCACCTAACTACCTACCCTACCTACCCTACCTACCCTACCTACCCTACTTACCCTACCTACCCTACCTATCCTACCTACCTACCCTACCTACCTACCCTACTTACCCTACCTATTCTACCTACCTACCCTACCTACCTGTTTAAAAAATACAGTGATATCCATAACATAAATACTAGGAACAAACACAAATTTGTTGTACCTACAACAAGGCTCAAGAAAATAGGTAGCTCCTTTAGATGTCAATGTATACGCTTTTATAATAAACTTCCAAGCCACGTACAAGATCTAAGCCTTAATAAATTCAAATCATTTACTAAACGCAAGTTGTGCCAGAAGGCTTTTTATGCCGTTAAAGATTACATTGAGGACAAAAAGGCATGGGATTGAGCTGCTCCAATTTTATAATTTTTTTATGTTTTACTTTCGGAACTTTTTTTTTTTTGCTAACTTTAAAATTATATACACAATGACATGAATATTTACTTTGTGAAGTATAATATTTTTTTATTATTTTTTATTATTGTGAATGTGAGGACTATGTGGGTCATATATATATATTTATTTTTCTCAGTTACTTTTAATGATCATCTGGCAGTTGTGAGTGCTTTATGCGGCCTACCCAAATGTCCTTTCTTTGGTATTGTTCGTCGAATCATTGAGCTCCTTTTAAGTTCTGAGTTGAGCTACACGATTACTGACAAATGCGTGCATGGAATGGACAGGTCCACTCACATCTGTATGGTTCTTTCCTCAAAAGACCATTTCAGACACAAATCTACATGGTCCTCAAATAAAATGCTCTGACCAAGATTATTTCCTGGTTTTTATATACACATTGACATTAATGAATTTTATAGACTTTTAAAGTATTATATTATTTAAATTATTGTGAATGTGAAGACTATGTGGGTCATTCCTTTTTCTTTTTGTTTTTAAATTTTTTCTCACTTAGTTCTAATTATAATCTGACAGTTTTGAGTAATTTATGCGGCCTACCCAAATGTCCTTTCTTTGGTATTGTTCGTCGAATCGTTGAGCTCCTTAATTCTGAGTTGAGCTGCACGATAACTGACAAATGCGTGCACTGACTGGACAGCCCTCTCAATCTGTATGATGCTTTCCTCAAAAGACCACTCCAGACACCAATCTACATGGTCTTCACATGATCTGACCAAGATTATGTCTGGACTTTAAAAGAGACTGTGACCTCTGAGTTTGTTTCGGCCTTTCTTCTCAGAGTAGTCAGTTAGGAAACGCCGACCTCATCTAGTTTTTAAAATATGATTGACGTGTAAAAGTGTTTGTACAAACCTATTTACAGAAATAAAATCATTTATCATTTATCATTTACCTACCTACCCTACTTACCCTACCTACCCTACCTATCCTACCTACCTACCCTACCTACCCTACCTATCCTACCTACCTACCCTACCTACTTACCCTACCTACCCTACCTATCCTACCTACCTACCCTACCTACCTACCCTACCTACCTACCCTACCTACCTACCCTACATACCTACCTACCCTTCTTACCCTACCTACCCTACCTACCTACCCTACCTACCTACCCTACTTACCCTACCTACCCTACCTATCCTACCTACCTACCCTACCTACCTACCCTACTTACCCTACCTACCCTACCTATCCTACCTACCTACCCTACCTACCTACCCTACTTACCCTACCTACCCTACCTATCCTACCTACCTACCCTACCTACCTACCCTACCTACCTACCCTACCTACCTACCCTACTTACCCTACCCACCCTACCTGTCCTACCTACCTACCCTACCTACCTACCCTACTTACCCTACCCACCCTACCTGTCCTACCTACCTACCCTACCTACCCTACTTACCCTACCTACCCTACCTATCCTACCTACCTAACCTACCTACCTACCCTACTTACCCTACCTACCCTACCCTGAATTTTCTTTGCTATAAACCTCACGGAGCCCGAGACCTTTCCAACGAATGCAAAACCGTGGAAATCGGTTCGTGCGTTCTGGAGTTATAGCGTCAGGAAGGAAAACCCGACTTATTTTTATATAGTAGATTGTATTTTTGTTTAGAATTTATTCAATATTTAATTGTAAGTATAAAGAAATATCATAGTTGGTCCGGAGGAAGGTGATACAGCGTAATCCTAGTATGAGTGCCAAAGCCCTCCTTTGACACCTAAGTGCAAATTATATAAGACCACATTTGTGTTTAAGGAGATTTACTGTATCCATTCTTCTAGTAATAAAGATTTTTTATATTTTATTTTTATATATTAATGTCCCTCGGCAAACCTCGTGTTTCGTCAGTTGTCGGATTCATATCAGTTGCCCTTTGCACTTGGTGCAGACTATAGACTAATACATTTAAGTGCAGACTGGACGCTCTCAATCGACTTGGAAGTATATAGAGTTGTTAATACTCTTTTAACTTAATGTAATTTATTTAAAAGATGGGAGGAAAGCCGCTAAAGTCGCAGGCACGACAGATAGGAAAACATTATTACAGCTTTATGTAGTTCACACGGAAATCAAAACAAAACAACAATAAAATACTTAGTTCTGAATTCAAATTATTATACACGATAAATCTAATAATTGATGGACATGGAAATTCGCATTCGTTTGTATTCGGAAATCCGATGATACCCGAGGGAAATAGACATACTGTGCGCAATAGCGTTGATGTACCCCAGGTGTACTTACTTCAATCAATCTGCCTAGCCTTTGCCCAACTATATTGGGGTCGGATTCCGGTCTAACCGGATGTAGCTGAATACTAGTATTTTACATGGAGCGACTGCCTATCTGACCTCCACAACCCAGTAACGGGGCAACACGATACCCCTTGGTAAGACTGGTTGTCAGACTTTTGGGGTTCTGACAACCCGTAACGACTGTCAATGATCCACGAATGACAGCCAGACTCAACGCTTAACGTGCTTTTCGAGGCACGGAGGAGTCTCGTTATGTAAAGATGGTCACCCATTCACAGGCCAACCCCGGCAAGCATAGCTTAACCGGATGAATTGACCCGAGCGGCTGTTATTACTTAGCCACGATTTCCTCCCGGTTATACTTACTTGTGGTTTGTATTTTTAAAAAAAGTTACTAGTTTAGTCACGATTTGTCCTCTGCAGATAAATGAGTCTTCGTTATATATTATTTTACAAATTTAGATTTGTCACCGAAACCCAGATTTAATTTAAACATTAGCATTATTAACTCGCAATAACTCTACCGTCTCTTGAATTTACATCTCGCCTTGTTTCCCCGAAGGGTTGGGCAGAGGTGTCCCTGTAACAGGTTCACCCACATTTCGCCAGTTATGTTTTAAGTCCCATGTAATAGGGGGCAAGCCTATTGCCATCAACCAGGCACAAATCCAGACTCCAGGCTGCTACTGAGAAATTTCAGATTGAAACTCTGAATTTAATTTATTTTCTCTTGAATTTATCGAGACGTATCCAAGGTTAAGACATCCCTATTAACTTTCAAATGAGAAACAATTATTTAGAGAGAATCATGAGTGAACTACTTAATTGAAAATAATTGGCTTTACATACATAAACATTACTGGCAAAATGTGGGTGTACTATAGGTACCTCTGCCTAACCCTTCGGGCATTACAGGCGTGATGTTATGTTTGTTTGTTGTAATTGGCTTTGGGGTTCTGTGTTGCTATGATAATATATTCTCTAAAGTTTAACGTCGCTATAAACCCTTGTCGGTTTTGCCCAATTAAGAAATTAATATCATTTGACAAACCTATTTTGTCCGCAAATTATAAAAGCGACAAGGGCTCAGAAATGGTGGAAATTTTGCTTTAGTACTGTTGCAATCATATCGTCTAATTAGAGGAATAAAAGAGACCGCGTTATTTGCCGAGTTGGAAGTAGTATTCAGTGTTGGGTCTCAGATCTGGATTCTAAATGCCGTAGGTACCATCGGGGTAACGCTATCTAAGCATTTTGAAAACAAAATCCCGTGCACACGACCCTTTTCTTTCGTAGGTAAGCGATACTAAAGCGGCTGAGCGCTTCAAGCAAGAATAGTCCTTACAATGCACAGATACGCGTTTCTTCGATAGTATTTTGAATAATCCGCAAAGTAGTCCAATCTGATTAGAGCAAGAGGGTCTTTTCAAAATTTAACTTTTCTATTATCTATACTAAATATTAGTATAGATAAAGAGGTAAAATTTTTTTGTTTGTAAGTTTGTATGTAGGGGTAATCTCCGGAACTACTAGTCGGATTGGATACATGGATACGGACATTGGATAGCTCAATTCTTGAGAAAGCTTATAGGCTCACGGACGAAGTCGCAGGCAGAAGCTAGTGAGAAATAAATTGGGATAAAGGGAGGAGAATGATTAAGCTTTTGTGAAAAGAACTGCAAAAGTAACATAAAACTAGAGAAGACAAGCTTTTATTAATTTTTAACTGCGATAGCTAATCTATAATCTACTTTGTCAATCATTCTTAGAATACACATCACGCAAAATGTGAGCAACAGTAAGTAAATAATATACTTAGTTTTCCATACTTATTTAATAATTGAATCACATTAATCATGACATGCAAAACCTCATTTATTTTCACTTTCAATCTGCTAATCACAAAATGGCGAACTGCTTACCGACTTAGTAAAATCATATTTGAATGATAGACTGCAGCAAGTGCAAATAAACGGTGTAAATTCATTGGGTTTAAAAGTCAAAATGGGTGTTCCACAGGGCTCGATATTGGGTCCATTCCTATTTTTAGTATACATAAATGATTTACCTAATTTACTGAAAACCCGACCACAAATGGTGTTATTTGCTGATGACACATCATTCATTTTTAAAGTAAACAGACATGCACAGGAGCTTGATGACGTAAATAACGCTATGCTTAAGGTCCATAATTGGTTTACTGTAAATAATTTGGTATTAAATGAGAAGAAAACTAAATGCATAAGATTCGCGTTACCGAATGTTAGAAGTAGTGAATATCACGTTGTATTGAATAAGGAGACACTAGAATTCGTCGAAAAGACTGTTTTCCTGGGGATAACGCTTGACTCTAAACTACAGTGGGGTCCTCACTTAACATCACTTGCAGGGCGGCTAAGTTCAGCCGCTTACGCTGTTTGGAAAATCCGCCAACTAACAGACGTAGATTCCGCGAGACTGGTCTATTTTAGTTACTTTCATAGCATCATGTCTTACGGTATTTTGCTGTGGGGACGGGCTGCAGATATTTATTCTATCTTTATTCTGCAAAAGAGGGCCGTCAGAGCCATCTACAACCTCCGTAGACGCGAGTCGCTAAGGGAACTGTTTAAGAAAATTAACATCATGACGGTACCTTGTCAGTATATATATGAGAACATTATGTATGTTCGAAAAAATCTCCATCTTTTTAGTAAGATAAGTGACAGGCATAATTTTAACACTAGAAATAGGAACAAATTAGATCAACCACGTTTTAGATTGTCTAAAGTACACACTTCTTTTATGGGGTACTGTGTAAAATGTTATAATAAAATACCACTCGATATTCTTCAACTAAATGAGAAGAAATTTAAAACATGCATTAAACGCACACTATGTAGACAAGCATATTATAAGTTAGATGATTATATCGTAGATAAAAATGCTTGGCTTAATGCTGGTCCTGCTCCACAGCCGCTTGGGCTCACTAGTTAAAATTTTAATATTTGGAAGAGTTGCTTCCCCTTTAAAAAAAAAAAATATATTTTGACATTAGGAACTTAATGTTCATTTTTGTTTTACCAACTTAATTGTTGAATGCTCCAATTAAGTAATGATTTTTTTCTTTTTGGTGGTTAAATTCTTTTATTTTTTTAGATACATTGCAAACTATAGTTTTGTATAATTAAGAAGCATTTTTATTTTTGTAAATGTGAGACCATGGAGCCGTTTATTAACTTATTAAGATGTATGTTTACTTGAAATAGCATGGCAGTTGAGAATATGTCATGCTCACTTAAATGTCTCGCTGATGGTGGCGAGTGTGTTGGATCATTCGGTTCCCTACAAAATGGTTGAGCTGGATGGTGCTGATCCACGCGTCATGTTCGTGAACGGGCGCCGTCAGTTGAAACTGGTCATCTCTTATCTGCCAGGGCTTATTTTTAATCTTATATTTTCAATTGCTTTTGATTATTTTTTGTACATTGTTCTCGCATATAGAAGCAACAAGAATGATGTACCCAGGATTTTGTAATATCTATATTTAAAAGAGTGTCCTTGGAGTTTCTTGCCCGTTCTTCTCCATAGAGATCTACGTTTTGGAATGGGCAATTAACTTCAACTTTCTGACTAACTGACCGACTCTTTGACAATTCAAAAGTGCCTGTAAATGGTTTAATTGAAATAAATGCTTTGAGTTTGAGTTTGAGTTTGACTGTCGCGTCATATATTCTGTAAATAAAGCGCGGTCGTGGCTTCCATTACGAGTGTGTATGCCGTGTCGCGCTGTACACATTGTCCTACGAAATTGGATACTAAAGGCAAAAATGGTAAACGGGTTAAGTTTAGCTAAAGAGATTAGGAGAATTCACTTCTTAAGTGCTCTGCATTTGAGGGTATTTGTAATTGAAAAGAGTGAATACTAAATGCTGTTTCTACTGCAAAGATAATAGTTGGGTACTACTTGTAAGTTTGCTTCCTAATCCATGTTTGCTTCTTTAAGCCCTGTTTGAAGTTCTAATTCTATCATCATAATTCAATTAAATAATTCTGTCATCATTCTCGTACCCAATTTATTTCTGGTCGGTGCAACATTTCTGTTTTCTTCCATACTTTTCTATTAATCGTCATCTCGGGAGTCACTCCCTCTCTAGCTATATCATTTTTCACACAGTCTATCCACCGTTTCTTTGTTCTTCCTCTACTCTTTCATATCCACATTCATACTCAAAACTTTCCTCACGAAATTTTCCTCATTCCTCTGCATCACATGCACAACAACCGATTTTTGCTCATTTCTAGTTCTGTACACTTACATATAAGTATTTCTAACCTATGTTTCATTAACGAAACCAAGGGTCTAAATTTGAAACCCTCGCATTTCATTACGAATATGTATGCAATAAATCAAGCGTATTTAATACGTTTGGGCGTCTATGAATACACTAAGAGACCGCAAGATACAGACCGCAGACTAAATATGGTGAGCAGAGCACGTGAAATAATTTAGAATAGAGTTTCACATGCGACGTTGTAGTGTATAACAAGTTGCGCAAGACGAATAATCTTACGCAGCGTATTTTTCTATTCATGCAGTAGATACAATTTATTATTGTGTCGGTTGCTTGTTACGTTCGTTGTTTGCGTTGTATAATGTGACATCAAGACCTGAAAAAAATTAACAGCAGAATTAGAAAATACACATACAACATGTAAAAAAAACCCTGTCCGATCCGTGAGGGTGTTGTTAGGTTTCGTATTGAGAGTCTATTTATGAGGTAGTTATAAGGAAAATCGAAAAAAAAAAAACTCATTTTTGTTCAATGGGAAATTTTACCGGGGCGCGGGCGGCCATCGTTTACAAGTCATAAAACAAGTCATAACTTATGATCCCTGTTGAAAATTTGCTCATGTTTAATGAATTTGAGGTCATTTTGGTACTAAAAATGAGATTTTTAAATAGCAATAACTTTTTCATTTTCAATAATAATTCGATTTTTTATTACTTTTAGGTAATGTTATTGTAGTACCTGTGAGCCACTTTCGGATCGGAGAGGGTTTTTTTACATATTGTTTATTTGGCTCGAGTAGGTATTGAAGTTTTGTATGAGACAGTTGATAATTTTTCACGATTACGATATCGGTCCCAGAAAGATGTTCAGTTTGATGGTCTGTACTACACCATGTACGCTTAGCATGACTACAATAGAAAAGGGTTTTGTCGACGGAAGCATGACAAAATAACAGATAAACAATCACAATCTGTCATTTTGTCTATTCTTCCGTCGACAAAACCCGTAGAAAACCCGTTTCTATGGTTGTCATGCTATGCGTGCTGTTGGTAGATTGGATGCAAATACAGTATTTTTATTTTCTTAATGTCCCTCGGCAAACTTCGTGTTTCATCAGTCGTTGAATTTCTATCAGTTGCCCTTTGCACTTGGTGCTGACTGGACGCTCTCCATTGACTTGAAAAATGTAGAGTTGTTAATACTCTTTTAACTTAATGTAATTTATTTTAAAAATGGGAGGAAAGCTGACAGATAGGAAAACAGTTTTACAGCTCTATATGTTTCACACGGAAATCAAACCAAAACAACAAGAAAGCACTTAGTTCTAAATTCAATTATACACGATAATTATTGATGGACACGGAAATTAGCATTCGTTTGTATTCGGAAATGCGATGATTCCCGAGGGACATTAAGAAAATAGAAATATTGTAAATATAATTTTAATATCGCTTGTGAAATGGTTTTTAAATAAAACTTACGAACTATAATTTTTATTTATATCACTGCAACTAAAAGCTTCACTACAAATGGACTGATTTTTTTCAAAAGCTTTAAAATCGTTCGAAACATTTTCCACCAATTTACGATTCCGAGTGCCGGGTAAATATTCAGGGGATAAGGCACAAGCTGCCGCCGCAGTCAATGTTTGAATAAACGCTGTAAACATCACCGTATACAACAGACGAGCCTTTAATCATGCAATATCAAACTCTATTTGCTTTATAAATAGAGTTCAAACTAGCTTTCAACTTACAAACCACCACTCAAGTTTCGGATATCATTGCCAAGTATGACCAACACCGCATTACATTTTAGCAGATACTATTTACCCGATTACGGCAAAGCCAAAGGAAGATTATGATGTTAATAGGCTATGATGTATGTTCAATATAACTTGTTTCTTTTTTGAAGTCAGTTAAAAAACAAGATTACTTGATACGGACATTGAACATGGCTCGATAATGAACGTTTAATATTCGTTTGTTCTATTTTAATGGATTTGATTTTGCGATAGAGCTGTTCAAAATTTGTTCAAATATGGCTAGTTTACTTCCTATTTATGTTTCTGTTCAGAGTAAATATAGTGGTAAATATCGAGCAGATACATATACAAGCAATAGGATCGCCCCTATTACATGGGACTTAAACATATCTGGCGAAATGTATGTAGGTACTATATAGGAGGTGAAAGAAGGGTAAGGCAGAGGTGTAGGTACACCTTTGCCTAACCCTGAGGATTACAATCGTGATGTTATATATATATATATATATATATACTAATTTCCTGAAAATAGTAAATAGGTCGGGACGGTGATGATACCTACTCGAACAAAAACTTTTCAAGTACATTACTTTGTTGTATCCTCGGGCTTTGATCCGCCCACACAGTCTTCAGTGGTCGGGAAACATTTTGTGGCTTTCTGAGGAATATTTTCCTTACGTTGTACGTATTTTGATGGTATAAGTCTCTTTTAGCAATAAGCTCGCAGCTTCACGAATGCTTGGGCCTACAGTCCAATTGATTGAAGTTAAAATCTAATTTATTACGGGCAACGAAAACCTTTGGCTTGTTGAGGCTGGTCATAATAAGCTAACAAAATAAATTACCTAAAAGATCCTTGTTCATGTTTTACAAAACAAAAGCTAAGTTTATTTATGAATTTTAGATGAGGACGTTACAAACAAAAAAAAAATCTTTAGCCGCCGGAACGATGTAAGAAAATGGCTTTTACGCCGTAATAGTTCAGTTATACCAAGCGTTAATCGAAAGGCTCTCACGAACAAAACCTCCCCATAGCTTACTATCTCTTACTACACCCAACACTACCGCATAATCCGTCCCTCACTGAATTAATAGACCAATTACTGCGCTCTTTTCCTTTGCTCTCGATTTAAAAGTCCACTCTCGTATTCAATAGATGATCGCTTGTGACTCGATCCCTGTTTTCATCTAGTCGAGTATACTCGATGGTACTGTTTTGACATTCAGATTAGGGATCGCGAGCCGCAATCTTTTTGTCTATTGTCGCACCACTAGAGACAAGAACTGTTTACATTGTGAGTTTCAGAATCTCTTTGATATTTGCTGAGGGTACCGTAGAGTGGGGCTCGATCCATAACTCAATTCTTTGTAGTGCTTCTTCTATAAATATTATAAATTCAATTGCTATTCGGGTCTGCCTGTGTGACCGCGTCGTTCTTCAAAACTGCGCGACGAATTTTAATAAGGTTTTTACCATCATTTAGAGCATTTATTCTGGAAGGTGTGAATAACACATTAATTAAGAAATCTCGATGTTCAGTCGTAAAAACCGTGCAAGGCAGAGGCGAGTCGCTAGGATTAGTATAAATGAGTGAAGCAGTCACGTACGTCCTCTAGGTTTGTACCTACTGTTAAGTTCAATTAATGCAAAACCAACTTTCATTGATACTTTTGCCTTTTAAGCATATTCAGCCTATAATGTTCCCACTGCTGGGACACAGGCCTCCTCTCTGTGAGAGGGAGTGGGGTGTAATTTACCACGCAGGCCCAGTGCGGGGTGGTAGATGTCATATGTTTGCGAATTTTTGGTTCCAGGACATGCCGGTTCCTTCACGATGTCTTTTTCGACAGGTTTGAGAATAGTATTGATGAAATTATTTACACAAAGTAAAGCGCCTGCTTGGGTTCAAACTCACGACCTAGAAATCGTAAGTCGGGGCCATTACCACTGCGCCAAGACTGCCCCAAATGATACTTTTATTTCATTGAAAAAAAAAATATTATCATTTATCTGTTGATGAAACAATAATTCTAAGTGTATTGAATAGGAACTGAAAGCTAATGAAATAACAGCCAGTCTAAGCTTAGTTGATTAATACAAAAGCTGAAGGACAGCGGAAATTAAATTAATGATGAGAAACTTGGAAAAGTTATGAAAAATATCGAAAACTCTGTGAATATGTGCTGGATTGAAGTTTTGTTATTGAAGAGATGGTTTTGATTGTGAAAGTCTAGTTAAACCTGTGAGGAATAATGTTATAATTACATTTCCCACATTTAAATAACATTAGGAACAAATTACTTCCTAGGTTAGTAAATATATCTCAAATTATCACGTGTACGAGCAAATTAACTGACTCTTAGAAATTTATATTTAGTATCGTATACACAGCGATATTATTATCCACGCCAACCGCGACGTAGCCGTTCGTAGCATTTCGTAGCAGGACGCGACGGTGCGGCGCGGCGGCGTAGCGGATCGTAGCACTGCGTAGCGGTTCGTAGCACGTCTGCTCCGACTGGATAGAAATCGATAACAATGAGCTTCCTATACAAAATAACTAATTCCAGTAATCGAAGGGATTGCTGATATTATCAATCTATCGTTATTTTGCATTTTGCAAATATTCTGCAAAAACAAATAAATATTAAATATAAGTAATGTAATTAACTTTACATTTTAACTAGATATTTTTGGCATTTATAAGCCCCCTTAGGTTAATCCTCTTGCATAAGGAATTGTATGATCACTTAGTGAATGTAGCAATAAATCATGCACTTAGGAAATTGCCTACATTGAAATTATTAATTAAATTAGTCACTGTTGTGTTCCGTGTGCCACATAAAAGCCTCATCAACTCGCTAATTTATCAAATTACTACCGGCTTGTTGATCAAAGCTAGCCACAATTGGGACGTGGATCTATTTTCTGTGAATTGTATAATATGCTTTGGGAGGGTTAAAGTCCTCTAGAGTAATCCGTTCCGTAATCAATGTTCTGAAGCTCCGCAGTATGTACTTACTTCGAAGCTTACGTAGCCTACCTAAGTTACTAACTGCGTATCATCGCAGTAAACTATAACTTACTACTAATAAACGTTAAGTTAAACGTTGATACGCAGTTAGTTACTGTTACTGGTAGGTACACTCACCTGCTGAGCATGGACCCCGTGCAGTGTATGATGTGCAAAGGCTTTACATCAAGTAGGCTTAAAGCTTAGTGCAGACTTTTATAAAAATATTATAACTTTATTATTATTAGATCAATTACACATGACATTTTAAAATTATAGTACCTCGTCGATCGAGCTCTCCTCGGGTGAAAATAGAAAAAAAGAATTTTCCCAGATATGAGACCTAGGTAGATCGATAAACCCCTATATTGCAACTATCATCGAAATCGCTAGAGCCGTTTTCGAGAATGTGATTACAAATATATATTTATATATATCCCATATATGCCCAGGGGGTCGATAACGACCCAAAAGTACTTGATTACTTCCGATGAACCCTGACCGCGAACTTATGAATGAATTCTTATTATAGCGCCATCTTTCGACAGTCAAAAGAACTATTTTGAAGCACAGCTCAATATAATTTCTACTTTACAATAATTTCAAATGACAAGTGCTAGTGCAAGTTCGTACAAGTTCATTTCTGGAAAAAGTTTGCAACCAAGCGCATAAAAATGTAAGTATTTTGTGATTATTATGTTGTTTAACTAACAAAATTGTATTTATAGTAAACTGAATATGTGTTTTAGAGATATAGATGTAAATATTGCTTATAAAATATATTTTTCTAATTGCAATCAATCGAAACATTTTCGTGGGTCGGTAACGACCCCGTGGGCACATCCCATGCTTTATAATCATATTTTTTCTTTTACAGGTCCCGGCACGTGCTCTCTACAAACGAAATAGCCGAAGCCCTCGAGTCACTTGACTACGAGGAAGGTGTCCAGGGCTTCGATGTGTATATTGATCCGCCTTGTGAGGCTACCATATCGGACGGTGACTCAGGTGAGGAGGACTGTGACAATATAAATCGCTTGAACCGACATCAATTACTTGCTCCAGCTGAGATGGTAATACTACAAGGCGCAGAAGACCATGATGGTGACACCACCATCGATGAGGTTTTAGTCTGCCCTACTAGTAGTTCTCAAAATTTTGAACCCATTTCTACGGCATCCAGATCCAGCACACACAGGTTACGAAATTCTCGTCCTGTCGAACCGTCAACTCCAGGAGTTGAAGAACCGACGATCATTGCTTATCCTGATGATCAGTCTTCCTTGAATGGTCGTCTTACCAGGGCCAACAATGATTCTGTGGGCCTTTCTTCAAGACGTGGAAGACAGAGCAACGTCAGGCCACGTAAATGGGTAAAGCGAGATTTGCGTCCTCGACAAGATGTGTGGTCACCTCCGCGTCCACGAGCTGTGCTCACACTTACCAAAGAAAGTGAACCTATAGAGTTCTTCGAATTATTTTTTAACGAAAACGTTGTAAGGTATATTGTTAGGCATACGGTAATGTACGCCGTTGAAAAACACAATACTAGTTTTTGTCTTTCAGGGGATGAGATGTACTGTTTCATAGGAATTTTAATTCTTAGTGGTTACGCGCCTTTACCGAGACGGCGTATGTACTGGGAGTCAAACGAAGATACCCACAATGTTTTGGTAACCAAATCGATGAGACGTAATCGTTTTGTAGAAATATTTAGATATCTTCATGTCGCTGATAACAGCAACCTACGCACAGGTGACAAAATGGCAAAAATAAGGCCAATGTTCAACATCATGAACGAAAAATTTCTTATATACGCTCCCATTGAAAAAGAATTGAGTATTGATGAGTCAATGATACCCTACTATGGACGGCATGGCTGTAAACAACATATTCATGGAAAGCCGATCCGTTTTGGATTCAAAGCATGGGTTGCAGCAACTCGTTTAGGGAATTGTTTGCAAGTTGACTTGTATGATGAGGGACGATCTGAAGCGTGAGATACGGGCCTGGGAGAACATGTTGTTACCAAATTGACGAATACAATAAAGAACGAATACCCAGACACACAGTTTTCTGTGTATTGTGACAATTTTTTTACATCCCCGGGATTACTGAGTACTTTGAAAGGTAAAAATGTGAAAATTACTGGAACTGCTCGTCAAAATAGAGTGGACAAATGTCCACTAATGGAGGTAAAGACTTGCAAAAAGCAGCCCAGAGGATTTTATGATTACAGGTTGGATACAAATGATAATATTTGCGCCGTAAGATGGAATGACAACAGCGTAGTTACATTGTTGTCAAATGAATTTGGAGTACACCCCGTTCAAAAAGCACGCCGATATTCAGTTGCTGCCAAACAGAAAATTGACATTGATCAGCCAAACGTTGTACATCAGTACAACTGATTTATGGGTGGTGTAGATAGACTAGATGCTAATATCGGAGTTTACAGGATTGCCATTAGAGGCAAAAAATGGTATATTCCCATTTTGATGTGGCTAATTGATGTCGCCGTCAGCAACGCTCCTTTGCTCGCCAGATCATTAGGGACAAACGTAGACACGCTAGAATTTCGCCGATCTATTGCAAGGTCTTTACTCCAGAAATATGGAAGTACCAGAACTCAGCCTGGGCCACAGAAGAAGGCAAAGACAACTGTACCTGTTTCTATTAGAAAACATTCAGCTGAACATATTATTCTCACAAGTCAGGTCAGAAGAAAATGTGTGCTGTGTAAAAATAAAACGGTCAAAATGTGCCGTAAATGTGACGTCAACTTGCATGACAAATGCTTTGCAGAATTTCATTCATAACTGATATTATAGCCTATGTTCCTTACTTACCAAATTTAATTACCTAATAGTTCCTATCCTACTTGTCTAAACTAATAATAAAGACTGAATAGCATATACTACTGTTGTATTTTGATTATTCTTTTTCCATACTAGTGTACGACCTTATCTGCCCAAAGGGTCATTTTCGACCCACTGAAAAAAACCTACTTTCAGAACTGAAAACTAAAAACTACTATCACAGTACTTGTCTGTGGGTATCAATAAAGTACATATGTGAAAATTTTAAAAATCGTTGTCATATAAAGTTCTGGGCATATATGGGATATACAAATATTGTTAAGATAGTTAATTGATTCAGGCGTGACCTTGCGGAAATCCATTATAAAATACAATAGACGTGGATATATTTAGTAACTTTTCCGTTTAGCTAAGCGGCAAAGTTACTAAATATATCCACGTCCATTGTATTTTATACAAATATTGCTCATTTAATATTATTTATAGGAGAGGATTATAGAGATATATTTTCTATTGTATAATGTTCAAGTACGCTGATTAATAGTGCCGTGCTTTCCAATAATTTGGATAAATGCCAGATCCATAATTATGGAAAAGATTGGAGGTTAATGCTGTGCATGTATTTAGTTTGTAAGGCTTAATTAAATAAATAATCCTGTGGATTTTGTAACTCGTAACACCTAACTTCTTCACAGAAACAAAAATGATATCGTATCTAGTGTCTCTTCCGCTGTCTTTATGGTAGTTTATGGTAGTTTTTTATGGTAGGTATGGTAGTTTTCCTAATGGTCAAGGTTGTTCTCTGTCTAGCTTCCGAGTTATGGTACTACCTTTGTTCTGGGAAAGTAACGAGGCTTCACCTTAGTCTGTATTATATTATTTGTGTGATTAATAGTGACGCACAAGTGTGACTGATTCCTTAGTTATGTAAACTGAACGTGCGCTGAATATTAAGTTTAACCGATACAGGTTTTCAAATAAAATCGATACACTCCGTTAAAGTATTAATTTGAATTCAATATATTCATGTGGATATTGATAAATTCGATTATTGAAATTTTCACAAAATAACGAATCTGACAAAAATATTTCATCACGAAATATGTCCACAACGTTTATATTTCCAATCAACTGCAGTTGTTTAGCTGACTGATCGACCGGACGCACTCCATCAATTAATGCTACATGTCATCCGTCTCTCCATAACTTTACAATTTGAGAGCAGGCATATTTCGTTCAAAACTAAACCTGTAGATTTTAGAATAATGAGTTTATTTAAGAGGTTGAAAGATTCCTAATCTGTTTATTTTAAGACGTAGGTTCTTAAATGAAATAAGTTTATTTTTGTGATATAATATTATATGTGATGTATTCCTGTTTAAAAATAACTATCTTACAAGGCCATCAGCTAAAAGTATAAATTCATTTGTGGTTATACCCTCAAGGAAATATTCTGACCGAATATATTACCCTCTTTCTAAAGATATGGTCTCTCCAAAAAAGGTATTTTAGCATGTAAAATGGAGTAACTCGTTGATCATCCTTTATCTCAGAAGAACCTTTTAGAATTTAAGTTATTGTGTGGCTGGCTGGCTAACAGAAGGAATTTGGGATATAAAAATAAATGCGGCAGCTTCGTGTCTAATCAAACGGTGTGATTATAACGTTGTGTATGGCGATCAATTAGTCCGTCTTTAGGTATCAATGGTGTATTGGGTTCAAAACTCAAACTCAACGCATTTATTTTAATTAAACCATTTATAGGCACTTTTGAATTGTCAATGAGTCGGTCTGTCTGAAATATGAAGCTAGTTGCCCATTCCAAAGCGTAGTAGGTACCTATGGAGAAAAACGGGCAAGAAATTCACCGGACACATAAGTGTGTTCCAATATTGGGTTTGAATGTCAATAGTATCAATGTACTTTACTATCTTGTACTTTATAATACGGTGTTTATCTAATTGCACACTGGCAAAAATGGCAGCTCAAGTTATTGTAAAACTTAGAAAATCATTTCAACTTCGTGATATCGGAGTTGTGGTGACTGTAAACATAGATACGATTTAGAGTGAGTTAAGATCCAAACAAAACTTTTGCTTTTATAGAGTTGATGATCAGATAAGGAAATTTTAGAATAATTCGACCACATCTCAATCCTATTAACTACTTAATCATCGTCTGATTCTTTGCATCAGACAAAGTTAAGATTCTCGCGAACTGTTTATTATGATAAACAGTACGTATTGAGTTCACGGTTAGGGTAAACTTTGCGTAGGTTTTGAATGGAGGGGAAATAATTATAATCCTTCTTTTATGGTACCTATAAACTAAAAGAAAGATGCAGTCTTAAAACGTGATAGGCTACGGTTTTCTAGAATAGCGGTGGCCGTCAAATAGCGTCTGAAATTTTCCGTGAATGACGATACTGAAACGTTATCTATGAAAGTAAGTTGGTGTGTATTCCTAGAGATCGTTGTTTGACACCGTAAAGTCAAACCCCGCTGGCATAATTTTGACATGACAGCCGTCACTGCAGCTCTTATGTGGCGGCCACCGCTCGTCCTGGACGCTACCGTATCGTACCGCCTTTGAACCTACTAGAAATGGATCGGTCGAAACGCCATATCACCGTACCGTATCGAACGGGCGTTCAAACTCGCGTTCTTTAATCGCAACGTTGATACGAAACGGAGGTACGGTACCTACGGACAAAAGAACATATCTGGATGCAGTTTTAGAAACCATTGCTTTAACAAACATCCAACGCATTTGATTTACGTAATCATACACCGCTAAAGGTTACAAAACAAAGCTAGGATGACCCATGTTAGCTGTCTGTCTGTCCCCACATCACATACAACTGACACACGACGGTATTACGTAGTTCAGTTGTGTGATCACAACGTGGACCGACAACGTGACGTTTAGTTGTGAGGTGATGTAATCATGTGGTTATTGTGTGGCATGGAAGGTATATTGAAGGTACAAACAAACATACGAGTTGGTAACTACGTGAATTAATATACAGAGAAAAAATAAATTGTTAGTATATATTTTGAAAGATTTCATAAAAAAAAATATTTTGTATTTTTTCTTCTTTGTGCGCATTTTTGAGATGGGATTAAACGATTGATTTCGCGACCTCATACCACTAAACCAGGTTAGTCACTAACCATACGAAAAGAAGACAAGAATTAATAACTAAGATATAATTATTATGTTTGTTTCGATTCATCTCTCATTAGTAATTACACATCATTATTAATCACATATCCTTTGTTTGACTCAAATAGATTAATGATATTCCTATTGTAAGCCGAGTAATTCAATACTGATTGATATCATCTAGGTACAGATCTACATAACATAACAACATAATAATAATATCCCGCGTATAATCCCCGAAAGAAGCCAGAGGTGTACACACGGCTACATATCAAGCTATGATTTTCAGCATACGCTAATCTCGCATTGTATTAGATTTCCGTACAATGAGAGGTCAGCTTATACTAGAAATGTATAGCTTAATATATAGCCGTGTGTACCTTAGTACACCCACATTTCGCCAGTTATGTTCAAGTCCCATGTAATAGGGAGTGATCCAATCTCCCAATAACACTTTGCTCGACATGGGAATCGAACCAGGACCTCATGCTCTGCGGTAACGCTTACGACCACTAGACCAATGGGGCAGTCAACATACATACCTAGTTAGTAAACATAATCTGTAAATGTAATTATTTAGCTTCATAATAGTTAGCTAATGGTTCTTTGAAATGGATTAGCAATCCGTCTTGGAGTGTGTTCCAGTGTCCAAGTTTTCACATTATACTAGTTCAGAGTCTGAATGTGAGATCGAACGACATTGTGAACTAAGCTTGAATGAGTTTCAGTCAGCATGGCTACATGTAATGTACTTGTCTACTGAGCAAAACTTTGCTCCGATAATGTTGATAGGATTTCGACTTATAGATATTCTTTGCATTTTGTTCAGATATCATTGAGTGTGGTTTCTGTGTTCATGGTAAACACGAAAAATAGATATTACAGAAAAATAATACCTAGTTATTAGATTCCAAATTCAAATTCGAAAAGCATAAAAAAGCTTTGGTCGACAAAGTGGACAGCCCCTTTATTAGGCATTGGATGTGGAGGCACGTGCCAACATGTGTTGAGCCACGTACGTTGTAGTTGTTGTTAGATTAGTTGGTAAGTTTTACTAACATAATTTCTAAGTCTTTCTTACTAATACTATATGGATTGTATGTAGCTACTTTATGTGTGATTCGCAATAAATTAAATATAAATATATATATAGTTCTGTTACATCTCCATACCGACATTAGTTTCAGACATCAATTTGTTTTATCTCAAATTGTCAAACAATAAGAAACATGTTTATATCGCAGTACCCTCGTCATCCGCGTCCCTCAGCGACGAACTGACAGATGAAGTGATATTCTTGGGACCAGTCAGTAACATTACCATTTACTATTTGTATATTAATAAAACCATGAAAATACGATGCTTCCTCGAGACGATTTTGAATAGACGTTTTACTGAGAACTTACTTTTAAAGTAAGTATTAATTCTTTTCTGTACTCTTTTATAGCTTTCGCCATTTAAAAAGGTTCAAGTTTTTTATTATTATGCCATTACTCTGGTTGGTGGGAAATTCTTTAGTTGACTTTATACACACAGCCCTTAACGTGCTTTTTTCTAGGGAAAAGGTTTACCATATTAACAGGCTTTTCCGCACCCTTTCAGAGATCGAATTTATAAATGTTGTTTTTGATATAGGTACCACTTACCACAAAACCTACCTACCTACCCACCTACTTGGTACCTACATACTACAAAAGGGTCACGAAACTATTATACTCTACCCCAAATATTTTTCGTAAAAAAGGGTAGGTATAAGAAATGTAATTGCCAAAAGGACCTTTCCTAGGGACATGTAGCGCCCACAAAATGTTCAGAGGAATTGAAGTGAAGTAATAAGTTTATGTTGCATACCAAACATGTTTAGCCCTTTTAAATAAAAATCAAATCTATATTTCTTTTTCATTTCTCCTTTCCTAGGTCTGCTGGAAGAATTTTTTTAAGAAATAATCAGTGCCTTTGTACTCAAATATTTATATGACACATTTACATGTATTTTTCTGTTTAAACAATAAAATAAATAAAAGGTTTATATAATAGAGGCTCATATCAAACATCGAGAGTAGGAGTTTGCAGCAGAAACAGGGACTATCCGAGTACCTCGCATATTGCAAATAATAAAGTTGTTAAGAAAGTATAATTTTGAAATATGGCCCAAAATTCTTCCACGCGAACACATGCGTTTGATGACGCAGTCATCAAATCCTCAAGTGCACAAGCAGCTCAAGATGGAAGGTACCCATTGTCTGCCGGGAAGCTTATTTGACTAGATTTCATTCAAGTAAATGATTTTGAAGAAATGAAATGAAGAAAGAAAGAAATGCAGAAAGTTTAAGAATTTCCTCCCTTGGTGGGGGCAATGCATGTGATTGTTGGTTTTGCATAATGTGTAACTTCTTTATCTTATTTAAGGATAAGGATTTAAGAATTACAAATCAGATTTTTTTTCACGCTGTATTAAAGCATGCAAATAAAATGACGAAATAAACTCAAGAACATTTACTGAACCGCGCACTTTATTATGCCTCCCTCAGCACCTAATTTTCCTTTTACGAATACTGAGAATGCTATATCAACAAGTATGAACATTAAATTTTAAGGGATCTTTATTATTATAACAAAGTAGGTTCCTTTTTTTTGGGTGGGAAATTATCAAATAACTTCTCCCGCTCTTGGCGGAGCGGGAGGGCTCGTCAGACTCTTACTGACTAAAACTGTGTTCCTTCGGTTGCCCTGTTGCCGGGGGCCACGATCTCCCTTTCGGTTTTCTTCGCACCCCCGGAAATAAAGTAGGTACCTGAAATTGCGAAACATCGCACACCGAACAAACGTTTTGTATATTCAACATTAAAATGATACTAGACAATGTCGTTTTACGATTACTTAATAAAGTTTTGTTAGTTGTGGTAGGTACCCCATACAAATTCGTGTATCACTACTAACTTGCTATGTGAATGATGATGATCTTGATGTGTTTGTGTTATACATATTATCATCATCAACACGGATGATGATAAAAAACCCATATGAGATATGGATATGATGGTATTGAAGCTGATTCATAAACTACACTGACGAGCATAATAAAAAAGTCACTTGCAAAGCGCCAAAAATATCTAAATATCTCCTAAACCACACAAGTTAGCTTCATGAAGTAAAAAAAAATCTTGAAAACAGTTTTATAGGTGTCTTTATGCGCTATTAAATACACGTGAATGTTGTTTTTTACCTCAAGAAGCTATCTTGCGTGGTTTCGGAAATATTTCGTGATAAGTTAGTGGCTTTTTATATTTCTTGTCAGTGCAGTACACTAGTAAATTGTACAAAGAACACTGAACGAGACAAAGTAGTTTTATTGTTACTACGTTCCGGAGCGTTTAGTGTCCTACAACCACTGCACGGGCTTTCTATACAAAAAAAAAAAAGAATCCCATGAATCGGCTCATTAATCGCGGAGAAATCGGTGTGCCAAGTCTGCGCTCGGTGCTTGGTGTGGCAACACGCCGTGTTCGAGTTCGCGACAAGTTAATCGTCATCCTGAGGATGCCTCGTTGAAAGGTGAAACACGTGTCGATTTCCAGGTCTTTTTAAGACTCTTTAGAAATAGCTAAGCGGAACAGGTTACTAAATATATCCACATCATCATTTTTCTATTATAATAGCAATGATTTAAATGTCCACGGTTAGATAGTTACTCAATAAGTCAATATTAATTTACAGATCTGATAAATCATTGTTAAATCGGTTGCTCTAACTTTGATTTATCAAATTGGCTGGTAAAGGGTTCTTAAGCAGCCAAAGCGGTTAGTTAGACAAAAATATCGAACGGACGACCGACAGACGATCGACGGACATGGCGAAACTATAAGGGTTCCTTGTATACTACGAAGCCTTCAAAAATGGAAGTTCAGAATATTACACATTGTCATACGTTTTTCAAAAAAAGGGCGTTTAAATGCTGAAATGTTCTGATGGAACATAAAATACTAATTAAAACACCTATATACGCATGTTTCTTGGTCGTCTCTAAAGCATTTGATCTGTTTGATTACAGAATACTATGGAGAAAAAGCTACAGCTGAGGGTATCCCTGGCAAACTCATAGCTATTTTTTCGTACTGGTATGCTAATCAGATGAACTGTGTCAATTGGGGATCTACTTTCATGAATCCCTACGAGCTAGTTTTAAGTATTGTACCCATACAGAATTTTCTTGTCTGTTGTATGTTTTGTCTTCAACGGTTTTCATCTTGTGTCCTTCTTGTGAGAATTGCTGATACACCTAAAAGCGCCCTTGAGAAAATGAAGGACCTTATTATATCCCGGGAAAGATAATATAAACATAATTTCATAACAATTTTAAGTCATTTTTACCACACGTTCATAATATAATGATTGCAAAAATGTTTCATACATTGCATGCAATCAGGTTCTTGAAAACGGTTTTAACGATTTCGATGAAAGTTGCAATAAAGGGGTTTACGGTGGCGAAAAATCCATTTAGCTAGGTCTCATATATGAGAAAATTTGTATTTTCTATTTTCACCCGAGCAGCGCTCGATCGACCAGATGTTTATGAAGAATTGAGCTAATAAAATTTGCGGTTGAAGGGCTGACGTCACGAGCATGCAAATGAATTGTAAAGTAGGTATTTTTTTTTATGTGACCAAATTAGTAGGTAAAATATTTGGATTCACTTTCCATTTTTGATAATCGTTAATAAATTTTCATTCAAATAATTGAACTGTTTTAATAAATTTGAAAACAGTACACAACGCAGCTGAATCGTAGCTATGAACCTGCCACACGAATCATTGGGTATTCAATAGTCAGTTCCACCGACCGACAGCAGGATTAAAATTTTCATTGAAAATCAGCGAGTCAAAATTGTTTTTCCCTTTTTTATTTACTAAAAAAATTCAAGTAAAAACCTTTTTAAAAACAAGCTTTAATATATTTTTAAAAGCTTGAGGCTTATCTTAAAGTGTAAGAAGGTCGTTCACGCCTCAAGCTTTTAAGAATATATATTAAAGTTCAATGTTTACGTACTTTTTATTTTGTACTTTTTAGATAATTAAAAGCTTATTTAAAAAAAGGTTTTTACTTAAATTTTATTTAATACTTTTTACCATTACAATTTGTTTAAATATCTGTTCTATCACCTTCACTTGAAAGGTACTTGTAAAGACAAATCCAATGAACCCAAACGCTTTTACACAAGTCATGGTGTGAAGCCAACCAAGTTGCACTATCCAAGGCATGCTATACTTTAGAACGGGCTATCATAATTAAATGCGTATACAATATTTCGTGCCTGTCCTGTTGACCACTGAAGAGATCTCTCGTATGGAGCCAATCCTGGGTTAGCAGGCAGGTTTATGGCGTATGAATACGTTTATAAAAAAAATTGTCTGTGCCGTTGACCGTTTGGGAGTTCCCTCGTCTGGAGCCATCCCTGGGTGCAAGACCAAGGTCATGGTGTACTTTAGAACGGGCAATTATAATTGAATGTGTATATAAAATTTCGTGTCTGTACTGTTGACTGTTTAGGAGTTCCCTAGTCTAAAGACAATCTTGGCTGCAGCAGCCAGGTCATGGTAGACTGTAGAACTGACTATATTAATTAATTGCGTATATTAAATTCTTGTCTACACAGTTGAATGTTAAGGAGTTCCCTCTTCTGGAGCTAACCCTGGGTGCAGCAATCAGATCATGGTGAACTTACAACGAACTATCATCATGAATGCGTAGAGAAAAATTCGTATCTGTACTGTTGACCGTTGAGAAGTTCCCTCGTCTGAAGCTAATCCTGGCTGCAGCAGCCACATAATGCTAAGAAATATTGTAAAAGCCAATTATTTGTAAAAGAGTAACCGTGGAGTTCCTTGTCGTTTCTCGACAATTGGAACCGTGCACCTAGCTTCAGACGTTTCATAAGTGCTCAGCCCTAAATGTGAAATAAAATATTTAGATTTTGCTCTGAAATGTTAATGTTAAACGACTCTTATGGATATACGTTTTTTTTCTAAACAGAAATGTGCTAATTAGAGCTAATTATAAGATTTTACCTGTTTCAAACACTAATCTAACGTTTAATTGAAAACACTTCAAAATCCTGAATACTTTCGAAAAACAAACCATGTTTGGCTGGAATATTAAATTTTCAGTTTTCCGCACACCAGTGAGGTTTAAGCGAATATTTTGCTGAATGTACGTTTAAATTGAAATAAAAATCCCGATCCCAAACAGCCCACATATAATATTCCAGTAAAATTGCCGAGAAGTGTGGCTGTAAAAAGTTATGTGCGCACAAATTGTCCATTTCATCCTCTAACGCTCGGCACAGCTAAATGGAATGGTTGAATAAATACAAACAATGATTTATACTTGGATTTTGAATGCATAAAATTATCTATATATTTTGTTATTAAATTGATTGGTTTGTTTTCAAAAATAGAAAAATATAAATGTTTATAATGCATCTAGAAGTATCATGATTTTCATGGTCAAGAAAACAACACGAGACAAAGAACCGTCCAGCCCGTCCCATCCTTGATGTCCTCCCTCCGGTTGACCCCCTAAGCCGAGGTTCGTACCCCACTGGCGGTGCCCTTAGCGAGCGTTCACCTAGTTTTAATTAGCATAGTTGAATAACCCCTGGCTGGAGGTTTTAAGTGTAGTAGCTTAAGGCACCCACTGGAAAGCCCTGTTAAGTAGTCATGATCTCAGAGGTCAACTACGAGATGACCTACCTAAAAAAAAAAGACAAAGAACCGTGTAGTTCTATCTATGTCTGATCTTACAAAAACAAGAAATAAAAATAAATATTCTTCATAATACTCATAGAAGCCCGGAGAAAAACTACTAAAGGTACTTAGCAAACATACTTAGGTACTTATTAAACGAAATTGTTTCATTTGAGCAAACAATGTGGTTCAGATTAATCCAACGAAAAAAGTAGGCAACTGAAGAGCGAAAAATAAAAAAATAAACCTTTTAGTCTACATAGGGTTCTAAATTAAATTACCAATTTTGAGCCGCCTTACTGTGCTTTCTCGCAAGATAAATCGAAAAACAAAATAAAAAGATATAACAACTGAATCTATAATTTTATTCGATATAATGATCAGTTAGTATAATAAACATAACATCACGCCTTGTTTCCCTGAAGGGTTGGGCAGAGGTGTTCCTGTAGCAGGTTCAACGCCAGTTATGTTTTGCTGAAAGTCTTGAATTTACATTTACCCTTTTTTCAATCCTGTAGATCAGGTTTAATGTGTACATTTCACACGAAAAAGGGTCAGATTATGGTTTTCACTGCAGTTATTCACGTTACTTGGAAGAAATGGAATTGCAAACAGTTACGTTCCTAAGTAGTTTTTAAACTCGTTTCCTGAGCCACTAACGGCAAACGGACAGACCGCTCCACAAAGTTAATAATTTCTCTCACATTGTGTTGTTCTCACACAGGCTCGCTTGGCACAAACAAAGCATCGCGCAGTTGAAGTTTACAACAGAAGCGTTCCCTACGGAGGCAATTAGTCAAGCGGTGGGCTTTTACCGATAGGTATAATTATCGTTCTAAAACGATGCAGAGAGAAATGGCTGAGAGGAAATTTCCACAAAAGTCTTACAAGTGTTATGAGGTATATCTTCGGACAGTTTTTAATAAATGAAACCATATTGAATATACAAACATTAGGTACATTTATTAAAAAAAAGGTATTGTGTACCTACTATACATACACATGACTACACGGATCGTGTTGTCATTAGTACACAGTCTCTTTTTTATCGTGTAACACAATATAACTGAAGACTTTCGACTGGATCCGAGTACACCCGATTCAGCGTCACCGACCCGAGTGTGATCGTTCAGTTTTGTTCATTGTTCAGAAAGCGCAAAGTGCTCCTAAAGAAGTTTTCACTTAAAAAATTTAAGAAAAATGGAGACAATCATGTACCTATTAGGTATACGTACAGAGGCGGGAATTCCAAAAGAAAATCCGGTTCGTAAATACTTATAAAAAGACGGGAACGATTCGTGACGCTCTCGTTGGTCGTATCACGTTGTTACAATAAATATTACTGAGAAATTTTATTTATTACGTGAACGTTTGGTCTGAAAGTAAGTGTTTTATGGCCGGCTTATAATATGTATCTTTTCGTAGGAAATACAATTTTATGAACACTTTGTAACAGACTTTTTCCATTGCTGTGAAAGCATGAGAAACTGGGATATAATTTTGGCATCATAGATTTTGGCTCACCAAAAATGGTGGAAAATATTACTGACAAAAATATAGCTTTTTCAGTAATCTCATGAATAGAGCATAACTCGCTCAACGTATCCTTTAACTAAAAAACGACACGACTAAATATTTGTGGCCAATAGTATCCTAATAAGCACAATGCATAGTTATCATCATCATTTCAACCGAAAGACGTCCAGTGCTGGGGCTCCCCCAAGCACCACCACGGTGCATAGTTATTTTAAATTTGATTTCATAGAAAGGAATACAGTTTCCGTTGAAATAATTTAATGTACCGAATTTATAAATAAATACGTACTGTCTCTGGATAGCATGTGACTTTACTATCAATTACACAGATTGCTTCACAAAGCCACTTACAAATTAATCCAATCAATCCATTTTAGAACGTAAGTGACGTCAAAATCGATTAGCTATATTGAATGCCAAAATCTAAAAGGTTTAGGCTGTATATCCCGTTTGCCATACCATGCATGCGACACACGGGGACATTCCCACGGTCAATATTTGATTTGGCTTCAACCCGAGATCACCCGGATCACGTGTCGATGTTTTTCAATAGTGTTACGTACGGCTCAGTGAGCTCCCAGCCTATTCCAGCTGCAGTTGATACGGAGCGGATTTTTGCTTTGTGTGTGGAAAAGCCAAAAGGCTGTGGAAATGGATGAATATTTGTTGTACCTATAATATAGAGTTAAGCTATTAGTCGTTGCGGTGGAGAGTTTGTTAATTAATGGGAAAGTAGTGCAGTCCTATTCCTATACTATTAAATGAGCAATGTTTGTTTAATAAAGTAATCAATTTACTCTGCTTCAAGCATATAAAAAGTCAACAACATTATTTTCTCATTCCACGGTACAGTCGACGACAACCTCGTTACGTTGAGTAATTACAGTAATGTGGCACATTATTAACCTCCTTCCCAAAGTGAGCCGCTCAAGGCAGGAACGAGCACAATTTTCTCGGCCGTGATAAGAATCTACAGGTATTTGTCTCACGTACCTGTACTTCCTCTTCGCATGAAGTTTTTAAGGATATAAATGTGCATTTCCATTTTCTTACAGTAAGTTAAATTGGCTGTGAATTGTGAAATCTTTAATTCCACAGACAATTTTGCAGTCAGTATAACTCATTGTAGGAAATTGGAAATGCACATTATGTGAAAATACAGAAAATGCTAAAAAAACACATTGTTTTAGAGTCAGCAAATAAAATATTATGTGGCCGCTATAATCATTTGATATTACACACTGTCACATTAAGAGATATTCGGCGATATGCGCTAAAATGTCATCAAAATAGTACTTATAATATTATGCCCCAAAAGACTTACTTACATGAAATGTTTCTTCTCTAAAAATAATATTTTATTATAATTTTTATTTTTGTTATTTTCGTCTATTTGAAAAAGATGTTAATTTTGTTACTATCAAATGCTCATTTTAATTACTATCTTTTTTCCCTGTGCGTATTCCAAATAAAATATTAATTCTTCTTTCTTTAAATATAATTTAAATATTTTAGGTTTAGAGTTTAGTGAGTGAGTGTATTAATAAACATGATGCAGGTGCTTTTGAAACGTCATCGTAGAAGCTGCTGTTTCCAAAGATGACTTTGAGCACTTAACGCAACTATTCCCTATGGTCAAATAGTAACCCAGTCCGTCCATTGATTGGGAAGAGAACCCTAATAGTTTTATCTTTAGAACATTAACTTGATACAAGGGAACGTACTTAAAGTCACTTTGTCCTGGTAATATTATCGTCTGTGAAAGTGAGCGCTCTCCTCTCGCCCAACTTGTAAGATTCGTCATAGTACATGTACTCAGTGAACGTCAACCCACTGGTAGTGTACTGCTGAGTAAAGTATATCGATATAGTCCCATTCACTATGTCGTGTTCTATTATCCATTTACACTTTATCGGGACGGGGAAAGGGTTGGGGAAGTTTGGTGTCGTTATCGTGCTCACGTAAGCCTTCAAGTGTCCACCGCAGGTTTGTCGTCCCTGGTGTTTCCTGACGCGCTGCTGCGCATGCGCGAGCTTTGCGGCGATGCTGAGCAGGCGTCGCATCACGAGTCGGGAACTAGAGAAACTGTTTTTAATATCATGTCCACATTTAGAAATTATTATTACGGTAAAATCAAACCTCATGCAGATTATCCTAGTCTTGAAACTAAACATTAATGACATTGTTCGAGCACTCCTCACTAATCTTTTATCGAAATCTATTTGAACCATCTCTAAGTGTATTTGGGATTGCAAGCTACTGAACCCTTCCAATAAAAGCAATCATTACTTTTATGGAAAAAGTAATAGGAAAAGGACAGAGACTAAAATGAAGTCATTTATTAGATGTCTCTTGCGGTACATCAACTGTCCACTTCGTGATTAATGTCCGCCTCATTTGTCTTTTTAAAATCCTTTAATCCAATTCATTGACCCTCGTCATTGCTCAAGTGATAATAGGATGATTTCGGTTTGTGTTTTTAGATGTAAACTTTTAAGGCGCAGATATATGATTTTAGTGATTTTTAAATCTGTTATTACGCCTTCAAATAAGGCAACTAAGTTATGCAAAATAAATGTTAAACTAGAACGCATACATATCAATTATATATGTGAAAATTTAAGGAATGTAGTAAATTACTTTATGAAATAAATTTTAGAAGTAATTTCTACCCAAAGCGTAAAAAAACTATATTACTTTCAAAGACAAACTCAACTCAAACTCGAAGCATTTATTTCAATTAAACTATTTACAGGCACTTTTGAATTGTCAAGGAATCGGTCAGTCATAAATATGAAGCTAGTTGCCCATTCCAAAGCGTAGTAGGTAGGTACCTATGGAGAAGAATGGGCAAGAAACTCAACGGACACTCTTTTAAATAAAAAATTGTTACAAAGTATTGGTTACATCATTCGTGTTGAAATTAAACATGTGAGTGAGAACAATGTAGAAAGACGTGCATGTTAGAAGCACGCAATAAAAAGATAAAACAAAGAACAATTCAAAAATTAAAAAAGATTTTTAAAAAATCATGGAAACTAAGAGATGACCAGTCCTCTGACGGCGCCCGTTCACGAACATGACGCATGGATTAGCACCATTCAGCTCAACCATTTTGAAGGGAGCTAAATGATCCAACACACGCCCCACCATCAGCGAAACATCTGAGTGAGCAATACATACTCAAACTACTTAAGATAATTTCATAATTTTTTTTGTATGAACAGACTATTTTATTATGTGTAATTATTATATCTGTGTTTGTTTCTAAATATTCATATTTTTGTTACTAAAATACATATTTGCTATGAAACCGAACGGTGGTGGTGAGCGCAACGCGCTACGTAACGGCGATTACCCGATCCTTAAGTGAGCTCCAACTTACAAGTTGAAAAAGTCAAATTTCCGTATCAAATTAATCTGGCGCGATTAGCGCTGAGCGATACTAGATTGACTGCAAATATTACAGCACAAGATATAATTATGAGAGTTTTTCCTTACCTTTATAACTTTATTATTTCTCAGACAATATTGTTACGAGTTTCGCGCTGAACGTGGTTTCCTTTTGTTTTTATGAGTCTTTCGGAAGTTATGAATTGTGTCAAAATCTTCTAATGGCATTTAGTTTCTGGTTTTTTTGTTTCCACGTAGTTTCTAAAGCTCCATGTTTTGACAAAACATTTCGCCATAGAATTAAGAAGATAATATAAATATTTGACTTGTCTTTCAATAACCATGTAAATTACAAGATAAAAATTTACTTAGCTACAACGGTTTTTATTATACCTAACTGTTTCTAAAAAAAAGCATTTTTTGAACATTTGAAAATAGGTATAAACATTCGCGGTCTCTGAAACACGTCCATGATAAATTGCAGCGATGCGTTGACTCAAGTGCTGCGGCGAACGTTAAATATTTTCAACTAGTATGACAGACGGAGAATTCCATTACAGTTTCTGGAATCTACGAAGCCGTGTTTCGATGTTAAAAAGCATTTTTGATCGTATCCGTCATAAGGCGAAGATATTAAGTCTGCTGTATTTTGCTCTCGCTTTGGACTGAGCGGCTCATACTGTCGTTTTTAGTATTGCCTAGAATAGCATACTTTTTGGCATACACAAATACAGGGCGGCAGGGACATTGACGCGAAAACAGTAACCATGGATTTAATACATAATTCTGAACGGCCCTGCGTCGAAATTGTTCGTATTTAAAAATAAATCTGCTATTTCATGGATAAGTGAAACACCTACGCGGTCAAAATGTATGGAGGAGCAGATTTTTTTTTAATAACCGGTATGTAAACACCATCATCAATCTTGTTTATGTTACACCTTTTGTCCTTTTCTGTGGCCTAATAACAAAACAAGTAAGCAGAAAATCACCAGTGTTTTACGTACAATATTTGATGAAGATAAAACCAAATCTCGATAAGATGATTTGAAGATGCTTTGCCCTACGGATACTTAAAACTGTCATTAGCTAATGAGCCCTTAAATTATGGCTTTGGGATGTACCGTTGATTAACGGATTTAATACTAATTAGTTAAGTACTACTTACGACTAATTTAATTAACGTTTCTTAGTGCGGCTGTGAGATGTATAGATGCATTCTGTGGCAGTTTGATGCTGAAACTTGAACATATTTGTCGCAGCGACGTTACCCGAATAAACTTGGACTGTTCAAGTGAATAGAACTGAGATCTGTTTAGAGGATAGAACGTATTGTTAGTTGCACCATCCGCAGTACATTTTGTTACTCGACTGCGGCGTAGTCAAAAAAGGAGGCTTTTGTGTTTGACTTGTATGTATGTATCTATGTGTGTATGTCCGTCTCTATGTTCCCTCATAACCACTAAACGGCTGAACCGATTTTGAAGAATTATATTATATATCGTTAGTTTCGTCTTTATTGCGCGGGGACAAACAAAAAATACACCATATTTCAGGTTATTGATTGTGTGAAGATTTGTCCCGCCTGCGATAACAAAATTCTATAGAATTCAGGTATTTGTTTTTGCAGTCGGGTTTTTTAAATTACTTTCTTTTTTGTCGTTTTTATTTAAGCTTCGTTCAGGAAGTAGTTATAATAAATTGGGAGGTTTTTATAACGCTACTACGTGGTTTATCCGAGATATTTTCTCGAAAGAATTGCATAGATAAATTCCTATAGAATGTTTTGAGATGAGCTTTGTTTTGAGAATTGTTTATTTTTAAAAAGACAAAGTAACAATGTACAAAAAAGATATGTACAATTCACTCCAGGTAAGAGCTGAATTGTACCTGAATTCTGAAGATAAACGTTTACCGCGGAAAGCCAACACGGGTCGCAATAAATAAGGTGTCTCCATGAAACTTGCAGACAAATGAAAAAAGCCGGAATAAGACAAGGGAAGAAGCACTCGTGGTTATTGTATTCAATATTTTAATACTCAAATGTGACTTAAAGCATAAAGTTAGGTATATCAATCTGTATCTTACAGTAAAGGGACACTGCTCTTAAGCTAAACTGGTTCGCAATACTACGCGACAAGTACTAAAAAATTTGCTCAAAACGAGTCATACCCACCATCAATCGTGTATTATTCAAAGTCGTATTTATTCATAGTAATTGGGAAATATGTCAAACTTCAAACCATTCAATATAGTTGTATTGTACCTATTACATTTTACAGATTGGTTGACTCTTCATGTGATCAGAGGGCTGGCCAATTCTTAGGCCAAAGAATCAGCATTGCCATCCAACGTGGCAACGGTGCCAGCTTTTTGGACACTTTTCCCGTTGAAAGCGCTGCGGACGAATTTTTTGACGCCCAATGAGCTCTTCCCTTTATTTTTATTTTTAACCGACTTCAAAAAAAGGAGGAGGTTCTCAATTCGACTGTATTTTTTTTTTATGTTTGTTACCTCTGAACTTTCGACTGGGTGAACCGATTTTGATGATTCTTTTTTTATTTGAAAGCTGGTGCTTTCCGTGTGATTCCATTTCAATTTGGTCTAGTTCTGATAATGGCATCCATGAGAAAACCATATAAGTCTTAAATTTGCATTATGTGCGCGACAAATGGACGAATAACTCAATATCGCGCCAACGATTTCGATGATTATTTTTTTATAGTAACTCATGCAATTTTTCTTGGAAAGCACCATTTGGTGAAGTGGAACTGATGATGAAGACCAGAAATGGCCACCGGAATTACTCAATAATAAGTATTTCACGGGTTGCGATTCGATTACTTTAATATGGCTGCAATGCAATTTATGCTCGTCACAATGCATATGGAGAAGTGGAGCTGATGGTTAAGTACCAGGAGAACTCCTCAACGATTAACGTCCCTGTATCGGGAAAAGCAATATTTTGTAAAAGGTGATGAGCAGTTGAGATTAGGCTGTTGTAACTTAGGTAAATTACAAACTACCTACTAAAAAGCGAAAATAAAAAAATTATACAAAAAAAAATAGATTTCCAAAAAAACACTACAAAGTGAAAAATAATTTAAATTTCGGAAGTCGGTGGAAAATAACTAAAACCAAAGACACATTCTTGTACATAATATATAAATAGTTAGTTATATATAAATACTATAAATAAGTTATGAAATATGTATTCTGTAAAATATTTTGGTTAAATTGAAAATAGATTAGTAAGCAGTGTATGGTACGGTTTGCAATCAATGTTCGTGAAGTAAATTAACTATGTTGGTGTTAGGCTACTAGGCTATTATTTGCTTCATTACTTATTAATTCCCAGCTGTACATACTTATTTTATAGATTCGAAAAAAGTTTCAATTTAAAAAATAATATAATTTTCTGTTTTGTAGTTAGATGCCTACTAACTGTAGTTACATTATTTATTTACTTTTTTGTTGTTCATACATTGCAATTAACTCGATCACCTTTTCTCTTTGTTCACATCATGCGGCATCCCTTGAGATAATCCTATCCTACTAATATTATAAACGCGATAGTTTGTTACGATGGATGGATGTTTGTTACTCTTTCACGCAAAAACTACTGAACGGATTTGGAATTAAATTTGGCAGACTTTTATCTCGATATTCCCACGAGATCGAGACAAATGCGGGTGAAACCGTGGGGCGCTGCTAGTAATTTAATAATAAAAACTTGGAAAAAAAAAATGGTCCATGGTAATCAACGTGTTGATGTCTTTTACTCCACGCACCGCAGTAATCAACGCGTTGATGTCTTTTTAATGGTAAAAGCTGGTGTCATCACAGTGTTGCGAAATCAATGGTTTAGTCTCATCTCAAAAATGCCCAACGCGCCTAAAGAAGTTTTCACTTAAAAATAAAAATGTTGGTAGAACTCGTCTATCCCATACAAAAACACAATGCCGAGTTTTGAGTATTTTAAAGACAGAGTTAACGACGATGTCTGTGCTAGTATTAACTGTGTGACAGACACCGGCTAAGTAGATATAAAGTGTCCATTCTACTTTCATCTGACGGGATCTCTAGAGGGTTTTGCACCAGATGTTTACACTTCAAAAGCTTAAGATACAATATGCGAACAGAAACAGACATACATTAATAATGGTATAGGTATACCATAAGACTCCACCAGCCGACTCACTAGAAAATCATTCACACCTGAAGGATTTTTTATCATTTATCACGACTTTTACAACGTGGTGTCTACTAACGTTAAGCTTCCATATCCTACCATAGGCGCGGGCTTGCGGACTGTGAGCAATGGGTAGCTCACCGTCCGATAAGGACCAGGCCCGGGTCGACGGCGCGTTGTGTTCCTCGCGCGCCTCAAAGAGATGTCAGCAGAATTGACGGGGTCCGCTAGGGCCAATGCCTGCCGGGTTTGCGAATAAAACCGAAAGGGAGATCGTGGCCCCCGGCAACAGGGCAACCGAAGGAACACGGGTGGGTTTTAGTCAGTAAGAGTCTGACACGCCCTCCCGTTCCGCCCAGAGCGGGAGAAGTTATTTGATGATTTCCCACCCAAAAAAAAAAGCTTCCATATCCTCAATTCTTTGAATCCGTCCAGATTCAATAACACAAAGTTCAGATAGCGGATAAGTTCAGATAGGCGATGGATTTAACTCGTCTATAAAGGTCGCCTTTGTACACCTGGACATGTGAGATACCCCTCGAAATATTTATTTTTATGCACTATAGAATTTCCTGCCATTCTATTTCAGGTAAAATACTTTTCCTCATTTTATTTTCTGCTACTAAAGTCTCAAAAAGGACAATCCATTTATTCAACATTTTTGCAATGCCTACGAGTACTTGTATTTAAATATGAGCGTGGTGGATGACGTTGCTTGACGGGATGTGCCGCAATGAACATCCAACTGTAGGGTTTCTATTCTACGCTGTTTTTTTTTGTCACATGATAGGAAAAGAACTCCATTCTGTGAAAAAAGCGCAGACACCGCTTTTAGAAATACACTGATATTTTTCCGCATTTTATATGACTATGGGGGAAAGCATTCACTCGGAACATAATATAGCGTGATGTTAGGGTATGTACAGTACCTATTTCTATTTTCTTAATGTCCCTCGGGAATCATCGGATTTCCGAGTACAAACGAACGCTAATTTCCATGTCCATCAATTATTAGATTTATCGTATACAATAATTTGAATTCGGAACTAAGTACTTTATTGTTGTTTTGTTTTGATTTCCGTGTGAACTATATAGAGCTGTAATACATAGTTAGTGCGGAACGTAGGTGATTTCCGACGAATGGCATTTTTAGTGGTAGTGGAGTCTACAGGAGTTTGAAATCATCTTATGCACCTGTATCACATAACGTTTTACTATGCATTGTGCGAGGAAATAAAAAACCGGCCAACTTTCTCTCATACGGAATGTATGGGAAAATATGATTTTACAACTGCAAATATAAGTTGGTCAATTATTACTCGTTAACTTGTAGAGCCTACTTAACTGTGATAGATTTCCTTTTAATTTCGTTGTATAAACTACTGCCGTGATTTTTTTCACATATCCAAAACCAATCATTTAGCTGGCAGGGGGGAACGGGACACTTGACTCTAACAAAAATTAGCACTTTAAAGCTTAATATTTCGCAAACGGATTCCTGAATTCAAAAATGGTTTTCACACACTCACAATTTTTTAAAGGACCTTTCCAACGATATCCCACACCATGGAATAGAAAAAGAAAAAAAAAATCATCCCCACTCAAAAAAAAAAAAAAAAAAATTCTGAATTTTATTTTACCACTTTATTGGTGTAATTTGTATGTATATTCATGCCAAATTACAGCTCTCTAGTACTAAGGGTCTCGGAGCTAGACCACGGACAGACAGACAGACAGATGGAGATGGCGAATCTATGAAACTATAAGGGTTCCTTGTTTACTACGGAACCCTAAAAACGAGCAAACCTTACAGTAGTTGCATATGATGTGTAACATCCGACATCTTGGCTGACGTATATAAATAATACAAAAAATGTTCTTCATCATCATCATCATCGCCATCACCATCGCCATCGTCATGACTTTGACTTTGGCTTTGGCTTTGACTTTTACTTTGACTTTGATTTTGACTTTGAATTTGACTTCGACATCGACTTTAAAAAAATCTGAAAAGTAAACTCAAACTCAAACTCAAAGCATTTATTTCAATTAAACCATTTACAGGCATTTTTGAATTGTCAAAGAGTCGGTCAGTTAGTCAGAAAGTTGAAGCTAGTTGCCCATTCCAAAACGTAGATCTCTATGGAGAAGAACGGGCAAGAAACTCCAAGGACACTCTTTTAAATATTGATATTACAAAATCCTGGGTACATTATTCTTGTTGCTTCTATATGTGAGAACAATGTACAAAAAATAATCAAAAGCAATTGAAAATATAAGATTAAAAATAAGCCCTGGCAGATAAGAGATGACCAGTTTCAACTGACGGCGCCCGTTCACGAACATGACGCGTGGATCAGCACCATCCAGCTCAACCATTTTGTAGGGAACCGAATGATCCAACACACTCGCCACCATCAGCGAGACATTTAAGTGAGCATGACATATTCTCAACTGCCATGCTATTTCAAGTCAACATACATCTTCATAAGTTAATAAACGGCTCCATGGTCTCACATTTACAAAAATAAAAATGCTTCTAAATTATACAAAACTATAGTTTGCAATGTATCTAAAAAAAATAAAAGAATTTAACCACCAAAAAGAAAGAAAATCATTACTTAATTGGAGCATTCAACAATTAAGTTGGTAAAACAAAAATGAACATTAAGTTCCTAATGTCAAAATATATATTTTTTTTTTTTAAAAAGGGGAAGCAACCTCTTCCAAATATTAAAATTTTAACTAGTGAGCCCAAGCGGCTGTGGAGCAGGACCAGCATTAAGGCAAGCATTTTTATCTACGATATAATCATCTAACTTATAATATGCTTGTCTACATAGTGTGCGTTTAATGCATGTTTTAAATTTCTTCTCATTTAGTTGAAGAATATCGAGTGGTATTTTATTATAACATTTTACACAGTACCCCATAAAAGAAGTGTGTACTTTAGACAATCTAAAACGTGGTTGATCTAATTTGTTCCTATTTCTAGTGTTAAAATTATGCCTGTCACTTATCTTACTAAAAAGATGGAGATTTTTTCGAACATACATAATGTTCTCATATATATACTAACAAGGTACCGTCATGATGTTAATTTTCTTAAACAGTTCCCTTAGAGACTCGCGTCTGCGGAGGTTGTAGATTGCTCTGACGGCCCTCTTTTGCAGAATAAAGATAGAATCAATATCTGCAGCCCGTCCCCACAGCAAAATACCGTAAGACATGATGCTATGAAAGTAACTAAAATAGACCAGTCTCGCGGAATCTACGTCTGTTAGTTGGCGGATTTTCCAAACAGCGTAAGCGGCTGAACTTAGCCGCCCTGCAAGTGATGTTAAGTGAGGACCCCACTGTAGTTTAGAGTCAAGCGTTATCCCCAGGAAAACAGTCTTTTCGACGAATTGTAGTGTCTCCTTATTCAATACAACGTGACATTCACTACTTCTAACATTCGGTAACGCGAATCTTATGCATTTAGTTTTCTTCTCATTTAATAACAAATTATTTACAGTAAACCAATTATGGACCTTAAGCATAGCGTTATTTACGTCGTCAAGCTCCTGTGCATGTCTGTTTACTTTAAAAATCAGTGATGTGTCATCAGCAAATAACACCATTTGTGGTCGGGTTTTCAGTAAATTAGGTAAATCATTTATGTATACTAAAAATAGGAATGGACCCAATATCGAGCCCTGTGGAACACCCATTTTGACTTTTAAACCCAATGAATTTACACCGTTTATTTGAACTTGCTGCAGTCTATCATTCAAGTATGATTTTACTAAAAAGCATTAGTAAAAAAAGTGACACTTTCCGCCCAGTTTGGCTGCTTGGAAAACGCTCTTTTTGAGCACATGCATTGTAAAAGTATTTTTCTATCTGTCATGCCTGCAACTTTAGCAGCTTTCCTCCCATTTAAAAAATAAATTACATTAAGTTAATAGACTATTAACAACTATATACTTTCAAGTTGATTGAGAGCGTCTGGTCTGCACCAAGTGCAAAGGGCAACTGATAGAAATTCGACGACTGACGACACGAAGTTTGCCGAGGGACATTAAGAAAATATAAATACTGTACAACTCAAACAAAAGAGTATGTAAGTCGCTAATAAAACTCTATAACGTCTTCAGTACAGTTCCGAATCAAAAGAAAATTCGGCAACCTGCTAAATATTCAATTCGTATCAAGAAGCCTCGTAAATCTTTTTTACGGCCAGTTACGTTCACAAATCGTCTATAGGCTCTCCAAGCTTCAATGCAGGCATCAATACTTAATTCTCTTCAAATCGACTTCTCCGCACTTTTTGCCTTATTTTAGGTACTAGCTTTTTTTCGAAATATTGCCAACGAGATGTCTGGACTAGCTAGTGGTAATGACGCGGAATGATTTAGTTGAAGTTAATGATAGTATCCCTCCGAGCTTTTTAGGGTTCCGTGACTTAGTTCAGAGACTGTTTGTACTACAAAGTTGTAATTTGGAATGGATACATTTTAATCACGCTGATACATATAAATTACGCATCGATTCCTGGCAGTGGCAACACGCTAAGAACAACAGTTTGTATCAGGTGGATGAAAAGTAATAACCACGATGAAAATAATTGATTTGATGATTTATTCCAATCTAATACCAACAACTAATACCACTGGTATTTATTTCAACTCATATTTATTTTCTATTCTGAACGGATACCACTCTTTAAATAATTAAATTTAAGGCTCTGGCGAAATTAGTTTGTCACTACCGAAAAGTCTTTGTTCCTTACGATCCGATACGAAACGATCTCAATCAATTTCTTTTTACAATCCGTCGCAATCTATCTTCAGCGTTATCTGTTGAAACGCAGCACACTTTATAGCTGTACTAAACTAATTTAGCTTATACTTTTCTAGTTGCACCAGACATATCAGCTTATATGGCCATGAATGTGCCAATTGCGTCACGATAAGTAAAATCTACATGAATGTTTCTATTTGACTTGAAGTTTCATCGTATGTAGGTCCCAAAAAGAGCAACGTTACAAAATGATGTTCATGTTACGAGCCGCAATTTGAGGTTGGATCCGAAGTATGGTTTAAATACCGTAACTATGCGAGGCGTGTTAGTAGTTCCTAAGTAGTAAGAAACGTTACACGATTCTGCTTGAAAAGAGTATAACTAATAGTTAAGTAGCATTTATAAACCATAGAACTACAATTTCATTTAAAATCGAATATTTTCAGTTTATAATTGGATTCCTTCGAACGTTATAAAACGCTATGAAGAGACGGTAAGCTAACCTAACTGAATAATGCGGTAATATGACCACAAACTGCCTCGTTGGTGTAGTGTTCATAAGCGCTACTGCTGAGCATGAGTTCTTCCATCAGGAATTTCTTAGTAGCAGCCCGAAGTCTGGATTTGAGCCAAGTTGATGGCAAGAATAAGAATAAGAATAAGAATAAAATTTATTTGCATAAAAACATGGTATAGAAGATGGAACAAAAATTAATTACAGAGCATACATGTCTTTGCTTAACATTATAAGCGTGCAAATTTGTCGTGCATACATTTCATTATATTATTAATTAATTAATTATTATATGACATTTGGTACATTTAATTATATAATACATTAAAATTTATAATTTATACATTTAAAATTTCAGTCATTTAAATTTTTTGTCAAAAAATTCTTTTACACTATAGAAACTATTTGTGGACAGCCAATCATACAATTTACTTTTAAATAATCTTGTATTTAGAATTTTTAAGTCGCTCGGTATTTTATTAAATATTTCTACACACATATACAAACAGCTTTTATTATATTTAGCTAGCCTTGGCATGACATCCAGTACAAGCCTGTGAGGATCGCGCCGGTTTCGAGGAACTACATCATCTGCTTTTTTAAATAATTCCTTATGCTTCCACACAAACATACATATCTCATATATATATAGAGACGGTAGCGGTAACAAACCAAGTTTCTGAAATACCGGCCGACAAGAATCGTCGGATTGAAGCCCGTAGATTGCTCGAATGCATTTTTTTGAGCAACAAATGCTCTATTTTGATCGGTGCTATTGCCCCACATAATCAATCCATAGCGTAACACCGATTCAACATATGCATGATAAGATATTATTGCCGTTTGGACGTTTGTTATGTTCCTAATTTTTCTCAGCGCAAATACAAACTTATTTATTCGTTTTGAGACAATATCGACATGGGATTTCCAATTCATATCTTGATCCAAAGTAACACCTAGAAACTTAGTTTGCGTTACTTCACTAATTTTATTTATCTTCATTTTATTATTATTATATTTAGAATTATTTGATCTGTGAAATTGAATATATACAGACTTTGCAAGATTTAATGATAAATTATTTTTATTTAGCCATTCAATCAGTATGTCAATTGTGTTATTAATGTCAGTTTCATGATCGTCAATTGTAGTATTCTTTTTATCCGATGTCACAATAATGGAAATGTTATCAGCAAATAATATACATTTATGATTAGTTATGTCAGTAATAGAATTAATATAAAGAATGAATAAAATTGGGCCTAATACACTTCCTTGTGGGACGCCATATTTGTTATATTTGAGTTCAGAAGAGTGTGGTGTCATGTCGTTCTTTCCAGTCACTTTTGTAATTATAACACGCTGTTTTCTGTTACTCAAGTATGTCGATATCCATTGAAGTGCAATACCTCTAATGTCAATTGCCTCCAATTTCTGTAGCAACAGGTCGTGAGATACTAGGTCAAAGGCTTTCGATAAGTCAAAAAACAACCCTGTAGTAAGGTGGTTTCGGTTAATATTAGTCAATATGGTTTTTACAAGAGTGAAGATAGCTAGTGTTGTGGATTTCTTGTTTTGGAAGCCAAATTGATCTTTTTTAATAATGTTAAATTTATCACAGTAGTCAATCAATCTCTTACACATACACTTCTCGAAAATTTTAGATATAATAGGTATTAATGTTATTGGTCGATAATTATTAATGTCAGATTTTTCACCTTTTTTAAAAAGTGGCTTAACAATTGATACTTTTAAAGATTCTGGAAAAGTGCCAAGTGAAAATGAAAGATTTATTAAATATGTCATTACAATAATAAGTTCATCAGTGCATGCTTTTATAATCTTCGTATTAATTTCGTCATAACCTGCCGAGCTTGTGTTTCTTAATGATGTCATCACCGCTCTGACTTCGTTTTCAGACACAGGTTTTAGAAACATCGAATGTGAACCTTCATCGTGGTGCGGCTTTGTACTCGTGCTAGAAGAGTGTGCTGTATTAATGTAGTGGTTATTAAACGCAGTTGCTATTTCTACGGGGTCTGTTAGTACTTTATTGTCAATTAGGATACTATCCACATCGTTCTCGGCAATATTCTCGTCCCCTATTACATAGTACTTACACATAAATGGTGAAATGTGGGTGTTCTTCACCTCTGCCCGACCCTTCGAGGAATACAGGCGTGATGTGATGTGTGTGTTTATGATCATAAACGCGACCAGCACACCTGCTGTACAGTAAGTACGTGACGTGACGAGCACATCTGCAGTACAAGTACGTGACGTGACCAGCACACCTGCAGTACAGAAGATCTTCACCGCTTTGACACGATTGACGATCTGAGTTTCATTCATAGAGTTGTACACATTTTGCACATTACAATGTGCTGTTTTGTTATACAGATTCCTATATCAATGATTGCAACGTTCAACAATCGAGCGTCGATCATTATGCAAATCAATGGAATTAATTCGCAAACATGGCAGTCGGCAATAATTATGCTGATAGCTAATGTCTTACGTGAAACGAACAGTTCCTCTGGAAATAAATCACTTTTACAAAGGCGTAAAACTGCTTGAAAATATTTACAATACAAATTCTTAAATGATGACTGTCATCAGAATTATCTAATACTCTTTGAAAGCATTTTATCATAACTATTCATCCCTCTTCTTTGTGCGAAGCTTTGAAGTATTACAGTCAATATTATTTAATTTTTTTAACGTGTTTTAATGATAGTTAATTGATTCAGGCGTGACCTTGCGGAAATCCATTATAAAAAACAATAGACGTGGATATATTTAGTAACTTTTCCGCTTAGCTATTTCTAAAGAGCCATAAAAAACCCTGAAAGAAATCGACACGTGTTTCACCTCTCAACGAGGCATCCTCAGGATGATGATTGACTTGTCGCGAATTCGAACACGGCGTGTTGCAACACCGGCCACTGAACGCAGATGGGGTTCAGGGTCTTTTATGGATCTATAGAAATAGTTAAGCGGAAAAGTTACTAAATATATCCACGTCTATTGTATTTTTTTTGTATTTATTATTTAAATTTGAAGAAAGTTTATTATTTATACTTTATTGTACACCACAAGAATAATTGTATTTAAATGATGTGTGTGTTCTTTGGATATTTCAAGTTTAGCATAAGAATATTCATTGAAAAGCATGGCTGTATAGTCTGATCTCTCAATGAATTGTATTCCGGAAACGTTCATCGATTACTGCTGAGCTTGTAAACTGGAACAGGTGATGAATAACTTAGACTCGCTTTGAATTTTTGATGCTGTAAGTTCTTTACTGTATAAAGCACTAGACATTTAAATAGTTGGTAATAATTTCAACCCTAGACCCTTTTGCCTAGATATTTATATAGTAGGTAATAATTTCAACCTCGTTCATTCTCGTAGTTAGCTAAACTAATATTATAAAGAGAAAAGTTTTGATATTTTGTTTGTTTGTTTGTAATGAATAAACTCAAAAACTACAGAACAATTTAAAAAATTATTTAACCAGTAGAATGCTACATTATCACTGAGTAACATAGGCTATAATTTATAAAGGTATCACGCGGCCGAAGCCGCTGGAGGAAGCTGATAATATGTATAAAACATATTTTTTGTCTGAGAACAATTCTCTTAAGAGTTTCAATTGATTCATTTATTACCTAGTGCAAGTTCTTCAGAAACACTCAAAACGTTTGGCCATGTCTTTTTACTGTCTCAGGCCATTGTTTTATATTACTTTCGTGCTAAATTGCGGACAATCGTCCGGACAGGGACCGCAATTTCCATCGATTGACCGAAAAAAAGGTTGTAAGACGCGTAACATTTCGGAGACTAACCCTAATCTAGATTCCGAAACGTACAAAGGACTCACGTATCAATCTCTGAAAGTATTGCCCAGAGAAAATTTATCAAGGCCTTGAACTTTACGTGAACTACCGTAGTTAATGTGATATTGCCACGGTTTTTTTATATTTTTTTGGTTCAGTAGGTAGAGTTGTTTTATTATGAAAAAAAAAAAGTGGCACTCCGGGAGTGCCGACAGAAGTGAAAACTTGAACAAGATAGCCTTAGTGGAAGAAAAATACTTGTATAGAACATTGGTCCGTAATCTTATTTATTTATTTAACCATTTATGCACACACATATAAACAGACAAGAAGAAAGGAACAGAAAAATACGTACAAAGGCAATGCTTATTTCTAAAGAAATCTCTTCCAGCATACCTGCGACAGGAAATTATAAAAAATGAAATGTAGACAACGTGTGTAACCGTAGAAGATAAAACAAAAACATAAACCAAAGAAGAAAAAAAAAATTAGAATTAACTAAATAAAGAGCACAATCGCGTTTGCAAAAATGAGGTGTCGTCATGGTGTCGCGAAATCAATGGTTTAGTCCCATCTCAAAAATGCCCAACGCACCTAAAGAAGATTTCACTTAAAAAAATCTTTGTTTTTAAACTCTTCTGTAGTTAATCAGGTACCTATAAGAGATATATGTACTGCATTGTTAAAATGTTGTTGCCTACTTGTTTATGTATCATTTTACTAAACACTTTACGAATATCGATTTAATTAACACTTGAAAATGCTTTCAGAACTCAGAGCTCATTTTGGATTAAATTAGTTTGTGAACTACTTTACGAAGCCGGGTTTTGTTCGTAATTCAATGAAGTAACTAAATTTCACTGAGTACAACTCTAATTTAGGTTATTTATTCCACCCTTCCATTAAATAGAACTTTGATGAACTTATAAATTGACTTTACTAAAGTCTGCAGGTTATATAGAAAGCTGAATAATTATCCTTTGAAATAAATTCTACTGTATTAAAAGTACGTTAAACTACGAAGAAAACCTCTTAGGTATGTATGAAATGACTGCATTTTTCTTTAATTACATTGTCATCGCATTTAATCTGTTCACATAGTGGCGGGTAGTGTGACATATAAGACAGAGAGTCACTTTGTTCAGTTAGGAGAGTCATTTATAAAAACTATGCGCTAAGGTGGAGGGAACTATTACGTGCATCGATGTGAGATCTAGAGCTGTACGTTTTAAATTGTATATGGTTTTACATTTCTTGGAGAAACATTGTTTAATCTATAAAGTTCAGTGACAAGGTTCCTCAAAAATGAAAATGTGAATTCTATATATCATAGTGAACAACAAGTTCTCGTGTGTCAAATACAACAGTAAGGTACCTAAAATTTCTCATCAAAATAATTTCACAAAATGAATATCTAAACTGTACGATTCTGTTTTTTGTTGTGTTCGAACAGAAGCGGCTCCGGGTCTACTGATAAAGTTCTCGTTAACTAAACTTTAAAAGAAATAGTATTTAATTTATTCAGGCGTGCTCTTGCGGAAATCCATTATAAAATACAATAGATGTTGATATATTTAGTAACCTGTTCCGCAAAATTTTTCTTGAAGAGCCATAAAAAATACCTAACACACAATTTTCACTGGAAAATTCCATGATTTCAATGAAACAATCCACCATTTGTATGTCACTCGCAGTGTGACAGCCCTACGCTAGGAACATGTATCATGTAGCTTAATTTTTTCGCCTTTCTGCTGTCATCCCAACAATATACGATGTAACAGAGAAATCATTGTGATTACGGTTGGATTGAATCGGTTCATTATACTCGTGCCTACGGGACATTGGATTTTTAAAGCTTTTGAGCTGCAGTTTATAGCAGCATGATTTGTTTGTTGCACTGCGCGTTATGTTGTTTTTTTGCCTAATATCATCATAATTAAAATTCTCAATAAGGTTTCAATTAAATATTTAAAAATCATCCTGGCCAATTTTCATAAAAAAATTGCCTTGCCGTTAAATAGAAAAAAAAAAAAACATGACATACAAAACTTAATGGCATGCCAGTATTCTTTTTTATTTTTAGGGCCAAAGAGGTCATTGTTTATTCAAATAATCAATAATCCAAAAAGGTTGGCCCAAAACAATACTATAGTTTATACTTTTTAATAAAAAAACTGTTGCTCTAAGTTTCATTGATAATCTTGTAAAATGATAAATTGGACATTGAATTTCCTCTATGACGGTTGTTGCAATGTAACTTCGACAGCAACCATTTCAAAAGCGGCCAACGCGACACACGCTATTCTCCTTATCTAAGTCCACATTCACACACAGTGCGGTGTGAAGATTGTCGAAGTGCCAATAACATTGTAAATGTTCACTATCTACGTCGATGTCGGTCATAGGAATCCAATTATTGGCGACCGAGTCGTGTGATACGAACATATTGATCTGCTCGCTGATGGTGTGGTGCTCTTTTCACAGCATAATTATTGGTGTAATCTAAGGTCAGACCTTGATGTTAATATTAGTAACTTGTTTATTATCAGTTCCGGTACCCATGATACTGCACCTTAAAATTTAACCCAGTTCGGAATTAAGGTCCGATCGATACCTACAATATAAAGTATCCGACGAAAGTGTAAACCAACCTTTTTCAGGGTTATTTGTTACGCTTTTATTTATTCATCAGTATTAAGGTTTCAACTTTAAATATCACCACGTTTTCGGAAAATTATTGTTTGTATGTATAACTTTATTAAAATTGTATTTAAAAATCATCGAATAAAATGATATTTATAAAATTAACCTTAATTAACAAATGAAAAAAAAAAAGAACTGGTAAATTAATAAAATTGGCGAATTAACAAATTGAGTGATTATTTGAATACTTAAATTCAAATAATCACTCAATTTGTAAGTGGCACTTCAAATTGGCATCCACTGGTATGGTTACTGGTTTACATTTTCATCACATACTTTTGGAACAGACCATTATTTTAGCTTAAATATAGATATAAAGAATAATCTTTATTTTGTACACCATAAAAAGATATAATTGTAGAAATTTTACATGAAAGTGACACATTGGGCGGTCTTATCACTAAAAGCGATCTTTTAAAGACAACCTTTGGATAAATTAAAAGAAATTAGATTACATCAGGTAAATCAGATGCATTGCAAAATATTTATTTAAAAAGTAAGTAAGTTACGCTTTTATTTTAAAAAAAAACTACCTAAAAGTATTCATTTAACGAAGTACCTATAAATATTCCATACTGACCCCCACCAATTAGAAACTAGAATACATAAAGCCTGAAACTAAACTGGCGACCCGACCACAGAATCTCATCGCCCATGACTTAGATCCCGAATTTTACGACTACCCGCAACTTGTACACAATTATCCGGAAATGAAGCGCGCTTGACCGCACAGAAGGAGCGCTTAATAATACGGACTGCGGGTGTCTATAGAGCAACTTGAGAAGTAATGAATCTTGAATGAGTTAGACCTTCTACTAAGCGTTTCGGGAAGATTCTAGACTATACACATTGTTGCTATGTTTGTGAAGGCCTTTATAACTTTACACCAAAATATTGCGTCTGATTCAAAGTCCCAAACTTTGAATAGAATTAAAATATATTTGATTGCAGAATTTCTTGTATCAAGAAAATGATTTCCATCTGTTTTTGTAACAAGTTGCTTGTTTCATCTAGGTTCTATTGTTCAATATATAAATATTGTTGAATCGTTATACGGTAAATTAATTCGTTTAATATTTCACGTGGCGAGCTAATAAATCAGGGTTGGATGTTGTCTGAAAACTTCGGGTTTTAATTAAGTCACTTCAGGGAGAATGGCTGTCAACGGTCACCTTGACTTTGCTCTTTACCTTGGATAATATTGTGACTGTACACAAATCAATTTTTTTTAAAGTACGAAAATGTGTAACTTTCAACCCTAATACATAAATGTTTGGGTGATAACAATCAAAAACAAGTATTTTGATAATTATTACCCAAGTAATAACCGTTTCCTTTGCATCCATTAAATCAAAACTCGAATACTGCAAACCACATTAAAACTTACAAATTAATGGCTCTTAATGGTTTGTTTATTTAACGCGTAATTCACGGAGTATTTCATGAATATTTAATATATTTGTGCTCACAAATAAACCTACTTTATTTACGTGACGGCGGTTTCGTTTCATATTTAATGATGCTCTTTTACTGTATTTAAATACATTTTACGTTTTTTTTATTAGTACACTTAAGTCGGCCAAGTACATTGATGTGATACGTCTCTAGTTATATATTTACAAACAAACTACCTACCTATTCTTGTTCTAGTTGCACGTGATATTTCAGACGTTCCTTCAAGAGCCAAATATGTATGAAATATCTCACGTTAACTTGGACTCGGGTCAACGCTCGTACATATCTGGTATGTTCGAGAAGTAGGCCAGGCGAGTTGGCGACTCCTGCTCTGAAGTAGCGATGAGTTTTAGCTAATCAAGTGTGAATTTTGATGACGAAGGTTTTTATAGTGTACACTTGTACATCCTCATTGTGGACGAGATCAGAATGAAGGGTGAAGAGTTTTAAGTTATGAACATACGTTGTATTTCAAGTTTATAAGGTTCAAATCAGGGTAACAATTGCCTAAACTCAATTCCTGAAGAGAAAGTCTAGAAAAGGACCCCCCTGCTAGCCTTCGCAATTTTATTGCTGTGATTGGGTCAGAACTACTGGAATTTAAGCATATTTGCAAAGATTACATCCTCGTCCACATCCCTCGGGGTAGTTCCAACAATTATTGTGATAACAACCATGTTTGCCCGACTATTTTTCTAAACTCTTCAATGCTAATGAAGCAAAAGTTTCTGTCAAACCTAAAATGTTGACAACAGAAATTTGATTGTTTGAATAAATTTAATTTCGTATGATATTTTAGCAACAGAATGATACTATGAAGTGTTACGTTTTATTTTCTGTAACAAGTTCTTTTCATAAATAAGAAATTTAAATTAAATTTCCGACAAGTCGTTACCTGGTTAATTGAGAGTGGCAATTAGAAAGCGCACTACCGGTTAGCCTTTGATGTTGAAAATGTTTCCTTTAACAACAATGCGCTGTTGGAAGTAATCCAACACGAGATATTTTGGGTTCACCCTTTCTATTGAAGCTGAAGAGAATAATGTTTAATTCAACGTTAAATAAGACATCATGCAGGAAACAACTTATCGCCATCCTATATTTTGGCGTCGCTTGTCTTATCATATAGTTTTGGTGTTCATATGATGTCACATATTTGTGCTTATTTGTGTTTAAGCCTTTCATAAATGATCACATATATTTGCCGTCATCTTGACAATAGTTATTAAGGGATGAATCATGAAATCAGATATTTTTGCCGAGCTGATATATTATATTTATGCTCCTGACTGTAATGATCGTTCTGCGTGACCAGGGTAGAAGGAGAATTTCAAAAGCGTGTAACTTCTCCATTTTTCCCTCTGTGTTTATTATTTATGTTGTATGTTTATTTATTTTATCACAAATCGTCTAAAAAAATAATTTAGTCTTTTGTCTCGGAACGTGCAAACTAACTGATGCTGAATATTTTATTATTTTGAAATTTTCGGAGTTTGTTCTAATAACGTTTTACTTATTTCTTTACTGTTGTACTTGTGCAGTAAACGAATAAACGATATCAAATGTAGTGTCCTATTATAGCTACTCTGTGCCTATTCGTGCAGGACTCCAACTTTTAGACACGTAACGGAATTAAAACTAAAAGTGTCGTGAAATATAAACTACCAATTACTACAACTTCTGCCTCGAACCCTAATTATTATTAGGGTTCCAGGCAGACGTTGTAGTAATGCTAATACTAATTGGGACCGAGAGGAAAATATAATACTTTTTTCAACAAAGTTGATTCATGTGGAAGACAAACTTCGGAACAAAGATTCAAAACTCTTTTGAAAAACTTGGACAAATGAAAGTTGCTGATACTCATTATCTGTAAATGGGTTTGTGAAATACATAATTATTATTGGAGCTTGCTTATCGAATAATCGTTAACTCGTTGATAACATGAAACTGGCAGTAATTGGCGTTTAGTTAAACTTTAAACGATGGTTAGGTATTTCTAGTAAAGCTGAGTGTTAAATAGCTTGTTATATAATTTGTTTTACTGTTTTAAATCTAATTGTACCTATTTCACGGTCACCTTTAAATAAAATAGTAGGTACACACGGCTACATATCAAGATATAATTTCCAGTATAAGCCGATCTCGCATTGTCGCATCAAAGCTTGATATGTAGCTGTGTGTACAAGTTCTAAAAGATAAACACCGGGTTTTGATACAGCATTAAGTATCTAAAACCTATTAAATTGGTATTAAATGCACCTATCAAAGTTAAGTTGCGAACACAATTTCGGAATGAATCTACTGAAAATTATATTTCCACACAATATTTCAGTCGTGGTTGAACGTTGAAAACGTCTTCGGGGACTGTAAATTCGTAAAACATTCTTTGAAGCATCTTAAGCAGCTCTGGAGTAAATTAACATGTTTATTTACTGTCCAAAGCCAAGGAAATCTCGTGAAAAATTCAGGAATTACGTCGCTTGAACAAATTACGGACGCGTTTTTGTAAAATACCTACTTCCCCACGGCAGAGAGGTTGGGAGTTAAATTGTAAGTGAAGGAATGTTTATCAACCCTCACTTGAGAGGAAATGTCCCGTGTAACGACTACTCACTGTTGTTTGGAATATTCTCAAAATTCAAGCTGCAAGCAATGTTAGTGTTTAAAAATTTACAGCTTGCACAGCTAGTTAGTGGTCACGTTCTAGTTGACAGGTGCTGAGCTGAAATATGTCACTAAAGGTTTATAGTAACTCCAATAATACAATATTGCTAAGCCAAAAGTTATACTAAAATTTTATTGCATTTTAGTTTTGGTTAGTACACTAAATAACTATGCTTAATTAAGTATATACAATTAGTGTAGTAGATTCTTCAACATACAAGGCTTTCGATTTCGATGCGTAAGTCTTAAAATGTGACTTATTACATACACGATTAACAATTTTCTTAATGATGATTCACTAACTAATTGACATATACTCTGATTGACATAATTATTGCGAATCTGGTTCGCTTACTAAGTCTTAATTTATTTTATATTTCTTATTGCTGTGACCACACTGACATTTTTATTTTATTTTTTGTAATTCCAATGATCTGCTTATCCTCAATTTTTTATTTGGAATTGTAATTCCAAATAAAAAATTGAGGCTAAGCAAATAAAAAAGAAAGATAAGCTAATAAAAAGGATAAGCAGATAATATTTCGTCGTCACAAAAGTCGTCAAAGGTTTACAAACCTTCAACGACCTTTGTGACGGTAAAATGTGGAGAACTTAATTATAAAAATATCTATGCAAAAAAATTAATGATTTGATTTTGATTTGATTTGCAAATGTGTTTTTAGTGAACATAACCGACCAAAGTAAAAAATATATTGGCAAAGACAATTTTCATCTTAAAACATAATGAATTACTGCTTGCTATACACAAGTTGTAGTAACAAGTGGTAGTCAATATCGTAGTAGTCAAATGTAGCGATGGCGACGTAAGCGGGTCAATGTGATAAGCTTGCAACTTTTCACTCCGCTGTTATGCAAATTTTTTATCGAGGTCGTTTCATAAGCAATTTGTAACAAAATATGCAGTGTGATGCGGCCCTTTAAAATTAATTAGAATTTATGGTTTGTACGAAACACGAATTAATCACACGTTGATGGTAACTAATGAAAGTGACGGCAAAAATATCTTTCATAATATTTTCTCACATTGAGTATGAATGTATTGCAGCAAGCATCCACACTGCAACTATCGGAAAGTACGACAGTCTCAATGTTTACTATACAACTTTACGAGAAATTGGACGAAGTCTGTTTACATCTGTTTTGTAGGTAGCTCAGCTAGATTTTTTAAAATCCCGCAACAAAAATATTTCTTAGGAACAGTGACCACCTCATCCTCGTCAGGTAAGCTTACGACCATCTGGAGGCAATACCTACTTTAGAATACGGTTGCCAAGATTTGTGGGTGGAAAAGGAGAGAGGGAGAGGGTTCTTGGTCCCTGATACCAACCTAAATTACAGAGGTATAGTAATTTGAAGTTACTCAAAAACTAACAACCAATTACGACATTTAAGCACATCTGTGACATCTCCAGTGCTACGGGAATAGTAACCTCCTTCGCCTTGCGTAACACAGAACAGGAAAGGGCAGGAACTGCCCTCCCTCCGCACCTACGGTTTTTATAATCACTCTTGGTGTAGGTCAGATAAGTACCAAATGGAGTTAGGCTTGACAACTTCGGTTCTGTGACAATTTTTTGATCTCTCTAATCGTTGTTTCTGGGTGATGTTTCTCAAGTATGACCCTACCTATTAAAAAAAAAATTACACATGTTTCACTGCGTTAATTAACTCGATAAAATAGTAGATTGCTTGCCAAGGGAGCAAACAACGCTAAGGATTCAAAGAACGTCACTCGAGCTTAAAATAATGTTGCTCCCGAGGTGAACTCTCTACTTTTTATCACCCTCTATGAGAAAAAAAAAATTTCTGTGATTCGACCCCCGTCAGGAACGAAGTTCCTTCTTACGTATGATTAAAAAAAAAACAAATTTTCGCAGCCGCTATCATAGATTCACATTTTGACCCCACTATCGACTTTAACACCTTCGAAAACTATGAAAACGATACCCATGAAGAAAAATTTGAATATTTTCGAAGTTGCCATCTTGGATTTACCTTTTGACCAAATTCACACTTTCTCTCTGTCTTGCCAGCCTGTTACTTGTTCATACAATGTTCGTATTGGATCCCTTTGGTGATTGGAACTTTTACTAACAATATACATATTCCAAATTCAAATCACTTTGAATCCTTAGGCATTAAAAAGTTATTTTAGTCCTTTTCTACGAAAAATAAACTAGCTCTTTTTGAATAGATGTGATAAAAAGAATATTTTGGTGCTTTCTCGTGAGACCAACTTTTTTTATAGCCATTACAGAATAAAGTACCCCATTACTGCTCACTTGTTCATTCTGAACCACACAGTAGCTGGTATTACGAAAGGATCATTTGAAAATGAATGTGCAATATTTAACAGTTGATTGATTGCATATTGTACGATTCTCTGACTATATTGATAAAGCAAGTCATCGAAATTCAAATCGTGTACGAAACACAAATACAGCGGCATGTTTGAAACTGTTCCCTCACAGCATGTTCATGTGTACCAGTGCTACTGATCAGTGACGTAATCTAGGAGACACGCTGTAAACAGTCGATGTTACAGACAGCAATAAATTTGTGACTTGTAACATGAAGTTACGAGGTAAAAGTGTTTCGCTTGTGTGTTGAGGTTTGGACATACGGGTTCGGGTTTTATGTTACGAAGATACCTAAAGCTTCTTGTGGTAGTAAAAAGTTTATTGGTTTGGTGTTATCTATTGTTTTCTGATATAATGTCGTCTACACATCCTGTTGTATAAAAACGTTTAGTTTTCTACGATTTTGACTTTCTTATCTTGAAGTATCGATTTTTAAAAAAATTATTTCTTAGTTTTGTTTCAATCTTCAACTTTCAATATTACTGTTGTAAAGTTGCGAACATCACATATTATTACACTATTTGCGCTGTAGCATGGTGCGGGTGACAGTTGCCCGTATGACGTTGACATTTGTCAGTACCACGTAGGGATGTGAGGTTATGCAATTCATTTTTATCGCTAACGATACTCGCAGCGTGAATCTAGTTCTCTTTAATATTGTTATGAAAATTAGTGTATTATTCAGTTGTGCAGTGTAACTACGTGTGTGCTACGTGTATAAACTTGTCAATATAAATGTTTTATGGCTACATAATTATCTTTGTACTTATATAAAATAATCAAAATCGGGTTTATGTTTTTTTTTTCGTGACAACATTTTTGCTCTATGGTGCATCGGCGCGGCGGCCATGTTGTTTACCCGTGCGATGCTGTGAGTGCGAGTACGAGTGCAAGCGCGTTATATTGTGACTTAATGTGACACGTATTACGATTTCATTGTTTGTTTTCATTTTTGTTAAATTGTTATTTGTTATAAGTTTGTTGAGTTTGTTGTTATTACCATGCCTAAGCATACAAAAAAAACTGTTTTGGGTAGTCAGGCCAGGGAGCTTGTTGTTCGCCTCCGAGACTACTTTGAAAGAGAACAACAAAATAATGGACCGTTGTTACCATTGAATCATATTGTAGAACGAGTAGCCGAAGCTCTTGATATTGGCCGCAATACTGTTTCGCGTATAACACGTGAGAAAATTGGCCAAGATGGGATGTTTGAAAATAAATTATCGACACCCAACAAAAAGCGGACCAAGGTGAAGCCAATCACAGATTTGGATGATTTTGCTAAGGTTGCTATTAGAAATCATATTTATGATTATTATAGAAGAATGGAGCTACCCACATTGCTCAAGCTTCTAAAATCATTAAAAGAAGCTGACTTGTTCAAAGGAGGTATTACTTCGCTACGGCAAGTTATAAAAGATATTGGCTTTGTTTACAAAAAAGTTAACAAAAGAAAGATTATTATGGATAGGACTGACATTGCCCTAGCAAGATGTAGATTTTTAAGGAAGGCCAAAAACATAAGTGATTGGAGCAAAGTTGTCTTTTTGGATGAAACGTGGCTAAACGCCAACCACACAGTGGGTAAAAGTTGGACCGACGATACGGCACAATCGTGTGCCAAAGTGCCGGAAGGCAAAGGCGAACGCCTTATTATTTGTCACGCAGGTACAGCAAGTGGATTCGTCCCTGATTGTTTGCTGGCTTTTAAGTCAAAAAAAACTACGGAGTATCATGAGGAGATGAATTACGAAAAATTTAAAGATTGGTTCATAGGTCTATTAAACAATTTAAAAGAGCCTATGACCATAATAATGGACAACGCACCCTACCATTCGGTGCAAGTTAATAAACCCCCAAACCAATCCAACCGCAAAAGCGAGTTGGTGAAGTGGCTGAGTGAAAACGGAGTTACAGCAGATATAAAAATGTTAAAGACGGAGCTTATTGCCTTAGTCCGACGCCATAAGCCACCAACTCCTACCTATGCTCTGGACGAGATGGCAAAAGAAAAAGGCCACCAGGTCCTTCGACTACCACCCTACCATTGCCAGTATAACGCTATTGAGCTGATTTGGGCCCAAATAAAAGGTATGCTTTTAATTTCAATTCCCATTTTGAAGCTTTATAAAAAAATCAGCTTTCCGATCGTAGCATGTTCGTAGTTTAAAAACATTACCAGATACTAGATTAGGCTGATTGATGATTATTTGAATACTTTTTTTTATAAGTTCGTTTATTTTTAGGTTACGCCGCAAGAAATAATACTTCGCCGCCATTTACGGCAAATAAGATGTTGGCCCTATTACAAGAGGCCATCAACAATGTTCAACCTGAAGACTGGTCGAAGGTCGTGAATAAAACAAAAAGGGACATTATGTCTGATTGGGATCGTGACATACATATTGACAACATAATTGAGTCATCGTTAATAATATCCGTCACAGATTCAGATGATGAATTGAGTGACAATTCAGATGTTCCTGACTCTGATATGAGTTTAGACGAATAACATGTATTTTTTTTTAGCAACCTTTTAAGCAACCTTACCCTATAAATGTTCTGTTGTATAATTAGACCTTTTAAAAATAAAAATTGACCTACGCACAATATACGTTTTTTATTATAAAAAATATCGACTATCCATCGTAGCAGTACATCCCATCACTAAATACGTCTATGGCGTTACGTTATACGCATAACACTTTGCTTAATTTTTCATTCAATTTGATTTTATTTCTTGATTAGAACATTCTGGTTGGGTTTAATTTAATTTACTACAGTTATTAATTATTTAATGAATGTGGTACAACTGAAATATTAAGTCATAAATTGTAAATCGCGGCAACTTTCAAGAGTGAAACGAAATGTTACTGAAACTGTCACCCGCACCATGCTACAGCGCAAATAGTGTACATGTGACAAGGTATCAATTTGATCCTAGACTTGTTTATCCGTGACTTCATTTACAAATTGAAGATATTTGTGGGAGTTCAATCCCACATAACTTTATGTTATATTATTTATCTGAAATTAAACTTTACAACTGACTAGTAAACACTTACTTAACTAAATAGAAGCGTTTTTGGTATACTGACCACCAAACAATTTTACTGTAAAGTTACAGATGAAAGTTCATAGTGCACCATTAACTAACCACGGGTACGCATGTAACCCAAACTGTGGTTTGTTAAGGTTACTAAACTTTATAGTTAATTAAAAATGTACCACAAAGTAACCTATTCTTAGGGTTCGTTAATATTAGCACCATTAATACAACATGCGACTGTAAATAAGTCTTAAAATAAACGAAATTTAATTAAAATGGAAAGGAAAATGCTTTTGATAGCTAAATTATACAAAACACAAAACAAAACTAGGCTTTATGTAAACATTACCGCTGTTTTTTTAATGTTTATGATATCTACGGAGAAACAAACAAACAAAGGTACAGCCGTACCATCCTTTTCTCGAAGCCATTCAGGAAATTTTCGGCCCTCTGATAATTCCCTGCGCTAAACTTGACCAAAGAATATGCAAAGGACCCGAAATAAAACTATAGATGAAAGGAACCTGTTTAGTCATTTAAACTGGATTCCAGCAGTATTTTCTACCTTAAATTGACCTTATCAACATTAACAAGAAAGGGGTCCGTTTTAAAGGCATCGTTCAATTGACGATAAGCATCTAACATCAAATATTGTGAATAGACCTTTGTCCCGGAAGCAATTCAGGAGAATGAGCGGCCACCATAGTGATAAGATAAACATCAATGTCCCTTCATTCGTTTTATCTGTGTTTAGAATAGTTTAGACCCAGCCGTAGACCATTTGGTACAGTAAAAAAATATTAATTCTTAACTCAAAAGCGAAAATAGTGTAAGGATGTAACTTTACTTCTGAGGTAAACTTGGTAATACGAACGTAAAGACAAACCTAAAGTGCGCGACTTACCCATAAAATGGTCGAATTTACAATTGATCAAAGTTTCAATTGCTGACCACCATAAAGCGAATTCCTAGCTGACCCTTATGTTTAAAACAGACATACTACACGTTCCGGCCGCAGGGTTGCCTGAAATCCTAAAGTATTCACAAATTCTCAACTATAAGTATTATTCAGTAATTTACGAGTATAGTGAGCGCCATCCCATTAGTGAGGTCTCGTTAGCTGCTCAGGATAAGGCGGGAGGAAACGCCCTGGTCACCGTTGTGTGGATCCTCCGGAGGACACGGTTGCATACGGTGGTCTGCCCGGCTTGGGCGGAACATCGCCATACTCTTTTAAAATGTTGTACAATAGTTTGTATAAGTACGTACATTAGTTAAATAATTATATGTGAAGACGATGCACATAGAATAAAATTACTATACCATAATAGTTAAAAAGAATTAAAAATGAAGCAATGACAGATAATTTAATTATGTGATAGATACATGGTGCTCACATATTTACAAACATTGTAAAAGTAGACGATTTTCCTAATCATCACAGAATGTAAATTCAATGTCATATAACACAAAATTGTAAATTTTACAATTGAATTAGTAACCTGTTTGATTTTATCTTGATTATAAATTGTCCTATGGAGCAGGACCAGCATGTTTCCAAGCACTCTTATCTTGGATATAATCCTCTAATTTTTAATATGCTTGTTTACAAATTGTACTTTTAATATCAGTTTTAAATTTCCTTTCATTTAATTGCAATGTGTCACAAGGTATTTTTTTGTAATATTTAACATAGTACCCCATAAAAGATGTATGTACTTTAGATAATCTGAAAAATGGTTGATCTAGTTTATCTTTATTTCTAGTATTAAAATTATGTCTATCACTTATTTTATTAAAAAGATGTGGATTTTTCCTTACGTACAGTATCGACCAAAAGTCCATAGGCAAACTCACAAACCAATAGACTGACGCTGCGGTTTGACTTACGACCTTCTTCTATAAGTTGTTACACACACACATACTTACTTTGTCTGCAACTCATACTAGTTCATAATTTCGAGCAATACTGTATATAGCATGCTAGCTCAGTGGATAACCTGCTTTGATATATGCGATTATGGCGAGCCGAGAGGGTTCGAATCTCACGTGCGGTTAGCTCGTCATTTTTTAATTCGTAGTTTTTGTTATTTTTTAAATAAAGACTAGTTCAATAATCATTTCTTTTTTGGTTCATTCGTCTTGTTCACATAAATATTAAAGTTTAGCAGGTAGACCTCAGAAAACTAAGTAAATTATTTCGATTTCTGTGGGGTAGACAGATGCCGTTCGTTACGAGTATTAATATAATAGAACTTTGTTGGTTCGTGGTTATTGTTGGTGACAAGTAAAAGCGGTGTTGTGGTTATTATTTTCAAAATGCAGTCAAATATAAATATTGAACGGAGATCAAATATTGTTGCGCTGCGTAAAAGTGAATGTAATTTACACAAATATCGTATGAAACCAGACTAAGTGTGAGTGTTATCATTTATATATTTCATATTTGACTAAACATAAATGTTAATCAAAGGTATTGTTGATCGAACAGAGGTATTGTTGAGACAGAAGATGCCTTTAAAGTTTTTAAATTTATTATGAGGTTTAATTCGATTAGTGAATGATAAATAATTAGTATGTGTAATAAATACGATGTTATTCTTTGTTCTAGAGAAATACTGTGAAGGTTAAGAGATATTAGGAAGATGCTTGTTATCGAGAAGCAGCGACGTCAAATGGTGAATAAATATGAAATAAATGGTTGCATATCAACGGGATATTTTGCTGAATTATTAAACACGGTATTATGAACCGTTCTCCGTGCACTCTGAAGGCTTGCATCACTGAAGACCAGCTAGGAAACCATTTTTGACAGAAAGGCATAAATAAGAACGTTTAAGTTTCGCACGATAATATTAAGACTTCAAGAGGGATACTGCTATATTTTAACCTTAAAATATTTACCGTTCTAACTTAATAAACAACACATTCGTTATTGCATGAATTTGTGGTAACGATTTTTTTAAGTATGTAAGAAATACGACAAAAACCATATTGAAATATGGTGTTTGTCGTATTTCTTGCAAATTGACCGAAAATGTTTAAGATTATTTTAGTAATATTATTATTTTAGAATTAAAATCTGTGGTTTAGTTTCAATCTTCTTTTCGTAAAGAAAACGAATACTTAAGCTATAACCTCAATACCAACCAATATTTATTAAAGCCAAATAAAATGTAAAATAATTAATGTAAACAAACTGCCAATATTTAACCTTAAAATCACCTATTTTGTAAGTAGTTTTTTTTTTACATTTTGAGTAGTCTAATATTCTTATTTATTGCTTAATTACTTCGACCATGATCAAAGCTTAATATTTATGGCGAAAAAATCCATTTAAAATTTAAAACATTTCATAATTTAAATATGTCAAAATAATACAAATTGCTTCTAAGTTTCTTGAGATCTATATCTAATAAATATTGTTTAATTTTGTTATCACATATCTTTTATTCTAAACCCTTTATTGCAATATAAAAATTAATAAAAAAGGCAGCAATATTAAAAAAATATTATTTTTGAAAACAAAAATAATAAATTTCGAAAAGAAAAAAATCGCGCTGTTCTTTACGAGATTAGAACCTAAGCCAGCTCGAATCTCAGACCAACTCTTTAAAGCCTTCTGCTATCTGCACACATAAGATTAATTTGAATTTTAGCAATGACATAAACTGGCCAATGTCACGCGCATGATGCGTGTGTGTTATCGTGTCTAACAAAAGCGACGGAGATATATTTTTGTTTCGCGAGTACGTGACGACAGTGTGTAAAGCGTTCTCTGTGGTGTTTGTGCCGTGTTATTTACACATACAGATATACGGACTATACCGCGTGTTCACAGCAAAACGACTCTTAACGTGCCTATCCACTTTTGAACGCTTACTGTACATAATATTTTCATAATTGAATTGGCAAGGTACCGTCATAATATTAATCCTTTTAAATAGTTTCCTGAGAGATTCGCAGCGACGTAGATTATAAATGGCTCTGATAGCTCTATTTTGCATACCGTGGGGTCAGCAGCCTGACCCCACGGTATAATGCCATACGACATAATGCTGTGGAAGTAGCTAAAATAGACCAAACGCGCGGTTTCTACATCTGTTAACTGTCTTATCTTTCGAACAGCATAAGCGGCCGAGCTTAGCCTGCCCACAAGAGATATTGTATGAGGTCTCCATTGTAATTTCTCGTCTAGCGAGATTCCTAGGAAAAACATTTGATTAATAAATTCCGGTTTTTCCCCATTCAATATGATGTCACATTTGCTACTTCTAACATTAAGTCATTTAAATCTAATGCATTTGGTTTTTGTTTTATTTAGTACCAAATTATTTACCGTAAACCAATCTTGGACTTAAACAATAGAGCCATTCACATCTTCAAGATTTTGTGACCATCGGTTTATTTTCAAGAATAAATGATGTGTCATCTGCAAATAACACCATCTTCGGTTGATTTTGAAGTAATTGGGGTAAGTCATTAATGTAAACATAAAAGAGGAATGGACCCAATATCGAACCTTGAGGAACACCCATTGCCATTTCAGACCCTAATGAGTTTACACCGTTTACCTAAACTTTAACCTTTCTATCTTTCCGGTATGATCTAAATAAATCAAGAGCTGTATTCCTAATTCCATAGTGGTCTAGTTTCAGCAGAAGTGTCTCATGGTCTACACAATCGAACGCCTTCGAGAGGTCGCAAAAGATTCCAATGGCATCTTGTGCTTATTCCCAGGCATTAAAAATGTTCTTTATTAAGATGACACCGGCGTCAGTGGTACATTGCCCTTTGGTGAAACCGTACTGTTGTTCCCATTAGTGAGGTCTCGTTAGTTGCTGGTAAACAAATCAAGAGATTATTAAAGTAGACAAGCAACTGCTTGTTGGTAGAATTATGATAGCCATTGAAATCCGTAATGATAAGTGATTTTATTTCTGTAAGTACAAACACTTTTACACGTCAATCGTATTTTAAAAATAGTAATCTAGTTGGAAAATAACAAAGGTTTTACAGCTTTGTTGAAATTAAAACCTTGTTGAACCAATATTTACTGAAATTACTAACAGGAATTTTTCTAAAAGGTACTCGCTTTTCCTCTCCAAGAAAAGCTTGGACGCTGTAAATTGTCGGTGGAATTTAATCACGGTTGCTTTATTGATTTTTATAGGTACCATAACTTACGTAACGCTTTTTTACGTAGCACGTTACATAGAAAGCAAGTCTTTAAACGCCTTTTTTATTGAGAAAAATAGACGTGCTGCGTGCCGATTGATAGTTGTTTTTGTATCCCTGAACACAAGCCCCTACCTATACAAGTACTCGTAGATGTATCACTGACAATCCCCGCTACACTTATTTCCATTCATTATTTACGAGTGGCCCCTATTTTCTGTAGTGAGCTGAACATCTTCTGAAAGAACCTGCGATTTAGGGATTTGGATTTATTGTGACTCGTAAATCAACAAGGGTAAGGAACTGTTTTACTATTTCCTGTTATCCTTCACTATAATGGTTTGCACAGTTCACAAAACAAAGGTAATATTACTGTATCTAGTTATTGTTGCAGTAGTCATTTTTCCAATTTGTCAAAAATGCTTTGTTGCTACGTCACAACGTTCTACCTACAATCATACTTATTATGTGTGAGTTTATATATTATCTTATTTGGATACAGACGTTATATCCGTCAAGTTTAGCATTCAGTTACATAAACGACACCTTCCTGGCATTAAACTCCCAGCGGCGTTAAATATATCGGTACTAATTCCCTCGGTAATGTCTTTACAACAATAAAACACGGCATTACTTTGACAGATGGTAGCACATGCTCTACACATTCAGCATAAAAACGTTCAATTTATCACACGCTTAGCAGATATTGCACGTATTTCTTTCAATTCGACGGACAGGCTGTAAATAGAGAATATATTATATGCAGATGTGACTCGCTTCCTGTACAGTGCCTCGGTGACACTCATCATCGGTAAGTAGAAATTGCCTTATCTAGCGTAAGCTTGTGAATGTGTGTGTGATATGTGATAGTATTGCGGCTTTAAACTTTATCAAGTGCAGCCGTCATCATAAAAAAAACCAACTGAGTACGTGCCCAAGCAGAGGAATTTCAAATATCCATTTGAAATATTATCCTTTGAATACTTTTGACAATACATAGGATATTTTCGAAAGATGACTTAAGATAACATGACACATTATAATATTTTTTCCTGTAAACACATTTAGGAATGTCTCGATTTTCATTTTTATGAATTCGAAAAATTTGTTGAAAATTATTTTTACTTTAGCGGAATATTTATCGTGATAATCGACTGGTACGATGACTTGATCACGCAGTGTTTCTTATTTCATGAGTTTGGTTTGGTCGAAAAGGAACTGAAAAAACGACACTTGTAGCTCTTTTTGTGAAATTTTTTGTCACCTCCGGTATTTATTTTGATAAGAAAACCCTAAAAAGTTCGCTTATGATACGTTTAATAACCAATAGAGACGATAACGTTCGCAGGAATTTTTTGTAATGTATTGTAAAAAACTCTCTTTTGCTCGATGATACAAAAAAATGTGTTTTTTAAGTTTTCTCTAAATACTGGAAACTGAAAATTGTCTTATCTTCTTAGTTCTTATTTTATTTCAGTCAATATTATTACATTGTAATTTGTATCTAAGAATAATAAACTTTAGGCAATCCAAATAATAACACTATCTTTCTTCACGTTGAAAAGAAAGGATCTCTGAATTTACTGAGGTATGATTTACAAAATCATTTAGCCAAGAAAAAGAATTAAGCGAACCGTTTAGCTTAAAAACATAGAATTACCATAACCTGAGCAATTAACCGTGTTGACAAGCCCAGGGGAGGAGGTCTTCGCAAAAAAACGCGTTTGACGACCCATTTTTGTAAAACCATAAAATTTATTGCTGGAAAAATCTCAAAGTTTTTTTACAAGATATTATGTTGGTGGTATGTTTTCAACAAGACATATGCCTCGTGTTGGCTTTAGAATGAATTGGAATCATTTAGGCGTTACTTTTTTATTCTTATCTCATACGTTCTGTTTGATTCAAATGGCACAAATAATAATTAAAAAAGGTTTGATGGTATAAAAGTTGTCATGTTTATAATTTTTGTTATATTACTTAAAATAAAATAATTCTTTGTAATTCTGCTTACAGGTTATTCTATTTTTTATAAATTTGTGTCGACTTTGTGACTTTTAAAATCGCCTTGGATAAATCTGTAAAGGTGTTATAATTGTGATTTAAATAAATAAATAATACCATAACATCAGGGCTGCAATCGCCGTAGGGTTAGGCAGAGGGTTAGGTATTACTTATAGTATGGTACGCCCACATTTCGTCGGGAGCGAGCCTATTGCATCAATCGGGCACAAATCCAGACTTCGGAGCTACTGAGAAATTCGTAATGAAAAAACCCAATAACACTGTTCCACTTGGGAATAGAACCCAGGACCTCATGTTGAGCAGTAGCACTTGCGACCATGAAACCACGTTTTCCGGGTTCCGTCAGCAGCGTTTTTTTTTTATGGGAAATTTTCAAATATCTTCTCCCGCTCTGGGCGGAGCGGGAGGGTGTGTCAGACTCTTACTGACTAAGACCCACCCGTGTTCCTTTAGTTGCCATGTTGCCAGGGGCCACGGTATCCCTTTCGGACTTTCCCGCGACCCCAGCAGGCATCGGCCCTAGCGGACCCCGTCAGTTCTGCTGACAACTCTTTGAGGCGCGCGTGGAACATAACGCGCCATCGACTCGGGACTTGGTCATTATCGGACGGCGAGCTACCCATTATTCACCGTCCACAAGCCCACGCCTACGGTGGCCGGGAATCGGCCTGCGACTTCCGACGCCCAGGGCATGTCCTGCGGCGGTTAGAGCGCCAGGGTGTGAGGGCGCGAAATTTGCCTCTCCCTCACGCGTTCCGCCTCCTCCTTCGCAAGCATTATTGCTTCGCAGAAGGAGAGTTGTCAGCAGCCTGACATGTTAAACTAATTATGCGTGTGAGAAGTTAAAGAATTTATAATACTTATAATATAGTAAAACATAAAAATGTTATTAAAAAACAAAAAAAAAACATGTATGGAACAAGAAAATCACAGCACCGATCTAAGAATCTCAGGAAACTACATTCACATATAAACCCGAACCCTCTCAACAATCTGAAAAACCTCTGTTACTTATTGTGTCTGTTTCAAATCTTAACATTGTTTGCTGTTTGTGTGGGTCAGATGTTAGAATAAAGTTTACGATTCTTGGAGTGTGTCCAGGAGACTCCCGTCCGTTGCCAAAGCTTACATGTTCCGCTTTTCATAAAACTGTCGGAGCGATGCAAAAAATGTTCAAGTGTGAGAGTAATATACAGTACAGCGTAATTGTTATGTGCACGCGCGAGGTTAGTAGAGTACTAAGTTAATTGAGCCTAGTATTAATGACACGGAAAGTGTTTTATTAACAATGGTTGAAAATGAAGATCAAAACGTTTTTTTATGACCGCTTTCTGTGAGTGCCCGAACTTTTCTTTGTTAAGTCCTATGCTTGATTGACTCCGCGTTCTAACCAAAATGATTGATCGTGCGAATACGCGATCTTCATGTTCATATGTAACTTTTTGTCCCGAAAATCGGAAGGTGAACTACGTTGGCGCAACCACGCTTTTCAGTTCGCTGAACAAAAAGTGACATATGAACGCGACGATTCCATAATCTCGTTACGATCAAAATACAAAATTCAAAAGTCATTTATTCAAACTAGGCTGAGAATCAGCTCTTTTCGAACGTCAAAATTACATAAGACAATCCCCCAAAACGCCCGCCCGTCGCCACTTCCTAGTGCCTTTAGCTGGGAAGAAGAAGTGGCGCAACAAGCAGTACAAAAAATTATTTTAATGATAAATTATTGGCCATGTGTCAGCTAGCACACGCTAATATACCAACCAAAAACATCGAGAACTTTACTCAAGCAGAAATAAAAAAATATAAACTAAACGTACACAGAACTAAATATCTAAATAAAGCCTCCAGGGCGCAGCCACAAAGGGCGTGCCCGCTTACATAAAGCTATATATAGCTGTAATTGGAAGGTAGAAATGATGAACTAGGACCATAGAGGTATAATAAATAAACAGTTAATTACTAGTAATAATAACAAAACCATGATCAGCAAGACGACCAGTCACCACAAGCAGATCGCTTTCACCTAACCAGTTAGGACGCGGCGTGATACGGTCATTTTAATTGCAGTCTAACATCGTGCATCGGTTATAATTTCTAAATAGTGTGTGTTGTATTATCTCATATCTGAAACAACAAACACATAAAATGATAAATTGATAGGTGACTACATATTATAATATTAATATCTGTATAAACAAGAAAATATTATCAGAAAAATAGTTGCTATCTCTAAATTACCTAAATGTTACCCCATGAATAAATAATGTTCTATCTCTCTCTATCGTGTAAGTGGGAGGGCCTATTAGATCCACTCTCGGAAAAAAACACGACACAAAAGTAATTTATAGTCCAATAACAACACGGTTAAAGAACACTTCACTTTTATTGTAAGTACTCCCGAAAACTAAACGTGATGATGACATTCCGATATAATATTGAGTAAACTCTTATACGGTTCATATTTTTCTTCTTACTCATATTGATCTAATAAGTTGCCAAGTAATAAAAGTCCCTTTAAATATTAAAGTGTATCTCGTGTTTGATACACTTCTACTCAGCTCTTGAAAAAGGAATACGAACGTTAACGTAAAAGGAATACGAAATAAACACGACTTACATTCTAGGAACATAAGTTGGTTCTAGGAATACCTCGATTGAATTGAGGTTTATTTTTAGATGGATTTGTAGTTATCACGAGCAACGAAAATATTCCTTCATGTTTAAATTGAGGAAGATTTATTTATAATATATATATTATAGAGACTACGCGTTGCTACATTATGTATTAAATGATATTGCTTAAGGAAAAATAGATGTTTGGACATCCAGGTTCTAACAGCGTGGCAGGCGTAGCGATGACGTCACATGTGCTACGTCGTAGCAGCCGCGTAGACCTTCACAATAATTTTGCAATTTTCCGAATAAAAAAATCGATCTTCCATCCAAGCAATAGTGGAGTTTCACTGAATAGTATCTATTTATTCATGCTGAAAGAATAACTTCTAAAGTTAAATTGTTACACTTAGCACATTTTTGTTATGTGAGTGGTTTGAACGGAACTATTTTATTCAACAGTATCATAAAATTTCAGACAAATCTTGGAGCAGGAAAAGTAGATCGTTGACGACCAGTCATCGGCAAAATATTTATACGTTGCTATAAAAGTGATGGTCTTGTGAAAATATATCTATGTAGTCTGCGATATTGATAGCAGGATAGAGGCATATGAGATAGTAATACGATTAGAAGAAAGACATTTCATAAATTCATATTACCATAAATAAATACCTGTAACGATAAAAGATAGTCATCGTCCAAAACCGTTAGAATTGCTTGAATTATTTTAAAAAAAAAAAATGACAAATCCTTCATTAAAAATAACGAAGTGTTCATTGTCGTCTGTCGAGTAGTCGAGAGCTGTCTCTTGTCTGTTATAAATGTAGGAGAGGCGACCTGAATCGTTATGGATAATAAAAAGAACATTGTAAATGCCTTCTTTTAGGATTGTCTCGCTACAAACGAATGACGATTTGTACCCGTCGTTCGCAAGAGGCGACCTTTTTTACCCATTTTGACGACACTTGGAGTGCCAGAGTGGGTAACAACCCACTCTGGCACTCCAAGTGTCGCCTTTTAGTTGTGCTCAAATAGGAAGGATGACTAAAAAATTATTGAAGTGAACACTTCTTTAGGCGCGTTGGGCACTTTTGAGATGGGACTAAACCATTGATTTCGCGACACCGTGATGACACTAGCTTTTGACGATTAAAAAGACATCAACGCGTTGATTACCGCGGTGCCGATTTTTTTTTCAAGTTTTCACTTCTGTTGGCACTCCCGGAGTGCCACTGTTTTTTTTGTTCCTCTTGTACATTACTAAAAAATATTGAACACGTATTTTTTTTTACGTAATCAAAAGATTACGGCGATACATTGAGTTAAATATGCCATGACGTCACGAGTATGTAGATTTTATACTTACCTGTGACGTAGCGACCCCCACTATCCAACTTTAATCCGTTTTATCTAAGTCTTTTTTTATTAATCTGATAAAGCAAAAATACGTGTCTAATATTTTTTTATTATCGGACTGACGGGGATTATATGAACATTTAATTTTGATGACCACATGAACTTCTAGATTACTCAGTCAAAGCTTTTTTTTTTTTTTGAGGGTGGGAAATCATCAAATAACTTCTCCCGCTCTGGGCGGAGCGGGAGGGCGTGTCAGACTCTTACTGACTAAAACCCACATGTGTTCCTTCGGTTGCCCTGTCGCCGGGGGCCACGATCTCCCTTTCGGTTTTCTTCGCAACCCCGGCAGGCATCGGCCCTAGTGGACCCCTTCAATTCTGCTGACATCTCTTTGAGGCGCGCGTGGAACACAACGCGCCGTCGACCCGGGCCTGGTCCTTATCGGACGGTGAGCCACCCATTGCTCACCGCCCGCAAGCCCGCGCCTACGGTGGCCGGAAATCGCCTCGCGATTCCCGACGCCCTGGGCGTCTCCTCCTGCGGCGGTTAGGGGCGTGAGGGCGCGAAATTTGCCTCTCCCTCACGCGTTCCGCCTCCTCCTTTGCGAGCATTACCGCTTCGCAGAAGGAGGTGACGGCCTCCCATTTCCTCTCGCTCCGTACCATGGCCTGAACCAGGGCCGGAACTCAGTCAAAGCTGCTGTTAGAAACTGATCTAAGAGACTTCGCGAGTCTTTAAGAAATTTTCATTTCTATTGCATGCATACTTTCGGTTGCTTCTAAAACTTTACAAAACCTTTGAGACTGGTTAGCTCGTACCCTGGGGAAATATTTACTAAAGGACTACTTTCTTTTGAGATTACTCTAAGCCAAACTACGTAACAAAAGTTGTTCTTTAATAATACATTTTTATATAAATGTAAGAAGCTTTCATTTATTTTATGGTTCAGGCTTTATAAGAGTAGAAAAAAATATATTTATTATGATGACATAAGAGCATTAACTTAAAAAATAGTTCTAGGTACACAGTAGGTATGTACCAAGATTGGAATTACTTTTTAAAGTTTTACTATTTCTTTTTGGAACGAAGTTCAAGTTCTTTTACGCGATTTGTAAACTTTCATTAATCGTCACGCTAAAAGTGTTAATACTTGCGACTGTCTTCTTCTAATTCAAAGAGAAAGAAAAAGAGAGAGAGAGATAACGCCGGCAGAAAAAATAAAAGAAAAAACAAAAGAAAACAGTAAAGTGATTACAGTGTCGTGGGATAAAATTGTACACATCGGGCGGAGTACACTGCATACCGGAGAGAGAAGGAGAAAGTGTGATTTTGGTCAAAATGAAAATCCAAGATGGCGGCTGTGAAAATTTTCAAATTTTTCATCATAGGTATCGTTTTAATGGTTTTCAAGGGTGCAAAAGCCGATAGTGAGGTGAAAATGAAAATCCAAGATGGCGGCAACGAACATTTTCAAATTTTTCGTCATGGGTGTCGTATTCATAGTTTTTGAGGGTGCTAAAGGTGATAGTGAGGTCAAAATGTAAATCCAATATGGCGGCTGCAGACTTTGTTTTTGTTTTAAATCATACGTGAGAAAGAACATCGTTCCTGACGGGGGTCCCTCGACCGCACACGTTTTTATTTTTTAAGTACCTAGCAGTTATGTACCACATAATATCATCAAAACAGAATTTGATAAATTAATCTTCTCTATGATTCTCAAGTTATTAATAGAAAATAAAATTAGTACTTCTGCTTTTCATTTCTTAAGCTCGACGAGGCATTAGATATTCCTAATTACGTATTGCCGAACTTAGCCAGACGTTCAGTTTAACATTTTCGACCATAGATTGGAACTTTGCCAGACGGATACTAGTACCTATCCATAATATAACATTGTACTTAATGCGGTCAAATATCTATGTCTCAACGATCCAGTAAATATTTACCTACTCTGACGTGTTCCATAAAATTGGTTGGTACATAGAAATAGAGCCATTCCCAATATACCTTCAATACTGCTACCAGTACCACTTGTCAGTCTCCGTAAAATTGAAATAATTAGAACAGAGTAGGCATAGCGAGGTCACAAAAAAGTGTGAAATATTTAAATGTTAACCGAGCACTAACATTTCGGTACTATGTCGCATGCCCGAAATAGTAAACTGAAATAGTTTTTCACTAGTAGGTACCTCGAGAGGCATAAAAAGAGACCAACTTTTTGTTTCTGGGAAATAGCCAATATCTCCCACATATCCTCACGATGTTTTCCTTCACCATTTTGAGAGCAGTAGTAATGAAATAATTTACACAAAGTAAAGTGCCTGCCTGGGTTCGAACCTACGACCTACAAACTCTTAAGTCGCGGCCATTACCACTGGGCCACCCCTGCTTTCCCCGTATGATTTACGAAAACAAACTTAATACTTAGAAACCGCTGCTGAATACCTTAAATCATGTTTTTTGTGTTTATTGAACAGGGATCATATAGCGCGGGGCCAAAATCGGAACTAACGTCGCCATCTTGTTTTTTCAATACTTTTCACAAAACAATTGCACAAAATGTTTACCAACAGCTCCCCCCTGTCAAAGTCATTCAAGCGCCATAAGATCCTTGTACCAGTGTAATAGAAAAACTGTTGTAGGTTTTCCCAGTGCTTGGCCCAAAAGTCGGCCTTCACAATGAGTCGATAAAATGAACATAAACACCGGGCAATTCTGTAGAATTGGCAAAAAGATCTGGGTCGGAATGGGCTAGACTGAATTCGGGTTTTCTGCCCTCGATAGTTAACATCGTAGTTACGCAGCCTGTTTTAAGTATGGCACCTTGCCAAAAGATTTTGTTTTAAATTGATAATTGTATACATTTTCTATTTTTGGTTGCTCCGTCCTCACGTAGCATTTTCAGCTTAATCAAAACTATTTATATTGTTAATCCGGACGCTCTGCAGCGGTTGTATTACGCCTGATGATTATGGACATACTCCTTTACCGAATACAGATGTAAATTGTATAAATTGTAGATCTATTGTGGTATCAATGCATTAACTGTGGACTCATGAATTTGTTAACCGCGAATAAATTTGTGAACATAATCAATTTCAATGTAAATTTTTGTTTCGACAAACCGCTGAATTGGTTTAAATTAATTCGAGAGTGCTCCAATTCAATATTAATAGTCAAGCAAACGTTGCTTTTGAATGATTTTGTCTTTATTGGTATTTTTTTTTTACTTTTTTATTTATTTTATAAATCTTTTCACTATGAAATTGAAGCAGATACTGCTCAACAATCAGTGGGCGAACAACAACCACTCCGAGGATGGATACAAGAGCTTGAAATATATCAGAATATAATTTACAGTAAACTAATGTTAAATCTTGGACCAATTTAATCCATTACCGGCGTGATTCATTTCTTACTCAAAAATTCTACTCGGGGAACGCATAATCCTTCTGTGGAATCATAACGCTGGCAAAAAGTATCAGAAAATAATATCTTTGCGAAAGGGATTAATTTTTCGTGGAAATATGAGACGAAAATCAAAAAATGCCAACCATTTGATTTTTTACGCTAAACACTTTGTTCAGTACTTGTGCATGGACTGCCAAGGTCCTTTTTTGATATCTTATTTTGCTCAACAAACATACAATTGCAGCCTTCTGGAACAGTTATGTAAAAAAGTATGAAATTTTAATGAACAAATGGACGTATTGAGTTCGCTATTTAATTGAATGTTTCACTCCCTCGGGGTGCAATATCGTCTCATTAGAGTACTTTGAAATTAGTTCTACGCTATTTTTTAAGTGGTATTTATTCACAATCGATAAACATTATTGTATCCTAATTGGCTTGAAAGAAAATTACTTGCCACAGATTACGATTAACGAATCATAAAAGCAGCAAGATTTAACAGAAATTCTCTCATTATTCATTCATGTCACCTCTAAAGTACCGAAGCAATTAGTTAAACAATTTGTCACGAAAATACATTAATTAGTAAATCCACGTTAAATAGTACGACACGGACAAGACAAGGTTAATTTAATTTTGTTCATTAGTAGGAGACGATTCTCCAGACGGTGTGGCTTGACGACGGCCCGGCGAGGCGCGTGTAGGTATTACAGCCATAATTTTGTTCTACGAAAATTAGATACCTACCTCGGAGTAAAGACCGTACAAGGTCCTAATTAAGGAAGCTTTGGCCCGTAATATGAAAAATATAATTAAAGGTAAGTAAATAGAGTTTGTTTGTTAAAAAATGTGTCTTTTCATGATAAGCCCTTGTTTGCTTTGCTTTTCTTTCTTTGTCTCTAAAAAAAGTGAAAGATGGATAGAAAATGAGATGATAGTTATTTTCAAACGCAGATTTAAAAACCGAAAGGATTTTCCGCATAAATCCAGTTGTTTAATCTGCTTGATTGTCATTTTTGCTGCGTTATCGACCTAATCAAGAAATACTTGTTACAAAGAGAACTGGGCCTCAACAACCAATATACATTTTTTGTTAACTTTAAATGTAAATAAATGAACAAAGAATTAAATTGCAACCAACAATACTAACTGTATAAAGCGAGCGAGCTAAACTTGTCTAGAGGTTCAGCAAACTGAATACTGCAGTCGAGTTGAACAGAACAAATAAACCCGAACACCTTGAGTAATCTAGTGGGAACTGTTCACGCTTCTGAATTGGGGTTAACTTTAATAGTGAAGCGAAGAGGTGATGTTCAACAAATATTATTATAGGACCACAGTTTCAACGTGATAGTCACGAATCGTCGAATAAAATGTAATAGAATTGATAGAAAATCTCTCTCACTGCTAACAATAAGCGAGATTTCAATCAATTACCCCTTTTTTTCTTTTGGGTGGGCAATCCTCAAATAACTTCTCCCTTTCTGGGCGGAGCGGGAGGGCGTGTCAGACTCTTACTGACTAAAACCCACCCGTGTTCCTTCGGTTGCCCTGTTGCCGGGGGCCACGATCTCCCTCTCGGTTTTCTTCGCAACCCCGGCAGAATCAATTACCCTTGGACCTAAAATTAACCCTTGCATGAACATATGATCACTATATTATGGTATTGATCGAATATGAATACGACTACATTGAAATATGTAGATGTAGAACATACACGTATAATAGTGTTAAAACTGCTTTCGAAAGTTTAGCTCTTGAATGTAATTAGAGTCTTAGCATAAAAGTGCTTACTTAGCATAAAAGTGCTTACTTAGTTAAAGGACTGCATAGAATTTTACTCTTATAAAACTGGGTCACGTGCTTGTATTTATTATGAAATTATATTTAATAAAAAGCAAAAAAAAAACCGGCCAAGTGCTACGCACAATGAAGGGTTTCATAGTTGAGATGAATTTATTTTTCCAAGAGCAAACTTAACATTGTAGTTAAAAACTATGTTCTCCGATACATTCCAACTGCAAATGTAAGTTTGTACGCACAATATTGAGAGATTTACTATGCTATTTTAAGACCATAGCCTTCTTATAGGTTTTTCTGTAATCTATGAGTAAAGAGCCATACTATGTATTTTTTTCAAAATTTTAGGTTCAGTAGTTTTGGAGATAAGGGAAAGTATTTGTTTTAAAACTACAAAAAAATATATGGTTAAGATCCTCGCAACAAGCCTTTTCATTTGCTATGTTACACGGTACTGTTAGCAAAACTTTTGCCCTCGTTTGCCCTCCAAAACTGGCCCCTATATTCAAATTTCATATATTTACGTTAAACGTTCGTATTTGGGTCATAGAAATACATATGTGTACCAAATTTCAGCTAAATAAGTTCATTAGATTTGGAGCAAATTGGCTGTGACAGACTGACAGACAGACACACGAGTGATCCTATAAGGGTTCCGGTTTTTCCTTTTGAGGTACGGAACCCTAAAAAATTATTATAGCAAAAACAAAATTGTGCCTAATGCTACTAAGGCTCAAAATGCAGATCTTAAAAGTATAAAACTACTTTAGATATCCTACCTTTTGTGCAAAATAGTGTACGCAAATCTCAGCCGAAGTTTTTAAGCCACACTTGTACTTGTACACCACATCTCGACTACAGCTAAAACTCTCGTCTGTAAAGTTATAGATAGTTCACAGTTAACGAATGTGTGTTCAGCACTAATGTTCTACAACGTCGATTAACGTTCTCCCATTAGTAATAATTAGGCTTTTTCTGACCAATGTAACCGTAGAAAAAAATGTATCTATATAAAATTCCTCTCAGGCTTTTATCCATCATGGACTGGAACTTTATTTATTTTTTTGCATGCTGAAATAAGTAGCTAAGCAAGTATATAAATTAAAAAAAAAACTAAAATACCCGACTGCAAAAATACATAACTAAAAAGAGAAAAAAACGGCCTCATACTTCAAAAGTTCGGGATTGTTTTATCATTTCTTATTCCAAATAACATTTGAACAAATAGCTTGTTGTGTAATAATATATTTTTGGAATCACCTTTTAAACCCCCTTGTTTTGATAACCCACTCTATAATTTTTAAATTTTTTAAACTTACATTTTTTTTAATCCGTAATTTTGTTTTTTTTTTTAAATTTTAATATAAAGGCTCTTTCAAACTGGCGCGACACAAAGACACCGCTCGTCGCGCGACGAGCGGTGTCTTTGTGTCGCATCGCGTGTCGCGCCTGTTTGAAAAAGCCTTAACCAGTGACATTCGCGCAATAAAGACGAATGTAAATACATATCATTAATCGAAATCGGTTCAGCCGTCTTGTACTTACGAGGAACATAGAGACGGACACATACATACATACAGATCAAACACATAAGTCCCCTTTTTGGCTTCGTAACACATAAGTCGGGTAAATATGTGGAACTATTTGTATATACACCTTATATTTTACATATTTTATGTAAAATAAAAACCTCTAAATTCCTAATACACCTATGATTGAAGAGTTTAAAATTCAGCCTATAGGACTACGTAACGACCATCTGGCATTCAGACTTTGAAGAAAGTCAGTCGAACTTCTTAAATGCCACTGAAATAATTTACCAATCTCTCATTGTTCTTGGAACTTATTTGTGGATTCAGATTGGTAAAGCTTGAATTGATTTAACGCTTCGTTTGATTTGCGCTCGGTTATTTAGTCTCGAGTTTAACAGATACGAACGTTTCATGGAACTTTTTCAAACCCAAAGAAAACTCTCCAGATAACAAAAGTTATAAAAAGTAAATTACTTTATTACCTTTTGATTTGATCCTTAACACTGTCTAGACACTGATTACTAGTCTAGTTTTAAAAAATAGGCCAAGTGCGTGTCAGACCACGCACAACGAAGGGTTCCGTAATTGAGATGAATTTATTCCAAATACACACTTAACATTGTAGTTGAAAAACATGTTCTCCCATACATTCCAACTGAAAATGAAAGTTTGTACGCACAATATTGAGAGATTTACCATGTTATTTTAAGACTTTTTATATATTTTCCTGTAATCTATGGGTAAAGAACCATTCTCTGTATTTTTTTTTTCAAAATTTTCGGCTCAGTATTTCGGATATTTTTTTTTATAATTTTAAAATAAATTAATCAAAAGATATTTACAAAAATAGATGAAGATAAATAAAAAAAAATATTTGAAATCCTCGCAATTAGTCCTTTCATTTGATATGACGGTATAGTATAGTTTGCAAAACTTTTTTTTTAAATTTTCTTTTTTACCCCTTAAAAGTAACCCCCATATTTAAAATTCATTTATTTACGTTACATGTCCGTGTTTGGGTTACAGAAATACATATATGTACCAAATTTCAACTTAATCGGATTCGGAGCAAATTGGCTGTGATAGACGGACAGTCAGACAGACAGCCAGATAGACAGACAGACAGACACACGAGTAATCCTATAAGGCTTCCGATTTTTCCCTTTGAGGTACGGAACCCTAAAAACTACCTTTTTCGAAGAAAAGGATCTTTGTTCTGGTTACATCTTTTAAAAGAATTTAAAACTTAACTTTCCATGGTCATATCTGCTATTAACAGGATTGAGAACCTGGAGTACAAAGCTACGTGGTTCAGCACCGTTATGTTAGCTCTAAGTCTGCGGGCACGAAATTAGCGGCGGCCGAGCGATGGCGAAAGCGGAGCGGCGCGGGGCGGGTGGCGGCAACGTAAACAAAAAAAAAAACATAGCATTCTGAAGTGACGCGCATGAAACGAGCGAGAGCGGCGCGAGGCGATGGAGCAATGCACGCTGGGCGCTGGCGATGGCGGGGCGGTGGCGATGCGCAAGCTACAGGAACAAACTTGTTTGATGTCGTCGCTCGATGGGCGCTTGTTCCAGTATAGTGTTGTATTTGTTTTGCCGCCAGTTTTGTGCCCACGCCTAGGTCGCTGCCGGATCGTCCCGCCCCGCGACGCTCCATTGTCGCCATCGCTCGGCCGCTGCAAATTTTTTGCCCGCAGACTATGGCTTGTCTTTTTACAGTTATTTCGGCACTTCTGTAATTTGCTGGAGTTTAATTAAGTGACCTCTTCATTTCAGCAATTACAAAGCTTCCAAAGTGATGTGACGGCTTGACTCAGTTTTGCGTTAAACGTTTATACCTAAAAATAATTTATATTCTACATTCAGCATATTTCAGCACATATCACGTGCCGTAAAGCTTACACGTGCACGATAAAAACAAAGCAAAGTTGTCACAGGACGCGTATTGTTTATGGTCATCATGCGTACATTCTGCTTACTCAGCACTCGGTGACCGCGCGGCGCAATGGCCACGTGGACAAGCTGCAATTTGCATATCGTTACAAAACCCGGTCATTCGAATTTTAATGTGCCCGTGGGTCATCTGTCACCATAGATTGTTGTGTGGAAACATTGTAGACCTTTTTCGCGTGTAATTTTAAAAATAACCCAGTTTTGGTGTCGTTTCTATGGTTCATGTTAAATTAGTATTGAACATGCTTACGTTACCCACTTTTTACAACAGGATTGGAAATCAAAATAAATAACTAAACTAGATTAAATTATCTTACAAAAGTATAAGAGGTCGAATCGACCTGTTACTGTTACCTCTAATTTACATTACATCTTTTATTCTTTATTTACAATTGTAAATTCAACGCGGTTAAATCCTATGTAGCTAAGTACCTTTGTAGTATCGCGATAAATTTAGCGCATTTGGCGTCCGGCAAATCTGGGATGTGACGTCACCGAGGTTGTGACACGATGAGACACACCGCCGCATGTAATACTAGCCTTTGTTCGTAGCTCAACTTACGGCTTTCCATTTGTATAATAAAGCCTCAATATTGCGATAAACTTTCCAACAACTGCCAAAAAGTTTAGAGCATAAAATACAATAAAGACCAACTTCAACTGTTGTACACAATCACACTATTATACCTACGTGTTTTGAAAGCCCAGTTAGCGTAACTGGCACAAAACATTTTCGAAAATCAATCATTAAAAGTTTCGCTACACAAAAAACTTCGTCGAGCTAACTTCGTGGTGCTTTTTGTAATGTCCGCCACCTCGCCGTAGATTTGCATAAAATTCTCGGAGGGAAATTAAATTGGCCAAAAAGCTGTTATTACAGTAGTGCCGCGCTGCGTAATGGAGTTGGTCACTACAAACAGATTCCAGTAACAACGTTTAGCAGTGTTGTTCTCACGGCACATCATAGAAAACCGTCCTTTGTAAGAGTTGAAGTGAACGAGCACAATGCAGCCGTTGTTGAAGTTTATCGTTCATTAAGAAAACGCTGAGGAGACACTCAGGTGTAGCGCTTTAAAACTACAAAAGCGTTTTAAAACTGTTCACTGACACTATTACAACTTTCTTGCAAAATTAAAGTTATAATAGTGTCAGCTTGCAGCGCTCCATTCTATGCAAGTCTTTAGAAAAAAATTGTGGAATAGTGTGGTGACATCACACATAGAGGCAATTGAATGAACTGAACGAGTTAAATGTGAGTGGAAACGCCGGGAGGGGACGCCCTTGGAGGACATATACTGACTTTATTGGTGATGTTCTTCAGAAAGGTCAGGTGCGTAGTATGAACGTAAATTAGGCAAAAAAAGTATGTGAGGATCGTTGCAGGTGGCGTTCTGTAGTTTCTGCCTTCCACGGGAAGAAGGCGTGAGTTTATGTATGTAATAGGTCTTTACCTATGAAATTGCCGTTCTGCCGTACTGGCTATTTCAAGGGCGTTCTGTTTTCATCGCATTTATACGTTTTTCGTCGTCATGGATACGTTAAAAATTCAAGTGATTATGGAGTATGAGTACCGTCGTGGCAGCAAAGTGACATATACAGAACGAACACTGCTAACAATCGCACCACCCGTTATTGATTTGCCTGCTTCCGTTCTGGAAATTTCGACCTAAGAAATGAGCCCCGTGGTCGACCGAAAACTTTAGTTGACAATGACGAACTAAAGGCGATTGTGGAAGCTAATCATTCTTAATTTACAGCTGAATTAGCAGCAGCTTTCGATGTTAGCATCAAAACAATATTGGGCCAACCATTTGCGTCAAATTGGCAAGGTAAAAAAGCTTGACAAATAGGTGCCCCACGATTTGAATGATCGCCAGCGCGAACCACGCGTCGAGTTGAGCCTTGCACTGCCCAACAGGCACACAAACGAAGGCATATTGAATTGCATTGTTACTTGCGACGAAAAATGGATTCTTTTCGTCAATCGCGAGCGCTCAGCAAGTTGATTAGATCCTAGTTCAGCACCTAAACAATGCCCCAAACGAAAACTGACCCCTAAAAAAGGTCACTGTTTGGTGGTCTAGCGCCGGTGTCATTCATCACAGCTTCTTACCAAACGGGATGAGCATTACTGCAGATGTGTACTTTGAAGAACTGAACATAATGATGGAGAAGCTCGCACATCTCCAACCAGCTTTGGTTAATCGTTCGGCTCCGCTGACCCTGCACGACAACGCGCGACCTCATACTGCACAGCAGACAGTCTCCAAGTTACAAGAGTTGGGGTTGGAAGTTCTCCGTCATCCACCGTACTCACCAGACCTTGCCCTTACAGACTTCTACTTTGTCCAGAATTTGGATAACTTCTTGGCGGGGAAAAAATTCAATAACCGAGAGGCAGTTCAAAATGCCTTTGAAGAATTTGTTGTCTCCCGACCAGCAGACTTTTTCAAAAAGGGCATCAATAAGCTTCCACTACGTTGGAAAAAGTACATTGATTGCATGGGTAATTACTTTGATTAATAAAAATAAAAAATATAGAGAAATAAGGGCGTTAACTTATTTCATGAAAAACGGCAATTTCATAGGTAAAGACCTAATATTATGTTATAGCTGGACTAGCCTCTACCGCCCCGTCGCATCGCATCGCCCGGCCGCGCTATTACTTCGTTTTCGCTTTGCGTTCTTTCTTTTTGTCATTTTTCTCGACTCTTAAGACTCGTAGCGTGATGTTTGACCTTCCTCAAGAATTGGGCTATGAAATGCAAAAAGACTTTTTAAATCCGTCTGATAGTTCCGGAGATTACCCCTACATACAAACTTACAGATAAATAAATACCTCTTTATAACATTATTAGTACAGAAGAAAATGCGCTGCAATAAAAATTTAGAAATTTAAAAGTAAAAGTGCGATTTGAAATTGAGAAAAGCCTTTAGGCAATATTCTTTTTTCTTGAACTTCTCTGCTTATAGAAGCAAGCTTCACAAACGTCGAAACGGTATTTAACAGTTTAATCCTACCTTTGTTAGGATTTCGAAGGTAAACAGGTTAATCTTTTCGGGTTAACGTTACATGAAGCATTACCTCGAAAGATAGGTAGCTAGTGCTCGCGCCGTCAACTGTCGTCATAAACTATAGAGCCACGTGATGTACTAGCACATTCGTTAACACAACTCCTCATGAGTTGTGATAACGAATGTGCTAGTGTGCGCTTATGCTTTAATGGGCCTTTGGCCGAAAAGTGTCGTATATCGACGTTTCCGAGGACGATTACGCGACACCACGCAACAATACATGACGCCGTCAACATTACGTGTACAGTCATAGTTATATAATGAAATGATATTAAATTGTTTATTCTGTAAATAGAATATCGGAATTACTTTTACACGTCATATTAAAAAAAAAATTATTAAGCTAGATGAGTTCGGCGTTTCCTATCTGACTACTCTGAGAAGAAAGGCCGCAACAAACTCAGAGGTCGCAGTCTCTTTTAAAGTCCAGACATAATCTTGGTCGGGCCATATGAAGACCATGTAGATTAGTGTCTGAAATAGTTTTTTGAGGAAAGAACCACACAGATTTGAGTGGACCTGTCCAGTCAGTGCAAGCATTTGTCAGTAATCGCGGAGCTCAACTCACAACTTAAGGAGCTCAACTCGACGAACAATACCAAATATTTTGATGATTTTACATTGTAATAATAAAAATGTCAAGTTTTATGGTTTTATCACAAGGCTTAGCAGAGCGAGCAGCTCAATCCCAAGCTTTTTATCTTCTAAATAATCTGAAATTTTATAGTACCCTTTTTCACAAAGTTTGGTTTTAATACAGAATAAATCGTTTAATGGGTAAGTTTCAAATGTCAATGGGAAGTTTATTGTAAAAGCGTATATAATTGACCCACGAACGATGTGGAGACGTGTGCGATGTACAGCAAGGTTGTGTTTATTCCTGGTATTTAAACTATGAATATCGGACATTTTCTTAAAATTTGATATGTTTTTGTGTACTGTAATTTACCGTCAATAGTGATTCCCAGAAAAACTGTCGATTCAACAGGGTCCAACTCTGTTCCGTTAACTTGAACACTGGTTGATAGCTGCCTGACATTTGGCATTGAAAATTTAATGGGTTTAGTCTTTTTTTTTTTTTCGTTCAGGAGAAGTTTATTTTCATTAAACCAATGCACAATTTTAGACAGTGCATTGTTAACTTGTTCAAAGTTGACTAACTGACGTTTGATTTGAAAAATGACGGAAGTGTCATCTGCGAATAATACTATCTTGTGATTATCCCTTATGTGGTAAGACAAGTCATTTACATAAATTAGAAATAAGAAAGGACCAAGAATTGAACCCTGCGGAACGCCCAGGGTGACCGCAGATCGCATGGTCTCCTGTGAGGCGGCGAGCCTCCTTGCCAGATTACCGCTATGGGTTCTGGAGGCAAAATTCCTCGCGCACATCTGGGAGTGGCGCGAGGAGACAATACGCTGGGGCTTAATTCCACTGCCGCGAGAAATCACGACATAGCGGACAGATTTCCGGCGGGATTTCATGGCGTCATGGAGAGTGCAATTGTCGCAACCTAGCGCTGGGCATGCCACAATTGCGGCGATAAGTCCCCTCTTTGAGGAGTGGCTAGAGAGGCGCCACGGCGTCCTCACCTTCCACCTGACGCAGGTCCTCACCGGACACGGCTGTTTCAAGGGAGAGGCAGAATTCGCGCCCTCATGCCCCTAACCACCGCAGGAAGAGACGCCCTGAGCGTCGAGAATCGCACGCCGATTTCCGACCACCGTAGGCGCGGGCTTGCGGATGGTGAGCAATGGGTAGTTCGCCGTCCGATAAGGACCAGGCCCGGCTCGACGGCGCGTTGTGAACCACGCGCGCCTCAAAGAGATGTCAGCAGAATTGACGGGGTCCGCTAGGGCCGATACCTGCCGGGGTTGCGAAGAAGTCCGATCGATCTAGTCGATCTTTCTGAGAGGCTATAACAAAACAAATTAACAGTATCAAATAAACAAGCTTGCTGTTACAAAATAATCCCAACTAATATTATAAATGCGACAGTGAGTTTGTTTGTTTGTTACGCTTTGACGCTAAAACGGCTGAACAGATTTGAATGAAATTTGGCACATGGGTAGACCATGACCTGTATTAGGACGTAGGATACATTTATTCCGATGTTCCCATGAATCTTCCCCAGAATCGAGACTTATGAGTGTGAAACCTCGGGGCGCAGCTAGTATAAAATACAAAAATTATCCTTATAAGTACCTATACTCTACAGAACTTAAAATACCTTGTTTCTGCTTTCACTTAGATTCCAATTTAGATTATTTAGTTTGCGAGAGCAACTCAAAACGGTGAAGGAAAACATCGTGAAGAAATCGGCATGTCTTAGAACCAAAAATACGAAAGGTGACATCTACCAACCCGCACTGGGCCCGCGTGGTGGAATACGGCCCACTACCTTTCACCGAGAGGAGGCCTGTGTCCCAGCTGTGGGAACATTAGGCTTATTATGCAAGAAATCAAGCAAATTATAAAAAAAGACTAGATATTTCTTGTGGATCTCTGTTAAGAGCGTTTATTCTGAAAGTGGGCAACGTCGCAAATAGATGTCAAATATTTCGCTGTTTTGATTAATTTGGCAATATTACTGTATGGAAATGAAAAATGTGGCTAACTAGTTCCCTAGAATATGAATAATGAATTGCAATTATAATACTGAATTTGATGTTGTAACAATTTTAGGTGTAAAAAAGGCATTTGAAAAGTTTTTAAATACTTTTTTTTACATCTAAAACTAAATATTTGGTATTACGATATTAATTATTGCATTTCATAATCAATATTTTAGTTCCCTAGTTAGCCACATTTCTTAATTCCATGCAGTAATATTGCTAAATTAATTAAAACAGGTAAATATTTGACAGCTATTTACGACGTTGCCAACTTTTAGAATAAACCCTCTTAAGCTGAGCGATAGAAGCGTTGGATAAACAAAGTTGCAGAAAAACAAACCGATTCAGATTATCATAAAATGAATAAAAATGTATGAAACATATATTATGCATTACGATGTAAATGATTTCCAAGTGATCATTTGTTTATTTCATCCCTGCATCAATTTCATGCCGTCGTATGTGCGTATTTATTTTCTGCTAGCTTCTACCCGCGACTTCGTTCGCGTGGAAGTCGTAAGATACCCCAATATACTACAATAACAGCCACATTTTTATAAAACTTCCCTGTACGTATATACTACGTACGTTTGTAGATTTGGTACTGGTGACGCGGGAGCAAGCGACGTACAGTTGTCTGTGTGAGAAGCAGCTTTGGGAGAATGGTCAGGTAGCATATTCCTTTCTTTATCTTTCTCTGCACATCCTGCCGCAGTCACCAGCTATTCTTATCCTTGTTTTGTGTACTCTAACACTAGTGATAAGGTATTTTACTAACAAATTGCGTGATAGTTTATACTCTTCAGTTTGACCAGACTTATAGGGAATATCAAATAACTCTAAAAAGTAGATAATTTTATATATATTAGTGCTCGTGACTTTACATGCCTAGGCTATAAGTTTTCCGAAAATTGAAAAATTTGTAAACAATGTTCTGTTTACTTTTCATAATATAGTACCTAGCTGATGCGTATCCAGCCTTATAGATAGGTACCTAGATCGTACAATAGGTCCTATCAATAAGATTGGACTTACATATTGTGTCTATTCAATGCCTATGTTTGCCACAATCTGTGAGACAATGCCCTCCAGTTAGTTAGGCCCCCTGAGATGTGTGTAACAGGTAAACAACCAACATTGTTGTTCAATCTGTTGATTGAACATAGTCCATTGAATTCCCCTCGAAGCCTTCCACCCTAAATACAATACAACATCAGTGCTAGTTTACAGACTGCGGTTAACATCGATACAGAGATCGTCATTGGGTTAGAATAGAATATAATTTATTTTTGTTACAGATCTGTCCAATGAACAGAAATATCCTGAGAAAACTAAACGCTGGATAAGCGTATCGGATATTTAGATATGGTCACATTTATAAATATTTTTTATTGAGTTCCTACCTACTGTAACACCACACAATATTACTACTAAGTCGTCAACAACCGTTCGTTACGGTGAAACTGTCTAAAAGCGAGTGTTGTCACGCAACCCGATCACGTGTATCCCCCCAGACACACACGTGAACCATTGTCCAACATTATTACCTACTCTCCCGGGACCTATGACTTGTAACGTGCATATACTTCACACGCGCCTCACAAACACACGACAATCACATCAGACACTGTCAAGTGGGACCCCAGAGTCCAGCCCTTTAAGTGCCCCTTTCTTCAGGTATACGCAGGTAAAGCTTGCCTGATAAGTGCCATGCTGACATGGATAACAGATGACTGCATGATACAATAAAAATAGTAGATGATTTTTTTCTCTAAACAAAGAAATAATTTCTTCATAGTTGCATAACAAGTGAGTAGATAAGTTCTTGAAAATATTTGAGGATACGTACAAATTTATAATAAGATAATAAGTGTTCTTCCATTTACAAAGTCTGCTAGACGGTAAATAACATTATCCAGGTCTTACACAAGCTTTTTGCCTGATACTCTGACACGCTCAAGCGTTCTAATTATAATATTTACTTGGCACTTATTATGCCTACTGCACTGTTTTCTCGAATAATGAGGTTTTCCATTGAGATACGAGTACAAGAAGCGTAGTTAATTGTCAAAGGAAACGTAGTCTTGGCTTGGAGTACCGACTGTATGGTAATTAAATTATTTCTGTCTTACAAAACAGTGCCCCGGAAAAGCTTTGTACTATTTTGTTGGGTTTGCACACGCGTTAGAGGTACTTATCACGGGAAGGGATACGTCGAATTCAAACGCCGGCGCCGTTTAGAGACACACTGTTTATTCAATATGGCGGGTGGCGCAACAGGCGCGTTACTTGGTCAAGGTATTATTGACATACAGCCTATGCTCAACACAACATATTTTATATTCGAATAATTTGTGTTTGTCATCCAATATACCAAAGAAACCATTAGAACATCATTATTGTGATCCCAAGCCTCTTTCAATTTCACCCTTCATCCACATAAGTATTTTTGTTAAATGAAACTCATTAATCATATTCCCAGGCATTTTCTTCAACAAAGATAATCCTACATTATGCGAACAAATTTGATAGGGTAAGAAAATAATGATGACTCAACAATCTTTGTTACCGTATTATTTCGCGGACAATCCACTATTAATCACATGTAATGTAACAAGGTATACCTACATTAGATCAAAGGCCGAATTACGTTCAGATTTTACAAAAGAAAAAAATGTAATATTTAATTTGTTTTATAAAAAACTAGCTTTTGCCCGCGGCTTCGCTCGCGTAGAATTCGGTCTGCCACATTAAGTTACGTGACATTTTTTTAAAAATACATATTTTTTTTAATGTAACTTCACATCGTACATCCCAGATTTCATACTTCAAAATTAGTTTCCATACAATCTTTGAACTCCTATACCTAATATTTAGAGGGAATCTCTTGAGGGTGGAATTATCTGAATTCCTTTCTAAGTGCTCATTATTTTAAGCTATAATATGTAGAACTCTGCAAATTTCAAAATGCTAAGTCCAGTGGTTTTTTCATCAATATTTACCTGTATGGTGTGTTTATAAAAAGTAGCCCTATGTCCTTCCCCGGGCTTGAGATTATCCTATCCAGCACAAACGGATTACTAAACACTGACTAATAAACAGGTCGGACCAATGTTACTTGCATTTAATCACTACATAGTACAAAACAAAGTAGCTTTCTTTGTCCCTATGTCCCTATGTATGCTTAAATTTTTAAAACTACGCAACGGATTTTAATGCGGTTTTTTTAATAGATTTTGTAATAAGTAAAGAATTATGTGGTATATAACTGGAATAGGTGAACATCTGTGTTAATTTATCTGTGTTTTTACTGCAATATACTCCTGTATACTATGTTATTTGATTTTTTTTGTTCAGCGTAAATATGTAGATTTTGGGATTTAGATACACGTGAGCAAGCTATATATGTGTATAGCTGCCCATGGGAAAAACAGTGCGTGCCTAAATGTATCCCCGCTACCTTCAAAGTTTGCCCTTGCGATTTATTAATAGTCATAGAAAATGCAACTTTAAGTGGGAACTGTAAACGTTTGAAATAGAAGGGTAAGTTATTGGGTATTATTGGGATACGTGGAATAAGAACATTTTCACCCTTAGCTTCTCCAGTTAAAATTGTGGCCTTAACAATATGCCTGCCTAGTTCAATGACTCGCAATCTAGTGCCATTACATAGTCTCGGGGCGTCCAAGTTGCGCATTAACAAAACGGGTATACCGACTTTTAATTCGAGCTTATGTGATGGCACCCCGGATAGCTCCAAAGAGTTAAGAAACTCCACGGGGTAGCTCGTACAGTCTTCAGATGACATGACTGTGTCGATGGAGTTGTAGGTTGTTGCATCGCTGGTTACTTGGTCCAAGATAATTTTATTGATTTTCGCAACTGTCTCATTTCTTGGTGCTAGTAAGGTTCTTTCACGTAGCCAACTTTCATCGTGGATGTTCTGTTGCAAATTTGGATAAACTTGAGCAATGAGTGCGTCTTCCGAATCCACAACATGACAAAATTGGTTTAGTGAATAAAACCATACCTCCTTCGTCAGTTTCGAATCGACCTTCACCTATCTCGAGCAGTTTTTCAGCGTACGCGCCCGACTCTAGATCATTGAATAACTGGACACGCATGTTGGTGATTTTCAAATTAGGTCCATAAATATGAGGATTTTAGACATGCGTTAATTTCGTCTGCTGCAGTGCCTCGCTCAATGACAGGCAAAGTTTGCCGAAAGTCCCCAGCCAATAAAACAACCACACCACCCATTATTGTTTGTTTGCCGTGTAAGTCTTGTAAACAACGATCAAGAGCTTCGATGGCACGTTTGTGTGACATTGTGCACTTGTCCCACACGATGGATTTACACTGTTGCATGAGGAGGCCACGGGCACTGCTTTTGCTGATGTTACACGATAGGGTTTCTTCACTCGCCAGATTAAGAGGTAATTTAAAGACCGAATGTGTTGTCCGTCCACCGCTTAGCAATGTTGCAGCAATTCCAGAGGAAGCCACAGCTAATGCAACGTTATGGCCGCCACGAATTTTTGCCAAAAGTAAATTAAGCAAGAAAGTTTTTCCTGTACCACCCGGGGCATCAAGGAAAAAGTCCGCCTTCACCATTCTCAACTCGTCCTACTATTTTGTGATAAATCTCTCTTTGATCTGGTAGCAAACGTGGCTCAGTTTCGCATACGTAAGCACCTAACTGGTTAGTATCATAGCTTAGCTCTTTTATCAACTCGGTCGACAACTCTCCTCTACGCTGCGGTGAGGGTAGACCAAAATCGGATATTTTTTTCCCAGAAATCTCGGCGATGCCTCGCCATTACTTGGATTGCATTGTTCGCCCCTCCCCCGCGACCGCGACGCCGCATCGCGCTCCGCCCGTGCTACCGCCGCCGTTAGGCGCTCCATTCAAGTCAATCATATTATCGTGATAACTTTTAAACTATTCGGGCAAATTACTTAGCGTGAAAGACAAAGTTTATCTACATTAAATACTTAATGCGAGAAATGTATTCATTTTGATAAGAGTTTGATAATTATATACTAATATGTGCATTGTAAAATAGTACCAAATTTAATTAAATTTATGGTTCACAATTTTGGTCGTACTGGCTTGCACATAAAAGGTAGATATAAGCTGTCGCGGACTTTTATTTAGATCTAATTAAGACAAACAATCCTGCGGTACATCATCTTTATGTAACTCCGTTGGTTTAGGCAGCGCACGCCAAAATAGCTCTCAGATGGAAGATTTTTTTCCGACTTAATTGACACGTATCGTTATATTATGACCAAAATTACATAAAATCATTATAAATTGTAGCCTATGTGTTATTCTGATAAATAACGTATATTACTGTAAAGTTTCATCCAAATCCGTCCAGTAGTTTTTTCGTGAAAGGGTAACAAACATACACATACATCCATCCTCACAAACTTTCGCATTTATAATATTAGTAGGATATGTACGAATGCGAAAATATTTAAGGTGAATGTGCCACTATCGCCCTAATGTTACTGCACTTCTATGGAAACCTGAATATTTATTACACGTGCTTCACGACATAATAATTTAGTTTTTCAAGACTAAAGGAATAAAATTGGGTACCTACTACGTAAAATCTTTTCACATCATCCGTGGGACGAGGAAAAATCTAATGTTTGCTCCGATGAAATACTAATCAACTATAGGTTATTGTAAAAAAAAAAATCAATTTTTATTTATTTTTGAATTTTTATTTTATCGTATTGCGTTTAAGGTTCTGAACCAGAAGGGTGCCAAAAGAAATCCTATTACTAAGCCCCGCTGTCCGTCTGACTGTCAGTCTGCGGCGTATTTTATTTTATTTAAATATGGGCGATTTTCTGCAACTGCAAAAAAATACTTTGTAATTCATAGCATCATTATGAAATAGGAATGTATCCTTGCGATTTTTAAAGATGTTTTTTTTTCGTTTAGTATTTTAATTTATTTGCTAAATATTGTATAATAAATAGTATGGAACCCTGCGTGTGCCAGTCTGCCTCGCACTTGGCCGGTTCTCTATAAAGGATACCTACACTACCAACATAAAAACGTGCGTTGCCGTTGGTCCTACTCCTGATCTCTCTCCGGTCGTGTCGGATTGCCGTCCCATCGGCGTATGAGAGTAAGAGCGGTTCGCACTGCATCCGAATCCGAGTTCAATTCGAATTAGGTATGTTCTAAATTCGGACGGACAGAGTTCGGATCTAGTCAGCAACCTCTCATACAAATAGTACTATGGCTACTTCGAACCGACATTTCTCGGATTCGGATCGAATCCAGAACTGCTCTGAGGGAAGACAGAGTGCACTTGTATCTGCACAAACTTATCGCATGGCACCAGCACGGCTAGTGTCCGCTAAGATTGACCCGCCATCGCCATGGACCAAATTCGGTCTGGAGGACTTGTATTTAGAAACGTCTGTGCTTTTAGAGGGCTACTTGGAACACAAAAAACACAAAATTGTATGTCACAAATTGAACGAGCCAAACATACAAAACAATTTTTGGGTTCAGATGGCTTTATCCTAGTAGAATATTAACTTTAGCACCTACCTTCTTCACTCTATAAACATACTGACAGATAGACAGCTAAATAACGCGACTATTTTAATAGTAACCTAATAAATACCTCTCCTTCAGAGGCTTACTCGACGATGCGCGGTGGCTTGCCAAACTTTGTTCCCTTAATCGAAAACGAAGATCTTCGTACTTCGCTTTGAATCATTTTACCTTCTCCAATTGTGACAGCCGCACGGGTCGATCCATCAAGTTAAGCCCACGCTTGCTGGGGTTGGTCCGTGGATGGGTGACCATCTTTACATACCGAGATTCCTCTGTGCCTCGGAAAGCACGTTAAGCCGTTGGTCCCGGCTGTTATTCGTGGATCTTTGACAGCCGTAACGGGTCGTCAGAAGCCCGAAAGTCTGGCAACCAGTCTTACCAAGGGGTATCGTATTACCCAGTTACTGGGTTGTGGAGGTCAGATAGGCAGTCGCTCTGTGCAAAATACTGGTATTCAACTGCATCCGGTTAGACTGGAAGCCGACCCCAACTAAGTTGGGAAAAGGCTAGGCAGATTGATTATTATAAAGAGGTTTGTTTGTAAGTTTGTATGTAAGGGGTAATCTCTGGAACCACCAGACGGATTTGAATTTTTTTTTGTACTGGTTAGCCCAATTCTTGGCTATGTAACAGCACGCTACGACCCTTAGGAACCGAGCAAAAAGAACGCTTACCTAAAACGAAGTAAAACTGCGGGCAGGCGATGCGACGCGACGCGGTGGGTCGGGGGCCGAAATTTCACGCGGACAAAGTCGTGGGGAGAAGCTAGTACTATATAAAGTGACCTCGTATCGCTCACAGGATATTATACACCTATAATATTAGAATATAAAACGACCGACACAATTCTTCTTCTGCTGTTCGCATGGTTAGTGACTAACCTGGTGTATGACACAAAAAAAAAAACAAAAAAAAAAATAGTGGCACTCCGGGAGTGCCGACAGAAATGAAAACTATAAAAAATACTTCCGAAACCTTTAAAGTAAAAATACTTGCATAGAACATTGATCCGTAACGTAATATAAATAAAGAGCATAATCGCGTTTACAAAAATGAGGTATGTAGATATAATTTTAACACACACACAATATTTTGTAACAATATCATGATTTAAAAGAGTTTCCGTGGAGTTTCTTGCCCTTTCTTCTCCGTAGGAACCTACTAAGCTTTGGAATGGGCAACTAGCTTCATCTTTCTGACTGACCGACTCCCTTGACAGTTCAACAGTGCCTGTAAATGGTTTAATTGAAATAAATGCTTTGAGTTTAAGTGTAAAGCCGGCCGTGGCAACACTCTGCTTTCAATTATTGAACACCACTGTAAGGATTTTAAGATTTTAATCATAACATGTAACGTGGCGAGATTTTACAGCAACTAACTCTTCATATCTCTGTTTTACTTACCTACTGACAACATGATATTTATTTTCCAGGCCTTTCCCTTGAATAGTTTAAAGAGCATAAATTATGTTTGGCAGTCAGAAAAGGTTTACATACTCTGAGAAAGCTTACGTTCAGCAGTAAGTCTCAGCTGCGTTAACGTTATGTGAACCAAGCGTGAACCATGTGAGAGATTATTATAGTTTAGTTTTTCTTCAACTCACGTTCATTTTTTTTTTGTATTGAATTTACGATAGCGAACTATTTCGTTAATTTGACAAATACGTGACATCTGTCCTTATTTCTTTTTAATGATAATAAACAAGAGAATAAACATTTATATCTATAATTGAATTGTATTTGTATTTACTATGATAAACATCAATCCAAACACCATAAGAAAATATGAAAGTAAACAACGAACACAACACAATTTACTATATTTGCAGATCATTATTCTCTTCAACTGTACCGGAGCGCGTCAATCGCTACAACGTTGAGGAAATCTTTAGTGACACAACGCTGTAGTTACTTAAATAAATACTAATCAAAAGAAAATGTTTTCTCAATTTTAGGGTTCCGTACCTCAAAAGGAAAAAACGGAACCCTTGTAGGATCACTCGTGTGTCTGTCTGTCTGTCTGTCACAGCCAATTTGCTCCTAATTTAATGGACCGATTAAGTTGAAATTTAGTACACATATGTATTTCTGCGACCCAAATACGAACGTGTAACGTAAATAAATGAATTTTGTATATAGGGGTCATTTTTGGGGGTATACAAGAAAAAAAAAAGTTTTGCTAACAGTACAACAGTACCGTGTGACATATCAAATGAATGGGCTTGTTGCGAGAATTTTAAACATATTTTTTTTTTATAATTTTAAAATAAATACTTTTAAAGATATTTAAGAAATTCGATGAAAATTGACCATTCCCCCCTTATCTCCGAAATATTATACCAAACATTTGGAAAAAAGTACATAGTATGGTTCTTTACTCATAGATTACAGGAAAACCTATAAGAAGTCTATGGTCTTAAAATAACATGGTAGATTTCTCAATATTGTGTGTACAAACTTACATTTGCAGTTGGAGTGCATTAGAACATGTATTTTAAGTTTGTATTTGGGATAAATAACTACTGAACCCTTCCTTGTGCGTAGTATGACACGCACTTGGCCGGTTTTTTATATCTTTTCAGTTGACTTCGTTATTTATATAAACATAATAAAAAATTTAAGTCGCTCTTCGGTTTGTCTGCGTGACGCGTTGTTCTTCTAAACTTCGCAACGGATTTTGATGCGGTTTGCACCATCATTCAGATAAAGTATTCCGGAATGTTTATGTGTATAATACTCTAAAAAGAAATCTCGTTGTTTCGTCAAATCATAAAAATCATGTGAAGCAGAGGCGGGTCGCTAATGAATGAATAATTGAAGAAAAAAAAAAAACAACATTTTCGAAATATACAAAAATATAATTATCATATTATCTTATAGCGGCCTATGTCCAGCAGTGGACGACTTTCAACTGAAATTATATTGTTGATAATTATCTTTTCACAGGTATAGTACATTACTGTCAAGGCCAGCAATTAGGGCATTGATGGACGATCGCGAAAAAGCCGAGGCACACATACGTGAGTCCATCAATGCCTGATTGCGGCCAAGGCTTGTATAGTACTTTTCTAAAACAATGCACGGAAATTCAAACTAAGTTAATTAATTATTATATCTAAATTCCAGAATCAATGAAGAACAAAGAACATTTTTCACGTGCATTTTGTTCATTTGTTTCTGCTTTACTAGTTCTATTTCCGAATCCAGTTCGAAATTTAAATATAATCTTTGTAAGTTACAATATAGTTCCTTGGTTCCATTTTTAAATAACATGACAGATATGAGCTTTTATTGAAATTTATTTGGCCGCTAAACAGGAAGGATATGAATTTCCATAATAACATTGCTGGCCGGGCGCTCGCTTGTTTTTGACCAGTACAACAAATTCGATTTATCTCGAAGAAGGTTGTCATAATAATGTTTGAATTTCCGAGCATGTTTGAGAAACATTAATTAACAACTGTCAGATTTATCGTGTGAATCGTGTGAGGAACAAGACTTTAATGTAACGCAATAGATTTTTTATTTTATTTCTTATAAAGATAAAAGAGATAAAAGAAAAAAAAAACTGAGTTTTTTTTTGTCCATCTGTTGGATTAATGAAAAATATTGGACACATATTTTTTCTTTTTTTACGGTATTAGAAGATTACGGCGATACATTGAGTTAAAATGAGGCATGACGTCATGCCTTGGTCGATTTTATACTTTGTTTGTGACGTAGCGAGCCTCCACTCCCTAACTTTAATGCGTATTATCTGTATTTTCTTCATATTAATATGATAAAGCAAAAAATACGTTCCTAATATTTTTTTCTTATCTGACTGACGGACTAAATAGAATTTCTTATTTTTTTACTCAGGCGTTATCTCTATTGTTCATTAGTTTTACGGACATACATTACAAAATTATAAAAATTCTATCCTAAGTTAGTATCTATACAATCTCTATTACAATTTAACGTATATATAATTATCTCTAAGCTTGTCACATATCACATCAATGTTTCCAATTCACTAGTTTACTTACACCTACTATCATTTGTCCCGCACTACTAAGTGGGCGCTTCTTCTATGCGCTGTGAGCAGTGGTCTGCGGCTTGACTCGGAGTCCTGTTGAGTAGGAAGTCCAGGTCATGCGATATCTTGTGCAGCATTTTGTCAGTGTGTGTTCGTGTGCTGTGAGTAGTGGTTGTGTCGTGTGAGTGTGTGTTGACTTGTTGTATGGGTGAGTGGTTGTACTCGTCGCCGCACTCGCGGTGGATGGACGGCAGCGAGCTGCTGCTCGATAACTGCGGAGCGCGCTTCTTGAGACAGCTCTTGATCGGACGAGCCGACACGTCGGGTGTCGACTGACTGCAGATCGTACAGATCTCCTGGGAAATTACGATTCGATTAGACTATGAGTTGAAATTTAAAGTGAATTTACGTCTTTTAAACTTGATTTACCTTGGGCATGTCGGTACTGTTCCTGTAGGTGTGCGTGTCGTGTGGCAGCGTGTGAGTTGGGGGCATAACGCGCAGCTCCACACACACGCGCGACACGTGTGACTGTGTGCGCGCGTGCACACCGTCGCCGTCTGCGGGGAGTCACATCAGTAACTATGTTCTATGATCTCAAGCGTATCGTTAAGACCAGGCACTATAAACACAATTTTCACGCAAATTGCCCCCATGCACCCCGCGACTCCACTATGTGCTAAACGCTAACACATTAGTAATAAAATTGAATTTCGCGTGCGCTCTTTGATCGTTTTTGACCACGAAACTAAATGGTGTAAGTCTCAATTCACAATTCGTTTATAACTAAAGTATTAATTGATCTAGAGAAAAAATATCTTGTGGCTGGATAATAAACTATATTGTCTTACTGTGAATACTTATTTTAGACATAAAAGCCTCGTAATCTTCATTTTATTTAAGTAATCTTTAAAAAAAGACATGATTTTCGAATAAAAAATTTATCGAGTGAAAATGTTACAATTACGTAACTGTCTTGTACATGGAAAGAAAAAGATCCAATAAGTCTTATACTAAAGTTTCATTTTGATTGTAGGCGTGACTGTTTCAGAATATCAATTCAAATTAACATACAATTTAAGGAGCCTCCTCTTAAACAGATAGATATGTTACAATACAAGTAAACGGAATGATTTGGAAATTACACAAGACAAGTGACCAGTGGTCTACAATGTGACCCTAAAGTCTTTTTACCAACAATCCTGTCCTTTGCACTTGTTCTGCTACAAGAAGTATTCACATAGCGCTACCTGTGGGTATGAGGTCGCACAGTGTGCGCGAGTGTGTGCGCGGTGACTGCAGCTTGTGCTTGTACTCCACGCACCGCACTATGTCCGCCACACACGCGCCGCTCGACTGACGCCTGCAGCAAAAAGGGAACCAGTCAGGTCTGATAGAAGCTACTTCGTGATGGCGTCTGAGCGATAGTGAAGTTGCACCTCAGTCCTCACCTGTACATGGTGTTCGGGCTCTCTAACGTCGGCGCTTGCCAGTAGGTGTTAGCGGGCGACACATGAGACGAGGAGCACTCCACCTCGCGAGCTTGCTTTATGTACACTACAACAATGTGATGACAACAGCTTAGTAGTAAGTAGACACCTCTAAACATTCACAAGAAGCAAGCCGAAATATAAGATAACTTTAATTAGGGGCTTAGTTCAGGCAACAGGGTTGTTATTTCTATAATTTGACGATTGAAATAAGTTTACAAAACCTACAAAGTACTTTGTAGTGCATTCGGCTGAAATAAACAACCTTAACCACTTATCAAAGGCAAAAAAGAGTTGACAATAATGCAAGTTCTGGAAAAACATATTTGAGAGCAGAAGATGTGTATCAGGCTATAGACATTCCATTCCATTGTAATACTTTTTATGTATTCTGGTACACATAGTTTCATCAACTAAGTGCCCCAGCAAGGACACGGAAGTTTGAAAGATTTCTTTCAAAAACAGACAATTCAGAAAATTTCAATTTCTTTTAATTTAAATTCCTCTATTTAAATATATCTGTCATTTTTATGGTGTACGCTACGAATAAGAAAAGACGGTGTACGTAATAAAGAGTATTCTATTCTTTATAATAGTCTTAATAAGTTGACTGTTGTAGCAGCATAATATTTTAACACTTGAGGGGTCCCAACATAGCGACACCGTCTATAGACAGCGTCGTTCTCGATATACGAAAAGATGTGTTAAAAAGAAGTATCTCACTCACGACTGTGTGAGGCGTCTCCCTCGGGTGCGTCCTGCCACTCGCTGTGTGAGGAGAGCGTGAGCAGACGCCGCGCTGCCTGCAGACACTCCTCGTCCATGATCACGTAGCACACCAGCATCGCTATACCCTGGACAAGCAATGGGAGATTTTGATCGAGTTCAATGCTCTATGACAGTAAGAATTAATGTCATTGAGTTTACTCACATTAGCCAGCGCGGCGGCGGCCAGCACTACAACGTGTGGCATGCTGGTCTCTGAGGGCTGCACGTACGCCACTCCGGCCGCTTGCGTCGCGCACGTAGTAACCAGCAGCACTAGCGTGTGCCGCACTACTTGTGCTCGCTCGCGCACATATTCTTGTCTCTCCGGCTTGTGCTCGCCTGCTCGCCCTCTGAGCGCAAGCACGAGCGCGAGCGCAAGCGCGGCTAGTAGCGCTTGGCCTGCAGCACACACAGAGTTGGCGGCCGCGCCCAGCTGCATCGGCGCGCCGCCCCACAGTCGAGCTGTCAGCCAGCACAGTATGCACACGCCTGCAACCAGTTCACATGAGTACAGCAACACGCGCGGCCTTCCTGCATATTAGCCCGTCTGCACCTTCACGTACCGCATAGTAGTCCAACAGAGGGCGCGCGTGTGGCTGTGGCAGCCAGCTCGGCGTGCAGCAGCAGCGGCGCAGCACACAGCGCGGCGCAGCCCGCCATCCAGCACAGCGCCACCGCCCAGCCCACGCCGCCCGGACATGCTACATCCTGCCCGACAAAGCAATATACCCCTCTCATTTCTTATCTATTTCAAACATTTACACAGGACTCAAGTTCTTAATACTCACCTGCCTCGTATCACATTCAAGTAGAGCTAACATAGCTGCAGAGTGAAAGCCCGCAGTGGCAGCTTTGAGCAGCACTGGCAGCCTAGTCTTACTGCCAGCTACCAGGCCGAAAAGCTGCAGTAATGCCGTCACAAGACACATCGCACCTCCCAGGCTCACTGTGATCTTCACGATGCCTCGTAAGTCATTGGTTGTACCTGTCTGAAAATTATTTTTGAGTGAATTATGTAGCTACTTCATTCAGTCACTCCTTCATTCTAATCACTTTTCTTTTAGTACTCACGAATATCTCCCGGTCCACAGTGAAGAGTGCGATGGTCGCCAGTCCCCGACAGCGGCAGGCGACGTATGTGCGTTCCGGTACGCGCAGCTCACACGCCTGCGTGCTCCACACGCGCGGCGCCGAGCGCGACCGACCTCCACACGCAAGCTGAGGTGCTGACATAGAACAACTACATGAGCGAGCGTACATTCTTGTTGACACCGTTATTAAAGGAGCTGTATCGTGTAGGACATCTACTCACCAATAGCGCTATAATTCTTGGAGTGCGTGAACAGCAGAGTGACAGTGTGAGGGAGCGTGGCGTCAACTCCCGCACCACTCACAGATACCTGCACCTGTTGAGATGCTACTGTGTACTCTGTCGCGCGGCCAGACCTGGAAGAATTGTCGCTACAACTACCGTGTAGTAGGGAAAGATAAATAAATAAATAAAAACAAAACGAAAGAAATACTTTAAAAGATAAATGTTAATAAAACAATCTCAAACCAAAACGAAACCTAGAACTTACAATATTTTGCATCAAAATCACAATTCAGAGAGAGGGTCCTTACTTATACTCGACGTATCTTCTCAACGACGGTAACCTTGCTCCTAGATCATGATATAGCACGGTGACCACGGAAGTATTGCCAGTTCTATCCGCCAGCTCCACTCTTGCTGACGTCACAAGCCACTCCTCGCTCTCCACTGGAATTGACTGAAGCTCGAAGTGCGCCGCGTTGTCGTCGTGTACAGGTTTCGTTGTGACTGTGAACTCGTGGTAGCGCTTGTCAAAGTCACTCCTCATGCCCACTGTGTCCACTACCGCGTTTTGAAGATCGAAGATTTTCTAATAGAAGTAGTAAGACCAATCAATGTCACATTCTTTACTACTGAAATTGATTTTCCATCAGCTTCATCCTAAATTTTAGCATTTACTTGCCTCTTCATCTAGGAAAGCATCAGGATGTGTGAGCAGGTGGTCATAGATGTGCAGCAGATGTTCCACGCTGTGGTACCTGTCGGCTGGCTGAGTTGCAGTAGATATGAGGTAGCGCAGCATGCGTGATGCATGTGTGAGGGGAGGCTCGCCCTCGCCCGGGTGTGTCGGCAGGGAGCGCAGCACTGCACCGTACTGCCGCAACACGTGCGACACTGAGCGCCAAGAGTAGCCCAGCGATATCAGAGTGAACTGACAACAACATAATGTACGTTTCAAGTGGTTGTTGTGAAGGAACATAAATATCAAAATTTTGTTATGTTTTCTTTTACCTGTTCATAAATATCTCTGAGTGAGTCTGCAACACAACCAGAGAAATCTGGTAGCAACCACTTGACGCCATGTTGACCAGTTTTCGGCTCACAAAACCTAAAAATATTTACCCACATAAAACTTTTACTACATATGGTAGAGAAATGATAACTTGTCTTGTCTTTAGTTCGAATATTTTTTTTTAGTTTATTCAGTATTTTCCACTTGCCTGGTAGTCTCTCCGCTATGTCCTGGTGGACAGGCGGCTGTCGCTTGTGCTCCGGGAGCAGTCTTCGGCCAGTGCAAGCCATGGGAGGCGTCACTCTCACACGCTACGTCGTCGACTCCTAGTGCCCACATGGTCACGCCTTTGGCGTTGGTGCCAGCTACCGATGATACTTGACATCGGAACTCGCTGGATTTCTAACCCAAGAGGTAAGTCGAATAGTACAAAATTGGAAGACTCTCTTATATTTTTGCATTGTAAAAGTATTCTACGCGTTAGAGTGCATAACATACCTGTACATTATAGAGCTTGAGCACGCTCCCCGCGGGGTACAGATCCTCCCAGACCACTCTGCCCGGCGCCATCGGTAGCAGCGTCCTCTCCCTCGCCCAACTGAACCCGAGCGCGCCGTGCACCCGCCCCGCTCCCGCCAGACATGTTATACTTACGTTGTCGCCCTAACACAGATTTATATTCACTAGTATATTAGTACAGCTTAAGAATTGATTTTACTACCGTTCTAAAATGACTCACCTTATCGACAGTGATTGTAGAAGGCACGAGTCGTATATCGGGCGGTCTCAGCACCGTCAGCCTCAGCGCTCTACATCGTCTCCTGCCAGCATCGTCTGCTGCACAGGACCACTTGCCGCTGTCGGGCCTCTTCGCCTCCGATATACCTAACACGGACATGCGACGACCGAGCGCGTCTTCTGACACCGTGCGCGTCCAAATGTCTCTGAAAAACGAATGCTCTTTTAATGACAATGCTTACTTTTTGCCTGCTGCTGTTTTCTCGTTTTTTGAAGAAAATGAAAAATTACTGTTTGCTTAAAATTGAATTTTAAAACTCAACACATTACTGCTGAATAAACTTGTTTTCGTATACATAAAGTCTAAACGACATGAAAACACCAGGAAGCGACCCTGTTGGAAGCTTTGTTACGCCGATTAATCGGTGCGGTTAAATAACAGTCGCCGGTAATTGGATGGGCGCTCGTTAGGTGCCGGGACTGCACAGGCTCGCTCACTCGTCGGTCTCGACGCCAAGCTATTAGGTAGCGTTTGTTATGTCCAGGTCTATCAAACTGGTAATTTTTTTAAGGTTTAATTTCATGTACTAGAAAAAACTGCTTCACACACATTTAAAGTCCCACTCACTTACCTCGTAGTACCATTGAAGTTTATCTTGACACCGTCTTTGTACCACGTGAAGGCGATATTCGGAGATCCATACGCCAGACATGTCAGTATGAACTCCGATCCCTCCCATACTTCAGGACGATGGTTCACAACCAGAGTCTGCAAAAGGACGTCAATAGAAAATGTCCTAGCAAAAGTATTATTGAAAGTAAATGTAACATTGAAAGTAAATGTAATGTAATGCAAATGCAACGAAGAATCAACAGTTTGAAAATAAATTTTGATATTTCGTTGCTCGTGTAATCTCCATTACTCAAGGGCTGGGGGTGAAATCCAATCTTAATAAATATGTCTGTAAAGAAAGCGATCATAACTTTATGAGATTTAACTTTAGTTTTAGGTTAAAAATAATGAGTTCCGATCAATTTTGTTGGACTGAACAGATAAATCGAGATTTATCCATATTTTTATATATATTTATAATCACGTTCTCGAAAACGGCTGTAACGGACGATGAAAGTTGCAATACAGGGCTTTTTTACAAGGCTTGGCCGGGGTTGCTATGAAAACCGAAAGGGAGATCGTGGCCCCCGGCATCAGGGCACCTGAGGGAACACGGGTGGGTTTTAGTCAGTAAGAGTCTGACACACCCTCTCGCTCCACCCAGAGCGGGAGAAGTTATTTGATAATTTCCCACCCAAAAAAAAAAGGGCTTTACAGGGGCGAAAAAAATCGATCTAGCTAGGTCTCATATCTGGGAAAATTCGTTTTGTCTATTTTAACCCGAGCAGAGCTCGGCCGCCCAGGTACTGAGGTTTATTAGAGTGTAAAGCTGTTAGAGCGTTCCTAACAATTGGCATCATAAAGAAAGGGCTGAGTCAGGTTAACGAGTGTTATCTGGTAGCATGTGTTCTGGACCGACGCTAAATATCGCTATAGACGGCAGTAAATGCTTATTATTATTAATTGAACGCAAGATTCAAGCTTATTGTTGCAGATTTTGTCTTTTATTTTTGGAATATTTAGTTGTCAGTCATTAATTTTCATTATTCAGCTTTTACAGTAAAGTTTTATTGATCCAGGACGATTTAATAAGTTAAGGCTAAATATTATATAAAGTGGCGTGGCAGTATTATTCCACGGCATACATACACGGGCATATGCATAAATAATAATGCCCCGATGCACTGTATACAATATTTGTTACAAATTTTTTTTTAGGGGACTATCATGAAGGCATTTCCACAAACTTTTACCGCGCTATTTCAAGAATGTACCTTGTAGGTAGTAATACCTTGTAGGTACATAACTCCGGCGTGCCTTGGCATGTACCACATTCCCGTCTGTGTAATAATAAAATTCCCACTAATATTATTATGTAGTACACGCAAGAGGGACAAGAATGGCTGAATGTGCCCTTTTTAAAAACAGATCAAATATAGGCTGATTCAAAAACCATAATTCGGGGTTATTTATACATACTTTATTGTACACTAGATTATACATTACAAAATGAAAAAGTTATACACTATAAAATATGCAATTGGCGGCCTTATCGCTTACTACGATCTCTTCCACGCCATTTCCACACTTTCTATTCCTTTTAAGAGCCCATAATACCTCAGTTTAAATTCACTTCTTATCTCGCTCGCACGATACTGTTCGCGTACTGAGTGAGAGCGAGACTGAGTGGCGGGGAGAAGGCTCCAAGGCACCAATAGTTAAGGTAATTTCTTTTTACGGCGAAATTAATGGTAATTATTTTAAAAAAAACTTAGTATCTATTTCATAGTTAGTTCAGTTATTATGCAAAGTTTTATGATCTAATTTGAAGTATTTTTTAAATACCAGCGGTTTATTGTTCGATTTGGAGGTAACTTTGGTTTTTTTTCTAAAGAATTTTTTTTATGGAGTCGTGTTTTCGTCATTAATCCTCAACTTTACCATATGTTTATTTCAAAATTAATGCTGCAGTATTTTTTATGTAACGGAGGATCATGCTGAGCAATTTGAGTTAATATAGACTCTTAATTTTATATTGAAGAGTCGTAAAGTAAATTGGAGCCACCAAACGCGTGGATTTTATTATTTTTGGGTTCGTAAAAAAATACTTTGAAGATCATTTACAGCTTTGATCGGCATAATATTGCTCCTCACACAATTGTTCCAAATATAATTATATTATTTACCAGTAACGAAACAAAACATAGGTACACCATCGTTGGTCATCCCGTTTGTCCCATGTATTCCGTGTGAGGTTTCTCCAAATTTTCGGTATGCCAACTCCGGATTACTCAAACCGGGCAGTAAATTTCGCTAAGCCCATGTTACCATGAACAAATAAAGCAGATAGACAAATTGTTCCAGTTTATTGTTTGGAATGTTCTACTAAAACCGTTTAATACAGTTAATTTTTTTGTATAAGGGCATTTTCCCGAAACTCCATCCAGTTTCGGGAATCAAAGTCGAGCCATTCTTTTCGTCAACTGAGGATGGATACTTAGGAATAATCAAGCTGAGATTTCCCCAATTCCCTGAAGCGCTTATGATTACTCTTCAAATTGAATTCGCTGCGTGAAGGTTGATAGTGTCGTTATGGTCGTGAGCCTTGGAAGCGAATAAGAGGATTTAATAAGTATTTCGTCACGTTCAAGATCCTACAAAAAGTCGTCCAGAGAATGATAGTTACAACGAAAGATGAATGAATATAGGTAGATACTTACGTGCAAACTAAGCGCAGGCTGCATGTAGAATTGCAGCGTGTCGGTGCGCAGACGCACGTTGTGTGTTCGCAACCTAGCCAATGCCGCGCGCAGAGCGTCCGCCTCGCGCCGCGTACCCCACACGCGCACCCACACCTCGTACGTGCCGCCCGCTGACACCGCACTATTACGTAGGTACACAGACCATATATATACATCATCACGAGATACACCAACAGTATTTTGTGAACAAAAACTTACCTAATGTTTATAACTTCTATTTCATCTTCTAATGTAATGTTTGACGCCATTAAATAACTTGTTAACTGAAAGAAGTAAGATTGTTATTTTGGGTAAATCCTTCTGGAATCATTATAATTATTCTGTGGGTTTATTTATCAAGAAATACCTGTTTTTTGACTTCTTGAGATATGTTTACACCTGCTTGATCTACTACTTCCAGTCTTGTTTCAAATCGTGCTGATACTATAAACATACAAACGTTTAGTAGGGCCTGTCTCTAGAACAAAAATTATGGCAACATTAATGTGTCAAATTGTCAAGCGCTTATAATCTGCTGTGATTGGTTGAATGATTTATTAACAGCTAATCACAACAGTTTACGCGCGCTTAACAATTTGACACATTCATTTTGCGATCATTTAGCAGCAAGTAAACAGCAGCAGGTAGTAAAGTAGAAATTTATCACCGCTTCCTAGCATTATCAATGAATGTTAGTACTCACAGAAGTCTGTATCCTTCGGGTTACAGTCGCAAGCTGTTCCTTCCTTACTGCAAACTTCTGCACATTCTTCTATACCGCATTCTGAAACGAAATCCACACAAAGAATGATAACGTGGAAGAGATTATTACGCAATTAAAGATTATTATTAGTAGATAATTAAAGGTAAACAAATAGTAAAATGGGTTTTTATAGACGACACTTTCTTGTTTAAAAATACGATAAAACCAAATTAAATTTAAGATTTTTACTATGATTTCGTCTTTTATTAATGAATGTTCAACTTTCTAATTTATTCTTAAAGTACTCTTCGTAGCTGTGACCGCTTGAGCCCATTTTTTTAGTTAGTTTTATAATAATAATATAATATTTTGTAATCTGTCTATTGTAAAGAGCCCAAACTCTAAACGTCAATGAATTATAACCTTGCTAAATTGAAGAGTACAACTGTGACGTAGCACGACAACTGATGTGACAGGTATTACGTTTAGTCGGTTACTTGACAGCTGTCCCATCACGTAGTTTTTTTTTTACCTTTATTTAACTACCTAAATCTATGGAGTATAGGTAGTAAATCTTTAATTTTATTTCAAATGAAAAAAAGAAATAGTGTCATAAGAAGGAATCCATATTGAGGGAGGCAGTGTTGTTTTTAGAAAAAGAAAATCTAGAAAATATAGAAATATTTCTCACCGGGTGGTGCTAGCTGTGCCTCGCACAGGTCGCCCGTGTAGCCCGGCGCACATATACAGCTGACGGCGGCCGGACCCATCTGTCTGTCGCCACATACACCGATTCAACAGTATTTTTGAATGAATTACGACTAACGGTTGATTTATTATGGACATATTTGATCGAATCGACGTTTGTTACACATTTCTTTAGCAGAAAATACACATTCACAAAACTTCTGTCCACACTGATAATTGTGCCAGAAATCTGCAAAACAACGTAACCTAAGTTTTTGATACTTTAATTCTGACCCCTATTTTTCCAGAAAAATAAAAAGAAAAAATTGTCTCAAAAGCTAAATTAGTCCCTAACGTACAGATGTGGCTCAGTCTCCGGAATTAAAAACACAGAAAGCTGTCTTTTAAAAGAAATGTGTTTTTTACACATTTTCCTGATAAACTACTTTAAAAAACAGAATCATTTTTATTATTGCATGAAAAAGAAAACTGGTGACCAACTTATTCGTAAATTATGGGAAAATCTTAACGAAACGATGGTTAACAGAAGGTCATGAGTTCACTCACCTACAAGTGCCGCCATTCTTACACATGTTGGAGGTCCTTGGGCACAGCGGACCTTCTCCGCAATCGGCTCCCGAGTAACCCTCGAAACACGAACAGTAAAACTCCCTGCGATGCGGAAAATTTTGTGGAGTGAACAATAAATTTGTAAATAAAGCGTGGAAATATCCGCAATCATGTTTAGTCGTGTAGAGATATCATAATCACAGTGAGTGACGCTCACTATACAGGGTGACCCTGGAAGTATGGATCGAAACAAGTAGGGGCGTAGGCAAGGTCATTTCCAAACTTTTTGACGCTGAGAATGTCGGTACAATTTTTCACGGTTCAAAAGTTATGACCCATTTTAGTTTTTTTAAAAGATATAAGAAAAATATCATAAAAATAACTACCAGGGTTATTAACTTAAAAAAAACCGGACGTTGTAAAAGAGTAGACTTTTCTTGTAGTAATACTTTCACGCAGCTAGAAAACATGTGTTCAATAAGAAAAGCATTTACTGCAAAGGCAAAAATTTTACTCAATTTTCGAGCGATTTTGATTGATTTTGGGAAAATGTTACACTAGCGAAAATTGTTATTAGAAAAACTTGCCCAAGTCATAAAGATTCTTTGGACTATGAATCACTCAGATATTCTTATTAGTTTATAAAAGTTAGAGAATTTTATTAACGAGGAGGTTGTATTTTTACAATTTTCTAAAATTCAAATTCTCATTTGTTTCAGCTTTACTAACGATTTAATTCCAGTCCCTAGGCATTGGTTACAATACTGTGATGTGGTTTAGGTTCAAATAAAATAAAAAATATTTTCGGTAAACTTTATCTATCTCAGTCATAAGTCATGATATTTGCCTTAGCTATGAATGTGCAGGGGAGGGAAATAAAAGAACTGGTTGGAACGGGTAAACCGTAACAAAATTGCTCGTGTTAGCTTGCTAGCGACTCTTGGCATAGAAACCTAATTGATTCCTAATTTAGTTTCTGTGTTGTATTGTGTTGTGTTGTATTGATATTTACTGATAATCCCGTCTGGCATAGCAGTGCCCAAGCAGCCTGCACTCGATGGCGCTGCATGAAGGGGGTCCCGATGACTGCGCTGCTCCTCGCACCTCATACGTCACGTTGAATCCGTACACGGACAGCAGACCCAGCGCCCTGAGCTGTGTGCCCTCGAGTCTGTTCAGGTTTAGCTCCACCACCAGCACTGGGCTCTGGACCTGGAAATAAAACCTCAACTTTACAAACCTGCTGAAATAGTGCAATCAAACTTTGGTAAAAATAAAATATATTTCTGAGACTGTAGGTATAGCTCCTGTACTGTAATTCTTTAGATCCAACCTTCTTCTCTTTTCTCTTTCTCGAAAGAAAGATCGATTTCCTCATAATAGACGTGACAATAGTAAGCTATAGGTACCTACATCATTACAGAACGGCCAATGGAAAATGGATTGTATGACTCCAAAAAACATAATAGACCGCCTAAAAGCTGAATGCAGTTATGTGATGTAGCATTTAAAAATAATGTTATTACTTTCTTAGCTTATAAAAATTTTAATAAGTTTTTCATATAAAAACTTATTCAACCGCGAACCCGCGGGCAAAAGCTAAGCTAAGTAGGTTACGTAGGTCGGAAAATATTCCACGGGAACGTACTACCGGGATTTAAAGTACCCTTTTTTTAATCCAGGTAAACAATGTGTTAATTCCGTAATACATTGTTTTCTTCATAACTCTATTTGTTTACGCGGCACTCGCTAGTAAAGCTACCAGACGTTGGCATGATTTTTTCCGACATCTTCAACAATCATGGTCATATTTCAGTCAATTTACACAAAACTTTTAATGAAATATACACTTACACCTTTCCCATGAATCATTTCGAACATTAGTGAAAACCGTATGAAAATTTGTTCGGTAGTTTTTGAGTTTATCGCGTTCAAACAGACAGACAGACACGGCGGTGGACTTTGTTTTATAATAGACTAGCGACCCGCCCCTGCTTCGCACGGGTGCAATGTATTGATTACTACTGATGTAGCGACAAGTCAAAACATCGAGATTTCTGTGCTGTATCTAAGTTAAAAATTAATATATTATACACAGAAACCTTCGGAATACATTCTCTAAATGATGGTGAAAACCTTATCGTATTTTAGGAGTGGAGGATTTTAGTAGCGTATTTTAGAAGAACAACGCGGTCACACAGACATGAAAAGCGACTTTAATTTATAATATGAATAGATATAGGATGTGCTGAGATACCCCGCGAAATTCAATATTTCTTACGTTTTTTGCAATTAGCAGGCAATATTTTGCTAAACAAAACAAAACAAAAAAAAAATCGCGATAGTAACAAATATTGTTTTTACAGAATTACTATTTAAAGTTTTGCAAAAAAAATAATATTGTGATTTTTATTTTTGATATTTTCCCATTGCACCCTGTCGTCACGCCGTCAGCCATAATTATTTTGCTGCGCATAATATTAAATCTTTTGTAATATCCATTTATATGATGTGATGTCCAGCTATATTTTAATCTTATTTAAATGGCCAATTTTAAATAATCGGATAAGGATCAATATACTGGTCCAAATAGCTTCGGATTTTTTTTTTGTGAAAGATAAAAATACTGGTAATAAATGGTTACTATGGGATGACCCATAGTAACCATTTTTATCTTTCAGAATTTAAAAAGACCTTTTATTTCTGAGGTCATACAAGTTTTGGCCAATAATTTTTATATTATTATCACTCCTTTTTCAGCTTTCAGAAAAGTATCAATTAAATGTTTAGAGTGGATTCGTTTTTTCATAAGTAATTGTTTTTGGTAACAAGACAGAAAGTTACAAAAAGAGAACCGTCACAGTTCGGTAACCATCCAGTTTTGACCCCTAGTTAACTGGACCTAATTTGTTGCTAATGACCTCTTCCATAACCCCTTTCAAGGAATAGGTAGAATTTCCCTATCAACCTGTATATTAAACTTTCCGGAATATATTCTCTAAATGATGTTGAAAACCTCATCAAAATCCGTTGCGTAATTTAGAAGAACAACGCGGACATATAGACAGATAACGCGAAAAGCGACTTTATTTTTACGCGACTATGGCGAAGCAAAAAGGAGGTTTATGATTTTATAATATCCAGAGATAGATTTTATTATGTAGACATTATAAATAATTTGACTCAGAGTTACATTTTACATTATTTTATTAATATATTAGCACAATAATGTCTAAAGCAATCGTGATGATCTTTTTTTATTTTTTTAATCTCTTGTATTTTTAGAATTTGTATTTATTGTATGTATTGTGCCTACTCATGTTTGAGCAAATAAATGACTGTCGCTTATTTTGCACCCTCATTCTCAATTCAACAACAAAGAAGACATACGTCAAAGTAACGCCCAGTCGAATTATTTATGCCACGCTGGAGTCTACACGGATTTGGCAAATCTCCAGACCAAGAAATTATTTCTTTTTTTCCTCTTACAAACTGGCAGCCAAAATTGTTAGTAGTCGTAATAATGCGACGATACCAGCTAACACGAAACGATTAAGTACCTAGGAAGAAAAAAGCTATAAATAGTTAAATTTGTTTAAGGTGTGTAACATTTAAAATTCTATAGAGTTTTTAGTGCATTTCTCGCATGAGCGAGACCAATATTTTTAATCTCAAAAGGTTGTTTTGATGGTTTTGCTTTTTATTTGCAAGCAATAAAAGCCACTTATTGCGGTGAATAAGTTTTATAAACGAGTTTGCTGCAATATTTACGAGTTCCCAAGGGCGAGCAATTTCCACAGCACTTTTGAATCTATGATGAGCGTTTGGAACGGTAGCTTTCGGGCGATACGAATTTTTACAAAATTATGGCGACTATCTTTCATTTCAGCTTTCTTGTTAAAGTTGACTGTTTCCGATGATCGAAGTATTTTTAGAGTTTTCTGCTAGTAAATAAAGTAGTTAATATTTAATAACGTAGTTATAGGAATTTGAATAACCACAGACATACTATTACGGTCTATGGTAAAATCACTTTTATTCATTTATTTATTTAATAGTTTATGAACACAGATATACTTGAACAGACAAAAAGAAAGGAACAGAAAAATCCGTACAAAGGTGATGCTTATTTCTAAAGAAATCTCTTCTAGCGTATAATGCGACTACTGCAATAGGAAAGCACACTATAAAATTATTCCAAAACTACTCGCTCCACAACAAATCTACTGGAAATCTCTACAAGTTCAAATCAACTCCTTATGCTAGTAAATGATGGAGCACGTACATTCGCAGTTCTGTTCCCGAGCTCTCAAGTTAGTACTTGTGGTGAATCTCTTGTTATGGCATTGCTAAAGACGGCAACGGATGACAGAAAGCGACTCCTCATTTGTCTCTACGGAAAGTGCTCCGCCAGATACTCCTTCAATTCAGCAGACTACCAGGAATAAAAGACCATCTGGCTATCTGCGGGACTACGACACCTCAAGCTAAAACGCAGCGGGGGAGAATGTGGTGAACTTCTTAGTCAACAAATACAGACTCGTTATAAGAGTCTATGCTTGTTTGAAATTGTCATATTATTATTCTAATGTCTGTACAAAAAAAGTTGAATAAATATAACAATACTTTAACTAAGTTTGCTGATTGTATAAACTTGTAGTTTGGTTAAGGTTGCCAGGCGATTGCACCTTCATCGTTATCCGAAAAAGTGATAACATTACAGTCTACCCATACCGTCATAATACACCAACATTCATCGGGTGAAAAAACTTAAGTCCCAGATTTCTAAAATATTATTTATCATTGCAAGTTTTTAATTTGTAGAATTGATCAAATTAATAGATAATTTTATACCCGACCGTCCGACGCTTCCTTTGTTACTCATTCCTGTTTGGTTTTCATAAAACCAGTTTCCCAGCGTCATTTAAAAAAAATATCACTGAACATAGCATTAATAAATAAATAACAAAAAAAAAATTATCACTTAACAATAAACAATAAATTAACAATAACAAACAAAATTAAGCTTTGTAGTGACCACAAATAAATTAAAACATAAACATAACATCACGCCTTGTTTCCCCGAAGGGTTGGGCAGAGGTGTCCCTGTAGCAGGTTCACCCACATTTCGCCAGTTATGTTTTAAGTTCCATGTAATAGGGGGCGAGCCTATTGCCATCAACCGGACACAAATCCAGACTCCAGGCTGCTACTGAGAAATTTCAGATAGAGAAACCCAATAACACTTTGCCCGACCTGGGAATCGAACCCAGGACCTCATGCTCAGCAGTAGCGCTTGCGACCACTAGACCAACAAGGCAGTCAATAAATTAAAGATAGTTAAAAAATTCGAAAAAAGAATACGCGCGGTTTTCATTCTAGCAAGCGAGTTTTTTTTTTCACGCAGATAAATTTTACCTCATTTTTCGTTCAAGTAAAGCCCTGTACACACTTTTGAATATATAGATTAACTCGGGAGTCATTTCATTTAAGTCGGACGGAGTTTTCGAAAACTGAATTCGTTCATTAATTATAATACATAACTATTATGATCCGCGTCCATGAAGCAGATAGACTAAGAATTATTTATTTATTCAACTAGGTAATAAGGTTTTCAAAGAAGTCTCGTCTCGCCTCGTCCGCTGAATTCATCAAGCTATCAATGAAATAATTAATCACCTATATTAAAATACTTTATTTTTCGAAATGACTCTTTCTGTACTTTTCCGTTACTTTAAGATTTGGCGTGAAACTACCTCTATACAACTGCAAAGTATCTTGTTGACAAGCACATGGGTTCGGTACACATTGCGCTTACCGTGAGGTTAGTTAATGAGGAATAATTCGCTGAGCACTCAGCTTATACAACTTATTCAGTAGACTTGTGTGGTGTGAGCAAACACTTAATCGCTGTCTCCACAGAGTAAACGCGCAAATGTAAAAATTGAGGTGATGTATTTTGACCTAAAATAAAAAATATAGATTGACGTCAAAACCGCCGCAATAGCACTTACATGTTTATTCTGCGAGGGCGGCGGACTAGTATTTAATTATGAGGCTTTAAGTATGCGGATAAAACGGACAGCCGACATAATTGCCCAGAAGTGAACCTATTTTATTATTAACATAAGTCTATTTGCATGTTTAATCTCGTAAATAGGTATTTGAAGAGATTTTGCGTAAAAGGGTTGACATAATGGTAAAACATTTTTAGCCCTAGTTTGTTTTGTACAGATTAACTGACCCACTACGCTGTACATCTGGGCCCTGTTTAATAAACGTTACAATCCTACAATTTTGTAAAAAAAGTGACATATTTGTTAAGTTTTATGACATGTGCAGTTTAATAAACCTTAAGAAAGAAATATGTAAAAAACTTGTATGTAATTAACTTACAATTATCACAAATTGTAAATGCTGTTTAATAAATATTTACAGATGTAGAAAACGCTTGTAGATTTCGATGACAATATTGTATTTACAAATATGTAGTTGTAAGTTACAATTTTATTTAGTTACGTAAAATGTAAGTTTTTGGTGCAGATTCTTAATAAACGAGGATAGATTTCTTACTCTCTTACTCCTTTTACGAAAAACTCGCCGATGCCTTTCATTCACATGTTCATCACCACTTTCATTACTCGTTGTTAAAACCATTTTTTGCTTATAATATTTTAATTTCTTTAGTCATTAGGTTGAGGCACAAAATTGTAAAGTTTTGACTCATCGTGAAACCATCTTCGGAATTATGTTACAATTTACAATATATGTAAACTTGTAATTAGAATTTCAATAAAGTAGTTTTCTATACAATTACGTAAACTAACATTGGTAAAGTTAAAATGTTTATTAAACAAAAATATGTAAAATTGTAGGTAAAATTTTACAATTTTGTAAATTTTCCACTATGACAAATTTGTAACTTGTAATTTTTATTAAAATTCGTAACTTGTAATTTTTATTAAACAGAAACTTGTAGAATTGTAGCCAGTCATCTACAATTTACATTTTACAATTTGTAAGTTTTATTAAATAGGGCTCTGGTCAATCCAGTAAACTTATTTTACCCAGACATTGATGCAGTTGAAGCGGAATGCCTTGCGTTACACGCTTTCAATCACAATTCGAGAGTTTTGAAGGATATTGCTAATCCATTGCTTCATAAGTTTGAAAACATCGTCTGTTCAAAAACGTTAATAACGCAATGAACATGGGTGAACTGTCAAAATAAAACCCATTGTGATCAATTGTAATTTTTTGTGTGTTTACGCAATTACCCCAGGTATAAGTTTGCGGGTAGATTATTACCTGGGGCCACCTGCACCGGGACGCCGCACCGCACGAGATTGATGTGCCGGACATACTCAAGTGTATTACTTCGCATTTTGTTGTAATAAAAAAATCTGGTACTTTAAAAAGATTATTTTTCTTTTCAAAGTACCTGAATCCCTAGTCCCAAGGCTTACTAATTTTCGGCTGTTCTTCAGGACAAAAGGTCGCAGTCATAAAATAAAGGTCAGAACTATTCGTTACTTAAAAGTACTACTTAGTAGTACTTACTACTTAGTGGTACTTAGTCCACAGGTCTGAGTAACTTTTGCTTGTACTAAATACCTGGCGTGGTTTTAGGTGCGCAGTACCTGGTTCTACCTTACCTTATTTTGTAATCAGTAAATTTTGGAAGTAGATAACTCTAGGAAAGATAATACTTATAACTTTTTTTTGTACACTGGTGGTCTCAAATTATTTCCATCTCTGAAAGTGCGGCGGTTTATAGCGGGGATTTCAATATGACAAGACGATTTTTATTGGAAATTATAAAAAAAAAAATCGTCTTGCAAGGTGAAACAACGAAATATCATTATGTAATATATTTCTATAAATATTTTGCAAGTGCAAGATGAAATGTACACACATTGAAACAAATTCATCTACAATAGTTGTTCTGTTATACATTTCATGTTTTGTTTCACGTATGTGTACCCACAATTAGAATATCGCTGCAGCAATAACATTGGGCACGAACTCGGAAATAGGTTACAGTGCGGTAAGTAGCTATTCTCAGGAATTCTAGACGATGAGCCGGCAAACTGTAGACACATGGGTACCTAAGGAATATGCAGATGTGATCCTGAAGCCGAACACGATACTGCTTTCAGATCGGGGATCAGGTTTTAGTAGGTATGTACATACATAGCCAGTAACAGATAAACGTTACAACTAGACAAAAGTAATTTATATACTTGAATTTAAAAAAAAAGATGACCAAATATAAATATCATAATGTTTCAACTAACCATATTGCAAAATGCTACGTAAAATGTGTAAAATTTTGCGTAATTGTAAGTTATTTATGCTCGTGACTGTACATTGCTTAGCAACAATATTTTTTATTAAAAAGGTTTAGAGGTGCCACCTTTTTAGATTCGCATTTAGAAACACTGGCCAGTTGCACTCAAAAATATTGAAATGTCATGAGGGCTTTTTTTTTTTATTTTTTTATTTTTTTTTTATTAGCAGTGTACATTTATTTCATCAAAATTGGCCAGGACGTCTTTTAAATATTTGATTGAACCTAAACGTTTTAAGATTTTAAATAATATGTGGCTTTTAGTAAATTCCATAGATAAAACCGCGAGACCAGCTTAGAAAGAAACTGACCTTGAAAGTGATAACGTATGACCGAGGATAGTTCATTTATTTCCATCACAATCTATAATAATGTAGGTAATGCACCGTCTTTTGAAAAGGGGACAGTGTCTATGTTAAACTAAGACCCTTAGAAAGTAATGAAGATGTGAGGGTTGCTAAAGAAACTCAAGGCTTCTGTACCAACCCTCAAACCCAAGTTTATGGGGTAACCGAAAAATCTAACGTTACGAGAGATTGCACGTAATTCGCTGACTCGAGCTTTGGGTTTATTGACTGACGTGATGAGACCACAGTTTTACTTTATTTATCTTTTCGTCGATTTTCGGGAAAGTAGTACCAATGATAGGTAGGCATAATGATGGATTTGGTTTGAAACACTTGAGTCGGCGTGGCGGTTAGTTATTGTTTTATATTTTGAGGCATAAGTATGTACCCTTACAGAAATCGGTGCAACATTACCCGAAAATTGCTTTTTTAAACTGGTTCATGAAACTCTTCGTGAGAATTTTCAACCTGTTATTTTTAGAACATAATTCTGTGTCTGGAGAGCTTTGTTGTTCAGCGCTTTGGAGTAAAAGCTTATTTACTCAAATATATTTCTAAGTAAGTAGTTTCCACTCGAGTTTGTAAGCCCTTATTGGTTGTTACCTTTTAGTGTCGTTCACTCTTCACACGTTAACGAAAAAGGCTTCAATAAAAGTAACAAGTTTATTACAAGCGTTTCTCCGAAGGTTCTCGAAGTATGTCGGCTTAATTGTCGTTTGGAAGGATAATTCTATCAAAGTGATGATAGGTTACAATTCAATTTTATTTTCTCTTTAGAACCGCCGTTACAATTTGTTCTGGAATAAAATGGTGGCTTTTAATCAAGTCAGGAAAGAAAGAACTAACATGGTGACAGTGTCCGAAATATTTAATGCACCCTTTTCTGCGGTTTAGAGGGACGCGCTGGAGCGGCTCACTTTCTAAATGGGAGGTCCATCCACCGTCCGTCCACCACAGCCGCAAACCACTATTTACCAGGAAAAGGCCGGAATATCTCGATGAACTCGTGTAGTTCTTTAAGCTGCTACAGATTATTCAAAGCTTGTACACAAAGTAACAATCGAATGTAGGTCCAACAGCTAAGGCATTTTCTTTATTAAAGAAAATAAATGTAAATTTTATCAGCACTAAAGCTGACATCTACACGTTTCCACAATTATTATTTATGAGACGAACAGTTAAAGCACAAAAGTAATAGGATTTTACTATATCACAATGATCTTCCTTTTTTTAGAATTTTTCTTGTAGTAAGCTAAAACAAAGAGTAGGTTTAACGCCAATTTATTTTCTGATTTCATCTAAACTAATAGTAGTTATAGTTATCTATCTATCTATCTAATACCTTTAAACGAGCAGTTCTTGTATGTATGTATATATATAATCTGAATCTCGGAAAAACCTCCAACGATTTTCATGAAATTTAGTATGCATGGGGTTTCGGGGGCAATAAATCGATCTAACTAGGTTTCATTTTTAGAAAACGTCGTTCAAAATAAATCAATCAGATATTTATAAATAAAGCGAAAAGATTTGATTTTTTGTATGTTTGTTTGTAATGGATAAACTCAAAAAATACTTGATCGATTTAAACAATTCTTTCACCTATAGAAAGCTACATTATCAGCGAGTAACATGAGCTGTATTTTATAGACTTTCACGGGAACGAAGTTGCTGGAAGAAGCTAGTATTTCATAACTTTGTGTATCATTAAGTAGATGTTATATTCTAGTTTGTGTAGGCTCTTTGGGTTCTGTAGCCAAATGGCAAAAATGGAACCCTTATAATTTCGTCATGTCCGTCTGTCCGTCCGTCCGCCCGTCTTTCCGTACATCCACCCGTCCATCCGCCCATCTGTTCGTCTGTTCGTCAGTCCGAAGGCATCACAGCTATTTTATTCGGAGACTATTGGCACTTTGTATCGATAAAACTAAATTGGAAAAAAAGGTGTATTCTGTCGCTACACAATGGCGTAGTGAAATTACAAAAAAAAAAATAAAGGGTGGCACTCCCCATACAGGAACCGAGGGATAGGATGGAACCCAAATTTAAAAAAATATAATAATAATATGATGTTTCGAAGTGCCTTTTTTCAATAGTTTGTAAGTTTTGGGGTGTTTTCGGTTACAAGCCCAGAAATAACATTTTATTTCGGTTTTCAAATATTTTCGAGAAATACTATGAAATAAAAACTTACTGTGCATGCGTAAATATTCATCTTAACTACGGAATCTTTTACGGTGCATGGTCCGACACGCACTTGGCCTTTTTATTTATAGGACAAATGCTATTTCTTTAACATAGTTATAAACTTGGTTACATTTATGTTTACTACAGGTAAATGAATGGCTTACGACGTCGGCAATGTAATGATCTTGCCAACAGCGGGGTTCCAATGAACTGAGATGGGATAGAAGATTACCTAACAATAGAGACAAGCCTCTCAGCAGTAATTACAGATAAGCTTAGTTCTGCATAGTGTCACGAAATCATGAGGGCGGTTTGTTATAGGTAGAGCGAGATTACTGCAATTAGTTTATATTGTAATTTGGGACTTGGAAAGATAGACGAACAAGATACAAGGCAAGACACGCTAAAGAAAACATGCCATTTGGCTAAAACTGTATCATCACCAGAGGGGTAATTACATAGCACACTAACAATTGCAATAAAATACGATAGACGTGGATATATTTAGTAACCTGTTCCGCTTAGCTATTTCTAAAGAGCCATAAAAAACCCTGAAAGAAATCGACACGTGTTTCACCTCTCAACGAGGCATCCTCAGGATGACGATTAACTTGTCGCGAACTCGAACACGGCGTGTTGCCATACCAAGCACTGAACGCAGACTGACAAATAAGTCTTAGTCTACAAACACGTGTCGATTTCTTTCAGGGTTTTTTATGGCTCTTTAGAAATAGCTAAGCGGAAAAGTTACTAAATATATCCACGTCTACTGTATTTTATAATGGATTTCCGCAAGATCACACCGGAATCAATTGCAATGTTTTTTCATTTTTACAATTCGACAACATTCATTGTGTTATTTATATTGTCGAGCACTATACCACCTTTAGCTCCCCCGGAGATAAACTTAACGTTACAGTTTGGCATCTCACGTTTGGCGCTAAATTTCTAGAATCTCATACCCTCCTTAAACATATTCTAACACTCTTAAACACGGGTGCAACGTTACATTTGTGAAGAAAGTGTGTTAAGCAATTCGGGTGCAGGTGGATGTTGATACGTCACTGCGCCATTCTCTTATTTAACCAAGTTTATTCCACTTTCAAGTTCGCTGAGTTTTCCTCCTACGAAGTCAAACTTTCCATTAGGTAGAACTTTCCTTTTGCTATACAACTTTTACTATTTCCTTAAAAAGTAAAAAAAAAAAACACAACACTCTGTCAATGCCTTTAATAAAATCGCATTACAAAAAAGTTGTTCTTTTGGTAGGTATTTAATTAAGTTGTGACCCAAATCTTATTGAATTAATTCAGAGGTTGCTCGCGAAAGGAATTTCCATTTAAGTACTTGCCATCTGTTGATTACCGGAGCCCGCGTATAATGGATGGCGATCAATGAGTATTAATTTACCAATACCTAACTGATTCGAGCAATTAGCACGTAATAATTGGGTAAGTATAATTTAATTGAAGAAAACAATTTATATTAACTGACTGTTGTTTTACCATAATGTCCAAGAGAAATTAAATACTTTTTACCCGAATACGGCGAAGCAAAAAGGAGGGTTATGATTTTGATTGGTATGTATGTATGTTCATCTGTCACCTCATAACTTCTAAACAACCGATCATAATTTGACAAATGCCGTATTATTAGAAGCGTTTTGATTGTCCGCTGGTTATAGGCCATGAGAATTCACATTAAATGCAATATGGCGCTCTCTAGAGGACATCAAATCATGAACTAAAAAAATATATTTTTAATTAGGCCAAGTTGGGTATCAAATGAAAGGGACACAGTCAAAAATATATATATCAGGGGCACATTCAAAAATATATATATTATAACCACAAAATAATTTAAATAAAAATAAGTTATAAAAACTAAAACCCACTACGACAAAAAACTCAACTATAAAGTTATAAATAAATAAGACATTACAGTCGGACAGGCAGACTAATAAAAAAGAACAAATAAAATGGAAGTATTCTATTCGATTTATGCCCTAACTCGTGTGACTCCGGATTTTTAATTAATCTGTCTGCAATGTCTTGTTTATAACTAACTAGTTGACTTTTTTGTCGTAGTTCGGTTTTAGTTTTTATAACTTTTACTTTTTTAGTAATTAAATACTTTTAGCTCAAAAAATGTAATAGAAGTGAGACTTTTAGCTCACATTATTACTACTATTTCAAGATGGCACGGACCATTTATAATAATGGCACTTTCTGGAGCTCAAAGAACTACGACACTGTATACATTATATTCTTTGACACAGGTACAGTATAGCAAAATATACGCTTCAGATAATCTTAGTCAAAAGATTCAATACCGTTCAACTAGAACAAAATTGATTGTGAACATTCACTTATTACTTCTACTCTCAACGTTTGCTTCCGACCATTTCAGCGTAAAAAGCGCTTTTTATTTTAAGCACACGCTGCGGGCACTTTAAGAATATTACTGTTACTGTCTTCGTTATTTATGTGAGCGAGAAGAGAAGCCTGTGCTCGTATGCAAGTTATATATATGTCACTAGTTGGACGCGCGCCACACACATCGCCTTTTATCGGGGATCGAACCAGGAAGTTCAAGTGAACTGCAATAGGATTTCGTTTTTGAAGTGAAAACTTCTTTAGGCGCGTTGGGCATTTTTGAGATGGGATTAAATCATTGATTTCGCGACACCATGACGACACCTCATTTTTGTAAATGCGATTATGCTCTTTATTTATATTATATTACGGATAAGTGTTCTATGCAAGCATGTTTACTCAAAGGTTTTGTAAACGCGATTATTTATATTAAGTTACGGACCAATGTTCTGTGCAAGTATTTTTACGTTAAAGGTTTCAGAAGTTTTATTTTTTTGGAAACGCGATTGTGCTCTTTATTTAGATAACGTTACGGACCAATGTTCTATGCAAGTATTTTCCTTCCATTAGGGCGATCTTGTTCAATTTTTCACTTCTGCCGGCACTCCCGGAGTGCCACCACTTTTTTTTTGCAATGATATCGAAACGACAGGAAATTGGGAGAAAAACTTACTTATAAGAATGGTTGGTCGACGGGACGGTGGGCTCCCTGAGCAACTTACAATGACGTTTTTCTTTTGACCCAGAATCCTAGAAATGAAACATGGTTGGGCAAGCAATTCTAGTTTCTCAGAGCTTTTCAAAAGTTAAAGCCACTTCCAGAGCACAAACATTTGATCAAGCATCTCTACTTAGAAAAAACTAGTTCTCCGGCTTGCTCGATAGATGCTGTTGGCGTCGAATTATAATTAAGTCACTATAGTTTCGTTACACGGGCTACCTTGTAATCACGGTGCTTATGATAAAACACAGTAAACAGGATACATGATATAACTGCTGGCTACTCTTAAAAATAAACTATTTTTTTTTAGAAGTTAGGGCTCTATTGGGTATATTTATAAACGTTGCTTAAAGTTAAGTGACGTTCAAACGTCAAAAATGTATGGTTTAACAGTCGCTAATCATTACTTAGCCTTAAGCAACGTTTATAAATAAGCCCCAATATGTTTTAATCAGTGTACTGATTTACCAAAAAGTTTTTAGATCCTGCTGAGCATGAGGTTCTGGTTTCTATTCCCGGGTCGAGCAAAGTGTTATTGGGTTTTCCATTTTGAATTTCTCAGTAGCAGCCCGGAGTCTGGATTTGTGCCCGGTTGATGGAAATAGGGTCACCCTCTATTAAATGAGACTTAAACATTACTGTTGAAATGTGGGTGTACATCTCTGCGTAATCCTTCGGAGAATTCGTTTTTAGACAATGCTATACTATTAAATGAGCATTATTATATAATCACGTTCTCGAAAACGGTTCTAATGTTTTCGATGAAAGTTGCAATATAGGGGTTTATGGGTGCGAAAAATTGATCTAGCTAGGTCTCATATCTGGGAAAATTCGTTTTCTCCGTATTTTCACTCGAGCAGAGCTCGGTCGCCCAAAGTTTAAACAAGATGGCTACCTTAGAATAATGTCATGGCAGCATGGAATTAGTATGTACTATTTAAAACAGAGAAAAGGTATTTGAAAATTCACAACCTTATCTGTGAATGCAGCAAATGGTAATTTACGGTAAAGTCAAACCTTTATATAGCACAATATTTTAATTCTCTTTTACTAAGACCACAATTTCAAGAAAGCCACAACGCTCGCTTCATTTTCAAGTTTATGAGACCTACTACTAAAAACTTATCCTGCAAGCTTACTACACGATCCAAGATTTTCTTAATAATTAGTGCCTACTACAATCTGTCACCATACACCTAATTGTTATAGCGTAAGATTTCCTTTATATGTGACACCTAAGATTTTTTTCATACTGCACGTTGACATAATTATTGTATGCCTATTAGGCAGGACATAATGGAACTGTAATTTACCTAACATCTGTCTGTATAACCTATGATTCGATTTGATTTGCAATACATAAAAATCCGATTTGAATGTGAAGTCAAACGGAACTGCACAAGTAAATAGCTTGCGAGGAAGTAAAACAAGAAATGTAACGCACATCTACTTTGTAGACGAGGTTTAAGCGGGTTTAGATGTGCTCTAAGAGGCTACAGATGGAAGCTGGTACGGCACATGGTGAATAATGCATGTTGCTCTCAGCGACGCGCGAACGCTGGATAGACGTCAGTGTCGGAAGTGTTGCAGCATGGACACTGCGATTATTTATAAGTTTAGGGATTAGGCTGTTTTGAATATTTAAACTTCTGTTTTGACCAGTAGAATGTTAGTAGAAAGAGGCTGCTGTCGTATTCAATATTGTAGACGATTTTGTTACAGAGGTTACAGAACAATTGAAGTTCTGTATTTTGTCTTCTGCTTGAGTAAAGTTCTCGATGTTTTTGGCTTGTATATTGGCGTGTGCTAGCTGACATATGGCTAATAATTTATCATTAAAATTATTTTTTGTGCTGCACAATGTATTTTTTTTTGCAAACTATTGTATACAATCATTTATTTTCTAATTTGAACAGACAGCTGTGCTGCTGGGGAGTTTATTGCGCCACTTCTTCCCAGCTAAAGGCACTAGGAAGTGATGAAGGGTGGGCGTTTTGGGGGACTGTCTTATGTAATTTTGATGTTCGAAAAGTGCTGATTTTCAGCCTAGTTTGAATAAATGACTTTTGGATTTTGAATTTTTTTGAATATCTTATTTGTGTTTCTTAGAATGTTTTGTTTTATGTTTCATAGTAATTATGTCGTTCCAAAGACATAATCAAGGTCATGTCGAAAACCAAAAACATCGTGCAACTAACATTGTTGTAAAATAGAGTGCAATACCGCAAAAAGATGTTTTGTTGATCTTGTAAGGAAATCGTCAATATTCATGTTTATGAGACACTTCCTTGGTATATTTTCGAGCTTATTTTCGGTCATAAAAGTCGAAGCAGGTGTTGTTTCGCAAGATGAATGCAAAAAATACCGCCCCAGGACCCGACGGCATACCTGGAAAAGCCTGGGTCCTGGCCTTGGGGGCTCTCGGGCCTCGACTAAGGGGGCTCCTAAGCGCATGCATGGAGAGGGGCCAGTTCCCACTTCGTTGGAAGACAGCGGACTCTCCGTCCGCTTATCGGCCCATCGTGCTGCTCGACGAGGTGGGCAAGCTCTTTGAAAGAGTCATTGCAGACCGCCTCGTCGAGCGGCTGGTGCGGGTGGGGCCGGATCTGGCGGAGAGCCAGTATGGTTTCCGCAGGGGGCGCTCTACGGCGGACGCCATCATGCGCGTACGGGCCCTCACGACGGGGGATGCTGTGGCCCGGGGTGGGGTCGTCTTGGCGGTGTCTCTAGACATCGCCAATGCCTTTAACACCCTGCCCTGGAGTTGCATCAGGGAGGCACTCCGATATCACCGGATTCTGACGGACAGGGCCGTCATCTACCCCGGTCACCAAGAAGAGTGGAACCGGCGAGAGATGTCGTGCGGTGTCCCACAGGGATCGGTCCTGGGGCCGCATCTGTCAGACATCGGATACGACTGGGTGCTGCGCGCCGACCTCCCTAGCGGCGTCAGCGTCATTTGTTACGCTGACGACACGCTGGTCCTGGCGCAGGGGAGGTCATACCAGGCGGCGGCCGACTTAGCGACACGCGAGGTTGCGACAATCGTCGGTTGGGACTGAATCCGGCAATTGGGACTCGAGGTGGCCTTGCACAAGTCCGAGGCCATGGGTTTTCATGGACCTCGGAATGCGCCACCGTCGGGTTCCCAGGTGGTGGCGGGAGGGGTTCACATCGGCGTCGAGTCGACGATGAAGTATCTAGGACTCGTCCTCGACAGTCGGTGGAATTTCGTCGAACACTTCCGACGTTTGGCTCCCAGACTGGAGCGGGCCGGGGCTGCGTTGAAGCGGCTCCTGCCCAATCTAGGGGAGCCAAACGCCTCCTGCCGGAGGCTTTACGCGGGGGTCGTGCGGTCCATGGCCCTTTACGGAGCGCCGGTGTGGGCGCGTTCACTAAGGCTGCGGCCAGCCCGCCGGTTGAACGCGTCCCAGAGGGACCGAGGATACCGCACGGTCTCCTGTGAGGCGGCGTGCCTCCTTGCCGGATTACCGCCATGGGATCTTGAGGCAAAGGTCCTCGCGCACATGTGGGAGTTGCGCGAGGAGGCGAAACGCCGGGGCTTAACTCCGCTGCCACGAGAAATCACGGCACGGCGGACAGAGCTCCGGCGGGATCTCATGGCGTCATGGAGAGTGCGATTGTCACAACCCAGCGCTGGGCACGCCACAATTGCGGCGATAAGACCCCTCTTTGAGGAGTGGCTAGAGAGGCGCTACGGCGTCCTCACCTTTCACCTGACGCAGGTCCTCACCGGACACGGCTGTTTCGGGAGGTTCCTGCACAGGATAAGGCGGGAGGAAACGCCCGGGTGTCATCATTGTGTGGATCGCCCGGAGGACACGGTGGAGCATACGGTGGAGGTCTGCCCAGCTTGGGCGGAGCATCGCCGTGTCCTCGTGGAGGCGATCGGCGGCGGTGATCTCTCGCGTCCGGCCCTGGTTCAGGCCATGGTACGGAGCGAGAGGAAATGGGAGGCCGTCACCTCCTTCTGCGAAGCGGTAATGCTCGCGAAGGAGGAGGCGGAACGCGTGAGGGAGAGGCAAATTTCGCGCCCTCACGCCCCTAACCGCCGCAGGAGGAGACGCCCAGGGCGTCGGGAGTCGCAAGCCGATTTCCGGCCACCGTAGGCGCGGGCTTGCGGACTGTGAGCAATGGGTAGCTCACCGTTCGATAAGGACCAGGCCCGGGTCGACGGCGCGTTGTGTTCCACGCGCATAATTGACGGGGTCCGCTAGGGCCGATGCCTGCCGGGGTTGCGAAGAAAACCGAAAGGGAGATCGTGGCCCCCGGCGACAGGGCAACCGAAGGAACACGGGTGGGTTTTAGTCAGTAAGAGTCTGACACGCCCTCCCGCTCCGCCCAGAGCGGGAGAAGTTATTTGATGATTTCCCAGCCAAAAAAAAAAAGCAGGTGTTGTTTTAGGATGAGGATATGTTTGTTTCATGTCGCGATATGTTGAAAAGGGTTGCGCGCGATTGAGTCGTTTTCAAAGACTCCATCAATAGAGAAATGAATGTGCCTAAATAAATAGTCATTCTGGTGCAGCTCTTATGAAGTCGGAGAGGTGACCTTAATGCTTCAATACGGAGCGAGGCCGTGACCCCATAATAATACACTGTACACTGGTGAAACATTTTTCTTATCCAAGTTAGATTTCTCCTTCTTACGGAGAGGTGGCCTTATCCCAACAAAAGGAACAATATAGGCTGATTGTGCGCGTAGGCTTTATATATATATACGAAGTTTGTTAGTAAATAGCCTCGTTGGTCTAGTGGTCGCAAGCGCTACTGCTGAGCATGAGGTCCTGGGTTCGATTCCCGGGTCGGGCAAAGTGTTATTGGGTTTTTCTATCTGAAATTTCTCAGTAGCAGCCCGGAGTCTGGATTTATGCCCGATTGATGGAAATAGGCTCGCCCCCTATTACATGGGACTTAAAACATAACTGGCGAAATGTGGGTGAACCTGCTACAGGGACACTCTACCCAACTCTTCGGGGAAACAAGGCGTGATGTTATGTTTATATTGTTAGTAAATAGCACAACGAGACGCGGCTAAATGTTAAATGTCATGTTTTGCCACGTCTCAGTGACGCGAATGTGAGCGGCTCTGAGTCGCTCGAGGCGGCCGGAGATCAAAGAGACGAGACTCGCCACGGAATAGCTTTTATAACCACATGTTTTTGACTTTGAACTACTTATGTAAGGTAAACAAAAATGCTAGTTTACAAGCACTTGAGGTTAGTGCAAGGGGACGATGAGAGTGTTTGTGTCTTCGTCAAGCTAGTAAGTCTCATAGCTGCCAATGCTCCTATCATCTTAAATAATGAATCACATGTAAAACTAACAACATACTTCTAAAATAGTGAAACGTGTTTAATAACAGGGGTACTCTCACTATTATTAAACACGTTTTTGAGTATACGCAGTAGGTACACACGGTTACACATCAAGGTATACATTTCCAGTATAAGCTGACCTCGCATTGTACGGAAATTCTATACAATGCGAGATCAGTTTAAACTGGAAATGTATAGCTTGATGTGTATGTAGCCGTGTGTACTATGAACATAATTAAAATCTGAGGATTTGTAACATTAAGTAATGAGCCGACGGGTTGGACTGGCGAGTTAAAACGCTCACGAGTTAGCGTACTATATGTTTATTTTGTAAATTATTATAGTTTAAACGAGTACTTGCGTTTATGTTCTGAAGCGTTGCTACGGCGTAGTATGCCTACGCGGCCGCTACGAGATCTACGCTGTCGTAGCACCAACATGTCGTAGCCAAGAGTGACCCAGAAATATTGATAGTTGAACATTGAAGTTCTCAACTGTTTTTATGAAATTTAATATCCAAATCGTTGAAGAAACATCTTAAAACAAGCAGCTTTTAACAACTAGTATATATTTTTAGGGTTCCGTACCCGAAGGGTGCCAAACGGAACGCTATTACTAAGCCTCTGCTGTCCGTCCGTCCGTCCGTCTGTCTGTCAGCGGACTGTATCTCATGAACCATAATAGGTATACATTTGAAATTTTGTATTCACAGATTATGTATTTCTTTTGCCGCTGTAATAACAAATAATAAAAATTAAGTTAAGTTAATAATCAAAGTCTCCATACAAGTAGCGTCTTTTTCTCGATCTTAATACAGTACGGAACCCTTCATGTGCGAGACCGACTAGCAAAAACCGGCCAAGTGGCCGGTTTTAGTCCATTTTATCGTCGCTCCGTCGAGTGCTGAGTCATTCGATAATTCTCAGAGCACAGATTGTTTAAAAATCCAGATAAAACTCTCAAGTCTCAAGACATGCATTATGCAACAGCAAGTTTATTATAGCAAAACTCTTTATTCGTTTTTTTCATAGTTACCTTTCTGATTCTTGGAATGAAGCTTTTTCTTTGTGTAGGTAATATTCAATTTACCAAGGACTACTTAGAATGTAGATGAGGAACTTTATAATATTTTATGAATGTTGAAAACAATCATGTAGTTTGTTATATAAGATCAAAAATATATATATATAAGATAAAATATATATAAGAAAAAAAAAAATATATATATATATATTTTTTTTATAAATATATATATTTTATATATTTATATATATATATATATTTTTTTAAATATATATATATAAGATAAAAAATTAGTGTTTTTTATATAAGATCAAAGAAAGGGTTAGGAAAAGTTTGTAAAAAAAATTGTTTAAAAAAACACAATATTTTTCCTACATTCTTAAAAAAAAAAAAAAAAAAAACGCTGCCTCACACTAGGAGTTTCTCCTGTATTGTGGGTGCGTTTACAAACATTTTTAAACTCACATACACAAACACCCAGGGTTATCATTTTTCTCGTAGTTCTTTTTCCTGGATGGCTCATACCATGAATGGTATCGAAAATTTGTTTGCGAAAATGCTTTGGTAAGTAGGGGCGGCTTTTTCCAGTAGACGTGTCGCAGGTGATGTTTATTGTGGAACCCGGAAGCGTAATGTTTTTGAATTTTAATCTTTTATTGTCACGTAATTTACTAAGTTCATTATCTGTTGATTGACATTTTTCCAATTCAGCGTAATCGATAGGTGATGGCACGTATATTTCCTCTATTCGAGATAAGGCATCGGCGGTAATATTGTCACGTCCGCTTATGTGTTGGATGTTGGTACTGTACTGTGAAATGAAATCTAACTGCCGGACCCGTCGCGGTGTATCGTTTGATGATGGTTTTTGGGAGAATGCGTATGTCAAAGGTCGGTGATCCGTAAATATTGTAAATTCTCTTCCCTCGATTAATCTGTGAAAATGTTTGACGGCCATGTAAATTCCCAACAGCTCTCTGTCAAACGTAGAATATTTTTGTTGAGATTCGCTCAATTTTTGTGAAAAAAAACCTAATGGTTCCCAATTGCGTCCGGATTTTTGTTGTAAAACTCCACCAACGCAAGTAGCACTAGCGTCGGTCATGAGCGCTAGTGATGCGTTGCGGGAAGGATGCGCTGTTAATACCGCGTTTTTCAAGCTTTCCTTGCATTTTTCGTAAGCTTGGTCTGCTTCCGTTGTCCAAGGAACAGGTGAATTATCGTTCTTTTTTGAACCATGTAGAAATTCGTTTAAAACTCTTTGATTTTCCGCTGCGCGTGGAATATTACTTCTGTAGAAATTGACCATGCCCAAAAATCTTCTTAATTCTTGAATCGTTTTCGGTTTGGGAAATTCCATGATTGCCTTGTAATTTTCCTCGGTAGGTTGTATTCCTTGGCTCGTTATATGATAACCTAAGAAATCTATTTCCCTTCTGTGAAATTCGCATTTTTCGAGATTAATGGTTATTCCATTCTCGTGTAAACGTTTGAAAACCGTTTCTAAATGCTGATAATGCAAATCTTCGCTGTCCGATGCGATGAGACAGTCGTCTACATATATAAATACGAAATTTAAATCTCTAAATAAGGAATCCATGAATCGTTGAAATGTTTGTGCCGCATTGCGTAATCCGAAAGGCATTCTTAAGTACTCAAAAAGTCCGAAAGGTGTGATGATGGCTGTTTTCTCTATATCCTTAACAGGAATACAGTGGTATGCTTTGCGTATATCTATCTTGCTTAGTATCTTCTTATTTTCTAATATGTATGTAAAGTCAGTTAATCTTGGTAGTGGGTATTTGTCCGGAACTGTCGTGCTATTGAGCATTCGATAGTCTCCGCACGGTCTCCATTCGCCATTTTTCTTTTTTACCATATGCAATGGGCTATCTGACGGTCGGCAAATTCCGAGTTCTATCATACTTTGAAATTCCTTTTTGGCTATGTCGTATTTTTCTGGAGGTAATGGTCTTGCCCGAGCTGCGACGGGTGGTCCTATAGTGATAATGTGGTGTTCAATCTTATGTTTGGGCGCATTGCGTAGAGAGGACTCTTTCGTGATGTCTTCGTACTTGTTTAAAAGTTGCGTAATACGTGGATTCGTTCCCACTGCGATAGCACGAATTGCTTGTTGTGCCGCTTTTTCTGAAGTTACATGCGTTGTCAGCTCTGTAACTTTGTCGATAAGTTTGCGACCAGCTATGTCGACTAATAGTTTATAGTGCTCTAGAAAATCTGCTCCAATTATTGGTTGTGTAAAATCGGCGATTATAAAATTCCATTTATAACATCGTTGTAGTCCTAAATTCAAGGTAAGCGTCTTCTCGCCGTAAGTCCTAATTTTAGTCCCATTTGCAGCGTATAGTGTGTATTGTTCATTTTGAAAAATTGAATATCTCTGTTGCTTGCTAATGACTGAGATATTTGCGCCCGTGTCAATCAAAAACTTCATACCACTTTTTCGGTCGGTAATGGTGAGGCGATTGGATGGGTGGATTGCACAGAGTTTCGCCGTTGTCTGTGCTCTTATTCGTTTCCCTGGTTCCGTACGTAAGTCATTGGTTTCCAACCGCATGGCTTAATGCAGTTCCTTGCATATTTTCCGAATCTTCCGTGGTAGTAACAAAATCGATTTGCCCCTCTATAGTTTGTTCTCGGCCTCATAATCGGGAATTGCTGACGTTCCTTGAAATGATTGTGCGTGTTGGGTCGATAGCCATATCGACCTTGCTGAATTGCGTCAATATCTATCTGTAATTTTGCTAGCTGGGTTAAAATGCATGCTGTATTGTTGTCGTTTGAAGTGTCGTTGCTAACAGCTGATATTTCGGTTACTTTTGAATTCATTATTATTTTGTCTGCAATTAGGCTCAGTTTGTCAATTTCCATGTCTTCCGTAACTGCTAGAACCGTAGTAACTGATGTTGGTAAAAGCCTGAACCATAGTAGTTTAATTGTTTCGTCACTGATTTTTCCTCTCCCGAGGACTCGCATTTGACGTAATAACTGCGAAGGTTTTTGATCACCGAGTTCTGTCTCTGATATTAATTTTTGAAACTGCCACTGTTCTGTTTCTTCGTAACAATCAATTAAACGTTCCTTGATGTTTTTGTATTTATCTGTAGTCGGTGGCGAAGTGATTAGGTCACTAACCTGTAGTATTTCTTCCTTGGATAACTTTGCTATTACCGTACAGTATTTGTATTCGTCTCCTTGCTTCTGTGGTGCTAATATGGCTTCTAGTTGCGTGAACCATAATCTGGGTTGGTCTTTCCAAAATTCCGGAATGCGGGATAAAACCGAGGTGCCAGCAGCTACTTCAAGTGTTCCTTGCTGATTTATGTTCGCCTTGCACGGTGGTTGCGCCATGTTTCTTGCTGCGTATTCGTTCGTCGGGGTCACCAATTTGCCAAACTTCTTGGCAGTATATGGTTAGGTATAAATGAGACCAAAGATGTAGTATAGTCTGGCTATAATTATCCAAAGGTGCATCTTATATACTAACGACTACGTGTTGAAAACAGATAGTAGAAACATTTAATAGATATTGAACATGCGATAAAGAACATAAGATTGCGATGTAGATTGTAGATACAGCACAAAGATATTGTACTGTAACAGAGTATGTATAGCGCAACTTGAAGTCAATATCATAGCTTGCGCCGCGCGTTCTAGGGTATAACAGAGACAGTCGAAATTGCCGAGACCATGCAGCTATGTTTTCTTAGTTTCAATATATAATAAACAATGAATATCGATAGTAGTTTTATTATTGCGTTGTCAAATCATCACGAATATTCTAATCATTAATTTATTTGTTTTGCTAATTCTGAATCTAAAACCAATAGTTAAACGCAGACCAAATACAAATACAAATGACTAATTATCAAATACTTTAACAACAAATAATATAAATAATAATAATAAAAAAATGATGATGTGGATATATTTAGTAACCTTTTCCGCTTAGCTATATGGCGTGTTGCGACACCAAGCACCGAGCGCTGCGCTCGGTGCTTGGTGTGGCGACACGCCGTGTTCGAGTTCACGACAAGTTAATCGTCATCCTGAGGATGCCTCGTTGAGAGGTGAAACATGTGTCGATTTCTTCCAGGGTCTTTTCAAGACTCTTTAGAAATAGCTAAGCGGAAAAGGTTACTAAATATATCCACATCATCATTTTATTATGGATTTCCGCAAGGTCACGCCTGAATCAATTAACTAATATAAATCATGTTTAATTACGTAAATAAAAATTTCAAATGCATGCAATTAAGGAATAAAATAAATAAAATAAAATAAATGTTTTGAGATAATGCAAACGCTTTTCCACAATAATTTATACCAGTAATATTTTACTGTTTAACTAAAAATAATTTCTCTGACAACTATCAGTAAAAATAATTATTAGTCTGAATGTACAATTTTCAAACTCATAATATGCGTATCGCGTATTTACAATAAACACAAACACTCGTACATTTAACTCCACCACGACAAAGAGACTTCGCTGAGTAGGTACACACGGCTACATATCAAGCTACTTATATATTTCCAGTTTATGCTGTTCTTGCATTGTAAAGGATTTCCGCAATGAGAGGACAGCTTATATTGGATATGTACAGCTTGATATGTAGCCGTGTGTACTTATTAACTAAAGTCAATCGCCGCTTATGTGAAAAATGCGTGTTTCTTTGAATGTAAACTATATTTGTATGTATGAGCATATGACACCTTCTGATTGATTGCTTATCGCGTATAGTGTCCATGATTTATGTTTGATATTTGACGAGTTCCTTCTAAGCTGTAAATGTAGATGAAGGAACTGTGACATTGTCAGATATGTGTACTACATAAATCTAAAATGCCGTTATTCGACAACTGGCTGATTTTCAACGTCTGATGTTATATTAATCAGAAAAAAATCTCATTCGATCTGTATTTGCGGTTGTTTAATACCTTTTCAAGGTATCAAAAAACTCGGCATTCAATGCAGCATTCGGCCAGATGTCGGATAACGGCATTTTAGATAGATCACGGCAGCTTTGTTGACGTGATGTTGTTTGTGGACCAACCTATGCCAGAAATGTACGGTTAAATGAATCGAAGCGGATAAAAAAAAAACCATAACCGTTTTTCAGGTTTTTTCGCCGGTAGATGAAAATATTTCATGATGTCGTCATTCTTAATATCCCGTAAGCACGTATTTCAGAAGAGAGTTGCATTACATAACAAAAGATGCAACTGAGTATAAAGTTCCATTCATATGCACCACACTGCGGGTGAACCAAAAGTTAAATAGTACCCATTACTTATTGTTTAAAAAGTTCAACATCTCGTATTTATTTTTTCCGTTTGTAATTCAACGTCTGTATTCTCTAGAGAGGAAGACAACTGGGTTGTAAATCGCGAGAATGTTAACATTTACCAACGTACTTCAGAAATGGAAACATGTTTTTCCTTTAGATCCGTAATGTTTTTAAATCTAAAATATTTCCTGATTTACATATTTTCATTACCAAGTAGCCTGTTCGACGTAACTCAAAATAAAATCGTAACAAAGCTGGTAATATCATGCCAAGCAAATATTTAATATCAAAGTATGAAATAATAAACTTGAAATATGGCATAACTCTGGCAAGGAAAAGAAAAGCAAAGATATGGATAAAGAAATAAAATGTTACAGTCAAAGTAATGAGGAACCTTTGAATGAATTATGTCTTTATTAATTGCCACCTCGACGGGTGACAAATAACAAAGACATAATTAATTTAAAGGTGAAGTATATCGGGTGACGGGAACAGGTGACTTGAACCTGAAGCCACAAATTGTTGATTTGATTCAGAAGTATTTTGCTTCAGTTTTCGTTGCAGCAACAGTTTTATTTTATTTAACACAATTTACTACGGTATGATCCAAGAAAATAAAGTACCTAATTTAAAAGGATAAAATAAAACAACGCATTTACTTCCGCCCTTTGCTTTTAGAAAGAAGTATTATGATCGAGAAAATATAAAGACGGAGAAGGTTTTCTTAGATTTTATGAAAAAGCTGGCAGAAAAAAAATCCTTGTACCTATTACGTGATTAATCTAGAAGAATGGCCGCATTTTTTGACATGATAGATACTATATAGATAGTATCATAGATAGTTTATGATAGATAGACTAGGTACTCACAACACAACGATAACACGTATTAATAAAAATCCACAACTGTCCGCAAATATGAATAACTCTTGGCCTATTGCCTGGAAATAAAAAGCTTCTCATACATAAATCTAAGGGCGAATAGCAAGATGAAATAACTTAGGTCTTAAATAATTTGTTCAACTCGAATTTCTGCTACATTTTCCCTGAAATTTCACGTCAGTACGGTATAACTATTTTTCAATGTCCCTCGGCAAACTTCGTGTTTCGTCAGTCGTCGGATTTCTTTCAGTTGCCCTTTGCACTTGGTGCAGACCGGACGCTCTCAATCGACTTGGAAGTAAAGAGAGTCTTGGAGTTGTTAATACTCTTTTAACTTAATGTAATTTATTTTTTCAACGGGAGGAAAGCTGCTAAAGTGGCACACACGAAAATAGTTTTACAGTTCTATACAATAGTTTACACGCAAATCAAATTCTGAATTCAAATTATTATACACGATCAATCTAATAATTGATGGACATGGAAATTAGCATTCGTTTGTATTCGGAAATACGATGATCCCAGAAGGACATTAAGAAAATAGTCAAACTGTACCTTCTTGATTCTCAGCTAGTTGAAAATGTTGTAACTAGTTTTATGTAATCAGATAGTATTTTTATACGGGCTATGCATTCTATACACGAGTAGGAATAATCGTTGCTCTCTACAACGTGGTCTGGATAAGTAAAAGTGTAATTAAATCAAAGTATTATAAACAAAGTAGAGATGTTATTTTGTACTCCATATTTTTTGTTATCGTACTTATTTAATGGCTCCAACTTAGAACACTCATAAAAATTAAATAACACTGTAACTGACACTATAGGTGTATCAATTATAATTTTAAATACGCTGCAGGCATTGATAACGACGACATCGGCGTCGGTCTGAACTTTAATTTCAACAAAACTTAAGTACATTATATCGCAAAATATATTTCCGCAACTTCAGTAAATACCATTTCAGTTTCCAGCTAGTTTTAATTGCGAAGTTTTCTTGAAATACGAAATTTTCATTGAGATGTATTTCCCGGGATGAACTTTTAAAATAAGTGAAACATGGAAGGATTGAACTGCTAATAAAAAGTATTAAGAAGATTAAAATTCGGATAACTTAATGGTATCTATAGATACGCCAACATGGAATAAGAATGAGCATTTAGTGATGTAAATTACAAGTTAAACTTCAAAATCAAGTGATCATGTTGAAATTCGCCGGGAATGAAACTCTATGAAAGTCTATTATGAAATTAAAAATCTTGCTACCTCTTTTATTCTAGTCTCATAAGCTTCTGTTTAAAAAAGACGACGAATGCTCACCTATAGATATAATATACCTACTTATAGTATTATGCAGATGCCCTTTTTTTGGGTGGGAAGTTATCAAATAACTTTTCCCGCTCCGCTGAACTACGCATCACATTGAAATCACGCAGAATCCCGCATCGCATAAGCGGAGTTTACCGCGCGACTTGCATTTATACAACTTCCAGTCATTATTCGTCGGGCAGTTGCCGGGAGATTCGGAGTACTTGAAATATCAAGTCAAGCAACGTAGGTATAAGTAATAGATTTGAAACAACGGTAATGATTTCGATTTGGTTCATCAATTATGCGAAAATAAATTCAAGGAAATTGAGACATTGTAGTTTTCGTTTTTAGTATAATTCTTAGTATAAAGTTATATATTATAAAGTATAAAGCTTCTTAAAGTAACCTGCTGAGTAACATTATGTCATGTTTTTATTTCCAAATGGAAGTAAAATTAGGTTAGTATCGAATATTTCGAAAGAGCCGGCATTACTGATGTCAACCAAATGTTCTTTCCAATAAAAAACACAAGGAACACAGTTAAAAAGTCTCCGGTTCTTCAAATAGGCTATTTTCTCAAAGAAGCTTAAGGAAACCGAAAAAGATTCATACAGTAATATACATACCTTTTGGTCAAATGTTCAATAGTATCAGAAAACAATTCACGTGCTGCAATTTCTAATTTAGTGGAATCAACTGTTAGTAGTATCGGTGAGCTCACAGTGCGCCGCATGCGAGCACTATACATCATAGCACGTCAAATGTAAAGGAAGCGTAGGATTCCGGAAAACGTTACGCGCGCGGGTCATCATACTATTACACCGTCAGTCATATTTTTAGGGGATTTATGTCAAGGGAAATACAGTATAGTCAAGTCACGTGTAATCAAGTTAGTGTGGGTTTTATTTATTTTCGTGAACATCCATAGCTGAATATACATTTCATTAATATAATAATATCTGGATTCCGCCATATTATTCCAGAAAGCTTTTGGTTAAGCTGATTAAGTTGAGCATAAAATACGAGTAGCTCTTTCCGCTTGTTTAATTTGGGCGCCGCTCCTAAGTGCGCCAAGCATAATGTGTCTAAAACCAGCCCATTAGCATTGCTCTAGTGCAAATGCAAATGCTTGTAATGCGGAATTTATACAGGTGTTCAAACAACATTAGTAAGTAAACTCAGTGGGTGCATTTCGTTACAGAGTCTCGCATCAACCAAACTGTGAAGCTTGTTAGTGTGCACATAGTACGAGGGGGCTGTCAGCCGGCGGTATCAGCTAAGTTGTTAGAAGGAAAAGATTTCTCTTTATTACTTGTTTTGCAAACAGTTAAGAAAACTGCTTGGAGCTTCTCAAAGCCATTTAAGAACAAAAGTTCTGTATGGTGTGTAAACAAAATAAACAGTAAAAAGCACCGACCGAGGACTGCGAGTGAAAATGCGAGTATTGTTACGTTATGCACTGTTACTATGTAAAACGAAGATGTCATTGTAGAGGATATTATCTTTGAATAGATTTCCAATAGCCAACACTGCCGCTTGATTCATTGAAATGTATGCTTTAAGTGTGGAAAATAAAGCTCAATTTACGACGGGACTGCTAGTGAAGTCTGTCGGCACAGCTGAACAATCGATTGCTCTGATGACATCTATTGAAAGGGTATGCTTTACACTACCGCGCTATTGATGAATGTTATCAAACGACCATCTATAAAGTTATTCATAGTATTTAGTGCCCAGTATGTGTCCGATAAGTTCAGATTTATTGTAGTTTGCTATTTAATATAGTTACGTTCCCATTTCTTTGACCAAACTTGAAAGTTTCAAGTTTCGAAATGGCAGTTCTGCGGAATTTACAACATTTACACATACTGAAGGAATTTGGGTGATCCAATTTAGATTGAAACAACCGAATGGCCTCTGATTTCAATAAATCAACGATTGGATAGCCTCCATTAAAATAATAACAAGACCTTTCCCGTGAAACAAAGTGGAGTATGATCAAGTTCTTGTTTAAACTGGTCGTTATTTAATGGTTCAGTGTAGACCAAATCATTCAATAAATTCAAGGGTTGCATTAGAATCGGTTATGTAAAAGTGAACTCACTAATAAATCTTACCTCTGAAACTCGAATGTCTTACTTATATTTTCATTTGGCACAGAAATCTCGACGCTAAACCTCTTTAACAGCGTCGTCGACTACTTTAATATCTGTCATGACGACGTAAAGTTTGTGCTGCGATGAGAATATCTGAGATATTCCTGAATAATCGCCAGCTATGTTTTATTGTTTGAAGTGTTTTAATAGATTTCTGATGTCGATTGTTTCATTCGCATTAACGATTATGATATAACTTTACCAATATCGTATTTATTGACGGGGTCCTGGGGGTTCGATGTAGTTTAGTAGTGTATTTGGTAGTTTTGGTCAAAGAATTAGAGCGTCATTGAACTGTCGATAAATAATATTGTAGTTTCTGATCGTTACTTTCATTTTCAAAAGTCTATATATATAATAGAATGTGTATTACTGTTACTTTTGTATAAAACTTGAATGTTACATAGGTGTAAACTAAATCACTTGTGTCTCATGAACGCTCGACTGCTCTCTTAACCGTAACATTTAGGATGATTTATGTTAATGGCCTATTCCGGGCAGTGCGGCCTTCCGGGAACATGTCCATATCGACATATTGGCTCTGAGCTTTTGTCAATGGCTTTTTGGATCGATGTCCAATTACGAAAGCTTTTTTTTTGCTGCGTAAAGAAATGTAGGTGTATGAAAATATTAAAACTTATTTATTTATGCTACAAACAGCAGTTACAGCGATTCCGTGTGTTTAAAAAAAATTCAATTGCATTTTTGCAATTTCAATGGAAAATCTTGTCAAAGATTTTAATACCATTTTTATTCATTCTTTTTTTTTCAACTTGGTGTATGTTAATTTGCACGCTCTACAAGTATATACGGGTTTCTATTTCGCTCGCTATTTTAATGCGTGAAATGTTTTATTTTTTTTTGTTCAGTGTATAGACAGATGTATTAAAGAAGAAAATTCGTTTTTAAATTTTATAGATAGGACAATTCTGCTTGCGTTGTTTGTCGGAAATTTACCGGGAGAATAGAAAAGGCTATAAAAGCTTTCTTACAGTTGGATGTCCGAATAACATCGCTTTAGGAAAGAGAAAGATTTTTGAAGTGAAATATTCTTTAGGCGCGTTGGGCATTTTTGAGATGTGACTAAACCATTGATTTCGCGACACTGTGACGACACCAGCTTTTGACCATTAAAAAGACATCAACGCGTTGATTACCGCGGTGCCGATTTTTTTCAAGTTTTCACTTCTGTCGGCACTGTTTATTTTTTTCAAAACCGATTTAGTTAATTGCAATGCATACCTACAAAGAGTTTAAACGAAATCGTGTATAACTGAACTTATAGGCTTTCTCCCCTTTTATATTTGCTGGTCTAAGATACATACAATATCTATTAAATTAAGAAAATAGTAGAATATAAATAGGTAGGTCTTATATAAGTAGGTAACTACAATAATTCCCATAAATTTATAGTTTACAGTTTCCTATAAATCTCTCTTTTTGACAGAGAAACACGAAAATTTCGCATAATTTACGAGCTCTTTGCCGCGGTTCTCGAGCAAACTCGTGTCAAAGTTAACTGTTCAATCCGGTTGCGACCTAAATTGATTGTATATCTACTATTTTAACTGAACCAAATCGTCGCAGCATTCATGTTAAGAACGATCGATGAGATTCAATGGACATGGCATGCTACGCTAGACAGAATAGAAAACGTGGTGGTGCCTGTATCCTAATAAGAGTCGGGCATGAGTATAAAGAACTACCTGACATAATGAAATACTCGATATCAGGAATTATAGAATGTTGTGCCGTTGAATTAACTTTACAAAAAATTATATGTATATGTGTTTATAGACCTCCTAAACTGTGTAACCTAAGTATGTTTTATGAAAACTTAGATCCCATTCTAAAAAAAGTGTGTATCAAACCTTTCAAAAAAGTAATTTTATGTGGAGACTTTAATATAGATGTTTTAAACAAGAACAGAATGACGCTAGAATTTGAATGCTTTCTTAGGAGCTACAACCTCAAACTAGTAATTAATCAACCGACTCGATTTGTCAGTAATACTTGCTTAGACAATTTTGCACATAATTTAAAGAAAAACTGCCGACATGAAGTAATCGATTTCGGATTATCTGATCACACAGCCCAAATAATGAAGATAAAGATTAATAAAACCAGCCAAATAAAATCGTGGAGAACATTAAGACGAGATATGACTGAGGAAAATCTTATTAAATTTAGAACACATCTCCAAAGCCTATCATTTTCTGATGTATACAGCACAGAAGATTCTAACAAAGCCTATGATAACTTTTTGAAAATGTTCCTAATTTTACATGATCTCTGTTTCCCTAACAAATTAGTGACTATTAGATCAGAAAAAAAAATTAAAATGGGTTTCTCGGGGGATACGAATATGTAGCAAAAGGCAACGACAATTACTGTGGCAACAGAGGCCAGAAATCAACTTGTGAAAATAAAAGGACATTTAATAATTACTCAAGGAGATTTAAGAAAATCATTAAACTAACCCAGAAAGCCCAGAATAATTACTTAATAAATAATTCCAAAAATAAATCTAAAATTGCATAGCAAATTATTAATAATAATAAAACGGTAAGAGAACCCATTTCACAAATAAAAAAAGGAGACGAAATAATGTCAAACCCTCATATAATAGCCGAATCGTTCAATAATTTCTTCATTGACCAGATTTCGGGTATACCAAAACATACGTCAGGTGACACAATTAACATAAATATCAACCCACATTCAATATTTATGACCCCAGTTATTCCTCAATATGTCACGCGTGTAATAAAAAATTTAAAAAATAAAAAGAGCTTTGGCTATGATGGCATTTCAACCACAGTTCTAAAATTTGTTTCTAATTGTATAGCTGCGCCCCTTGCTCATATCATTAACGTAAGCATATACTCTGGAGTATTTCCAGAAAGTCTAAAAACTGTAATAGTTAAACCACTATATAAAAAAATGATAAAGACGAAATGGCAAATTATAGACCAATTGCTCTAATTTCCATCTTATCAAAGATCATAGAAAAAATTATCTATGAATCTCTCTACAATTTTCTAACAAAATACCACATACTATGTGATGAACAAAAAGGATTTAGAAAAAATAAAAACATCAACATGGCTATTTTCGACTTTGTCCATAAAATAATGCCAAAAGTAGACTCTTTAACACCTATATGCGCAATATATGCCGATATGTCGAGGGCTTTTGACTGTGTGGATCACGATATCCTCCTAACCAAACTTCACGCCTACGGTATTCGTGGCAATGCCCTTAATTTAATAAAAACGTACCTAAAAGGTCGTAAACAATGTACGGAGATATCGAGCCTGTGTTTAAGATCTAGAAAGGAATTAAAAGTTATATCGTCTTTTAGAGAAATAAAATATGGTATCCCGCAGGGCAGTGTCCTCGGACCTTTGTTATTTTTATTATATATAAATGACTTACCACTTCATATACTTCATATGATATTATTTGCAGATGATAGCACGTCAATTGTTTCATGTACCGATAAAGAATCATATGTAAATGACATTAACAATACAATTAATAGTTTAATAAAATGGCTTGACAATAATAATCTAGTTCTTAATCTCCAAAAAACTAAAATTAAAACAAAAACTTCTACCAATGACTATCTGCTGGAGATATGGATATAAACTACAATGGTCAAACTATAGAAAAAGTAATCAGTACAAAATTTTTGGGAATCATAATTGACAGCCAGTTAACTTGGAAGCCGCAAGCAGAAGATATATGTAAACGTTTAAGCACAGACGCATTTATGTTGCATAATCTTTCGATAAAAGAAAATTTACCGACAGTATTAGTGGCTTACCATGGTCTAGTAATTTCCATCTTAAGATTTGGTATAATATTTTGGGATCACTGTAGGGAACGAGAAAGCATTTTCAAAGCGCAAAAGCGTTGCCTGAGAGCTATATTTAGTCTTAAAATAACAGACAGTTGCGTACCTATATTTAAGTCTCATAAATTATTAACCTTCCCATGCCTATATATCCTTGAATTAGCAATATTTGTTCTAACAAATCGATGTCTATTTGCAACTTTAGTAGAAACTAGAAAATGAAGTACAGCTATGAGATCTCAATACCAGAATCTATTATACACGGGCGCATTTAAAACTAGTTTATTAAAAAGAAATGTTATATGTATGGCTCCTGTAATATTTAATAAAATACCTTACCAAATGAAAAACCTACCGTTGCATAAATTTAAAAAACGTTTCACAGAGTTTCTTGTGGATAAATGCTATTATTCTGTGCAGGATTTCTTAAATGATATTTTTTTGTAATATCTTTAGTTTGTATCACATTTGCATGCTATATTAAGGCAGAATGTACTCGGATCCTATCATATAATTTTACAACTTATTTTTATGTACCTACATTCTAAGCAAATAAAGACCTTTTCTATTCTATTCTATTCTATTCAAGTAGATAGAACATATTATAATGGGACATTATTATTTTTAGTAAGCATGATATTTTGAATTGCTAAGGGTTGCGTAGAGCTATTTATTAAAAAAATACAAAGGAAGTCGGTAGGTACCGGAAAAGGTTGCAAAATCAAATGCAAATGAGATTAAACGAATTTGAATTCCGGTGTACAAGAAAATTTTTCTTTAATGCTCGAAAAATGGATCATTTTTTTCATGAATTTGGTAACTGTTGTTTCAATGCTAAACAAAGGCATGTAATGATATAAGTTAAATAATAGGAAACAAAAGGCCACAACACATAAAGCTTTTTAAAATAAAAATCGTTTGCAAAATCCTTTGTTATCAAAGTGGTATGATGTAGGCACTGAATCAAACAGATAATAATATATTTTTCCCCACAAAAGTGTTTCAACTTAAGCGAATATAATTATGGATTTTTACAACAATTATTCGTAAACTCTTGTGGCTATTCCTTTGGGAAATACAGTTGTGAATAGTCGTGGTGTACGACGCGATAAAGTGCGCTGTATTGCATCATAAACAGCATGTGTCACATTGACATAACAGCTCCGTTCTTTTGTTTCTATAACGAAAGACATACGATGATCGCCGCAGGCGAGAACTGGAGGATGTTGACGTAGAGACGTAGTCTGAGTAGAATTCTCTTCCATTTTTCAACATTTGACAGTACAGAAAGTACAGCTTGTTTTTCTAACAATTAAACACTATAATATATAATCCAACCTTGGTATATATCTTCTAGTACTTAAGCGACCCCTTCACCTCCAGCTAAACAAGTTAATTAAGCTGACCAGTTTTTCATATATGTGGGAGGACGCACATGTATGAAAAACTTGCGAGCTAAATTAAACTTACCTTAAAATAACTTAGTTTAGCTGGCGGTGGACGGCTCGCTTTAATGTAAACTAGATCACCTAGTCATTACTGCATTAGAACTAATAATTGCATAAATAAAAGGTACTGCAAGTACGCCGCTAAATTGATTATATTCTTAATATTGACTTCAGTTAATAGTTTACAAGGAAGCCGCGGCTTATTAGATTCACATACAAAGTTTGTACTTAGGAACTTAAAATTCGCTTAAACGCATCATGTTCTTTAATAAGCTTAATGTACAGACCTACATCCGCGTAGCATGATCGCCATAGAAACGGGTTTTGTCGACGGAAGAATACAGACAAAATGACAGATTGTGATCGTTTATCTGACATTAAGTCTATTCATCAATTCAATACCTCTCGGTATAAAGTAGAATATTTATAATCTTTTAACAATACTTTAATTTCTTATTAACTTTATTATTTGTTTTACGCATTGATGACCGAATGTACAGACTTTTAAGTGTAATCTATACCACAGACAGATGCAAATCCAGACTCCAGGCTGCTACTGAGAAATTTCAGATAGAAAAACCCAATAACACTTTGCCCGACCTGGGAATCGAACCCAGGACCTCATACTCAGCAGTAGTGTAGTTAAGTTAGTGTAGATCAATGTTCAACTCGACGTTTAATCGCACCGCAGGAAGGCAAATAACTAATTTTTTCCACTCTCATACCGCCAATATGTTTATTTCTTACAGGGTATAAGCAAAGACACACGTAAAGTATTGACATTATATTAGATTTATTGCCATAATAAAACAAGAATTCGTTAAACAAATACAGGAAATTGTTGTAAAACATGTAAACAATATGTATATTTATTATTCTTTGCATGGGCTTTTTTTTTTTTGGTGGGACATTATCAAATAACTTCTCCCGCTCTGGGCGGAGCAAGAAGGTGGTGTCAGACTCTTACTGACTAAAACCCACCCGTGTTCTTTCAGGTGCCCTGTTGCCGGGGGCCACGATCTTCCTTTCGGTTTTTTTCGCAACCCCGGCAGGTATTGGCCCTAGCGGACCCCGTCAGTTCTGCTGACATCTCTTTGAGGCGTGCGTGCTTTGCATGGGCCCACCCAGCTTTATTAAACCTTATTTATAGTAAAAAGTTTGACAAATACAAAAATATCTATAAATCTATATATATAAAAATGAATCCCTATTTCCCTTGGTCACGACATCACGCTAAAACGGCTGAACGGATTTGGATGAAATTTGGGATATGGATAGACCTTGACCCGGAGAAGGACTTTTTATCCCGATATTTTTACGAGATCGAGACTTATGCGGGTGAAACCGCGGGGCGCAGCTAGTAATATATATATATATCTTTTCAAGTATATATTTAGCATTTATATTTTCAGAAAATATATTATATTCATTAAAATTCTCGGAAAAACAAGTGCCTTTTCTATTCATATTTATAAGCTGAATAGAAAAGCCTTATATCGTAGTGTAACGTCCTTTGAAATAGAGATAACCTTTTGAAATGTATATGTATGTGTAAATATCAGTATAAAGTTTGTTTAGCTTTGAACCTAATTATGCTTAAAAAGCTTCGTCCTCGAGATAAGTAATAAAATTAATGTAGTATTGCGTAATAAAGGATAGACTAAAATACTTTTATGAACTAGTAAGTTTCCTTTAGACCCGATGCTTTTACATTTACATAAATGCATTAAAAATGTCACAACGTAGAGGTTTAAGAAAATTTTATGATGCATCTTTTGGACAATAAAAAGTGGAGTAAAAATGAAAATGTTGCGTCTGGAAACTTGGCTATTATCTATCTATTTATGGTTAAAGAAATTTGTTTCTCATTAAGAAATTACTAGGATTTCACTTACTTTGGAACATTTTTAGAACTTAAAATATAGTATTATTTAAACTTTGACACACAAACTAAGCAGGTATTCATTTAAATAATTAATTTGCTAAATAAAATTTCCTTTCGTAGGTACGTAAATAACATTAATGAAAAACTAAACTTAAACCTTTTCAATCCACCCGCAAAAAAATTATTACCGTGGTCGCAAATATTCATAACAAATAAGGAATGCGAACCCACAATAAAGCAAATTATTTTAATTTCTACTTCGTCAACTTTTGTTAAGTTTTGTTTTGTTTGGACGTCGCGAAATTACCTACTTTCATCACAAGTTATTAAATAACTCGCGTTTCCTTTATTTACGATTATTTTAAATGGGAACCATTTAATATTTTGTCCATTTCCACTTCAGTGTCAATAAATTGTCATAGCCCGTACTGGTTGCATCGTCATAATGTCAAATTTTCACTCACATCAATCGATTCGCTGGACAATCAATTCGACGAGAATGATTGAAAGCGCGCGCGTGTCAAAGGTCTCGACTGTTGAAAATCTGTGATTGTAAGCAACGTTTACAGTTTTATGCATTTTGTGATTAGCAGAGATTCGAGCGTAATTAGGAGCGAGTGAAATGTGCTTGTTGTAATCGTGGCTTTTTGTTATGCATTTTTTTGAAGACGAAAGATATGTTTCGTAATGTCTCATTTACTTTCTACCAACTTAATTAGAACATGTATTTTCTTAGCTTCAAAACCTTAATAAACTTGAGTTCACACGATCATTTGTTTCCGAATTCTCTTTTATCATTTGATTAGCGAGAGTATTAATTGTAAATCTATGTGCACACGCTTACTTGCTCCGGCGCCGGCATCCCGAGGGAGGTTGCTGAGTGAAAAGATTGGCGATGCGTCACATACTTATTATAGTTTATGGTATTACATTCTAGAGTGTGCGTCACAAAAGAAGACCGGCGAAAATAGTGTAGTTACTTTTTAATGAAATGTGATGCAATGATATAGATACTAGCGCCGCGTCAAAAGGACTTCAGTGGTGGCTAACAAGGATCTTTTGGTGTTTGAATGACATTGACAAAGGGACGTTGTTTATAAACATTATTTTGTGAAATCGTTACAGAAAATGTACCTATGATAAAATTAGATTGTGGCGTTAGTTCTGATTTAGGCCACGCGCCAAACGAAACTTATAGTTGTTGTACATTCATTTCATTCCATTAGTTATGTTGCAAACATTTTTAAGATGGGACTAAACTATTGATTTCGCGACACCATAACGACACTTCATTTTTGTAAACGCGATTGTGCTCTTTATTTATATTAAGTTACGGATCAGTGTTCTATGCAAGTATTTTTACTTTAAAGGTTCCGGAAGTTTTTCTTTTGTAAACGCGATTGTGCTCTTTATTTAGATGAAGTTACGGACCAATGTTCTATACAAGTATTTTTCTTCCACCAAGGCGATCTTGTTCAAGTTTTCACTTCTGTCGCCACTCCCGGAGTGCCACCACTTTTTTTTGTGGTTCAATGATTTTTTTTTTTTTTCTGATCTGTGGCAGCTTTTATTATAAGAAATTATTTTGATGACGCTTTGTTAATTGTTTTGATTAATTTAATATAAAATCAATGTACACTTTTGTAAAATGAGAGAAGTATTCAATCATTTAGTGCATGTATCAAAGTATACTGTATTCTTGTTCAATTCTTATACATTTGTAATAGATACATAGAATATTCTTTATAAGTCGCGTGGTGTAGACAGCTATTAATGACAGATCATGCTATACATATGTATATCTTGTATATATATCTTGAGGATGATATTCTCGTAACTTAAAATAAAGTGTGTCTATTTTTTTAAATGTTTTTTTACATCCATTTAATATATTGAATCACATTTTAACTTTAATAAATTATTTTTCTTTAAGTACGCTGTACTGCTACACCAAATATTGGTTGCTGCACCGGTCGACGTCATTACGTCGGCGCCGGCTGTCGCTAAAACCAGCGCTGGGGCTCTGTCTTGCAAAGGGTCGTAGCATAATGCTAAGCGATAGCCAACCTTTTCTCATTTTTGTATTTTAAACTTTTTTTGTGTCATGCTTACCGCAAATAAACGGTTTTTCTTTCTTTTTTCCTTTTCTTTCCATAACTTTGTGTTTAAGGTACGAGCCTCGATTCTGAAGTTTGTTAGGGCAGTAATCATGTCTAGAATATCGTAGTGATAATATTTATATTTCATTCACAAAGTACCCACCTAATATTTTAAAGTTAGTAGTATAAAGTAATAAAATGAGTAAATTGTAGAGAACATGATCTTGATTTCTATATTTACTTGACTTTTTATTGGTATTCTTTGGAAACGAGGATGTAGCATAGCCTTTTACAGGCAATGCTATGGAATCTCATCACATGTTTCTTTTTATAAAAACCCATAGTTAAAATATAACATAACATAACATCACGCCCGTAATCCCCGAAGAGTTAGGCAGAGGAGTACTTATAGTACACCTTCACTTGGCCAGTTATGTTTAAGTCCCATGTAATAGGAGGCGAGCCTATTGCCATCACCCGGGCACAAATCCAGACTCCGGGCTGTTACTGAGAAATTATAGATGGAAAACCCAATAACACTTTGCCTGACCCGGGAATCGAACCCAGGAGCTCAAACTCAGCAGTAGCGCTTGCGACCACTAGACCAACAAGGCAGTCAAAATATAGTCAGGTAGTTAAAATATATTTTGTATTAATAAGCATCAAAACCAAAATTACAAAGTGAATAATTCGCAGAAAATTATAATACATTTAGGCAGGTGCTGCTACCCTGTTAACGCTAACTACCCAGTAGCAGCCGGCCGAAGATGACCCGGAAAATCCACCAGTGATTAGTCGGTAATTATGTAAAACGACCGGCGAACAGACCGGATTAACATGAACACACACATGGAAATAAATAGGCACAACATTTGCGGCAGTAAATGCTGTTCCTATTTACTTACCTTTAAGCGGTCTTAAGATTGTTACATTTCAAATAAATATCTTAGTTTCAAAACGAAATTGTTTAAGAAAAACCAATTTTGTTTTAGCACTAAGTCTGTTTTATTTTGTCCAAAGTTTTCGTTCGTAATTTCAAGCTACCGAAAAATTAATTAAAACTAACAAATTACATCAGTTTCTTAAAACTTCTTTTGTTGTAAGAAACTGTCTCTGTATTTCTGTTTTCTTTTTCATTTGCATTCTCTATTAACTAATAGAGAATGCAATCACAAATGAAAAAGTTCACCCATTCGTGCTTGAAAGCTCTTGAATACTAATTCTGTAGAACTTTATAATTGACATTTCTGTCTCGGACTCCCGAGATATTTAATTACACAAAGCAAATTCAAGGTATTCATATTTTGCTTTTCGTTTTATAAACAGTTACAGAAGACCGGACGCGGAGTAAATACATAGGGAATTATTTAAGAGGTTAAAGCGAAGGGCGAGCGGTAAAACTTTAATCATTTGTTTATTTGTTGCGGTTTGTTTTCGCTCATTACAAGTTGGATTACTGTGATGTTAAATTAGTTAGAAACCACTTATCTGTTGGATTTAGAATTGTTAAGCGTGGTGCAAACAATGTGGTTGATTGGAGAATTGAACAAACATGCTAAATATTGCAAAACGATATTATTATCATTATACCCTTTTCGTGATAACCGTACTTGACAGACCGTACAAAACCACAATCAGTAACAGGCTATATAACAAAAATAAACGCAAGAAGACTTTTGGCCGCAGTACGTGGTGTTCCGTCGTTTCCGCGGACAAGTTCCACAAGACAGCACAAAGCCAAGCTAGTGCAAAGTGAAGTGCTACTAACATAGTTTAAGCCTTATTTATTAACACAAGCTTTGTTTATATAAGAATATGTATGTTTAGGTTAAGGTATTTTCTATGGGCCTGTGTCGCCTGAAATAAATGGTATTATTATAATTATAACAAAAAAAAAAAAAACATCTATACGTTATTTATTAATTCGACGATTAATTAACCCTTAACCTGTGTCTACGAAATAACGAACACATAAATATGAACTGAGTATTATTCAAATTTACCTTTATTCACGCACACACTAACACACGCTCACGCAAGCTCTCACACGCTGCAGTGCTACACTTGAGCCTCACTTCTGATATTGACTGCCGCCCACCATAAATTGTGTTTGCCACATCATACCACCAAGCATATTGTTCAACGTCCTTTCACGATTTTCGCCATGTGAAACTGAAAAAAATCTGGCCATATATTATAATTTATTGTTGCAGGTACTGTTTTTCAAAAATACTTCGTGCTTTTTTTTTTTTAGAGTTAGTTATTTCAGTTATGGGCTATTATATAGGTAAAGTATTATAAATACCATATGACGTTGAACGTACCAAACATGCATTTTCCTTTTCCTGCTAATATGACACAAGCCAACAAAATACCAGTGCATTGTGCAGTCGATTCGATACGCTATGTATTACGATATTGTCAAAGGAATGCCGAAGGTTGTTACTAACGGAACGGAATAGGCACTTTACATGAAGTTAAATACGCCATTTTGGCGACTTTGTTTTAAGTTTAACGTAGCCAGCTTGATCAGTGTGATTACTAATATTTACGGGTATAATCTCCATGAACACACAACAGCGTCGGGTTGACTTAAGAGCCGGAAGAGCTTTCCTTCAATGAACACAGGCCATCCAAGACCAATCGCCTTAGGTGAGAAGAGACCTATGGGAAATACAGCACCCGCCACCACCCGATTTCGTTCAGCCCCAGGATCATCTACCACCCGGACGTGACCTGCAGTGGCCTATATGGAAAGCAATCAATCAACTGCAGACTCAAGTATGTTGCTGCAAGCACCATTGGGGGATACCACCGATATACCCAGTTAGGAAACCAAACCATGTTCTATATGTTGGAGTGTCCAAAGTATCCATATACCAGGACTTCTGAAGACCTTAAAATACCATTGATGCCGCGATTGGCGTACCCACCTTCTGGGCCCAATTTTTTTTACATAAACCATGTATTTACCATCGACTCGAAAAGAAGAAAAAGACGAGAAAAAAAAAACAGAAAAGTTTGAAAAAAAAAATTGTTTCGTATAATGTCTCATCACGGAACATTTTAAGTACCTACCCACCTATGTTCTGTGGTCGTCTTCTACCTTTTCATAGATATATAGTTCTGATAGTGAGGAGCGAGCGGAAGTAGTGACTCGCAAGGTTATTATTGCACATATCACTGACTGCCGGAGAATGCTATGTAATGCTGAGTATTTGCTCCGGAGTAACACCGGTGTAGGTATCTACAGTCTAAAATTCATGGATCACGTCTTGGTTAACAACAGGTATTATTATATCGAGTCTACCATTTAATAATCAAGTAGGCGTCGTACCTAAACAAACAGTGACAAAAAAAGTGGTGGCACTCCGGGAACGCCGACTGAAGTGAAAACTTGAATAAAATCGCCTTGGTGGAAGAAAAATACTTGTATAGAACATTGGTCCGTAATCTTATCTAAATAAAGAGCATAATCGCGTTTACAAAAATGACGTGTCATCATGGTGTCGCGAAATCAATGGTTTAGTCCCATCTCAAAAATGCCCAACGTGCCTAATGAAGTTTTCACTTCTAAAATAAACAGCGATGGTTTGATTTGCAATAAAAGTGTTTTACGTACTTTTGTTTTGAGTTTGTCCTATTTTAAGGTTATTTATGACGCGTTAGTTGCCACAACTTCTTTTAAACTATACAAGGAACAAGTAGCAATTTTATTAGTGGTTTTCATCTTCTGAATACTGCGCGGATGGAATCGCAAGCAGAGCAAATAATAAGTACACAAATACCGGGCCCGTGCACATATTTGAGCAATAAATTGCTAAACTTAGTTGCAGCAGTGGCTCCCTCTTGAATAAATTTCACATTTATTCCGGACGCGTCCTCGATGCCGACACTTCAGGGCTATGAAAGTGAAACTCGCGTTTTGATGAATTGTTGTGATGCTTATACCGGACAAGTGATAACATGTTCATCCTACCTAACCCAGGAGATGAAGGCTTAGAAAAAGAGAATTTTGAAGTGTTGTGTTAAAATACTGTTATTCAACTGCATCCGGTTAGACTGAAAGCCGACCTCAACATAGTTGGGAAAAAGCTAGGCAGATGATAATCCTTAAAGCTCCGTGCACAAAATCTACTGATTTTGTTGTTAGAAAGGGAAACAGAACTTTAACAGAATTATTTGTGATTTGAAAAGTCGAATTCTTTGTCTTGTACATAGCAAAAATTTTTCAAATAAATTAAGACTTCGTGGAAAATCACTAAAATTTGCAACAAGTTTGACGCGAGACTGACGTTTGATCGTTTCGTTAGAAGAAACTATTTTTGATATTACAAATTTAAAAAAATATCATCAACATCATTATATGGTCCACTTGTACATAGGGGAACCCACTTTTTAAACTTCCATGCAAAACAGAGCAGAAAAAAAAATGTCGAAATAACCTTTATTTTAAACCCTGTCAGTAATGTATTTTTCTTTTTATTTAGCAAACCATTTCAAGAAATTTAAAAATCACACATTAGTCTTCAGCTATCCTTGAAATAAAATCAAAATTTTATTTTATGATTATACAATATTTTCATTATGTAAATCAAAGGCGAAATAAACCATATTTTCGAGAGCGCTAAAGTGATGCAACTATTAACAGGTGCTGTGACTGACACGAATGGTTTAGCACCACGAAAACTGTACTTTTATACTTACACAGACTTAATGTTTCAATTATTTCAAGCTTTCTTACAATTAGATAAGCTATTGACGAAAAAGGGTTTTTTTTCGTGCAAGGCGCCTTAACTAACTGTATAAATATGAACAGGCTAATAACTGGGTGCTGCTCAACAGTGGAAGATCATAATAAAATCAGAGCAACTTCGGAACTCGACCTACATTGTTAGAAAAATAAGAAAAAATTCTCTAGAATTTGGAACCAAAAAGGTTTTATAAATTCAAGATAAACCGCTTGCCTTTTGTCTTTTAGCTAACTCGGTTTTCTGAAAGGTTTCTTCAAAATATAGAAAGAAAGAAAGAAAGAAAATATTTTATTTGGGACACGCACAGGAAATACAAAACATAATAAAAAAAAAGGCACAAACATTAACAAAAATAAAAAAGGAGCATTCTAGACTAACAAAAAAAAAAAAAGGAAAATATAGCGCTATTTTCTTTTACACTCATTGCTGTTAGTTGACTTGGAAGAAACTGGTGCGGTTAATATAACAGCCAGTGGCGTTTTTAACGGATCCTTTAGTTTAGTTCAGTGAATTTTTACAAAAGGGATACACTTCCCACGGTGGCTTGAACTGCAGTTAACCATTTCGTAAAAGTTTGGGAAACCTCAACAGACCCTTATTCATTTTATCTCTTCTGTGTGGTAATAAAGCGTTTCTGGGTATTTAACGATTTTTGTATCATTAAACCCTCTTAACAACTTGTCCTGTGGCCATAAAGAAGCTGAGAATTAAAGGCCACTTGAATAAATTAGCGCAACAAACTAAACAGACCAACATCGAGATAACGTTGTGTGGTTTATATATTTAACCCGACTACGGCAAAGCTTAAAGGAAGGGTTATATTTTATAGTTAGGTCATGATTGCTCCTCCACAAATACATATGATAAGTTTGTAAAGATCGTTATAAAACAATGAGTAATGATTTTTTAATCGTCAGATAACTTTTATCTGAGGAATAAATATGACGGTTTGACAGCTTTTTTTACAGAAAATATGTCCATATATGTATTTTGACGAGTGATAAATCGGATTTCAATAAGGTTTGTACCCGAAATCTAGAGTTCATTAAAAATATGCCTAATATTAAGTCGCAATGACTTCAACTCTCTCTTGAATTTGTCAAGACAATCATCGCGTCAAAGTTTTAAACGTTCCATTTAACTTACTTTCAAATTAACTAACACCAATAAAACTCACAAAAACATAACACAACAATATAATGTAGTGAATTACTTTATTGTTATTAATTGCGTTTGGTTAATAGGTTAGCTGTAGGCTCTAAAATTATCTAAAGTCGTTAGACTTTCGTGTAAAACCTCGCCGACTTTACTAATTATCCAATTACGAAATTAATATTATTAGACAACCAGTTTTTTCTGTAATTATTAAAACTATAGCTGAAATAATATCACCTAATTAGAGGAATAAAAGAAGACTGTATTCAGTGTTGATTCTGAGAGCTGGATTCTACTTGCCTTAGTATATTAGTCCACTGAGTAGCGAAATCTAATTCAGGCCATAAAAGTGAGTTTTTTTTTCTTAATTAACTTTTCTGTTAGGTGAAAAAAAGTGAATAAGTTAAACAAAAATGGAAAATAAAAAGAAAGTACCTAATGTACATAAGAACCTTAATTAGTTAATTTATTAACTTTTCAGACATTCAAAGAATACGTAGGAACCAAGCACAACAGAAGCACTACACTCATTTCTTTGCCATACTGCCAGTAATTGTGGTATAGTAATTTTATTCTAGGTGCATAGTCTTCACATAAAATTATTTAACTAATGTACGTACTTATACAAACTATTGTAAAACATTTTAAAAGAGTAATGGTGGAGTTTCTTGCCCATTCTTCTCCATACGAAAACTACCTTTTGGAAGGGGCAACTAAAATCATTTATATTATTTTGTAAATTTTGACGTTCAAAAGTGCCACACATGGGCCTATTTGAAATAAAGAATTTGACTTTGACTTTGAATCTGATCACATATTTATCACGTGTGGAAAACCTCATTATTTTCCACTATTCAATCTGTTAATCACGCAGTGGCGAGCTGTCCGGTCAATTACACCTTATATAAAACGTGTTTATGGCTTCCATGACGAGGGTACATGTGATGTCCACCCGCAATTGGGGCCAAAAGGGAATGAATTGAATTTTGGGAAACGGATGCCCAAATTGAACTCTTTATAAGGACCATTGTAAATTGAAAAACAAGTTAGTAACATTTTTTTTTTGTGCTACAGTAGATAGACATTATTAAAGTGAACGTTAAGATTAAATTGCTGTAATATCCATTTCAAAAGTTCTTATGACGTTAAAAAACAGTTCTAAAGTATTATTAGGTTTCAAATTATTAAGATATTTCAGTAAATAAGGTAAAAAAAAATGTGTGTTTTCAGTGACGACACAGATTAGTGACGACGAATTAAGCAGTGATAGCCTAGTGGTGTGACCCTCGGACTGCTAAGTTATAGGTCTCGATTTCAAACCCAAGGCACGCACCTTTGACTTTTTGGATTCATTTGCGTATTATATAATTAGCACTTGCTTAAAACGGTAACGGAAAACATCGTGAGGAAACCAGCATGCCCTATATGTATTTCTTGACGGCATGTTAAGCCAAGTCAGAGGCCCATGCGCGGCTTTAAAACTCTGACACCATGTTAGTCACTAACCACACGAAAAGAAGAAGCAGAGCCGATGAAAACAATTGATTTCCATCAGCAAAGCCTTAGAAGAAAACTTTCTACAAGTATCAAAGTTTCAAGATTCGCGAGTGTGGTCCCAATCCCTCAAAATGAATATCTCAAACGAATATATCTGTGTTATAGAAAAATGTTTATTTCAATTTCATAAATGGAATATCTACCAAACCAAGGAGTTTTTGAAAACCATTGATGCTATAAAATCACTGTGAACATTTAAGAGTGCCGGATAAATATTCAAGGGATAAATTAATAGCGACGCACAACTGAACCCTTAGTTATATAATCGGAACGTGAGCTGAATCAAAGCTTTGATATAAAATCGATACATGTTCGGTTAGAGGATTGAATTGAGTTCAATATTCATGTGAATATTTAATAAGTCAGATTTGGTTCTACCAGTGGTATGACGACAACTGCAGTTGCTTAGCTGACTGATCGACCGGACACACCTCATGTTGGAAATCGAACTCAACATCTTGCGCACGGTCTGTATGAGCAGGCTGCGATATCAATGCGTCACCAGCAAGCTAAGGCGCGGCGCGGCGGCGTTGCGGACACGGATCGTCCCTCTGACCACTCGCTTCAACGGACTCCACCGGGACGGACGATACTCCTTTCTTAATCTACATTATTCATTTTACCTCGATGGTCCTAGTTTATCATTAATAACTTCCAATTACTCCTATATATAGCTTTTTGTAAGCGGGCACGCCCTTTATGCCTGGAGGCTTAATTTAGATATTTAGTTCTGTTTACCTTTTAGTTTTTATTTTTCTATTTCTGCTTGAGTAAAGTTCTCGATGTTTTTGGTTGGTATATTGACTTGTGCTAGCTGACATATGGCCAGTAATTTATCATTTAAATTATTTTTTGTGCTGCATAATATAATTTTTTTTTGCATACTATTGTATAAAGTCATTTTTTTCTAACTTGAACAGACAGCTGTGCTGCTGGGGAGTTTGTTGCGCCACCTCTACTTCCCAGTTAAAGGCACTAGGAAGTGGTGAAGGGTGGGCGTTTTGGGGGACTGTCTTATGTAATTTTGACGTTCGAAAAGTGCTGATTTCCAGCCTAGTTTGAATACATGACTTTTGAATTTTGAATTTTGGGAAGTTATATATTCGTATAGATCAGACGGCATTAAACCATTGCCTATTTATACAGATACAGTCTACTCTTTTATTTCTCCCTGCGCTAACACTCCATCTACGAATGTTTTATGACGTCCGTCTGTTCACACACTTCACAGTTGGGGAGCAAACGCATTTCCAATTTAAAAAAGGAAATTGTTGGCCAGAATATGTGTCTGTATTTTTGAAGGGAGGATCCCAATGGAATAATAAGGTTCTTATAGTATTCTTATGTTTGTAGGAATAAAGAAGATAGAGCTATCCCAAAACATAGTACAGTTACAGTTTGGCACTTAAACTATTAAATTTCGGAAAATTGATGTAAGAGGCAATCCTGTTATGTATGTGGTACAAGATCAGTAGCTAAAAATATAAATCCGTTTTGAGGCATATCCCCGAGGAAACCTTGTGACCTAATATTGAATAACATACCCTATTTCAGACGAAAATGGTTTCTGTATAACGAAAAAGGTATTTGTGGGCGGAGAAAGTATGTCACTCGTGGATGTAAGATTGATATGAGCTCGAACGGAACGTACACTCGTATATTATTACCGTTCAGTAAGGAGCGTCGGTGTAAGGAATCTTATATTGGTTTCGTAGGTGAGGTAAGACATTAATTCATATCAAAAAGCAAATATAGTCTGACTTGGATTTCACATGAAATGAGCATAACGCTGCTGTTTTCGAACTACTTATACAAACATTTGTTGGTACATTTATTTTTAATTTTTAAATACGGTAATATTTGCAATTAAATTGCGGATGTAACTCTATTAAGCTATTTTCGACTCAACAATAATTCCTTAATTAATTATAAAATAAATTTAGCCCGCGGTTTCGTCCGCGTGGTTCTCGTACTAATCGTAAGTCGTGATTACAAGTACTCTAGTTGTTAATAATACAGGTTATAAACTGTGCCAAATTTCATCCAAATCCGTTCAGCCGTTTTTGCGGCAATCTGTAACATACATCCAGACAAACAGACAAAAATTCTTAATTTTATTACCTAGGTATATTTATTATTTTTACCTGAGCTTTTCAATTCATCTCTCATTTCTAATTACACATCGTTATCTATTGTCTTTTGTTTTGTTTATTGTCTTTTTTCCTATTGTAAACCGAATAATTCGATATTGATTAATACCATATTAGTACAGTCACATGCATAGTTATTAAATATAAACTATGTATTATTAAGAAATACCTTCAAATCTTCGGTGCTGTTTTTAAAGAAGATGTAGTGACAAAAACTAAAAAGAGTGTGCTTAGATGGTTTGGTAATCTGTTGAGGATGAGTGAAAGATGACTAACAAAGGATATTTTAGATACATCTGTGTGGAAACGCTGGGAGGGGACGCCGAAGGATATAATTATAGTGACATTATTGGCAATGTACTTCAGGAAGGTCAGTTGCGTAGTACTCGCAGCCGGCGTGCGTGTGTGACCAGATCAATCTGTCTGCCTGGCCTTTTCCCAACTATGTTGGGGCCGACTTCCAGTCTAACCAAATGTAACTGAATACCGTATTTTACATGGAGCCACTGCCTATCTGACCTCCACAACCCAGTAACTGAATAATACGATACCCGTTGGTAAGACTGGTTGTCAGATTTTCGGGCTTCTGACGACTCGTAACGACAATCAAAGATTCACGAATGACAGCCGGGACCAACGGCTTAACGTGCTTTCCGAGGCACTGAGGAGTCTCGGTATATTCAGATGGTCACCCATCCACAGACCAACCTCGGCAATCGTAGCTTAACCTGATGGATCGAATTATGCGGCTGTTATTACTTAGCCACGAGCTCCTCGTCTATGACCAGATGTATGAACATAAACGACGCAAAAGGAGTAGCAGGTGGCGTTCTGTAGTTTCTGTCTACCCCCATGGGAAGAAGGTGTGAGTTTATGTATGGTATGTTTTATCATAGTAGCCAGCTAATGGTTCTTTGAAAAGTTTAGTGGGTTAGCAATCCATCTTGGAGAGTGCCTAAGTACCTAAGTTTTCACATTTTAGTAGTTCAGGGATTGAATGCAATGAAGGTCTGAATGAAAGATCAAACGACATTTCTGAACTAAACTTGAATGAGTTTCAGTCAGCATACGTTTCATATATAATGTGTTTAATGTACCTCTCTACTGAGTTACTAACTTATAGAAACTGGCTTGATAATATAGATAAGACTTCGAGTTGTATAACTTCGTCGTTGAATTTTGTTTAGAAATGCGTCATCGAGGGTGGTTACTGTGATTAAGATATAACACAAAGCTTGTAAGGAAATATTATAAAAAAATACAAATAACTTTTATTCCACTGCCTCTTTGGTCTAGTGGTCGCAAGCGCTACTGCTGAGCATGAGGTCCTTTTTTTTTTTTTTTTTGAGGGTGGGAAATCATCAAATAACTTCTCCCGCTCTGGGCGGAGCGGGAGGGCGTGTCAGACTCTTACTGACTAAAATCCACCCGTGTTCCTTCGGTTGCCCTGTTGCCGGGGGCCACGATCTCCCTTTCGGTTTTCTTCGCAACCCCGGCAGGCATCGGCCCTAGTGGACCCCTTCAAATCTGCTGACATCTCTTTGAGGCGCGCGTGGAACACAACGCGCCGTCGACCCGGGCCTGGTCCTTATCGGACGGTGAGCCACCCATTGCTCACCGTCCGTAAGCCCGCGCCTACGGTGGCCGGAAATCGCCCCGCGATTCCCGACGCCCTGGACGTCTCCTCCTGCGGCGGTTAGGGGCGTGAGGGCGCGAAATTTGCCTTTCCCTCACGCGTTCCGCCTCCTCCTTCGCGAGCATTACAGCTTCGCAGAAGGAGGTGACGGCCTCCCATTTCCTCTCGCTTCGTACCATGGCCTGAACCAGGGCCGGACGCGAGAGATCACCGCCGCCGATCGCCTCCACGAGGACACGGCGATGCTCCGCCCAAGCTGGGCAGACCTCCACCGTATGCTCCACCGCGTCCTCCGGGCGATCCACACAATGGTGACACCCGGGCGTTTCCTCCCGCCTTATCCTGTGCAGGAACCTCCCGAAACAGCCGTGTCCGGTGAGGACCTGCGTCAGGCGGAAGGTGAGGGCGCCGTGGCGCCTCTCTAGCCACTCCTCAAAGAGGGGTCTTATCGCCGCAATTGTGGCGTGCCCCCGCAATTGTGGCGTGCCCGAGCATGAGGTCCTGGGTTCGATTCCCAGGTCGGGTTATTGGGTTTTTCTATCTGAAATTTCTCAGTAGCAGCCCGGAGTCTGGATTTGTGCCCCTTTGATGGCAATAGGCTCGCCCCCTATTACATGGGACTTAAAAACATAACTGGCGAAATGTGGGTGAACCTGCTACAGGGATACCTCTGCCCAGCCCTTCGGAGAAACAAGGCGTGATGTTATGTTTATGTTAACTATTATTCCTTCAGACTTGAGTCAGATTCCTAAGTCTAAAGCGAAAAGCTTTATACGCTTTGCAAAATTTCTCGATAACATGAGTTCTGTTAATATCTCCATACTGACACGTGTTTTATGCAACAATAAGTTTTATATGAAAATGACAAATAATAGGAAACATATTTTTATCGCAGTACCCTCGTCATCCGCGTCCCTCGGCGATGAGTTGACAAGTGTAGCGTCTTGGGACCAGTCAGTAACATTACCATTTACTATTTGTATAAATAAAATTGACTTTTATACTGAGAGTTCACTTCCAATGTAAATATTGCTTTCAGTTTTGTCCCATTTTTAAACAGGAACCTTTCACTATTTGCGCATGACAAGGTTTTTATACATTTTTCTGATTGATGGTTGAACCTTTATAGTTAACTTCATACACATGGCACTTAACACGCTTTTTATGAAGGTAAAACGTTTACCATAATATTGAAAGGGTTCTCCGCACCCTTTCAGAGATGAAATTTATACTTTATATAGGCCTTACAGCAGGGTCACGAAATTTAAGTACAGTACCCCAAATATTTTTCATACAAAAGGATACAGAAATGTATAAAGTTAATTTACTAACCAAACATATTTAGCCCTTGAAAAAAAGAAAAGATAACAAAGGAAAACACATCGACATGCTATACAAACAAAGATCGTCCGATAACCCCGCGTCGACATTTCATTTAATTAAAAGATGTCGGGAGAATCTGGAATAAAGTTTCTGAATTTCCTCTTTTGCTGGGAACACCGTATGTAGATAGCAGGTTTGCATAATTGTGTAACTTCTTTATCTTATTAGTAGGGTGGGACCGCTGGTGACTAGAGTTAGGAATTATGAATGAGTATTTTTATTTCTTTACCTATAATCTTTTCGCACGACTCATAATGCGAAAGCATTAGAAAGTGCTCTACGATCGAAAAAAATTGTTTTGCCTCCTCTCTGCAACTGTTTTTAATGTTAGATACACTCCTGCTAGTTCACAGAAGTTACTTAATTTATATACCATTGTATAGATAATTTAATGGAGATTAATACTGTACTTCAAAGATTGATTTAATGCAGTAGAAACGAAAAAACATAAAAATAGTTTAAAAAAAAAACCCCTCAATCAATGTATGAAACCTTAAAACATTATAGTTTGCGAGAAAATCAATTCATTGAGTCAATTTTTTTTTATAGATTCTTTTCAGCCATATGAGGAACCCTGTTGAAAATGGCTCTTTTATTCAAAGTAGCTTAATTATAATTAATAAAAAACTAACTTAGATAATATCTTTGTCTACATATTTCCAACTTCGACCTTCTTCCGTTGCCTAGCAATCAACAAAGCAAACCTAAAATAGTCTTTGACAATACGTAAAGATTGCGAGGTGAGAAATTTTACCCATATTGATGGGTACAAAAGCAGTCAAAACATACGTCATGAAATGTCGTTTAATTATTTTTTTGTTTTTGAATGAGCGTGATTATAGCTTTTATTTAATTAATTTTCTACCTCTTTTTTGCTTTCTATGATCGTAATTTTCATGCTGTATGTAATACATGAAAATATGACGATTGAAGGAGGTTCACTAAACCGACCACTTCATTATGTCCTTCGCGGCGCTGGATTTTCCCTTTACGAATACCGAGAATGCTATATCAACAAGAATGAATATTTAATTTCACGGTATCTCCATATTATTATAACAGAGTACCTATAAAATTGCGAAACATCATACCTACATTAGACACAGACGTTCTGTATAATTAACCCTGAAATAATAAAAGACAGGTCGCTTTATATATGGGTATGTTATGGTAGCTAGGTATAAAAGCGGCATCATAATAATTATAACGTAGCTACTAGTTAAAGAAGATTAGGATTATGGTGATGATGTGGAGGCAGATTTTAGATTAAGTGTATATGTCGCAGCCATCTGGTTAAATTAGTCAGCTAATTGGACGTCTAGGCCGTTCATTAAACGCTGGCATCAAATTGGATGCCTAGGCCGATAGTTAATTGAACTAGATTCATTCAACGTTTAACAACTTGACGCATTGAAAGTCCGCTCTTTGAAGATGACTGACCAAGACTCAGCCAAGTGATTCAAATGGTGAAAAAAATTTGCGAGCAACTTGGAAACAACGCTCGCCGGCCGCTGCTGCGGCACCGCTCGCTACGCTCGCTTGGCTTGCGCGCGGTTGGTCACAGTTCTAAACTAACCTAACCTACTTCACCCAGTTTATCTAAATAACTACACGATATTCAGCCATCTGGTTAAACGTTGCGTTCAATGACTCGGCTAGTTGTCCTGCAGCTATTTAATTGGATGCGTTTAATGAACGGCCTAGGCGTCCAATTAGCTGGCTAATTTAACCAGATGGCTGCGATATATATACCTCCTTAATTTCGGAAAATGTTTTTATTTTTGACGGTTACGAAGGATACTGGCAATTTATTCAATAAATAAATTTGTATCAGACAAGCACTTCAATGGTCACAAATAAACTTTCAACAAAATTATTGAACTGAAATTTAATTTACAAGCTGCTATAAATTTTTGTTTTATTATTATTAGCTAGCGTACACAATGCTGCGAATGTGCCTCACGTTTCATTGAGCATTCAATTGTCAGTTCCACCGACCGACTGTAGCATGAAAATATTTATAGAAACAACTGTGACTTCTTTAAGTGAATACTGTTAAAATTAAACGAGTCGCAGTTTGTTTCCATAAATATTAAAAAAAAAAATAAAGGCCTTATTTTGCATGAAATAATTGAATGATCACGCTATTTGTGGTAGGGTACTTACATATATGAATAACGTGTTATGATACCTATTCGTGGATATAATTCCATTCAAATGGCAGAACAGCTTACTCTGAGATGATGTTAAACGACTCTAATGGATAAACATATTTGTATTTTTCGAAGTTACCTGTTTTTTTGTGACTACAGTTAAATTAGCAAAATAGCCGTTAAACATTCCAATCACAATATATTCCATTACCCATCTATGCTGCTGCAGTTTTGCTACACTACTAAGACATTTTCAAAGAATTTTTACTGAATATATTTTTTCAATCGAAATAAAAATCCCGATCCCGTTCAGTGCACATATAGCATTCAGTAAAATTGTCGACGAGTGTGGCTGTAGAATGTTATGTGCGCACAAATTGTCCATTTCGTCCTCTAACGCTCTGCACAGATAAATGGAACGATTGAATAAAGTACAAACTGTGATTTATACTGCCAGCTTTAAAGTAAATAAAATCGACTTTGCGTGTGCAAAATTAGCAAGTATAAACACTTTATTATTAGGTTTGTTACGTAGCTTCGAAAAAGTTTAAATAGAAAAACATAACTATACGTCGCACAAGTGCCACTACAGCCACGGTCTTCGTCGTCGTCGAGAAAACAACACATGATAAAGAACCGAGTAGTTCCATGTAACATATTATTTAAAAAAAATGGTATGACTCTGTAGCGGTTGCACCACCACATATGAACTACACATCAAAAAGAAATGACGTCACACAAATCCTGCATTGCGCAATTAGAGTTTACCGCGCGAACAGACATATATATATAAGACTATCCGACATCAATCGTCGGGCAGTTGCCTGCCAGACACGACACCCGTCTGGTCGGAGGATCCTCCCTTTTCTATAGAGGATGAGTGAACTTTACACCCTGTTCCTCATACCTCTAAAACTTAAACAAAGCCTACGCACAGGAAAACGTACCCAACAAGCATAATTATGGAGGTACGTATTACATAAAACTGTTTAGTTTCAGCAAACATTTTGCTTAAAATAAAAGGCGCTACGGGTGAGTGGTCAAAAGTCGGTCCCGGATTAAACAGGCGATCTTTTTACTAGAAACTTTAATCGAAAAAGGTCGTTACACAACGAAGCATCAATATTTAATTTTGTTACATTTTATCGACGTAAACAACAAGAGAGCGGCGGTGTGGCTAGTCTTGGAAAAAGGTATTCAGAGCTATGATGATAACGATCTTGTACAATACAGTGCTAGAGCCTAGTCCCTTCCAATACCAGTTTTCTTTCAGAATCCCTTTACTAATCTGAAAATAACAAAAACATCAGATTTGATTCGCATAACAATCTATTCTGCATTTTAGTTGCTGTTTAGTTGTTTAGCTGTTTTTAGTTTAAATGACTCGTAAATGGGTCGAATTCAAATAACCGACTTAGATCTAATACTAGGTACAGTTTTTGTTAACTTAAGATAATAAGTCTATTCAATTACTGTAACAGTTATATGATTAAATTACCTGTCATTTCTGCATCATGTAAATGCAAACTGAACCATGAAAATATCCACTATTTAAGCTGGACCCCACTTTCGTCCGACATCTGCTTCCCTCAAGGTCGGTACGTTACCAGTCAACAGACGAAGGTCGCGGTCACTCGACCCCTGTCACACCCTCACTGCGATGGAAAAACTGAAACGGATAGCTAACTAATAAAAAATCATCTTGTTCGGAAACATCGTTCTGGAGGAAAAATCGTTCTTGTATTTCAGGGTCAATTTAATTTGTAAGAGATTGTAGCAATGTATGCTAAAGGGTTCTTGTTCGGGACAAAAGAAAGAAATCGCTTCAGGAAAACTATTGGTAATTGGGTTTCAGGAATTTTGCTATATTCTGTCTTTTATTATGTTTGCCATTACAAGCTATTGTTAGGCACAAAGGCAGGAGTTACCTATTTTACTGAAGCAAAGAAAATCCGGTTCGAACGGACTTATAAAAAAAAGAAAACGATTCCTAACACTCCTATTGTTCGTATCACGTTGTTGCAATAAATATTACTGAGAAACTTATATTTATTACGTGACCGTTTAGTCCGAAATAAAGTGTTACCTACTCGCACTTTTTTTGGAATTTGTATTTTATGAACACTTTATATAGATCTATGCTGGGTACGTGATAAATTTTCCTACTTAACGTTTTTTTATTTTAATATTTCAATGTCTGGTGTCAACAAGTGCTGCCAGTATACCAAGGATTCCCAGTTAAACGTCGAACGTTACAAAAGTTAGATACCATCAATGTTTGTGGTCGAGGTTACATTTTTTATTGCTGAATGCTCTTGACTTCGATCATGTTTGATGGAAAGCGATGGATGAGATCTATGATGGAACGAGCGTGCCCAGAAGATGCCTGTTTACTCTTGCTTTGAAGGCAGAGAGAGAGAGGTTATATGTGGAAAGGAATACAGAGTTCCACCCTTTGGATTTGCGCATAATAAAGTAAGCTACACTAGGCTATTTATAACAATAAAATTTTCCTCTTTCGTAGAGTATGTGAGAGGTGATTACTGTTCTCATCACGTCTCTGCGACACGAAGCCCGTCCTAGGTAAAAATAACAAAACTGAATAATGCTAATGCAAAACGTTATATTTTAAAGGGGATTTTTTTCTTAGCTACCAAGTTTTTATTAAAATAATTGTTGTCGTTCAGTTGCGGCGAGAACAATGGGATAACTTAGATCAGATTTCTATTCTATTGACGTCAGTAAAGGCAACCAATCTATCAATAAAACTGCCCATCGGAACAACATGTGACACTGACTGCACTATCTGTTATTGCTGAGATTGCTTCACAAAGGCACAAAATTTATACGTTTCTATCAATCCATTTAGTTAGTTACTTGAGTGACATTCAAAATCGAATGCCGGTAAAATAAAAGTTTTTACTTTTTATCTCCCGTTTGCCGCCTAGCATGCATGCAACACAACGGGTCATTCCCACGGTGAATATTTGATTTGTCCTGCTTATTTCAGCTGCAGTTGATACGGTACCAATTTTAGCGTGTGAAAAAAAATCGGAAAGGCTTTACAATTGAATGAATATTTCTTGTATAGAGTAGAGCTGTTATTTAGTAGTCTTGGTGTTGAGTTGGTAATTGCAGAAAATTATTGCAGGTAAAAAAAAAGCAAGTATAACAAAGGCAAACACATCGACATGCGATACAAACAGAGATCGTCCGATAACCCCGCGTCAACATTTCATTTAATTAAAAGATTTCGGAAGAATCTGAAATAAAGTTTCTGAATTTGCTCTTTTGCTGGAACACCGTGTGTAGATAGCAGGTTTGCATAATTTTGTAACTTTTTATCTTATTAGTAGGGTGGAACCTTTGGTAACAGGTACATTTTAAATTAAGAATTTGAAAATTGTTAAACAGATTAACTTAGCATTGGGACGAGAATTATGGCTGGTATTATTATACTGAAATATCTTGGCTGTAAAATTGTTCGCAGAAAATGGCTTTTAGAGCTGTATGACAGAATAATTCTTCTAGGATTGATAGTCGATATTTAACTTTCGCATGCTCTAGCAATAAATTAATTTGTTTCTAATCTGGACCATAAATATAGTGCCTTGGCATAATATTTTATTGAGAATAACTTTATCAAATGTATTGAACTTCCTTTCAGTTAAGAGAGAAGATATTTTAGTAGTTCATTATTCTGTTGATTGGTCTGTGATATTCTTCCAAAGGTTTGTGAGACTCCGAGGCAGTTTGAGAACCAACAAGTAACTCTTGGTATTACTATCCTGTCTACATAATTAGTAAATGCCACACATACACCCAAAACAAAACAGAATAGGTACCTACATAAAACAGTTTCAGTATGTCGAATTAACCTCAACAGTTTTAATGGTAAACGTACCTGAAGCCACTTGATCCTGGTGATATTCTCGTCGGTGACGGTGAGCGCTCTCCTCTCGCCCAACTTGTAAGACTCGTCATAGTACATGTACTCTGTGAACGTCAACCCACTGGTAGTGTACTGCTGAGTAAAGTATATCGATATAGTCCCATTCACTATGTCGTGTTCTATTATCCATTTACACTTTATCGGGACGGGGAAAGGGTTGGGGAAGTTTGGTGTCGTAATCGTGCCCACGGGAGCCTTCAAGTGTCCACCGCAGGTTTGTGGTCCCTGGTGCTCCCTGTCACGCTGCAGCGCGTGCGCGTGCTCTGCGGCGATGGTGAGGAGAGTAATGCTGAGCAGGCGCTGTATCGCGAGCCTAGAACAAGACAAACAAATTAATATGCTGTTTATGTTTTTGAGATAGGTACTACTTAATAACATATAATTAATTGATTTCATCCCACTACGGCATCACATACATTTAAAAAATTATTATTAAATCTTTAGAATAAAGTACAAGACATGATGTCAGAATACTAAAAATTACTGACATTGTTCGACCATGCGTCACAAATTTTCTATAGAAATCTGTTTTAAATTGCAAGCTACTGAACGTGTCCAATCAAAAGCAATCATTACTTTCGTGGAAAAGGTACCGAAAAGTTAAAGGACAGAGACTAAAATGCAGTTATTAGATGCCTTACTTTAACGGTCTACTTTGTGATAAATGTCCGCCTCATTTGTCATTCTAAAATCCTTTAATTCAATTCATTGACCCTCATTATCCTCATCATTCTACGTGTTAAGTTTTAAGTTTCTAAGGCAAGCCCGTGATATATTGCAGCCTGGCGTTGACTCCGGCGGCGGCGCTGCGATGAACCTAAACTATTTTTAACTGACATGACTGATCCTTTCCTTTTTATGTTATCCTGCATGCATTTATATTATTGTATGTGTACACATGTTTGAGCAAATAAATATATCTTATCTTATCTTATCTTATCTGAAATCGAATTCTTCATCTGTCATACTAATGACAGATGGAGAATTCGATTTCAGTTCCAAGAATTTACAAAGCCGTGTTTCGATGCTTACAGGAATTTTGATCATATCCGTCGCATGATCGAGATATTCAGCTTGTTATGTAGGATAGGTACGGCTCTTGCCTTCGTCTTGAAAAGCTGACAGTTTCGCTTTGCTATATTTTTCCGTAGGCGTAAAATAAAACAAGTAAACAGGATATCAAAAATTTTGTACATAAAAAATATTTTACAAAAATTTAATCAAAGTTATAATAGGGGGGGCAAAAAGAGATCGTAAACGCAAAGAAAATTACAAATAATTTTAGGAAAACGAAGTAAAAGAACACCGATTATCTCAAAGGACAAATTTAGGGTTTCATGTATTTTATCAACAGAAACAGTTCCTGGAATGTTTAGATGTATTCGTTGGCAGTTTGATTCCGAAACTTGAGCACATTTGTGTTAGCGACGTTACCCGAATAAACTGTTCGAGTAAATGGAACTGAAATTCTGTTTAGAGGATAGAACGTATTTTTAGTGAGACCTTCCGCACTTAAAGACTTGTTTTTATTGAAGCTTTGTTCAGGAAGTAGGTAGTTATAACAAAACTTTTGAGTTCGTTAATTATTCTGCTTTAAACATGTTATTACTTGATTACGTTGAAACTTAAGATGTTTTCTGGTTTTTGCTTACTAATAAAGCTAATTAATAATCTATAGCAGTATACAACGACGACAGATGTCAGCAGAATTGACGGGGTCCGTTAGGGCCGATGCCTGCCGGGGGTGCGAAGAAAACAGAAAGGGAGATCGTGGCCCCTGGCAACAGGGCAACCGAAGGAACACGGGTGGGTTTTAGTCAGTAAGAGTCTGACATGCCCTTCCCGTTCCGCCCAGAGCGGGAGAAGTTTTTTGATAATATGCCACTCAAAAAAAAAGGGTATAACGGTTATTATTATGTTTAAGAACGAATAAAAATTCTTAAAAATACTTGTTCTCACTCAGATTTGGATCCGAACTGTACTGTAATGAACATTTATCGCAGAAAGTCGTTACGGGTGGTAAATAAGGTGTCATCATCGGTTGCACGCAAAATGTGAGAGAGCACTACTGTAGGAGAACGAATGATTATGAATTATTAATAGCATTCAAGGTCATCTGGTCATGAATACTAAAATTATGGGAATCCATTTCTATCTTATATCGGTGGAAGGGTGACCCGTCTGGGACGAGCCCTACAGAACTGTGCGGAAAGGAGGGGCACAGTTCTTCCCCGTAAGGGGAACCGACCTAATGTATCATAATGTATATGTTTTTAGTTTAAGGTAATGTAAGGTATTTTCATCAACATCTGTAATGGTTAAAGTATGCACATAAACGACATAAGTGCACCAATTAAGCATTTTATAAAGATTTGTTTGCACTACACGACAAGCACCGCTTTACTTCGTGTCGTCTCATCTCACGCACGTCACGAAATCGCGCATCCGTAATCATAAACATAAGGATAATTTCTGCAGATATACTACATTATTTGGAACAGAGTACAGAGTACATGACATATATACAACCAACGAATGAATATAACATTCCGGTGAACAGAAACACAATCTGTAAGGAAACAATAGGTACTTGAAATCGAATTTGACTTCGTGTTTGAAAAGATTTTATATTATATCTTTGTAGATTCTTCGCATTTGATTGGATTGGATGGTACAAATAATCTCTTTATCGGGATTTAGGCACGAGCTAGCTCTCTGATGGTGAAAGTTTCCAATCCGATAAGTAAATTTTATTTTGTGTCGGCACCGCTAAACAAACCATCAGCATACATTTAGTTGAAGATTTTAAAATCGATAAATATAGAATCAATTAGGTGCCGTTTACCTCAGTGATACTTGATGATAAGAGAAATATAATCAAAACACATTTCTTCACATATCATAATGTAAGAAATTTATTAATTTCTTTAAAACACTATTGTGATTTATTCTGTGCGTCCTCAAAATTAATTCTGCCAGTTTTATATTAGGAAATTCTGCCGCTTTAATAAGTTGGTAGGTAGCTATTTTCGCTCTTATTGACTTTTCTGCTCGACGAGGCCAAAATCTTCAAAAAGTATTACGCCACCTGCTTCCTTTTATAACTCGATAATATTAACGAAGCCCGAGTTAATATTATGATTATTTATGCTTCGAAACGTGAATATTTCGAAATACATATTTCGCCGTTATATACCCACTGAAGAACTTCGGTATCAAAGTTAGGGCTTCGATTCTTTGTTGTTTTTTTTTTATGAGAAGTATATTGTTCTTCGCTTGAAATAAATTTCGACTCTTGATAGAGAAAGAAGTAGGTACCTAGGTAGTTTTACAAAAATACTGTTTTCCAATGTAGTCAAATAAAGACCTATCTACCAATCCATTTATTGAACATTCTTGCGTTGATAAGAAAACATCATAGCTCGAGTTAGTGAGTGTGGCGGATGACGTCACTCGACGACGGGATTTATCACAATGAGCATCCGTCTGAAGGTTTTCCTTTTATATGGAAAAAGTATAGAGCGTTCTTTTAAAATATCTTCTGATATTTATGGCATTTTATATGGCTGTGGGTGAAAGCATTCACTCGGAATATATTAAAGTAGCGTGATGTGAGGGTAAAACCCCAACTCAAGAGTATATAAGTCACTTATAAAACTTTATAACCAAAATCTCTTCATGTTAAGTTCGAAATAAAAAATGGTTGGGGAACCTGCTAAATATTCCGTTTGTATCAAAAAGCCTCGTAAATATTTTACTGGCAGTATTTACTGCTCACAAATAGTCTATAGGCAGTGCAAGTTTCAGTTCGCTCATCAATACTAAATTCTTTCACGACTTTTTCGCACTCTTTGCCTTGCCTTATTTTGATTACTTGGAAGTTTTAGTCTTTAAAAATAACGTGTGTGGTCTGGGGACCCTCGTCTAGAACGAAGTTCTTTGTCACGTATGATTTAAAACAGATTATAAACAATTTTTTTGCAGCCGCCATTTTGGATTTACATTTTGACCTCATTCTCGGCTTTATCCCCCCAAAAACTATGAAAATGATACCCGTAATGAAAAATTTTAAAATTTTCAGAGCCGCCATCTTAGATTTACATTTTGACCTCACTATCGGCTTTAGCACCCTCGAAAACTATGAAACGACACTAATGATGAAAGATTTGATATTTTTTAGAGCCATCTTGGATTTTAATTTTGACAAGCCGCGTTAAAGAACCTCGTTCCAAAAAAAGTTTGTCAGTTCTAAATCGCGAGATGTGCAGACTAGATACCTAGTACTAATGATTATATGCCTCCCAGTTTTTTTAAAACATGTACCTAAGTCCGCTATGGACCCTGTATTTGATACGTGTGAAATAAAAGGTTATCTTTTTGAGGCCATATCTGGTCAAATAATGTAAAGATTGATAAGGATTAACAGGAAAAATCTTTTACCGATCGAACAAAGCATTTCTAGTTCAAATGCATCTATGGTTGTCTCATCTGTGTGAGTGACTCTCAAATAAAATTGTTTGAAGATTGAAATCCTAACCTGTTGAACAGTGGTGTCAAGATAAATTAATTCGATAATAAACCGTAATTGGTGCTGCATATTAATGTCTGTAGAGATGTGCAATATTCGCTACAAGTGTCGCCGATGTAAGCAAGGCGCGCGGCTGTGAGGTTCATAAAATTATATCAAATGCTTGGGGGCAAGTATTCACTGGTTTCAAGATTATTTAGCATTGGCTTGCACTCACCTAAACGTTTGAAGTGGCTCAATACTTGTATATACCAATGTAATTGGACACCATACGCGGATTAACAAGGTCTTACCTAATTAAAGAAAGAAATCCAATATTCACGTTATAATTACCAATTACGAAAACCAGCGTCAGTTTAATTAATGAACCTCTCCTCCTCCATTATTCCATAAATTATGTGAAGATTAAACAAGTATCTTGTGTAACAGATGCATCAAATAACTACTGTGACTCGTGCGCAAGAAACTTAGCTAATATCAGACGTATTAGATGATATTGTTTATGGAAATTTGTTCACACTCACAGAAGGTCAGAGTTATGAGACCCAAGTAAGTATAGAGCAGTACTTATTTCTGAAATTTTCCGATCTGTTGAACGCTGCGGTATTCTAAAGATTTTCCGGAAAAGAGTTTTAGTTTTAACGGAGTAGCGAATACCGTGCTTTTAGAACACAATATTATTAAGCGGTAAGAGAATATTTTTATGAAGCAAAACTAACAGGCTAACTTCTTTTTTTCTATCTAAATGCATTTTTTATTTTCAAGCGATTTAGCTATTTTTTCATTTTGTTATATTGAATTTTTCACAATCATTCACTATTCATTTTCAGCGTTTTCCACTGAAACCAGCGAGTAATGCATCTCGCTTTATAGCTGTACTAAACTACTTTAGAGAATACTTAATAGGTTGCACCAGACATGTTAGTTTATAGCATTACATCATGCCTGTACTCCCCGAAGGATTAGGCAGAGGTGTACTCCCACATTTCGCCAGTAATGTTTAGGTCCCATGTAATAGGGGGCGAGCCTATTGCCATTAACCGGGCACAAATGCAGATTCCGAGCTGCTACTAAGAAATTCCAGATGGAAAACCCAATAACACTTTGCCTGACCCGGGAATCGAACCCAGAACCTGATGACGTGCACTGCGCACCGCAATTATAGTGAATTATGTTTATGTTACGTCGCAATTTGGCAATTTCCAAGTTTTGTTAAAGTATCGTAACTATGCGAGGCGTGTTAGTTAGTAAGTAGTTTGAAAGTTACACCAACCTGCTTGAAAATGAAAAGCCTATAGTTTGAAGCAATTACACTTGAACATGTGTTCAGATACACATGATCAAGTGTAATTGCTTCAAACTGTAGTCTTTTTGATTCGATTGATACTGCAATTAATGTTTTCAAGACTTAATTTACATTTTGATGTATGAACGTGAACGAAGCAAAAGGAGTATGTAAGGATTGTAGAAAGAAAGAAAGAAAGAAAAAGTATTTATTGGGACTCGCACAGGACATTACAAATTAAACTAAAACACACTCATTAAAACATTATAAAAAATTTAAAAAACAAATAAAAAAAATAAAAAAAAATAACAGAAAGTCCTGTACGAGGCCAAAAGGCTCCTATCAAAGAAGGCTCCTATCCTAGAAGGTGGCGTTCTGTAGTTTCTGCCCATCCGCATGGGAAGGTGTGAGTTAATTTGTAACTTTGGAACGATAACAGCCCAAGGTGAATTACTAACGGACTACATAGATCAGTGTTTAATTATATCTAAACTTCATTATCCAACCAATTTTAAATTCACCCATTTTTTTATATTCAAGTTGGATTCCTCTGAACATTATAAATTTGTGTGTAGTTCGGGAACATAACTGAATTATGTGGTAATTTGTGTACACGAGGTTCTCTACGTGACCGGAACACCTGCAGTACGTGGCACTGAGGTGGGCATGAGGTATACGGGAATCTGTTACTTGGGACGTTTATAAATAACTAGGTTTTGCCCGCGGCTTCGCCCGCGTAAAGGCCTGAAATTATCCTACGGAAACGTACTATCGGGATATAAAGTATCCTCTGTCCTAACCCATGACATGGTCTACCTGTGTGTCAAATCCGTTTAGCCGTTAAGGCATGAAATGGTAACAGACAGACAGAGTACTTTCACATGTATAATATTAGTATGGATTATGTAAATAGTTAGCTTATAGTAGAACTCACATTTGTAGACGCCTATGTAGGACAGGACAATTGCGATTTCTATGGAGATCGATCTTTGTTAGTCTAAACTTTATTCCAAATGCATATTTTACTAATCATGCTAATCACTGTTGGACTCTGTCAGTATCACACGGTAAATAAAGCTTTATCACCAAAGCACAAAAACTAAAACACAAATAACACAAGCATAAACCCTGCGGCTGATTGTACTGTAACAAATGGTTACCCTCGACCGTACCATACACATATACAATGTGATAATTACACTGTGAATACATTAATATCGAACGCTAGGTGAAACGCCGACCCAACAGCTCGTTAATTTGAAGCTTGCAGATAACACAATAATTTTATCATAGGATAACGAGAACGCACGATACAGAAATTATATCAAAGCGTATTGCCGTATCGTGACTCGATTTACGCTACAGACACCTACTTACGAGTTCTCTTCAGAAATAATTGGTATACCTCTTCAGATCAAAGGTTAAATTCATTTACCATCCACGGTTCATAGCAAAGATGTTTGAGAGCCTATTCTAGTACCTACTGGAACTGAGGAGTTTCTTACATTGTTAAAGAAACTTAAAAAAACCTGAACATATGCGACTATTTGACACTACAATAGTATGGTTAATTCCCTTAATATGTCTTTGTTCTGTTCGCTGGATCAAAATTGTACCGTACTGTTTGGCATGTCGAATTTACATTCGCGGCCAGCAATGTATCCAACGAATGGCGATCTATTACGCGGCAGTGAACCGAATCCAATGTGAAGACGAATGCCCCTGTACAGTCGTTAGCAGTGACCTCAGTATACTGAGTAAGAATAAAGATATGTTACTGAACAGATGGCAACAGGCTTTTTAATAACGACAATCCTTATAATTAAAATTACATTTAAATTCTCTGACGTAGGTATAATTTGCACGAGTGCTTAGAATGTAGTATGGAAAATTATGATCCTACTTGCCAAAAGTGATTCTTCTAATAAAATATAGTCCAAATATGGATTGAGGGTTTGTTTAAATCAAAGATTCCTTAAATATTACAAGGAAAACCTTGCACGAGCTTGTCTGATCTTACAATAAATATGTATTCCGGACTATCGATCGCTGCTGAGCTTGTAAACCGGAGCAGACTATGAATAACCAATGAATCGCTTTGTTATTTTTTGATGCCGAAAATACAACAAGTTTTTTTCATTCCTTATTTCAACAATATGCCTAAACAATATTTTATTTCGCAATAAATGAAACCAAACATCATCTTGACAAATTAAAAGCATATTACAGGTGACTTTAATATTTTTCTCGTAATATTAAACACTAGCTTCTGTCCGCGATTTCGTTCGCGTGGAAGTCGTAAAACACCACAATATACTATAATAACATTTTTATTAAAGTTCCCTGTATACTACGTTTGTAGTTTTATTCTCAGCAGCCAAAATATACAGAGAGTCAGGAATGGTGACTCGGGAGTAAGCAACGTACAGTTGTCCGTGTGAGAAGCAGCTTGTCCTGAGGTTGACACCGACAGCCTTTAGCCTTCGGTGTCGGCCCCTGTGACTTATTGTTCGCAAAGCATATGCTCCCAGGGAACTGCACGCGCTTTAACTGGTAAATGTGGGGGATTAATGGTATACGCGGTATAAACACTTTCTCGCTGTCGCCACAACCTATTAGAATTTTCGCCTCGATGATGTTTCTCTGCAGAGACATGACTTTGAGCCGGGTTCCGTTACACAGCTTCAGCGGAGTTAAGTTTCGAGGGCGCATAATCGGGAAATCAACCTTCAGCTGGATGATGTACACCGAAAGTCCACTTGCCATTTGCGAATTGAGAAATTCTACGGGGTAATGTGGGCATCATCTTCCTCCACATCAGTAATAATGGAGGTGTATATCACTTCACTGCCTTCAATTTGCGCGAGAATACTGTAGTTGAACGCTGCAGCTTGCTCATTTTCGGAGTTAAAATGGGAACATTCCCAAGAATTCTCTTGGTACGGTATTCGACTGATGTCCCCGTACACCAGCCGAATAAGATCTTCTAAAGTGGGAACTACTCTACCAAGAGTCGGTAGAGTGCCTTCACCAACTTTTAGAAGAACGTCGGAGAATACAATTTTATTTATTTCTGGTTTTAAGTATAAATACTGAGTTTCGAGTTAATCAGACCGCGCGTTAAAATTCTTCAATACAAACTTTGACACCCCCCAATCCTCCTTTAGGGGGTAGTTTAAAAAAACAAAAAATTAAAAACTTTATAATTTACATACATAAGTATTTGTGCTAACTTTCTAGTTTATTAACTCAAGGAATACGGTTTTTCATACAAAAAAAAAACCCCTTTTCATCCCCTTAAAGGTCGAATTTCCGAAAACCCTTTCTTAGTGGATGCTTATGTCATAATAACTACCTCCATGTCAAATTTCATTTTTATACGTCAAGCTGTTTTCGATATTTCGTGATGAAGTGAGTGAGTGACCTTTTGTTTTTATATATTTAGATGTATAGATTTTTCTCGTAATAACTTTTGTAAAAAAACTGGTTTCTTAAAGATATTTTTTTTTTCAAACGTTAAAATATATTTTTGTGTAAGAAGTTCTTTAGATAAACTTAAAATAATTCGTCTATTTATTTTGTTGCCAAAGTAGTGAGTTCTTCTTTTTCATTCGTAATAAATCGAAGTCTCAATCAATGTCTGACTGAAGAAAAGGCTGTCATACACATAAAATTTCGAAAACTAAACCTAATCTAGATTCCGAAGCCAATGGATTAATGAATCTTTGAGAGCCGCTTGCCCTTAGCGTTGACTTTTATTCCGAATCTTTCAGCGAAGTTTTTCATTCGTTTTGATTAGCTTGAACTACTTATACCTACATAGTGCTCAATTTTTGGAATTAATTTTATAGCGAATAAATTTACTAACCCCCACTACTGGAATAGCTAACGCTCAGATCTCATATGCACTCTTCTTCTTTTTTTCGTGTGGTTAGTGACTAACCAGTTGTCAGAGTTTTAAAGCCGCTCATGGGCCTCTAACTTGGCTTTACATGCCGTCGAGAAATATCTCTGAGGCATGCTGGTCTATGGCCCTTTACGAGGCACCAGTGTGGGCGCTTTCAATGAGGCTTCGGCCAGCCTGCCGGTTGAACGCTTCGCGAAGAGTCATGGCCGTCCGGCTGGGCCGAGGATACCGTACGGTCTTCTGTGAGGCGACGAGCCTCCTTGTCGGATTCCCGCCACGGGATCTGGAGGCAAAAGTCTTCGCACATTAGGGAGTGGCGCGAGGAGGCAAAAACGCCGGGACATACCTCCACTGCTGCGTGAAATCACGGCACAGCGGACAGAGCTCCAGCGGGATCTTATGGCGTCATGGGGAGTGCGATTATCGCAACCCAGTGCTGGGCACGCCACAATTGCGGTGATAAGTCCCCTCTTTGAGGAGTGGCTAGAGAGGCGCCACGGCGTAATAACCTTCCACCTGACGCAGGTCCTGAGTAAGGCGGGAGGAAACGCCCGAGTGTCACCATTGTGTGGATCACTCGGAGGACACGGTGGAGGACGATTGGAGGAAGGAAATTTCGAGGTGGAGGAAGTTATTTTATAATTTACCACCCAAAAACAAAATTAAGCCCACGAAAATACAAAATGAATTCCAAAACATTTTGTGAATTTAGTTTTAATTGAAGCTTTTTAGCTTAAATTAGTTTGTAAACTACTAAATGGAGCTTTTCGTCCATTAAATGAAATTAACATGCTGAATTCACGGAGTAAGATTCTAATTTAAGATATTTATTTTACCCTCTAATTAAACAACACGTTAAAATGAACTTAAAAATTGACTTTGTTAAAGTTTTTGGATTGAATATTCATGCTTAGTCACTAAATAACTTTCTTAATAAAAGCTTGTTAATTACATTGCTGTCTTGTATAAATTGTTCACATTGTGTCGGGCAGCGCGTAAGAGCCATTTTGTACGAACTATGACTGTGTTATGGTGGCGGAAATTATTACGAGCTTGGATGTAGTAGCTTTTGCTAAAGCTGTGTTTAAATTGGCGGACGTCAAAAAATACCTTACATCGTAGATAGTTTCTTAATTGTGGGAGAAAAATTGTTTATTGTTCTAACAACGGGCAGGGTTCGGCTCGATTCAATCCGATTTTACGCTTCTATTTGTTTCCTCATGTGAATTCTACAGGCTTCAATAGTTTCAACGTATTCCGCTGATTAATTAATCAGTAGTTGTACATCTTCAGTGAACACTGCTATTTACTACTCAAATAGGCTTGTTATTTACTACTGAAACGAAATTGATTATACCCTAAATATAATGTATTTCGTGGAATACTACGTTGTAGTACTGCCGTCTCCAAAAAGCAAGACAGCCATTTATCTACAGAACTCTAGTAAATAACCACTACCATACATATATAGACGGCGACGTACTATATTAGCTTAGGTATCCATTGCGCCTCTCACTCACGTTGATATAATGAACGTCATGAATACCACGTAATGTTTGCGTCGTACTCTGAGCTATTTTTATAGCCTCTCTGATTACGCGCTCCAGCTCCGACAATTTGATTAACTCTATGACGTCACTAATACACGGACGTGCAGTTCGGTCAGCAAATTTTCCGGGTATTTGAGGAAAATGTGTGAACGACGAAGGAACGAGATCCAATTAATTAAGAAGACTCGAAGGTTTGTGCATCAGCGTAATATTTATCATATTTAGTAGATTATTTATCAAAGGACTCACTTTGTGCAGATTAGGAAAAGTTCATTACGCCCGCTGCGGAAAACGACGAAAACTTGTACCAAATAATTTATTTGGAGGATTATTATGTAGTTACATAATAATATAACGATAACAAAAACAGAAAAAGTATTCGCAATAAAGCTCAACATTTTCAAATGATATTTCATTCAGTAGCATACTGCGGCACAACAGTTTTTTTTTTTAAATATTTACTTAATTGAATGTAGAATTATAGTGAAACGGGGCACACGTATTATAAAATAAGGCCTGGGTAGATAAAGAGAAATGCTTTGTGAACTCAAACATCAGTACGTCACTAAAGATGAAATTTGCAGGAAACCTTGAAACGGCGTCACTCGTAAACGATAATAACAATAGTTCATATCTTCATTTCGATTACGGGTTGATGCCAGACTAGTGCTTGGCTCTAGCTGCCAACTAATTTAATTAGTACGCGACTGTTTCAAATCAGAAACAGATTTCAGCCAATTCTGCCCGTAGAAGATTTGATTTAAAGATATTTCGTAACAACTTTTACCACGTTAACGATGCTGCCTTTTATTTACGTGACAGAACATTCTAAGTTCATGTAAAAATAAAACTGCTAGCTTTTCAAATGCCTTTTGAGTTAATAAATATTTAAAGAGTCAACCAACGAAAGCTTTTACTGTGAACCAAGCTTTGTACGAGCCAGTCTGGTTAAAACTATTTGTACCCCTAGAGCTTAGATTATTGAGATTTCGGTTTTATTCAAGGGTTTTGTTAAAGTGCAGAGGCGTATTATTCGTTTCAAACCTATATTTTAGAGAGATAAATTACCTGCTTTGTGAATATGAAAAATAAACCCAATCGTGTTTGCAATTTGTAAATACAGTTCGAAAAGAAAATTACAGAAGAAGTAAAGTGGGGGAGCATGATTATGTTTTGAGCTGTTTATGTACACAGAATGTTTATGTACATGTAGTCAGACACACGTTTTGTAAGTAATTTTTCCGTTTAGTTCATATAGCTATGATTATTTATTTAAAGGAAGAAGCTACAATTCTTTTTTCTCCAAAGAGACAGCAAAATATAACATACTTACTTTTTATCTTTTTACAGACTCTTTAATCAATGATAAGGCTGCGATGGAAGAATTAATTGCAAGGACATATTTTAATTAACGCTGGATCAAGAACCCTTCTATATATATTTTTTTTTCTAGTGGCTAAAAGCACCTAAGAAATTATTTTATAAGGGTAAGCAGAGAACTGTATTGAGCTTAGTGGTATGGTTCCCCAAGAATGACAATGTTAGTTCTACAATAAAGGAAAAAACAGTCTTAGTTCTCATGTTTCCAGTATAACAGTTATCTAAAACCTCTTATCTTAATAATTTCTGAATGATTATATGTCTAAGCTGTAAGATTTGTGTATGTGTTATTGTTAGGCTCCTTGATTAATTAGGTACCTCGCAGCAGAAACTCAAACACAAAGTCAATTTAACAGAAGCGACTCCAGGTCGTAGTTGATAAAGTTATCGTTACTAAACTTTCAAATGATAAATAATAAATGATTTTATTTCTGTAAATAGGTTTGTACAAACACTTTTACACGTCGATCATATTTTAAAAACTAGATGAGGTCGGCGTTTCCTATCTGACTACTCTGAGAAGAAATGCCGAAACAAACTCAGAGGTCACAGTCTCTTTTAAATTCCAGACATAATCTTGGTCAGATCATGTGAAGACCATGTAGATTGGTGTCTGAAATGGTCTTTTGAGGAAAGCATCACAAAGATTGAGAGGGCCTGTCCAGTCAGTTCGCGCATTTGTCAGTAATCGTGTAGCTCAACTCAGAACTTAAAAGGAGCTCAATGATTCGACGAACAATACCAAAGAAACGACATTTGGGTAGGTCGCATAAGTACTCACAACTGCCAGATTATCTTTAAAAGTAACTAATATATATATATATATGACCCACATAGTCCTCACATTCACAATAATTAAAATATATATATATATATATATATACTTCACAAACTAAATATTCATGTCATTGTGTATATAATTTTAAAGTTAGCAAAATAAACAAGGTTCCGAAAGTAAAACAAAAAAAAAAAAATTGGGGCAGCTCAATCCCATGCCTTTTTGTCCTCAATGTAATCTTTAACGGCATAAAAAGCCTTCTGGCACAACTTGCGTTTAGTAAATGATTTGAATTTATTAAGGCTTAGATCTTGTACGTGGCTTGGAAGTTTATTATAAAAGCGTATACATTGACATCTAAAGGAGCTACCTATTTTCTTGAGCCTGGTTGTAGGTACAACAAATTTGTGTTTGTTCCTAGTATTTATGTTACGGATATCACTGTATTTTTTAAACAATTTTATGTTTTTATGGGCATATAAAAGATACTCAAAAATATACTGAGAAGGCACAGTCATTACATTTATCTCCTTAAATTTATCTCTGAGAGAGTGTCTCGGACTTCATTTATGAATTGATTGAACAGCTCTTTTCTGCAAAACAAAGATAGTTTGAATGTCTGCGGCATTAGAATACCGTACGACATTACACTATGAAAATAACTAAAGTACACTAAACGGGCTGTCTCTATGTTAGTTAAATTACGAATTTTTCTAACAGAAAATGCTGCGGAGCTAGATAAATTGTCAAAAAAGCTAATTTTTTGACAATTTATCTATATGTGGGCCCCACTGAAGCTTAGCATCCAAAGTTAAGCTCAAGAATACTGTGCTATCTTCAGGATTCAATTCTTCGCCCTTTATCAACACTTTAGTTTTCACCTGCCTAACATGAGGTAGGGTAAACTTAATGCACTTCGTTTTTTTTCATTCAGAAGTAAATTGTTAACATTGAACCAGTGAACTACTTTTGAGATTGCGGTATTTACATCGTCAGTAACTAGCTGCTGACGTTTAAGTTTAAACAAAAGTGAAGTGTCATCCGCAAACAACACTATATCATGGTTATCCTTTATGAGGTAAGGCAAGTCATTAATATAAATAAGAAACAAGAAAGGACCAAGAATTGAGCCCTGTGGGACTCCCATTGTTACTAAAGATCCGGGAGATCTTTTTCCATTAATGTCAACGCTCTGAATCCTATTACTCAAGTATGAAGTAAGAAGATCCAGAGCGCTGTTCCGGATCCCATAGTGGCGGAGTTTTCTGATTAACGTGTCATGAACAACGCAATCAAATGCCTTGGACAAATCACAAAAGATGCCCAAGGCATCACATTTATCTTCCCATGCATTATTAATGTGACTTAAAAGTTCAACACCGGCGTCAGTAGTTGAACGACCCCTTGTAAAACCGAACTGTTTGTTGTGTAATAATTTATGTCTATTAATTTTTTTTTGCAATTGCTCTAAAATTAATTTCTCAAAAATTTTACTAAAGGAACAGTACTTACCACTAACATTTAATTGTTTCTTAATTAACATAATTAGTTCCGGAATAATAATGAGATTTGAAGCAGGGTTAAACTCAATCCTAATTTATCCTTGATATTCTAATATATTATTATTGTTAAACCCCGATTTGATTACATACCTGAAATAAAAACGAATATAACGTCATTTTTTTTGTGAATATAAGTGGTTTATCATAATAATTTTTTTTCGGTATTACAGAAATAAATTAATAGTTTAAAAAACACTAAAATACACGCTTTTATAGGTGCACGTAAAATTCAAAAATAAATTACGGAACGTTCAAGTTGTCTCTATTTCTGGGCTGAAGTGTAAACTATGTGCTTTTAATTATAATATTTGATTATAAAAACGTGGGGCGCTGGAGCAGGAAAGACTTTCTTGTAAACAAATACACGAACAAGAACTCTACATTTTGCCACTGTTGACTGGTACTTTGAACTGACTGTTTAATGTAGAGCCTCCTACTAGTCGTGCTGCAACTCTACTTAGAGCGCCGATCTCTGTAACCTGCTTCCCGAAACATCGCTTTACTTGATTTCTCAGCAAAGTATACAAAAAATCTTTCCTGTTCCAGTGCCCCACGCTTTTACAATCAAATATTATAATTAAAAGCACATAGTTTACACTTCAGCCCAGAAGTAGAGACAACTTGAACGATCCGTAATTTATTTTTGACTTTTACGTGCACCTATAAAAGCGTGTTTTTTAGTGTTTTTTAAACTATTAATTTATTTTATACTTTTTAGTCTTTGCTAATGGCATATTTTAAACATTTATTTTAAATAGACGAATGAGCCCCCATCCTCTCCATCTCCGCCAGTGCGTCTGTATTGCATGGTGTCTTACCTGTCAGCTTAGAACAATCTAGCTCTTCAATCTGGAGACCACTAAGTGATTTTACTCGACTTAGCGCCACATATGCCTGTCCATCCGCAAAAGTACGGGACCCTAAGTACACCACGGCGTGGTCTACCGTACATTCCTTGCATCTTGTGCACGGTAGATGCCCAACTTAAAATCACTGGGAGCATGCGCCTTTCCACCGTACCGTAGCTGTACTTGACCGGGAATTGGATGCCAGCCATTGGAGGCTGAATTAGGTGCTTGCTGTCGTTACCGAAATTAACTTTGATGGACGGGATGTCGGTTTCATACATTTGGTCGCGTCTAAAGTGTGGCCAGACGATGTCCGTGATAAAACCGAAACTCCCATTCACGAGCCCCTTCTCTACGTTTATGGTGCATTTTCCATCAAAATTGTCCATCGAGAGACTTGATGCTGATAGCATCGCTTTGTACAAATTTCACACACTTTGTCACTAAACACATAAATGTCTTTCTCAAAAGTACTAGCTCTAGCTCTTTGGGCAGCTCTAGCAGCAGCATTATGCTCACGTAAGTGCTGCAATCGTATACTACGCTATTCGTCCGTTTCCAAAGCTCTTGATTGAGTGATGTGTTCTTGCAAATATTGAAGTCTCGCAGCCCGTTCTCCTTGAGACTCTGACGCTCTCATTTGTGAGTTGTGCTCACAATATTCACAATTCAAGACGAGCCGCACGTTCTACTTCAGTCTGCGATGTTCTCATCTGAGATTCGTACTGTCCTGAACTTTCTAAACGTTTATTTCGTTGTTCTGGTGTCTCACTAGCTCTATATTGTTGCAAATACGTTTTGGATTTTTGTTTTTGTAGAGATTTTTCGTTTTCACTGAGTTTTTGTTTTTTTTTGGTCGCATTTTTATTTTTATTTTTATAGTCTCCGTTTTCTTTGTGTTGCTGTTTATTTTTGTTTAGTTTTTACCATAGTATTCCCACGAGTATAGGACAATTAAACGGTCAACCCCCCCAGAGGTCCGAGTACAGGAGCAAGGCTACTTACAACAGGGTTTCGCCCGGTTCCCTGAGGTGACGCTAGCGAAATGATATTTGTAACCACCCTCATGTCATTCAGCCCTCGGCATGTTTCTCACCTTGGCTTGGGTGGGATCTTTAACAAGCTACTACCCCATTTACACGTCAATATACATCGTATGCTAATATCCATCATGAAGTTCCAGTTCAAATCTTCCGGCTCCATCATCAGATCAGCTCGATAGTACCATATTATTGTATTCAGACCTTGAAACCTAATCGAGGTCAAAATTCATTTCGTGGTCAAAATTCATTACAAGACCGTTCCAACAAGTCCAAACATGGCTATAATACGACCATCCATCATGAAGTTCCAGTTCAAATCTTCCGGCTCCATCATCAGATCAGTTCGACAGTGCCATATTATTGTATTCAGACCTTGAAACCTAATCGTGGTCAAAGTTCATTACAAGACCTTTCTAACAAGTCCAAACACGGCTATGATACGATATTTCATCATGGAATGCTAGTGCCTATCTTCCAGCTTCATCATCAGACCTTGAAACCTAATCATAGTCAACGTTCATTACAAGACCTTTCTAACAAGTCCAAACACGGCTATGATACATCATCCATCATGAAGTTCTAGTTCATATCTTCCGGCTCCGTCATCAGATCAGCTTGATAGTACCATGTTATTGTATTGTCATCAAAATCACATACAACTGCCAATTTCCATAACGCTACGATCTCTAGAAGATGGTTAAATTAGTTTTCTTAGATTTGATTACATAGTTACATACATACAGGTCGACCTAATAAAAGCGTGTTAAAAAAAGTACGGCTTTTCATACTACTTACACTAAATTATACCTATCTACACATAGGCTAGAGAAAATATTCTTCAAAAACCCATTCAATGTAGATATCATTCTATCACAAAAATTACGAAAAACATATAAGATTCAAATTCACAAAACAAACAAAAAATACTATTTTATTTATTTTGTGAAATACTGTGATGTACAAAACCTAAAAACATGGCGGCATTGTGTTCATTTCGGATTTAATTAAAACGGCAACAGACGAATAAAAAGTTTAAAGTTACGAGCATATTACAGAATCGAGGGTTGTTGCAATATTATCTTAATTATAATAATGAGAACACTTCAGTCGACCAATTAGAAAACATATTCTTTTAAGTTTTTTGTTGACAAATAAAATGCAAAGCGTATGTAGTACAAGTAAGTGTGTGCATGTGGACTCGTCTAGTTTCGTAATTAAATACAGCTTTACTTTAGCTGCAGCACTACTGGGATTTATTTGCATTTTAGGACTACGTTTTCAATTATTATTTGAGCTTATCTAGAAAGACATAGCGACATGCAGACATGACGTGTTGCCACACCGAGCGCCGAGCGCAGACATAGCGTCATGCAGACATAGCGAGTCTGTGCTCAGCGTCGGTGTGGCAACACGCCGTGTTCGAGTTCGCGGCAAGTCAATTGTCATCCTGAAGATGCCTCGTTGAGAGGTGAAACACGTGTCGATTTCTTTCAGGGTTTTATTTACGACTCTTTAGAAATAGCTAAGCGGAACAGGTTACTAAATATATCCACTTCTATTGTATTTTATAATGGATTTCCGCAAGGTCACGCCTGAATCAATTAACTATCTTATCTAGTAAGTTCAAAATAAAATTATTGTACGTGCGAAATTATGGGGTGGGTATACTTCGCAAACTATATTTTACAAAAGTTACCTATCCAAAAAAAATTGGTCTGAACGAAACATTCCAAAATCTCGAGCTAACAAAGTCATCACCACACCACCTCACAAAGGTATAAACTAAGACAATGGATTTCAGTAAAACGGAAAATTGCTTGAATCTAAATGTGTTAAGAGATTTAAATCTCGTCGCTTTGTCCCCACAGTTGTAGTAAGCGACTTTTCTTCCCGCCTTCAAAGGAGTACTTGAGCCACAGTCTATGACGTCACAGTTTTGCGTCACCAGTTTTTCAGCGCTCTTTCCCTTTGTCCCGAGACTGGGCAAAGCGGCTTTTGATATGCTAATCTTACTTGACGGTGATATCCTTTTTTTAACTCTTAGTGTGTAGCTTCACTTTATTGAACTGTTGACCTCATCTTAAAGTAATACCTATAATTACGTATAAAAACCTAAAACGAATAGGTTAGTTATTATTTAGTGTGGACTCTGATTGTATTTAATATTCAATTATGTGCGGTTTCTATTGTAACGGAGGCATACAATATTGATTCTGGTGTGTCACAAATTGCCAGGGCTGGCAGCTGAAAAACTAGTTTTATGAAAATAGTGGCCCAGTGGTATCAGCCGCAACTTACGAGTTGTACATCGTAAGCTCGAACCCTGACAGGCGGTTTTCTTTGTGTACATTATTTTATCACCTTGTCTTAAAACGGTGAAGGAAAAAATCGTGAGTAAACAATATTCTAAAACAAAAAATTCTAAGACATGCATGTGACATCTACAAACCTGCACTGGGCCCTGGTGGTGGAGAGAGTAGAGTCTCTCTGTGAGAGAGAGTAGGCTGTAGCCTACTCTCTCGCACAGAGATCAGGCCTGTGTTCCAGCAGGTGAAACATTATAGGCTGATTATTCATGTACAAAACACGTATTTGTTACTTTTCACAAGAAATCTACAACATAATATCAATAACTTCAGTCCTTACCAACTGATATATTTAAAAGCATAATTATTTTAGATCTCACGAAACCGGTTTCTCATTCAAATATTAATTACAACTTAATAATTAGGAAAACATTAAAATTCACCTTTTAATTTTATTAAGGTGAGTAATAACAGAGAAGCTTAATAAACAATAAAGTTTTCACGTAATTATAATTATAAATTATTAACTTCTGCCCGCGAATTTGTCCGTATCAGATTTCGGCCCCAGACCCAGCGTGTCGCGTAGTATCGCCCGCACTTTTACTTTGTTCTGGGTCGTAGCGTAATGTTAAATAGCTTATAACCTTCCTCAGAATTGGGCTATCAAATGCAAAAATATTTTTTCAAAGTCGACTTGTAGTTCCAGAGATTAGCGCATTCAAACAAACAAACCCTTCTATCTATTATATAATTATTATATATTATAGATAATTTATATTGAAGAGAGCAATACCTTTGTTAATTTAAATAACGAAATAATGTTTTTATGCGATACTTTCCATTATTTAATAAAATTCATGCACTCGTTGAATTTTCCCTGGAAAATTATAGCGTGCGGCAGTATATAAATGCTACGATGGTAACCCAATGCCGTTACCCGGCCGCCCGTCTGAGAGCGCCCGCGCAAGCTCCAGTAAGTTCGAATCTTAATCTTGAGTTAGTCAAGTAAGCTACCCATCAGCGAGCGAATGTGCGCGCGCTTTAACTCAAAAGTTGTGTTAGAATTAAACTTATGTGATTCGTGTAATTATAGTGTCATTCTTAAGCACCTGCGTTTCTCTTACACCCGTTCCCCGGCTATAAAATGTATTTAATGCGATCCTCGTTAAATTTATGTAATAAAATCAATCAGATTATGTATAGGTATGTGACCGAGCCTCAGTGTGACAGCCCTACTCTTTGAACATGTTTATTATCAGCTTAATTTATTCGCCTTTCAGCTTTCATTCCAACAATATACGATTAAACAAAGAAATCATTGGGTAAGCGTTGGGATTACGGTTGGATTGAATCGGCTCATATTCGTGTTTACGAGACATTTAACCGCAAAAGCTTTTGAGTTGCAGTTTATATACATAGGAATGTTTTTAATTGTATTCTGCTTTATATGATTCGATGCACTGAACGTTTGGGTATTTCTTGCCTAACATCATCATAATTTAAAAATCTTAACTTAAGCCACTTAAACCTAGGTACTAGGTAATAGCTGCGTACCTGCGCAGCTACGTCTACAATGTTAGTAAATGCTGATATTATAATATTAACATTCGTTGTGTAATGAAGGAAATATTTTTGTACCGTATCAAATTCAAAGGGCAGCTTAACGGTTTCATGAGTGGAGTGTGTGTGGTGTGTGAGTGCTATATTTGTTTTGTTCGTAGGTTCTCTCTCATGGTATCTACGAGAGTGCACTGTGAGCCGAATAAAAAAAAAAACTCATCAGCAGCAGGTGTGAAATATTCAAAGTTTTATGATCAATTTGGCTTTACGTATGAACTGAAGCCAGCGCCACCGAGATGGATCGGTGAATTAAATAGCACAATTTACATACAAGCCTGTTCAATTTATCAGCCAAATCAGATGCAATGCAGAATTGCTAAAAAAATTACTCTATTATAATTAAAATAAATTCAATTTTATATTTATGTATTCATAATTATAGCAATTGAAATAGAAATAAATTGAGCAAAGCTGGAATTCTGAAATCAATAGTATTCCTGTTTGTTTTTTATGTATTTTCATCTATTTATTTAAACGTTTCACACACAAAAAGGTACAAAGGCGGACTTAATGACTTCTATTAAGTTGTCTGACCTATTGTTAGACATTATCAAACTGTTTTTATTGAAAACTGTTTTTATTAAACTCCAGCTGGCACAGTTGTGTAGATAGAATAACCATAGGGTTATTCTATCTACACAACTGTGCCAGCTGGAGTTTAGTTCTCAACAGCTTCTTAGCAGTTCAAACTCAACACTTGCTCTGTTTTCTTATGACATCAGCTTCTAATTTGGTAAATAAATTATATTGTAATTATGTAATCAAATGTTGCTTACCACAATATAGGCATAAAAAACTATGACGTCACAGTCCCATACAAATATAACAGCATGTGAATCACATAGTCGACTAAGTAAACCGAGGGCTAATGGAAATTATTCAAATAAGGGTCGATCCATTCTATTAGGACGCTCAAATATCCGGAAAATAAATGTGGTGGACACAGATGTAGAACTCATATATATTTTACTTACCACAAATTTTTAGAAGAAGCGTGTGCTAAATATCATATAAAAAACTAGAGGTGTCGTGGGACACCCGGTTGGAACGAAGTTACTTTCACTTTTGCACACTTGGCGAATGAGAGCTAGACGAAAAAAAAACGAGCGAGCCTTACAGTAGTCGCATATGATGTGTAACATCTGACATCTTGGCTGATAGTACCAACCTCTCGGGATATGGGCTGGTACCATCTGACGGCCAACTGTAGCACCGCGCGCGCTCATTGGTCAAATCAAATAGCGCGCGCTTCTCCGGCTTCCTGTTACACACTTCCGTCCTTTTTCACGAAATGACTCCCACTGATTCCAGGAAAGCGAGAGAAAAGATGTTACACATCAGAAACTATAACATTTTGCCCGTCATAATGTTACACTATTTTCAGTCTAGCTCTCATTCGTCAAACGTGCGATAAACAACGGCGTTCCAATAAAAGACAGATTACAACTATTACAGTGAAACTGTGGTCTCTAATTAAATCTGGACACCAATGACGTCATTGCAAAGAGGAAGTTGGCAAGAGGCTGTTTAGTTTGTACCGAGTTTATGTGACTGTCTGTTTATTAAACAGGAAACGACACTTTAGGATTTCAGTATCCTTTGTAAAAAGCTTCGGTCATACAAGGGACTTAGTGGTTGCGGAGGTCAACAGAAGCCTGCATGTGGACAAAAATATAACTTTTGGAAAAGTGAACAGTATAAGTACAAGTTCCAAAAATGTGTGTCTTATATTGTTAGTTCTGTATTTGTTCAGCTGGTTGCGTATTTTGAGAACTTTTTGGCCAGATTACTAGCTGACGAATGTTTGAAACATTAGATATGTCAGCTGGTGGAGCTATTATAAAACTTTTTCTATTACGTAGATTCTACTTCTCAGATAAGTTTTGATGTTTTAATATAACTTATGCAAACAAAATACATCAATTCTGCGTAGGTAATGGCAAAGTAAACATTGTATATTACTGACAGGATACCTACAAGATAAACAGCTGAACTTTCATTTATTTTAGTTATAAAAATATTTCTTATTGAGTAGTTCTTCTGCTTTTTCCTGCCTGGTGTTTGATTAGACCATTACTACTAAAATTGGTTCTTGATCGGTAATCAATTGGATTATGTAATAGGTTTCCGAATCAATTGAATTAATCTAAATTCGGTATTAATATTAGTAGTTATTATGTTCTGACAAAGTAACGCCACTCTGTAACGTCAAAACCAAATCGTTCTACGGTAAATTAATTCGTTTAATATATCACGTGGCGAGCTAATAAATCAGGGTCAAATGTTTCCTCAGAACTTCGGGTTTTAATTAAGTAACCTCAGGGAGAATGGCTGTCAACAGTCACCTTAAGCTACACTCTTTCGTCTCGTAAAATATGGTGAATGTAATTAAAAAACCTAACACGGTTAATATTCCCGGCCAAACTTCTAATTTCGACGAGTACTTCTAAACCTTTACTTATCTTAAAGTATGAATATAAAATATGTTATTTAAAGTTTTAAACACCATGTTTTATTATGATTTATTTTATGCAGCATTAAAATAATTAAATAGCATTTAACGGTTGCTATTGGTATTTTTATAAAAGAGGTGTTGTATGCATGCTCAACACGAATAAAACGCTTCATTAACGCCATGATGGAGCTCCGCATAGAATATTTGAGTTTACACAAATGAGTCCCTTTTGTTGTAAATTACATTATTACGACACTATACGAAGTTTTCCAATGAAATCAAACTAAGCATATGGTTGGCGGTAGAGAATACAAATTTAATATTGTGTAGTAGTAGACCTATTAGTTCCTAAGTTTTCAAAACACACAAGGACTCCACGAGACAGGCTTTATGAGTAGTTTATTTGAACAAGTTTTAATGAAATATAAGAAAATGTATTTGCTTAATAAACGATTTATTATTATATTATAAGGTTTCCTGATGCGGAAATTGAAAAGAAATATTATATGTTATGGTGTGAAGATGTATTCCGTTTAGTAAGATAAGTCCGATATATCCTTTTGTATGAGATACGACATTATTTTTGTCTTTCATCTCAATCTCGCTGTGTCATCGTAACTCTAGTTAAATGCAGTGAAAACTGAAAATTGCCTCAATTGATGCAATTCAATGAAAAGGACCTGGGCGACCAAGTTGTGCTCTTTCCCAAGTAAATCAGGCACAACTTGAAGGAACTTCGATTTAAAATTTATTCCGCATTGTCCAATTAGATCCCAAGGATCATTAAGGTCCATTTGTATTTAAAATACCTCTTTACAAATTAAATAGAAAGCGGCAAGCGTATTCAAAGTATGGCGTTTTGTATAGTTTGAAAAGATCTTCAGTTCACATAAACAATATTGAAATGTCTGAAGGATCTAGTTTTCTTTATATACTACATACTAAGACTTTTTGGAACGAAGTTCTTTAACGCGACTTGTAAACCTTCAGATATCGTCAGGCTAAAGAGTGTTAATACTTGCGACTGTATTCTTCTAATTCAAAGAGAAAGAAAGAGAAAGAGAGAGAGAGAGAGAGAACGCCGGCAATGGATACGGTGTCGTGGGATAAAATTGGATACAAATGGGTGTCGTTTTCATAGTTTTTGAGGGTGCTAAAGCCGATAGTGAGGTCAAATGTAAATCCAAGATGGCGGGTGCGATGATTAGGTATTTTGCTGCTAAGCTGTTATATAATTTGATATCTAACTGCGACTATTTCACACTTAACGTTAAATAAAGTAGAACAGTTCTAAAACATAAACACAATAAACACTGGGTGTTATTGATGCAGCATATTCGAAAACCTATAAAATTGCTTTAAAATGCATGTGCCAAAGTTAAATTGTGACCAACTTATTGTGAACAGCGAAATATGGTCACACTGTACTAGTATAGGGCGAACACAATTCCGGGAGGAATCTTGAGAAATTATATTTCCACACAATATTCAGTCCTTGTGGTTGAATATTGAAAATGCCTTCGGTGATTGTAAATTCGTAAAACTGTCTTTGAAGCTTCATCTTAAGCAGCTCTGGAGTAAAAAAACGTGTTAATTTACTTCGCAAAGCCAAGGAAATCTCGTGAAAAATTTAAGAATTACGTCGCTTGAACAAATTGCGGACGCGTTTTTGTAAAATACTTCCTCACATCAGAGAGGTTGGGAGTTAAATTTTAAGTGAAGGAATATTCAACATAAGCCCCTTTTCACTTGAGAGGAAATATCCCGTGTGACGACCACTCACTGAAAATTCCGTAATGTCAAGCTGCAAGAAATGTGTTTAGGAATTTATAGCTTGTAGATTTATAGTTTGTTAGTGGTCACGTTCTAGTTGGCAGGCGCTGAGCTTTGCTGACAAATATTTCGCTACAGGTTTATGCTTTATAGTAACCACAACATTTAACATTGCCGAGCTGAAAATTATCCTACTTGCATTCTTTTTTGGTTTAGTAATCATGCCTTTGTATATTGATGGAGTATATTGTCATAATATGAACTAGAATTGATTTGTGCCTGCAATACAGGACAACAAGAGTAAAAATTAAAAAAACAAAAACTATTTCGTGTATGTACACCAGTTGCGGTAATCAAGTGAATTGATAGTCAATATCGTAGCTGTAGTCAACTTGTGTAGCTACATAAACGGGTCAATGTGATAACTTCGCAACTTTTCACATATAGGTAATCAAAATATCTATCACTTATGGGCAGTTATGAAATTTTAGAAGCTAGTTCTAATTGGTTGTTTTCTATGGAAAAGAGCCGGCAAGAAACTCTACGGTTACTCTTTTAAAATTAATTGGCTTTTACAATGTTTTCAAATTACAGTGCTAATAGGTATGAGAGGACAGTGTAGGCCTGTCAACAAGTACCAGGTATTTAACAAATTAGAAAATGGTCAACAAATCTATAGTCTACGCCTTGTTTTTTTTTGGGTTGGAAATTATCAAATAACTTCTTCCGTTCTGGGCGGAGCTGGCATGTCAGACTCTTACTGACTAAAACCCACCCGTGTTCCTTCGGTTGCCCTGTTGCCGGGGTCCACAATCTCCCTTATATAATAGAAAATGGTCAACAAATCTATAGTCTACGCCTACAACGTACTTCGCTGTTATACCTTCAAATTTTTATTCATGTCATTTCATTGTCGGAAAAGGCAGCAGACAAAGATGGATGGTGAAGTATGGGGGAGACCTTTGCCCAGCAGTGGGAAAGTATGGGTTAAACAAAAAAGCAATTTGTTTCTATATGGAGTGCGATGCTATATTAAAAAAAAAATCTTTGTTTCGAAAATAGCGAATTAATCACGCAGTCCAGGTAGACGGTAATTATGGACACAGCAAAAATATTTTTGATAATATTTTCTCAGTCAAAGTATTGCAGCTACCTAGCATCCCAACTGCAACTATCGAAAAGGATGACCATCTGAATGTTTAAACGACACAAGTTTACGAGAAATAGACGTAGTCTTTCTTAATCTGTTCCGTAGATAGTTAAGCAGGACATGTTATCCCACAGAAAAAATAAAGCTTTATATACAATGGCTGACTCACCATCCTTTGACAAGTATATCTAGATCTCGTCGTAAGCTAAGCGTCAGCTTCTAGATCTAGATTTTTGTATCATTTATCATTTGATCTGTTTCCACTAAACCGTATTCTTTTATTATTTGCAGTTCAGTTGTTCAACTTGTTAGTTATTATATCTCACGTAGGTAGAATTCGACGGGAATTGAAAGAGGTTAGAATTGGACCTTACTTGGTAAGTATATAACTTGATGGCTGTGTTGAAGATTAATAGTCTGTCAGTTATGACAACGTTTACAAGTGACTACTTATTAAAATTGCTTATTTTCTGTTACAGAATGAAGAGGATTCCAGCTTATTTCATCACACAAGGGAAATCTTTAATATGGAGCTATTGCCTACTAAAATCAGAAAACTCTTAATAAAGCAGCAACAATTTGTTCCCTCAACATGATGTTACAGAGCTGAGCAGTTAATTACTATGAACACTCGTGGACAATGACGTCATACGCGAGCGTGACACGCTATCGAGCAACCATCCAAGCCCATCGAAGGATGTTTATTTGTGGTTATATTGGTTAATGTTGATCCGTTATACCAGTTTTGCTTACATACATACTTTCGTAAGCATTCCAAGTACAATTTACACTATGACAACCTAAAGCTATGGACCTACTTACATATGTCCATGTAATAATTTAAAACATCATTATTAAAATACAAGCTACTAGCTGACTTTACAAGTATACCTACGTTATACGCAAAACTACACAAATGTGATAAAATACAGTCGTTACAGAATAAAGTACCCCATTACTGCTCACTCGTTCATTCTGAACCTCATAGTAGCAGGTATTATGAAAGGATCACCTAAAAATGAATGTGTTTTATAACCAGTCTACCAGAAACGCAGTAAAGTGCTGAAACGCCCAAAAGTTTTCATATATCATACCAATGAGACCATTATAACAAGTTATTGTTTTATTCGATACATTTATTTTGGCTGATTGCTACCTGCTAGCGAATAGTCAGCTCTATGCTAAGCTTAGTTGTATGTACTGTCACAGGAAAACTTTAAATTATAATGATCAAAGGCTATTTATAAACAATAATAATTATCAAGACTGTAATGGTTGCGCTAATCGGCGGCTCGAACTCGTTGGTGGGCGTGGCTAATATGCTTGCTATTTCACCTAACAACGTGTGAGAAAGGATATGATAAAGTGAAATAGACGATGATTTAAGTATAACGAAAACAAGCGCATAAACATGAATAGACCTTTGGGCGTATAGATATTATGAAAAAACTACTGGATGTATTTCCGAGTATTTAAAATGAAGTTATTTTAATTCTTTAATAAATTATCTATCCCTGTACGGTCAATTTTGCCATTTTCATACTCCGGGATTTATTTATTTATGGCCAAAGATGCGTTAAAATTAGTGTTGAAATATGGAATTTTCGACGTTCATAATTTCAAACTATTTCTTTCTAAATTCTGTTTTCGTAAAGGCCTAAATAATGACGCACAAGTAGATATATTTTTTTAATTTGTAATGTATACTGTCAAAGAGTGAAGAAAACTCCATACAACGGACGTTAGTATGGAAAGTGACTGACTAGCGTAACTTTAAATACAAAATGTCTAACGCACAAGTCTTGCATAATTAAAATGTTGTCTAAATAAACGAGCGTTTGTTAGGATTAAACTGTTTGCTCGGATTTCCCTAATATTAAAAAGTACAATTATCAAGCAACATTGAACAGTTCGTTTCCCTTAATATGTAGGTATATTGACAAAGCAAGTCGTGGAAATTAAAATCGTGTACTAAACACAAATACGGCGCCATGTTTGCAACTGTTCGCTAATAGAGTGTTCACATGTAGCAGCGCTACTGATCAGTGACGTCATCTGGGAGACACGCTGTAAACAGTCGATGTTACAGACTGCGATATATTTGCGACTCGTATCATAAAGGTACGTGATAAAAGTGTTTCACTTGTGTGTTGAATTTCCTATATATGGATTCGAATTTTGTGTATCGCGAACCCTTGTGGCGCTCCCTAAGAACGTCAACCTAAGACTAGACTCAATAGAAACTATTAACGAGCTCGACTCTGATCACCATCCGGTAGTCATGAGATTAGACCCCCGCATAGGTCTCCGCGACCCAAACTCTCCCCCTATCACTAAGAGGATCACGGACTGGAAGAAAGTAAGCACTCAGCTGAAATGCAACACGTCCCCTCAATTAGACTCTATTCCCGACCTGTTCAACTCTATCGCAGACACGACGTCCGCGATCGACTCACTCACTGATCACGTGCAAACCGTCCTGAACGAATGTTCAAGGGAGGTTCCAGCGACGGACGACCGTCGTTGGAGCTTGCCGGACGATGTGCGTGCATTACTGACTGAGAAGAACGCGGCCGTCCGTGCCTACAGCAGCTTCCCCTGCCCCGCAAACAAAGCCCATATGCGCTATTTACAGAGATCTGTAAAGACACGCATAGCGGAGCTGCGTGACGCGGGCAAGATGCTCGGCGAACTAGAGCCCAACCGTCAGGCATTTTAAGAACTTCAGAGGAAACTCAGATCCCCTCAAAATTCCTCCATGCCCCCCCTGACCCGTCCCAATAAGACCATAGCCTTTGAGGACGTTGAAAAGGCTGAATGCTCACCCAGTTCCCTGCCAGTAGACCAAGCTCACCTCCTAAAGGTCGACGCTGAAGTCGAACGTAGAGCCTCTCTCCCTCCCGTCGATGACCCTGATTGTCCACTGCCTCCCGTCGCTCCAGACGAAGTGCATGATATTATCAAAGGTCTTAAAGCTCGTAAAGCTCCCGGTTCAGATGGCCTCACCAATAAGGTGATCCAATTATTCCCTGCCCACCTGATAATGCTTTTGACTACCATCTTCAATGGTGCCTTAAGCAACAACTTCTTTCCCCAGTCGTGGAAAGAAGCTACAGTCATAGGTATCCCAAAGCCCGGTAAACCCAGTACCGAGCCCTCTAGCTACTGTCCCATCAGTTTGCTCAAGTTTCTCGGAAAAATCTATGAGAGGCTTATTTATAAGCGTCTCAGAGATTTCGCTGAGACCAAGGGCCTCATCCCCAACGAACAGTTCGGCTTTCGAACTGAGCACTCTAGCGTGCATCAGGCCCACCGCATCATTGACAAAGAACACACATTGAGTTCATAAGCGCTGGTTTCCAACGCGGCTCTCTGACGGGTGCAGTATTCTTCGACATTGCGAAAGCATTCGATAAAGTCTGGCACAACGGCTTATTATACAAGCTGTACCAACTCGGCGTGCCAGATCGTCTCGTACTTATCTTACGGGACTATCTATCGAACCGCGTATTCCGCTATCGCATTGAAGGAGCACTTTCCTCTCTCCACCCTATTCGCGCAGGAATCCCTCAGGGCTCTGTGCTAGCTCCCCTCATATTCACGCTATTTACTAGCGATATTTCAAACCCAGGTAGAAGGTCGCAGTTGGCTCTGTTTGCAGACGATACGGCCATTTACTTTAGGTCTAGATACCCCGACAATATCGCCCACACTCTCCAAGGCTCAGTCAATCGACTAGCTGCCTGGTTTCGAAAGTGGCGCATAGAAGTCAATCCCGAAAAAAGCCAAGCGGTTCTCTTTTCAAAACTGCGCACAAGGCATAGAGACCCCCTCCCCCGAACCCCTCACTATGTTCGGTAAGCAGATCCCTTGGGAGAAGCGAGCCAAATATCTAAGTGTTGTCCTCGACCACCATCTCACTTTCGCTGAGCACATAAAGAAGGTTCGTTCGCGAGCCGCTTTCGCTCTCGGTAGGCTCCGTTCCGTTGTTGTTGTCACTAAGTGCAAATTGCGAATCTACACAGCGTGTATTCGTCCCATCACGACATATGCGGGTGCTGTCTTTGCTCATGCAAAACCCCGCCATATCCATAGGTTGCAAACGCTCCAAAACCGATTCCTCCGTAGGGCCACCGGCTCCCCCTGGTATATTAGGAACGAGAGTCTCCATCTCGACCTTAAAATTCCCACGATCCACCAATTTCTAAAACGCCTTGCAAAGCGTTTCTTCGATTCCGCGGTCAAACATCTCAACCCTCTGGTTGTCGAGGCCGCCAGTTATGGCCCAAGTAGGATTAGCCGTACCCGCCGTCCTAGGCACATTCTCACCGACCCTGATGACCCCATAACCCTCCTCGAGGAGAGCAATAGGGCCACTAGCACTCTACACAGATACAGACGCCTCCCGTCATTCCGACCTCGCCGTCGAGGTCCTTTGCGATCGCGTCCGCGCCCCCGAGTAAATGATATTCCTCCCCGACCCTTGCTCGATAACGAGGTGCCAGCAGTGGTTGCAGCTGTGCACGTAGCTTTAAATTCCCCGACTAATAATAATGATCAAAACTTTGATCCAGCCCAGTCCCATCTTTGATGTCCTCCCTCCAGTGACGCCCTAAGCCGAGGCTCGTACCCCACAGGGGGTGCCCTTAGCGAGCGTTCTCCTAGCTTTTTAGCTTAGTTTTGTATGCCCCTGGCTGGGGGCTTTGAGTGTAGCAGCTTAAGGCAACCACAAGATTGACCGGTTAAATAGTCATGACCTCAGAGGTCAGCTATGAGAGGTCCAACAAAAAAAAAAAAAATGTATCACGAACCTAAAGCTCTTTATAGTAGTAAAAAGTTTGTTGGTTTGCTGTTAACCGTTGTTTTCTGAATATAGCAGATGAGATAGTTATGTGATCTGTCGTCTAAAGATAACCCGTTGTATAAATCCGTTTAATTTTTACGAAGATGGCTTTCGTATCTTCGAAAATATCAATTTTCTGTTCTTTGCTTTAATATTCAACCTTCAGTTCCAACTTCACTTATGTTAGACCTTATTCATTTGATCCTAGACTTGGTTATTCGTGCCCTAATTTTCATATTGAAGATAAATAAAACATATTTGTGGGAGTCCAATCCCACAAATATGTTATATTTTTCTTTAATCTGAAATTTTTAACTGACTTGTAAACATAACTAACCAAAAGTGTTATTGATAAGCATATCAATAACGCTCGTTGGTTTACTAACGACCAACAAACTATTTTATGTTTCATAGTTCACCCATTTACTAACTACGGGTAGGCATGGAAGTAACCCAATTTGTGGTTTGTTTAGGTTATTAAACTATAAAGTTAATTAAAAATTACCACAAAGTAACAAAACTTGTAAACGATTGTAAATATTTGAACTCACTACATGAGGGACAGTTTTAAAACAAACATGATATTCGAAAATAAATTGCTTTTGATACTTAAATTATAATCTATGTAAAACTACGCTTTTACTTAAACCGGATGTTGTGAATTTTTTTTTTTTTTTTTGTAATTTCCTACGCTAAATTTTACTAAAACATTTGCAAAGGACCCGAAAATAATCCAGAGAAAGAACAAAACTGTTTAGAAGTTTTAATTGCGTTCCGGCATTGTTTTCCAACGGTTTTGTATAGGAAGTAATCGACCTTATTGACATTAACAAGAAAAGGGGCAGTTTTAAAACATTGTTCAAATAACAATAAGCATCTAACATCCAATAACGGAGCAGACCTTTATCCCGGAAACAATTTAGGAAAATGAGCCGAAGATAAACATCAATGTTCCTTCATTCGTTTGTTTAGAATGGTTTTGAATCTGCTGTCGACCATGGTTCAGAAGAAAAATCTAAATCATACACAAAAGCAAAAATTGTGTAAAAATGGAACTTTACTTCTGACGTAAATACACGCGAAATAAGTTAACCTAAAATGCACGACTCTTCCGCAAAATGGTCGAATCCACCATTTATCAAGGTTTCAATTGGTGACCACCATAAAGCAAACCTTGAAGCGTACCCTTACGTTTGAAACAGACATAATAGCTCGTGCAGGCCGCAGGGTTGTCCTCAAGTCCTAAAGTACTCCCAAACTCCCAACTATAAGTGTTATTCTGTTATTTACGAGTATTGTGAGCGCCCTCCTACTAGTGAGGTCGCGTTAGCTGCTAGTAAACAAAATCGAGAGATTATTAAAGGAGACAAGCAACGACTTGGTCGAATCATGATAGCCATTGACATCCGTAATGAGAAGGAAGATTACGAAGTTCTTACGTTATGTTGAAATGAAAACCTTGCTGTAGAAATATTTCGAGACAGAAGTCATGAAGATTTAATCACGGTTGCTTTATAGAATTTGATAGATAGCATCGCTCACAAAGTGTTTCTTTACGTTAAAAGTTACAGTTAACGCTTTTTTTCTGAAACAAGTCAGCGTGCCTTAATACCCATTGTTGAATTTTTGGCCCTGAACGTATAAAAGCACTTGTAGATACTTTTATTAAGATCTCTGCTACACTTGTTTCGATTCCTTACTTACGAGGCTCCTACTTTTTGTAGTGAGCTGAACATCTTCTTAAGGTACTAACAGTCTCGGATTTAATGTGACTCGTAAATCAACAATTGGAAAAGAATTGGGAAAGATGAATTGATGATCACAATAATGGTTAGTACAGTACACAAAACACAAGTAATATCATCGATCTAGTTCTTCTTATAGTAGTCGTTTTCTCAATATGTCAAAAATCCTTTGGGGCTGTATCTCCATGTTCTACCTATTCATTCATTCTTTCAAGTTTTAGGTGAGATAAACCGTAAGGTGTAATGTTAATATCTTACTTGGATACAGACGTTATATCCGTCAACTTTAACAATCAATTACATAAACGACGCCTCCCACTCATAAAAATTTCAGTCGTGTTAGGTATTTCAGTATTAAGTTCCTCCGTAATGTTTTAACACAAAATAAAACACGGCATTACTTTGACAAATGGCAACATATGCGCAACACATTCAGTATATGGCTCCGCGCAAACGGGCCATCGTCCACAGCCTCCGGTGGCTGTCGCGCGCCACGTCCTTTGGTACCACGCAAACGAAGGTGGTCGGTGGCTGCCCCTAGTAATGAAATTAAATGAAATTGTTTATTATATAAATCAATTTTACACATATAAAAAAATGTCAATAAATTTACACAGTAACTGGGTTGTGGAGGGCAGATAAGCAGTAGCTCCATGTAAACAACTGGTACTCAGCTGCATCCGGTTAGACTGGAAGCCTACCTCAACAGAGTTGTGAAAAGGCCGGGCAGATTGATTGCCCATGACTGCTTGCAACTCACTACAATCCTTACCAAGAAGAAAAAGTGGTGCCTGTCAACGAATAATAATTCATGTTTAAGAAGACACAATTTCCTTGACCATAGCTGTTTCTACAAACGTTTAATAATGACATTGGAACATAAAAACTACTGCACTTAGCTCTTATGTGAAAATCTGTGACTCCTCCGGGAGAAATGTTGGGAAAAAGGAAAACTATAAAAAGTTTGTTATCATAATACAGAACAGTTTTTGTTACGACACAGACATTGAATAATAAAGAGATACGATAAAGATATTAGATATTTTATTACATATTTCTTGAGAAGCTTTTCTTTTCCTGGATAATATTTTTTATTCCATTATAAGCGATGGCCGAAGCTACTAAAATAATAACCAAGCACTAGCAGTCATATAATATTATCAAAATATTTCATTTATCCACTGAAGTAAAAAGAATGTGTGAACATAATCATCAGTACCAACCTTTGGCTGTCTCGAAGGTTCTCCCAAATTATTGGAAAAATGTGGGTACTGTTTACATAATCCCTTGGGGCCAAGAAAAATAATGAAACCGTTCAGCTGCATTTTTAAATAGAATTATTATAATCTGAGCAATCAACCGTGTTGACAAACTCAGGGGAGACCTTCGAAAAAAAATCCAGTTTAATGACACATTTTCATACAGATATAAAATGTATTGCTATGAAAACAGTCAAGGTTGTTTACCTACAAGCTATTAAGTTTATATGATTTTTTCACCTTATAAGAAATACGGCTTAGTCTTGGCTCTTGTATTGATTTTGACTTTTCAGGCGATATTTTTCAAATGAAAACATCAACTATTGATGTTTTAGGGTATAAAATATTGCCTTTATTAATTAAAGTATGTTATACATTAATTCATTGTAAGAATATTACACTTGTACAGAATATACCTAGGTACGTATTTCCCACAAACATACATTAAATATACGCCATATCTAAATCTCCTGACGATCGCAGCCTCCATTGTCTCAGACGCAGCGAATGAGCGTAAATCTCGCTTAATAGACATACATTTTGTAAAGTACCTATTTGCGTCGTCGTCTGAAGCGCGCACGTAAATATTCCCATATTACGAGTTTTTAACATCCATCGCGGTAATACATCGAAATTTACACATTTTTGCAAAATGTTTTAAAAATGTAAATTGATCGTTGGCTTAACTCTATTTTAGGATTTTTCTATAAAACTGTAATTCCAACGTGAGTTGAAACTTTAAGCTTAAACAAAGAAGTACTATGTTTATTCCTAAGTAATTAATTCAGGAGATTTAACACAAAAGTCTGAGCCGGTTCTTTATTTTAATTTAGATATTCATATTCAATCATTTTATTTAATTGAATCGCCGTTTTCAAAGTAATCGGTTTCTTATCCTATTAACATGATTAACTGAATTTTAAAAGGCGGTTATTAAATCTTAACAGCGCCTACCGCAAGGCTCGTGAACGATATTATAACTTAAGAGATTTTATTAATAAGGACAATGAAAATAATGGGACTTTGAATTTTATAAAATCATAAATTTGATATTGACACACTACCTTATAATCAAGCCTTACCAACCCCTAGCCCTTCCCTTAGCCTTGCCCTTAGCCTACCTTATTCAAGTAGTTGATATCTCCAGCTACGCGGACGGTACAAAGTAGTGTCTGTAAATAAACACCTCGCTACACCTTTTTATATACACCAAAGTACCTTATCCTCTCTACGTAAGAACTGACACTTTTGATACAGGTACGTGACAGTTTATCATACGCAGCCATTTACAATACTGAACATTATTTATAAGCAGCTGTTATTCAACAAGAGGAAAAGAATCGGTGTGATGGCTCTCAAGAGCTTATTGATGGTGTGCAAGTGACAGAGATATTGAGTTTGGCAGGTGCTACCGTACCTGTAGGGTATCATTTAGTAATTAGGCAATTAGTTAATCGTTCAATAAATAAGTCGGGCCGGAATATGACGTGCATCGGTAATTCCATTTAGACGACTTTCACGGAGCACTAGCGACGAAAAGCGAGCGCAATCCATATCACTAGATTTTAGATCAGTCGACCGTGAGCACACACACACTAGGACTGCCTGATGGAGAAATTATCGATACCTGATAAAAACTATCACCCTACTACATTGCCTCCTGATAGAGTCCATCATGAGTATACGTGGATGAATATTTCCAAAACCATGACGATAGTGCTTCTGATCTGTTGAGGTCAGTACTTATAATGCAATGTTTTTTTTTGTTATTAGAGATGCAATTTAGTTATTAGACACGCAATTTGAACCAAAATGGCGGCCGTCCGCGGAGGTACAATTATGTAACCATAGTTGTACCTCCGCGTACGGCCGCCATTTATTTTTTATACATATTTCGATTGAGACCCGAAAATGTGTTACAGATCATGGCACGTAAGTTGACATATGACCTTGAATGCGCAGTAACACATTTTCCGGTCTCAATCGAAATATAATTTGTAGCTGCGCGGACCACCACCATATTGCTTCAACTTACCTACGTGCCACAATCTGTACTTTTTAGTAGTGATTATGTATGTAACACGGCAAAAAGTAGGCAAAAAAAAAAATATGGAGTATTATTTTTTTGCGCCAAATTTTGCGCAATATATTTTCATGAAGAATTTAGTCACGTATCTGAACTAATTTCTCCGAGGGCAATTACAGTTTAAAAAAAAAACTCGTATTCATAAGAGACATTTTTTGCGTTGCCTTTGAGAATCGGTACTCGGTTACCTCAATATTTCGTGTGACAGACTTCTCTTTTTGTATAAATTAATGACTTTCTACGCTACTTTTCAATAAAAGTTGTCTTTCATTAACGTTAAACGTAGCAAACAATTAATAATTAGTGTCACTATAGCGATATATTGAATTACAATTAATTAAAATGAGGTAAATGTGGATGAAATTCTGTAATTTATTTCAACCGAAATTAAACGTGACACTTCGATAACGAACATCAAAGACAAAATTCTTTCGCCCTCATTTTTGGATAGAGTAAAAAATTCGTACATTCCAACTCAATTTTCTTTTTATCTAAATCAGCGTATCAACAATTCAATTATTCAAATGTAGGAATAAAAAGTTTTATCTCTAATTTAGCATTTCATCACTCGAAGCTTTCGGGTGGACGACGTGACTCCACAAAAGCCTTTTTATTCAAATAATGATCGTGTATTGTCTGAAATTAATACCAGACTCGACGAAATCCATTGTCTGAATCAAACAATCTATGAAATTATTCAGCAGGCCCTGTTATTCTTTCTCTGTGATGTGAAAATCACAAAGGTTTAATTTGTTTTAAAAAGTAGATACCATTTTTAAAGAAGAAAGGTTTTTGGTAAAGCTCAGTTTTACAAATCCCTAAAAAACACTGTTAACTTTACAGTTTGTTTAACTTGTCTTGTAAGTATAATATAGTAGTTAACGGTGACTTTTTATTATCCACTTTACTAATCAACGATGTTAAAGTGTTTAACTGTTAAAAACATGAAAACCCGAGTGAATCAAATATTTTTACAGGAAATACTACATCTTCTTCTCATATTAAATGTCAAGTCCTAATACAATCCGGTTATTTGATTTCAAATAAATCTTTGAAAAAGGCACTCTATATATTGTAATTTATTTTGACAATGACACCTCCCACTGCAGGCTACTATCCGTATTATTGCCCCCACGACTTTGGACACTTGCCAAAGACGGAATTGGTCAGTAAGAGTGTCGTTACAGTTGTTACTTACTGCGACTCTTCACAAAACTCATCGTCTGAAACTTTTTTTGAGCTACAGGATAATCTTAAGAATATTAAAAGTATAGTACCAAAGATATCAATATTTCTAGATAAACAATCAAAGCTGTAACTCGTTGAAAAAATAGCGACGGTTGGCCGCTAAATGCACGCACCTATAATTTGTATTACTCATTTGTTTATTTTAATTGCTATTGAAATTTTATTTTAATTTGACCTTTTTTAACCTTTATAATTCAAACCTATTTTCATTGCATTGACATTTTATTCTATTGTGATGTAGTGAAATTTTATTTTATGTAATTTGGGTTTTGCCTGAATTAATATTTTTTTTACGTTCCTATTTTATTTATAATAATATATTTTTTTGTTCCATTCGAATACAGCTCCTGCCATCTAACCTCTACACCACCCTTTGTTGACTGGTAGAGAATGCCGAAAGCATTAAGCCCACCTTTGTACCTTTTTGAGTATGAGAAGATAAATTAATGTATAGCTTGATGTGTAGCTGTGTGTACATGAAAATAGAGAAATTTCCAATAAACTACATAATTATACTTCTCAGTACCGACGTTATTTGATCCTATTTATAGCTGAAATAAATGGAGCAGACATGTAGCAATGAAGGTTAAAAAAGCGTGAATTTTTTTATAGAAGAGTTACGTTCGTTACTATGCCGCATGCCCCGAAAACAATAAACTGAAATCGTTTTTCACAAGTAAATCGAATGGTATAAAAAGAGGACAAATTGTTTATTGAGGAAAATAGCCAAAGTTTTCACACAGGCATGGTCATCTTTTCGAATTTCACATGGATTTATTCCTAGTTCTGTAAAATTACCTATATAGTGTAGCTGCAGCAGCTACACTATACAAAGTCCCAGTGATCGATGAACGAGTTACAAGCTATTCTTGTTTGCCTTGAGTTTTTGCGGAACATAATTATAGTTTTTTTTGTCTGGGACGCAAAAACTAAAAGTACATACCTACTTACTTAAGTAGTACAAATCACAATTTTTTTTTTTAAATCAGTAATTAATCTAGTCACGAATTTGATGCAAAAAATCAAAAAACGAAATGAAACGTCAACGGTAACCGTAAGTACAAAAAATGCAAATGAAAGTTTCTCGTTAGTTGACTTCGTATCTCAGGCTCGGCAGTGCCTTCAGCGTGCTTCAAGCGTCGCCCGTTCGGGGGGCGCTGATGTTGAAGGAAATGGATAGAAATTGCAAATTGTGGTGATCTAAAGCTTAAATTTTCGCTGGATTCATTGAATTTTTCCGAGATTTTATATTAAAATTGGTTTGTTTTTATTTGGAGGTCTGATAGTAAAACATATTTAGTATATTTTATAGTTTTGCAATGCTAGCGATATATTTAAAAGAACTACAACTGATTTTTATTTTCAAAATATATACTCAAACGAACACTCAACTCAATACTCAACAAAAATTGGCATGTCAAAAATGGCTAAGCTACTGCAATTGTTTTGTAAGTACGTCATTCACTTAATTTACTCGACCTCACTTATTTCGCTTCACATTATTACTTCCAGTATTTTAATTAGGGAAGCATTTCTTCGCTGCGGCCTCTCCCGTGGATCCGCATATTTTATGAATATCGTGAGAGATGCGCTGAATGAGACGAAGGAGCAATCAATCTGCCTAGCCTTTTCCCAACTATGATGAGAACGGCTTCCAGTCTAACTGGGTCCAGCTGAATACCAGTATTTAACATGGAGTGACTGATCTCCACAACCGAGTAACTGGGTAATACGATACCCCTTAGTAAGACTGGTTATCAGACTTTCGGGCTTCTGACGATCCGTAACGACTGCCAAAGATCCACGTATGACAGCCACCAACGGCTTTGCGTTTTTTCCGAGGCACGGAGGAGTCTCGGTATGTAAAGATGGTCACCCATACACGGACTAACCCCAGCAAGCGTAGCTTAACCTGATGGATCAATTCGTGCGGCTGTGATTACTTAGCCGCGAGCGAAGAATAAGACGAGGGAGCGATGCGTGTAAAATATTATATACAAGTGTGTTACTAAACTGTAGGTACATTGATTTAAAAGCTATTAAAATATTCCCAAATGAAGCTGTGAGCGATCGCAGAATTCGTAGCTAAATAGATGAGTCGTTGAACTTGGCAGCTGTTTACGTTGCTAAGTGCACACGCGAGGCTGTGATTAGAATGTAATGTGGGTGTTAGAATGTTACTAGCTGTTTCGAAAATTTCGTAAGCTGATACAAAAATGTGGTGTATTGACATCAGAAATGCAGTGAAACTAATTTACGAACTACGAGTATTTAGGCCTGCTAGCATCAATGAAAGGAGTAAGTCACTGATTGATGACAGGTGTGGCTTGGTGCTTCTGTTTTATCATCAAACTAGGTAGGTATATGAATTTACTTTCAAAACTAGCAGCCCAAAGATGAAACCTAACATAAATTTTCAATTTAAAACGTCGAATTTTACAACCAACATGCAAATTACGATTCTGCCATTTATCTTGTGTAAGTATTCCGCGTTGAAGGTATTTCTCATCATTTGCCTTTAGTTTCTTTGTTTTCAGATTTCTGCGCATATAGTCTTTATTTACTTGACTTATGTACTATTTGAGTAGAAATCTGTGAAATTCTGAATATCAACGAATAAAAACAAATTGTGTTTCACCCATAAGTCAAGCGTAGCGTCTCTGAAAGCATCGCTTTAATTCTTGATTATGATAAAATAAAATTCATCTATTATGCTTGGAAAACTTTTGAAATTCGGTGGGATTTCTCGGATACCATTGTAGTCCAATGTCAAACCCTTGTTAACCCACACATATGTACCTACCTCACGTAGTGTTTCAGTTGAATACAAAACTATTTATGTCGTAAATGAGAACATTCTGTGGTGGTATTACACCTGATGATTAAAGAGATAATCCGTTATCAAACACAGTTGTAAATTGTATAAGTTGAAGATCCTCTGATCAATGGATAAAAAGACTCAAAGTGATTTATTTGTTAACCGCGAATACATTTGTGAACGTAATGAACTTCAATGTAAATTCTTGTTTCGATAAACCGCTGGATTGGTTTCCACTAATTCGAGGGTACTCAATTTTATTATTAACATAGGTATTCAAGCAAACAACTGCTTTTTATCTGTGCTCTATTTATAATTGTTAACGTATTTATTGTAAACGTATCCCTTTTATAAAAAATATTATTATTTATTATTTTAGGTCTTTATTGGTAATTTTATTACTTTTTTATTTATTTGAACGATGAAAAGTAGAGCAGAAACTCTTCAACAATTACCAACTGATTTACAATTTACAACTGAGGATCATTTAACTTGAATTTATCTGAATATAATTTAAAGCAAACTCATTTTTAAACTTGGACTAATTTAATCCGTTACCGTCGCGATCCATTTGTCACTCCACAATTTAACTGTATTTCGTATTTTCGCGATAGGTTCCAGTTTGCTTAAAGATCCTTTTTATTTCATAACATCATTATTAAAAGTTTAAGCCTCTAAAAATAACTTCGTTCGATTTTAAAGACTATTAAAATTTCATCCAGCACGACAGCTCGGCGGAATAATTTCAAAGCGATAGATTTTTTTTGCACAATCCAGTTATATCTGCCAAACTGGGTCCTTATCTACTTGATTGATGATCTACTTTGCTCGGTATCTGCGCTAGTTTCTTTTTCTCACTTTTGACGTAGATTTTTTATTACTGAATGTGCCTGCTCTTCACCTCGACCACTACTGATGGAAAGCGATGGATGAGGTCTATGATGGAACAAGCGTGCCCAGAAGATGTCTGTTTACTCTTGTTTTGAAGGCAGAAATTCAAAAAGAATTGATGTTAGTTTTCTTAAAATTATCATGTTATCTAAAGGTGCTAATAAACTTGAGTATTCACTTGTAACAGAACATCGAGCATTCACCGTTTTTAAATTTGTCGAACTGAACAACGAACAGAGCCAAGCATAGAGCCAAATATCGCTACGAAAATTTTCACGATCATTCTAGCGAATGCTCTAGATTGACTAGAGCATTCGCTAGTTAGTAAAAAAAATATACTTCATGAAGATCGAAAAGCTCGAAGCAAATTTACTGTCTTTTCGCTAGAAAGCTCGCTACAACGCCTCAGAACAGGTTACTTAATATATCCACGTCTATTGTATTTTACAATGGATTTCCGCAAGAGCACACATGAATCAATTAATTAAGAATTAAGAGGTATTTAAGGTATTTGCTGTACACAAACTTCCAACTTTCAATGTAAACACGTAAATAAAACAACAAAATTCAACCAACTATTAACAAACTGCACAAAACAAGCGAGCTATACTTATCTCGCGGTGCACCGAACTGAATGCTGAAGTCGAGTTGCACAGAACAAAAACCCAAAATCATGAGAAATTTAGTGGGGACTCAATGAGGTTTATTTAAATAGTGAAGAGAAGAGGTGAAATTCCACGAACTTTGCAATATTATTATAGGACCACTGTTTAAGAAGTTAGAAATATTGCGATCACTCTAACCATAGAACAAACTCTAATAATATTTTTTTTTGACGTAAAAAGTACACAGATACAGGTTGAAACTTATTTAAACATGGAAATAGCCTGATCAAAATAGGAAAAACCTGTGGTACAGGGGGCTACTACTATATACAATAATTTATTTATTTATTATTAAGCCTTTGACAATGGAATGATTTACCTATACCCGCCGATGATTCAACGTCCTCAAAACATCATCGGAGAGTTCAGTAAGGCTGTGTATATATCGCATGCAGATTGTATGATTTTGCACAACTCCTAGCGTTTGTAAATGGACAGATCATACAATCTGCCTGCGACATTATGTCTGACGTTTGATGAAATATGTTTTGTTAGAAATTATGAATATTAAATTTGATAACACCAAACCTAGAATTATTTCCAGCTCTACAGTTAAATTCGCGCATGAGATCATACAACTCTGTGTGAATAAAATTAAACTCGTGTGTGTGTAGCTCGAACGATTGCATTTTCTTAGTAACCAAATGCTCTCTCATAACTGCAGCCCCATTGTTTATACTCTATAAATAATAGAATTCGAAATTGCTACGAACTGCAAACACATAATATTATGTATTATTAAAAGGCTAACTTTAACTACAAACAATCTCACTGTGTCACGTACTCTGAAATCCCAGTTATTGAAACTAGCACAAAACATTTTGGAAAATCTAAAATGAATAGTAACGCCATACAAAACTTTCGTCGAGCCAACTTTGTAGTGCATTTTAAAATGGCCGCCACCTCACCGTGCTTAATGTTATTGAAGGGGTAAAATAAAAAGAGGAGGAGAAGCTGTAATTTTTTTCTTCAGTAGTGACGCACTGCCTAATTGAGTGAGTGTACAAAAAGGCTCCAGTAACACGTTCTCACGACACATCATAGAGAAACGAGTCCTTTGTAAGAGTTGAAGTGAACGAGCACAATGCAGCCGTTGTTGAAGTTTATCATTCATGAAGAAAACGCAAAGAAGACACTCAGGTGTACTACAAGTGTTTTAACTGTTCGCTGACACTATTACAATTTTTTGAGAAACTATAAATATAATATTGTCAATACTTCATTCTGTGCAAGTCTTTAGATATAATTTTATAATTTGCAGAATTCTGTAGTGACATCACGCATCCAAAAAAATTGCGATTATTATATCGAGTATAACCTACACGCCAGTTAGCTTTCTGAACTAGACCTTATTTAACAACATCGTTTATTAAAAACATAAACGAGCTAAGAAAAAATAGTTTTAAGTATCTACTTTCTTAAACTTCACCCCTACTCGACTATTGTATGTACTTCTTTACTTATGCAAGGAAGCTGCACAAACACCACATAGTATTTATTAGTTTAATCCTACCTTAATTAGGTTTACGAAGGAACACAGGTTTATCCATTCGTGTTAACGTGAACACATACGACATTACCCGCTGAGAGAGCAGCAGGGTGCTCGACCCGTCGTCATAAGCCAGCGTCACGTGAAGGATGAGGATCCGTATACGACATGAATATGCTAATAGGTGAGATGTTAAGGTCGTCACCCAATTAAATGAAACCGTTTTAAATATTTTTTTTAAGTTTTTTAATTGACCTGTCTTTAGCCTTTTGTGTTAGGAATTTAATATTCTGCCGTCTTATGGTGAATATAGACATTATTAAGTACTTCAAAATGTATATTATTAATAAATGAAAGTTTTTCTGAAATGTAGTTTAAAAAACTGTCGATGGACTTCTTAATTTAACTCTCATGATAATTCGTTAAATAGTATAATAATATAGTTTCTAATAATACCTAGTTTTATTTATTTATTAAATACTTTTTATTTTTACTTCATTTTCTATTTCATTTTTGTAACAAAAGTAATGATATTATGCAATCCCTAAGTGGAAAAGCTTAAAATTCATAGTAAGGGCTTTTCAATTAGTGTGTCGCCTTTTCAAGCTAGAGTAGAAGCTTTTTTTTAAATTATTATTTAAAATTAAAAGAAAAGCCCGCATATCTATACATATACCTAATAAAATCGCAGCAAAGTCAAAATTGTACAGTGAATATTTTTGAAAAAAAAAAGTAATTGCTACGAGGTCTGGGATCGATTCTTATGCCGAAAATATAGTTTTTAGAATTTTTGTCTGTTTCCAACTGTAGGGTATAAATAATCACGCTATTTGCAGGTCAAAGAATAAACCCTTATGTAAAAAACACAATATTTTAGTGCTATTTACTTTTAAAAGATATGCTTTTAAAAGTAAATATCACAAAAACAAATAATCATGAAATACTATACTTATATGCATATTCTTAATCATTTGGTTTCAAAGACGAAAAATATTGAAAAAAGCCGAAAAACACTGCCGCTCGCCTTTTACAGTTAAACTATTTCACGAAGTCCTGTTAGTTATTGTAATTTAAACCTTATGATTTTTGTATGTTCGTTTGTATATGGAGAGAAATTAAACGTTGGATAAATCTTGAATATTTCTTTTACTCACATTACGTTTTTTTTTTTTTTTTTTTTTTTTTTTTTTTCTGTAGGGCATCTCGTAGCTGACCTCTGAGGTCATGACTACTTAACCGGTCAATCCTGTGGTTGCCTTAAGCTGCTACACTCAAAGCCTCCAGCCAGGGGCATACAAAACTAAGCTAAAAAGCTAGGTGAACGCTCGCTAAGGGCACCCCCTGTGGGGTACGAGCCTCGGCTTAGGGCGTCACCGGAGGGAGGACATCAAAGATGGGACGGGCTGGATCAAAGTTTTGATCATTATTATTAATCGGGGAATTTAAAGCTACGTGCACAGCTGAAACCACTGCTGGCACCTCGTTATCGAGCAAGGGTCGGGGAGGAGTATCATTTACTCGGGGGCGCGGACGCGATCGCAAAGGACCTCGACGGCGAGGTCGGAATGACGGGAGGCGTCTGTATCTGTGTAGAGTACTAGTAGCCCTATTGCTCTCCTGAAGGAGGGTTATGGGGTCATCAGGGTCGGTGAGAATGTGCCTAGGTCGGCGGGTACGGCTAATCCTACTTGGGACATAGCTGGCGGCCTCGACAACCAGAGGGTTGCGATGTTTGACCGCGGAATCGAAGTAACGCTTTGCAAGGCGTTTTAGAAATTGGTGGATCGTGGGAATTCTAAGGTCGAGATGGAGACTCTCGTTCCTAACATACCAGGGGGAGCCTGTGGCCCTACGGAGGAATCGGTTTTGGAGCGTTTGCAACCTATGGATATGATGGGGTTTTGCATGAGCAAAGACGGCACCCGCATAGGTCATGATGGGACGAATACACGCTGTGTAGATTCGCAATTTGCACTTAAGTGACATCTTGCTGCTTGCGTTTAGGACGGAATGGAGCCTACCGAGAGCGAAAGCGGCTCGCGAACGAACCTTCTTTATGTGCTCAGCGAAAGTGAGATGGTGGTCGAGGAAAACACCTAGGTATTTGGCTCGCTTCTCCCAAGGGATCTGCTTACCGAACATAGTGAGAGGTCGGGGGAGGGGGTCTCTAAGCCTTGTGCGCGGTTTCGAGAAGAGAACCGCTTGGCTTTTTTCGGGATTGACTTCTATGCGCCACTTTCGAAACCAGGCAGCGAGTCGATTGACTGCGCCTTGGAGAGTGTGGGCGATATTGTCGGGGTATCTAGACCTAAAGTAGATGGCCGTATCGTCTGCGAACAGAGCGAAATGCGTCCTTCTACCTGGGTTTGGAATATCGCTAGTGAATAGCGTGAACATGAGGGGAGCTAGCACGGAGCCCTGAGGGACTCCTGCACGAATGGGGCGGGGAGAGGAAAGTGCTCCTTCAATGCGATAGCGGAATACGCGATTCGATAGATAGTCCCGTAAGATGAGTACGAGACGATCCGGCACGCCGAGTTGGTACAGCTTGTATAATAAGCCGTTGTGCCAGACTTTATCGAATGCTTTCGCAATGTCGAAGAAAACTGCACCCGTCAAAGAGCCGCGTTGGAAACCATCGCTTATGAACTCAATGATGCGGTGGGCCTGATGCACGCTAGAGTGCTCAGTTCGAAAGCCGAACTGTTCGTTGGGGATGAGGCCCTTGGTCTCGGCGAAGTCTCTGAGACGCTTGTAAATAAGCCTCTCATAGATTTTTCCGAGAACCTTGAGCAAACTGATGGGACGGTAGCTAGAGGGGTCGGTACTGGGTTTACCGGGCTTTCTGATACCTATGACGGTGGCTTCTTTCCACGACTGGGGAAAGAAGTTGTTGCTTAAGGCACCATTGAAGATGGTAGTCAAAAGCATTATCAGGTGGGCAGGGAATAATTGGATCACCCTATTGGTGAGTCCATCTGAACCGGGAGCTTTACGAGCTTTAAGACCTTTGATAATGTCGTGCACTTCGTCTGGAGCGACGGGAGGCAGTGGACAATCAGGGTCGTCGACAGGAGGGAGAGAGGCTCTACGTTCGACTTCAGCGTCGACCTTTAGGAGGTGAGCTTGGTCTACTGGCAGGGAGCTGGGTGAGCATTGGGCCTCGAGGGTGTCGGCCAGGCATTCTGCCTTTTCAACGTCCTCGAAGGCTATGGTCTTATCGGGACGGGTCAGGGGGGGCATGGAGGAAGTTTGAGGGGATTTGAGTTTCCTCTGAAGTTCCCAAAATGCCAGATGGTTGGGCTCTAGTTCGCCAAGCATCTTGTCCCAGCCCGCGTCACGCAGCTCCTGTATGCGTGTCTTTACAGATCTCTGTAAATAGCGCATATGGGCTTTGTTTGCGGGGCAGGGGAAGCTACTGTAGGCACGGACGGCCGCGTTCTTCTCAGTCAGTAATGCACGCACATCGTCCGGCAAGCTCCAGTGACGGTCGTCCGTCACTGTAACCTCCCTTGAACATTCGTTCAGGACGGTTTGTACGTGATTAGTGAGTGAGTCGATCGCGGACGTCGTGTCTGCGATAGAGTTGAACACGTCGGGAATAGAGTCTAACTGAGGGGACGTGTTGGATTTCAGCTGAGTGCTTACTTTCTTCCAGTCCGTGATCCTCTTAGTGATTGGGGGAGAGTTTGGGTCGCGGAGACCTATGCGGGGGTCTAATCTCATGACTACCGGACGGTGATCAGAGTCGAGCTCGTTAATAGTTTCTATCTCACATTACGTATTACAATAGAGTTACTTATACAGATGATGTAAGCGCGTCTATAGCGGGCGGTGGTTATAGCCTAACTAGCATCGCAGATCGCTGCACGTACGAATCAATACAAAATGATTGTGTCAGCGTTCCTACATGATTAACGTCATAACGGCGACAAGACAGGAAATTCTTCGCGAAATAAATTAATTGTACCTGGTGTTTATAAAGTACATAGGTAGTGGTTGGTTTGGTGGTTGTAGTGTTTGATTTATTTTTTGTTATGTATTTTTGTGGTATACAATCAAGTATATATACATAAATAAATAGGTATTATATTAATCCTTATCCAATAAACTGTTACTTTTTTTTTGGGGAAGAAAAATATAAATAAATTTATTTTTACTGACCTAGAACTCAACCTTTCGAAGTGTGAACTATACTTAGCGGTCAGTACTGACAGACATGATACACTTTCCAAATTTAACGCAATAGCCCCAGAAATCAAAATGATTGAAAAAAGCTCTCTTCGTCTCCTTGGGTCACCAATCTTTGAAGACAAGGAGTCTTCGTTTTTATTGAGGAAAAAATTCTAAATTTCAAAGACGCTTCGGAAAGATTGTTCCAAATTAACATGCATTCGGCCATAACCTTAATCCGTTACTGCTGTTTCGGCCCTAAATTGACATAATTCCTCCGCGCTTCCCATCTGGAAACACACACATCTTTTAGACAAAATGGACCAAATTATCCTGCATACATTAACCTTGATCTTAAATCTGGCCATGGACGACCGAGCTTGGGTACAAGCTACTCTTCCTATCCGAATCCGGGGCTAACACCGAAGGCTAAAGGCTGCGGGTGTCCGCCTCGAGACAGGCTGCTTCTTACACGGACAACTGTACGTCGCTTGCTCCCGAATTGCTCCTGACTCTCTGTATATTTTGGCTGCTGAGAATAAAACTACAAACAGAGTATACAAGGAAGTTTTATAAAAATGTGGCTGTTATTGTATATTGTGGTGTCTTACGACTTCCACGCCAACGAAGTCGCGGGCAGAAGCTAGTTGATAAATAAATACCAATTCACAATTGTAATAACTAATAACCTGTATAATATCCGCTAACTATCTAAACAGTTCGTGCAATGCGTCAAATTAACGACACAACTTATCACATTAGTACACATTAACCAGCTAACGATGGTTAACATTAATCTCAACTAGTAACAACAGATTTCAGATGTAAATATTGTTTTGAAGTAGGCCGTTCTACTGTGGTTAAACTTAGATTATTACGGACTCTCTCAGTTCACTGTTGTACAGTACAGTACAAGGTAGGAGAAATTCTTACACTACCATCCCCAAGGGGTTTTGTTTATTCATATAAAGTCAAGTTTTCTAAAATTAACTACTGCTACGTACGTGTGTAGAAGTTTTGCCTGTGGCATACATTACAATTCACGACTTCTTTGACATTTATATGAAATAGCTATAAAATGGCAATTCGATGAAGTGTGTCAATTTGAAAAATTGTTAATTACCCTGACTGACACCTGTTTGTATACAATTATATACGCCCAATAATAACAGTCAGCTAAGTAATCATCTTAGATCATGTAATTTTTAGTAATTTTGGATGTGATCTCTCTAATAGTTTATGAAGAACTTAGAATATTCCTAAACATTTTCATATCTTCTTTAGCACAACGCATTCAGAGTCTATGGATAAATAATTTATTCTTATGGTACAAGTAAACTTACAAGTACACCAGTCAATGAACCGGTTCGTTGACTAGTTACAGCGTGTACTATCTAGCAGGCGATGAAGCAAATCGTCCGTTCTCTTATTGGCTATGGTTGCAAATAAGAGACCGGAATTGCAAACCAGGTATTCGCGTCCGGCCCTGGTTCAGGCCATGGTACGGAGCAAGAGGAAATGGGAGGCCGTCACCTCCTTCTGCGAAGCTGTAATGCTCGCGAAGGAGGAGGCGGAACGCGTGAGGGAGAGGCAAATTTCGCGCCCTCACGCCCCTAACCGCCGCAGGAGGAGACGCCCAGGGCGTCGGGAATCGCGAGGCGATTAACGGCTACCATAGGCGCGGGCTTGCGGGCGGTGAGCAATGGGTGGCTCACCGTCCGATAAGGACCAGGCCCTGGTCGACGGTGCGTTGTGTTCCACGCGCGCCTCAAAGAGATGTCAGCAGAATTGAAGGGGTCCACTAGGGCCGATGCCTGCCGGGGTTGCGAAGAAAACCGAAAGGGAGATCGTGGCCCCCGGCGACAGGGCAACCGAAGGAACACGGGTGGGTTTTAGTCAGTAAGAGTCTGACACGCCCTCCCGCTCCGCCAAGAGCGGGAGAAGTTATTTGATGATTTCCCACCCAAAAAAAAAAGGTATTCGATGTTTTTTTCAGAGTCTTAACTCTTTGAAAGCTTAAATGTTCGCAATTCTACTCGTATCTGCTATCGTAACCAATAAACCAATTAACATTTTGCTGACGGACCAAAATCGACTGAATGTGAATATACTGACTAATCTGTGTATCCATTCAATAATGGATGCCTAAACAAATAGAGATTCTGGTTCAAATCAAAAGGAACATTGATTTTGAAAATTTGTTGATTCCGTGTCTTGTATAGAATAGAAAGATAACTTTAATAATGTATAGAGTTGTTATACTGACGCGTTATTTTATCTAATAACTGCCGACAGAATTTAGATTTTATTGTTAAATGATTTTTATTGTTACCTGCGACTTCATCCGCGTGAAATTCTGTATATCAATTTTATTTATTATAGCTGCCAGTGAAAATCCCATCAAAATCTTTCCGGCCTTTACGGAAATTAGCCGAAGCAAATAGACGGACAATTTTTTAAATTGTGTTTTTGTTGTATGTACCGTATAAACTTTCATATGCATTTAGTAAAAAGCTGTTATTTTAACATTACAAACAGACTCTTCAATTTTATTTATTTTTATAGATAGATAGTATGGTAAGTTATAGTACCAGAGTTATCGTTATTTGCAATTCTAAGGATTATATAAATATTTAATTTAGGAGTCTTATACAAAACCAGCGTGAACAAAAACGGCTTAGGAATTTTTATGCAATCCTAAATAATGCGAACGAATTGCTGATGAATAAAACATAACCCTTCCTTTAAGCTTCGCCGTAGTCGGGTAAAAACAATATTTGTGTGTGTGCACCACGGAGCTACATACTAATAGAATGCATCGTCAAATTAAAATGATTCGTGAAAATGACCCTCACAGTCCTTTAATTATTATGTATCACTAGTAATAACTAAATTAATTCAATTACACTAAACTTCAAGTTCTACAGCATGTAATGTTCCCATTGCTAGGATATAGGCCTCCTCTCGGTGAGAGGGAGTGGGCCGTAATCCACCACGCAGGCCCAGTGCGGGTTGGTAGATGTCACGTGTCTTCGAGTTTTTGCTTCTAGGACATGCCGGTTTCCTCACGATGTTTTCCTTCACCGTTTTGAGAGCAGTGGTGATTAAATAATTTACACAAAGTAAAGCGCCTTTGTAAATTCGAACTACTACTACTAGTAAGTCGCGGCCGTTACCACTGGGCCTCCACTGCTCTTCAATGAACAACGTAACAGTTTAAAAATAAATGTTGCAGTAGGACCATTTTAGAAAATGTGTGAAAATGCATGTAGTTTATTGCATACCTAGCAACTACGCACCTTTGTCTTAGCGTTTGAGTCAGGTGCTTAACACTTGGGTTTTCTCAAAGAAATAAAGAAAAAAAAATAGGTTTACTTGTCAAAGAAACACGCGCATACAAAAAAAAAATGTTGATGACAACCTTAACACATTAGACATTTACAGGGTGACTTGTAATTTGACGTATTCCTTCCAGGACGTGGTAGTATAACCCATCTGCAATGATGTAATATGTTATATGGGCGATAATCAATGATGGTTATATCAAGCACCTCATAAAGCGAAGATGAAAATTCATGGGATTCGAGAAAATCCAATATTTATGAATTTTTGATAATTTCCCTGAATTCGTCACTAAATATCATTTTACTCTAAACTCTCAAATTTAATGCCTTTCATTGGTATTCCATTGGGTACCTAATACTTTCATAAACCTTTCGATTTAATCAATTTTGCTGCTGAGTGACGATAGTAGGGAGGTTGTGAAAGGATTCCCATAACATACCAGTACCTATACATTATATGTCCTCCACTGCCGGCGCCCAAAAATAGCGGCATTGGGAACCGGTATGACATTACTGCACGCAGCCGAGATTAAAAACATCGGCTGCCGGCACATTACATACTCTGTGGCTGGCACCACCGGAATCAATAAACCCTTCCAGTATTCAGAACTCGCACTAACTAGGGTCAGTTAGTGCGAGTTCTGAATACTGGAAGGATCAAAAGTATTTTTTTTTCTATAAATTCTAGTCAGTTTTGGCACTCGCCGGCCGCTGCCGCGGCACCGCTCGCATAGCTCGCTCGGCTCGGCCGTAGGGGGTCGCAGTTCTAACCTAACCTAACCAAATCTAACTAGTTCGGTTCCAGGTACCTACTTAGTAGTTGATTACTGGAATATGGAAATCATTGATTTTGGAAATATAATTCTGAAAAAAAGTAATGCTTTATTACATGTTTTTTTAATTATGCCTACCCCGCCTATCTACTCGGATATGCCAAATTGCCAATCCTGTTTTCCGCTTTTCTCCAAACTCATCGCCGGCAGCCTATTCAGCAACCGGTGCCGGTAGCCAATTTGGGAGCCAGCGCCGGCAGCGGAGGCACTCCCATATATTTAACAATTTTTTTTTTGCGGTAGTATTGTTGTGGCTGTATGAAGTGAAACTTCTTACTCCTCCACGTTATTTCTGCTAGTCGGTATGCGGTAGTAATGCAGATGGGTGTCGTATACACGATGTTTATTACTATCTATCAGCCGAACTGTTCTCGTGTTACGTACTCGTACCTAACTTCGCAGTAATATTGGACCTGAGCGTGAAATAGGTAGGAAGTCATCGGAATAATAAAAAAGATTACCTTTATCAAATATCGTAACTCGAGTAGGTACCTACGTAAAAATCTTGACTGAGTTCTCAACCGGTATGTCAGTCAAGGCCCGAGGCAAAGGCAATAAAAGGCTCACCAGTCTATCCTTCATGTGACCCCAACAAACTAGGCATATGATTTAATATAGGTACAAAACACACGGTCACTCTTAAACAATTAACGTTTATCCGGATAAAGTCTCGTGCAGACTGGCGCGATGCGACAGCGCGACGCAACTCTAACAAAACTATTTATAAGAAAACTTCACGGTAGAATAATAACCGGTGTCGCATCGCGCCAGTCTGCACGAAGATTTACGGATAATACTCCATTTATTATAGCATTAGACAAATAACCATAATGTTATTTAGATATAATCGTATACTAAGTTCCGTTATTTAATGATAAATATAAAGCAATGGAATCTATTCACCATTTACATTTTTTAAATAACTCTAAAATGCAGTACATAATTTCTACAATATTACACAATAACTGTTTGTTGTTAATTGGCCGTTACTTTTCTAATGCAAATACCTCGTGATAGCTGGAATCTCATTTCTTCAATGAACTGTGCATTAGCACCAGTAATATTATGGTGACTGCAACTAAAGCGCCATGGTAAATAAATAAATAATTACTCTTTGCTTATTACAATCCCAGAAAATATTTATGTATGATATATTTAAAAGCGTAATATAACTACTTAACTTCTCAAGAAAAAAGTAGGGCCCGATTATTTTACCAATGACATGCCACAAACATGGGAATGGAATTAAATTACCCTTTTTCTGAAAGAAGCCTTCTAGAATAGGAACGACGACCTCCTTCAGGCCTAATATTAAATTGGGTTTGCAAATTAACGTCGAAGCTTACTTCGCACCCTAAAACCCTAAGATTCAACCTCGACACGTAATCTTGAGAAGCGTGTTATTTCATGAGCTCGAGCCTTTTATGATTCTTAAAAGAAATACTTATCTCTGTACCGCGTCGCTAAGATTTCAAGCTGTATGTGTTAACAAAAGTTCAACTCTGGAGAGTTATAATTTCGTTTAGGTATCTGCATAGGGTGTAGCATTTGGCTCTGCGTTCTTGGTAGAATTCTATCGGTTCAAAAGCAATTACTACCTTTATATTGGACATACAAATCGATTTTTATTAATGCTTGGACATTGTTTTAAATAAAGATGATCATAATATTTTATTTCAATTCATCTATTTTTTGGATCTTGTTAAGTTAAGAATTATTATAAGTGAAATTTCGCAATTATATTCTACTTGTAATGATGATTCTTAACTTAAGAATATTAATGTGAGACTAATGACAAAGATGATTTGACATTACCATTATTGTACTCGTATTATGCGGAAACTCGTAGATTTATGTGTACACTCTTCTTTTACTTACCTGGCCAGCTCTCTACAATGGCATTTTACAGCTGTCAATCTGCCTAGCCTTTTCCTAACTATATTAGGGTCCACTTCCAGTTTAACCGGATGCAGCTGAATACGACTCGAGCGACTGCCTATCTGACCTCCACAACCCAGTAACTGGGTAGAACGATACTCCTTGGTAAGACTGGTTGTCAGACTTTCGGAGTTCTGATAACCCGTAACGACTATCAAAGATCCACTAATGACAGCCGGGACCAACGGTTTAACATGCTTTCTGAGGCACGGAAGAGTTTCGGTACATAAAGATGGTCACCCATCCATAGACCAGTTGGTCTCGTCTTCGCAAGCGCAACTGCTAAGCTTGGAGTCCTGGACTTGATTTCCAAACAGGCAAAGAGTTATTGGGTTTTTCACTAAAACTGGAATTGCTTACTAGCCTCAGTAGCCTCAGTTTGGAAATTGGTGGTGTGATAGCCCCGTGCCTAATCTCTCCGGTCATGTCGGATTGCCGTAAAGGAACAGAAAATGCACCTTTGTTTGCGCATACACTTGTGCACTATTATATCTCCTGCGTATTCCTGGCTAATCTCCGTTGAGATTGGCCACCGTGACCGGAGTCGGTCGGGAAGAAGTCAATATAAATCGGCACGAATAATCTCTCAGCTGTTATACGTAAATAGTTTCGTTTGTAACATAGCATGGTCGCAGTCGCACAACTCCCAGAATAGTCTAGCTAACGAAACAAGCACATTGTGTCCAGAACTGGTAATACATTGTCAAGGTTCAGACTTTTATTATCTAGTGTGTGTTTATTGTAAACAAAGTCCATTGCAGATATGTCTGTTTATACCGTATTTATCTCGGAAACTGATACAGACGTATGGATAGTTTTCATTCCTGCTGAATGTGATACAGCGATGTGTACACCTAGGTACTACGCGTCAATTAATTCTGCGCAATAAAGGTTATGTAGGTACATAAATAACGGTTTTCCGAGAATTATTTATCAAGTTTCTGGGAACATTGTCAATCTTATAAAATGCTCGATCTTGTCTCAAGTCGAACGCACGCCATTTCTCTGCTCATAAATCTAGACTCTCCTAAATACCTAGATCACTCTAAACTAGTTCCATAGTTTTGTGTATTATCTGTTTTTTTTTTTTTGTACAACTTGGCCTTTGTCTTTTCACTGTATTGTACCTTTACATATACCTAAAGGAAGTGCCGTAGTAGGCAGTATTACAAGTCGTTTTACTTTCAAAGACGTTTTTATTGTTTTTACCTTCAAACTTAACTCTTCATATCTACTTCATAAAATTCTTAAAACTGAACCTCGCTGTAGGTATAACTCTTTTATTAATTAAGAACATACTGTGCCAATCATAACACACAAAAACAATCGTTTATATTTGTTATTCTTCTTCTCTCCACATGATTGTGGTTGAATAAACAAATACATTACAATAATTACTGTAGTGTTTCCATCTGAATGTGCAGGTTTTTGTACACTTGTACTTACCTACTTTATATTTATGATGACATGTGTCTTTGACGTGCCACGAGTCCACGACTACTATGTCTTTTTGTCAATCTCAAGATTTGCCTACCGGTGGGTGACAAGTCTCGTTCGTTGTATATATTCTACAAGTAAGTATTTCACTCGGACCATGAATTTGACGATAAAGCATCAACAAAGAGAAATATTTTTGCTAATGTATACAGGCAAAAATATTTAAAAGTTACATTTAGTCTTTTGTGAAAAACTATAAAATAAGAAATAAGTACATGGATGCTGTCTACCTACCTATAGAACGTGTCGTGATCATTTAAAACAATGAAATCTATGGGAATAATTCTATCATCATTTAAATAGTACCATAGAGAATTTAAGTAGGTACGTCAGTTATTCACTGCATGTAATTTATACATATTGGCAAAATTGAATAAAATAATACTCACATTTCAAACGCCACTGATGTTTACTTCTGATAATGAGAGAACATTCCAGTGTACCACTCACTATTTTCACTTTTATTTACGCACCACACTCGACATCGTATTCACACTCGCGGTCACGAGAACAACCGATACAGAGCAAACGTCCACTCACTACAGCAGATGCCGGGGTACTGAAGCTTCAAGGTTTGATGCTGTAAAGTGGAAATCAGGGTGAGTTTTCCCTCCCCCGTGCGTACTGACACTTAGCGCCCGCAACTTAACGCGACGTCAGTTGAAGCAATCATTTTTCATTTACATAAGACGCTCTTGCGCTTGAAAAATTATTATTTGAGCGGGTTTAAAGAATGTTAAGTTTGCGCACACGGTAAGTACTAACTTCGGAATACGTCACAACATTAACTGAAATGCCGGTTAGAGACCTCTGATTTTATTCCAGTATGGCGGCGGACGCCACAGCCGCGTCTGTAGTCAAAGGTATTAACAAAAAAGACAAATATTTCTCCCCTCGATTTGTGAAGTATATTTTTAAATATACTTGTAGCTCCCGCAACATGCGATGGAGGATGACTTTTTCCTAAGAATAAAAACGTAGGTAATTATGGTTATATCTGAAAAGCACTATAATTAAAATTTCATTGTTACATCTCGCTGCCTAATATTTATCAAAAATGAAAAGCTAACACACTACTAACTGAGCAAACGGAAACTTGTTACAGCTCCTAAGAAGGAAAAGTCTTTTTGTTAAAATAACCTATATTATATTTTTATGATCAGCTTTTTCTAAACAACTTTTTCCGACTACCAACACACTCGCCAATGTACAATCGCTATAAAGGCCAAACAAAATGAAATAATTCAATTTCACATCACGTTTGTGACAGTGGAGAGATGGCGAGCCGAGATAATCCCTCGTAATAATGGACTGACAAATAAATGTTACCACTACGGATAATATTATTACAATCTGGTCTATAGAAGACTGTGTCGTGTTATGATAAGCAATAAGAGCAATGACTAAGCAATGCTCTGCTAAGTTTCTATAGTCTTCTAGAGATCTTAGCCTATTTGGTTTTACCAGGCAACCTATTAGAGTAGGTACCTAATTATAAGAAAATGGCATAAGATTATGAGATAAACACAATTACGAATTTAGAAGGCAAAAATGAATTACGCGTTAACTAAAGAACTGACGAGCGCGTGTCACGATATAAAAAAAAATATATATAAATGAATTGAATGAGTAAATAGTCTTTTAGTTTTTAAAGTATCCCTCCAACAGTACCTAGATGACGCGTTACCTGCCTAATATGGATATACCGGTAGGATCTACTCTGTCTATACAATGCCTTTGTATGCCAGAATCTGCGGGACAGTGTTCTCCAGTTAGTTAGACCTCTGGAGATGTATGCTATTCGTAAACAACATAATTATGTACAATGTTGTTCGATCAACACATAGTCCATTGAACTCCTCTAGAAGCCTTCCATCCGAAATACGATGCAACAACATCAGTGTTAGTTTAGACAGCGGTTAACATCGATACAGAAATCTTCATAAGGATAGAATTGAATTTAATTAATTGTTATAACAGATCTAAATTAATATTTAGTCCCAACTATGTTACGGGCGGCTTCCAGTCTAACCGGATGCAGCTGAATATCAGTATTTTAGATGTAGCGACTGCCTATCTGACCTCCACAATCCAGTAACTGGGTAATACGGTACCCCTTGGTAAGACTGGTTGTCAGACTTTCGGGCTTCTGATGACCCGTAACGACTTTCAAAGATTCACGAAAGACAGCCGGGACCAACGGCTTAACGTGCTTTCCGAGGTACGGAGGAATGTAAACATGGTCACTCATCCACGAACCAACCCCGGCAGGAGTAGCTCACCCTGATGGATTGATCCGTGCTGCTGTTATTACTTAGCCACAAGCTCCTCCACTAATCGCACCAGAAATGGGTCATTAAAAGGGTCATTTCAAGCAACACTTTCTTTAAGCACGGTTATACAGATGGTTCATTCCGCATTTTAGGTATGAACCTGCAAATACTCGACTTGTTGGGTAAATTCAGTGAGTGTAACGCAGTCAGAAGATCTAAGAGTTACGTGATATAAAAGGAGACAACTTCTAGGTAAATATAACTGCAGGTAATTAGCGCTGTTCGAAGTGAATTTTACTTTATTAGTCGTAGCTAGAGTCGTTCTGTAAATGACTTTGCGGAGTGCACCATCTGTACTAATCTGTGCTTTAGGTAGGCATAATCTACAATGGTAACGGAATTTTAAATAAACACGAAAAATTTTCTGTGAAACTACAGAATACAACGCTTAGAGTTGTTTATGTGCTCATAAAAAAATTAAAAAAACTATTTCATTAAAAGTCGTCATCAAGACATCTTTCGTACTTAAACTCATTTGCAAAGTCTCTCAGATGACGCAGAATAAACAGTAAGAATATTATCTAGGTCTTACTTGAGCTTTTTGCCTGAAACTCTGACACGCTCCGGGCGGCGCTCCAATTAGAACATTTACTTGGTACTTTTTATGCCTACTGATTAATCTTATCTCGAGATTTTAGTTTGAGATACGAGTATCAGAAGCGTAATCTTTGGCTTGGAGTGCAAACTATAAGGTAATTTTGTTATTTCTGTCTTACAAAACAATTCCCAAGAATTTTCATATTCGATTAATTTGTGTGTGTCACTATGAACCTCAGCGACTTTTAATTTCACCCAACCAACCCTTCATCATCCACATACTTTAGTTTTTTTTTGCAATGAAACGCATTAATCAAACTCCCAACCATTTACAACAGAAATTTTTTTTTTTCTTCAAAGATAATCCTACATAATGCGAACATAACCTTGATAGAGTAAGAAACTTATGTTAATGACTCAACAACCTTTATTACAGTTTTATTACGTGCACAAATCACTATTTATCACATCTAATGTACCGAGCTATACCTACAAAAGATCGAAGGCCGAATTTCGTTCAGACTTTTCATGCCAACAACGGTTTTGGAATAGAAAAGAATTGAATACTAACTAACCACTTAAAAACGGCGTGTCAACATGAAAATCGTTAATTCAGTTCTTGTTGTATCTTTAACTGTTTAGTGTTTAAGAACCCTTTGTTACGTCGAGAGCTTTGTTTTTGTATTAACTCCCCGTAAAATTATATACATGGAATTGTACATTTACTTTTCGAACATTACTTATTATCATGATTATATTTGGTTTATTTTTAGAAAGTCGTTCCATCTTGTGTACTTCATGCATATTAGTTGGAGTGTATTATTGTAGAGACGGGAATTTGGTACATGCTTGCAAGTCTTTAGTTACATTCATGGAACAGCGTTTTGAGCTTTATTAAAAAAGTTTGAGATGGTTATATTTTCCTTTTCCACGCAACTAAGCAATAAGGTATCGTGTATTCTTTAATAGCAGACTACTACCTAACTAGATGTTCCATAGCCTTGACTTCTTAAATCGTCCTGGCTCTATATAACTTTGCCGGTAAAGCAGGAAAAATGAAACGAAACCTTGCAAATAAAATTATCAAAAATTAAAGAAAAGTGTGCAACAATAAGCTCGAACCCTGCGTTGAATTATTACCACTTAGCGTTTTGTGCCGTCTATAGCGACATTTGGCATCGAATTTAGCAGACATGCTACCAAATAACAGACTGAGTCATAGCATATACTGACATGCAAGCTAAGCGCAGGCTGCATTTATAGATGAGCAGACGCACGTGGTGTGTGCGCATGCTCGCAGTGCGATATCGCGCGCGCCGCTCGCCCTGTCTCATACACCCGCTATATGTAGCACCCCAAGATACACCTAAAACTACCAACAGTATTTAGTAAATATATAGGTATGTAAATATAAACATCTCATATTTAGAACTTCCATTTCATCTTCTAATGATAAGTTTGACGCCTTTAAATAGCTTGATATCTGAAAGAGGTAAGATTGTTGTTATTAATGAATTTTTCTTCTGGAATTACACCTGCTTGATGCTACCACTACTTATAGTCTTGTTTCAAATTGTGTTAATGCTATAAATATACAACTTTTACATACCTTCAATGTAAGCAGGTACTTAACTAATTTGAAACCGCTTCCTAGCATTATCGATTAATGTAGATACTCACAGAAGTCTGTATACTTTGGGTTACAGTCACAAGCCATTCCTTCTTTACAAACTACTGAACATTCTTCTATACCACATTCAAGAACAAAATTCACACAATTTACATTACCGGGCAAACGTTATTACGTTTTACGAGTTATAGTAATTAAACTTTAAATATCAGCTTGGTCTGAACTTTTATGGGGAGACGGTTTTGTTGAGTGCTATTTAAGTTCTTATCTCAAATTGGAAAAATAATTACTAGGTATACAATTTATACTAAGACAAATAAAAATAGCGTGATGAAATAATGCAGTTCAGTAGTCGAAACATTCTCTAATCGTGTGTTGTACTGGCAGAAAAGCTTATCATTCCTTTGTAATCCTAATTCATTTCGTGAAAGCGCCTCGTTATTTTGGAAGCGGCTTCATAATGATGATGGATCGCGAGATATCTGCGGTCGGGCCCATCTTTCTGTCGATCCATACAGCATGTACAATATGATTAATTGAATAACATCTAAAGGTAAAGTTAATTAAAAGCATTTTTGATCAAGTCAATGGTTGATGTAATTATCTATCAGAAAACATTCATTTACAAAACTTCTGCCATTGAAAAATGTTCCTGAAAATCTACAAAAAAAAAAAAAAACAAAAGTTCAACAAAATTGAGGATACAGGACGCATAAAGTGAAATTTTTTATTAGATGTGACTTCGTGTCGGGAAAAAACCGGAACTGTGGTACTTACAAAGAAAAATGAAATGTATTCTCTACACATTTTCCTGCTTTGCTGTAATGTTTTCACATTTTATAATTGAATAAATAAATAAATTGTTACGGTAAAATTTAAGTTTTACCGTTGTTTTTATCTTAGGTACTTCAGTGTTTACACAGAGCGCTCTCATACATTCATTATTTTATATTCATTCTTATTCATTATTATAGAAGTAAGGATACGCTCAAACACGTTTATAGATAAAGATCAGAGTAACAATTCTTGTTTATTTCGAATCCTCCTTCTTAATTCAACAACAAAGGAGACGTATACGTACAAGTAACGCCCTGTCGAATTATTTATGAAGATATTCGTCAGCCTCCCCCACGTTGGAATCTAGACGAAGAACGTGAATTAAGAAATAGACTCATAGGAATTGGCAAATCTCCAGATGAAGACATATATTTCTTATTTTCTTTTTGTAAACATGACATGATTAAGTTGAACAAGTTACAATTTTTATGGGCATACAACTCTTAAAATTTAATAGACTCGAGATTTACATTTAAATTGCAAAAAGTGTTGATATTTTTGCTTTTTATTTGTGAGCGATAAAAGTCACTCAGCAATATTTACGAGTTCCCAGGGGCGAGCAATTTCCACAGCTCATTTGAATTCATGATCGTTACCTTTAGAACTTTGAGTTTAGACTTTGAGTCACGAGTTCACGACGACACACGAGCATAATTTTGTATAATACAACAAACGAAGATAGGTCAGGATGTATTATTTATTTTCTAGTGACAATAGTGACAATATGCCTTCATATTAGTCACCAATTTAAGCCTACCTGTAAAACACACTTTGCGTACAGTGTTTAAATTATGGGCATCAAATATTACATCAGTGGGAAAACTTGGAGCCACAGATCAAGGAAACCAATAGGATATTGTTTATATACATAATTTACAGTACTACGAGCTACGAGCATAACAGCAATTACGGGGCAGTGCACATATTCCTTTTAGTTTCAGAAGTATAAGGATAAATCATAGTACAAACATCTTTCGAAACCGCAGCAATCTATTTTCACGTTCTCACGGAGTTACCTACATCTCTATTTAAATTTTAGGTGCTACAAATGCAAATATTGCAATTTTGCATCAGAACGCTCTACTGCAGACGTCAGTTTTCAGCTTAAGGCGAAAGTGTCAGGCTAGCCCGTGAAATTCAAATTTTCTTACGTTTTTTGCAAGTTGCAGGTCAGTATCAGGTTGTATGTTGATCTATGTATGATTCACGACCGTAATAAATGTAGGTTCACATAATTATAATCAGTAATAGAACTCTCTAAGTTCAAATAATCCTATTGAATGATTATTTCATGAAATCATGACATTTAGGATTATTCTAACTTAAGGAGTTGTATTGCTGATTCTAATGATTAATTATAATTCTGTAAACCCATATTTGTTACGGTCACGAATCATATTTAATCAACATATAACATGACACTGACCTGCAAATTGCAAAAAACGTAAGAAAATTTGAATTTCGCGGGCTACCTTAGCGTTTCCCCCTTAAAATGGCTATTCTTAACCAAACACAAAGTGTTACAAACTGTGACCTGTGGTAAAATTACAAGAAATCTACGAATTCAAGTAGTCGACTCGCTAAGCTTATTGTGAATGATTGTGTAGGTACATTCGCAGTTCAGCCAAGTGAAGCCTTTCAAGTTCGAGAAGCGCGCTGATTGTATGAACACATAGTTTGGCTAGGTGCAAGGCGAGTGCACTATCATCGTCATCCGAAAAACTGACAACATTATAATCACACAGTTTAATATTTGTCCACCTATACCGCCAATATATCAAAATCTAATCGCGTGTAAAAACAAAAGCTCAAATTTCTAAAACAATTAATGCAAATTCATAAAATTGGTAGAATTAATGATCAAAGACGTAGTTTAAATAACAATGTTTAGTACACCTGATAGTCAGTTACCTAAGCGTTTCGTACCCGAAGGGTGCCAAATGGAACCCTATTACTAACCCTCCGCTATCTGTCCATCCGTCTGTCTGCCAGCTCATATCATGTCTGTGTCTCATCAACCGTAACAGGTAGACAGTTGAGGTTTTCACAGATTGTGTATTTCTATTACCTCTATAACAACAAAAAATTAAAAATTTAACAAAGTTACAAATTAAAGGCGACAGTAAGCAAGAATTCGGCTCATAGTGCAGTATTCTCAGAAATTTTAGACGACAAGCTGCAAACTGTAGACACATAATAATATGCAAATGGCAAATGCGATCCTTAAGGGAACACGATAGTGCTTTCAGATTGGGTCTTAAAGGCTAGATTGTAATGAATTATTAAGAACCTGGTTCTTTGTAATAAAGCATTAAAAAAAATGTAAGTTTCTATATAGGTAGGTATACCTATATAGAAACTTAATTTTTTTTTTCAAATCCTTTAAATCCTGTTGGAAATCCTTTAAATTATATTTTAATACCCAAATTTTGCTATATTTTGTAACTAGGTTCTGCCCGTGACTTCGTTCTCGTGAAATACACCACAGTATACTAAAACGACCCATCGAATGGCCCGACCGCGCTATTACTTAGTTTTCGCTGAGCATTCTTCCTTTGTCTTTGACTTTTTGTCTTTGACTTTTTGTCTTTTTTCGGCTTTTGCAAGGATCGCAGCGTGATGTTAAATAGCCTATAAATTGCCTCAAAAAATGGGGCTATCAAATGCAAAAAGGATTTTAAAAATCCGACAGATTGTTCCAGAGATTAGCGCGTTCAAACAAACAAGCAATCTCTTCAGCTTTATTATTAGTATATACGAGATATATGTACATATCTATTTAAATATTCATGCGAAAACGTATAAAATGAAAACAGTATATCTAAGAATATCTAACTTCAGTGTTTACAAGAATATCTCTTCATTTTATATACTAAGAAATTAAACAAGACCAAAAACGCTCGAACATACTTTGCATAAGTACCTAATGTTTCCAAGGTTAGCCTTATGATCCTCGCAAATTTTGCAGCCTTATTCTCAATTTGTCGCTAGACAAAGGAGACATACGTCAAAGAAACGCCCTGTCGAGTTATTTATGAAGATATTCGTCAGCCTCCCCCGCACTGGAATCTACACGAAGAACAGGAATGACTTAATAGACACGATAATATAGGAATTGGCAAATCTCCAGACGAAGGAAGTATTTCTTTTCGCCCCTTTGCTAACTGGAAATTTGTGAATGTTAAATTAATGGCATATAAACTGCCGCTTGCTCACTTCAGATGGCGCTTGTAGGCACCTTTCTTATGCCTACTGGATCCGACACGGGAGTTACTGCGATGCTCGATGCAAGGAAGGAAAGAAGCACACGGATCGGCCAGTGCGCAGTAACTGGCGATCGCCCATACCTACTTCTCTTTCATACCTCAAACCGCTGACGCATAACATTCATACTTACATTGTCCCTACACGCTGATCTCCAGCGTCTAATAATTTGACAGCAGGCCATACATTTTTTGCAAACAACCGACTTCTTTTACGCATAATTAATGATCGAGCCCAGTTGAGCAGCTGTTTACTGCAAAAATACGGAGACCCATGTATTTGCCGAAGATGTTATAAGAAGAAAACTGTAGCTCTAAGAAAAAATTGGAATCCGATATTTCGTCGAGACGATGTGCTATCCTTTAAGCCTTTTGTGGGAGAAAGTGGTTTATAGGTGATGCTCCTAAGAGAACTTAGTCTATTTTCATTATATACAGGCACTTGTGATGTGATATTATGTAAATTATAGTAAAGTATGTGTGTGTTTATATTATCGTATTAGATCAGTACTAGAAGTGCTTTCTCTGAGATTTTTCAGTCAGGAAGATCATGCCCAAGTTGGTTTTCAACTCTGATCAGGTTATTTATATTATACGCCTCCAGTCTTTAACAAAAAACGAACTTGAAATCAACAAACACAAAATAACCTATAAATTTTTCATAATTTATTGACTTGTCCACTAAAGCTGCTTTTATACCCGTGGTAGACGCTTCCCCTGTCATTAGCTCGTCTTTTAATAGTGCCACTCTCCAAGTTTCATACATATTTATCTAGTTTTCGTATAATTTGTGATCTACACAAAAGTAAACATAAACACAACAATGGCGGTTTAAAGACGTACAACTGTGCTGCCACCTGTTATGAGCTTTCAGTTTTTAATCTCATTGTGACGAGACGAGCTAACACGACACGATTCAGCACAAATAAACTAGTTACAATTTCAGAGTTAGCCAAGAATTTGGCACCGACAGCAGGACACGCTGGACATGATATTAAGTGCCCCAGTGTTTGTGAGACAGCGCCACATGTACACTCTATGGCGGAGTCATCTGTGAATCTCCACATGAGAAAAACAAAAAAAAAAAACGAGCGTAACTGTAAAGCTTACAGTAATCGCATATGATGTGTAACATTTGACATCTCACCTTAGTAATAAGCAACATTAAGGTAATAAGGAACATTACAGGGGCGGGGCCCCGTCAAGGTCGTTTGTGACGGTCAATTCTAGAACTGCGCTCGCTCATTGGTCAAATCAAATAGCGTGCGTTCCCCGGCTTCCTGTAACTTCCGTCCCTTTTCACTTTTTATTCCCACAGATTTCCCACTCCACAAATTGCAGGAAAGTGCGAGGAAAGATTTTCCGGGAAATGAGAGGACAGATGTTACACATAAAAAAAAATCAAACCAATAAAACTCTTTTTTTTTTTTCGAATTATAAATATCATATTTATCAGATTTACATTTAAATTGCAAAATGTTGTTACTTTTGCTGTTTATTTTAGACCAATAAAAGTCACTTACTGCGGTGGATGAGTTTTATAAACGAGTGTGCTGCAATATTTACGAGTTCACAGAGGTGAGTAATTTCGACGACAACTCACGAGTGTTATTTTTATAATGCAACAACCGAAGATTAGATAGACAATAAGGGATAGTAACACAAAACACTTGTATGTATAGTGCTTATAGTACAGCAAAATGCTGCTGTACTTGTATTAATGCATTCATGCAGCCGCAAATTAATGAAAGGAAGCCTGAGTAATACATTACATGAAGTGCACATATTCATTTTAGTTTCAGCATTTCAATAATATAATATTTAGACCGATGTTTTACTTCTAAGTATTCTGAACATCAGCGAGCTATCCAATACAAGTTTTTCCGAGTGGACATGGAAAGAAACAATTTAAACTTTCAAAGTCGAAAATTGCTTAGGAAACAGCCGTGTTAACGACCCGAAGACAAAGTATTAAGCAAAATGGAAATTTTAAAATGGACTCAACGTTTTTCTTATCTAAGTAAGTTAGTATTAGCAATTCAGCGTAACAAGATGCGGCTAAATGTTGGAATGTTGTAAAGTTTTTAGTGTTGATATGAATGAATGAATGAATGAATGAAATGCACCGATCCCAGCGTGGTTTAACCAGACTCGATAAATCGAATGAACCCCGAGATTTGCACTAGCCCCTGGAGCCTCATGTTTCATGTTGCTACATAGGCCATTGCATATCAGGGAGTAGACCGGGTGGCGCGGTAATGGTAGGGAAGACGTGCCCTTAGGATAAGGAGGGATTTGCGAGCCTACCGGATATGCATCCTTGAGTAAACAATGGAATAGTGGAGAGACGGGTGATATTTATCTATGGATGGGCATCTTTTTATGACGTCGCCGTTATGTTGGTTCAGGTCCATCTTCACCGGTGAATCTTCTGATTACGTTTCGCTGCTTTCTCGGCCTTTTTCTATATCGTTGCTGTGCTGTGTTTTTTTTAGGTGTTTCTATGTCTTCGTCAGAAGCCTCGCTGCTATCCGTTTCAGGTTTCTTGTAAATCTCGCTGGCAGCCTTCATAATCTTATATCGATCTGCAGCCGTGTCCATCCAAAAGTTGATTTCCTTGTCGAAGTACGTCAAGTCTTGTTTAAGGTTGTCGTTCCATGTATAAATAGGACGGCCAACCTTCTTAGATTTGGCCTTGTACTGTATTGCTGCGTGTAATAGGTGTGGTTTGCTGCGTCTGTGAACGTGTGCAAGATAGCACATCCTATGATTCTTGATGCGTTTGGTTACTGTTTTTCCGTCTAAGATTTCGTGCATTCTCTTTTGTCTTGGTTTATTTCTGGCATGGTTAATCAAGTCTCTCATGATAACTCTCTCATATCTTCTCAGTCTTGACCTGTTAGCTTTGGTGATTGCCGAAACTTTCAAACCGTATATCATGCAAGGTACGATCACCATTCGATACATGAGTCTGGCTAGTTTCCAGTCCATTTTTGAGTTTATTATGAATGGTAATAGTGACTTTGCGTTTCTGGTGGCCTGTTCACACCGTTTTCTAATTGTGCTTCTCCTGCTTAGTGTAGATGTTATGTATGTGCCCAGGTATTTAATTTCATCGACCGTATGTAGATTTAATCCGTTCATTGACACGCAAGTTGTTTTCCGTTTAGCTATGGGGTCTCTAATTAATATTTTTGTTTTTGTTTCGTTTATTTGGAGGCCGACACTAGCTAGTAGGGGTTTAATATTGTATACTATTCTTTCTAACCCTTTTAGATCATCTGTAATAAAGATGAGGTCGTCCGCGAATGATATCACCAGGGGGAGTGAGATTTCATGATCTTGGTCTAGTTTGATTAATTGAGTTTCCTCTTCGAGGGTTCTGAGGACCTCGTCCATGACTAGTGTAAAAAGGCGAGGGGACAACGGGCAACCTTGTTTGACCCCCTTTCCTTTGATAATCCAACTGCTTTGCTGACCACACCATTTGATATGTGTTCGTTCATTCATGCAAACCTTGATTATCCTGTTGGTTAGTGGCTTGTTGGTTCTTTGTATTAAAATGTCTCGCAGTGCTTGGAGGTCGACGTTATCAAAAGCTTTTTCTGTGTCCAAAGCGAGTACATAAATTCTTTTACCTGCGCGCCATTCTTCGTCTAACACCCTTTTTAACGTAAATATGTGATCATCTGTAGATCTATTGTTTAAAAAGGCCGCTTGGTAGTTGCCTAATTCTTTTATTATTGCATCTAATTTTTTTAAAACGTAGGAGGCGTAGATTCTGTAACCCGTATTGCAAACCGATATTCGTCTATAGTCATTTGAATCTTTAGGGTTGCTTTTCTTCGGAATTGGTACCTGCACTGTTTCTAGCCACGTGTCGGGTATTACATTATGTGTCCAGGCTTTGTTCATATGCTTGGTGACGGCTTCCTGTAATATTTGGGGCATCGCTTTGTAGAGCTCGATTACTATTTGGTCTGTTCCGGGCGCTGTCCCGGACCGCATTTTGTTAATGATATCCATTACATCATCCACCGTGGGTCCTTCATTCTGCGCAACGGTTAACGGCTTTGTTATGTTAACCGTTGGTATAGGTGGGCCCTCGGATTTTTTTAGAATTTTCTCCCATTTAGACATTGGTATATACGCGTTTCTTTTCCGGCGTTTTGTTGTTTGCTTGTTTTTCCTGTAAAATAAATATAGTATCTGCATGCGTTTTGAAGGATGCTTTTTCCCCAGTCCAGTAAAGAAGGCACTGCACTCTTTGTTTTCTTCTTGGTGTTTAATCTTTTGAAGTATTGCCTGACATTCTTTTACACGATTATGTCTATTTGGGTTATCTAGTTGTCTTCTTTGTAAGAATTTGGCCTTTTGGAGGTTAGCAAGAGCTATGCGATGATCCCTACTGTGACTCGGCTGAAAAATCAAGGTTTCCTGGGCAGCCGCTTTTAATACTCCAGTTATGGTACCCCATGGTATTTCGATGCTTTCATTCGTTGAGTCGATTCCTATGTTTTTCAGTTTTTTGATTATGCAAGCTTGGTATTTTATTTTAGTGGATTTGATGTTGAGAGCAGCATAGTAACAATGTTTATAATTGAAATCCTTGGTCAAAATTGTAGTATCCTTCTTTTGTGACTTGTGTTTGGTGCTGTCATCTTTGTTTATAATTCGACTTGTTCTTAGCTGCCCCCAAATTATTTTATGGTCGGATAAGGCCCTACCTGCCCATTCGCCTTTAATATAATTAAAGAGTTTTTCTGTTGCCTGTGGCGTAATAATATGATCCAATTGTGATTTTTGCGTGCCCTTTGACCATGTTATCCTGCATGATGATCTCGCTTTTGTTGTTTCTATTTGTAGCTTTTCCCTGTTGACTATATTCATTAACATTTCCCCGTTGTAATTGGAATAGTCATGATGAAGATTTTGGTGAATCAGCCCTTTGCGTTGGAAACTTATTGTATCTTGTCTACCAATATGGGCGTTAAAGTCGCCTAGTATTACTAACGTACATTTCCTTGGTTTTTGTCTAATCAAGTTTAATACACCTGTGAAGGATCTGGTTGCTTTAGAGGTACAACTATTGATGTGGGAGTTAATTATATAAAGCGGAGTAGGATTGTCACTTCCCCTATCAACATTAAGAGTAATTGACATCACGTCGGTATCGTTCTTCCTGCTTATTATTTCGATTTGGGCATCCTTTCTTATTACAATTGCAAGTCCCCGGTGAGCTTTACCAGATAGGTGCCATTCGTAGTGGGTGGAGTTGTACGTTCCTAAGTTCATCCCTGTTTCTTGAAGGCAGGCTACGTGAATACCCCTATTTGAAAGTTCTGTATCTATTTTATCTTTTTTCGCTGGTTTCGAGGCCCCACGGACGTTCCAAGTTGCAATACGCAGGTCTGAGCAAGTGTACTTAGTTGCGGTAGAAGGCTGATTTCTAAGTATTGTGTATCCAGTGTCATCCGCAACTTCATCCGATATCGGTGTACGTACTGTTGATGCTAGCTGTTCACACGGTGTTAATGATTTAGCTAATTGGGGGCTGTTGCGGAATCGAGGTTTTGTAGATTGTCCTTGCTCGTCACTTTTTTTGTATTTATTACCAACAGTTTTGGTATATTGTGGTGTTATGTTGTGGGTTGAAGTTTTTAGTGTTGATATGTATTAAATATTTCCCGAAAGGAGAGAGCTGATGATTTCAAAGGCTTCAAAGTAGTTATTTAGGTTATACGACACAAATTGTTTTCTTAGCTTTTCCTGTAGGTCTCACTTGATATCGTTTGTGCCCCGTCTCAATGCCGCTAGCATGAGCGGCTCTGAGTCGCTCTAGGTGGGCGGAGATCGAAAAGACGATACTCGCCACGAAATAGCTTTTATAACTTTGAGCTACTTAAGTATGGTAAACATAAATGCTAGTTTATTAGCACTTGACGTCAGTGGAAGGGGACGATAAAGAGAACGTTTGTGTTGTGATTCATGCCCAAGTAAAGTGACCTATGTAGTATTTATCTCGATATCTACAGGCCCAGGCTAAAGCATTAGGAACTGGTGAAGGGTGGACGTTTTTGGGGGACTGTCTTATGTAATTTTGACGTTCGAAATGTGCTGTGCCTAGTTTGAATGAATGACTTTTTGAATTTGAATTAGGTAGGTTAGCTTCAGAGTAGTCAAAAAGCATTTTCAGCTCTTAAAATCTTGAATAATGTATCACATGAATAACATAGTAAGAACTACCAAAATAGAGGAACATGTTTAATAACAGGGGTACCCTCAGGAGAGTACACACAGTACTAGCTTAATAATTAAAAGGTAAGTATTTCAGACATTAAATAATGAGCTGAGTGGTTAGACTGACGACTAAATAGGCTCACGAGCTGCCTTAGTGTTATGTAAATGTTGTAATTTTTATAGGCTGAACAAGTACGAGATAGCAACGGTATAAACCATAAATGTAAAATGGCTTATACCGTTGCTATTTCTATTTCGATTCAACTAGGTTTTTCTCTGGAAATCGAGCATTATTTTGACAAACATCTTCTAGATAAATAGAAAATGCTGTAATGGTCAAATGTATATGAACAGGCGGCCAGCAAATAAAAACCCTTATCTATCGTGTAATTTAAAATGGGAACGATTTTTTACTTCGTTATAACCAACCAAGGAGGTAACTTATCAAAGATTTCATTTATATTTCGATGTGACTTGCAAACAGACCTATTTAAAGTAAATAAGAAACAAATGTACATAATGGCGCGTGAAAAATGTTCGTTGTTCGTCATTGATTCTGGAATTTATAATAGTCATAAGATCCCAAGTAAGACCGACCTTCACCAATTTGATAACCAGGTGAAAATTATATTTAAAAAAATAAAATATGTTTGTGAACTGTACTGCTTTAGGAGTCACCTAATTGCAGTCCTTTTAGCACCCAAAGAGTTAATAAACGATATTTTAGTCTATTGTCTAAAGGAGTTAATTTTCGCCTATTTACCACGTTTTTTTTTCCTTGAAATTTCAGTTATCACTATTATAGCTCTCTAATTGCTTTATTATAAATTATGTAACTCTGTATTACCGCCATTAAACCACCTAAGGTGATAAAAAAGTATGCCTGAGTGAATATGCGAATATACGTAAAGTTTATTCACTGTACTTAGGTACAGTAACGGGCGCCAAATTACGGCCGCTACATAACGGGCGCCAAATAACGGCCACCACATAACGGCGGCCACATAACGGCCGCTACAGTGCGGCCGCAAAACGGGCGCAAATAACGTTGTCATAAAACCGGAAAAGTGCGTTCTTTGCTAAATATTGTACGGTGGCCACACCGCAAGAGACAAAAAAGTGCGAGTGCGACTTTTCCGGTTTTATGACAATCGTTACTGCGGCCATTACTTGGCGGCCGTTATTTGGCGGCCGTTTTGTAATGGCCGTTATGTAGCGGCCGTTTTGTGGCGGCCGTTATGTAGTGGTCGTACTTTGAGGGCTAATGTGTGGCGGCCTTTATGAAGCGGCCGTTATGTGGTGGCAGTAATATGGCGGCCGTTATGTGGCGACTTTAATATGGCGGCCGTTACGTAGCGGCCGCTATGTGGCGGCCGTATTGTGGCGGCCGTAATATGGCGGCCGTTATGTGGCGGTCGTAATAAAGTGGCCGTAATATGGCGGCCATTATGTGGCTGCCGTTTTGCAGCGGCCGCTATGTGGCGGCCGTAATGTGGCGGCCGTAATATGGCGGCTGTTTTGTAGCGGCCGCTATGTGGCGGCCGTAATGTGGCGGCCGCTATGTGGCGGCCGTAATATGGCTGCCGTAATGTGGCGGCCGTAATATGGCGGCCGTTATGTAGCGGCAGGTATGTGGCGGGCATAATATGGCGGCCGTAATATGGCGGCCGTTATATAGCGGGCGCTATGTGGCGGCCGTAATGTGGCGGCCGTAATATGGCGGCCGTAATATGGGGCCGTAATATGGCGGCCGTAATATGGCGGCCGTAATATGGCGGCCGTAATATGGCGGCCGTAATATGGCGGCCGTTATATAGCGGCCGCTATGTGGCGGCCGTAATGTGGCGGCCGTAATATGGCGGCCGTTATATAGCGGCCGCTATGTGGCGGCCGTAATATGGCGGCCGTAATATGGCGGCCGTTATATAGCGGCCGTTATGTGGCGGCCGTAATATGGCGGCCGTAATATGGCGGCCGTAATATGGCGGCCGTTATATAGCGGCCGGTATGTGGCGGTCGCTATGTAGCGGCCGCTATGTGGCGGTCGCTATGTGGCGGCCGTTATTCGGCGGCCGTAATGTGGCGGCTGTAATATGGCGGCCGTAATATGGCGGCCGTTATGTGGCGGCCGTAATATGGCGGCCATTATTTGGCAGCCGTTATTTGGCGGCCGTTATTTGGCGGCCGTTATTTGGCGGCCGCCACATTACGGCAGCCATATTACGGCCGCCACATAGCGGCCGCCACATTACACAGACGGCACCCGCATATGTCATGATGGGACGAATGCACGCTGTGTAGATTCGCAATTTGCACTTGAGTGACAACTTGCTACGTGCATTTAGGACGGAATAGAGTGAAATGAATTGAAATTAAATTGTTTATTCTGTAAATAGGATATCGGAATCACTTTTACACGTCTTATTAAAAAAAAAAAAAAAAATAAGCTAGTTGAGTTCTGCGTTTCCTATCTGACTACTCTGAGAAGAAAGGCCGAAACAAACTCAGAGGTCACAGTCTCTTTTAAAGTCCAGACATAATCTTGGTCAGGCCATATGAGGACCATGTAGATTAGTGTTTGAAATGGTCTTTTGAGGAAAGAACCACACAGATTTGAGTTGACCTGTCCAGTCAGTGCAAGCACTTGTCAGTAATCGTGGAGCTCAACTCGACGAACAATACCAAAGAAAGGACATTTGGGTAGGCCGCATAAACTACTCAAACTGCCAGATCATAATTAAAACTAACTGAGAAATGAAAATAATAATGATATCCACATAGTCCTCACATTCACAATAATTATTAAAATAATATAATATTTTACAATGTAATCATGTCATTTTGAATATAATTTTCAACAACGTCAATGTGTATATAAAACTGGTATATTTTGATGATTTTACATAATAATTAAAATGTCAAGTTTTATCACAAGGCTTAGCAGAGCGAGCAGCTCAATCCCAAGCTTTTTATCTCCTAAATAATCTGAAATTTTATAGTACCCGTTTTTTAAAAGTTTGGTTTTAATACAGATTTTAAATCTGTTAATAGGTAGGTTTCGAATGTCAACGGGAAGTATGTTGTAAAAGCGTATACATTGACCCATGAACGAATTGCCTACTTTACAAACCCTCCAAAACCGATTCCTCCGTAAGGCCACCGGCTCTCAGAGGGTCATGGCCATCCGGCTGGCCCGAGGATACCGCACGGTTTCCTGCGAGGCGGCGTGCCTCCTTGCCGGATTACCGCCATGGGATCTTGAGGCAAAGGTCCTCGCGCACATGTGGGAGTTGCGCGAGGAGGCGAAACGCCGGGGCTTAACTCCGCTGCCGCGAGAAATCACGGCACAGCGGACAGAGCTCCGGCGGGATCTCATGGCGTCATGGAGAGTGCGATTGTCGCAACCCAGCGCTGGGCACGCCACAATTGCGGCGATAAGACCCCTCTTTGAGGAGTGGCTAGAGAGGCGCTACGGCGTCCTCACCTTCCACCTGACGCAGGTCCTCACCGGACACGGCTGTTTCGGGAGGTTCCTGCACAGGATAAGGCGGGAGGAAACGCCCGGGTGTCATCATTGTGTGGATCGCCCGGAGGACACGGTGGAGCATTCGGTGGAGGTCTGCCCAGCTTGGGCGGAGCATCGCCGTGTCCTCGTGGAGGCGATCGGCGGCGGTGATCTCTCGCGTCCGGCCCTGGTTCAGGCCATGGTACGGAGCGAGAGGAAATGGGAGGCCGTCACCTCCTTCTGCGAAGCGGTAATGCTCGCGAGGAATCGGGGAATCAGGGGCCCAGGGCGTCGGGAATCGCGAGGCGATTTCCGGCCACCGTAGGCGCGGGCTTGCGGACTGTCAGCAGAATTGACGGGGTCCGCTAGTGCCGATGCCTGCCGGGGTTGCGAAGAAAACCGAAAGGGAGATCGTGGCCCCCGGCAACAGAAGAGTCTGACACGCCCTCCCGCTCCGCCCAGAGCGGGAGAAGTTATTCGATGATTTCCCACACAAAAAAAAAAAGGCCACCGGCTCTCCCTGGTATGTTAAGAACTAGAGTCTCCATCTCAACCTAATCGCAACCCTCTGGTTGTCGAGGCCGCCAGTTATGTCCCAAGTAGGATTAGCCGTACCCGCCGTCCTAGGCACATTCTCACAGACCCAGATGACCCTCTAAACCTCAGGGCACAACAATAGGGCCACAAGTACAGTATACAAATACAGACGCCTCTCGTCATTCCGACCTCGTCGCTGGGGTCCTTTGCGATCGCGTCCGCGCCCCCGAGTAAACGATACTCCTCCCCGACCCTTGCTCGAAAACGAGGTGCCGGCAGTTGTTGCAGCTCTGCACGTAGCTTTAAATTCCCCGATTAATAATCATGATCAAAACTTTGATCCAGCCCGTCCCATCTTTGATGTCCTGCCCCTGGCTGGAGGCTTTGTGTGTAGCAGCTTAAGGCAACCACAGGATTGACTGGTTAAATAGTCATGCGACCAGTAGCGGCTGCGTTAGTCATGTGTTGCGTGTCATGTGTTAGCTATGAGATGCTCTACAGAAAAAAAGCAACAGTAATATCCAAATCAAATAAAAAAAAAAAAAAACAACCAGCGTTAAAAACTTGCGAATTTTTCCATTCTATCGTCACCCGGTCGAGTGCTGAGTCATTTGGTGTTTCCCAGAGCACAGATTGTTTGAAAATCCGGAGTAAACTTTTAGAGTCTCAAGACATGCATTAAGAAACAACAAGTTTATTTTAGCAAAACAATCACTTCACTCACTAATACCTTTTTTCCTTGAATAAAGTGTCTTCCGTATAATTTTAATATTCTATTTTCCATATTATACCTACGTATTTTATGAATGTTGAAAACAATCACGTAGTTTGAAATGAGTGTTTTTTACTTTAAGAGCGAGGAAAGGGTCTAGTAATCTACTAGTATAGTCTGATAAGTAGAACACATTTGCTAAAACGGTTTAAAAATCAGTACCATTTGTCATTGTCAATCGTCAGAATAATGAAGTTCAGTAATTAGACCATTCAGACTCAACAAAATGTCACAATTAGGAAAACCTTTTACTTTAAAAAAACATTTGCTACAAAACGTTTCATCGTGCGGAATTGATTCCATTTTGTAAGCGAATTTTAACAGGAATTTTAAAACTGCTTTTCTGAGTTCATTGTTCATCAGATTTTTATTCACAGTAGTTCATTCAGTACCCTAATTGCGTAACTTATTTTCGTAAACAATTATGCCTAGTTTGTTTCATTTTGACAGTTCAACAACATTCATTGCGTTATTTACGTTGTTGAGCAGATTTTTTTTCCAACTTATGAAGCAATGGATTAGCAATCTGTTTTAAATCGAAACAGATTGTGATTGTGTTGTATTACGCAATTAGGGTACTTAGGGTCCAACCACGTTAAGATACTCATGAAACTGTAACAGTAAACTTACATGTACAACAAAATAACAACGGGACGCGTCCACGATTTATGTACAGCCTTTTATTTGGAAGATTTGCATTCCGCTTTTTCCTTCAAAAGCTCCATACCGCAAAAATAAATAAACTAAAAAACAAAGTAACTTTGTGAGGAAGTGGATGTTACAACCGAGGAGTCCTCCCGGTAAGTTAAGTATGTCTTCCTGAAAACAATTAATGTACCTGAAGGAAGCAGAATTATTCATAGCGAGGTGTTAAAGGTGTGATAAAATGACGGCTTTTTAATATTTGTTTTATGATGTAGTTCGAATGGGCTAAATGTTTTTATTAGGGTACGAGTATAATATACCTAAATTATGACTCAGTAACATAATATTATGTTTTTTCTTGACTGTTGCATTGTGAAGGTGGAATAGATAAAAATAAATACTTCACACTTTGAACAAGTGAGGCACCAGGTAGAGACTGTGACCATTTGAGAGCGCAACGGTCTTTGCTTAATGTCATTCAAACCATATAGATTTCCAACGAAGACATTATACGAGATGTGCCGGGTATTTACAGTGAGACAACTTTTTATTTTCCAGAGCATTACGAAAAAACACGTATCTACCCCATACGAACCAGGTAAACTACAAAATAAGCGAACAATTCCAAATGTAATTGAATCTGTTAAATGTCGCACAGCTTTTGCAAGACGACAAAATGCTTTTCTTTCTGTTTATTTATATAACAAAATTAATAGAATCTTAAATATTTATCCGCTAGCACTACGCGAATGTAAACTAAAAGTAAAGAACTGGCTCTTTACTCTTGATTATGAGAATGTAGAGGAAATAATAAACAACTAATGACATTTTACAAAGGAACACATACACATACACTACTCATACACAAACACGAACGGGAACCCACCCACATGCACATGTACACACACACAGCTCAAATAAATAAAAATGCTGGTAATTGGTTTGCCAAGCAAATATTTTATATCAAATTATGCAAGAATAAGTAAGCTGACATAACTCTGACAAGGGAAATAAAAGCAACCAGACGTCATGACATAAATCACGAAATAAAAATGTTATAGTCAAAGTAACGAGAAGAGCTGCCAACGTGGCAAATAATAAAGACATTATTCATTTAAATGTCTCGCGACGGATTTTTTAAGATCAGGCACTCCAAAGACAATTTTCACGCAAACTCCGCCCCAATGCACCCCACCACTCCATTATGTGCTAAACGCTAACACATCAGTAATAAAGTTGAATATCGCGTGCGCCCTTTGGTCGTGTTTAAGCACGGAACTAAATGTAAGTCTCAATTGTTATTTCGTTTATAACTAAAGTAATAATTGATCTAGAGAAAAAATATCTTATATTTGGATAATAAACTATATTTATTTACTGTCGATAATTATTTTAGATATAAAAGCCGAGTAATCTTGTTTTTGTTTCAAATGTTCTTTAAAAAAGACATGATTTTCTAATAAAAAATGGATCGAGCGAAAATGTTCCAATTACGTAAGGAAAGAAAAATATCCAATAAATCATATACTAAAGTTCCATTTTGATTATGTGCGTGACTTTTTCAGAATATTAATGCAAATTAACATGCAATTTAGGGGGCACTTAAAAACAACGTGTCCATTCAGTACAAATCTCACCGTGAAAACTTAAGGTGAAGTGAGCTGTCATTCCTCCTGAAACTAGGGATTGACATTATTGACAGTTCACTTCATGTTCACTTTACCAACGTTTTCAGGGTAAGATTTTACATAATAGATTGGCTGATATAATACTTGTCGAATGTTCAGGTGACTGGTAATTTGAACACGAAGCCACAAATTGTTGATTTGATTCAATTTACAGAAGTTGGAATATTCTGCTTCTGATTTTCATTGTATAAAATGTTATTTTATAACGCAATTTACAGCAGCGTGATTCAGGAAAACAATCTAATCCAAAAGGGATGAAATAAAACAACGCGTTTCCTCCCGATATTTACTTGCAGAACCGGTGCGTCAGGCGGAAGGTGAGGACGCCATGATGCCTCTTTAGCCACTCCTCAAAGAGGGGTCTTATCGCCGCAATTGTGGCGTGCTCAGCGGTGGGTTGCGACAATCGCTCCATGAAGCCATGAGATCCCACCGGAGCTCCGTCCACTGAGCCGTGATTTCTCGCGGTAGCGGAGTTAAGCCCCGGCCGCGGCGGTTCGCCTCCTCGCGCCACTCCCAGATGTGCGTAAGGACCTTTGCCTCCAGATCCCATGGCGGTAATCCGGCAAGGATGCTCGCCGCATCACAGGAGACCGTGCGGTATCCTCGGGCCAGCCGGATGGCCTTGACAACGACGTCAGCCTGAACTTTAATTTCAACAAAAAATAAATTATATCGCGAGATATATGTCCGCAACTCAAGAAAATACGTATTCTGTTACCAGCTAATTTTAATTGCGAATTTTGGTGGAAAACCACATTTTCATTTATATGTATGTACATAGCTATTTCCCGGGAAGAGCTATATTTAAATAAAACAAGGAAACATTAAAATTGCTAATGGAAATTGGTAAGAAGATTAAAGTACCGTCTTAAGTCGGACCAATTAACTGTATTTATAGATACGCCAACATGGAATAGAATAAGCATTTAGTGATGTAAATCTCTCTTCAAAATCGAGCGTTCACACACAAAAGAACATGTTGAAATTCCCAGGGCATTAAAATTCTTTGAAAGATATTTTGATATTCAATATCTTGCTACCTCTGTTCATCTAGTCTAATAAGAGACGACACCACGCAGCATGATGCTACATGCAGCTGATTTGGTTCCATAATTATGTAAATTAATAAAATTTTACTTTTCTTTTACGATTTTTTCGAATATGTAAAAAAATAAAACACAGAAAGCTTTTAGTTAAGCTGATTAAGTTTATCATAAAATACGAGTAGCTGCGCTTGTATAATTTCGGCGCCGATCCTAATGTGACAACCATAATGTTCACAAAACCGGTCAACTATCATTGCACTAGTAATTTAGGCAAATGCTGGTAATACGGGAAATATACAATTGCTCAAACAACGTAAATTAAAATACTCAGTCGGTCCGTTTTACCACAGTGTCGTGCTTCAAACATCGTACAGCTTGTTAGACTTCACATACAAGGGTGTTTTCAGCCGGTGATGTTACCAGCTAAGTTGTGAGAAGGAAAGCTATCTCTTTGAGTCTTGTTTGGTAAACTTTTAAGAAACTGCTTGGAGGTATTTCTTCTTTTCGAGTCGATCGCAAAGGTAAAAATATTATATTATATTAAATTACTTGGGCCCAGCAGGTGACCCCGCCAATCTTAATTCGATTCCAAACCCCCGGCGCGCTCTGGATACCTAGGACTTGGTAACACAGTCTAGTTGACCAATCCTTTTATCACGATAGTAATCCCAAATGGCTCGGAGTTACTTTAAAGCGTTAAGAACGGAAGTAGTGCGTTGTTCAAAGCAAAACATTTAAACGAAAACTACTTACTTTTGAATTATCTGAGCCATGAAGAAGGTAAACTTATATGAACACTTTTAACTGAAGACATCACAGTGGTGGATAAGATCTTTGAACAGGCAGCCAGTAGTCAATATTGCTGCTTGATTCATTGAAATGTATGCTCCATTTCTAAAGAATAAAGCTCATATTACGATGAGAATGAACTATGTTGGGACAGCTGAATAATGGATTGCTCTGATAACATCTATTGAAATGGTAGGCTTTACACTGCTGCACTATTGATGAATGTTGTCGAAGTTAAGAAAGTTATATATTATATATACATATCAAATTAGATTTTTGATATTGTAGTTTTCGGTTTAAGATAGTAAGAATGTATCTCCTCCAAATTTCATATAAATTGAATGCAGCGAGATTTAAACGGAAATTTTGTTGGACTTACAACATTTACTGACAAATTTTGCTGATATATGTAGAAGAAAATGAATGGCCTCTCTTCCTCCATTAAAATTCTAACAGAACCTCCCCTGTAAAGAAAAATGGAGGATGACCGAGTTCTTGCTTTAACCGGTTGTTACATAAAGGTTTAGTATAGATCAAACCAAAGTGAATGCTATAAATTCAAGCATTGCAATTGAATCGGTTATGTCCAAGTGAACTTTCCGATAAATCTTGCCTTTAGAACTTGTACATCTTACATTGTCACTTGGCACAGAAATCCAGAAGCTAAACCTCTTTATCAGTGTCGTCGACTACTTTAATATCTGTCACGATGACGGTGACGTAAAGTTTGTGCTGCAATGAAAATATCTGAGACATTCCGGAATAATCGCCAGTTGTACTTCATTGTTTGAAATGTTTTAATAGATTTCTGAGGTCGACTGTTTCATTTATATTAACGATTATTGTATAACTTTAGCAATATCTTATTTATTGCTAGGGGTTCGCGACACAATTGTGGTTAAACCAATGGAACTTAAGGTTTATTTATTTATTTTATTATTTATATACACACAGTAAAATACATAGAGAAATGACATAGTTATAATTTAGAGTACAGAGGTACTGCTTATTTCTTAATAAATTTCTTCCAGCAGACCTGCGAAAGGAGAAATGAGAAAGAAATGTAGTCAATACTGTGTGAGAGAACAAGAAGAAAAAATATGGATATGTGAAGTCTCAAATTAAAATATTAAAATATGCCTACACGTATAAAAGTAATAAATTAACATATACTTAAATCAATACATAATGCTTAAATATATAAACATACATACTTTAGGTATATAAATACTCACACACATAAGGTTCATTGAATTCTCAATCATATTGTAGTTTCTGCGTGTTATTTTCTGTTCACTATACTATAGATGTAATTTTCATTTGAATAAAATATATTAAATATGTTCCAGTTAATATCTATATTGGACAGTTTTGTTTATTACTGTTAGATACGTTTTGTTTCCGCAAACCTTCATCACTAGTTTTCTTAAAGAACTATCGTCTGAGATACACTTAATATATTATGGTCACGTGACTCTAGTAAAGTGCATGTCATACTAAAACTAGAATTCAAATATTATTCTTATTGACCTCAAAAAGCACACAAGGCATTTCCTGCATCAATCGTCGACAGAATCCGGCAGTTGGGACTCGAGGTGACCTTGCACAAGTCCGAGGCCATGGGTTTTCATGGACCTCGTAATGCGCCACCGTCGGGTTCCCAGGTGGTGGCGGGAGGGGTTCACATCGGCGTCGAGTCGACGATGAAGTATCTAGGACTCGTCCTCGACAGCCGGTGGAATTTCGTCGAACACTTCCGACGTTTGGCTCCCAGACTGGAGCCGGCCGGGGCTGCGTTGAAGCGGCTCCTGCCCAATCTAGGGGAACCAAACGCCTCCTGCCGGAGGCTTTACGCGGGGGTCGTGCGGCCCTTTACGGAGCACCGGTGTGGGCGCGTTCACTAAGGCTGCGGCCAGCGCGCCAGTTGTACGCGTCCCAGAGGGTCATGGCCATCCGGCTGGCCCGAGGATACCGCACGGTCTCCTGCGAGGCGGCGTGCCTCCTTGCCGGATTACCGCCATGAGATCTTGAGGCAAAGGTCCTCGCGCACATGTGGGAGTTGCGCGAGGAGGCGAAACGCCGGGGCTTAACTCCGCTGCCGCGAGAAATCACGGCACAGCGGACAGAGCTCCGGCGGGATCTCATGGCGTCATGGAGAGTGCGATTGTCGCAACCCAGCGCTGGGCACGCCACAATTGCGGCGATAAGACCCCTCTTTGAGGAGTGGCTAGAGAGGCACCTTCCACCTGACGCAGGTCCTCACCGGACACGGCTGTTTCGGGAGGTTCCTGCACAGGATAAGGCGGGAGGAAACGCCCGGGTGTCATCATTGTGTGGATCGCCCGGAGGACACGGTGGAGCATACGGTGGAGGTCTGCCCAGTTTGGGCGGAGTATCGCCGTGTCCTCGTGGAGGCGATCGGCGGCGGTGATCTCTCGCGTCCGGCCCTGGTTCAGGCCATGGTACGGAGCGAGAGGAAATGGGAGGCCGTCACCTCCTTCTGCGAAGCGGTAATGCTCGCGAAGGAGGAGGCGGAACGCGTGAGGGAGAGGCAAATTTCGCGCCCTCATGCCCCTAACCGCCGCAGGAGGAGACGCCCAGGGCGTCGGGAGTCGCAAGCTGATTTCCGGCCACCGTAGGCGCGGGCTTGCGGACTGTGAGCAATGGGTAGCTCACCGTTCGATAACTACCAGGCCCGGGTCGACGGCGCGTTGTGTTCCACGCGCGCCTCAAAGAGATGTCAGCATAATTGACGGGGTCTGCTAGGGCCGATGCCTGCCGGGGTTGCGAAGAAAACCGAAAGGGAGATCGTGGCCCCCGGCAACAGGGCAACCGAAGAAACACGGGTGGGTTTTAGTCAGTAAGAGTCTGACACGCCCTCCCGCTCCGCCCAGAGCGGGAGAAGTTATTTGATGATTTCCCACCCAAAAAAAAAAAATGGCATTTCCTGCATACTGCTATAATCCCTAATATTCACAGATTAGTATTCCTTGAACCACACATATTAATAAGCTTCTATTATCAGTCTCCACCTACACAGCACTATTACCTACATGCACTAAGTCAGCTGGTACTGCGGTTGATTGGTATTTGATTGGTTGTTAAGTAAGTATAATGATATAACTTGATTGACGTTAATTAGTTTATGACTGAATGTCAACTAATCGCACTTCAGAGAGGTGACTATTTCATATGCACTATTTCACCACCAATATGTTTATTGCTTGCTTTACTTAAAATTATGGCACTAAATCAGATTTACTGACATAATAAAACACGAATGAATGATAGAAAAATCAGGAAAATGTTGTCAAACACATTGTGTTTACTTTCCACTTCCTAAATATTTTTTGTTTGGGAACCATTATTCAAACAAATGTTGAAGTTACATTACAGTTCTAAAACATTACGTTCGATAATTACGATTTTCTTTACTGTAAGGAATGATTATGGAAACTAATACAAACTATTATACTTTTTTATAAAAATACTAAGCGTTACTAAAGTTGCTTTTTTTCTCTTCTCATTTATTAATTGACGCCATAGCACAGCTTAAGTATAATCAGCCTGTAATGTTCCCACTGTTGGGCCCCCCATCTACCACGCGGGCCTACTGCGTGTTGGTAGATGCATGTTACATGTCTTTGAAGTTTTGGTTCTAGAACATGTTGATTTTTTTTTCATTCTTAACCGACTTCAAAAAAAGGAGGAGGTTCTCAATTCGACTGTTTTTTTTATGTTTGTTACCTCAGAACTTTTGACTGGGTGAAACGATTTTGATGATTCTTTTTTTATTTGAAAGCTGGTACTTCCCGTGTGGTTCCATTTCAATTTGGTTTAGTTCTGATAATGGCATCCATGAGAAAACCATATAAGTCTTAAATTTGCATTAAGTATGTGCGCGACAAATGGACGAATAACTCAATATCGCGCCAACCGATTTCGATGATTCTTTTTTTATTTTAATCATGCATTTTTTCTTGGAAAGCACCATTTGGTGAAGTGGAACTGATGATGAAGACCACAAACGGCCACCGGAATTACTGAATAATAAGTATGTCACGGGTTGCGAGTCGATTACTTTAATATGGCTGCAATGCAATTTAAGCTCGTCACAATGCATATGGAGAAGTGGAGCTGATGGTTAATTACCAGGTGTAATAAATAAATATAACTTAAATCTCGGAAGTCGGTGGCAAATAATTAAAACCAAAGACACCGACTTCCGAAATTTAAGTTATTTTTCGCTTTGTAGTGTTTTTTTGAAAGTCGGTTGTTTTTGTTCACCATGTTGAGAGCAGAGGTGATGAAATAATTTACACAAAGAAAAACGCCTACCTGGGTTCGAACCCACGACCTACTAATTCGTAAGTCATTGCCGTTACCACTGGGCTAACACTGCTCTCTTATAACACCATATCCTTTGAACTAGAGATAACCTTTTGCCATGTAAATGTACTTGCATGTGTAGTAAATGTCACTACTATATAAAGATGATTTTGTCTCCTTATATCGAGCGAGAATAACGTCAAGTGAAAATGTTTGTTTGTCTTTGTGCATACCTAAGAAAGTGAGTCAAAGGTGGGAAAAATAAGAAAAACATATTGTTAGCTGCAACTTCAGACTAGAGGGAGTTACTAGTGACCATCCCTATGCCAACGGAAAACGACACACACTCTTTTTTGGCCGACAGGCCTGTAATATCGCATCAATTATTTAATAAAAAGGACCATCACCACCACCATTTTTTTCATCTTGTTACGCTTGATTGCGTTAATTATATTTATTTTAAATAAAAAATCGTTTTATATTCCCATAAATATATTTATTTGCAGTATTTTTTCACTCCAGTTCTTATTCCATCGTAAAATTATTATGTGTCTAAAATAGCTGAATTCATTTTAGCCTACGAAGTAGAAAATACTTTAATAAACTAGGAAGTCTCTACACGCGCGTAACTTTTACATTAAAATGTCGTCAGAATAAAAGGTAGGTAAGTATTATGTTGCATCTAGTGAAAGCAGTTACAATAAAAAAAGAAGATAAGAATATTACTTGCTACTTTGCTTGCTACTCTAACTTGGCGTCAACTTAGTCAACTTTTGATGGAGGACGTCGCGAGAATAACTTCCATCACAACTTATTCAATAATTCACATTTCCCACACTCCCGATTGTTTTGAATGGGAACCATTTACCATTTTATCCATTTCAATATATTGTCATATCCCGTACTGGCATCGTTTATAACGGCAACTTTTCACTCGAACCCGGACTGGACGCTGCACATTCAATTCGACGAGGATGATTAAGAGCGCGCGCGTGTCAAATGCCTCAACTGTTCGCTGAGAATTATGAAATTGTACGGAACGTTCACGGTTTTATGCGTTTTGTGATTAGCAGAGCTCCAATCGGAAATCGAAACGCATGAAATGTGAGTGTTATATTTAAACTTATTATGTTGCTCTGCTTTTCTTGCTACCTACTTTCACGAGTTTACAGGATCATTTGTTTCCACATTCCTTTTCATCGCTAGATTTGCGAGAGTACTAATTGTAAATCTATGTGCACACGCTTGTTCCGGCACCCCGAAAGAGTTGAGCAAGCGGAAAGGTTGGCGATGCGTCACACACCAGATAATGATAGTTAATGGTCCATAACATTCTATCTGAAGTATTTATCTGCACATAGGTGTTCATTTCATTTCATTTAGTTCTCACATAGGTGTTCATTTCATTTCATTTAGTTTACACATAGGAATGTTGTAGACATTAAATTATTTGTGGTTGACGCAGAATTTTGTGAATTTATTATGTTTTGTTTTGATAGTTGGCAACTTTTATTAACAGAATAATTATGATCTTGATAGTGCTTAGAGAACTGGTTCGATTAATTGCGTATCAAAGAACACTGCATTCTTATTCAACATTTAAATTGCAGTGACGATAATAGATGGCAAGTAATGAATGACTCAATACTGCAGTGTCTGATTGTCACCCAGCATGATGCATATTCCTTTGAATTAAGACTTTCAGGAGAATAAGCTCAGGTGTTTAATTGCTGCTTTTGATATTTAATGATAAACGGGCGATAATGTAATAAAAAGGCGACAGTCAAAAACTTAGATGGGGAAGTTATTACGTTTCTATGTGAAATAATACGAACCCGAGTGATCAAAGAACGAAGCTATGAAGCTTGGCGTCCTGCAGAAATGTTTTTGGTTATGTTAGAAATGCCTATAGTTATAATAATTTAATAAAACGGGAAACTCCCAAGGCATAACGCAGAAAAATAAATTCAAAAAGTTTCATCTTAAAAAACACTAATTACCGTAAATTATAAAAACAAATGGACGCATAAATGAAAAAGTGGGTATGGCGAATTTAGATAAAAATATGAATAATTAGATTATGCGAAAATGGGTATATTATTTTAATGTTCACGAAAATTAACGAAATTTCCTCACCATTTTCAATTTCCTTGCTTGTATCTGCAGTTTACAATAATAATTGCAAACTGTTTCAGTAAATCTGGATTTTTAAACGTTTTGTTGTACAAATTCATAACTTAAAGTCTAACACTCGTAATAAGCAGCGTGGTGCTGACATCTGCATGACGTCATACATCATGTGACGTCATGCCTGCAATGTCGTCTGAAACGCTTCAGTTAGCCGCTTATTTATTTTCACATAATGCTACGCTTTTTGTTTATCACCATTAGGAAGAGGAGCTCGTGGCTAAATAATAATAGCCGCACGGATCGATTCATTGAAGAAAACCGAAAGGGAGATCGTGGCCCCCGGCAACAGGGCAGCCGAAGGAACACGGGTGGGTTTTAGTCAGTAAGAGTCTGACACGCCCTCCCGCTCCGCCCAGAGCGGGAGAAGTTATTTGATGATTTCCGACCCTCAAAAAAAAAAAAAAAAAAGGTAAAGCTACGCTTGCCGGGGTTCCCGGGGTCCGTTGATGGGTGATCATCTTTACATACCTAGACTCCTCCGTACCTCGGAAGGCACGTTAAGCCGTTGGTCCCAGCTGTCATCCGTGGATCTTTGACAGTCGTTGCGGGTCGTCAGAAGCTATAAAAATACACTACAAAGTGAAAAATTACTTAAATTTCGGAAGTTGGTGTCTTTGGTTTTGTATTTTAGTTATTTGCCGGTGGCAAATAACTAAAATAACTTCCGAAATTTAAGTTATTTTTCACTTTGTGGTGTTTTTTGGAAATCAGTTTTTTTTTGTGACTTCCAAAATTTAAATTATTTTTCACTTTGTAGTGTTTTTTTGGAAGTTGGTTGTTTTTTTTTTTTTTGTAAAAAAGTTTTTATTTCTCGCTTTTTAGTGGATAGTTTGTAATTTATCTAAGTAACAATAGCCTAATCTCAACTGCTAGTCATCTTTTACAAAATATTGCTTTTCTTGATGTAGGGACGTTAATCGTTGAGGAGTTCTCCTGGTACTTCACCATCAGCTCCACTTCTACATATGCATTGTGACGAGCATAGAAAGTAATCGAATCGCACCCCGTGAAATACCTATTATTGAGTAATTCCGGTCACCATTTGTGGTCTTCATCATCAGTTCCACTTCATCAAATGGTGCTTTCCAAGAGCAACTGCACGAGTTACTATAAAAAATACCCAAATCGCTATAGGTTTATCTATAATATTTGAAGAGTTCCCTCGATTTCTCCAGGATCCCATCATCAGATCCTGTTTTCCTTATCATAGTACCACTCTTGGGATATCTCCTTTCCCACAAAAAAGAATCATCAAAATCGGTTCATAAACGACGAAGTTATCCGCGTACACACATAAAATAATATACGGTCGAATTGAGAAACCTCCTCCTTTTTTTGAAGTCGGTTAAAAATACATGCACGTTAAAACGTTATCGTGAACAGATATTTATATTTTCCATACAAAATGTATGGAAAATACTTCCCGGCGTTATCGTGATGCCGAGGATGTCCACGATAATTCCGTTAGAAATTATAAAAGCGCACAATAATATGTTAATTTTAGAGAACAAGGTTGCACTACTGGATTTCTTTATTTACTTGACTTTTCTTAGAAAAATAAGAATACCTATTAAATGGAGCGGATTGTTTTTGAGATTTTACTTGTGAAATGTAACTACTAGAACTAGAACTACTAAATGTAAGTACTATTGATAGAGGCTCAGTTCTGCCGTACCCTTTGAAAAAAACAGGCGTGATGATATTAATATGTTTAAGAATAAAAAAATTCTTCAATAGATAGATTGTTTTGATAATGTTTCGTCCGTAATTTCATGCTAATGAATTCGAAAAGTTAATTAAAGTGGACAAATTCTATAAGCATTTCAAAACATCTCCAGTTTGTGATTTCATCTCAACTGGCTTGAAAAAATCCACCCCATTCGTGCTAAAAAACTCTTTATTGTTAAAAATTCTGTCGTAGGTACTTTATAATCAACATTTCTGTATCGGACTCCTCAGATATTTAATTACACAATGTGAAGTCGAGGTATTCACGTTTTGCTTTTCATGATACAAAGACTTACAGGAGATCGGACACGGAATAAATATGGAGGAGGGGTGAAAAATAATAATAAATAAATAAACCAAATGGCGAAGATTGGCAGGTACCTACAACAGTCTTTGTAAGTTACACCTATTCTTCTCTTTCATCCCATCCGTACAACAAAATATATTCTGATTGATCGCCAGTTCATCAAGATTTAAATAACTTCGAATATCTTTTCAGCTTTTTGTTGATTTACAAGAAGCTGGTGCGGCTATCGTAACAGCCAGTTTCACCTTATTTAAACGATTTTTTATTTTTGTCTGCTAGTGACTTTTTATAAAGGGCTGCATTCCCCACGGTGTCTTGAACTGCGGCCAAACTATTCGTCAAATTTTGAGAAATCTTAATAGCCACTTTAATGTTATCGCTTCTGTATGGTAATAAAGCATCCCTGGGTAATAAACGCTAGTTAAGTATAATAAAACCCTCTTAACAGTTTGTCCTGTGGTCATAAACTGGCTGAGAATACTATTTAGTCCGCCTGAATAAATTAGAGCAATAAACTTAGCAGCGGGATATTTGCGTAACTCACATGCTCTATCCTAGATAGTTAATTGATTCAGGCGTGACCTTGCGGAAATACAATAGACGTAGATATATTTAGTACCCTAATCCGCTTACTTATATTCCTAAAGAGTCATAAAAATCCTATAAGAAATCGACACGTGATACACCTCTTAACGAGGCATCCGCAGGATGACGATTGACTTGTCACGAACCCTAACTCGGCGTGTTGCCACACTCTTTAGGAATAGTTAAGCGGAATCAGGTACTAAATATAATTATCTACGTCTATTGTATGGTATCCCATGTATTTTCATGCAATTCCCTAGTGAGATGAATGTTGACAATTTTAGCAAGCACTGTTCATACCAAGCACTGTCAAGTCTTAAGATATTTCGGAGCTGTCTTACTAAGTAATCTGAGTATTCGCTGACAAAACCCCTAGACTTCAAACCCACTTTTCAATTCCTAAAATGTATCGAATAAATCAAGCCTTTGGGCTTCTATGAATCAACTAAAGTAGGTACCAAATGCTTTTAGTGTTCAGCTTGGATTTCCAGATTAAAGGTTTGTTTAACACAGTTAAAGATATTTCGGAGTTGTGTTACTATTATTATGTGAAACCTTACTTCAACCCACGCATTTAATTACGATAGTATGATTTGTTAATGGACGTGGATTCATAAGTTTTTTTTGCGATGATCAAGTTATAACAATACTAAGCTTAACGTTTAAGTGGTTTTTCAGTGAAAAGCAAAGCAATTTTCCTACAGAGGACCGAACGAAGCCTTCTCAGATTAAAATTTACTACAAGAATCAAAGTTTTGTATCTGCGGGTTTGAGCCCCAAATCCTCAAACTCAAAATGTCCCAACAGAGTGTGAGTAACACTTGTATGTGTTATGTTTTGTAGATCATGAGACCGATACAGATGTTATAAGGAAATAAAGAGGAATCTGGTAAACCTGAGGAGTAAGATTTTATTTATATTCTTCATTTATTTATTTATGTATGTATGTACAGGTTTCGTATCCATTTGCGACCATATAAATCCCATGAGTAAGATATACAAACATGATTTGTTGTTGGTATTCCAAATCTCATGCATATTAAAAGTATATATCTGAAAATGCTCATTGAAAGTAAATAAATTGAAGTTTTTCGCTTCTAAAAAGGCTTTTCAAGTGACACCTACAAACTACATATTTGTTTCTACAATTTGTTAAAAAATTTACAATTCCGAATGTCGGATAAATATTCAGTGGATAAGGCACCAGCTCTCACCACAGACAATGTTTGAATAAAACGCTATTGGGCATAAAACAGTAAACATTACCGTAATCCTTTTTCAACATATGACACTTTAATCAAGCAATATCAAACTCTAGTTCTCTAGAAATTGAGTTTAATTGATTGATGGGAAAAATGGTCTGAATATTATATGATACGATCTGTTGTACAATATGTAAAAAAAACTCCTACTACGTACTGCAATAAAATTACCAAAATGTTTATATTTAATTATTATTATTAGGCTAGCTAGTAAAAAATGTATTATCAATGTTTTTAAACGTAAACTTTTTACAAATACCTACATCTTAGTAAGTATACAGGATTTGCACGGTATTATGGAAAAATAAAAATACTGACGATAATTTGAGATCTTTTTACACTAGTTACAGTTCTTGTACAACGCAATATTATGCGAAATGGGAAAAGAGAAGTATTATTTTATATTTTTCTGTAACTCATAATGATCCGTCTTCGCAAGATTAAACTTGTTCCTGCTGAAAGCTTTGCTTTAACATTCTTGAGATTGTTTTAATTTTAAATCGCGTTTTTATGGTTGTTATGCTATGCGTGCTGGTGTCGTAGGTAAAATTAAAAATAGTAGTAAACATGGAGAAAATGACATAAACCTGAAAATCGTTATAAAGTCAGGATGGTATTGACACTCAAACCACAACCTACTTTTTCAAATTTTCAAATAGGTAACTAAATATTTGTATAATAATAATGAACTTTGGTCCACCCACACAGTATTCAGTGATTTGGAAACGAAGTTTTGTGGTATTCTGAAGAATATTTTCGTAACCTTTTATTTATTTTGATGAAGATATCTAAGAAACAATCTAGCAATTTTAGAATTGTTTTGGGCCTAAAGTCTGCCATTAGTTTCAAGTTAAATTCTAATTAATTGCGAGGCACAAAAACCGCGATCTTCCAGCAAAATGAATTCACAAAATACAGTACCAAAAAGATTCTTGTTTATCTAAATCTAAACTAATATTATAAAGAGAAAAGCTTTGATTTCTTGTAGGTTTGTTTGTTTGTAATGGATAAACTCAAAAAATACTTAACCGATTTTAAAAAATCTTTCACATGAAGAAAGCCACGTTATCAGCGAGTAAGACAGGCTGTATTTATCGATCTCCACGTGAACGAAATCGTGAGCAGAAGCTAGTCCAAGCAAGATCCACAACATGTGCAGTTTACAAATATGTCCAAACAGCTCTCCAACAAATAAATGACAAAAGATATGCATTAGGCCTTCTACTCGATATGTCAAAAGCCTATGATAAAGTATCATATAATATATTACTAACAAAACTTTACGGTTCCGGTATACGTGGCCCTGCTTACAATTGGTTCAAATCATATTTAGACAAGAGAAAACAAATAGTCCCGGTTGAACACCACAATATTAAAGATAGGGAGATAAAAACAGTGCGGTCCCAGATAACAAATCTCACATGCTCCATACCTCAAGGCAGCGTTCTGGGCTGCATACTATTTTTAATATACATCAATGACCTCCCAAAAATGCTAAATAAACAAACTAAATTACCAGTACTATTTGCCGATGATATCTCCATACTTGTGAAATGTGACAAAAATTGTGACCCATATAAAATCTTACAGAATACTCTCGAGACGATAACACTGTGGCTACAAGATCACAATTTAGAAATTAACTGTAATAAACCAAAAATGATACAATTTAGATCGTACAAAGCCCCTACCTTAAGTACAAATGTAATTTTTAATGACATCCCTATAGAGTTAGTAACTACATTCAACTTACTCGGTATAAACATAGACACACATCTAAATTGGAAAAAGCACATAGAAACGGTGAAATCTAAATTATCAAAATTTACCTACGCCTTGTTTCAACTTAAGCACAGCATAAATACAGAAACAGCACTATCGGCATACTACGCCTACGCAAACTCGTGGCTAAGATATGGAGTGATTTTATGGGGGAACAGCGTCAATGCAAGCGAAGTATTTATAATCCAAAAAAAATGTGTTAGAATACTGGCCCATATTGACAATACCCAAAGCTGTAAGCCATATTTTATTAGTTTAAAACTCCTAACTTTACCTTCTATGTATATACATGACCTTTGCATATTTGTATTTAAAAATAGCAACATTTTTCCTAAAGTCCTTCACAACTTAAACACACGCCATAAAAATAGATTATATCTTCCACCCTCTCGGATCAAAATGCTTTACCATAGCCCATATTACATGGCAGTAAAAATCTTCAACAAATTGCCAGAACAAATTAAAAAAGAAACGGAATCCAACAAATTTAACAGAAAATTAAAAGAATATCTAACACAAAAATGCTTTTACTCAGTCTCAGAATACTTAGAAAAAAATAATTAATTAATATAATACATAAAAATTACTACTCATTGAATTGGAAAACAACACACACTTACACAACAAAAACAATTTAGTAAAATAAATAATAAAATGATAATTAGTAATTAATGCAAATTAATGAAATATATAGAATATAATAATTAATACAATTTAATGAAATATAATAATTAATACAAATTAATTAAATATAATAATGACTACAAATTGATGAAATACAAAAATTAATACAAATTAATCTACCCTACCTACTATTACCTATTATGTTGCCGTGCCCTAACCGGGTTTCATGTTGGAACTTACTTATTTAAATGTAACAACTAAATGTACACATGAATGCAATAAAGAGTTTGAGTTTGAGTCAGTCTTTTACAAAATGGAAGCTAACTTTTCCAAATAGCTTCATGAATTTTAAATGAGAAACCCAAATGGAAGGTAAGTTGGCTTCCAAGTCCAAGACCCAGGCTTTCCCAGGTAAGCCAGGTAATGCAGGTGAAACCGCGGGGCGCAGCTAGTGTCTTATAATTTTATGCAAATGGATAGGGAACCATATCGATGCTCTATATGATGTAATTTAAAGTTACAGTTGCCGATTACTTTGATGTCACCGTTCAAATAACCACGTAATTTTAACATAGATGGTAACAAATATATTTGTCTCCAACTTTGTGTTATTTAAAATCTACTAGGTAAAACATTAACATCTGCCGTATGAAATCCGAAAATTTATAATTCCAACTTAGGTTAACCCATTTACATAAAGAATTTTATACATGTGTCCAATAAATGCAGCAACAAATGAGGCACTAAACACATTAGGAAATTGCCAATTGAAATTATTAACTCGGTAATTAATAAAATTACTTTAGGCTTTTTGATCAAAGCTAGGCACAATTGGATCGTGATTTCATTTTCTGTGAAGAGCTGTAATATGATTAGGGAAGGATAATATACTTTAGAGTTCCGCAATCAATATTCCGAAGCTTCGAAGGTACTTAAACATAAAACGTAGTAAGTAGAGGACCGATGCCTGCCGGGGTTGCGAAGAAAACCGAGAGGGAGATCGTGGCCACCGGCAACAGGGCAACCGAAGGAACACGGGTGGGTTTTAGTCAGTAAGAGTCTGACACGCCCTCCCGCTCCGCCTAGAGCAGGAGAAGTTATTTGATGATTTCCCAACCAAGAAAAAAAAAAAGTAAGTAGGTACCGGTTACTACTAGATACACAAAATAGGGTAAAACATCCACTATTTATACAGGGTTTGGTTAGTAGAAACATATTAATATTGTTAAGATAATAGAGGTAGCCGCAGGTGGCCGGAATAAGGAATTACAATCGAGTATTTTGGTTTTTACTATTTTAAGTCGGCTCGCCGTCTAACCGAATGCGACTGAATTCACGATGCATTCATTCAAAAATAGCATATGACTTTTTCCTATAACCATAGATGTCAAATCTTATAATACAGCATTAGTCAAAATAAATTTCGTTTTCCATCCTTTAAATGTTATCGTCATCAATCAATCTACTCACCAAGCCTTTTCCCAACGTGTGTAAATTGGGATCGGTTTCCAGTCTAACCGGATACAGCTGAATATCAGTATTTTACATGCAGCGACTGCCTATCTGACCTCCACAACCCAGTAACTGGGTAATACGTTACCCCTTGGTAAAAATCGTTGTCAGAGTTTCGGGCTTCTAACGACCCGTGACGACTGTCAAATAGCCACGAATGACAGCCGGGACCAACGGCTTAACGTGCTTTTCGAGGCACGGAGGAGTCTTGGTATCTAAAGACAGTCACCCATCCACGGACCAACGACGGCAAACGTAGCTTAATCCGAAGGGTCGACCCGTGCGGCTCTTATTACTCAGCCACGAGCTCCTCGTAAATTAATCGTTGTACATTTTATCGTCATATTTGTGACAAAACAAACTTAAGGTTGGTCCCGAAATCATCTTCTTCATTATGCCTCTCACAAGCACTTAATTTAATACCGAGATGCCTGAAATTACGAAACATCATACGTACATTAGATACACGTTTTGTATATTCAACACTGAAATAATACAAGACCGTAGAATTCAAATGGGGGATATAACTGTATCACGGCATCAACCATCTTCTTTCTGCGACATATCTATGTATAAAAGCACCAACATAATTATTTTTTATAGGAAGTGATTAGGATAATGATGATGACGTGGAGGCAGGTTTTAGATTAGGTAAGTGGATATAATTTATTTGCTTCGAATAAAAGTTCGCTACCTCAGTTGTATCTTCTTTACTTCCAGTTATGGTTTCATGCATTTATTCCCACAATCCATCAAAAGAAAGAGTGTTATCATAATAATAATGGACGACGAGCCAGCAGTGGGATAGCTGTTCATATTAATCTATATATTTGATTAAGTATTCAGTCAATTAGACCAGTGGTGTGCCCAGTAGAAGCGGCCGCGTGTTACGAGTTGTAGGTCGTATGCAGGAATCCAGGCAGGCACTTTGTGTAAATTATTTCATCACCGGTATTCTGAAAACGGTGAAGGAAAACATCGTGAGGAAATCGGGGTGTTGTAGAGCAAAAAAGTCGAAGACAGTGTCATCAATCAACCCGCACTGGGCCCGTGTGGTGGATTACGGCTCATTCCCTGTTACAGAGAGGAGGCTTGTACCTTAGTAGTGGGAATAATATAGGCTGATTATGCATTCAATAATAATAACGCCTTCAAAGCTATTGGTAAGAACTTAATACAACATGTATCACAGCGATAAAGCAAAAGCCAATTAACATATCACACGTTCTTTCAAATCAACCGACTAAACCTGAGCACCCAGACTAATCTCTGTCCAACTGCTTCATTATGTACCGGCGCGGGCTTTGTAAGCGATGAGGTCATTAAAATGGTTTTTACGATAGCAGAAATGATAAGTTATGAATGAAACCCTTTTTCGGTAGAAGAAATATGGAGGTTCAGAATATAAAGTTTAAATTAGGTAAATGGAATTTAAATGCTGAAATTTGTCTTCATCAAACATACTCACCTACAGATGTCCGACGTGCATTATGATGAATCGAGCTAATAATGTGAGCGGTTGAAGGGCTATTGAGTAAGTGTCACATGAAAATTATTTTGTGAACTATCTACATTATAAATGTAGCGTTGTTGTTATGGGGGATGTTCAACTGTCAGTCAAATGGATTGTCAGATCAGCTGACTCTAAAATGTTAACGTTAAATGACTCTAATATTTTTTTGGATAAACATTTTTTTTCGTTACGGTTTTTTTTTAGTAAAAATCCATGTTTGGCTGACATTTTCAGTCTCCTCAGACCAAAGAGGTTTTTGTCGAATTTTACAGAATGTTTGCTTGATTTATTCAATTCAAATAAAAATACCGATCCCATTCAGCGCACATAGAATATTTCAGAAAAATTGTCGATGAGTGTGGCTGTAAAATTTTATGTGCGCACAGATTTTCCATTTCGTTCTCTAATGCCGACCATTAGAGAACGAAATGGAAAATCTGTAAACTAAATGGATCGATTGAATAAGGTACAAACCATGACGTATACGTTTTAACTTTAGAATAAAAATTGGCTGTGAGTGTGAAAAAATACATACATTCATTTGTTACTCGATTTATTTTCAAACATAAGGAAATTGGAAAGACATCACAAATATCGAACTGTTATTATATCTTACGACAAAAATAAACTAAAAAATTGGCATGACTCATATAAAGCCAACACAGAGAAAAAAGTAGGTACATAACAACAAATTCCTTATGAGAAACATGAACCCATTCACTTCAGCAAATATTGTGATTAAAATAAAAAGAGCTACGGGTGAGCGGTCAAATTTCGCTCCCGGTTTAACCGGGCAATCTTTTGACCAGAAACTTTAATAGAAAAGGTCACAAAATATGCTAAACAACAACGTAGCGACAATAGTTAACTTCGTTACAATTATATCGACGTAAGTAACAAGAAAGAGCGGGCGCTTGTCTTGGAAAAAGTTATACAGAATTACGAATACGATTTAGGTTTACATTTTGTACGATACGGTGACAAAACCCGTCGCTCACAGTACCAGTATCAGAGGGTTTTGAATCAAATTCCTAATCCATACCATCAACATCAACAGGTCATGGCAGTTCATCAGTTTGAAAAATTCGTCTGCCGAACAACGTCAATGATGCAATGTACGTGACTGATTGCTATTGTATGTGTATTACGCAACTGCCCCACATATTTTTTTCTAAATTCCTTTATTGATTTGAATTACGTAAACGGTTGATTCGAATCACACGTCAATCCATTAATAATTCAATTCAGTGGATACCTGTGCTGTGTTTGTTTAAATATCTCGTAAATGGGTCGAATTCAATGCTTAATCAATTTAAATAGATTTAAAAATATAGTTTTGTAGTGAATTTTGTTTAGGATGTCAAGTCCTATCGTTCTACATAAACAATTTTACCACTTTTGAAAGTTTCTGGCTTTCAATTCAGAATTATATAAATTAAAACACTACTATTTTAAGTTTTCTCCCACTTTTGTCCGCCAACTGCTTCCTTCACGGTCGGTAGACCCACCATCAATTGACGAAGGTCTCGGCCACTCGACCCCTGTCGCACGCAACAATACAAAAACCTGAAACGAATAACTATGTAATAAAAAGTCATCTCGTTGGGAAACAAGAAACTAGGGGAAAATTTGTTCATGTGTTTTATTCAGGTTCAATTTAATTTGAGATTGTAGAATTCCGATTTAAAAGGCACTTGTTTGAGACAAAAGAAAGAAATCACTTCTGGGAAAGTATAATAACTAGTAATAACTAACATAGGTCTTAAGTTTACTAACACAATGAGTCCTTGTTACTTGAATATTTTTTATTTTTATTTATCTAATATATACATAACTTGAGTTTCAGGAATTTGTCTATATTTGTGTTTAATTTCGTGGAATACGATTTTTCTACAAGGAATATTAACGTAAGAAAATGTTTAATTTAAGCGCATATTTTGTCGATGTTTCCAATCGCAGTGTATTTTTTTTTACAATTAAAACATAATTCACAACCCCAAACTGTTCCTTTGTTTTAACACAAATACTACAAAATGCTTCAAAAGTCCATTATAAATAAAGTACTAGGCTGGGACCTGAATAAACAATAGCGGTAAGATTAAATGGGAGCAAACAAAAATGGATATTCACTAATCGAACCACCTTGAACTAACAGAACAAAAAGTAGCTAAACCTGGACAATTGGGTTCCGCGTTGTTGTTCTGGACTCTATTGGTAATAGGCTCTATTGCGAATTATAATGTTTTCAATCACCTTTATCTCAGTAAACCAAAGATGCTTTACATGGTAAAGTACCCAGTAGTCAGCCTTTTAGGGAGAATTTTAACTTAGAAGAGCTGTCAGTTCAAGATTTATGGATACAGAAACAAATTATGCAATGAGCATGATGATCATTTATTAAACTATTTGATTATTCAGTAAAACACTAGAAAATCTTCTGGAAAATTTTATACCAAAACCAACTTAAATAAAAAGGGGTTTTCACACAACCTTTGCGGATCTAATAGTCCGCATATCGGCCATAATTATGTGATCTAGTAAATTGAAATCTTATGCGAGAGTCTTTACAGTAGACTATAATAAAAAATAAAAAAACAAACATACATGCGTTTAATTCCCGAAGGACAGCAGATGTGTACTTATAGTACACCCACATTTCGCGAGTTATGATTAAGTCCCCCGTAATAAGGGTCGATATTCTATTCAACAAATCAATTATTATATTTTTCTCTTATTCTATGTATTACCAATTGTCAAGGTCCATTTATACAGAAAGAGATCGCCTGCATGCTGGATCAAATGACCCGTTCTATTATGTTAACGACGGACGTAATGATAAAGGTCCTGATTTTGTCTTAAACCTTTTTGGTAGTTGTCTAAATCAGGTTAAGTGTTACATTTCACATGAACAAGATTCAGATTAATTATGGTTTAACATTAGTTTTTCACATTGCTCGTAAGAATTTTTTTTTGCAAACATTTACGTTTCAGCTTCTATCAGCAAATCGTCAGACTAGTCCACAAAGTTAGTAACTTCTCTCACATTTTGTTGTTCAGGTGCAATGATCAGGTGAAGTTTACAGCAAAAGAATTGTTCCTTACGGAGGCATTTAGTCAAGCGGTTGGCATTTACCTTTGAAACGGTTCTTATAATCTCATTCTTCGTATCACGTTGTTACAATACATATTACTGAGAAAATATTTTATTTATTACGCGAACGTTTGGTCCGAAATAAAGTGTTACGACCAACTTTTTACTTTGGCGCTATTATTTCATGAACACTTTTTTATCGGATTTTCCTGGGTAATGGTTAGAATTTGCCATGAAATATATAGGGTGGCAGAGACATTTACGTGAAAACTGTAACTTTGGATCCGGTACATGATTCTGAACCATTCCAACATCTGCTGTCAATAAATGCTACCAGGATTCTTCAATATTCCATCCAAAAACGGGCATTTTTCAAACATTGCTTGGGTAGTTTTTAATTAGTTCCAAAGAACTATATTATGCTTTTATGTGTGTATGTATGTATTGACATACATACATAACTTTACGCCTTCTCTCCATGGGGGTAGGCAGAAACTACAGAACGCCAATAATGGTTTCCAGATCAACATAATTTTTGGCAATCTCAAAACAAACGTATTGTTTATCTTATCTTTTCCTGTGACATAATAACAAAACAAATAAACAAGAACTGGCCCATGATCTGCGTAAAATTCCCTACAGAGATACAACCAAATGAAGTAAGTACCTACCTACGAGAAAAAAAGAGATAAGATAAAAGTTTAGGAAAATGAAACAAAAAACACCTAAAATCTCCATGAACAGGTTTATGGCGCAGACCATTTCGTTATTAAGGTTAAATGTATTTTGTCAACATTCAGAAACAGTCCCTGAGATGTACAGCATTCAGTGGCAGTTAGATGCTGAAACTTGAGCACATTTGTCTCAGCGACGTTACCCAAATAAACTCGGACTGCCCAAGTAAATAAATGGAACTGAAATCTGTTTGTCGGATAGAACGTATTTTTACTGGGACCAGCCGCATTTAAAGAAGTTTTATTTTATTGAAGTGAGTTTTATTTTGTTCAGGAAGTAGTTAAGTATAATAAAACTTGCAAGTTTGTTCATCTACTGCGGGCTTTGGGCATGTTATTACTGGCTTAGGTACTTTAGTACTTATATTTCTAGATGTTTTCACGAGATTGATGCCTACTAAAGCTACTATAGAATTATGATAAAGTTTGTTTTTAACGTGGAAATTGCTGTTTTTATTTAGGTTATTTTTATTTTTGAGACCGAATAACAATTCTTACCTAATCTTTTCTTTTTTGTGTACTTTATGACTAACCTAATGTCAGAGTTTTTGTGTCGCCCATGGGCCTCTGACTTGGCTTCACATGCCAGTTTCTGCACAATGTTTTCCTTCACCGTTTTTTAAGCAAGTGATACTTTTGCAATACGCACATGAATCCGAAAAGTCAGAGGGTTCCAACTCGAGATACATGACTTGGCAGTTGGGTCACACCACTAGGCTATCACTGCTGCACTCCTTATAATTATTATAATGTTTAACATTGTTTGAATCCGGAATGTACCTACCCGAGCTTTGAAGACAAACGTTTACCGTAGAAAATCGTAGCGGGTTGCAACGAATAAGGTATCTTCATAACAATAGCACACATGATGTGTTAAAAAGCTGTAATGTATGTGAGAGAGCTATACTTTAGGAGCATGAATTAATGAATATCCTTAATCTTTGAATATCTACTAAAATCTATTTTCAGGTTATGTTAGTTTTATCAATTTGCATCTGTTACAGTAAGAGCATGCAAATAAGTGAAATAAGTGCTCCATTGAAACTTAAACTTGACTAGTTAAAGTTTGCAGATTATACGTGACTACGTGCAAGCACCGCTTTACGTGTCGTCTCATCATCTCACACACGTCACTTAAAGTTAAACATGAGAATAATGTTTGCAGATTATACTACCTAACCTGAAACAGAACCCATGACTTACATAGTAATATACAACCAACAGCTGAAAATAACGTACGCGGTCACAGAACCACAATCTGTAAGGAAACAATAGGTACTTGCTTGAAATCGTGTTTGACATAAGAACACGTAGAGAGGATGACAAAGTTACACAATCTCAATGATCCAGATACAAGTTCTCTTATGGTAGGGGTTTTCAATCACTTATGTCGATTTTGTGTCGACATCGGAAAATAAATAAAGCTTTCTTGTGAACAATACTGCTATAGAAAAGAATATTATGTACACCATAAAAATTACAGACATAAATTTAGAACTAAGACGACTTTGAGATTTAGATTTAGAATTTATTTTCCGCTATAATGATGTCGGTTGAAGATTTCTTAAGGGAAAAGCACAAAATTATTATCTTTATAAGTAACCATAATAATGTCATACTCTAGGATTGAAGTTTCACATTTAAAAAAATGCAGTAAATGATTCGGTTCATTCATTTATTTCTCTTCAAAAATTAAATTGATTGCCAAGCATTGGTGCCACTTAAATCAATTCTGCCCACATAATATTAAGTATAAAGAAATTGTCGTGCCTCAATAAGTACCTACGTATCGTTAAATTATTGTTTTCCTCTTCGCCATTTTTAGGCTCGCGGCCAAATATATAAAAAACTCAATAGAAATTACGGCACCTGCCTCTTTTTATAACTCGATAATAATAGCGAAGTTAGAGTTAAGGTTTATTTATTTTTTTAAACCTGTCGAGTCCAACACGAAGGGTTCCATAGCACCGTACATTATTAATTTAACGCGTCTTCATATTTGTTTTAAATACTTTAGTAAAAAAATCATGTTTCTTTTAAGGGGACCCTTTAATTTTTAACTTTATTTTATTTTTATTAGGTGTTGTTGATAAGCTGCAATAGAAATACACAATCTGTGAATATTTCAACTGCCTACCTATTACGGTTCATGAGATACAGCTCGCTGAGAAACAGTTGGATGAACGGATGGACGGACAGCGGAGGCTTAGTAACAGGGTTTCGTTTGGCACCTTTCGGGTACGGAACCCTAAACATTTTTATGAATGAAGAACTTTGTAGTCAAGGATTAAGTCTTCGGTTGTTTGTCGGTGTTTGCAAAACTGAGGTGCCTATAAAATATTAATTCGAAAAGAGAAATTATTGAAGTGCAACACATATTTATACATTTCGGAGAGTGTGATAATTATGTAATACCGCGAGATACGCAACGCGGGGCTAGCGAAAAGTGACCCGTTCAGCGTGTGACGTCACACAGCGGTATTTATTCGTGACCAAAGCACGTCACTTATCTATTTAATATGAAGTGAAGGGAGGACAGATATAGTGAGTAATATAATAAATTGAAAGGAAATTGTTTTGAATTATTTCTTTGTAAGCCGATGCCAATGTAGGCACGCCAATTAGATTTTCAGAGCTTTCCAATGCTTTAAAAGACGTATGAACCTTTGAACGTCAATGTCAGAGTCAAATAAAATCAAAATCAAATAATTTATTTCAATTAGGCACATAAAAGGCACTTTTAAACGTCAAAATTTACAAAAAATAGAATTGATTCTAGTCGCCCCTTCCAAAATGTAGTTTTCGGATGGAGAAGAATGGGCAGGAAACTCCACCGTTACTTTTTTTAAATGTTTCACAATATTTTGTATATATTAATTATATAATTATATGTGAAGACGATGCACCTGGAATAAGGTTGCTATACCACAATAGGTAAAAATAATTAAAAATGAAACAATGACAGAAAATATAATTATATGATGGATACATGGTGTTCACATATTTACAAGCATTGTAAAAAATGAATCAAACAACAGCATGCTTCAATTCAAAGTGTCAAAGGATAAATTGGCATCGTTATATTTCTTGCAGAGGTAAATTTTAGTATTAGTAAACACTTTCACGCGTTCTTGTTCATAATATCATCTCAAGTAAGAATGTGAGTGAATATGTAAATGTGACGCGACGCGCACCCGCGGAGAGCAAGGGGGTGGGTGACACTTTACTGTGACGTCATCCCACAGTTAATGTGTTACCTCGTATTTGCATGTGACAGGCTCATTTGTTGTGTTGTGTTGAAAATTGAATTTATGATTTTGGCTGTTGAGAGCATTAAAATGTACAAATACTAGACTTTTCCAGTATTTAAACATTAATACTTAATGATTTTTTATCTTATTTAGTTCATTAGTTCAGCCGAAAGACGTCCACTGCTAGACATAGGCCTCCTATTCAGTTATCATTACAATAATCATTGATATAACACTGGCTGTTATTTAATGGAGAAGCACATCATTACACAGTGTAAGCAGCGTCGAGTACAACGTAAATTAACTGTCATGTGTCATTGGAACTGCACATTACGAGCGCCTACTGGATTTGTGGCAACATTACCGGATTTTCAATGTTGCATTGATGTTTCTCTTCTCCTTCGCGCCATTTAAACGACCAATTGCGGAAAACCTAATATTTCCAACAAAACTCAATGAAACAAAGAAATGAAAAACAAAAACATGTTTGCTGTTATTTCCAGAACAAATAACCAACAAACAAATTTATCGTCCCTAGGCATTGTATACAAGAACAATAAAACAAGTAACTCATTATTGTATTAAATAAAGAAAAGAAGCTTTATATTTGGAAGCAGTCGGATACAGAAGATTAAGAAACTCTGATACCAAGAAAAACTTTAGAGGTAACTACTTAACTAAGTATTTATGAATAAAAGAAAAATAAATTTATTTACCAGTAAGAGAAATAAAAACGTCGTATTTTCAGAGTTCTTCATAACATAAACATGAACCAAAATCATATATAAAGCTTTGGTACATTCACTAAACAATAACAAGCTAATAACAATTTTAGCAACTATTTATTTCAATTAATCAACGACTTTATTTCGTGAAAGAAACACTTCCTGATTTATTCTTCTCTGTCCAAAAAATGCAAAGTTAAGCTTTTCCCACAACAGAACTATAATTTAAAACTACAATTGAAGCTTCGAAGCTGAGATTTCCTATAACGTTATTAGTTCAAGCGCGCTGTTTCCATCAAATACGTATTAAAATTCCGTTGTGAATTGTTTTTACTATTGAAATGGAAATGACAGGATCCGTTAAAATAATCGGTTCATGAATTATTTATTTAAAATAATACCGTTACTAACACGCAATGTCTGCGCAATTGTATATTGAAGATTTTGAATTGGTAGGTTATTGGGAGTAGTTATAAAGGTCTCCGTAATTACACATTACTCCGTGACTAGACAGCAATTATTCTTGAAAATAAATATTTTTTTACGCGAATAAATCTGTTTTTATTCTGCAGTTTGATTACCAGAGCGTTGTTTCCGCATCGTGTCTCACTACACACGACTGCTAACAGGCCAGTCTTGAAGGAATGACGTACGTTTGTTAAATAAATTAAATGTTATGCGAAAATATTTGGTTTCAATTCCGCAATAACTAGATCCTGGAATGGAATACGCAAAACCTTTAACCCTGCCGCTCGCAAAAATATGCATCTGAAGATGCGGTTATTATGACTACTGCTTAACTCTATAGTCGAGTACACGAAGGTAAACGTCTGTTCACTATAAAACCGTATTGACACTACTTCGTGGTGAGGGTTTCAATTTTGTGGAGAGGAGGAAAGGAAGAGATGTACACATGGAGCTCGTATATTTAGCTGCGTGTAGCCTTTAGCCCAAGTGTACACGGGTACTTTTTTATAGTGTTGTTTTTTTATCGTAGCCAGCCGAGAGTTGAAAATCCAGCTGAGCGCTTTTTAAACGCGCTAGAATGTGCTCTGTTGGATACTCAACGGTCGGCTCGACGCCGAGAGTTGATAATTCAGAGTACGTTAAAAAATCGTCGCGTTAAAAAAGCGCCTAAGCGTAACTGGGCTTAGTAACGGTATATGGGTCGTCATTTTAGATGAAAACGAGTCATATCCACCATCAAACGTGTTCGAGATATCAAAAATCTAATTCATTCATAATGATTGCAAACATGTTTTATTCTATAAAACAATTTCAATTTCATTGAAATTCTAACACAACTAATAGCTCAATATCGTCCACTTTACAGACAAACAAAATTTATTGAGGAAACAATTTTTCCTTAACCAATAAAAATATACGATTCTCCTCGGATTCCTTCCGGAACATAAATTGAGATGATGAGCAAATTGAACCAGTAAATTATTTCAGAATTAGATTGTTGAATTTATAAAAAAACTTTGGTTACCTTAGCGTAGGTATTTTAGCATTTACAGGAGGTATTCATTTTCGCCTTTTGATTTTACACGTAGATTTATAATCACAATAAAATTGTTCAAGATTTTTGTAAAATTGAGTTACTTCTAGATTCGAAATGCTCGTAAAGACCAAAAACCTTAAGGTGCCATTTATTCGAAACTATGAATAACCTCCTTACTGCACTTCTAATTAGCGCGGCAGTGTAACTACCAGTATTACATCAGTTTTCTAATGTTTAAGTATCTTCCAGTTCCATGAATGGCTTTCAAAGGATACTGTCAGAAGTTTAACGAACACAATAGATTCGTTGAGATTCTCAATAGTAGATACTCTTACTTATTAGATGGTAGTGCGGCATGATGAAATTGAAAGATGACGTCGTGGCAGTGACAAAGTTTTGGGCCAACAAGATTTGAAATACTGTTGTGTGAGCGACAAGAAGAAGAACATAGCTAAAATATTTGATTGAATAGTTATTTTAGATCTCATGAACCTAGTTTAAGATTCAGATATTTATTGCAAATTCATAATTAGAAGGTTATTTATTTATTTATTTTATTATTTATGTACATACAGTAAAATACATAGAGAAATTACAGAATTATAATTTAGAGTACTTATGTTCTACTTTTAATTTTATAAAGGTTCTAGCTTCGGTCCGCGACTTGGTTCGCAAGGAAGTCGTAAAAAAGACACCACAATAAACTAAAATAACAGCCACATTTTTATGAAACTTCCGTGCTTATGTAGTTTTTGTCTCAGCAGCCAAAATGTACAGACTCAGTATTGGTGGCGCTGGAGCAAGCAACGATAAATGTGGCTGTTAATTTAGTTTGTGTCTTGTGTCTTACGACTACGCGAACGAATTCGCAGTCAGAAGCCAGTTTAATAAATTAAAAACTTGTTTGAAATTACGTCGAATGAATGCATTCGTATATAGACTACTTCGTTTACTACGTCCGGAACCGAGTATGAGTTAAAAATGTAATTGAAAATGAAATTAAAATTATAATTCTCCCAGAAAAAAAAAAAAAACAATTGTTTACACTTAAAGCCATTTGTATAATTTAGCTTTCCGAGATGAGTTTTTCTTTTAAAAATCAGAAAAGGCTTTGTCTAAATATGCACAGCAAGATTACAAACATATCAATGTTGAAAATCTTTTAAATAAGGGTACAAGGTGTGAAGTGAGTTTAAACGTTAATTTGCTAACTCAATTTAATAATACACTTTCAGAAATTCGTCGTCGGAAAGGGTGGCAAATTGTCTCGTTATTTAAAAAAATAATTCCATTTGCAAGAAAAGTCTCGAGTAGTATATAGTAGAGGCTATTTAATTTCCTTGAACAATTGAAATTAAATAGCCTCTGAAAACTTTCTTGTACATTACCATTTTGCGATTTCTGTTTTGAGGCTGTGGCGGAATATTATAATTTGCAGTAAAAATAAGGGCTTTAGTTATGTAAGTTTAGTTTTGTTAAACATAAAGTAAAACTTTCTTACTTCCTTTCCTATGTTTATCAGTTTACCACTGTGTTATTTTATTCTAGAATATGTCTAAGTTAAGTTGTCTAAATTATTCGGAACGCCTTGTTAATTTTAATTTGGAACCTTTGCAAGTTCGTAAACATTAAGTATTTATGCATCTGTATAAGATCCTACATTCCACGTTGAACTCTTCAGCTCTGCTGTCCCTCTTAAACATCAATACTAGGTATAAAACCTGAACACCGAAAACTTATGTACTTATCTTCAATAACCTACACAACAGTTAGCACTTATCCAGGCATAATTTAATGTAGACTAGCAGCGCCCCGCAGTTTCACCCGCATGAGTCTCGCTTTCATTCGAATATCGGGATAAAAAGTATTTCATGTGATAATTCAGGTTACAAGCTATCTGTATGCCAAATTTTATCTAAATCCGTTTAGTGGTTTTTGCGTAAAAGAGTAACAAACAGGCATCCATCCTCACATACTTTCGCATTTAAAATATTATTAATTAATTATTAGGATAGGATATTAGTAGGAAGTAGGATGATGGTGACCTAAATAACGTTAACCAATTTCTCGCGAGGAGCAGCACTTAAACTCAATGCATAATGTATTCTGTTGCCGGAAGCCTTCGGTCCGAGCTCCTCCGCACCAATCTCGTCTTGTACTCTCTATTTACATTACATAACTCCTTGTGGTCGACGCGATGAATCGCTACGTTACGCATGCTTGAATCTAGAGTGTACGATTTGAAATTGAAATAATCTTTGGTTTTGGGCATATATTCTGAACGCAAAGCCATAACGGTAGATAACACCAATTCGCAATTGTAATAACCTGTATAATATCAGCTAACTATCTAAACAGTTCGGGCAATGCGTCAAATTAACGACATAACTTATCACAGTAATACACAATAACCAGCCAATAATGATTAACATTAATCTCAACTAGTTATAACAGATTTCAGATGTTAATACTGTTTTGAAATACACTGTTCTGTTGTGGTTGAACTACTTAAGTCGTGGTTTGGTTAATACTACTAAGTGTCCCGGTTCACTGTTGTATGGACAGTAAGGACAAGTTCTGAGCACTAACATCTAAAAGAGATTATGTGCATTCAATAAATATAAAGTGGTGTTACAAAATTAACAAAGTAATGCTCGAGTTATGAAGTAGCGCCAAGTGATTTCCTTGTTTACATAGCTACCCATGATAATGCATTAATGGGCCATGTATTGGTCTAGGCTCATTTTATAGAATTACGTTGTATTTATAACGGATTACTGGATCATCCTGCGTTTGTAAGGAGTTGGAACAATGAACAATAGAATGATCATGTCGATTAAATTTAGTTTCTGTTGTTGGAATATAAAGTACCAGCAAAGATGATTACGTTTACCGTACGTAATTTTTAAACAGAAATTTTTCTACTCAGATAGCCTAGCGTGGCTGTGTCTTTTGGCATTACGTATAAATAAATCAAAACGCGAAGTCACGATTGAACTTATCGAAATATTTTCGATAATTTATATGTCTAGATAGTGACGCGCTGCAAAAGAACTAAAACAAACAGGCCAACTCTTTTATGCTGGTGTGCGTGACAGTTACGTCTTACACTCGCACCACGTCATTGTGCTGTTATTGTGCTTTTCTAGTGTACGTGCATTTAGTGGTTAACAGTTGGATGCTATTTTTGTCGACAAGTTCACAGCTTTGACTATCTATCAAGACATATTTAATTTTATATCTTTGATAAATATGTATTCAAAACTATGTCATGACAATACACCTGCGTAGGTACCTGACTGGTTTACTGGTCGTTAGCACGACTGCTGAAAGTTGTGTTATTGGGTCTTCTCATTAGAAAGTCTAGAAATATGATATTGTCTATACGGACAAAAAGCGTGTAGACAGGTATTATTCCGGTAGCACAATGTCGTGTCACGTAAAGTCGCTCTGAAACTCGGCATGGCGCGCTGCTGTAATTTTTTAAATTTTATTTTAGTCTTCAAGTTGTCAGTGATGCGTTGTTAGCGATTCCTCGAAAAAGACTCCTAGCGTTGTTAGAATTTGTAAACTAATCAGTTAATTTCTATTATGACTTTTATTCATTATAATATTATTTTCAGCAGAAATATTTGCAATATTAACATAAAAATCCATGTTATGTAAAAATATGCAAAAACTTATTTTATTAATATTTGGAACTCTTAAAAAAATGCAAAAGGACAGTAAAGAACCACTAATAGTATTAACGTAGGTGGTTGCACATATGACCAGAGGCTTATAAAGCATTCGTCATTCCCAGACCTAGTAGCAGTTACTTTTATTCAAAAACCTTGATTTGGAAAGCTAACTAGCATGTTTTCTTAATATCAAATTGCCATTTTGTTGCAATGCATTTTCCAGCTGGAAAAGGAAAACCCAGTCTGTTTCAGATGCATGATTATCCCCATATATTTCATAATTTATTTCTGAAGACTTGCACATAATGAAGCGCTAACAATATTATTAATAATATATGATTTACATTTTGTAAGAAAGTTGTAATAACTATTAAACGCTTTTGTTTACCGCTACTATAACAAACTTCATTGTGTTCGTTCATTTTAACTCTTGCAAACGACTCGCTTCTCTATGATATGCCGTGAGAATAACACTGCTAAACATAATATACAACATAATACTTACAGAAGAACAGTGCGACTACCCAAGCCCGAAAGAGCTGAGGGTTTACACCGATGGATCGAAGACCGACTCTGGTACTGGAGTCGGAGTCTTCTCGCACGATCTCAACACTTATGATATCCAGACCACTAGGAATGTTCAACACCGTCTATCAGGCGGAGTGTGTGGGCATCATACAAGCGGTCCCCGCCATAGAGGCCAGGAGAGTTACGGACACTCACATAGGCATACTCTCCGACAGCGCCTCAGTTCTCCAATCGCTGAAGAAAAAATATATTACCTCGTAGTTGATACTAGAATGTCACAATGCACTAGAACAGGTGTCGGTGTTTAGTCGCAACACGGTGACACTGCAATGGATAAAAGGACACAGCGGATCGCTAGGTAACGTCGCAGCTGACGAACTTGCTAGAGGAGGATCTAGCACGGCAGTCTGTGGACCCGAACCTATCGTACCAATCCCTTTCAACCAAATACGCAGGTGGCTACAGAAATTCAGCCTCACACAAGCGAAGTACTGGTGGACCTCGACACCGGGCTGCAGGCAGTCCAAGGTAGCTATTCCATCCCTGGATAGCAGGTTAACCAGGAGTCTATTACGCCTGCGCCTGCTGACGGGGACCATCACAGGACACTGCTCGCTAAACAAACACTTCATCACTCCATGCACCCCCTGCACAGTCCTCTGTGCAGGGGGTGCATGGAGGCTGAGGAAACCGTTGCGCACGTGCTCTTTGAATGCACAGGCATCACCCAGATTAGAACAGAAACCCTCGGGTCACCCAGATCTTTCACAGATGTTCTGAACAGACCAGGAGTTTTGATTTACTTCTGGAGGGAGGTGGGCTGGTTTGAATAACCCCCCCCAAGCGGCCGCCATGGCCTACGTACAATGGTCCACCTGACGGATTAAGTGCGGAAACCAAACCCCATAACATAGAACATAGAGAACACTGCTAAACATTGTTACTGGAGCCTGTTTGTACACTCACTCTATTAGTTAGCGCGGCACTATTGTAGGAAATAATTACAGCTTGATCTCTTTTTCTTTTCTCTCTTCGAAAAGTTTATGTAAATCTACGGCGAGGTGCCGCCACTGCAAAATGCACTACAAACTTATTCCGCCAAAGTTTTTGGATACCCGAACTTTTAATTATTGATTTTTGAAAACGTTCTGTGCTAGTTTCGATAACTGGGCTTTCAGAACACGTAAAATAGTGAAATTGTTTGTTGCTTAAGTTGGCCTTTTTATAATTTTATGAGCAGCTTGTTGCAGTTATGTATATGGTTATTATTGAGTTAATTGTTTAAACCTACCGCACATTAAAAAAGTCCTCATCGACGCATATTACAGACTACTTGTCATCTCATCATGGTCACACAATCGCTGTGATGTCATACAGGAGTTTAGATGGACGCCAAGCACGTATTATATTTAGGGATACTACAAAAGAATGTGGTTTTGATCGCGTTTAATTTACTATTGTGAAAGAATTAACGATGCACCTTTCTAATGCAAATTAAATCAGGCTTAATAAATTATGTATCTTACAAAATTGACTAAAATAGGTCCATTCAGTTTTATATCATCATCTGCCTAGCCTTTTCCCAACTATGTTGGGGTCGGCTTCCAGTCAAACCGGATGGAACTGAATACCAGTATTTGACATGGAGCGACTGCCTATTTGACCTCCAGAATCCAGTTACTGGGTAATCGATATCCCTTGGTAAAACTGGTTCTCAGACTTTCGGACTTCTGACGACCCGTAACTGTCAAAGATATACAAATGACAGCCGGGACCAATGGCTTAACGTGCTTTCCGAGGCACTGAGGGGTCTTGGTATCTAAAGATGGTTACCCGTCCGCGGACCAACCGCGGCAAGCGTTGCTTAACCTGATAGATCGATCTGTGGAGCTGTTATTACTTAGCCACAAGCCCCTCATTGAGTTTTATATAATGTCTGTATTTCTCCATCACGTTCAAAGCTCTCCAACGTGTCCACAGGACAATAGCTATCTACTGTGATAGATGACACATGACCACATTAAACGGTATCAATAAAACACAAATGTACGGGTTTTGTAGCGATATGCAAATTGTTGCTCGTTCGTGTGTCCATTACGCCGGTCACCGAGTGCTAAGTAAGTATAATGTGCTTACGTTGGCTATAAATCAGACGCGTCCAGGATCAACTCATTTTTTTTGCACGTGTAAGCTCGGCACGTTTTATGTGTTGTAACATGAACTTAGTATTAGTTGATCGTAATTGTGCCTAGTCGCAGTATTTATTTATTTCACACTTTACTAAGAACTGTGCCATCTCGTCGCGTTATTGAATGCTTTTTATGTATACATATTATTTTTGTATTTGACAGCCCAATTCTTGAAAAAGGTTAAAGGCTATTTATTTTTAGGCTGCGAGCCTTAGGAGCCGAGCAAATACAAAAAAGTCAGCGATGCGATGTGATGGGGAAACAAGAAATTTAACGCGAATCAAGCCACAGGCAGAAGCTTGTTGCTGAAATAAAGAAGTCACTTAATTAAACTCCAGCAAATTGCAGAAGTGCCAAAATTACCGTGCAATCCTTCGGTGTGTATCTTTCAGTCCAGGTTTTTAATTCTGTCAATGGATAAATTAATAATGGTTTTATACTCTTAAAAGAAAGTCCCTCAAAATAATTGGCACCAACGGCCCAGAAATCCCCGTCTCCTTTACTGTTAAATATTATGCCAAAGCCGTTTTTAAAGTTCCCCGAAAATCGAGATCTATTCCCTACTTGGGCCACATTTACTGAGCTGATGAATGTATTTAGAGAATATTAAATCATTGACAGTAGGTGTGTCGCAGTCCATAACCATATTAAAACATTCGGCGCAAAACCTACATTATTACTGGCGAACTATCTACAAGTTTACATTCGATTCTAGTTGTAATCGTAATCATTTGATATTTAAGTCAGAAACGGAAACGTTACTTAAATTAACGTTTTTTAAACGTTTCGAACAGTTTTTTGTAAAACATTTTGTTCGGAACGAAAACGAAATGAGAACATTTATTGCAAAACAAAAACCGGTTTATTCTGCAGGACGCAGCCGCACACGTGCCATGCGCCGACAAGCATGAACGTGTTTATTTAAATTGTACTTTATCTACATTTTGTTATATCATTGATTCCATTGCGCTTGCCGCAAGGGTTGTGTTGCGAGTTTCCTATCGATCAACCCAAAAATGGAAAAAAAAAACTGGTTAAAAACGTTTTATTAACCGAGCATGATTTAAAATTTGTTATTCTTCAAAAACGCTTTTATATCGTTCTGTTCTAACGTAACCGAAACTAATAGTTTCTTAGGTTTTTAAGACGAAACCGTTTCAAAGTCAAAGTCAAATCATTTGTATGGAACTTTTGAACGTCATAATTTACAAAATAATAGAATTGGTTCTAGTCGCCCCTTCCAAAAGATAGTTTTTCGTATGGAGAAGAATGGGTAAGAAATTCCACCGTTACTCTTTTAAAATGTTTTACAATATTTTGTATAGGTTAAATAATTATATGTGAAGACGATGCACCTAGAATAAAATTACTATACCACAATAGGTAAAAAGTATTAAAAATTAAGCAACGACAGAGTATTTAATTATGTGATAGATATTGGTGCTCACATATTTACAAACATTGTTAAAGTAGACAATTTTCCTAAAATATTATAATTAAATAGCTTGTGCCCGCGACTTCGTTCACGTGGTAGTCTGAAGACACCCCAATACACTACAATAACATCATTTTTATAAAACTTCCCTGTATACCTACTACGTTTGTAGTTTTATTATCTGCAGCCAAAATATACAGAGAGTCAGGAATGGTGACTTGGGAGTAAGCGACGTACAGTTGTTTCATAATTAATAAGTCAGTATGTGAGGAATTAATCACAGAATACATATATATAATAAAAAATCATAAATTTTACAATTAAATTAGCAACCAGTTTGATTTTGTCTTGATTCTAAATTGTCCTATGAAGCAGGACCAGCATGCTTCCAAGCACTCTTATCTTGGATATAATCCTCTAATTTGTAAAATGCTTGTTTACAAAGTGTACTTTTACTATTAGTTTTAAATTTACTTTTATTTAATTGCTATATGTCACAAGGTATTTTGTTGTATTATTTAACACAGTACCCCATAAAAGATATATGTACTTTAGATAATCTGAAAAATGGTTGATCTAGTTTACCTTTCTTTATTTTTTGTATTAAAATGATGTCTTTTACTTATTTTACCAAAAAGATGTGGATTTTTCCTTACATACCTACACAATATTTTCATTAATGAATTGGCAAGGTACCGTCATAATATTAATCCTTTTAAATAGTTCCCTGAGAGATTCGCGGCGACATAGATTATAAATGGCTCTGACAGCTCTCTTTTGCAAAATAAAGATAAGATAAAGATTTAATGTCAGCAGCCCGACCCAACAGTAAAATGCTATTAATTAATGCTGTGGAAGTAACTAAAATAGATCAAACGCGCGGTTTCTACATCTGTTTACTGTCTTATCTTTCTAACAGCATAAGCGGCCGAGCTTAGCCGTCCCGCAAGAGATGTTATATGAGGTCCCCATTGTAATTTTTCTAGATTGATTCCTAGGTTTTCCTAGGAATCACGCTAGACAAGAAATTACAATGGGGACCGTTTGAATTCCAATTTTTCTCCATTCAATATGATTTCACATTCGCAACTTTTAACATTAGGTGATTTAAATCTAATACATTTGTATTTTTTTTTTTCGAATAATAAAACGTTATCCGAGCTCTGATTTAAGTTAACCCCAATTCGGAAGCGTGAACATTTCCCACTAGACAACTCAAGGTGTTCAGGGTTCATTTGTTCTTTTCAACTCGTCTACATCATTTAGTTTGGTAAACCTCGAGATAAGTTTAGCTCGTTCACTTAGCACAGTTGCAATTTTTTTTGTTTTCGTTAGGCAGAGGTGCATCTATAGTTCACCCAGATTTCGTCAATTTACTGTTTTATTTACTTGTTTACATTCAAAGTCAGAAAATACTCTACGTACATTTATTAAACATTTAGCTTCTGTACACCTTAACTTAATTTAAGAATGGTCTAAAGCTATCATGATATTCTCTTCGTAACGGTTACTTCTATACATCGTAAATGAAGCGATTTGATTTCAAAAGAGTCTAGCGTAGGTACTACCAGCAGTGGGATCAATCAAGTAGATTAAGACCAAGTTTATCAGATTATGGATTTGTGCGGAAAATCCTTTCAGCTTTTAAATCTCCGTTTGAAACTAATTCTTGTCTCCGTTTTCCAGACTAGATACTCACGTACTATTCATCTTCCAAGTCGCACCTGCATATTTTAAAGATGAGATAACCTAATGATTAACAATAAATAAAGAATATCTAAAACACACTTTGAGGCAACTAGATGATTTTTTAATCGCCTTTCATTTTTTTTCTAGGCATTAGGAACAATTCAAAGTATCCATAAAAAAACATTGGTAGGCAGCTAAATTCTTACAATGAAATATTTTTCCTGAATGTAATTATCAATTCAACGTGGTTCATAAGTAAAGCGTTGAATACTATCTGTCTACCAAAACGTAACTACAAAACTATAGACACGTACGTTTGGGTAGAAACAAAATTAAGTCTCGCCACGATAGACGTCGTTCGTCAAGCCACACCGTCTGAAGAATTGTCTTATACTAAATGATAGTAACCTTTTGTGGTGAATTCATGTCATACCTAATATTTAACGTGAATTAACTAATTAAAGGATTATCGTGGCAAATTATTGAAGTAATTGCTTCAGTATTTTAGAGATGAAACTGCATTTAGTTTTCCGATTGCGAATCATAAAAACAGCAATATTTAACGAAAAAAAAAAGAATGAATGATGATGTGGATTACCGTTAAACCTTGTAATCTGTGGTTATGGTTTTATGTGGCAAGTAACTCATTTTTTTTCAAGCCAATTGTGAATAAACATCTTAAAAACACGTTCAAAAGAAGCATTGAATAAATTGTAAGTACAATTCTGTGTCTTTGTGGAACGTTCAATAAAGTAGCGAAGTCTATTTCACTGCATTCATTTATTCAGAGTATTTACAGAAATTTTCCAGAAGCCTTGCACCTGTATAGCTGGTCCCACATGGTCCTCTGTGAAATGACGCGCCCCACTACCGCTTTACCATATGCGTAAAATGCGGTGATGGGGCGAGTAATTTCAGAGTGGAGGAGCCATACTTTTGTTTAGCAAAATGATTATTTCAAAGGAAATAACTTGGCAGCTCCTGCACTGGTAGGTAGATTTAAACAAAAGGAATGGTAAATAAAAAAAATATGGTTGAAACTTTCAGATTTTCTTTTCCTATTTCCACCAAAAATTAAGCGTTTTCGTAAAGACATCATTTTGTAATACTTTTTACCATCGTTATTATACGATAGCAGGATCAAAATTTCCCGAGTTAAATTATGGAGTGAATAATGGATTGAGCCGGTCACGGATTAAATTGGTCCAAGTTTAAAATTGAGTTTATTTTAAATAAATCTATTCAAATTTATTTCAAGTTAAATGTTCCGCGGTTGTAAGGTGTAAGCCAGTTCATAACAAAATTGTATAGCGGTTTCTATTTCACTTTTCGATCAAATCACTTAAAAGCAATTGTTTGGTTGAATACCTACTATTAATATTGAATCGAAGCGTATTCAAATTAATGGAAACCAATCCAGCGGTATATCGAAACAATAATTTACACTAAAGTTCATTATGTTCATTAATGTATTCGTGGTTCACACATAACTTTGAGTCCTTTTATCCATTGATACCACAGAGGATACTCAATTTATACAATTTACAACTGTATTTGATAACGGAGTATCTCTTTAATTATCAGGTGTAATACCACCGCAGAACGTTCAAATTTACTACATACATTAATAGTAATACAATGTTACTTAGTGAACGACTAATCCTACCGCATTTGAAAAGTTTTTAGAGAATACCATTATGCTCAACGTTTGTTGAGCATAATGGTATTCTCTAAAAATTTTTTTTCACACACACAACACACGACTGAGTATGCATCCTGCAAACTCTGATGTAGGTTGATAAATATTTATAGGATTCATGTAACGAGGTAATGTTTATTTACAAAACAGATGACGTTCTACTGTCAAATGCTAAATAACTATAGTTTTGGATTCGATATTCCCGTAGAGTTTCTTTTTATTATAAGGAAAACAGTTAGCAAAACACCAGTTGCTTTAAAAAAAAATCTCCCGGTCCCCTAATTCTCAATTTCAAACAAGAGATTTGATAAGATGCCAAATGTCAGGTTACGTAACTACGATCTTGGCTATCAAGGGCAGCGGAATGTGATTTCAGATTAGCTGAGTCGCAATATTCCCATTTCGACCCCGTTTTTTTTTTTTGCCAAATTTGTGTTTCGTAGAGAATTGCTCGGTTCTGCATGAAAGCCAATTTTTTGTCCATCAACTGAAACGTCACGACTAGGGACAAAGGAACTGTAATTCAGGCTCTGTTTATGGTTCAACCGTTGTTTATTGATAATTTCAAATAAGACAATGCAATTCCTCATAGGTGTCGTTCATGGAATTGTTCCGATCCTTGTTCAACAGTGGATTTTTATGAGCTTTCGTCATAAACGTACAGTTTGATTATATTATTACAGTTTGCAGCATTAAGACAATATTCGAAAGAATTACTGTATTATAATATTCATTTTCATAATTAAGAGTTAGCGATGCGGGAATGTTTTGAGACGACTCGAGATGTAGGCGAAACATAATTTGTCATTATTATCTCATATTTCTGTGTAAATAAATTTATTAAAGAAACTTACGGAAAATTATGAGAAATACCTTCAACGCGAAATATCTACTTACACAAGATATTAATGGGAGAGTACTTAGTCATTTCCATGTTGTTTGCAATCTTTGACGTCTTTTTTTAAAATACTATCGTCTTAAAAATTTAAAATGTATTCTAGGTATCATGCTTGCTAGTTTCGAAGGTAAATTCACATAGTTTGATGATAAAATAGACGCACCAAGCCACATCAGTCAGCATCAATCAGTTACTTACTTGCAGTCGCTGATTGAGGCCGGCTGGTGTAATTAGTTCGTGAATCGGTTGCACTGCGTTTCAGATGTCAACACACCGTATATGTGTCTGCTTACGACACATCGTACGAGCATGTAATTACCCAAATAACTACGTTCTAATTGTAGCTTCACATTACTTCACTTAGCAACATGAACTACTGCCAAGTTTAAGGATTAATCTATTTAGCTACAAGTGCCGCGATCGCTCACTTCTTCATTTGTAAATATTTTAGGACCTCTTGTTACGCAAGCATAGCCGAGGCAAATTGCTATAGCATGCATCGCCCTGACTTCACACGGCAACAAATGCAAACACGGCGCAATATCTAGAAGCTGACGCTGCACACTTGCCTCGTGTCGTCGCGAAGCTGACACCGGACGCTAGCTACTCGAGCCCAGAACTCATGGGAACATTCTTTGGTCAATCGTCGACTGAACAATACCCATAGTAATTAATTAGATTTAGAATATAATTGTAATTTTTTAGTATTAATTAAATTCTTATAAGTAAAATCGGTTTTTTTGCATCCTCTGCTGCCACCGAACTTAATTGGCGCAGCCGGTAGGATTTTCGAGGCATAATAGGTACGTGACGCGTCAAGATTTCCCCTAAAATCGGACCGAAGTCCCGCGTGACTTACCGATTCTCGAGAATCCTGAACCTACATAAATCGTGAGGCGCCAGCAGAGTTGAATCCAGACATCGATTCGGCAAGAGAACTATGTTGTAAGTACTTTGAATCTTTCAAGTCCCTACTGTCCTTATTTTATTCTAACCTAGATCCCTACCTGTCGTTTACAGTCATTTTTGATCGCAATTGCGCATCTTATAATATAGATATTGTGTGTGTAAGATTAATTTTCGTGTTTTATATAATAGCTTTCAAGATTTTTCACCCAAGAGAATCGCATAACCCTAGTTTAGGTAGTAGTAGATCGAATAGGCTTATCACTATAGACGAGTCTAGGCAGTTAGGTGAACCAGCACTACTGGACGCAAGTATGTCACAGGGCACAATAGGAGAAATTTTTAATTCGCTTAAGGTTTTGCCTGATTTCGATGGCAACCCTCACGTGTTAACCCGTTTCGTAAATCTTTGTGACCAACTGGTACTTGCATATTTCAAGACAGAGCCGGGTAATGAATTAAGCAATTTGGCCCTCATAAACGGCATATTAAACAAGGTTACGGGTTCCGCAGCTCGATTGATAAATACTAACGGTATTCCCGAAAATTGGATTGGTATTCGAAGTGCATTAATTAATAACTTCGCTGACCATCGCGACGAGACCGCTTTATATAACGATTTGTCATTGCAAACTCAGGGGTCTTCTACCCCACAAGAGTTCTATGAACGCTGCCAGAACCTATTCAGTACAATTATGACATACATCACATTGCATGAAACCGTGGCCACTACAGTTACAGCGAAACGTGACCTTTATAAGAAACTAACCCTACAATGTTACTTGCGCGGTTTAAAAGATCCCTTAGGTTCTAGGGTCCGTTGCATGCGTCCCGAAACGATGGAAAAAGCCCTCGAGTTCGTTCAGGAAGAGCTTAACACCCTTTATATGCAACAACGCACTGAAGGCGGGTCTAGTAAGAAAGATAATAATCAGCAGCCCTCTAAGCCCAATTCCAATTTACCACTAAATAATTTTATGCCCGGTCCCTCAAGACCACAGATATATAGCATGCCGGGTCTTTTGCGCCCCCAGCAATTCTTCCCTCAACCTTACCAAGGTTGGCGGCAAAATGTATCCCAGCCACAACAACTACGTGGCCCTACTCGGACTCAACAGATGTTCCGGGCACCACCTCCAAATTATAACACTCAGGGCAATGCCTTTAGGCCCCCGAATGGATCACCCATGCAACCCACTAATTTTAACAATACGCCGCGTCCTATGAGTGGCGTCAGCCACTTCGTACCTAAACCTTTACCCCCGACTGGACATGACTGGCGTACGGCTGGTAATCCACCATCCAGCAACTATTTCAGAACACGCGAGGTTAATAACTATGATTGTGTATTTGATCCCTATTACGACTTAGTCTGTGCAGCGTATAACCAAGACTATGATGCTTACCAAGAGTACCTAGATTTTTACACTAACTATGGGCAATATGAAGCCACAGTGGTAGAGGAACTTAAGCCAAATGCGGACGAAGCCGGAAATTTTCCCGAGGTCCCGAAATCAGGAAAGCCAAAATAGATTTTTACATACAGAGACAACTTGGATACATACAGATCCATAACCCACCTTTAAAATTTCTTATAGACACTGGAGCCAACCAGTCGTTCATATCGCCTCAAGCTGTTGAAAAGTACTTTTCCAATGTACCTCTTAACTATAACCCATTTGAAGTAACCAACGTGCGCACTGTTTATAAAAATAACTATTCAATAACTTTGCCTAGTTTCCCCGAATTTAAAGAAGAAAGCGACATTACCTTATTCATCTTAGATTTCCATAAGTATTTTGATGGCCTTATTGGCCTTGATTTATTGAACTCATGGGGTACTAGTATTGATCTAAGAAACAGGAAACTAATCACCAGAAACGCTGAGATACCCATTATTATGTATGACTCTCGCAATGCTAATCTCTATGAGGAAATCATACCTGCTCAGACAGCTAAGTTAGTAAGATTGCCCATAAACTCCCGTGACGGTGAGGTATTCGTTCCTGACCAGATAATTAGTAACTGTTTAATTTCTGATTGCTTGACCACAGTAAAAGAAAATAGAGGATGGGTACAAATCTCAAATAAGTCACCTAATGACGTGATCTTTTCTATGGACCGTCCCGTTACTGCTGAACTATTTAACGTGCAGAGCGAACATATAGAGCAATTGTCTGACCGCACACAGGAAGTTTTATTGCGTCTGCGGACCGACCATTTCAATCCAGAAGAATTGGCAAATTTAAAAGCTTTATGCGCACGGTACTCAGACATATTTTATCTCGAAGGAGAACCTTTAACATTTACGAACAAAATTAAGCATAAGATTAGGACGACCGACGAAATCCCCGTCCATTCTAAAAACTACAGATATCCGTACATACATAAACAAGAAGTTAAAGACCAAATCAATAAGATGCTCGAGCAGAATATAGTCAGACCGTCGGATTCTGCATGGAGCTCTCCCGTTTGGGTGGTCCCCAAAAAGGCAGACGCTTCGGGTAAGACCAAGTGGCGCCTTGTGATAGATTTTCGCAAAGTCAACGAAAAAACTATCGATGACAACTATCCCATACCGAACATCTCAGACATATTAGATAAGTTAGGCAAATGCCAATACTTTAGCACCCTGGAACTTGCCAGCGGATTTTACCAAGTCGAAATGGACACTTCTGATATACACAAAACTGCTTTTAATGTAGAAAATGGACATTACGAGTTTTTGAGAATGCCGATGGGTTTGAAAAACTCTCCGGCAACATTTCAGCGTGTAATGGATAATATCCTAAGAGACCTTCAGGACATCTGCTTAGTGTATTTGGATGACGTCATTCTGTTCAGTACATCCCTGCAAGAGCATATTATTAATTTAGAAAAAGTTTTCAAAAGATTAAGGGAATCCAACTTCAAGATACAGATGGATAAGTCCGAGTTCTTGAAGCTAGAAACCCAGTTTCTAGGACATGTCGTCTGTAGAGATGGAGTTAAACCAAATCCAGATAAAATTAGCGCTATAAATAACTACCCATTACCTAAAAATACTACAGAAATTAAACGTTTCCTTGGTCTCCTTGGATATTATAGGAAATTCATACCGGATTTTGCACGTATCACAAAACCGATGACTCAATGTTTAAAGAAGGGATCCAAAATAGTTTATGACCAAAATTACATCAGCTGTTTCGAATATTGCAAGACGCTGTTGACAAATGACCCAATTTTACAATACCCGGATTTTACCAAAGAGTTTTAACTGACCACCGATGCCTCCAATGTCGCATTAGGGGCCGTGTTATCGCAGGGTCCAATAGGTTCGGATAAACCCATTGCATACGCCTCCAGAACTTTAAACTCAAGCGAACTTAATTATAGCACCATAGAAAAGGAGTTACTAGCTATTGTGTGGGCTTGCAAATACTTTCGACCTTATCTATTTGGTAGAAAATTCAAAATTATTACCGACCATAAACCTCTACAATGGGTTATGAGCCTCAAAGAACCCAATTCCAGACTTACAAGATGGCGTTTAAAGCTATCAGAATACGATTTTTCGGTAGTTTATAAGCAAGGCAAACTTAACACCAATGCCGACGCCTTATCCCGCTTAGAGCTCCATAACGAAGAAGTAAGTTCAATAGCTGTAAACCCGTCTGAAAAGAACCAATCAACTGACGATTCAAGAACGATTACAGCCTCGGAGGCCGCAAACGACTCTAACACCTTAACAGTTCATACCGACGGCGAAAATCCTATTCTAGAAGTCCCTATCACTGAGCAACCACTCAACAAATTCACTCAGCAACTAGTATTCACTATCGTAGGTGACATCAAAGGAAGGCCAACCGTCACAAAACCCTTCGACACGCACACACGTACCGCCGTTCAATTGTCGGAATCCAATCTGGAGAAAGATGTCATTAATGCTATTAAAGAGTATGTTCACCCCAAAATCAAAACAGGCTTAATAATAAATCCACCGTTAGTAATGTATACAGTTATTCCCATAATCCAAAAGACTTTTAAGAACTCAGCCATGAACCTTGTGCTAGCAAAAACCGAATTGGAAAATATAAGAGAGTACTTAAGACAACAAGAAATAATTAACAAATATCACGACGGTAAAACAAATCATAGAGGTATAAATGAGTGTTACTTAGCCCTGTCCAACAAATACTTTTGGCCTAAAATGAGAGAGCACATCACTAAATTTATCAACGAATGCACAGTATGCGGCCAGGCTAAGTATGATCGCAATCCCATAAAACAACAGTTTCATCTCGTCCCTCCACCTAGTAAGCCTTTTGAAACCGTCCATCTTGACTTACTAACTATTCAAAGTGAAAAATTTCTAACTATTGTTGATGCTTTCTCAAAGTATGCTCAAGCCTATTTCTTAAGAGATGGGACAGCCGTAAGTGTAGTGCAAGCGTTATTAAAATTCTGTACCCATCACGGAGTACCTTACACTGTTGTGACAGACAATGGCCCGGAGTTCACCAACCAACTGTTCGCCGAGTTCACAAGACTACATAAAATCCAACACCATAAAATAGCACCTTACACTCCTAATGAAAACGGAATTGTCGAGCGATTCCACTCAACAATCTTGGAACACCTACGTATTTTAAAAATTCAACAAAAGAACGAATCCGTTTTAAATTTAATAAATTATGCCCTGCTGGCCTATAATAGCTCCATACATAGTTTGACAAGATGCAGACCAATCGACGTTATTACTGGACATTTTGACCCACGAGACCCACTGGACATAGATTTAACTACCCATTTGTTACAGCAGTACACAGTCGAACATAAAAACAAAATGACTAATGCTTATAATTTAATTCACGAGTCTAGTATGACCCAACGCAAAAATTTAACAGATACTCGTAATAAATCTAGAGAGACGGAAAACCAGTACTCACCGGAACAACAAATATTTGTGAAAAATCCCCTTGCCTCTCGCCAAAAGATAGTACCCCGCTACACGCACGATACTGTCAGGGCTGACCTACCAATACATATATATACGCGCAAGAAGCGTGGACCCATTCCTAAATCAAGATTAAAAAGAGTACCTAAAAGTGCCCGTTTGTTACAGGACCCTCCTAGTACTTCATCTGCTCCTGTATTCGGCCCTAACACAGGGGATAAAACTTGAAAATCTCGACGATGGCCCCGGTGTATTACCTTTTAAATTAGGTCCCTGTAGAATAGTATCTCACTACCATTCATTTTTACAACATTTAAACCTTCAAAAATTGCAAGATAAAGTCAACACCGTATAATCAATTAAGAGAAATAAGCCCCGACCTTAATAACAGAAACCTTTCTTTATTCCAGCCCCGTATTAAATACTTAGAGGACCAGCTCTAAACCGTCTTTGACCAATTGCAGTCATTAGAAATTACTCGTTCTAAAAGAGGTCTTGTAGATGGACTCGGTTCTGTTGTTAAAAGAATAACCGGTAACCTTGATTATACCGCAGTAAATTTCAATAATGCTATAAAATCTCTCCAAGATAATGAAAACAAATTATTAACAGAATTTAATAATCACGTGAGTCTGACCAAAACTTGGGTAACTCAACACTCTAAAGTAGTAGATAGCATGGTAGACAACGAGAACAGATTAACAGCCTTGGTTAGAAATATTAGTCAGAATTTAGATAAAGGAAATCAAGAGTTAGTTTAGTATGCTCATCTAGGACAAGCCATTTTAATAGTTAGTGAAAACGTTGATAGGCTATCGCGAGAGATATCGAAGTTACAGATCATACTAGCATTCATAAGAACGTCAACAGCACACCATGACGTTATTAATTTAGATACCATTAGATCTATAATAAGCAAATTAACCAGGTTATATGGTAGTGATAAGGTATTAGATATAGGAGCTAGAGAATATTATGACGTTATACAATTAGGTTCATATTATATAGGTAATTAAATAGTTATAGTCTACAAGTTCCCGATTATTCTACCCCAGACATATGATCTATATAAGATATCCATAGTCCCTAACAAAAGCCACGAAATACTCGTCCCTCACTTCCAATTCCTTGCAATGCATCCGAAAGATTCCAAGTACATAGAGGCTGAATGCCCGAAGTCCACTAAAGGGTATCTATGTGAAGAGATACACAACGAACAAAGCCGAACTTCGCCGGACTGCATTGGAGCCCTTATCACCACGCAGCAGAGACTTCCTGAATGCAAACCAGTCACGATATCTCTTCAAAACCCAGCCTACGAGAAACTCGATGACCGACACTATACCATCAGCTTCCCGACTCCGACGAAAGTACGTCTATCCTGCGAACAAGATCTCTACAGGTTACTGCAAGGAAGTTACCTCGCCATACTTCCTCATAATTGTTTTATTCAGACAGAAGAGTTCACCATTTCAAACTCCAATGATCGATTGAAAGGTCAAGCTTTGAAGATAATAGATGTTCCTAAAGAAGATATTCCCAGCCCAATGGCATGCCCACTATTCAATCTCAACTTTATTAACTTGGATGATCTTCACACTACCAAAAGGGAGATTTCACTGCAGTCACCGATACAGTTCGATACACACTCAAATAGCAGCATCTATCATACAACTATACCGCTGTAAGTGTTACTACTCAGTGCATGTGCACTAAATGCATACTTCACTTATCGAAGATGTTATCCGAAGCAGACCGATCTTAAGAAAGAATCCTCCGATGACAAGAAAGTTCGACCGCAGATCATCTACGCTATACCAGAGACACAAAAGGATAGAACAGATCATCTCCCAGCGCAATTTACGACCAAGGTCTTCAATAGTCGCTGTTCTTCGGGGGGAGGTGTTACGCAAGCATAGCCGAGGCAAATTGCTATAGCATGCATCGCCCTGATTTCACACGGCAACAAATGCAAACACGGCGCAATATCTAGAAGCTGACGCTGCACACTTGCCTCGTGTCGTCGCGAAGCTGACACCGGACGCTAGCTACTCGAGCCCAGAACTCATGGGAACATTCTTTGGTCAATCGTCGACTGAACAATACCCATAGTAATTAATTAGATTTAGAATATAATTGTAATTTTTTAGTATTAATTAAATTCTTATAAGTAAAATCGGTTTTTTTTGCATCCTCTGCTGCCACCGAACTTAATTCTCTTGTGTACCTACTGTTTTTATTTAAACAATGTCATACAATCTTTTATACTACTGGTCCCTCATCTCATTAAAAAAATATGCGGAACCTGATATTCAAAATAGTGGAAGTAAGAATGTGGAACGAGATGAGTGAGGTCGAGTAAACGAAGTGTATGACGTACTATAATACTATTGAAGTGCTCAAGCACTTTTGTTTATTTATTTTTTTATGAAATTTGATTTCAAATGTATGATTTTATATTATCAAATTTGAATATTTTGAAAATAATAATCTACATCTTTTCAATATCTTAGAGAGATATTGAAAAAATTTAGATTATTATTTTTGCAAAATTGAAAATGTATCTCATAAAAATATTTTCTTACTAAATAACAGTAATCCAAATTCAATACGGGTACTCGGAAAACGTCCACGTAATTTTTTCACGTCACGAAAATTTTATTGTAGACTTGTTAGACTGCAAGCTGATCCCAACATATAGTTGGGAAAAGGCATTTTGATTGATTGAATGTTTAGCGCACTGCAGGTTTCCAATTTCCATCTATTTCCTTCAACATGGCGGCGCCGAAACCTGGAACCGGAGGTTCGTATCCTGAACGGAACTAATAAGACTTATAGTAACATTTGACATTTCATTTTGATCTTGAAATTTCTGCATCAATTTTATGTTAGTTTCTGATAAAAAATGAAAGTAGCAGAAAATTCGGTTTTATATAAAAACATGTTATTTGAAACACCAATTCAATACCTTAAATCGGTGTTCCAAGAGGCGTTATTTAACGCAAAAAAAAGCTTGCGTTTTTGTGTCACTAGCGTTTTCTCAGCGATCTATTTTATTTATCATGAAACAACTGAGAGAAAAGATACAAAAGGATAAGCCTTTAGTGACTATTTTATAGGACAGGGAAATACTCAAAATCTGGTAATATTTCTCAATCAACTGTTTTCAAGAAACCCAAAGGAATATTTAGAAACCCGTCTGGACGCCAAAGCAAAAAAGAATAGCTTGTAATCCTTTCATCGATCACTGGGACTTTAAAAAGGAACCCCTCAGATAGTTTAACTACCTACTTTGAAAAGGAGGAACACATGGGTGAATGACCATGGGAAATTGACCCTGTTTGTAGGTCACAAAAAGCACTGCGTATCTCAGTTTTTATCAGCTTTGCATATTTAAAAAAAAATTAAATAGGTACCGAGAAGGGTTTTATTTTTGGTAATGTACTATATCCATATTACTTGTGTTTTAATTTCATGGAAACATAAAGACTTTAATATTTAGGTGCGTTGAGGCGCAGCTAGTAACATTTCGTTAATGACCGTATTACAATGTTACGTGCTAGAGTTCGACCCGTACTCATCTGGCATCGTTCCAGTCAATTGCTTCAGTAGAAAATGTTAAACTGAACGTCTGGCTAAGTTGGGCAATACGTAATTAGGTTCATATCTAATACCTAATGCAGCTTAGAAAAGCAGAACTTTTAAAGTAATTTTACATTTTTGACTTGAGGATCATAGGCGGTGATTAATTAAATTGAAAGTTTTCCTATTTTAATGATAGTATGCACAAATACTGTTACTATTTTCGTGTCGTGTGTGTGGGCGTAAGTTAATGCTCTAATAACATCTTATTAAATATCATATTTTTTACTCTTTATGATGCCTGAACACAAATTAAATGAAAGCTTTTTTTTTCTTAATATGTTTTAAGAGAATAATATACTTTTGTGAGTATCGTACCGTGCTGTAGTTTCGCAAAACCAAGTAATACTTTCTAACGTATATCTACAGGATACGAGCTAACTAGTTCAAAAGATTATTTTTTTTAGTTTTCAAAGCTTCACTTTAGATTTCTCAAAGACTCGCGAAGTCACCTACAACATTTTCTAACTAACTTAAGTGCAGTAACTAGAACAGTTTAGAAGTTCATAAAGTCGTGAACGATCGCAATCAATTTTATTCAATGAAATACACGTCACGTTATCGTGAATGTCAGCGATGTCGGATGTCTACGATTTTACCGTTGATTTTAACGTCCGCGATAAATTAGTTTTAAAACAATCACATACCTTGGACGTTTGGTGCCACTTGTGAAGGATTTCGGAAGAGTTTGGTGTGCTTCTACACCGTGCACATTCAAGTTATAACGTTACTGTGGACGGAAATTTAAAAGCGTCTTCATAAATATTTCCATACATTTTACTTTCCTGTGCTATCATGATGCCATGGACGTCCACGACAAATCGTCACGGTGTACAAAAATAGATTGATAATTATTATTATCAATTTATTTTCGGTCGGTTTTTCGGTTATCGGTATTTTCGGTTTTGTTTACGGCAATTTGGATACTGAATAGATTATCTTTTCTTATATTATTATCTTTTCGCGTTACTTACTCATGCTAATATTAATTTATTTACGGCCAGAAAGCATCTGATAGTATAACTATTTTATGTGCCTCTGTGCTACTGTTGATATCGCAGACTCCAGATTATCTTTTTACGAGACCCTATTTTTTATAGCATTGTAAACAAGTTGTGTATTTAACGTTCTAGAAAAATCGGAGCGGACATTCTGATATTACGCGTTTTCATCACCTATTTCATTCTGAAAGATTGTTTTCAAGATTTCGTCTTATTATGACTGGGTTTGACATTTCAGCTCATGAGGTTGTTCTAAACAATCGGTCAATATTATTATGATCTAAAACGGTGATTGTCTAAAATGTGCCTCCCGATTTTCGGAAAAATCTAATAAAATAATTTAAAAAAAAAAAACATACAAGAAATCATTTAGAGCTTTACCTAAGAAAATTAAGTAATCAAATAAGGGAGTCACTGCAGTTACATTGCTTAAAACTTTGGGATATTATATCGACGGTTTCCGGGCTAATTGTATTAAGCGACACTCTGAGCGATATAGACTTTTATACATATTTGGAATCAGCGAATTTTTCTGCGTCATTTGAGCTGGGTTTGGTGACGATCGGAGCTCTTTTTTGTCGCTTAATACAACTGCATTTTTTGGGCCCATTTTGGACTGCAATGAATGAAGCGACATAAAATATTGACAAATTTAGGAACTGTGTACTTAAGCTGACTACCAAATACCAGGCAGTCGTTTAAACGTTTTTTCCTGGAGCAAAAATTTACAGGCAACATACGTTAAAGCATTTAGCCTGACATTATAAATATATAGAAATGTCGCTTCATACAATTAGCCTTTTTGTTAAATTCTTATGCAGTGTCGCTTAATACAATTAGCTTTACCTTGTAAATATACAAGAATGTCGTTTAATACATTTAGCCTCTTTGTCAAATTCATACCCAGTGTCAATCCATACATTTAGCTCTGTACATGAAATGTTAGATGTTGTCACTTCAACCATTTAGCTTGCAGTAGATAATGATATGTCGGTCGCATGAACTTTTTAGGATTTCAACAGTAAACATTTAAAGATTATGGTTAAACCTATTTGTTTTATTCAATATTTGATTTGCAGTGTCGTTTCAGTTATATCAAAAGTAAAGTTCTAGTACTTCAAACAGTTTAACTTAAACGGAATAAAAATAGTATACACATTAATACAATCAAAATTTTATATGGATTGACTATTATGACGTTGGTTAAAACAATGATATTGGCGCCATCGCGATAAAACGCGCGAGTTTAAATGCCCCCGCCACCCCGCGCGGGCGCTTCAGGCGTCTCCGCGTCTCCCACCTCGTTTTAGTTGACGACGCAAATCGTGAGCAAGTTTGTACGTGCTTTAGTGTTTTGTGGGAGCTGCGCAGAGCTGATTTTTAAAAGAAGTTATTTTATATACTTAAATGTTAAAGTTTAGGAATGAAGAAGAATGCGAATAATTATTTCAGGTAATAAGACATATGTAGGCTACGTAATAAAAAGACTGTTTAACTTCTGATTCCTATAAAATTGTGATAAAAACTTTAGTTGTTACCTTGGTAAGGTAAGAAGTTACTGCTGTTCCTAGGTGATTGTCATTTTAAATAAAAAACTTATCTTTAAACAATTTATAATGTGTTTTATTCCATAGCGTTTATTCCATAGATAGCATAATTCTGAATTGGATCTTTCAATGGTCAGTATCTGATGATTAAAGCCCGTAACTGAGGAATAAAGTTAACTGTCCTTTCAAGCCTTTGTTAGTACGTTATTCTAGGGAATAAATAATGTTTTGTTTGTGGTTTTAATGTGCTTTACGTCCGCGTGTTTACGTGCTCTTGTATTGTTGAAACATGGATGTTTTTGATTCAATAAACGATAGTTTTTTAAATGTCTCCAAATATATAAATTTTCTTACGTTTTCAGGAAGACATTATTTTTACCATTTTAAAGCACTAGGCTCAACTTTTAGTACCAAGTCGAAAACACAGTTAATACACATTTTTTTTGTAACTGATCCTTTTTATCTAAATACGTGCTCACTCGTATCAACTTAGCTGCAAACAACAACAAAAAAAGGTCGCCACTACTTATTGCTGACCATCTGTGGATTTAGAAACAAAAAATTCAGCATTCGCAGTTCGAAATCCCGGCAAAATGTCAAACATACGTTTTGTTTCTATTCTTGTGTTAAACACGTTGACTACTGTATCTGTGCTTCTCGCTTGCACATGATAGTGTGAAGTTGGTTAACAAAGATCACAGATAACTATTCTTCAGTTATTTTACGATTGAAAAATTGATCAGCCAGATTTTATATGCTAGATAACTATTCAACGATTTAGCTGAGGATTGAAAAAACGGCCTTTAGTGGGCTGTATGTGAGCGTAACACGTGTATGTTTATGATGTATTTGAAATTTCGTATTCCTTTTACGTTAACGTTTTCATGAGCTCTGTAGAAGGGTATCAAATACGAAATATACTTTGATATTTGTGTTGAAGGGACTGTACTGTACTTGATTAAATCTTAGCACAGAATTACTAGATCGAAAGGAGTAAGAAAAATATAAATCCAATAAGAGTACAATATCTATTCGTTATTCTATCGCAATCTTAGCACGTGTAACGCAAAGCAGCTAGACTAGCCACAGCTTGCCAAGCCAGCCAATCCCAGCGTGCCGGCAAAGCCTGCCAAAGCCAACGCCAGCCTAGCCAGCCAATCACAGCGTGCCCGCCAAAGCCAAAGCCAATGCCTAGCCAATGACTAACCGCTACACTCCCACGCCGGGGTTCCTGGACAGCCACACTATAAATAGCAGAGGGGCCGTTTTTGTTGGACAGTCCACCCCCGCGCGCGCGCCTACGGTCAAAATTCGTGACGTGACCCACCTTTGGGTTTCGTGTAAATAAAATAGTGATACCTAACCTAATAATAGAAAGAACAATCATGTTAGCCGTAAAAATAGACAATTGTGGTACCTAACTGTGTAATTGTACTGTGTGCTAAATAAAACTTTATACTTGGTGAACTTATGTGTGAACTCATTTTAATAGACTGCATCCTTGAAAGTACCTATATTTGTTTAATTCGTAAGCGTTTTATCTCAGAAGTGGGATAACAAACAAGATGAAACGCAGTACCGCTGATACGTCATCCAGACGTTTTGTCCGTCCACCGGAGTGGAACGACAACAACGATTTCAGTGAGTCGAGCGAAGATGACGACGACGCCACACCACAGCCAGCTAGAAAAATTTTAAAGAAATTACTACAGAATGAAGTTCAGAAAGCTGTGAGTGAGCTAAATGCAGACACGCTTAACAACGAAACAAAGGGCCATCGGGCGGCGTCCCTTATACCTGAGTTCGACCCCGACAACGAAGATTGCGTCACTGTAACGGCGTGGCTAAAAAAAATTGACCAACTGGGTGAGATACACAGTTGGAACGAGACAGCGAAAGCGTTCCATTTGCAGGACAAATTGAGAGGGCAGGCTAGAAAGTGGTACAATCGACTTGATGACTACGACTACTCATGGGAAGAATGGAAGCAGTTATTAAGGCGCGCATTTCCCAGAAATCGTGATTATGGAAATATGTTGGAAGAGTTAATAAATAGAAAAAAAATGCCCTCCGAAACAATGACCAAATACTACCAGGACAAAATCGCGATGTGTTTTCGGTGCAAGTTGTCGGACAACGCAGCTGTTTCATGCATCATCCGTGGCCTGCCGTCGTCACTACAGGCGAATGCCAGAGCTTATCAGTGCGAACGACCAGAGGAGCTATATGAAGGCTTCCTGTCTGCCCTCGACGATTACCAACCGGCGGCGTCCGTTGGCACACGTGCGCCACTTAAGGACAACGCACAAAACGTTCGATCGTTCGAAAAGAAAAGTGCGCCGACGTCAATAAACCCAGATGTGGTCCCTTGCCCGCGTTGTAAGAAAACGGGTCACATTTTGCGCAATTGCCCGCACCCAGACATGCGTACATGTTTTAAATGTGGCAAGCAAGGTCATATTGCTACACGCTGTACTAGCACTACGAAAATAATGACAACGGGTGAAGTTAAAGAAATCAAATTGTTACAAAATTTTAACAGCATTTACGAAAAAAAGAGCAAGATCAATGGCATATATGTCAAATCTTATATTGATACCGGCAGTCAAGTTAATGTACTCTCTACACACGTCTCCAATTTGCTGAATCTGGAGATCATTCCTACTGACGTCGTGCTCAAGGGATTTTCTGGTGTTCACTTGAAGAGTCGTGGACAAGTAGCCTTCCAGCTAGAGGTCGAAGGTATATCGATTCACTGCAAAGCTCATCTGACAGAAGTCGACATGGGACGTATCAATCTCATCATTGGACAACCGATTATAAACAGCAAGGGCATGTCATTGGTTGTCAACAAGGGCTTAGCCGTTCTTAAGCGAGACATAGACTTCACTGAGCCAATGGAACAAATGGATGTGATAGAGGAACGAATTCGGTTCAAAGTGATTACAACATGTGAGGAAAGCCTACCGCCGGGAACTTCCATCATCAAAGTGAAGGTGCTTGACAACGAGGAGAACAATGATGTTGTTACAGCCCCACAACATTATGACCTACAAGGCATCTCCTATTCAATTCCTGCTACTCTGTTGCGTGGTTCTATGGGATACATCAAGGTCATCAACGCCGGCAGCCAGAATGTCACCTGGAAACAAGGGGATGTACTGACCAGAGCAGACAGCTGCAACGCACCACCGCCGGCCGATGTTCAGGTTGGTAAAAAAAGCCAATTGTATGCCATCTACTTTCATAGCCAAAGCCAATGCTAATGTCAGCCGGCCCATATCGTCTATTCTATATACAAGCCTAGCCGATATTAATACTATTGGGGGGGTCAAAGTAAACGAGATCAAATCTGGACCATTAAATAATAATGAGCGCGACAGTTTGTTAAGTTTATTGTCTCATTATAAGGATTGCTTTGCGAGTAGTACTCGAGAGTTAGGATGCACAAATTTATTAGAAATGAAAATTAAATTAACGAGTGAACAGCCAGTATATAGGCGGCCCTACCGCCTATCACACAGTGAGCAGGAGATAGTTAAGTCTAAAGTTTCTGAATTATTAGATGCAGGTATTATTAGAGAGTCAGAGTCTTGTTTCGCCTCTCCTACAATCCTTGTCAAGAAAAAGAACGGTGAGTATAGACTATGCGTCGATTATCGCGCTCTTAACGCCATTACGGTAAAAGACAGGTACCCGTTACCTAACATAGATGACCAAGTTTCGAAGTTAGCGGGCAAAAACTTTTTCACTAGCCTGGATTTAGCGCAGGGCTATCACCAGGTTAAGATTAGCCCAGAGGACATACATAAAACCGCCTTTATTACACCACAGGGGCATTTTGAATATACGCGCGTTCCTTTTGGCCTTGCTAATGCACCGTCAGTTTTTATGCGACTAATGAATAAAGTAGTCGAGTCCTTGCGCTCTAGGAACCAAGCCAGTGACAGTAATGATAGTGACTGTTCGGATAAATGATAAATGATAAATGATAAATGATAAATGATTTTATTTCTGTAAATAGGTTTGTACAAACACTTTTACACGTCAATCATATTTTAAAAACTAGATGAGGTCGGCGTTTCCTAACTGACTACTCTGAGAAGAAAGGCCGAAACAAACTCAGAGGTCACAGTCTCTTTTAAAGTCCAGACATAATCTTGGTCAGATCATGTGAAGACCATGTAGATTGGTGTCTGGAGTGGTCTTTTGAGGAAAGCATCACACAGATTGAGAGGGCCTGTCCAGTCAGTGCACGCATTTGTCAGTTATCGTGCAGCTCAACTCAGAATTAAGGAGCTCAACGATTCGACGAACAATACCAAAGAAAGGACATTTGGGTAGGCCGCATAAATTACTCAAAACTGTCAGACTATAATTAGAACTAAGTGAGAAAAAATTAAAAACAAAAAGAAAAAGGAATGACCCACATAGTCTTCACATTCACAATAATTTAAATAATATAATACTTTAAAAGTATATAAAATTCATTAATGTCAATGTGTATATAAAAACCAGGAAATAATCTTGGTCAGAGCATTTTATTTGAGGACCATGTAGATTTGTGTCTGAAATGGTCTTTTGAGGAAAGAACCATACAGATGTGAGTGGACCTGTCCATTCCACGCACGCATTTGTCAGTAATCGTGTAGCTCAACTCAGAACTTAAAAGGAGCTCAATGATTCGACGAACAATACCAAAGAAAGGACATTTGGGTAGGCCGCATAAAGTACTCACAACTGCCAGATGATCATTAAAAGTAACTGAGAAAAATAAATATATATATATGACCCACATAGTCCTCACATTCACAATAATAAAAAATAATAAAAAAATATTATACTTCACAAAGTAAATATTCATGTCATTGTGTATATAATTTTAAAGTTAGCAAAAAAAAAAATAAAGTTCCGAAAGTAAAACATAAAAAATTATAAAATTGGACCAGCTCAATCCCATGCCTTTGGAAACTGGCAATACCAAGTCTCCGAACGAATGCGAAGTGCTGGCCTTTTTAGACGACATATTGTTACCATCTATAGACGTGCAATCAGGCTTAGAAATTTTAGAAAAGGTTCTGAGTAAATTTAGGTCTGAAAACTTAAAACTAAATATAAAAAAATGTTCATTTTTGCAAGATAAAATAACATATCTAGGACACGAGATATCATCGAACGGCATTCAACCGGGTGAGTCGAAGTTGACGGCAGTGTCAAAGTTTCCCATCCCTAGTAACGTACATGAGATACGTCAATTTCTCGGTTTATGTAGCTACTTTCGTAAATTTATCAAGAATTTTGCAGTAATAGCTCGCTCATTATCAGACTTAACTAAGAAAAACGCGGTTTGGACATGGGGAAACGAACAGTCTAAAAGTTTCGAAGAATTAAAACAGTGTTTATGTTCCAAACCTATTCTAGCCCTATACGACCCTGACCTGCCAACTGAGATTCACACGGATGCATGCAAATTAGGAATTGCAGGTATATTATTACAGCAACAAATCGATAAAACATTGCGCCCCGTCATGTATTTTAGCAGGGTCACTAGTAAGGAGGAGAGTATGTATCACAGCTACGAGCTGGAAACACTGGCGGTTGTCGAATCCTTACGACGATTCAGAGTGTACATAGTAGGAAAACATATTAAAGTCGTCACAGATTGCACAGCTGTTCGAGCTACACTAACAAAGCGCGACATCATTCCACGAATTGCTAGGTGGTGGCTGTCAATCCAAGACTATGATATGAGTATAGAATATAGGCCTGGGGACCGTATGAAGCACGTCGACGCATTAAGTAGAAACCCAGTCGACACCATGAATATTAACCGCCTAGAAGTAAGTGACTGGTTTTATACTGTTCAGTGCCAAGATGAAAAACTGAAGTGCATAGTCGACCAGCTTAGGGACGGTACGGCATCTACTAACATAGCTAATGACTATGTTTATTCAAATGAGAGGTTGTATAGAAAGACCTTTCATGGAAACCGCCTCGTAGTCCCAGCATCAGCCAGATGGAAGATAGTGCAGATGCACCACGATGACATAGGACATGTGGGACTACAGAAGTGTATGGGTTTGATCAAAGCTGAGTATTGGTTTCCTAAAATGACTCGTTTTATCCGCAAATATGTCAGCTCATGCCTTCATTGTGCCTATGGCAAGGGTAACTATGGAAAAAAAGAAGGTATGTTATTTCCCATTCCCAAGCCTACCGATCCCATGAACACAGTCCATGTGGACCACTTGGGCCCATTCTGTAAAACAAAGAAAGGTCATCAGTACATGCTAGTTCTGACTGATGCTTTTACAAAATTTGTTATTGCTGAGCCTACCCGTACAGTCAACTCTGTAGAAACCATTAGAATCCTAAAAAAAAAATATTTAGCTTATTTGGATACCCCAACAGAGTTATAAGTGACCATGGGAAAGCTTTTACCAGTAGGCATTTTAAAATGTTTTCCAGTGACAAACAGTTTAAGCATATCTTAACGGCCATTGCATGCCCACGAGCTAACGGTCAGGTGGAGCGTACAAACCGTACTCTATTAAATGCGCTTCGTACCACCGACCCCAGTGAGGCTGCTAATAATTGGGCCAACAGCTTGCCGGATATCCTATGGGGAATTAATAACACTCCTAATGAGAGCACAACTTACAAGCCCTATGATCTGATGTTTGCCAGAAAGTCTAGACCACGTTGTGATGTCTCCTTTAATGACCCTACTAGTGAGCCAGTGGAAGTCAGGCGCCGAAAAGCCAGTACCCAATTAAAGAAAGCCAGTGACAAAATGAAATACCACTTTGATAAGAAGCGCAAACCTAGCCAGACCTATAAAAAAGGGGACCTTGTATTGTGGAAGCAAGCACCTACAAGCAGTGCTGCTAAAGTAAATACTAAACTTGACGACATTTACTCAGGTCCCTATGTAATAACTAAATTTGTAGGTAATGACAGATATAGAATCCGGAGTATCAAGGGTTTGAGGGGATATAAAGCTTTTGCAGGCCTTGTGTCAGCTGATTCTATAAGACCTTATAGAAGTACGGTTCCTATATCTGACAGTGCCAGCAGTTCTGATGAACAACTAGAGACAGAGGATCTAATTGATTTACTAGAGAGCTAATTGGACTTTTTCCCCATTGCGGGAGCAATCATTGTTTCAGGACGGCCGAATGTAACGCAAAGCAGCTAGACTAGCCACAGCTTGCCAAGCCAGCCAATCCCAGCGTGCCGGCAAAGCCTGCCAAAGCCAACGCCAGCCTAGCCAGCCAATCACAGCGTGCCCGCCAAAGCCAAAGCCAATGCCTAGCCAATGACTAACCGCTACACTCCCACGCCGGGGTTCCTGGACAGCCACACTATAAATAGCAGAGGGGCCGTTTTTGTTGGACAGTCCACCCCCGCGCGCGCGCCTACGGTCAAAATTCGTGACGTGACCCACCTTTGGGTTTCGTGTAAATAAAATAGTGATACCTAACCTAATAATAGAAAGAACAATCATGTTAGCCGTAAAAATAGACAATTGTGGTACCTAACTGTGTAATTGTACTGTGTGCTAAATAAAACTTTATACTTGGTGAACTTATGTGTGAACTCATTTTAATAGACTGCATCCTTGAAAGTACCTATATTTGTTTAATTCGTAAGCGTTTTACACGTTTAGTTATGTGTAGTGTACTTATAATAAAAGAGAAGTGCTCTTAAAACGTGTTGTTATTGGACCTGTATATTGCTTTTCCATCGTGTTTTTCTCCGAGAATGGGCCTAATAGGACCTCCCACTTAAACGATAGAGAGAGACAGTACATATTTATTTAAGGAGTAACATTTTGGCACTTTAGTGATAGTAACCAATGTTATTTCGTAATTTAACATTTTGTTTTCTTTTTGTTTCAGGTAAGAGACAACAACATACATTATTTACAAGTTCCAACCGCAATTAAAATGGCCATTTTAATTAAACAAAGAAATTAATACAAAATAAAAAAGTACATCTCTCATCACTCCCGGAGTGCCACTATTTTTTTTTTTTCATGGACTGTTTAAACACCATTTTTTTCTTACTATTTTTACTAAACAGTGCACTATTTTACAAAATTATAATACCGATGAGGCCAATTTACTCACTTAACAATAGCTCTTTTAGTGAATTTTTGATTATGATCGCATTTCTCAGTATTCCCGTTAGAAAAGAAAGAAAGAAAGTGAAGTATAATTAATACTACCGCGGTAATCTAGAGATCATAAGGAAAAAATCAACATGCGTTTCATTAATAGACGCCACAATTTTTGGTGAGCCTAATCGCCGAATAAAAAAAAAATATCTCCTTTACGACAGAATTCTATAGCAATCTACCTCATATTAATCAATTGAAATTGAATACGTCACAGTAGCGATGTAAATTCGTCGTATAAATGTCGGTTTAAAATGGTGATGTTTCTCAAACTTGTTTTATTATTTGATTCTGATACAAGGAAACTAGGTCATTTATGCAAGCAGAGATTAGAAGTTCGTTACAAACGTGATCAAACTCATTATTAAATGTGGAATCCGAAATACCTACTAAAATTGCAAATGAAGCTATACATTTTGACCGCAAATTCTCCCAGAGAACTAAATACTGATGACAAAATTATTTAAAAAAAAAATACCAAACAGCCCTAGTAGGTATGTGTGTGCTCACGGTCGACTGATCTAAAATCTTTAGTGATATAGACTACGCTCGCTTTTTGCTGCTAGTGATCCGTGAAAATAGTCTAAATGGAATTTTCACCGATATACGCCATGTTCTGGCTCGATTCACGCCCCTTGCGGGGGCTTAAGGCTCGTACAGACCAGCGCGATATCGCGGGCGCGACAGGCAGCGCGACCCGTGTCGCGCCCGCAATATCGCGTTCGTCTGTACGAGCCTTTAGCGAACTCTTTCGAATGACTGGGTATGTGAACGACTAACTATTAATTGATTAATGACTGGGCTCTGGCTAAAGCCTGTGAATTTAATTCCCAAATAATATGAATATGCAGGACAGACATGATATTTCTTTTCCTTTCATAAATGGTATCCAAGGTACGGTAGCACCTGCCAAAAGTAATATTTCTCTGCCACTAGCAGACAACACAAAAAGCTCTCGAGAGCCATCAAACCGATTCTCTTCCTCTTGTTCAATAACAGTTGCTCATAAATAATGTTCAGTAGTGGTAAATGGCTGCGTGATAAACTGTAACGTCATGTATCAAGTGTGTCAGGATTTGTTGATTATAGCCCCAAAGGTACATTTTTAGTATTAAATAACATAACAAAATATTGGTTAATAGTAACATCATTACAGTAATGTAGCATTATCAAGTATGAAATATATAATATAAATTATAATCATAACACCGTATATTTCAAGAATTTTTATTTTTTTTTATTTATTCTTGAAATATACGGTATATTTCAAGAATAAATAAAAAAAAATGAAAAGTTAAAAATGAAATTCGTGAAAATGTCGTCCGGTACATAACACATTCGCATGACATGCAGACCGCAGTTGACCAACCCCGAGCCATGTGGCGTGACCTAGTCGGCGTATTAAAGGACGCATTTTAGGTGTAGTTGTGTGTAGTTTTAGAGAAACTCACCTATGTTAATTGTAGCCCCGGTCTCGCCTATATCTAATTTACGCTTAGTTTTCCTATTCGATAGGAAAGTTTAGAACCGAAATAAAACGGTAGCATCAATGTCTATTTGATACTCCCGCGCTGCTTCAACAGCGATAGCAATCTAAGTTTTTTTGTATAACAACGAGAGTCAATATTAGTAACTGTTACTGAGGAGCTCGTTATAGATTTAGATTAGAGCGCCGTCCACCCCTTGAAAACTCAGTGAGTTGGTGGCACTCAACTGATTAGATTCTGTGTCTACATTATTAATCTATTGTTTGACTTTGTAGTTAATTATGATAGTTTGTGATTAAGCTTTTGATTAATTACGTTATTTAATTGTAATAATTTCTCTATTTCTATTGTTTTTCAGTAAATTTGTTTCACTAAATTACAACATAACAGCTAAGTGGGTAATTGACAAATAGCTTGAGCTATTGGCAGTAATCCAGGCACTGGTATGTGTAATTTAAAGATTTTAACTTTTATTATTGAAACTTACATTCTAACTGAAAAAAACCAGCAAAGTGCGTGTCCGACTACGCACAATGAAGGGTCACGTAGTTGAGATGAATTTATTTATCCCAAGAACACACATTGAACTTCACATTGTAATTGAAAAACATTGTAGTTGATAAACATGTACGTTCGAACTGCAAATGTAAGTTTGTACGCACAATATTGAGAGATGTATCATGTTATTTTAAGACCATAGACTTCTTATAGACTTTTCTGTAATCTATGAGTAAAGAGCCGTACTATGTATTTTTTTCAAAATTTTAAGTCCTGTAGTTTCGGAGATAAGGGGGAAATGGCTTATTTTCATCGTATTTCTTAAATATTTTTAAAAGTATTTATTTTAAATTTATATAAAAAATATGATGAAAAACCTCACAACAAGACCTTTTATTTGATGTCACTCGGTACTGTAAGCAAAACCTTTTTTTTTAATTTTCTTGTTTGCCCCCAAAAGTGACCCCTATATTCAAAATTCATTTATATACGTTACACGTCCATGTTTGGGTCACAGAATTACATATGTGTAACAAATTTCAACTTAATCGGTAACTAACTTAACTATTATGTATTACCCATATCTGCAAAATAAAATTCTATTCTATTCTATTATATTCTATTAGATTCGGAGCCAATTGGCTGTGATAGACGGACAGACAGACAGACACACAAGTGATCCTATAAGGGTTCCGTTTTTCCTTTTGAGGAATGGAACGGTATCGTAAGTAGGTTTATGTGATTTAAAAAAAAAAAATTGAATTTGAACCCTAAAAACAGATATTATTTAAGTGGGTTGTACATTAATTGAATATCTTTACAAACAATGAAATGTATCGTACTTTGAAAAGGCAAAAAAGACGCCTTCCTCGCTTCCATTTGATTTGAAAAGAGGCATTTTAAACATGAAATGAACCGCAGAGAACCGTGAGATTTAATTAGATAATGCAGAAAGTTTTGAGCTTCTCAAATTAGTACAGCCTACCTTATTAACTTTAAAATTAAGGGTCGCCTCCTAACGTAATGGAATGATTATTGGTGACATGCTTTCTGGCCGCCATTACTGTTCACATAACAATGGAGCGTGCGAGTTGACTGCGATAATTTGTTTCCTGTACCTACCTCTGGAATCGTATTTGGACGTTGGAGTCATTGTGCCATATAACATGGTCTTAATTTTTCTCAAAATTTAGGGTTTTGTACTGCATCAATGGAATGTAGCACCGAAAGCGAGCGATCCAGTAGTGCGTTTTCTAATTACCAATAACGACTTAAATGTACATACCTGAAATTTAATTTAGTATGGTAATTTGCGAAAACAACCTTAATCATAAAATGAATGTATTGAATTTATAATATTTCATAATTTTATTACATCGTACGAAATCTAGTTCATTCAAGTAATCAAGTTTCCGTTGTCAACCTGTTAGAGAAACTTTAGGGTCAGTCAACATGAGAGTTTTAGACAAATACACACGCGGCTGTAATCCCGACGATTGTTAGAAACACCCCGAGGGATGCGGACAAGGACGTAATCTTTACGAATATGCTTAAAGTCCAGAAGTTCTGACTCAATGATGGTAATAAAGTTACTTAAAGGACAAAGGAATGTCAAAAAGATTTTATTTGAGAGTTTATGCAATTGATTGATATTCTTTAGAACCTTTAGTTTTAGCATAAATATCTAAACATTATTCAGGAGATAAAATACTACGAAAATTGACAAATTTGAGCTATTATTCAAATAATCTACAATGTGAACTTGTAACAAGATCACTCCCTTTTTTTTTGGTTGGCAAATTATCAAATAACTTCTCTCGCTCTAGGCGGAGCGGGCGGGCGTGTCAGACTCTTACTGACTAAAACCCACCCGTGTTCCTTCGATTGCCCTGTTGCCAGGGACCACGATCTCCCTTTCGGTTTTCTTCGCACCTCCGGCAGACAAGATCACTCCCTTAGAAACAAATTCAAAGAAATCGATAATACTGACTCTGCCGTCTCTTTATATCTTAGAAAGTATTTTGTATGTTCGCAAAAACTTAGGACTTTTCGAAATAAGAAGCGGTTTCCATAATATAAATACACGTAGTACACATGAAAATACGCTTTTGTAACATGTTGCCAAAGTAGGTTACAGAACTTAGCGATGGGAAGTTCAAAACCCACATCAAACGTGTCTTTATCAAGAAAGCATATTATAAAATTAAAGACTACGTTGAAGACAAGGAAGTTTGGCAATAATTCCTTCTGCACATGTGGCTTCCTTGGTACCTCATTAACGGCATAATTATGTAAGAGTCTATTAACTGCTCCCAAATTACCATGTCTATTTTTATTTTTTAGATTCGTCCTTGACATTTTCATCCTGTTATTTGACATTATATTAGTACTACGATTTAATTTCAACACTTTATTAGTGCTGTGGCTTTAGTGAAAAGGATAATTATTCCGATTTATTACAGTTGCAATTATGAAATTACGTTTAATTAAAAGAGGTTTTTTTTATTTATTCGTTTTTATCTTTTATATAGGTAGATTTTTTTTTATTTTGTAAATGTGAGAACGCTGTAGGCTTAGACTGTAGATTTGTTGACCATTTTCTATTTTGTTAAGTACCTGGTACTTGTTGATAGACCTACACTGTCCTTCCATACCTATTAACACTGTTATTCGGAAATATTGTAAAAGCCAATTATTTTTATAAAAGTAACCGTGGAGTTTCTTGCCTGCTCTTGTCCATAGGAAACGACCAATTGGAACCGTGCACCTGATGCCTATGTAGGTTTATAAGTTTTTTTTTTTTTTTTAATTTTGAAATTTGAATATAGAAACAAATAGTAACGGCTACAAGCTTATCTCCACGCGACAATACGGTATCGTCCAAAGTGAGGCTATATACTCTACTTCTGGAAAACAGAAATAGACATTAACTGCAGTGGTGTAGAGTCATTATATATTTAACAAAACCCTCGTAACGTTAATGAAGTGGTTTTATTTGTGAGCACAAATATATTAAACATTCATTAAATACCTACTACGGTAAATATAATTAATTAAAACCTTTAGGAGCTATTGTACTTAATACTGATCAAATTACTTGTTTGTGTAAATTTAACACATAACATTTATGTTTTTGGGCTAAAACTTGCGCATTTTTATAATTTGAAACCACGTAAATACTTAGATACCTACACAAAGTTCTGATTTTTAATGAGAATTGTCGCCGCGTCCTCAAAACCTGTCTTCTCATTACAGTCACAATATTTTACACGATAAAGAACAAACTCATGGTGACTGTTGTCGTCATTCTGTTGTTGTCATTCTCACTGAGGTGGCTTAATCAAAAACGGAAGTTTTCCGATAACATCTGACTCTGATTTATTAGCTCGCTACGATAATTAATAGCCAAATTAATTTACCTTAGAACGATTTTCTTGTGCTGTTACTGAGTGCAGCTGCTGTAGTGTCTATAGATCGTAAGTATAATTTAGATTCAATTAATTCAATCGAATCGTAATCATATGTAATTCAATTGGGTGACAAGAACCAATTTAAGTAGTGATTGTCTAACCAAACACCTAGCCACCGCGGAAGCTATTAGTCAGTTGCAAGAGATCATTTCTGATAACCCTAATCAAAAACTATATTTGATTATAAAGTCCATAGGGAGGTATACCGTCTCAAACTGAAGATCGTTTGTTTCAAACTGAAAATATTGGTAAAGCAAAGATTTTGCTTTATTTATCTCAACTCAAATTGTTCGCACTATAACAAAATATTTGTTGGCGCCCCAAATAATTATATCATCGAATCTCAGCAATTAGCTAACAAAGGGGCAGAATCACGACAGCTATGAATTAACTTTTATTATTTTCTTTTATAATACTAGCATGTAGAGTTTTATTACATCATCTAAACTTATTTTGAGAAATATTTGATAGAAAAAGTTTTTTAATAGGACTCAAAGCTCCACGAAAACAATAAATATGTTAGTTGATAATCTGACCGTAAAGGTTCTAATAGTAAACAACCAGCTGAGCAAATACAAATCAAACAATGTACATAGACAAATATCTTCACAGCAACTTAAGCATTTCACTTTTCCAAAAGTGGTATCTTTGTCCACATGCACAGGCTTCTGTACACCTCTACAACCACTACGTCTCTAATATGACCGAAGCCTTTTACGAAGTATTCTGGAATCCTAAAATGTTTGTTGTGTCCTGTTTATTCAATAGAAACTCATTAGGTAATGACGCAGCATGTTCCATTTATTTTAGTCTCTATCCGACTTTGTTTTCTGTGACGCTATTAGTGTTGACTCAGTAATAGATTCCATTAGAGACTAGAACACTGTAATTCTTGAAATAAGCGAAAAGACAAAGTCGAGAGTGTTAATCTTGATTAACACTCTCAACTTTGTCTTTTCGCTTTTGACTTTTGGTTTTGAAATACTTAAACAATGCTTACATACAGTCATTACTTCTAAATCAGTAGTAAGGAAATGTGTGTGATACACTTCTGTTGTCCACCACTTTCACTTTCCGGATATTTGAACGTCCTAATAGAGTCGAATCGACCCGTATTTGAATCATTTCCATTAGCCCGCGGTTTAGTTCAGTATCACTGTGATTCCCTGAGTTCTGTGTGTTTAGGACCAGATTCCTATTTGTCATAAATGTTTTAGGAAGAACAGAAAATTTTAATTTTCTATGACATAATATTGGTGATGTAGGAACGATACAATAAGTTTTATTCTCTTATTATGTGTTTTCTGAACAATGGTCGAGTGTTATTGTATCTTCTCAACCAATAACTTACTTTTTTACAAACATGATTAGCGGCTTAGTTTTTAGCATAAGTAAATCGTAACGATTTACACTTCGTTTACTCAATTATGATTCTTACCAATTAAATTCAACCAACTCAAATAATACTGCTAGCTCAAGTGTTAATTATGTGCAGGTTAATGTTTTTGGATTAGCAACAATCAGACACGGGTCTATTATAATCATGTTTATTATTACAACCATTGTTTACTTTTCTCTGTTACACCACAATCCACAGAATCATGCATACATAGTGGTAAGCAACATTGATTACATGTAATCACGTTATAACTTTGTACACAATTAAACTAGACGATGTTTTCGTAAGCAAACAGAACAGTATAATAGTGAGTAAAACTTTACTACAGCTGGCACAGTTGTGTAGATAGAAGCATCACAGATAGTCAATAAAAAAGGTCGGTAATATTTAGATATTACCGACCTTTTAAATCCAATAGACTGTGATGAAACAAGCAAATTAATACCTACCTACAAAATGAAATAGAAATCACTATTGATGTTAGAATTCCGTACTACACTGTTTTCCACGATTACGTTTAGTAGTAATGCAAAGTACGCAAACAGTTTAGTGAAAAGTTACAAAGGTTTTCGCTGACGTAATAACTCTGCCCTGAACAACAAAGCAACAATGTAAATAGTCTTTTATCTTCCTAAAAGGTTCAGTTAGGGCAAGTCTAATTCATTCAAGATTCATCACTCGGCATATTTCTCTATAGACATCCGCAGTCCGTATTAATAAACGCTCTCTCTGTGCGGTCAAGCGCGAGATTCATTTCCGGCTAAATGTGTACAAGTTGCGGGTAGTCATGAAATGTGGGATCTGTCATGAGGATGATGAGATTCGTGCTCGGGTCGTAGTATTAGTTTCTGGTTTTGTGTATTCTAGGTCAGGATAGAATATTTGTTTTGAATCTATTAAAATGGAATCGTAATAATAAGTATTTTGCATTGCATCCGATTAAAATGTAGGTATCTATGTGCTTTAAAAATAATTTAATTCACCGATCCATCCCGGTGTCGCTGGCTTCATTCAGTTCATATGAAAGTCAAATTGATCAAACCGTTTTGAATACTTTTCACCTGATGCTGTTGAGTTTTTTTAATTCGGGTCACGCTGTGCTGTCGGGAATAACGATCTGCAACAGGGATTATGGAAGACAAGGGTAATCATTTTTTGTATTGGCAAGGATTGGGCAAAGCCCATGTCGCCTAAGTAATTAACCTGTCACTTGATAGATTTGATTAGGTTAGGTTAGGATTATTAAACGAAGCTACTATTTTATTTATAAATGGTGTCGCCATCCTATGTTAATGTTAATAGATATGCTTGTCGTAGACGCACATAGTTGTGCTGCTATGCTTTGGAACGCTTTGATTTACCGCAGCGCCTTTACTTTACTTTCGTTTCGTTAAAGTAAAGGAGGTCAACAATAAAAGCTTGAAGCTGATTTTCACTTCAGCTGTTGAGAATATCGACTGTACACAGTTTAAAAAGAGTAGATAGTTAGCTAAACAAGAATTCATAACCCGGTTTGTTTTTATAACTCAATTTCAAGTTTCTAAAATATTGGGACAAGTTATTTTCAATTAAAATCTTAAATTAATCTATAAAATAATTTAGAACAACCTAGAAATTATATTACGGGAAAATAACTGCCATGGTTCGAAAATTTGTTGGTTGCTTCGAGACGAAGTTTCACATTTGCATTCCTTCGTGGTGAATAATTAAGTGGACATATTCTATTTAAGCACTTGCAAAAACTGGCCGCTTCACATCAAATGGAAGTTTTGCAACATAACAACCGCTCTTTGAAGAAATTTAATGTTCTGTTAATTTATTTAAGTTACACGATTATTCATCGATATATCAACCGAAACTACAGTAAGTGAGTAACGATTTTATATTAAAAAGTATCAAGTATAGTTTAGGCCCAACCTTTTTAAACCTTAATAAATACTGGCCGTTTGCTCTCTAAAATTACTGAGATGCCGTTAAGTATGTTTTTCTTTTTGTATTTAACGCCAATGCACATTTTTTGTAAATATTGGCCAGGATGTTATTTAAATATTTGATTGAAACCTTTTTAAATTATGAAGATTATTAGATTTATTTTGTTTGGTAGGGCCCAATTTATTTTTTGTAATGCATTTTTCAGGTGTTCAATTAAGCATATATAAATAAATACGATGAATACGAATTATTAAAAAGAATACGATAAGAACTTTTCTCAGCTTTGAACTACAACTAAAGGTTTTTGCAGTTCATTGTTCGGTGTGTATGAATAATAATATAATGAACCGATTCAATCTAATGGTAATCACAACGTTAACATAATGATTTCTCTGTTAAATTGTATATTCTTGGAATGAAAGCTGAAAGGCGAATAAATTAAGTTGTTAGTAAACATGTTCGTAACTTTGGACTGTCACTTTGGGGCCCGGCGGTATACAATATCTCATTGAAACATTATTACGCTCATTTATTTATTTTAATGATCAATGAGAGCCTTCGCTCTGTTCAATATAAATTATATTATTAATGATCATAATTGCGGGAAAGAGGTATTGATTAACCTGTACTGTAAATACTCATCTTTATAAAAAATAAAAGGGGACTTTAGTGGCCTCCTAAGTATTAAATTGTTTTTCTTCCGAATCTTAGACAAGCTTTATGAGATCTTAAATCATGAATGCACTAAACAATTTAAGTTGATTAGGGAGGTGTTGATATGTCTTACAAGTCTTGGCCAGGCTCGTTAGGCTGTCCGTCGCAGGCCTGGGGTTTATTCTAGTAAGACACCATCTTTTAAGCGGGGTTTACATGATGAAGCTAGTGTTGTGAAACATAGCTTGAGTGTTCCCTTTTGGGCTATAGCTAACTAACATCCAGTTTAGGAAAAACTAATAAATTCAAATAACATGGTCATGCATATAAAGAAATAATTGAAACTATTTCAGCTAGCTAATCTGAGCAGTTAACGTAAAATATGACAGCGTGTTAGAGCGGTTTCGCACTACGTCGGATCCGAATCCGAAATCAAGATCTGTATTCAATCCGAATTGGGAATGTTCTAAATTTAAATTCGGAGGGACAGAGATCGGATTTAGTACACAACCCCTCATACAAATAGTACTATGGCTACTTCGGACCGACATTTCTCGGATTCGGATCGGAGGTAGTAGGAAACCGCTCTTAGTTGAATTTATCAGCTTTTCAAAAACCCGGTGTTAGTTGGATAAAGCCCGAAACAGGACAGTCAAGCTACTGTTTCACAACACTAGTTTAATAATGTAAACTCCGCTTTATACCCAATATTATGTATACGATCAGTTTAAAATCTGGCAGCCCTGAAAATTCCTGAAACACCGCTAAACTATTTTAATGGGTATACCTTCGTCACAATAGTAACCGCACGTTATAGAATATTAAATATGACCGGAGTGCCCACTAAATGATAACTAATGGTACCATTTTCTATTGCTGTTACATAGGATCCTATTAGTTCTAGGTTTTCCATTATCATTGCAGAGGTTGCTTAATTACAAAAAAAACGTTTTAGTCATGAAATTATTTTGTTTCCCTCGTTGCACTGATCGGCTCCATTATAAACATGAGACATGGTTTTTGAAAATTTATAGTTATAAGAAGCACTGAAATGAGTTCAAAACTAGCCATGAATGCCACGATAACGATGAAATTAAGCATTAATAAAGACACCCGTCATCACCGTCGAGAAAGATTAGCATATCAAAAGCCGCATTGCCCGGTCTCGGGACGTGAAAGAGTGCGGGAAAAACGGTAAAACAAAACTATGACGTCATAGACTTTGGCTCAAGTACTCCTTTGGAGGCGGGCCGAGAAGTTGCTTACTACGAATGCGAACACAATGCGACGAGGTTTTTTTAACGCAATAAAAAACAAGTGATTTTCCATTTTGCTGAGAACCATTGTTTTAGTGTAAACTATTGTGTAGTGTCGACTTTGTTAGCTGGAAATTACGAAATTATTTTATTTTATTTTTATGAACAGATTTTCATTTAATTCTTCGTTTGTAGTTTCGTAAATAACTTTTGTAAAGTGTAGTTTGAAAAGTCAGGTTATCTGTATAGTGCATCTATTGCATGTTCAATCCTTTAATTTTGAACTTAGCTACAAGGTAAGTGATTGAAAACGTAGTGCTAATCTGCAACAAAATCCCAGTAGGCTGCTAACATAATGCTGTATTTATATGAAACTACACAAGTCCACATGCACACGCTGATACATACGCTACACCGTAAAATGAAGCGGATCGTGAAATAAATAGATCTGTAGAACAGACCGTTTCGATAAATTCTACCAATGTATGTTGATTGTCACTAACTATTTAGCTGGTAATAAAACTTTGAAAAAAAAAATGGTCCTAAATTACAAAGCCTCGCCTCTCATGCAAGAGGTCGGGGTTCAAATCGGGGCAATTACCAACGTGACTTTTTCAAGTACTTTCTGAGTTTATCTTGGATGTTACTGATATCGGTGAAGGAAAAACATCGTGAGGAAACCTGGACTTTTAAGTATAAGTCTGAAATCGCCAATCTTGAGCAAGCGTGGTAATCAATGCTCGTGCCTTCTCTGTATGAGAAGAAGTATTTTCCCTGCAACCAATAGGCTGGTATTAAAGTTAATATTGCAACAATCCTTGTCTTGCTAATATCTAGGTACCTTTGTACTTTTTATTCGTCTGCTGCCGTTTTAATTAAATCTGAAATGAACGTAATACCGCCGTGTCTATGTTTTTAGCTTTTATACAACACCGTCTATTTCAAATGCCGTCTATTCAATTAAGACGTAGAAGTTTGTTTTACAATTTTTTTTCTAATACAAGCTTGTACGTCTTAATTGAATAGGTCTCCTGGATAAGAAAATAAGTTTTCTTTATGTCAGTAGGTAGGTGTAGTTTAGCACTCACGTAAAAAAACTTTTTTTCAATATTCTTTGGACCAATATTTTAGATTTTTGCCACCGACTTCCGAAATTAAAGTTATGTTTCACTTTGTAGTTTAGGAGTCGGTTGTATTTTTTTGTAAAAAAGTTTTTTTTTCACTTTTTAGTGGGTTGGTTTGTAATTTATCTTACAGTTACAATAACCTAATGTCAACTGCTCGTCGTCTTTTACAAAATATTGCTTTTCTCGATGCACGGACTTTAATTTAAGGAGTTCTCCAAGTAATTCACCATCAGCTCTACTGCACCATATAGATTGTGACGAGAATCAATTGCTTACCAACCATATTAAAGTAATCGAATCGCAACCCGTGAAATACATATTATTGAGTAGTTCCGGTGGCTATCTGTATCCTTCATGTCCATGTTGTTTCTGTTCCACTTTAACAAATGGTGCTCTCCGAGAGCAAATGTACGAGTTACTATAAAAAATACCCAAATCGCTATAGGCGTGCCTATAATATTTGAAGAGTTCCTTGGATTTCTCCAAGGTCCCATCATCAGATCGTGACCAAATGACAATAGAGCCAACTAAAAAGTACGTTTGAAAAACAAAAATAATTTCTCGAATCGGTCCAGCCGTCTTCGAGTAATCGGGGAAAATACATTAAAAAAAAGATTCCGACGAACTGAAAACCTCCACCTTTTTTGTAGTCGGTTAAAAATACAGCAACATTAACATGACAAAAAAAATCCCCTTTCCTCTGCTTGTACCCGAAATAAAAACAATACATTTAATGCATTACTTGAATTACTAAACGAATTAAATAAATAAAAACCAGTTTTTCTTGAAACAAAGTTACATCAGCAATTAATAAAGTTAACGTCTACAAGTGCTAATTGAAAAATTAGCAGTTCTATCGTTTCATCCTGAAGATCTTGTGAATTATTTTTCTTACTTTTCCAATTACTTTTTCTTCTTTAAACTTTTAATGCTTTTATGTTTTTTCTGGTCAACCAAGTGGAATAGTAATTCTTGATAACTACATTTCCTCTTGTAGAGGACGAAACGTGAAAGTTTAATCGATTTTAACTCTTTAAGTTCTTATTGCATACTATTTTGATAAATCGCTTATTTTCACTGTAAAAATACTTAATATTTAACATTGTTTTAGGTATATATGCAAGTTGGGGTTTAACAATAGAATATTAAGGGTAGGATCAGAATGAAGTTCAACAATGCTTCAAATGACATTATTATTCCGGTACTAATTATGTTAATCAAGAAGCAATTAAATGTCAGATGTACTGTTCCTTTGAAAGTTTAGTGACGAGAAATTCATCAACTGCGATGCGGAACCGCTTCTGTTAAATTGACTTTCTGTTTACGTTTCTACTGAGGTCTTATTAATGACGCAGCTCAAAAAACACAGATTTTGAAGCTTAGATATTCATTGAGAAACAATTTTGATGAGTAGTATTATGCAACTGTTGACTCAGTTCCATTTTGCAAGTCTGAGAATTGAGTCTATTGTTCATTTTGTTGTAGAACAAACGTTGTCATTCTTGACGAACCTTATCACTAAGCTTAGTATACTTTCTGCTTACACTAGTCAAATTACCGCTTAGATGGTTTCCAAGCGAAAAAAAAAGAAACTGCTAGATAAAGCAAAACGTAAAATGTTTGTCAGCGTAAATTAAAAATTTTCATTGCAATTAATTCTTCCGTCTCAGCCTTCCATTTATTAAGTTCTATATAAAATTAAAAAGTAATTATGAAATATCGCAAAAGATAAAATAATTGTAGCTTATTCTTTAAATTAATTATTAAACCATTTAAGTAAAACTTTTATCCCAAAAATCTAAATTCAAGGGGTAAAAATAGTTTTGTAGCTGGCTGACGCGGGCGTAACTTTGTGCATAGCGAAACGGTTGAAAATGTTTAATTGATTATTATTTAAAATCTTATTCCTTTAAATCGTACTTTAAATAATTATAGCGATGTAAAAGTAAAGAAATCCCGCTCCCGGCCGTTCCCCCCACTTTACATCAGATAATGCTTTTAATGTTCTTTTCAATCTGTATTTGCTATTGCCAATCCGATTGGGTAATTATTCTCCCGCTTTTATAGTAGAAACAAAAAAAAACGAACGGTTTCCAATGGTGCAGCTGTTTCATTTTTTAAATCAATTAAAGTTTGTTGAAAGTTACAATTTGTAAAATTATTATATGTAAATCACTGTAGTAAGAATATTACGGTTTTTTCTTTCAATTTGCCATTCACAACGAGTAGGAACTACCTACTTTTACGCTAAAGTAACACCACAATGCGGTGCAAATGGAAATACCATACCAGACTCCACATTTTTCGTCAGATCACCACCATAAATCAAACTAATAAGTCGAGAAAAACTCGCCAAAAGAATGCAATGAACAATACTAGCAACGCCAACGTGGCTTAGATAATTCCAGGATATAATAATAATAGGTACCTCCATTTAAAAAAAGATTTCATAAGCATGCACACACTAAGTAAGGCAAGTTGGGAAATGTAGGATTTAGTGCTCATAATTTTACAAAGTCGTCAGTTAGATCACTGTGATGTGAACCACTGCAAGGGAATTATAATTATGTACGTATATTTATTGTCCACGTTAGCAAAAGGGTTGGAGTCGCAGTATCTATCATATCAGCACACCTGATAATGTCATGGTTAACGTGCAAACAAGGAAAGTCTCTGTAGACCCTACATCATGGTATCTGTATACCGCAAGTTATGCACGAGCTCAGGCCGAGCCTCTGTCGTTATTTTATTTTCTTTGTTCCACATGGAACATGTTTTATGACTTGTTCATATTCACAAAGCCGGCAATTTATCTCAGTAAAATATAGGTAGTATCTAGCTTCCAAACGATTATACGCCTGTGTACTATGAAAACCATTTAAGTAAAACTTTTATCCCAAAAATCTAAATTCAAGGGGTAAAAATAGTTTTGTAGCTGGCTGACGCGGGCGTAACTTTGTGCATAGCGAAACGGTTGAAAATGTTTAATTGATTTACCCCTCAAATATACACGAGGTTCAAAAGGCTAGCAGTTTTATAAGTGACTTTAAATCATTTCGTCACAGTATTTAAACGCCGCATCGTTGTAAACGAGGTAAAACATCTTACTTACGAAATATCATGACATCAAAGCTAGTCCATATTTGATCTTAATTGCTTACAGTCTCGCACTTATAAAATTTGTTGTGATCGAGGGTCAATAAGCTATAATAGTCTGGCTTTGACCCGAAATTGAAATGGAGACATTAATTAATCACATAATTTACTGGCAACACTGCAAGGTTTCCTACTATTTTCTTTATTTGTGATATACTGACGAGTGACGTTTAAATAATTACTATGCATATGGGAACTATTTTCAAATAATCTAGGTATTGTTACCAATTAATTACTCTGCTGTTTTTATTATAATGCTCACGCGAACAGCCAAGAGTGAGCTCTTGACTGTTCGCCGAGAGCTTGCCCCTTTTTATTATCATCTCTTCTTCATTTTTGTAATTACTTCGCAAAAATAACTTGCGACGAAAGTAGTCAATGAGAGAACAATCAAAAGAGACTGGAAAACACTGCAGAAAAAAGAAAAACACTGTGCTGTAGACTGTTCTCGTGGAATATTATTTGAAAACTTTACATTTTACTACTTTTCCAGTTTGTGTTATTATTTTAATATGATTATGTATTCCAACTAGCTTATATGTCGGAGTTCTCCTTAGAAAATGAGTCCTTTGATATCTACTATGTAATAATATTACATTACTCCAAGTCTTTATAATTAAGAGGATTCTTTTTCTTATTCGTTCATTTCCTCAATTATCCGACACTCTGCTGACCGAACTGCATGTAGGTACGAGTCGTGTGACGTTACTGAGCTAATCAAATTGTCCGTGCCGTGCCGGAGCGCGTAATCAGTGGGGCAATTCCCGTATTTTTAACAACTCTCTCTTTAATTTCGTCTCAATCTGTCAAAAATATATCTAAATCTCTTACAAGTTTTTGACATTGATTGACGCTGACATGCAATTGCAACTAGATTATGAACGTTTTTAATTACGAGAATTGGCCTTCTGAGAGGATGTAAATATAACTCGGAGTGGATTACTCGGTATTAAGGACGTTAATTTTATTAACGTGAGGAAATACGCAATACATGTAAGGTATTGGAGTATGCATGACAGCGGTAATTGATTATACCGATGTCAGACACTTCACTCGAGTGATAATTTTTTATTCATTCAACATTCACAAGACACCGACAATATTATCTGGGAATTAATGGTTATCCGCGTCGTTCATTACAATTGTCAATTATTCTGTAGGCGAGTGAAAGATGTGTAGAGTGCCGAAATCCAACATCGTTGAATCGGTTTTCAAATAAATTGATTTATCACTTTTGATTCATTATGTGATCAAGTCCCATAAATACACTTAAGTATGTCAGGGACTTGATTCACCTCTTTACCCTATCATGTTGCTTTTTCCTATATAATGACTTCATGGTATTAGTACGTACTTTTCAAATAATCCATGTAATTCGATATGATTTTGAAAGAGATTTATTATAATTTTAGTAACAGTATGACTGGCAGCCTCCGCATCTTTCTTCACAAACAAGATTTGTCGTCTCGACATCGATATTCGATCCACTACGCGCGTGCTTGTGATAGCTAATGTAGTCATCACTTACCTTATTAGTTTTGGTATTGTAGGTATTTTGTACGTTCATAAAAAAAAAAAAACTATTGTAACGAAAAACCATTTTATTTTTATTTGTTAATATATAGGTAGGTATTAATTTAATTTGGAAGTAAAATTTTTCTAGCTGATCAAAACTACCTACAAAAAGACTTATATTAGGTGAACGATTTGGAATAAAGGCTCTTTCAAACAGGCGCGACACGCGATGCGACGCGTCGCGTGTCGCGCCTGTTTGCAAGAGCCTTAAATGTGCGTGTGCGAATCAAGATTTAGTAGTATTTGAAATTTTATGCGTCTGACAACCATTTCTAGGGTCAGACATTGATCGAAATTGCGGCCATTGCTGTCCGGACGATTGACTAAGATTTATCACGAACGAAAAAGAATAAGTCACTAAGTTGTTAAAAAAATAAATAGACGAAATATTTTAAGTTTATTTGAAGAACTTACATAAAAATATGAATATAAAAGTAAAAAAAAAAAAAATGTTTTAAGAAACAGTATTGTTACAAAAATTATTTTAACGATAACAACGCTTGCGTAACACTCGTAACAGTATCCTGAAAACGATTGCTAGCAGACCGGACTGCCCCATCCAAAGATACTAGGTAAAAATAGCATTAGGTTTGTGCTAACTAATTAATTATATTACTAACGTAGCATGTAAGCACGATCTGTTACTAACCACTAACAACTTGTGGACTAATTTCGGTGTGAAATAAAGATATTTTATTTTATGTTATATTAAAGTTTGCTGTAATACACCTTTAAATTGTCTAGACAATGTTTTTATTTCATGCATTGTGAAATAAAATATTGTTTACGCGCATTGTTGAAATAAAAAATGGACTGAAAAAACTTGTTGTATTTTCGGCATCAAAAAATATAAAAAAATCGCTTTGATATTTTTAGATGCATAAATTCGTTTTTCATTCGTTATTTATCGTCTGCTCCGGTTTACAAGGTCAAAAGCGATCGATAGTCCAGAACACATACTATTGTAAGATCAAACAAGCTCTTACATGGTTTTCCTTGTAACACGTAAGGATTCTTTGCAATAAATAAACCTTCAAAGGTACCTATTTAGAATTCACTTTTAGTAGGTAAGCAAGAATATTTATACGTTAAGTTCCCTTCAAAATGGTTGATCTAAATGGTGCTGATCTATGCGTCATGTTCGTGAACGGACGCCGTCAGTAGGGACTGGTCATCTCTTAGCTGCAACGGCTAATTTTAATTTTTGAATTGTTTTTTTTTTATCTTTTTAGTATGGATCCTTTTAACGTGCACGTATTTCTACATTGTTCTCACATGTATAATTTCAACACGAATGATGTAACCAATATTTTGTAACAATATTATGATTTAAGAGGGTGTCCGTAGAGTTTCTTGCCCGTTCTTTTCCATAGGAACCTACCTACTACGCTTTGAAATGGGCAACTGACTAACCGACTCCTTGACAATTCAAAGTGCCTGTGGTTTAATTGAAATAAATATTTGAGTTTTTTTTATAATATCGTGCGTCATATCATTGTGACACTGTCAGTACTTACTATTCTGTATTAATGTACTTAAAAAAAAAAGCAAACTCGTACAAGCTGCTTATACCCAGTTCAAGAAAAGTAAAATATCTTTTTCTTTTTGTGTGGTTAGTGACTAACCTGGTGTCAGAGTTTTAAAGCCGTCAATGGGCCTCTGACTTGGCTTCACATGTCGCAAGTAAAAATTACCAATAAAAAAAAAAATATAAGTATATACTTATGTTTTTTATTTTTGGAAATGCATGTAAATTATTTACACATATATTCTTAATAGAACCAGTAGCTATTTGCTCAGTTACACATCTTTATCGTTACTCAGCACTGTAGACTGTATGGCTTTGCCGTGCAACCTCCATGGGTTTTTATAAGTTAGTGGTATGTATAATGAGGTAAACAGTATTTCATGTTTAGTCATAATGTAAAATAAGGAGCGATATTCATAATAACGAGCTAAAAAGATGATGAGAACTGCAACTAAACATTAAAGTTGGTTTATTCCAATCGGATCCTACAATCCGATTCCACTTTGTTGGATTCGTTAGGAACATGGATACAATGAATATCTATTTTGTTCCAATCCGATCCTATTTTATGGGATTCGTTAGGAATGTGGATAAAATTAATATTATGCTTCGAACCGATCCCAGTACGAAATGATTCCTGCTGTGAAACTATAAATGGTAAAAAGATAAGTATAAAACTATGCGAAATACGTACTCTATGTTACCTTTACCGATCCTCATCAAACAAGTAAGTTTTGAAGAAAAACCAGGACTACTTACTACACATGCAGAGTAAAGTTAAAAAAAACTGCAGTAAATGATCAATATCGATGTTTGGGATATTTACGAGAAGGTTGATGCCAATTTTCCAGCCATTATATTAATGGATAGCGGTAGTTTGCTAATAGCGTTATATTTTCGGCGAGGATTATCCGTTTCCCGAAGCCTATTAGCGAGTAATGCACAAGTTCCACGGCTCAGTTTTTAGTCAGATTAATTCGATTAATTAACATAACAATCAGCGAGTAGTAATGCTCGATTTTTTAAACAATCCTTACTTAGAATGAAACCCAGATACGAGGCGGAGCAGTAAAGATCGCGTATTGTACCGTCATGAGCATAAATATTATTACTATGAAAAGTTCGCCAATAATAACTGATTTCATTATTCATCCTTTAACATCTGTCGCCAAGATGACGGCCAATATATGTGATCATTTGTGGAAGGCATATACAAGTGGCAACACAAATATGTGACATCGAAGGAACACCAAAACTATCATCTGACGAGCACAAAATATACGATGCTGCATCGGCTTGAATATATGTCACGTGTCATGAACTGAGGCGAAGTCAACTATTCTGCCAGTATCAATTACCCGTCTTAAAGTAGGTGAGTATTCATTTCATACTTGATACTGGTAGAATAGTCGATACTGGCGCAGTCGACAAAAATAATTTAAAAACACCGCTTATTATTGACATTTCTACCTTCAAACATTACCGTCATATATTTATGCTGCCAGTGGGATGTCACATTTGTTTGCCAAATGAGCGGCATTAATTGCAATTTTAGAGAAAACTCGACACACTTTAGTGTCTGGTTTTTCTACTGTCAAAGTGATGTCAGATTTTTTTTGTTTTTTTTTTTTTTTTCCACAAAAGTGCTAAAGATACACGAAGTTTTTCAAATTTAGAAGGCGTGGGAGCCATTTTTGTGGTTTCGGCCCGCGAGCTGAAATCAAACTAAAGTCGGGAGCTTGTCACCAACCGTCTTGCCAACACGCCCAACGGCGTTGCCAACCAACCCTCCAACAAAGTCACCTCCGCAAAAAGGCTTGTTGAAGACCGTAGGCACTAGCTTAACATTTAAAACAAATTAATAAAAAAACACGTATTTCCGCGAAACAACACGACGCTTCCAACGATACCTCGTTTGTTAAAGATCGAAAAGTAGCTTTATGAGGCAACAGATTAACGTACATACTTAGCCTGTTAAAATAATAATCTTCCTTTGGCTTTACCGTAGTCAGGTAAAAAAGTTCGGTTATCGTAATGTGTTCTCAAAGCTAGGTTTTCGTTACTCCGTTTAAACTAAAACTACTTCCCGGAAAATCTACAATATCCCGCAGCGTTCAACAGACCGAAAAAAATATGAAATAGTTATTGCCCTATACTTATTTGGGCCTCATAACTAAGCCCCTTTTGTGAGATCTGAATAACTTATTATCTTATACAATATCATCCAAAATGTCTGACATTAGCAAAGTTTCTCGCGCACGCTATTTACGGTAGCCATGAGATACACCTGTCACACCAGACACTTATATAATCTTGACTTGATTTATGGAATAATAATTACGTGAATATTTGTACGGTCGTAATTGATATTATGTTGATGGTTTTGTTGTTATGGCAATAAGGGGTGCTTGCTTTATTAAAAACATAACGAGAAGAGCAAATCAAAGCAATTATTTTCATCGTGGGTATTGCTATTCATCCACCTGATACAAATTTTCATTCTTGGACCCAGGACTCAATGCAGAGTTTTAGTTGACTTGTCGAAAAATTTTCGTCTTTATAACCCGATGTTTTTCATATCAAACAACACAAAATTCGTCCGTGTATTTCTGTTATAATTTTAAAAGCATGACGGCGCGTATAAAAGGTTTACGATGCCAAATGATTTCAGAACGATTATGACACTGTCAACTTGACGTAACCGCGAGTACTGAGAAGGCGGCCCCTTGTCAAAAAAAAAAAAGATCGCGAGGATGGATGGAAGCCAACATTGATTAATTAATGACTGTGTTATGGCGACTGGTGATCAGGGTCCGACAAAGTGAACATTTACTTTGACGATGGTATTTGTAGTAACAATGCCTTTCGAGTGATAATGCATGGTTCGTTCATAAAAAAGGAAATAAATTATTGAAGCATTGAACACATTGATTTCATAGTTTTCAAGTTCAACAGAGTTTATGATTCCCTCAAGAGCGTTTTTTCTCAGTCTAACATGCTTTTAATTAAAAGTCTATATTTTATAGAATTTAATTATGTCAGGAACCATTTGCCAGCATTATTCACGCAAATCTTACAGCTTGATAATACGTTGAAACTTGTGAACTCCATTTGAAGCTTAACTTTCCTTAGCAGACATGTAAAACATCCGCTTAAAGCTAAAGCAATGTTACCTTACATCCTGTTTGTATGAAGTTAAAAGGCGAGAGCTCACTATTGAATCAACCACACAGTTCTGATTGTACGTATTGCGGTAACTATGATAGCTTCATCAAATTTTCATTGATTGGTTAACGTTGGTGAGCGTTATGTTGGTATTAGTGGATATGGACAATAGAATGTATAATCAAAAGAAAATATTCCTTAATCAGTCTCTACGGATTTGATTTAAAACAAACAGAATTTCGGTCATATATAAATAAAATTTGATTGAGTGTGGTGACAGTCTGACGTTTGCGCCTACCAGCACCACCGCTCTTATTAGGTACCTATTACATTTACCTAAGCGCCTATCTCAGGTAGAACATCTACATATTCAATTTATAACTTAACCAAACTGCTCAGCGTCTCTTGTACAATATATTCGGTGTTCGTCGAGATAACCGCGAGGGTAGCTCCGACCACAATGTTAATAATTCCTCAGTATTCGTTATCCACGAGGATTACCAAGATTAAGGGAACTATTGTATAGATGGCTGAATGTTCACAGTAAAATCAGAAACTTACGTAACCTTCGTTAAGATGATTGAGTTTCATTTTGATGAATTATTTTCGCTTGAGTAGGTTAGAGTAATGTTATATGTTAATGCATTTTTTATTTATTTGCTCTCATGCACATAACACATTTTACAATATTTACTGTCGGTTTTTGTACATGAACCCTGTCAGGGCACTACAAAGAACAATGTTGGTTTGCTGTTGAGTTTGTGAACAATTGTCATAAATTTTGTCAAAACTTATAAAAATACAATCAAATACATTTCAGAAATAAAAGTAATATAAAAATACATGTCAAGACGTCGATATGATTTCAAGTAATATTAACAGTAATAAACAATATAAAATCAAACACAATCACATTTCTATTTCACTGTCCAAAAGTGGCAACTGTAGACTAAGGCATACTGGAAATATTTTCTTTTCAGACACGTATGGAAACATTAATGCTGTTATGAAAAGACAACATCTAGTTCAAAAAGCGAATAAATTAATCAAAGATTTATAGAAAAAGGAAAAAAAACATTTGTAATTGTAAACAATATATTCTGGCTTGGTGAAAGTAAAAAGTGATTATTTCATTATTGTAATAAATTATTAGTAAAGTCCTGTTGTGTAGGTAACTGTAAGCTCTACTGATTGGTAACTAACTAAAATTAATATGGTTCATCGTTGGAGACGATCAGAGAGCTTCATTAATTAATCTTTCAAAGACGCTCGTCTTCGTAATTATATTGGTAACTATAACGTGAATATTGGAACCACTAGGGCTTTGCGCGCTTTCGTGCTTTAGTTAGGTAAAGCTTTATTAATCCGTGTATGGTGTCCGATGATATTAGCATATACAAGTGAAGAGGCTTTTCAAATATTTAGGTGTTTGCAAGCCAATGCTAATTTTATTTTAATCTTGAAATCAGTGATGACTAACCAATTATCCCCAAACGTCTGATATAAATGAATGAACCTCACAGCCGCGCACCACGTTTACATCGACGACACACATGCAGCGGATATTGCAAGTCTCTACAGACATTACTATGGAGTACCAATTACGTTATATTATTGGATTAATTTATATCATGACGTCACTGTTCAACAGGTTAGCAATTCAATCTTGAAGCAATTTTATTTTAGAGTCGCGTTAAGGATGCTTGTGAACCAGAAATACTTTTTTCGGTCGTTAAAATGATATTTCACTGTTAATCCTAATTTATCATTATACATTCTTTGACTAGATTCAGCATCAAAAACAAAACCTTTAACACATCAACTGCAGTGTCCATAGCGGACTTTCATGTTATAAAAAGCTTGGAGGCAAACCACCATTAAAACCTCACCTAAATAAATTCCGGGTCATTACCACTTGCTAGCTAGTCCACACATCTCGTTAGCGATATAGAATAGACGAACTTTACATTTGATAAAAAAAAAACCTGAGTACTTGCCAAAATAAAGCAAGACTAGGAGTGCGAAGTGGTAGTCGATATAAAGAGAATTAAGAGTTGATGCGTGAATTGAAGTTTTGAGTACTTATAGACGATTGCTAGTGTAACTGCTCGTAAAAAAGGTTTACTAGACTTGATTCTTTATTCCAACTGAATATTCAGCAGGTTTAAATGTTTCCCTGTGTTATTTTGAATTGGAACTTAATAAAGACATTTTGGTTACAACGTTTTATAAGCGATTTACGTGCTCTCGAGTTAGGGTTGAACCCTAACATTACGCATTATATTATACTTGTTCTGGGTGAATGAATTGCACTCATAGCCATAAATCCTATAATCATAATCCTTTTTTTATCAAACTTATATATATGCATAAAGGAAAAACACACTATTTTTCCTATATGCAACGCTCATTGTGGTATATCTCGTCAAGCGAGGTTATACGCCACACTTTTATACACTCAGATTTAAATACAAGTATATATTTTTACTCGTGGGTGTAGCAATACTGTTAAATAAGCGGATTCTCCTTTTTGAGCCTCTAGTAGCAGAAAATTAAATGGAGAAAGTATTTCACCTGAAATAGAAAATATAGAATTCTATGGCACTTATAAATATATTCAGGGGGGATTCCCACTCATACAAGTGCACAAAGGCAACCGTTGTAGACGAGTTAAATCACGTGGAAGCGATCCGAACGTTTTTTTATTGAACTCTCGCCGAACTCAGAGAATATAATGATATGGAGGCTTAACTTTAATATTGTTATAAAATCCAAAGCTTAGAGTACACGTATCTGGAATTATTTACTTACAGCCTCTCTATAATCAAAGAATTAGAATAAGACAAGAAAAACCACGTTGGAAAAATCTTGATAAAAATCTTGTTACTACGCGGATGGTCGAGTCTAAAAAAAAATAATAAAAAAAAAAAAAAAATAATTAGGATAAAAATAATTTAAAGTTATCGAAGAGGGAAGAACGCAAAGTCAACCATTTGTGTGACAATTAAATACTGTTGTAAATGACAAGATAATACATGAAGACTAGATTAATCTATGTAACCAAAGCTTATAACATCAAATCGACAATCGAACTCTGACATAACTTATTGATTTAATTTGTTCATCATCTCAATTTATGTTCAAGATGGAATCCGAGGAGGATCGTATATTTTTATTGGTTAAGAAAAAATTGATTCCGCAATAAATGTTTGTTTTATAGAATACCCGCCCCCGCTTCGCGCAGTTTTCATGACTTGACAAAACATCAAGATCACTTTATTATTATAATTAATTAGTTAGCTTTTGCCGGTGGTTTTGCCCGCGTGGATGTTAGAAAATATCCCACGGGAACTTACTACCGGGATTTTAAATGCTCTATGTCTTAATCTAGGTTATAAACTATCTGTTTGCCAAATTTCATCTAAATACATTTAGGCGTTTTTGCGCCAACCGGGATATACATCCAGATAAAATAACAAACATTCTAAAAACTCAATTTTCGGTATCAGACTTGTTCCTGCCTGTATTTCCCGAAGAGTTGGGCAGGGTGTACCTTACGTACACTCTCACCTTTAGTGCCAATCACTATGAATGAATTCAACTTTTAACGTGTCTCGAACACGTTTGATAGTTTGGGCATGACTCGTTTTTCAGCAAATTTTCTCAAAATGACTACAATATAGGTAAGTCAAGTTTCGATTCAGATGAACAATCCACTCAATGCTTCATGCAGCTGACTACCATAAAATTGAGACCCTCATCGCGAAGCACCATCAATACGTTTTGTGTTTGTGAACAAACGTTTAATTTCGTGAATTCGACCATTGAGTTAACAAGCGTATGTCAGTTTTGACGGGGTCCGCTAGGGCCGATGCCTGCCGGGGTTGCGAAGAAAACCGAAAGGGAGATCGTTGCCCCCGGCAACAGAGCAACCGAAGGAACACGGGTGGGTTTTAGTCAGTAAGAGTCTGACACGCCCTCCCGCTCCGCCCAGAGCAGGAGAAGTTATTTGATGATATCTCACCAAAAAAAAAAAAAAAAGCGTACGTCAGCCACTAGAGACTGATCTTGTAGCGTCATGTGTACTGAAGAGACGATGAGGAAACAATGCTTTCGTAATCAAATTGTTGAACATAAACGGATTTATTTCCTCTTTAATCCACTTGATTTGTTTTCCAAAAGTTTACATTTTTGTATATTTTTTCCTCACCTAATAATTTACGAGTGACGAGCCTTTCCCAAATACCCAATTCTAAATAATATAATAAAACAATCAACAACATATGATTTTGCTGACATATCTAAGGTATTTTTATAAAGAATTCATGAAAATCATACTTGAATCTTTTGACGAATTACGTCATTTCTATTTCACTTGTAACATTCACATCGGAATTTCTATACTTGCAGGAAAAAGCGCGCTTAAATAAATACCATTAGAGAAATCTTTTAGCTGCGTGTTTTACAAATAGTTTGCTGTTGTGGCTTTCGCTTGATTTTGTATTCTTTGAACATAAAATAAATTGGGAAAGATGTCTTTCGTAACTTCACAATAGGAAAAGGAAATTATTCATAAATACCTAGTTAAAACCTAACTAGGTATTTATGAATAAAAGGAAAGGGAAATTCTTTACTAGTAAAAAATAAAGACATCGTATTTTACAGAGTCCGTTATATTACTTCTACTTACTACTTACTTACTACTTAACAAGCTTATAAGAGCATCAAGTTTAATCAACTTGAAGTACTAACCTGCTCTGTTTTTTTGGGGTAAACTAGTTTCTTAAACTTCTGTATCCGACAACATCCGAGTATAATAGCTCTTCTTTTCTTTATTATGACAATAATTTATTCGAATAAACTCCTGCTGAGCTACTTGTTTTATTGTTCTTGTGTACAATGCCCGGGGAAGATAAATTAAGTTCTTGGTTAGTTCTTCGAGAAACAATAGCAAAAATCTTTTTGTTTTTCTTGTCAAAGTTGGAAATAAGATTTTCCGCAATTGATGGGTCACCTAAATTTTAGATTAGGATTAGCTGAAGTAAACATTTCTTTATTTATTTATTTACTAGCTTCTGCCCGCGACTTCGTTCACGTGGAAGTCGTAAGCCACCACAATATATTACAATAGCCACATTGTTATAAAACTTCCCCGGTTACTACGTTTGTAGTTTTATTCTCTATAGCCAAAATATACAAGAGAGTCAAGAATTGTGACTCGGGAGCAAGTGACGTACAGTTGACCGTGTGAGAAGCAGCTTGTCCTGAGGTTGACACACCCTTCAGCTTTCGGTGTCGGCCCACCTTTTTTTTTTTTTTTTTTTTTTTTTTTTTTTTTTTTTTTTTTTTTGGGTTGGGAAATCATCAAATAACTTTTCTCCCGCTCTGGGCGGAGCGGGAGGGCGTGTCAGACTCTTACTGACTAAAACCCACCCGTGTTCCTTCGGTTGCCCTGTTGCCGGGGGCCACGATCTCCCTTTCGGTTTTCTTCGCACCCCCCGGCAGGCATCGGCCCTAACGGACCCCGTCAATTCTGCTGACATCTCTTTGAGGCGCGCGTGGAACACAACGCGCCGTCGACCCGGGCCTGGTCCTTATCGGACGGCGAGCTACCCATTGCTCACCGTCCGCAAGCCCGCGCCTACGCTGGCCGGAAATCGGCCTGCGATTCCCGACGCCCAGGGCGTCTCCTCCTGCGGCGGTTAGGGGCGTGAGGGCGCGAAATTTGCCTCTCCCTCACGCGTTCCGCCTCCTCCTTCGCGAGCATTACTGCTTCGCAGAAGGAGGTGACGGCCTCCCATTTCCTCTCGCTCCCTACCATGGCCTTAATCAGGGCCGGACGCGAGAGATCACCGCCACCGATCGCCTCCACGAGGACACGGCGATGCTCCGCCCAAGCCGGGCAGACCTCCACCGTATGCTCCACCGTGTCCTCCGGGCGATCCACACAATGGTGACACCCGGGCGTTTCCTCCCGCCTTATCCTGAACAGGAACCTCCCGAAACAGCCATGTCCGGTGAGGACCTGCGTCAGGCGGAAGGTGAGGACGCCGTGGCGCCTCTCTAGCCACTCCTCAAAGAGGGGACTTATCGCCGCAATTGTGGCGTGCCCAGCATTGGGTTGCGACAATCGCACTCTCCATGACGCCATGAGATCCCGCCGGAGCTCTGTCCGCTGTGCCGTGATTTCTCGTGGCAGCGGAGTTAAGCCCCGGCGTTTCGCCTCCTCGCGCCACTCCCAGATGTGCGCGAGGACCTTTGCCTCCAGATCCCATGGCGGTAATCCGGCAAGGAGGCTCGCAGCCTCACAGGAGACCGTGCGGTATCCTCGGGCCAGCCGGAGCCGGGGCCGGTCGGCCCCTGTGACTTGTTGATCGTAAAGCATACGCTCCCAGGGAACTGCACGCGCTTGAACTGGTATTTGTGGAGAATTAGTGGTATACGCGGTATATGTAAACACTGTCTCGCTATCGCCGGAACTTGTTCGAATTTCCGTCTCGATGACGTTTCTCTGCCAAGACATGACTTTGAGTCGGGTTCCGTTACACAGCTTCGGAGGAGTTAAGTTCCAAAGGAGCATAATCGGGACACTGACCTTCAGCTGGATGATGTACACGGGAAGTCCACTTGCCGTTAGCGAACTGAGAAATTCTACGGGATAAAGTATCATCATCTTCCTCCACATCAGTATTAATGGTGGTGTATATCACTTCACTCCCTTCAATTTGCGAGAGAATACTGTGGTTGATCGCTGCAGGTTGATCATTTTCGGAGTTAAAATGGGAACACGCCCAAAAATTTTCTTGGTACGGTATTCGACTCATGTCCTCATACACTAGACGAACAAGATCTTCTAATGTGGGAACTACTCTACCATGAGTCTCTGGTAAGTAGAGTGCCTTCACCAACTTTTAGAAGAACATCGGAGAATTCTTGAGCATTTGAATTCCCGCCAACCCGAGCTCGCATGATGATGGTCAAGCGCAGTCTATGCACTCTCGACCATAGAGTCGACCTTTTCAATGAAGCATTCACTTGGTCAGTCAGAACTGAGACACCACCCATCATGTCTTGGTTCCTGCGGATGTCCTGCAGGGTTCTGTTTACAGCTTCCAATGCTTTCCTATTTGCCATAATGCATTCATCCCATACGATGAAGCACAACTCCTAAGCACACATCCCTTGCTACTGTTGCGTGACACCTCACAAACAGGCGTTTCGTTCCTCCCTAAATCGATGGGAATCTTAAATATGGCGTGCGCTGTTTTGTCACCAGGAAGCAGTGTGGCAGCGATTTTAGAAGATCCATACACAGATATAAATTGTAATATCCTTTCAATGTAAATTAAATTCTTTAATCTCAAGCTCTAATTTGTTCTTTCTTAAAATCGCTAGGACAAATCTACTGTCAAAATCTGTGTGTAAATTCTAAAATTAAGCTAAATTTTTGTGCTGATCAAGGCCTCCCCGAAGTCTTTCCAGGTAGGTACTTTTTTCACTAATTTAATGAGCTGAGCCTAGTAGGTAGCCACAATGTCTTTACTTACTAAGATTGGAAAACCGGGTCTTTTTTTTAACTATCTACTCTTTTTTCTATTCAAAGTGAACCGTGATTTGAAAGACCGCAGAACAATATGTTCTCAGAATATAATGTTACTTTGACCTCAGCAAATAAAAACAAAAAACCAAAGCCCTAACCGTTGAGTCTGAAGTTCTTCATTAAGTACCTAATAACAAAATAAATATTTACCTTTCAAAGCATCAAATCATAATATTAACTCTGGCTTCGTTAATATTATCGAGTTTTAAAAGGAAGCAGGCGGCGTAATACATATTGAATTATTTTTCATAATTCGTCTCGTGCCGAAAAATCAAGTGGAGCGAAAATAACAAACGAAACCAAGCGAATTCAAGCGGCGGAATTTCCTATTATCAACTTGGCAGAATTGATTTTGGAGACGCACTAATAATTAAGGGTTTTTTTACATAATTATAACTCATGAGATGTATTTCGATTGCATTCATCTAGTATCGTCAAACTTCATTAAGCAAGAAGGCATTATATTAATGTAGTTCTTTTTCAATTAAAAAATCTCAAACTATATTTAGATCGAGGGTTTTTTTGTTAATGGATTCGTGAAGGTAATCTAGAAAAAGAGGAAAGCGTTGTTTGTTATCCAATGTCAACACATAATTCACATAAATAAATATCTACCATTCGGATTCGGGCGAGTCACCAATAAGCCGTTTTATTATCAATACTTCCTGATCAAAACTTCAATAACAATAGAACTCCTTAACTGCGGAAGGATCCACAAAAATACGTTCTATCCTCCAAACAGATTTCAGTTTCATTTACTTGAACAGTGCGAATTTTTTCGGGTAATGTCGCTGACACATGTGCTCATGTTTCAGCAGCAAACTGCCAACGAATGCGTCTTAACATCTCAGGGACTGTTTCTGAATGTTGATAAAATACATGAACCCCTAACAGAAGGGTCTGCCTTATAAACCTGTCCTATGATTCGATTTAAGGTGTTCTTTTGTTTCGTTTTCCTAAAGTTTAGTCTTTGCATTAGTCTTATCTTTTCCTCATAGGTAGGTAGATATTTGATTTGGTCTTATTTATGAAGGATATATTACGTAAATTATTAGTAAGTTCCTATTTATTTTGTTGTTGTATTTAGGCGAAAAGAAAAGACAAAAAGAGTAACATAATATCTTCATCATTTGATGGATACAATTAAAATTCCTGTAGTGTTACGCCGAAACACGGCTTCGTAGGTTCCAGGAACTGAAATAAAATTCTGAAGCTGTCATACAGTTGAAAATATTTCACGTTCACCTCAACACTGGAGTCAACGGAGCGCTGCAATATAATTATCTCGAATTTATTTCAAAGAATGCGCGTTTTACTTCACATACACACATAATAATATGGCGGTAGTCTGTTCGAATTTTACGCACTGTTAGAAATAAATGACTGGAATAACGCAGAAGTTAAAAAAAAAAAAAAAACATTTAATTTTTTGGTAGGCAAATCAAAACCTTTTTATTCTCTTCTTTCTTTATTTATAAGAATATGATTATGTAACTAACCAGCAAGCTTGAAAAAGAAAACACCGGCTTAATATCAACAACAAAGAACATTTTGATAGTAGGAGGTTTCTCAAGGTTCTGAAGGTTCTCGAGATTTCTGCTGAAAAGCCATAGCGGTATAACATCAATTCAGTAGGATCTTATACGAAAATAAAGTAAATATTAATAAAGTATTATAATGTGTTGTTCCTGTCTCTCGATGCGGCGCCTGCTCAGCATCACTCTCCTCAGCATCGCTGCAGAGCATGCGAATGCGCCCAGCAGCGCGACAAAGAGCACCAGGGACCACAAATCTGCGCGGACACTTGAAGGCTCCCGTGGGTGGGCACGATAATGACACCAAACTTCCCCAACCCTTTTCCTGTCCCGATAAAGTGTAAATGGATAAAAGAACACGACATAGTGAATGGGTCTATATCGATATACTTTACTCAGCAGTATACTACCAGTGGGTTGACGTTCACTGAGTACCTACATGTACTATGACGAGTCTTACAAGTTGGGCGAGAGGCGAGCGCTCACCGTCACCGGCGAGAATATCACCAGGATCAAGTGGCTTCAGTTCAATTTAACAAGATGTACATACGTGTGTATTTTTAGTATCCTTTATTTGTGGATGAAGTCTGTAAAGTATTGATGATTTCAGTCACAATTCTAAGAAATCTCTTACACGAAACGGTACAGCTTCGGGTTCAAAGCATTTACAACATGTTTACTACAACACCCACACTACCGATTATTTTTCTACGTTACGATAAAAGAACATTTAACATAACATAGAAGTAACTGCTTTGGGAAATTGTGATATTTCTTGATAGTTAGTAGGTACTATTTCTATGAAATATTTCAGCGCTGCTCGCCATGTCTCTCGGAATATAAAAACACTAACTTACTTAATAGACCAACTGATTTATAGCGGCTATAAATTCTATAATGGATATAATATTTTATTTTTTAATACTAAAAGCCATCTAAACTACTGCAGACAAATTTGCACCAAATATAAGTCGTATTTAAAAGATAAGTAATGCACATTTAAATCCCATATAAAATCATATGAAGAGGCAATACTGGTACGTGAGACAAACAGCCGTACATTTTTATAATAATGGAAAAAATAATGCTCGTTCCTACCTTGAGCGGCTCACAGTGGGAAGGAGGTTAATAATGTGCCACATTACTGTAATTATTCAACGTAACGAGGTTGTCGTCGTCTGTACCGTGGAATGAGAAAATAATGTTGTTGACTTTTTATACGCTTGAAGCGAACATGATGCTTGACATCGAGTTTATTTTTTCCGTATTTTCGTATGAGCTTTTTTATTGTATACTTACTCTCCTTTCAGTGATTTCATTTTTCTTACAGTCAAGCCCTGTATTAATAAGCATTATTATCTAAAAAACTTCAAAAACTTCTCAATAAAATATAGGCTGTGAATGAGAAAAATTACTTTTATTCGATTTGTTGTGTCGTTGAAATCGGAATGACAAAAATATAAAAACATGGACTAAGTGCTATGATCTTCAGGGTCAAGAAGATATAGAACCGTGTCGGTAGTTCCACGTTCCATTTTATAAAACAAATAAAATTCAAAAGAAATGGCTTGACTCATACAAAGCCCATGCCGAGAAAAGGTACCTGACAAACATAGTTGTACTTATAACATGAAACTGTTTCATTTCAGCAAGCATTGTTGGGCTTAAAATAAAAAGGGCGAATGATAAGCGGTCAAAGGTCGCTTCCGTCTTGTATGAATCAAAATATTGGGCTACAAAAGGAATGAATGAAAGACAATTGCTTGCAGCTGAGATGAGAATGCTAAGAGGAATGTGTGGTGTTACACAAATGGATAGAATAAGAAATGAGTACAAAAGAGGGAGTCTGAAAGTGGTACCGGTGATCGAAAAGTTGTGCGGAAATCAGTTGTCATGGTATGGGCATGAGATGCGGAGGAATGAGGAAAATGTCGTGAGGAAAGTTTTGAATATAACTGTCGATGGCTATAAGAGTAGGGGAAGACCAAAGAAACGATGGACTGTGTGAAAGATGATATGGCTAGAAAGGAGGTGATTACAGAGATGAAGACTAAAAGAGAAGTATGGAGGAAAAGGACATGTTGCGCCGACCACAAATAAATTGGGATAAGGGCACGAGAATGATGATGGTCGCTTGCGGAGTACCAGGAAAATCATTTTACCAAACACTTTAATTGAAAAAGGGTCACAAAACAACAACGTAGCAACAATATTTGACTTCGTGACATTCTATCGACGTAATTAACAAGAGAGGACGGGCGGCGTATCTTATGTCGAAGGATGCGGGCACGAAACCAGGGGCGAGGAGCGGTGGCCGAGCGGGGCGGTGACGATGGTACAAAATTGTTGCATGGCCACCACCAAGCTGGGTCATCGCTCCTCGCCCCTGGTTTCATGCCCGCAATCTTAAAGATATACAGAACTACAAGTACGATACCGATACGGTTTACATCTTGTTCAGTGATGAAGGCCGTCGCTCGCCAGAATTCCTTTATTAACCTGAAAATTACGAAAACATCAGTTCTATACAAGTCTACCACTTTTGTTTCTGGCGGGTTATATTAATTTTGCAGACTTTTTGCAGCAATATAAACGAAAACTAAACAATGAAAACCTCATTCATTTTATGTTTGACCCCATTTATGTCCGCCAACTGCTTCTCTCACGGTCGGCTCTTTGCTCAGTCAACTGATAAGGTGTCGGCTGCTCGACCCCCGTCACACCCACGCTACAATTGAAAAAACTGAAACGGACAACTAAGTAATAAAAAATCATCTCGTTTGGAAACAAGAATCAGGAGGAAAAATCGTTCTTTTTTATTTATGGATGATGGTAGAAGTTTGTTCTAAAGCGAACTTGCTTGAGACAACAGAAAAAAATCACTTCAGGGAATGTATAATTGGGTTTCGCGAATTTCTATGTTTTCTTTTTGGTTCATGTTATGCAATATGATGTTAAAATTGTGCACAGTACATTGGGCGTAGTACCACCTTCAAATTATTGTGTGAAGTAAAAATGGCATATTTTACGAAACTATACAAGTATACAGCCTGAAAACTATCACAACCTCGACCATATTATTTTCTTATTGCCGCAAATATGTTTAAAATACTTTTTCTCTGCGCGGGGTTTGTATGACTCAAGCCATTAATTTTAATATTATTTGTTTTCAAAATGGAACGTGAAACTACCGACACGGTTCTTTATGTGGTATTGTTTACTCGACTATAAAAATCATAGTATTAGCCTTTCCGATTTCCCTATCTTAAAAAATAACCATCCCCCACCGTAACTAATAAATCGAATAACAGAAGAATATCGGAAATCCACATTCATAGTCCATAAATTATTCTGAAGCTTACAGTATACATAATCGTTTGTACTTATTCAATCGTTACGTAAGTCATTGCAATGTAACTTTTAACTCGGTAGAGTAAGTTATAAATTACAATTATTGCTTTGAGTTTGATAAAACTGTCGGCAATCATTCGAATTTATAACAGTTACATTGCAATAACTTACTACTAATTATCCACGTATTAATGATTTTACGTCACATAAATTTGACTATGGAAGTCCTACGTTAGAGGACGAAATGGTAAATCTACGTGCTTATGACATTTTACAGCACACTCGTCAACAATTTTACTGAAATATTCTAAGTGCGCTGTATCGGGATTTTAATTTCAAATTAAAAAAAAAAAAAAAAAACAAGAGAGAAATAAATCGCTTTGGTGTGTGGAAAACCGTAAATTTAATATACTAGCCAAACATGGACTACCTACATATCGAAAATATCGTAATAGGAACAGGATTTTGAATTGTTTTTTTTTTCTTTTATGGCCAAGCAACAATTTTTTACACTGGTAAAATGATAAAATAATGTTTAATTAAAAACTAGAGTTAGAGTAACACTTTCTTATAGGTTAGCACCGCACGCCCCATAAATGTAATAAATGTGCTACAAGCACTTTACCTACTACAAAATAAAAATAAAAATACTGAGAAAAAACAAAAGAAACAATCAAATCTAAATTGAAACAAATAAAATCGTATTATTTGTGCCAGTACATCGTCTTCACATATAATTATTAATGTAGGTATACAAAATATTGTAAGACATTTTAAAAGAGTAACTATATAGAGTTTCTTGCCTATTCTTCTCCATACGAAACTAAGTTTTGTTAAAAAGAATTGATTCTTGGTGCCCCTTGCACCATGAATCAATTTTGTTTTATTGTAAACTAGCTCCTGACCCCGGCTGCGCAGGGGTACCACTAAGTACTATGTACGGCGCACCTTTCTACCTACTTACCTACCTACATACCTACCTACATACCTACCTACATACCTACCTACCTACCTACCTACCGTATCTACCTACATACCTACCTAACCTTTTTTTTTTTTTTTTTTTTTTTGTTTTTTTTTGAGGGTGGGAAATCATCAAATAACTTCTCCCGCTCTGGGCGGAGCGGGAGGGCGTGTCAGACTCTTACTGACTAAAACCCACCCGTGTTCCTTCGGTTGCCCTGTCGCTGGGGGCCACGATCTCCCTTTCGGTTTTCTTCGCAACCCCGGCAGACCTACCTACCCTACCTCTCTTCTAAATAAACCTTTTCCTGAGAATAATGGATAAAACAAAAAAAAAAAATTGAAACAATTAGGTGCAGCCGTTCGCAAGCTATTATTCGATTCGTTTTTTCATATATATATAAAATAAGATAGATAGATTTTGAAGTTCAAAAGTGTCTTTTAACGGCGTACCTGAAATAAATGATTTGACTTTGACTAAAAACAGTTCCGTTAAGAAAAAAATGATAATCCATTAGAGCCGGTTAACATTAACATTTCAGAGTAAGCTTTTATAAGATGTGTATAGAGGTCAAACAAAGTTATTTGCTAAGTGCCTACAACAGGGGAGAGTGCTGATGTCTGAAATACATTAATTTTATATCTAGTTCAGACAGAGATGTTCAAAATCTGTTCATAGAAACAAGTGTCATACAGTGTATCACCATACTAATTAAATTGTTGTATATTTTTGAACAAATAAATTATACTTAATTATACTTATACATAGCTGTCTTGCCAAACCATTTCACTGGCATTTGAATATATCCGCGAACGGGTATCATAACACGTCATTTATACCTACACTTTACTACGCGACCACTAACCATGACGTGAATATTCAATCAGCTCATGCAAAAATAAAGCCTTCATTAGTTATATACATTTTATAATACTGAAAAAAATATTCAATACACTGTTTTCATGAAAATTTTAATCCGGCTGTCGGTTGGTGGAACTGGCAATTGAATACTCAGTGATACGTGTGACAGGTTCACAGCTACGCTTCAGCAACGTCGTGTATTGTTTTAACATTAATTATTCACGTTATTGTTCTATGAATTATTAAAAGTGACTTTGGCAATGGCGAAAATCGAGCTGAGCTTACGGGTTCCTCATAAAAACTTACATCCCCTATTTTACCCTCTTATGGGATGATTTTTAGGGTCCCGTACCTCAGAAGAAAAAACGGAACCTTTGTAGGATCACTTGTGTGTGTCTCGTCTGTGCGTCTGGCACAGCCAATTTGCTCCGAATCTAATGGACCGATTAAGTTAAAATTTCGCTCGTTTTTTATTTCAGCGCACAATGCATAGTAAAACGTTGTATGATACACGTGCGTAAGATGATGAAACCATCTACTTTTCACACTTAAACTTAAAACTATGACGTGTCGGCATTACGTTCCCCAGGTTTTGTACATGTGAAAAAAAAAGACGCTATTTATGCCAGGCTCTATAGAAATGTTCATAGCTCTCGAATCTCCTTCACATTATCATCAAGATCGATTTTGCATGGCAGTGGTTGTTCTTCCAAATTCAAATACTATGATGTTTTCGTAGTGCGAAAGTTGTAATCATGCTGCTGCTTTCTTTTAATCCTGAAATAAAACCGTTTCTCAACATTGAAGTGGGGATTGCATAATCAAATTCATGCAGAATATATATGATCTATAATAATATGAATCAGAATAAAATGATCTATAATATAAAAATAATACCGTGAAAGTCCGTTACCCATTGTGTTGAGCAACTATAAAAGTTTTTTTCGAGAAATTCGTCCAAGGTACATATTGATCTGAATTTGTTCTATTTTTATACAAGAACTTTTTGCTGTTTGCGAAGTGCAAGTTTTTTTACTATTCCGATTTATATTGATGGCAAATTCTTTAGTTGACTTCTTACTCACGGCACTAAGGCTGCTTTTTCGAAAAAAAAGGTCAATCAAATTGAGACATTTGTGCACCCTTAAAGAGATCGAATTTAAAACATTATATTTGATATACATAGGTTTTGGCCTACTTACTACTATAGGGTCCCGAAATTTTAATACTCTTACTACAAATAATTTTCGAACAAAAATATAATATGTATTAAGTTAATATGCATTCCAAACATGACAAAAAATATTACGGAGACTTATAGCAAACACATCGACAATAAGGGTTTGCGGTACAAACAGAGAACCTGCGAGTACCTCGCGCCGACATTACATTTAATTAAAACATTTCGGAAGAACGTGGAATAAAGTTTCCGAATTTCCTCTCCTGCTGGAGCACCGTGTGTGGATAGCAGGTTTGCATAATTATGAAAAGTCTTTATTTTATTAGTTGGGGGAACCGCTGGTGGCCGGAGTAAGAGAATAACAAATGAGTATTTTGGTTTGGCTTTTTTCGTTTAACCGTTTTAGCGCCTTTGATAGGACCACACAAACCTCCGCCGGCTCGGTAATTGGTTCCATTAAAACCCCAGAATGCCGATATTATACGACAACCCAAATTATTACCTTTACCATCCTATAGTACCTGGTTGACCGAGCTTTGCTTGGGTGAAAATAGAAAATGCTAATTTAATAGTATAGGACAGCTCATACTAATTCCATGTATAGCACATACTAATTCCACGCTGCCACTATAGTAAGTACTTATTAATTTCATGCTGCCATGATAGTCGGTACTTACTAATTTCATGCTGCCATGTCATTATTCTAAGGTAGCCATCGTGTTCTAAACTTTGGAAAACAGAGCTCTGCTTGGGTGAAAATACGGAGAAAACGATTGTTCCCAGATATGAGACCTAGCTAGATCGATTTTTTGCCCCCGTAAACCCTAACCCTATACTGCAACTTTCATCGAAATCGTTAGAGCCGTTTTCGAGAACGTGATTACAAATGTTGCCCGTTTAATAGTATAGGATAGGATTACCTGAATAAGAGGTAGCAATAATTGTATACCAATACTCCAAAATCCTTCAGCTTGAACGTAGCCTCACAATAACTTTAACTTTAAAAGTCTCTTCTGAGATAGGGTGATTCACGACCTTTCTACATCCATAAGAACCTTTTTTGGAGAAACTATTTTCGTTAAGAGGGTAGGTTATTTATATTCGGTCACAATGTTTCCTCGGGGATATGACCGTTAAAACGAATTTATATTATCTACCGATCTTGAACAACATGCATTACAGCATTGCCTCATACGTATATATATTTTTACGAAAACGTGCGGTTCAATAGGCAATGTTAGGTCATCGGATAAATGCCCAGAGATAATGTTAAGTTCCTTTTGAAGCTGTTCAGGGGTAAGCAGATGAATGTTAAACTGTCCATGGTGGACATTGGTTAGGATGTCTAGTAAAATATCTTGAGTTCGTTTTAAGTTATGCAGTAAATTACTGGCCGTAAGGGCTGTCATGGTAAATTCTTGAAGTAAGGATATGTTGTTTATCTCTCGTTGTAATCTGTTTGTGATGTTATCTAGCGTTATTAGATGTTTATTTATTATTTTATGCTGTTTTGCCATGATTTCTTCTGTTCTTTTCAACAAATTATACTCTGATTCAACAATCGATGTCTGGTTCTTCCATAAGCCAGCTAAATGTTTTTCATTTTTTTGTATCATGTTTATGTCTCGGCTGTATTTTTCCGCGAATTGTTCGTCTAATACTCCGAATAGGGAATTTGCAATGTTTCCAACTGCATTGATAAGTCCCCGCCGCCGTCTGGAGTGTCCACTTACGTGTTGCGTCATCAGAAGCTCATTGTAGTATTTCAGTTCATTACCCTCATGGATCAGCTGTGGGACTATCATGTTACACTGTTCGCTGCCTGTTGTTTTGCATGTTTTGTCCAGATATGTTGTTACTTTTTCAAACGCCTGCATACCTTCCCAATACGGAGACATGTTATAGAATACAACTAGGACCCAACTGTCTTTAACGAGAGTAATTTTGGATATTGGGTCAAAGTAGAAAGATTGGTTATTGGTTAATGATGTTATGTTGTAGGTGCAATTTGCAACGTTGCAGATTGACATAAAAAAGGTTAATGCCATGGCCACATACGATAACGTGCCTGGTGTCGTTTTTCTTGTTTGTTTCCTGCTATTTCGGGTTCTAGTCCCCTGTTCAGCTGAACTGTCTGTTTCAGTTGAACTGTTTTGTTTGTGATTTGTTTCGATTTCTACTGGTAATAAAGAAAGTTTGACTACTGGTCGCTTTATGATGCCATTTTTCGTTTTCAATGACACCACCCTGACATAGCCATCATTACCGGGATGCACGTCTATCACTCGACCCATAATCCACCGTCCAGCTGGAATGTTATCCTCGTGCACTACCACCATGTTGCCTACTTTTAGGTTTTCCTGAGGTTTAGACCACTTTTCTCTCGCTGTTAATTGGCTCAAATATTCATTCTTCCACTTTTGCCAAATCTGTTTAAAAATGTTGGTTGTTAAATGCCATCTCGTTCTTGCATCCTCCTTTGTCTCAATCACTGTTAAGTCGGATCTTCCTGTTAAAAAATGTGCCGGTGATAAATAATCCTGATCCTCAATGTTTTCTGTCAGTGAACATAACGGTCTCGAGTTCAGACACGCTTCCAGTTGTGTCAGTATAGTAGTGAACTCTTCGAACGTTAGTCTTTGTTCGCCAACCACTCTTTTCAGGTGGAACTTCAGACTGCGGACGGCTCTTTCCCACAGCCCGCCCGCGCTCGGCCAAGATGGAGCGTTGAAATGCCATTGTATGTTCATTTTAGCGATTTCTTCCTGGCAACTATCCCCGAAAACTTGTTGTAATTGTTTGTACTCCTCTTGAAGCAGCCTATTAGCTCCGATAAAATTGGTTCCTTGGTCACTATACAAGTTATGAGGTGTTCCTCTCCGGGCTGCCATTCTCTTCAGTGCAGCTAAGAATGCTGAACTGGTAAGGTCAGACACCAATTCTAAATGAACTGCTTTCGTGACCATGCAAATGAATACAGCCACGTAGCCTTTCAGTGTTCTTACTCCTCTTCCCTTGTTTGCCTTGATGTTCACAAAACCTGTGTAGTCCACACCGGTGTGGTAGAATGGAGGCGCGGGGTTGGTTCTAGCTGCGGGAAGGTCACCCATCAATTGATATTGCTTCTTTGCTTCATACTTCCGGCAAGTTACACAATTTCTTAAATGTTTTTTGGTTGTGCTGTATCCACTTGTTATCCAGTATTGTTGTCTGAGAGCAGCTAAGGTCAGTCGGGGCCCTCCATGGAATGTTAGTTGATGAGCTTCTTCTATGAGTAACTCCGCTAATCGACTTTTGTTAGGGATTATCCTAGGATGTTTCATTTCGTCGCTCATACTTGCGTTCCGTAAACGTCCTCCCACTCGGAGAAACCCGTTTTCATCGACGAAAGGTTTCAAATTCAATAATTTGCTGTTTGATGCCACATTACCATGTTTGTTTATCATTTCAATATCTGACGCAAATGCTGTACTTTGCACTCGTTTTATAATAGCTGATTTGACTTTTCGCAATTCTAGTAATGTTAGGTACTTTGGTAAATGTTTACGTTGCGACTTTGGCGTCAATGCCCTCAGTACCCATGCCAAGACACGAGTTATTTTTATAAATGAATTATGTTGTAATAATAAATCATCTATTATACTGTTACTGTTAATGTTTTGAACAATGTTTACCAATTTAATCTTTTTCATCTCTTCCTCTGTTTGGTAGATAGCCTGTTTTTGTTCCTTTTCTGCGTCATAAGACGCTAGCCATGCTGGTCCCTTCCACCATAAAGGGTGGTGTAATAGTTGGGGCGCTGTTAAACCTCGGCTGGCGCAGTCGGCCGGGTTGTCTCCTGATTTCACGTAGCGCCAGCAGTCTGCCGGCATTATCTGTTTTATAGCGTTGACTCTATTAGCTACGAAAGGTTTCCAACGTGCTGAATCGCCTTGCAGCCACCCTATGACCACCATAGAATCACACCATCCATAGATTTGTAATTGACAACTTATACTCTGTTTGATTTTGGCGATTAGCTTAGATAATAGATAAGCACCACAAAGCTCCATTCGTGGTAATGTTACGCTCTTTTTACTTGGTATAAGTTTCGATTTTGCTGCGACAATCACTGTTTCTTGTTGGTATTTTGTTCGTGCGTATACTACACACGCATATGCTTCGATGGACGCGTCGCAATAGCCGTGCAGTTCGATGACGTCATTCCCGTTGCATAATATCCACCGAGGAATCTTACAGTGTTTGATGTGGTCAATTTCCGTAATCAACTTGACCCATTCGTAATGTATGTCATCTGACACTTTATCATCCCATTGTAGATCATGTTTCCATAACTTTTGAAATAGTAATTTTAGTTTCGTGGATAGGGGTGTCAGCCAGCCAAGAGGGTCATATAATTTTGATATTTCTGATAGTAAGCTCCTTTTAGTCTGTTTTGAGGTTGTTTGTGAAAAGTCGCAACGGAATGTAAATTGATCTCCTTGCGGGTTCCAACACAAACCTAAGGTTTTCAGCATGTCATCATTTTTGAAGCTATAAACGGATTCCTCTTGACTAGTTGATAATATGTTCTCCAATAATTCTTGACTGTTGGATGACCACTTTCGAAGATTGAAGCCTCCTGATTTTAACAGCTGGATTAGATCATTTATCGATTGTTTACCCTGTTCTGTGTTATAGCAACCGTGTAACAGGTCATCCATATAGAAACTGTTTTCCAGAACAGCAGCCGCTTCTGGAAACTTGGATCGCTCATCCGCCGCCAACTGTTTTAAGGTCATAATTGCTAAAAACGGTGCGGCCTTTGTCCCGTATGTTACCGTGTTCAATTGGTACACTTGTATTGGTTGTGTGGATGACTCACGCCAAACGATTTTTTGCAAATGTTGATCGATGGGGTTAACTAAGATTTGGCGGTACATCTTCTCGATGTCCGCAGTGAAAGCAAAGGGATATTGTCTCCATTGAAGTAGTAACGCCTGTAGATCTTTTTGTAGATTGGGCCCTTTCAGCATGACGTCATTCAAGCTGTACTTGGTGGAAGTTTTTGCTGATGCGTTGAATACAACGCGAAGCTTTGTTGTTGTTGATTCTTCTCTCTGCACGCCGTGGTGAGGCAAGAAGCATTCGATTGTTATTTTATTGTTTTTCTGTTCCGGTTTCATGTGATTCAACGCAGCATATTCACTCATGAAATCCTTGTATTTTTGGGATAAAGTTGGTTGTTTTTCTAACCGTCGTTCCAAATTCTTCAGCTGAACAACAGCCATAGATTTGGAAGTCCCCAATTGCTGTTTTAATTGTTCTTTCAGTGGTATTCTGACTTCATAACGACCCTGCCTGTTTCTTCTTGTTGTTTTTGTATACACGTCCATACATTCCTGATCTTCTACGGTTAGGTTTGAAGGGTCTACAATCTCTTCAACTTCCCAAAATTTCTGGATTTCCTCGATATTATTTAGAACCACATTACATTGGTATGTTTTTACGTTACCGCATAGTAACCATCCCAGGTGTGTTTGTTGAGCCATCGGCTGTTGGGCATGTTCACCTTTTATAATTCCGCCTAGCATAATGTTAGCATAAATGTCCGCCCCGAAAAGCAAGTCAACCGGTCGACTTTTGTAGAATTCAGGGTCTGCTAAATTTATGTTTTTTATGTAAGTCCAATTTGGTTTAGCGAATGTTTGGTTTGGCAGACTTTTAATAAGTTCGTTCATGATGAGCACATCAGATTCGAATTCAAAATTGTTGTACGTGGAAGCACATTCTATAGTTATCATCCCCTTACAACTGTTTTCCTTTTGCCCCACTCCAAAGATGACTCCTTTGCATCTTCGTCTCTTGATACCTAATATCTGAGCTGCTTCCTCAGTTATTAAGGATATCTGGGACCCTTGATCGATCAAAGCGCGCATGTTGTGGTAAGTTCCATCCACACTTTTGACCTTCAGCAGAGCAGTCGCTAGCAATATCTCCGCCTTTTCATCTTGAGAGGCATTCACGTTGCCCGTCACGGGTTCATTGCGTTTTACGTTTTGTTTCTCAACATTGTTGCTGCTTGACGACAGAGTGGATGCATTGGCTAATTTCGTAAATGCGTCATGTAGAATGGTGTTATGTTGATCTTGGCATTTCCGGCATGTTAAATTGGAGGTGCACTGATTTCCGAAGTGGCTAAATAAACAATTTGTGCAAAGTTTCAATTTGTTTGCAGTTTTTAGCCTCTGGTCGTCACTCATTTTTAAATATGTTTTGCAATTATAAATGCCGTGTTGGTTATTGCAGAGAGGGCATTTTATGTTCGAAACGTGCATTGATTTCGCAACTGCTCTATTTCCATTGCTTTTGTTATTTGAATTGTTGTAGATGTTTTTCTTATTGTTAGATGTTTGATTTTGATAATTGTTTTGATAAGAAGTCTTCGAGGGCACACTATCTTTGCGGCGAACTGTTTCCAGAGATGTAAATTTTGTTTCCAAAAATTCTAAGAACTCTGTAAGAACCGGTAGTTCTTTCGAATTCTTCAGCGACTCTATGTAGTCTGTGTATGTTTCCGTATCTAGCTTTTGACCTAGAACGTGTATGATCATTGGATCCCACGATGTGATGTCAACTCCCAAGTTTTTGATTGCATTAAGACACTCTAGCGTGGTGTCATGCATTCGCTTGATCTGCTGTATCGATTGCTGTTGTATGTTTGGCAGGCCTAGCAAAATGTTCATATGGGACGAGAATATTAGTTTTTTGTTATCATACCGATGGGTGAGAATATCCCAGCACACCAAATAGTTATCGGTACTTATCGATAGGTGTTGTATAAGTTTCTCAGCTTCTCCGCGAACCTTACCCTTTAAATACTGCATTTTTTGGCCGCTTGATAACGATGGGTTGTTGTGTATAACTTCCGAGAATAGGTCTCTAAACGATACCCACTGGTTGTAGTTCCCGTTGAAGTTCGGTATCTCCAGTTGAGGTGTTGATTTTTCCCTGTGTGAGACTGACCACATTTTCGTGTTGACAGCCCTTTTCAGGTTGTTGAATTTTTTCTCATACTCATCGTACATGTTGTTATATTGTTCGTTGTCTCCGTATTGGGAAGGTATGCAGGCGTTTGAAAAAGTAACAACATATCTGGACAAAACATGCAAAACAACAGGCAGCGAACAGTGTAACATGATAGTCCCACAGCTGATCCATGAGGGTAATGAACTGAAATACTACAATGAGCTTCTGATGACGCAACACGTAAGTGGACACTCCAGAATTATCTGCAATAAAATTAAGAGCTTATTGTTCCTAAAGGATTCCTAGGCACGCGAGGACACGCCCTATTCACCATAGTATTGTTTAATTCACCATAAATGTGTGTCGCACTAGATTGCCGTTCACTAATGTTTTGCCGCGTACTAACACTAACACTATTGACGTTCACATCACTAACACTTCTGGTAGGTCGAAGCTCCATGTCCGACGTAATGTGGGCGCGGCGCGCTCGCAGCCGCAGCCATCTGTACAACAGCGCTCCCGCCGCCAGCGCCAGAGCGCCGACCAGGATGTAGCTTACTGCATACTGATGGATGTCATGAGTGGATAATGTTTCTCCCACTTCCACTTGGCTGTTTTTCATATCATCGATGCGTTGGTGTAGCTTTTTCAAGGCAAACTTCATCTCACCTGAGTCTGTGACATCATGTAAGTTTTTGAAAGGCATAGTGCTGTTAATGATGAAGTTCAACTGATCCATCTCAGGTATAAAAATATCCGGACTCATGTCTATTCGGTTTTTCTTTTGACTCTTAATGTTCAGGGTAAAGTCCTGACCCTTTAGCAGGCAACCTGCTTCTAAGTAAATGACACCAGCTTTGCTCAGTTGTACCTTATTTATCTGTTCGCCGCAGATTACTTTGACGGCATAAATGTTGCAGCAATAGTACAAGAATAGCGACGGGTTTGTTAATGATGTCCATTTGTTTTCACATCTAGATCTTCGCACCTTGCACTTATCTGTGTCTCGGTCGAGATCACAAAAGTTGTTCTCGTTGTTCAGATGGTATACTGGTTTCTTCCAATCACATATAAAATTATCATCTTCTTGTTTACATAGTGAAAGTTCTTCCGACGTAATTGTTAAGTATGAGTCTCTTTTTATATCCGTAGCGATGTATTCTGAAGACGGGATCAACTCTATCATAGTGTTGTTAGTCTGGTGTGGTATAGAATGAATTTTATACAACTTATATCGGTCTCTGCTGATAAGTGGGAATGTTATTTGGAAGAGGAAGTATTGTTCAGTTAATCGTGCTGTAATGCTCATCAGAGAATATAGCTTTCGAATGTCGTGCGGTTCAATAGGCAATGTTAGGTCATCGGATAAATGCCCAGAGATAATGTTAAGTTCCTTTTGAAGCTGTTCAGGGGTAAGCAGATGAATGTTAAACTGTCCATGGTGGACATTGGTTAGGATGTCTAGTAAAATATCTTGAGTTCGTTTTAAGTTATGCAGTAAATTACTGGCCGTAAGGGCTGTCATGGTAAATTCTTGAAGTAAGGATATGTTGTTTATCTCTCGTTGTAATCTGTTTGTGATGTTATCTAGCGTTATTAGATGTTTATTTATTATTTTATGCTGTTTTGCCATGATTTCTTCTGTTCTTTTCAACAAATTATACTCTGATTCAACAATCGATGTCTGGTTCTTCCATAAGCCAGCTAAATGTTTTTCATTTTTTTGTATCATGTTTATGTCTCGGCTGTATTTTTCCGCGAATTGTTCGTCTAATACTCCGAATAGGGAATTTGCAATGTTTCCAACTGCATTGATAAGTCCCCGCCGCCGTCTGGAGTGTCCACTTACGTGTTGCGTCATCAGAAGCTCATTGTAGTATTTCAGTTCATTACCCTCATGGATCAGCTGTGGGACTATCATGTTACACTGTTCGCTGCCTGTTGTTTTGCATGTTTTGTCCAGATATGTTGTTACTTTTTCAAACGCCTGCATACCTTCCCAATACGGAGACATGTTATAGAATACAACTAGGACCCAACTGTCTTTAACGAGAGTAATTTTGGATATTGGGTCAAAGTAGAAAGATTGGTTATTGGTTAATGATGTTATGTTGTAGGTGCAATTTGCAACGTTGCAGATTGACATAAAAAAGGTTAATTAATGCCATGGCCACATACGATAACGTGCCTGGTGTCGTTTTTCTTGTTTGTTTCCTGCTATTTCGGGTTCTAGTCCCCTGTTCAGCTGAACTGTCTGTTTCAGTTGAACTGTTTTGTTTGTGATTTGTTTCGATTTCTACTGGTAATAAAGAAAGTTTGACTACTGGTCGCTTTATGATGCCATTTTTCGTTTTCAATGACACCACCCTGACATAGCCATCATTACCGGGATGCACGTCTATCACTCGACCCATAATCCACCGTCCAGCTGGAATGTTATCCTCGTGCACTACCACCATGTTGCCTACTTTTAGGTTTTCCTGAGGTTTAGACCACTTTTCTCTCGCTGTTAATTGGCTCAAATATTCATTCTTCCACTTTTGCCAAATCTGTTTAAAAATGTTGGTTGTTAAATGCCATCTCGTTCTTGCATCCTCCTTTGTCTCAATCACTGTTAAGTCGGATCTTCCTGTTAAAAAATGTGCCGGTGATAAATAATCCTGATCCTCAATGTTTTCTGTCAGTGAACATAACGGTCTCGAGTTCAGACACGCTTCCAGTTGTGTCAGTATAGTAGTGAACTCTTCGAACGTTAGTCTTTGTTCGCCAACCACTCTTTTCAGGTGGAACTTCAGACTGCGGACGGCTCTTTCCCACAGCCCGCCCGCGCTCGGCCAAGATGGAGCGTTGAAATGCCATTGTATGTTCATTTTAGCGATTTCTTCCTGGCAACTATCCCCGAAAACTTGTTGTAATTGTTTGTACTCCTCTTGAAGCAGCCTATTAGCTCCGATAAAATTGGTTCCTTGGTCACTATACAAGTTATGAGGTGTTCCTCTCCGGGCTGCCATTCTCTTCAGTGCAGCTAAGAATGCTGAACTGGTAAGGTCAGACACCAATTCTAAATGAACTGCTTTCGTGACCATGCAAATGAATACAGCCACGTAGCCTTTCAGTGTTCTTACTCCTCTTCCCTTGTTTGCCTTGATGTTCACAAAACCTGTGTAGTCCACACCGGTGTGGTAGAATGGAGGCGCGGGGTTGGTTCTAGCTGCGGGAAGGTCACCCATCAATTGATATTGCTTCTTTGCTTCATACTTCCGGCAAGTTACACAATTTCTTAAATGTTTTTTGGTTGTGCTGTATCCACTTGTTATCCAGTATTGTTGTCTGAGAGCAGCTAAGGTCAGTCGGGGCCCTCCATGGAATGTTAGTTGATGAGCTTCTTCTATGAGTAACTCCGCTAATCGACTTTTGTTAGGGATTATCCTAGGATGTTTCATTTCGTCGCTCATACTTGCGTTCCGTAAACGTCCTCCCACTCGGAGAAACCCGTTTTCATCGACGAAAGGTTTCAAATTCAATAATTTGCTGTTTGATGCCACATTACCATGTTTGTTTATCATTTCAATATCTGACGCAAATGCTGTACTTTGCACTCGTTTTATAATAGCTGATTTGACTTTTCGCAATTCTAGTAATGTTAGGTACTTTGGTAAATGTTTACGTTGCGACTTTGGCGTCAATGCCCTCAGTACCCATGCCAAGACACGAGTTATTTTTATAAATGAATTATGTTGTAATAATAAATCATCTATTATACTGTTACTGTTAATGTTTTGAACAATGTTTACCAATTTAATCTTTTTCATCTCTTCCTCTGTTTGGTAGATAGCCTGTTTTTGTTCCTTTTCTGCGTCATAAGACGCTAGCCATGCTGGTCCCTTCCACCATAAAGGGTGGTGTAATAGTTGGGGCGCTGTTAAACCTCGGCTGGCGCAGTCGGCCGGGTTGTCTCCTGATTTCACGTAGCGCCAGCAGTCTGCCGGCATTATCTGTTTTATAGCGTTGACTCTATTAGCTACGAAAGGTTTCCAACGTGCTGAATCGCCTTGCAGCCACCCTATGACCACCATAGAATCACACCATCCATAGATTTGTAATTGACAACTTATACTCTGTTTGATTTTGGCGATTAGCTTAGATAATAGATAAGCACCACAAAGCTCCATTCGTGGTAATGTTACGCTCTTTTTACTTGGTATAAGTTTCGATTTTGCTGCGACAATCACTGTTTCTTGTTGGTATTTTGTTCGTGCGTATACTACACACGCATATGCTTCGATGGACGCGTCGCAATAGCCGTGCAGTTCGATGACGTCATTCCCGTTGCATAATATCCACCGAGGAATCTTACAGTGTTTGATGTGGTCAATTTCCGTAATCAACTTGACCCATTCGTAATGTATGTCATCTGACACTTTATCATCCCATTGTAGATCATGTTTCCATAACTTTTGAAATAGTAATTTTAGTTTCGTGGATAGGGGTGTCAGCCAGCCAAGAGGGTCATATAATTTTGATATTTCTGATAGTAAGCTCCTTTTAGTCTGTTTTGAGGTTGTTTGTGAAAAGTCGCAACGGAATGTAAATTGATCTCCTTGCGGGTTCCAACACAAACCTAAGGTTTTCAGCATGTCATCATTTTTGAAGCTATAAACGGATTCCTCTTGACTAGTTGATAATATGTTCTCCAATAATTCTTGACTGTTGGATGACCACTTTCGAAGATTGAAGCCTCCTGATTTTAACAGCTGGATTAGATCATTTATCGATTGTTTACCCTGTTCTGTGTTATAGCAACCGTGTAACAGGTCATCCATATAGAAACTGTTTTCCAGAACAGCAGCCGCTTCTGGAAACTTGGATCGCTCATCCGCCGCCAACTGTTTTAAGGTCATAATTGCTAAAAACGGTGCGGCCTTTGTCCCGTATGTTACCGTGTTCAATTGGTACACTTGTATTGGTTGTGTGGATGACTCACGCCAAACGATTTTTTGCAAATGTTGATCGATGGGGTTAACTAAGATTTGGCGGTACATCTTCTCGATGTCCGCAGTGAAAGCAAAGGGATATTGTCTCCATTGAAGTAGTAACGCCTGTAGATCTTTTTGTAGATTGGGCCCTTTCAGCATGACGTCATTCAAGCTGTACTTGGTGGAAGTTTTTGCTGATGCGTTGAATACAACGCGAAGCTTTGTTGTTGTTGATTCTTCTCTCTGCACGCCGTGGTGAGGCAAGAAGCATTCGATTGTTATTTTATTGTTTTTCTGTTCCGGTTTCATGTGATTCAACGCAGCATATTCACTCATGAAATCCTTGTATTTTTGGGATAAAGTTGGTTGTTTTTCTAACCGTCGTTCCAAATTCTTCAGCTGAACAACAGCCATAGATTTGGAAGTCCCCAATTGCTGTTTTAATTGTTCTTTCAGTGGTATTCTGACTTCATAACGACCCTGCCTGTTTCTTCTTGTTGTTTTTGTATACACGTCCATACATTCCTGATCTTCTACGGTTAGGTTTGAAGGGTCTACAATCTCTTCAACTTCCCAAAATTTCTGGATTTCCTCGATATTATTTAGAACCACATTACATTGGTATGTTTTTACGTTACCGCATAGTAACCATCCCAGGTGTGTTTGTTGAGCCATCGGCTGTTGGGCATGTTCACCTTTTATAATTCCGCCTAGCATAATGTTAGCATAAATGTCCGCCCCGAAAAGCAAGTCAACCGGTCGACTTTTGTAGAATTCAGGGTCTGCTAAATTTATGTTTTTTATGTAAGTCCAATTTGGTTTAGCGAATGTTTGGTTTGGCAGACTTTTAATAAGTTCGTTCATGATGAGCACATCAGATTCGAATTCAAAATTGTTGTACGTGGAAGCACATTCTATAGTTATCATCCCCTTACAACTGTTTTCCTTTTGCCCCACTCCAAAGATGACTCCTTTGCATCTTCGTCTCTTGATACCTAATATCTGAGCTGCTTCCTCAGTTATTAAGGATATCTGGGACCCTTGATCGATCAAAGCGCGCATGTTGTGGTAAGTTCCATCCACACTTTTGACCTTCAGCAGAGCAGTCGCTAGCAATATCTCCGCCTTTTAATCTTAAGTTGGCTTGTTTTCACGTTGTAAACATTATTTTCATGATCATTCCATTATTTTACTAACATGACATTGTTTCATCTAAGCATCCCTATCTTTCGTGGTCCGGAATATGTTCGGTGTTTTCACCGAACACCTTAGTTAGCAATATCGGCGTGACGCGCTGACCTAATTTTATTACTTATTACTTATTATTTATATTAGATTCAATGCACTTTTGTCTACCGCGTGAGTCGGGTGTATTCATCAACATTTCATTAACATTTTAACATTAAGAACAGTTTGAGAGTGAATAAATCGTGAACAACATTAACATTGGTTTCTCCTCATAAACACCGACACCTTGCTACGTACCCCGACATATTTTTGGTCCTTCGAGCCGGATTGGATCACGCGTCGCGTAATTTCGGAACATTCGGAATTGTGGTGTGCGAGGTCTGAACTATCGTAACAAACAACAGTGCGTGTACGTCGTGGGGCGGTCGGAGCGAACATTGGAGAATAACAGTGAAGTAGCAGCAAGGGCTGAAGACTAACAGCGGAAAAAACAAGTAATAAATTTCCTTAATTTTAGTCAGTAAGGACTGCAGTTTAACATCCCATAACAATGTCAGAACTCATTGAAACGCAATCAATGATCTATGATAGCATCATAAAACTTGGCATTAACTTGAAGAAGGATAGTGCTGATAGGAAAACAGTAGATTACTTTAAGCGGAAGCTTAGCACTTTGGAGAGTTATTGGAATGACTACCAAATTAATCATGAGCGAATTGAGGGGGAGGTCAGTAAGACCGATCCTTATTTTATCGATCGAGAGTACGAGAAAACAAGGACGGTGTATGAGTCAACCAAGGCGTTGATCAACCAACAGTATCAGCTGCGGTTCATGAAAACAGGAAGCCTGTCAACAGGTGAACAACCAACAGCTCGAGACAGATCACCGTCGGCATCGAGTATGCGTGCAGAAGTGAAAAAAGGAGAGGAGGAGGGACCAAGTTGTTCAGGGCAGCTGAGTGACCGACCAGTGCAGCAGTTGAATATGGAGCCAAACAGCAAGCTAGACGACCTGTTGAAAAGACAGTATGCGAATTTTAAAGCTTTTGTGCGTACAACCGCAAACATAGATGTGGACTCTATCTCAGATAAGTGGGAATTTGAGGACGTATTGAGGTCACTACAGGCTAGATGGTCAGCTATCGACAAATTACATTGGGACATTGAGATCGAACTGGAGGAAAACACCGAACACCGTGAAAGTCCGTTACCCATTGTGTTGAGCAACTATAAAAGTTTTTTTCGAGAAATTCGTCCAAGGTACATATTGATCTGAATTTGTTCTATTTTTATACAAGAACTTTTTGCTGTTTGCGAAGTGCAAGTTTTTTTACTATTCCGATTTATATTGATGGCAAATTCTTTAGTTGACTTCTTACTCACGGCACTAAGGCTGCTTTTTCGAAAAAAAAGGTCAATCAAATTGAGACATTTGTGCACCCTTAAAGAGATCGAATTTAAAACATTATATTTGATATACATAGGTTTTGGCCTACTTACTACTATAGGGTCCCGAAATTTTAATACTCTTACTACAAATAATTTTCGTACAAAAATATAATATGTATTAAGTTAATATGCATTCCAAACATGACAAAAAATATTACGGAGACTTATAGCAAACACATCGACAATAAGGGTTTGCGGTACAAACAGAGAACCTGCGAGTACCTCGCGCCGACATTACATTTAATTAAAACATTTCGGAAGAACGTGGAATAAAGTTTCCGAATTTCCTCTCCTGCTGGAGCACCGTGTGTGGATAGCAGGTTTGCATAATTATGAAAAGTCTTTATTTTATTAGTTGGGGGAACCGCTGGTGGCCGGAGTAAGAGAATAACAAATGAGTATTTTGGTTTGGCTTTTTTCGTTTAACCGTTTTAGCGCCTTTGATAGGACCACACAAACCTCCGCCGGCTCGGTAATTGGTTCCATTAAAACCCCAGAATGCCGATATTATACGACAACCCAAATTATTACCTTTACCATCCTATAGTACCTGGTTGACCGAGCTTTGCTTGGGTGAAAATAGAAAATGCTAATTTAATAGTATAGGACAGCTCATACTAATTCCATGTATAGCACATACTAATTCCACGCTGCCACTATAGTAAGTACTTATTAATTTCATGCTGCCATGATAGTCGGTACTTACTAATTTCATGCTGCCATGTCATTATTCTAAGGTAGCCATCGTGTTCTAAACTTTGGAAAACAGAGCTCTGCTTGGGTGAAAATACGGAGAAAACGATTGTTCCCAGATATGAGACCTAGCTAGATCGATTTTTTGCCCCCGTAAACCCTAACCCTATACTGCAACTTTCATCGAAATCGTTAGAGCCGTTTTCGAGAACGTGATTACAAATGTTGCCCGTTTAATAGTATAGGATAGGATTACCTGAATAAGAGGTAGCAATAATTGTATACCAATACTCCAAAATCCTTCAGCTTGAACGTAGCCTCACAATAACTTTAACTTTAAAAGTCTCTTCTGAGATAGGGTGATTCACGACCTTTCTACATCCATAAGAACCTTTTTTGGAGAAACTATTTTCGTTAAGAGGGTAGGTTATTTATATTCGGTCACAATGTTTCCTCGGGGATATGACCGTTAAAACGAATTTATATTATCTACCGATCTTGAACAACATGCATTACAGCATTGCCTCATACGTATATATATTTTTACGGAAATGTAACAGTTAAAATGAATTTTCTAGTGCAAAAGTATAGCTATGTTACTAGGATAGCTAAAATTACACGAAGTAATTTTAGCTATCCTAGTAACAACTTATATTCTCGAACTTTATAAGAATATAATATAAGAAGAATATTATATCTTATTTGATATAGTATATTCATGTATTTATGTATATTTAATTATGCTTATTTATATATATATATAATAAGGCATATATATTATATTTATAGTTTGTAATAGCAATATGTGTATCTTGATATTTGAATTTTTTTAATCCTCGATTTTTCGTAATTACACCTACCACTGTTTGTCTCTCCATCACCCAAAGGTTGACTGGTAGAAAATGCCTATGGCCTTAAGTCCACCTATGTACATTTCTGTGCTTGAAGTATTAAATAAATAAATATAAGAATCATTTTACATGATTCCGATGCTTCCTACGAAAATATGGACATGTTCTGGCCAACAGTTTCGGTTTTGAAATTGGAAATGCATTTGATACTGTGAAGTATGCGGAGATACGGACGACATAAAACATCGTTGATGGAGTGCGTGCGGTTGATCAGTCAGCTAGACAACTGCAGTTGATTGGAAATTCAATCGTTCTGGAAAATACACATTTCGTGTTCAGATAACTTGATCTGACTGCATATGAATGACATTTTGACATACAGGGATTTAAAAGAGTTTTTCATTTTTCATTTCATTTTCGTTATGGTGATTATCTGTCTCTCTTTGTGATATCGGATTTATATACATGAATATTAAATTCAGTTCCTGTTCTCTAACAGAATAATTCGTATCCATTTTATCATTCTAAAGAATCAATCATACTTGTGCGACACTACTTCTAATACAATCTACACCGACTGCGGTGTTGCCTCCTAAATACAATTCACAGGAATTGTGAAAGTAGTACAATAATTAGGAAATATATAGGATAAACAATGTATCTTTATCAAGGAATATTAATATTTGAAGTGGATGCAAAAAATCAACCTTGACCATTAGGTAAACCTAAAACTAGACGATCACGAGACAACGGATGAGTCACACTAGATTAATACGATATCATTTCTGCTCTGTGTAGAAATTGGGTATTATTAGTAGGTATAATATTAAGGTTAGTCTGCAATACGCCGTATAAGCCTACTTGATGCAAAGCTATTGCACATCACAGTCTGCACGCCGTTGACGCTCAGCAGGTGTTATTGTACCTATCTACCAACTTCTAGTACAGCAAAAGTTACTAACTTTGTATCATATTTTGCCTATTTGGAAAATTCGGAATATTGATTTAGGAATTCTAGAGTATGAAGCTACTATCGGCTTGTTCACCGAAGCTAGGCACAATTGGAACGTGATTTCATTTTGTGAAGTACTTCAATATGATCGGGGAGGGTGAATATAATATATTCATCGTCATACAATCATATTAAAGCACTTTTTGTTAAAATTTTCAAATGGAACGAATTATTCAATTTTACAAACTTTCATTGTTTCATTTGCAGAGAATGTTAAAATAATTTGTTTTTATCAGAATATTACTGGATTATATAAAAGAATATAATAATATTATTAGCTTGATATTATCAACAATCCCTCCGATTAAGGCATAGGAAGAGAGGTCGGATACGACGTGCTACGAGACACTACGCCGCATCTTGCTACGAAAGAATACGTCGATAGTACGATACTAAATTCTATGAGCCAGTTAAATTGCACCTCATAACCATGTTAATTTAAGATACATTGGCTAACATAGTAAAGATTTTCATTACTCTATTATTTTGTTATACATTTTTGTTTGGGTTATTTTAATAGTTGGCATTCCTCAGGCGATATAAGTTGCCAAGGAATTGTTTAGCAATAAGTTTTGAACTCAAACAAAACACGAAGGTCGTAAGAGATTGGAAGTAAAGATATATATCAATAAATGATATAGGGAGTTTATACAATTAGCCTGTCGCAGTCTACATTAACATACTTACTACTAATTTAATAGTACATACCGCCATAAAGATAGAGAAGATCTGGAAACTGTCACTATTAGAGAGTAAATAAAGAGATTAATAGAGTTCAAAATCGAACTCAACATTGCTCTCAGTAAACATCAAAGTAAAGAGCACTATTCAGAAGCTCACAGTCACAAAATAAACATCTGAAGTGTTGAGACGGCAGACAACAGATTGCAGCTCGCGATCTCTAATCTGAATGTCAAAACAGTACCATCGAGTACACTAGACTAGATGTAAACAGGGATCGAGACACAAGCGATCATCTACTGAATACGAGAGTGAACTTTTATCGAGAGTATAAGAGAAGACCGCAGTAATAGGGCTATTCATTCTATGAGGGACGATGACATGCAGTAGTGTTGGGTAGAGAAAGAGATAACATCTATGGTAAAGCTTTGTTGTGCGTGAGAGCCTTTTAATTAGCGCTTGGTATAACCAAACTATTACCACGTACACGCCATTTTCTTACATCGCTCCGGCCTCTCAAGACTTCTTTTTTTGCAGGATTACTCATTTAAAATACATGAAGATGTTGGAAAAACTTAGCTTCTATTTTTTTAAGTAAAATATAAAAGGTTTTTTATGTAATTTCTTTTGTAGACTACTTATTCTAGGATTAGCAGACCCCAGGTTTTCGTCTCTCGTAATAAGTTAAAATGTAAATTTATAGGCCCAAAACATTTCAGAAATTGCCAGCTTATGCATAAAAAGACAATTTGATCAAAATACGAAAAAGGTTAAAGGTTAAATAAATATTCCTCCGTAGAACGTATATAGTTTCCAGGCTAGTGAAGACTGTGTGGGAGGATTTAAGTAAAGTAATAATCCTCGCGTTTGAATATTGTTATTGTTTTTACTTACCCGAAAACGAATTCCGAAATGCTACATAATTTCTTATGAAAAAAATAAAAAAAACAATAATAGACGGTTAAGTTTAAAGAATAACCTATAAAAAAAAAAAATATAATTTAACGGATTTAAAACGAAACACATCGGCAGAACCAATTCCACTGAAGTAGGTGCATCGAATAGCTGACTGTGTGTATCACGAGACATGTCCGTATCACGTGACGTGGTTTATGACCGACCGTTTGTGAGCTCAAACAACATGTTACGGCTCAATAGTGGAGATAAAATTGACAAATGCCGATCTATTCTGTAAAAGTCTATATATGTTCTGTCAATACTGTCAATTCCTAGCATCAGGTGAAAAATGACAGCTCACTTCATCTATGTTTTCACAGTAAGATTTTCACAGAATAAACCGATGATTTAATTTGTATTGCATAAAATAACACAGATTTGCGTTATATTTCTTCCATTCATAAAACGTTTAATTTTGCAGTATCTAGTGTATCTATAATGACTATTTGACATGATGACACGATGGTACAGTCAGCCTCAAAAATATGAATACATCGACAGTAATTCATTTGATTGTCTACAATTTGTGTTCCATTTTACCTATTGTATAAATGTGTAACCACAATACATAATTGTATATTGGGTACATAATTGTAGCTGTCTTTCCGGTCTGTTTGAGGCTGACTGTACATAAATTATGTCAAACACGTTTTGCGGAGCCTGCAGCACAATATTAAATCTACAACCACATTATTAGAATGGACTGAAACTGGATGCTGTACTGATGTTGTAGCGATACTGAAATCTTCCTAGGTTTCGGTCGTTACTTCGTTCGATGAATCTTCCCTCTGCAAAAGTTCTTTTACAACGTGATATTGTTGAAAATGGTACCTAATTCGGAAATTTTCCTATATTTTTCAATTACTCGTAATGGTCGGCCGTCACAAGATTAAACTTGTTCCTGCTGATGGCTTTGCTTAGAAATTCTTAAGACTGTTTACTTAACTTTACTATAAAAGGCTATTAGAGGGGAAAACGAAAAAATCAAATAATTTAAGGTATCGTTTGAAAGTTAAAATGTTTGTTACGCCAAGTTTAGAGCCATTTCAATTGAGATGTTTTCTTACTCAGTACATATTATTTAACTGTCAAACATTTTGTCTTGTCAAGGATAATCTGGTTGTCATAAGAGTTCTGTAAACTCCGATAGTGTACTTAGATAGAAGTCCAGGAATAAATTCAATACTGATGAATCCCAAAGATTTATGAGATACAAAATAAAGTCTGGATTAATGTGACCCTTATATCAAAAAGTAACTATAACTGTGGACTAACGTAGACGATACGGGCGATATGGACGATGTATTATCAGATCGTGTCAACATATCCAGATTACAATTTCTGTAACCACTCAATAACCAATCAATCAGTCTAGCAGCTCGAATAACCTACATTTTCTGCGAAAAGTACGAAGTTTTAAAAGCATCTCCTAAAATGTTTGTGGTTTTGGACAGACTAGGCAATGAGATGCATTCGAAACATGTGTGGTTTGTAGACTCTATTTATAAAGTAAATAGAGTTTGATATTGCATGATTGAAGGCTTATGTTGTGTACGGTAATAGTTTACAGCTCGCAGGCTGCTAAATAGAGTTTATTCAAACATTGACTACGGTGAGAGCTTATGCCTTATTTCCTGAATATTTATCCGGCACTTGGAGTCATAAATTGGTAAAAATGTTCTTGGCGATTTTATGGGATTAATTGCTTTCGAAAAAACGAATTAAGTGCGTCAAGTGGGGCTTTTAGCTAGAGATAATAGATTAAACAAACAGTTTGCTTTGAAATGTAGATTTTATTTAGAAGAGCTTTTTGAAGACTAGAGATTCCATTTATGAACTTACAATTAGTTAGAGTAACAATAGGTATTCATAACATAGTTCTTCACTTCAGTACTTCACTTAGTAGATATCGTGATTCTCAACAACAACAAAATTAGGTTTTTATCTCTTACCCATTTACATTTGGGGATATCAATTCTGTACCTACTTCTTTTATTTCACATAACATCTGTGTTTTTCATATAACATGTATGTGTTGGTCCCATGACCAAACAACAAATGTAACTCGTACTGTTGGGACACATTCATTTTGGGGATTTAGGACCAGAACCGCAAATGCGTAACCTTGATACTTGTAGAAAGTTTTCTTCTAAGAAAACTTTGGTCCTCTGAGGAAAATGAATTGACTTTTTCGTCTCTGAAAAACCACACAATAGCAAACTATACATACGTTGACGCGATAAAATACATATATTTATCGCCTCTACCCATCCAAAGAAACCTCAAATTCTTTTGTTAATAAATCCACCACCATTCAACTCCATATTATTATATAGTAAGCACTCATTGAAAGAGGCGCACACGGGCGTAGTGGCGTATTTTTAGAATTTGGTGGCCCCGGACCAACAAGGTTCACTAACCCGTAATTTAACAAAAAAAAAAAGGAAAAGTCTTAGTAGTGATTACACAAAAAGAACCAATAATGTGCGAGAAAGAGCGAAGCGAGCTTGAAAAAATTGAAGTACCAAACTGATACCATCATCCGAGCATACGTCAGCATAATCCTACCACACCATTACCATACCACCACCATACCATTGGCATTACCATTACTGTTGTAGGCTATTATGGTATTAGATGGAGAGAAGATATTAGAAGCGAGAGTTTGATGAATTGCTAACACGTGATTTTTAAACAATCGATGAAGGGGCAATGAGTCGGGATATACGTTATTGGAGGGAAACATAATGATGTTTATATAATGGAGACGAACAATAAATTTCTGTAAATGTATGCATACATTTTCCGAATTCCGTTTGAAATAACGCTAACATTTATATCTGTGTGTCCTATGTCTATTCTCTAATCTCAAACAGCATCTACTCTATAAGCTCGTACCACCATGTAATGCCTGAAGCAACACAAACATAATACATTTTTAATAATTTTTTCTTTGTTCCTCTCGAACAGAGCACCTGCCATCCAATCTCTTCACCACCCTTGGTTGACTGGTAGAGAATGCCTAAGGCATGAAGTCCGCCTTTGTGGCTTTTTGAGTGTGAAAAGTTGAAATAAATAAATATACTTGTGTACGGAAATAATAACACGAATGTTGTTTCTGTTATAAAAAGGTGCATGGCTTTAAAAAAAAATACGATTTGTATCATGATTTTTACATTTTGGAAAATGCACTGTAATTTTTTCACGGTTTTCTTTAGCAAACACAATCTTACGTCTATGAAAATAAACTTGTCTACTGATAGACTCAATAGGAAACCTGTATTAAACCAAAACGTTTTCCATGAATTCAAGATTCCTTAACCGGTGTTACTCCGGAGCAATCTCCGGCGGTCAGTGATGTGCAATAATACCTCGCGAGTCACTGCCTCCGTCGGCCGCTCCTTGCCTACAGAATAATGATGTATGAAATGTAAAGGCTTATGCAGACCAGCGCAATATTGCGGGCGCACCAGGCAGCGCGACCCTTGTAGCGCCCGCGATTTCGCGCTGGTCTGCACGAGCCTTAAAGGAGGACCACAGTGCAGAATAATAATACCTACCTACCTAAAGTTTTCTGTAATGTAACCCTTTTTTATCACTTTCTAGTATTTGAGTTGATACCTATGATAAACAAAATGGGATTGTTAAATTCAAACTAGCGTAAATAGTATCTTTCTGTTCATTTTTATTTGCAATTTTACCCATAAATATCAAAAAATCACATTGGTCTTAAAAAAGCCTTCTAAATGGCGTATCTAAAATTTCAAAACTTCATGTAAAGTGTCTATTCCGCTCCGTTAGCATCAACCATTTGCATTCCTTAGATAGCATCGTAACACACATCGTTTCGAATCGACTGCAAAATGCACTGGTATTTTGTTTGCTTGTGTTACATTTGCAGGAAAAGGAAAATAATTGTATGTTGTATGTCGTGTGATTTCTATAATACTTTAACTATACTTTTAACCGCAATAACTGTAACTCAAAAAAAGAAAATGCACTATTTATTTTACTTAAACACCAAACAGTACCTACTCAATAAAATATTTATTAGATATGCCCGGAACATTTTCAGTTTCGCATCATGAAAATCGTGAAAGGACGTTGAACATGTGCGTTGTACTACAATGTGGTGAGCACAATGGCGGCCGGCAGTGATAATCGGAAGTGAGGCTCCAGTGCAGCAATGCAGCGTGTGTGAGCGGGAACACATATGAATATGGACTATATTATTATGGAGCAGTATTTCGTAGACACCGATTTTGGTTCTATTAGTCGACGAAATAATAATCATCCATGTTTTCAGTTTGTTTGATGTTTTCAGTTAATAGTGTTGTAAGGCTCAGACCAAATAAAAAATCAAGTCATAGCGCTATCAACAGTGATGTGAAGCTGGTTTCGTAAACATGTGTGCAATTAGAGAGGTGTAGTTTGTTTGTTAATGGTTGTAAATGTATGCGTGTGAGCGTGAATGTACAGAGCGGAGGTTTAGTTTTGGCATGCTTCACTGTATTGTTCGCAGCGCTGTCTTGGTTTGTTCTGAGTTGTTAGGTATGTCTCCTGTTACTGATTGTGGTTTCGCAAGAAGGCCTTTCAATTGAACAGACTTCTTGGTTTTTTCACATCTACCAAGAAGTCTGTTCAATTCTCCAACCAACCACATTGTTTGCACCAAGTTAAACAATACTAAATCCAAAAGAATAACAGCAGATAGGTACTTTGTAACCAATTCAAAATCCCCCACGCTAATCCAACTTGTAACGAGCGAGACCACATCAACAAACAAATTGTTGAATTTTCATTCCTTTCCTGCCCCTATGAATAATAGGTACCTTATTTATTTATTCCGCGTCGTTTTCTGTTTTAAAAGCGAAAAGCAAAATGTGAATACCTTGACTTAGCATTGTGTTATTAAATATCATGGGAATCCGAGACTGAATTGTTGATTATTCAAGAGCATGTCAGCGCGATTGCGTGGATTATTTTAAGGCAATGGAGGATGAAGTCACAACTTTTAAAAATATTTTGAAATACTGATGGAATTTGTTGACTTTAATTAGCTTTTCGTCAGCCTTAAATTATGGACGAAAACTTTAAATTTTCAATCTAGTACCTACTAAAACCAAGTTATTTTGACAAGATTTAATTTTTTCTTAAACAATTTCTTTGGGAAACAAAGATATTTATTTCAAAAGTTATAATGTTAAGGGTTTAGGCGTTCACTTGTGTGTTTACGTTAATTCGGTCCGGTCACCGGTCGTTGTACGTAATTACTGGTTAATCACTGGCGGATATTCCGGTTTACCTTCGCCCCACCGGCTTTGAGTACCCAGCTAACGTTAACAGGGCAGCTGTCAAAATTGATTATAATTTGGTCCGTGTTATTTTCTTTGTAATTTTAGAAGCTTATGAATTCAGAATTGTATTTTGGCTGTACGATTTATATCATCTCAGAAGCTAACATAATTAAGTATGAAAAACATAAATTTCTAATTAGAGTTTACATTAATACATACATTCTCCTTTCTAACTTTTGTACATTAATTTACAGTTTATGTTAGAAGATTTCAAAGCAAATTCTAAAAGCCTATGCTCATAAACTAACGCTACATATTCATATTTTTAAAGAACACCTACTCAAAAGTCTATAAAGAAGTCATATGTTCATGTTCCATTTACATTTTATTGCTTTAGGTTACTTTAGAATATTACTTTGTGAATAAACAGAAATATCTCGACGAGATTCTTGACATGAGGGGATTGTCGTGGCAGACTACATAAAGTTGAGTTAAATGTAAGCTCGTAATAATAATGATAGTTATTTTAACTTTGTCTCCTTTTAGATAAATACAGCTTTTCACTGTCACACGAGTCTTAAAGGAAACTGCCAGAATAAATAGAAATCAAAATGGAATAGTTATAAACGAAAAGCGTAGCATTATGAGAAAATAAATAAATGGCTAACTAAAGCGTTTTCAGTCGACTTTATAAGGGTGACGTCACGTCAGTAAAGATGTTGGCACCACGCTGCTTATTTAGAGCGGATAAGAGTTTTTGGGACGAAATTTTTAAAAATTCATTTTTATTGAAAAACTTAAAGTGTTTGTAGTAAATTATTGTAAACTGCAGAGAAAACATATATATTTTGTAATGTTACATGAAATAAATGAGGTATTCTCACTACAAACACAGCTCATTTTTGTTTCTGGTGAGGATTCCTTATTTATTTCATGTCACATAAAATCAAAATGGAATAGTTATAAACGAAAAGCGTAGCATTATGTGAAAATAAATAAGTGGCTAACTAAAGCATTTTCAGTCGAATTTTTAAGGGTGATGTCACGTCATGATGTATGACGTCAGTATAGATGTTGGCACCACGCTGCTTAGTTAGAGCGGCTAAGATATTTTGCGACAAAATGTTTGAAAATTCATTTTTATTGAAAAACTTTGTAGTAAATTATTGTAAACTGCAGACAAAACATATACATTTTGTAATGTTACATGAAATAAATGAGGTATTCTCACTACAAACACAGCTCATTTCTGTTTCTAGTGAGGATTCCTTATTTATTTCATGTAACATAAAATATATTTGTGTTTGCAACTACGTATTCTCGCATAACGATTATTCATGCTTTTATATCTAAATTTGCCAGTTTCTCTCGTTCCATTCATTAGCTCATTTGTTAATATGATTTACTGTAATTATTAGGTAGTGTTTTTAGAAGGGATTTCATTTGAATCGTATTTTTTGTGCGTTCTTTATAGTCCAGTTCTTTGATCAATATGGATCGTCTGAGTGTTTCCAAAAAAAAACAAAATTCCTTCCCCATCTTACGTTCAGACTGACTGGTCTTTTATTACATTGTTAAATGAATAAAATGCGTCCCGCGCACCGCATTTTCATTTCATATCAAACGCAATATTGGAATACCTGAGCTTATTTACCTGACAGACATAAAGCTGAGGTAGATACATCATGCTGGGTGACAATTATTACTGTACTCCGTAATATTGAGTCATTCTCATCTACATTAGTCATCCATTTTCACCAGTTATCTTTTTATCTTTTAAACGTTGAACAAGAATGCAGTGAATTTGATACTAATAAGTCGAATATCATAATATAAACATTCGCCCCATTTTATTTTAGCTATCAACTATTACAACAATACGTTACTGAATTTACATAATAATATAGAGAAAGCCTCCAAAAAACATATGCGAAATAAGAGTAAGCTTTCATAAAATTAATGTAACATAAAATGTGTGGGCAAACAGAAACTAAGGTGGAATGTAATGGAGCATTTATTTCAATCTCTATCTAGTGTGTGACGCATCACCAACCTTTCCACTCAGTCGGCTCCTTCGGGGCGCCGTAGCAAGCGTGTGAACATAGAGTTACAATTAATAGTCTCGCAAATCTAGCGATGAAAGAGAATGTGGAAAGAAATGCTCGTGTGAACTAAAGTTTATTAATAGGGTTTTAAGCAAAGGAAGGTAGGTGAAAGTAGGTATACAATAAAATATCACTCGGGTTATTTATTTCGAATTGGACCCCTGCTAATTACGAACTGCACACAACCGTGAATGTTCTCGACAATCATATACATATATTATGTCACGGCCAATAGATAAGGCATTTGACACGCGCGCGTTTTTAATCATTCTCATCGAATTGAATGCCCAGCCCGGTCCAGTATGTAAGTGAAAAATTACGATGCAACCAGTAAATGATAATTATGATAGTGTATTGAGACTAGCGTGAAAATGAACAAAAGAAATGCGGCTTATTGTGATGAAAGTAATTTCTCGCAAAGTTGTCCATCAAAACTTGACTAAGCAGACATTAAGTTAGAGCCGCTAATGGCCAAGTTCCTAGTAGCCACGTTCTTATTTTTATTATGGTTTTTATTTTAAGTGCTTCCACAAGATGCATCATAAGACTTTTTACACTTCGAATTTTGACACTTTAATGCATTTTTATGTAAATGTATAAGCATCGTGTCTAAGGGAAACTTCCTAGTTTATTAATAGAAGATTATGCACTAAGGGGATAAAGTAGTGTCTTATGTAGCAAAACAAGAATCCTGAGTGCTGTGTGGGATTCGAGGTCACCCAAGACGAAGGCACCTTCCCTATCCCATTCCTGCACATGGCTTATCGTTCGCGTGGGAGCAGGACGGCTACACCAAAGTGGCGCCACCCCACGCAATCTCTTCGCAACATTTTTTGAACTTGAGAAGAAAGAAAAAATATGGCGAAAAGTCTGTGTTCGAATTGCATCGCTAGTGCAACTCGTGCATTCAAACTCTATGAACAAGTAAAAATTCGTGACAATTGACATATGTACCGTCGCTCCAGGCCTACATCGCATCAATTAAGGTATTGTGATTCAGTTTCCTTGTACAAACTGTCGTAAAACGTACAATCTCTCTCCAAGCAGTGATTGTACACCGTCCATTGTTTTGCAAAACCAACTTTTCAAAAATCTATCGTTAGTTATCGCATAACAGCGCAAACACCATCTACGAGACAATAAAAAGCAATAGTACTAGAATCAAAGTATTTATTAAAATTACAATTACAGTTAGAACAATTAAATGTTAAAGGTAATGTTTGATATATTAGACCAGTTGTGGAACGATAAAGTTATGTTTTTATTCGGTACATTTATTGAGGTAGAGTTAATTTGAGTATTACTAGTTTATAGTATTTTTAATTTGTAGTTAAGTAATTTATTGTATAATAAAGCAAAGCAATTTATAGCATCCGCGCCTCTTTTTAATTTGTGTTCTATTTTTCTTTTATTTATATTCTAAGTACTCGTGGTGGCCAGTTCGATTTTTGAACAATTTATTTTTCGTGCAGACCTTAATGGTGCATGCATGGAATTAGTATGTACCTACTACCTATCGTAAATGTTCATATGCGATTTCTACTTTATGTTCCAAATTCAAATCATATTAATGACCAGCGGCTCGTAATGAAATTCAGTACAATATTAATGCCCTGCTAGACCTCAGGTCTTAAGTTACTTACTTTAGGTTAGGTTTGTATGACATATAATTTGACATTGTCGAGCAGGTGGTGTGAAAAGGATTTTTTTGTCTATCCGATAGGACGCAGTACTTTGTAATAATACTGGTTATCTCGAGGACAAAGCCCTACGCTCGTTGCTATTCTCAAAAGACAAACAAACTTTATAGTGATATTTACACATACATTTACATGTCAAAAGGTTATCTTTATCTCAAGGGACGTTACACTACGTTATAAGGCTTTTCAATTCACCTTATAAATATGAATAAAAAGGCACTTGTCTTTCAGAGTATTTTATGGATATATAAAAATCTTTTCGCTAATATGCTTGAAAGATTTCAATTGTTTTCTCTAACAATAAGAAATAACATGTAAATAAATGCATAACAATGTAACTAAATAAATTCGTCTTTCAAATACCTACTTATGCCACGCATAAAGTATCGACACATTCTTAAGAAGTAGAAAGTAAACACAAACGTAATTCATCATCATCATTTCGGCCGAAAGACAGCAGTGGACCTGCTTGACATAGGCCTCCCAAGCACCGCCACTTCGACTGGCTCTGTGCTTCCCGCATCCAGCGGATTCCTGCGGCCTTCACAAGGTCATTGGTCTAACTTATGGGAGGCCTTCTAACGCTATGTGTTCCGGTATGCGGTCGCCACTCCAGAACCTTTAGTTCTGCCCATTGCCACTTAAGTAAACACAAATAATATGTATATTTTACAACGTTTTCCTGTTTTTCGTTTCACGGTTTCTTGTTTTATTATGGCAATAAATCTAACATAATGTCATTACTTTAAGGGGAGTAAGCAATAAACATATTGGCGGTAAGACAGTGGAAATAATGTTAGCTACATTTCTGGGGTGCGATTAAACGTCAAGTTGAACAATAATTTACACTAACTTAAACCACAAACTCATTAATCTCAATCAAGCTAAATCATTCATTAGCTGATTAGCCAATCAAAACCCAATACCCAGCAGCAGCTGACTTAGTTCATGTAATAAGTAGCAGATGATTAAAGTTCTTATTTAATCTGTGCGGCGCAGGAAATACTAATCTGTGGATATTGGGAAGTTTGTATAATATGCTGGAAATGCCCTGTAGGCTTTTTGAGGTCAAGGATTTAAATAATATTTTAGTATGTCGACCATAGCTAGCTATTGTTTGCGAATCTTTATCTATTTTCTACTAGTTCGTCTTTTTAAAGAAAATTACTCTGAAGGATTAGAACGCACTTAAGTAGCAGTGTGCAGTCGCTGATTTGATTATGAGAACTTAAAACTTCTTAAGTCAACAAACTTTGTATGTGAAGCTATTATACAGTGGGTTCCTTGTAAACTGATAATAATTAAAGTCAAAATTAGAATTATAGTCAGTTTATCGGAAGCATGTAGGTACGACTAACTTGTATCAATTATTGATTAGGTAACTTCGCTGAAAGTAATTTATAGGAAACTAATTTTCGGTATGAGAAGTAAATCTAGTTCGTAGAACTAAGCTACAAACAGCCCTTAGTTGTTGTATCGTCACGTCGGACTTTTTATGTACCTACTTTTCTTCTTTTATGCATCTTTACAGGTATCGGTAATAGTAGGAAAAGTTAGGTTAGGTTAACCAACAGTCCTTTTTTTGGGTGGGAAATTATCAAATAACTTCTCCCGCTCTGGTCGGAGCAGCAGGTCGTGTCAGACTCTTACTGACTAAAACTCACCCGTGTTCCTTCAGTTGCCATGTTGCCGGGGGCCACGGCATCCCTTTCGGACTTCTTCGCAACCCCGGCAGAAAGGGTACCTCCTGCTATCTACTTGCGTAACATATTTTCGGTGAATGAGTAAGGCTAATCTGTTTCATTTGACAGTTCATCAACATTCATTGCATTATTTACGAGATTTTTTTCGAACTTATGAAGCAATGGATTAGTAATCTCTTTCAAAATGATTCAGATTGTGATTGATTGTGTATTACGCAATAACGAGCCTGCTATGACCTTCGCAAGAGATTTTGATGCGGTTTTCACAAACATTAAGAGAATGTATTCCGGAGGGTTTATATGTATAATAAATTAATATTAAACTTACTTGTAATGAAGAAATTTCAATATTTTATCAAGTCTTAAGAACCACGCGATGTAGGGGCGGGTCGCTAGTTAAAAATAAAACGGGATCAATTTGAAAAAAAAAATACAAACAAAAACACGCTGATATGTTGCCGCTGGGCTCACATTGTATCAGTCTGGATATTTCCATTGTATTTTAGGGAGACAAGCGTGAGGCGTACCGTGCAAAGAAATAAATTTCAAGTAGACAAGGGTTCGGCAAACAATAAAGTCTAGCAGAAAATATTGGTCACCAATTTAATTGCAGCGGACAGGCTGTGACCTAATTAAATTCTCTTGTTTCTTTGCCACAATCACGTTAACCAGGAAATGAAGAAGATAATTACTGATTCATTTTCTGAGCATTACAGAAAATTATTCTATAGTGGAATACAAATTCGTTTATTTGGTCACGAGTGAAATTTTTTTCAGGGTTACAAAGTAATTTGTAGAAATGATTATTTTTGGAAATAATGGTTAAAAAGGGTAATTTTAGTGTTATGGTAGTTTTTGTTGACATGATTTATTTCAATAAAATCTCTTAGTGACATTTTTGTACATTGTAAGTTGTACTAATCATCCCACAGAATTTCCCCAATCATATCTGACTTAAGTACCAACAAGTTATCAGTTTTCCACTAATTATTAACTATTATACTCGAATCTCATCAACGTTCTCGATATCAAAGCTTACTCAGTTAGCTTAAGTAATTCAATCAATGTAGGTCAAATCGGATGGAACAGTTTCACCACTGACACGAATTTAATCGACTAACCGCGACAAACCACTCGCAAGATATCCAAAATTGACATGTAGGGTTGTCACAGACTGACAGATTTACGGAGAACTATAAGTTGATAAGGGAATGTCAGTATTTATCTATCCATTAGTATTCTACTTTTCCCGTACCAGTTTTTTTTTGGCAAAATCGCTAAATATAAAAAGCTTAAAGCTTAAAGCTTATTGAGTGAAGCCATAAAGCTCGCTCACAAAGCTGTTTCCATACGATTTCGTGTCAAAGTCTTTACATGTTTGCTTGCTATACTTCGTTTTTGAAACACCTTATACGAACACACTGCGAAATCTTTTTTAGCATTTTCCATTCTCCCGGGATATTTCCGCCCAACAACGCAAGCAGAATTGTGTTCTAAATAAAAATTTAAAATGAATTTTATACTATAACACATCTGCCTTGTAACATTTGACATCTCACCTTGTTAATAAACAACATTATTTAAGGGGTATCGTCAAGGTTGTAATCTGGTGGCCAACTCCAGCACCGTGCGCGCTCATTGGTCAAATTATTGGCTCGAACAACATTAGTCAGTGCGTGCATTTCGTCAGTGTCTCGTTTCAAACATTCCGAAGCTTGTTAGCCTGACTGCACATTATGAGGATGTTTTCAGCCAGGGTGTTGTCTGGAAGCTACTTTTGAATTGTCTGAGTCATGAAGAAGTGAAAATGTGCCTAATATTTCATTATACCGCATATTTATGTCGACACTCGCAAATAAAACAAAGCCTATAATGGTACTTCCCGTTGACCTAGCAGCATGAAGTTAGATGAGAAAACTTTCATCCCCTATATATCGCCCCTTTAGGATTATTTTTGAGACAAAACGTAGCCTATGTCTTAACATAGGCTACTTTTTGTCTCAAAAATAATTAATATATATGATATAGTTTTTTGACCTTAGTAATAAGAAACAGAATCGACTGGCATCAAAAGTTTTTATAAAAATTGGCCGTTTTCATGCTGACTGTAATTTTTTTTCAAAATCAGTGAATGAGGATCAATATGTTTCATTAAATTAAGGACAGTCTCCTAAGATTGTTTTCTTGTAGCGATAACGGTTAACGTACCTGCCCTTATTGCCCTATCACAAAATCTAACGTGTATATATTATGACTGACTGCTTAGATCCATAAAGCTATAGCGTGAATGATAATATTCTATAAGGTTACATCCATGACTAATGCACTTGCGATTGCAATATTATATCCTTTTGGCTAGCCTTTTTACAATTGACAGTAACCTATAGAAGAATACGAACTTATTGTAGTATTGCTCATCCCCCATAACAAATAGCGTGATAATAATTTTTGAAAAGTCTATTGTGACGTATCTATTATTTGACTTAATGATTACACAGATAAACAAAATTTAACTTTTTTTTGTTTTATGAAGTTTCTTAGTAATTTGAGTTTACTGATTTCATATCTACCCTCATTTTTTTTTCTAGCAGCTCTAGTTTTTGTGGTGCAGGTACTTCTTAAAAATTTTGTTACGCGACTTACTTATATTTTTTTTTTTCAGAAACCCTTTCTTAGCGGACGTCTACTAACTATAAACTACCTTTCTGCCAAATTTTATCGTTATATGTTAAGCGGTTTTCGATATTTCGTGACGAATGAGTGAGTGACCTTTCGCTTTTATATTTTTATATTATAGATTAAGTAGGATAGGAAGTAAGATAGGATAGGATAGGATAGGAAGTAAGATTAGTCAGATTAGATGGTTGATTTTGTGTTTGCAATGTCTCCTGCTATTTCGCAAACTACTTGTTAGATTTAAGTTCCTAAGATATTGATTTCGATGCTAAACCTCTTTATCGGCGTCATCGACTACCTATTACCTAATTTTCCAGCAATTTTAGATAGAAAAAACATGTATGCGTTGAAGGAAAAAAATAATTTTAATTTGCCTCAATAAGTGCAATGCTAATTGTCTGGTTTTGCAAACATTAAGCTTATTGAACTTGGTAGCGGTGTCCAAATTATAATAAATAAAACTATCTGGATACTGAAAATGTAGATAACCAGTTACGGAAAATTTGGTCACATAATTCTTGTTACTGTGAAATGTATGTTCGGCCCGACGACAACGGTCATTATCAACGTCCGCAACATGTTGTTAGACACTACTCTTAGGAGCAGTCGTGTATTTACAATTGCGCTAAGTAATAAGTAGGTAGGTGCAGTGTTGAGTAGTTGAGATAAGTTAAAGTTAGTTACATTAAATATTAAAATAAGAATATTTAATGGAACTGCATTTATAAATATTAATTTATTTACGTCGTACAGTTGAAATTTAGAGGAGCGAAATATTTATTTTTCGTTTTTTTTTTTTTTTTAACAAAGTAAGCAAGTATATTGAGATTTTTCTTCCAATTCTAAGCCTCCCTGTAAATAGCAAAGTTTATAATACCTTTTAGCGCACAAAAGGCGTAGCTCTTGAACTTACTGTCTCATTATTTACAACTTTTTCAACAAACTGGGACTCAGGAAAGTACTGATGCGGAATTTCAGCACAAATGTAACAAAAATACGAGTTGGGTGAAGTAGTTATTAAATAAGTTATTTCCTTTTTTGATTTGCCTTAAGATATAAGATACGTGAATTGTCTCCAGGCAATTGGCGCCCAATCTCTTTTTTCAATGAGTAACCAGTCTATCTTATTACTACGCGCAAAAAGTTTAACTTGTTAACGTTCCTATTTAGTCATATTTAGTGCACCTGTATCGTGAATCTTTAAGATTTTATTACACAATAGGTACGAGAAGAAAGTATGCTGTCTACTAGCTTTTCCATAAAACCTACCTACCGTTTTTGTATTTTTTCGATCATTTTATTTCTATCTACAAGCAAACTGCCGTAGTGAATGTGATGTTTCATTTTTTTTATTTTTGACGTGAAAACTTCTTTAGGTGCGTTGGGCATTTTTGAGATAGGACTAAACTACTGATTTCGCGACACCGTGATGACACCAGCTTTTGACCATTAAAAAGACATCAACGCGTTGATTACCGCTGTGCGTGGATAAAAGACATCAACGCGTTGATTAGCGCGATGCCGATTTTTTTTTCAAGTTTTCACTTCTGTCGGCACTCCCGGAGTGACACTGTTTTATTTCAGTGTTTTGCTGGATCCTGGATAAAATAAAACGTAGTTTCAATGAAATCAGAAGCAGAATATTTCCGCTTTTGGAAATTGAATCAAAACAACAATTGGTGGAATCATCTTCAAATTACCAGTCAACTGTACGTTTTTATTATTTCATTTGCTTTTTAACAAATCCATCGCGAGAAATTTAAATGAATAATGTCTTTATTATTTGCCACCTCGACGTCTGCCTTCGTTTCTTTGACTCGTAACATTTTATTTCGTTATTCATGACTTTGCTTTTCTTTTTCTTTTCAGAGTTATGCCTGATTTCTTGTTTATTCTTGCATAATTTTGATATTAAATATTTGCTTGATATACCTATTACCAGCTTTGTTATGGTTTGTTTTATGAAATTAAGAGTGACGTCGAGCTAACTTCATTGTAATAAAAATTATGCAAATTAAGAAATATTTAATTTGATGACGAATTCTTTGATAAAAAAGCAAATTATAAAGATTAAAAAAACAAGAACCCGAATGCACGCGAACACAACAGGCCGTCGACCCGGGCCTGGTCCTTATCGGACGGCGAGCTGCCCATTGCTCACCATCCGCAAGCCCGCGCTTACGGTGGCCGGAATTCGGCCTGCGATTCCCGACGCCCAGGGCTCCTGTGACGGCTAGTGGAAACCGTTTAGGCTAAAGAGCGTTTTAAAGATACCGACACTCTCGAAAAACATATCCTCCTTTTAGGCAGTCGGGTAAAAAGCATCAAAGATATGGCAGGAATAATATTTTTTTTATTAACAAAATAATATTTGTTAATAAATTTACGTTTAAACTATTCATGGTGTATGACCATATTCTATCCAATCATTTTAAAACCAATAGTTAAAGTGGCAGTCAAGTTTTTACAGCCTATAAGCGTATGGTCACATACGCACGTAACTTGTTACTTTCTAACACATTAATTGTCCTTGTCGGAACTGGTAAAACGTTAACAATGTACTTTACTCAATACATTACCAGATAATATATTACGCTCAGAATCTCTACGGTCGAATAAAAGGCACTATAATGGTAAGTCTCACAATTTTCCGGCTGGTAGCCATGATATTTTCCTCAAAGTACCCTGACATGTTTGTGATAAAGGATTCACGAAAAGCTTCAATTATAGCTTTTGACAAGAAAATATCTTCAAATCCTTCGAGCGAGTGAATCTCTGAAGATAAATCCGGCTAATTTTATTTATTTTAAGCATCTTTTCTCTAATCGAGGTATAAATACTAAATTTACCGAAACATCGGTAAGCCGAAATTCCTTTAGAAATCTTAAAGCGTTGTATAAACTTAGCCTACATGCGAAGATTGAAAAACGTAGAGTACGTTGGTATAGCATGTTCACAATCTGGCTTGTTACACTCCCTTCCAATAGGAAGGAAAGGAAGGAAGGAGAGAAATACCTCTCTAGAAAACACAGACGTTGAATGATAAACGCGAAACCTAAATACTGGATGCTGAACTTTTTAAACAATAAGTAATGATTACTATTCAACTTTCGGTTCACCGTCAGTGTGGTGCATGTGCAAGGAGATTTATACTCTGATGAATCTTTTATGTAATGCACTACCAGCTGTCTACTGAAATACTTACTTATGAGATATTTAGAATGATAACATCAAAAGTTTTTACGCAACTACAGTGAGAGAAACCTGGAAGGGATTATCATTTTTTTAAATTTTCGTACACCCGTAAAAAACGCTGCACCGATTCATATTACCGGATTTTTCTGGCATTAAGAGAACAATTACTTCACTAACAATATCACAGTAAGTTTCTAATAATCAGTCTCAAATCTAGTTTTCTAGGACGCGAGCCAAGATAAATGATAGCTTTAAGTTGCGCTCTACAAAATACTTCTTTAGATTTTATAAAACAAGTTTGAGAATAACTGCCGCTTTATTCTTAAGAAGATTGAAATAATTTAAGTTTAGTGTGTATGTTTGTGTGTGTGGGTGTGTTGTGTGTGTAGTGTGTGTATTTAGTGTGTATAGTTTTTTTTATTTTATTTTACGTGTTGTCGTTTTCTGCATCATGTTTAAACTGGTTGTTTTAGTAACTAGCATGCTTCGTGAACATTGAAGAAGTACAGGATAAGAATTAGAGTTTGGTGATTAACAACAACATGCTAGTTTCAGGTAATGTGCCCACTTTTGGACACTATTCCTACCATAAGATGCTCCCAGTACCACAGATAATATACTAGTACAGATACCCAATACCATACAAAGAAATTATACCTCCCTAAGTCTGGCTATTGAGCTGGCTATTTTTCTTCCTCCATTTTTGTAACAGATGGCAGCATCAGCGACTCACAAATTGCCAGAGACTGTATAACGCCATCTAGAAGTCGACTTAGATACTTATGGCATTCACACATCACACAGGACAAGTATAATAACAATACAACAAACATATCTCGAGTTGGAAAAATTGCGAGCTCACTCACAAAAATGAAACTATCCCGAGTTTCATTTTTGTGAGTGAGCTCGCAATTTTCACGCGGCAGTGAATGCCTCTTTATGTATTTTTTTTGTATTTCAATGCTAAATCTAGATTTTCATCTCCTCGTTACCAAATCTACTATTGCTAATACCCTAAAACTGAAATCACGCGTTCTTCGTCCGAACTTATTTTGACAGTAAGCCCACGTTCGCACTGATGTAATAAAATTGCGGCGATTATTTTTCGTGCACTTGATTTTTAACGCTTTGCCGAGATGCCGAGAGTTGAAAATCCAAGTGTGTTTTTTCAACGCGCTGGGACGAGAGTGCGTCCACGCGCATTGGATTCTCAACGCTCGGTTTAACACCGAAAGTTGAAAATCCAGTGCGCGATAAAATCCTGCCGCGATTTAATTACGTCCGTGCGAACGACGACTTAATGTTTTTAAAAATATCAAATAGAACCGGCCAAGTACGTGTTGGACCACGCATAATGGAGGGTTCCGTAGTTGGTAAGTTGGTATCCCAAGAACAAACTTAACTTCGTAGTTGAAAAACATGTTCTCCCATACAGAATGTATGGAAGAACATGTTTTTGCAACCGCAAATTTACGTTGGTTGATTATTACTCGTTAACTTATAGAGCCTACTTAGCTGTGATAGAGAGTTTTACTTTTAATTTCGTTATAAATACTCCTGTGATCTTTTATCACATAAACCAACCATTTAGCTGGCAGAGTGGGGGGGACACTTGACTGTAATAAAAAATAGCTTTTTAAGCTTAATGGTGCCGATTCTCTTGTACACCGAACTAAACTAACTAAACTATCACAAAAAATCCTTGCTTTTGGCTAAAAATCTCTAAATTTAAAAATAATTTTCACACAACCAAAATCGAATTTGACAATCGCGATTTCACGTCTAACCTAACCCGTGAATTTTTTAGAGCCGTATGCGCGCAGGCAGGGCAGCCTCGACGTGTTTTTTTTTTTCACTTTTTGTATGGAAAATATGAAAAATTATTACCAAAATGTTGAGTTTAATGCTTTCATAGAAGGGGTCGAAATTTTCATTATTTTTTCGATAGGACACACCATTTTCGAGATATTAGTAAAAGAACAGAAAAAATATATTTTTGGTACCTGAAGAATTCACACCAACATCTACAATGTTGCTGACAACTTATTTTATTCTACACCTTTTTAATTGCGATTAAAAATAGTCAAATTTATAGTTAGACAATCAAAATTTTAGGTGAAAAACGTCAAATTCAGAATAGCAAAATTGCCATTTTCACTAAATTAATAACTCGGTGCCATCTTAGTACTGTCAAACTAAAATATAGTTTTGTGTCACTTTAGTATAGATACGGAACCCTTCGTCCGCGAGTCCGACTCGCACTTCGCCGGTTTTTTATAGAAAGTTTTAGAAAGGTATTGGTAAAATAAAAAAATATAATTAAGAAGGTAGGTATTTGCCAAAAACAAGTTAATAGATTTCTTTCAATTGCTTTATTTCTTTGTAAAGTAGGTACTAAATTATAAATAAAAATATGTGATGACAAATTGAGTAAAACGGCATCTATTGCAAAGACCTCATGATTAACTTTATCATTCTATGGGTTCGAATTCAAGTAAAAGGTTTCACTTATCATTTTTGTTGGAAATACGTGATTTATGAGTTTAAATGGATAAATCAGCATTAAACAAGGAAGTTTTGATTTTTACTAATCTTACTTCAGCCAAATTCAGACGTTTATCAGTTTTTAGTGATTGTTAATTTCATAATTGTTGCCTATGCTGCCATCTATGAATATTTTTCAAGACTAATTATAATTTGTTCGAGTTGAGACCCCATGCCAGTACAATTAAACAGGTAACAGGGTTAGAATTAGCAGTAAGATCAACTAAAATTAAAACTAAAACCCTTTCGAAAATGGTCACAGTTTGGATTTGTTACCTTACTTTTACTCAAACAGTACTGTGGTGACGTATCGGTCAATAATCCCTTACCTAAAAAAAAACTGGCACTCCGGGAGTGCCGACAAAAGCGAAAACTTGAAAAAAAAATCGGCACCGCGGTAATCAACGCGTTGATGTCTTTTACTCCTCGCACCGCGGCAATCAACGCGTTCATGTCTTTTTAATGGTCAAAAGGGTGGTGTCATCACGGTGTCGCGAAATCAATGGTTTAGTCCCATCTCAAAAATGCCCGACGCGGCTAAAGAAGTTTTCACTTCAAAAATACCTACATCATAATATGTATAATGTTACTATGCTATCATTTAGATTCACAGGGCTCTCAGAAATAAACAACTTAGCTCATTTGTCCTACTTATCATAAAACAAACATAAAAAGCCATCACGTTGTTACACCTTTAACACCTCGCTATGATTATTTACTGCTTTCTTCCGGTACATAAATTGTTTTCAGGAAGACATAACTTACTGACAGGACTGCCCCTGGCTCCTTGCCTGTTACAGTCGCTTCCTCACGACGTTTCATTGATTTTACTTTTATTTATTTTTCCGGTATACATTATGAAGCTTTTATAGGAAGACACAAAATGTTAATTGCCCAAATGATCATAAAGACACTTTTAATAAATCGTAGATGCATGTTGTAGTTATATGGTGTGGTTTACTGTTATAGCTGCTTCCCTCAAGCAGCTCTCTACATCCTAATTTTAATATTTGACACATGCTACTTACTATGAATAAAAATAATTATGATAAAATAATCATTCAAGAAAGCAGTTTATTTGCTTACAAATTACTGTAATTAATTCCGCATCATTATACGTTTTGTGGCAAATTAATTTTTAAAAGTGCAATATTTTCCCAAAATCCGGTGAGAACATGGATTGCTTTATGGACTTAATTATTTTGACCATGTAGATACTTGTCTATATATATAGATAGTCTATATACGTAGTTTCTAATTAGTCTTCCTATGAAGACTAATTAGAAACCCCTTTAAACATAACATTACGTAAAGAAAACATTTTGTTCCAAGGACCAGGAAGGTATTAGCGAATGAAGAGATTGTTTTGCTGTACTAAACTTGTTGTTGCATAATGCATGTCTAGAGACAGGAGAGTTTTATCTAGGTTTCCAAACAATCTGTGCTCTGGGAATTATCAAACGACTCAGAATTCGACCGGGCGAAGATAGAACGGAAAAATGTTCGCAACTTTTTGTAAAGCCAATTGTTTTAAGATGTTCTTTCAATTATTTCTAATATCGGTTTGGATATAAGATTTCATAAGAACAGTTAAGAAGTAGATTCATATTGAACGTAAAACTATTGTCGAAATATTGAGATACCCTTTTGGATGCGACATAATTAGTATGTTTGTGCTACGACAGCGTAGCTCACGTAGCGGCGCGCAGACGTACTACGCCGTATCGACGGTTCACGACATAAAATATGTAAGTTCTCATTTAAACTATAATTTACAACATTAACATAAACACTAAGTCAGCACGTGAGCCTATTAACTCGTCAGTCCGACTCGGCGGCTCGTTTCTTAACGTTTCAAATGCTCAGCCTTTAATTATGTTTCTAGTACAGTGTGTACTCCTTAGAGGGGACTCCTGTTATTAAACACGGTCCTCTGTCTTAGTAGTACGTTTTTATTTGACACATTACTCAAAATGTTAAGAGCATTGGTTGCTCTGAAACTAACTTACCCGGACCTGACTATGTCGAGAAGAAAACTACATGGCCACGATATGAATCACGACACAAACACTCTATTTAGCTTAAGTCCTTATAAACAAGCTTTTATGACCAGACTTGAGTAGCTGAAAGTTTAAACCATGTAGTTACAAAAGCAATTTCATGGCGAGTGTAGTCTCTTTGATCTTAGCCGCCTCGAGCGACTCAGAGCCGCTCATACTCGTATCACTGAGATGCGGCACAAACTGCACCTGGGACACAGGATAACTTGAGAAAAAATAAGTATATTGTAAAACCTATGTAGGTGTACTATAGGTACACCTCTGTCGAACCTTTTGGGGAAACAAGACACGATATTATGTTTATGTGTCTTAACTTATTTCATTTATGAAACTTTGAAACTTTATGATTTTATTTGAAATCTGGTTTTTGACAAATTAAATTACAGGTAATTACCACGGATAGTTCAAAGTGGAATGAATTTAGTGGAATGAACTAGCATGCTGCAGTGACGCATCAACCAGGGTATGATACTTTAGATCGTGCCACTTTATGCCGTGATCGTGTTTCATTTTAGCAGAATATCTTGTTTTCATAAGTGTGTTTTAGGAACTTGCTCGTCTACTTTTCCTAGGAAAAACTTAGACAACGATAGAAATAATTGTAATAATCTTGCTCTACAACAAACATCCCTCATGATGTCGTGTGCACTCAACAGTACCGAGCTTATCTGTAACTGTTACTGAGAGGCTTGTCTCTGTTTCTAGATAATCTACTGTCCCATCTTAGATCATTAGGACCCTGCTGTTCGCAGGACATTCCTTATAAGCTGACGTTGCGCGTTGTCATTTACCTGTAATAAAGATAAACCTAAAACCAATCTTGTACTTAGCAACAGATATATCATCTATACTATAAATAATTTACCCAACCTAGAACAAAATACTTAGATACTAAACAAGAAAAATCCAATTAGAATTTTTATCTTAACCAAAAAGGGATGTAAATAAAAAATAAAAATCATTTAAGGAAACAAAAAACCCGACTGCAAAAACACATAACTGAAAAGACAAAAACCAAAAAAATTGGTATTGCAGGCGGGAGACAAACAAAAATTACATCATAATTTCAGGTTATCGGTTTGTCCCCTGCCTGCAATACCAAAATTTTATAGATTATAACAAAATGCTTGTTTTTGTCTTTTTATTTATGTATTTTTGCAGTCGGGTTTTTTGTTTTTCTAAATAATTTGCTTTTTAGTTTTATTAAAATATATTTATATATATACCTGAATATGAATATATATATATATTTGATTGACCCATTACTAACTTTTATTTGATACCAATAATGTAGTATTTTTCTTAAACCAACCCCTCCTTTTTTTATTTCTTTGCAGATGCAATATATAAATATTATATAGCCTATGTCACTCTCACAGTTAAGAGGAATCTAATGACACCTCATAAGTTGAAATCCATCAAGCCGTTTAGGCTACAGAGCGTGCCAAAGAAATAGACATACATACATACATACTTTCGAAAAACATTACCTTCCTTCTGAGGCAGTCGGGTAATAACTGTGATAAGTACCTACTGAAATTCTACCAATTTGGGCTTTTAGTGTTCATCTCATGAACAGATAATATTTACATGTATTTTCAATAAGGAAAAATGCCTATGTTGCTAAAATAGAATTATCTATAACTATCTTTCTGAATGGGATGAACATCAATTACGAAAAAACGGTTAAACGAGCTTCGGAAAAATGGTTGTTATAAACATGTGACTTTTATTGAAGCCTTAAAGGTACGACGTACCACGTACGTTTCAGGTTTATAAATTCGAGTGGCAACTACTTACATAGAAGTGTATTTGAGTAAATAAGCTTTTACTCTATAGCGCTGAACAACAAAGCTCCCCAGACACAGATATTCTCAAACTGAAATGTTGAAAATTCACACGAGAAGTTTCATGAAACAGTTTATAAGAAGCAATTTTCAAGTAGTAGGATTGCATCGTGTGTCACTGAGGCAACATTGTAGTTTGACTACATACTTTTACCTAAATCTTTTTTCCATAGTTAAGCTATGTTGATGGTGTGGAAAAACATTTTAATAAGTAAAAAAAAAAAAAATACGAAAAAAAGCCGCCCACTTTTTTTTTCGGTTTTTTAGCCGCTTGGACCAATTGCGCGATTCGTATCGGTTTCTCGACCACTGGTCGTGGTCGTGGCCGTCTAGTGCGGCAGATCTCTTATACCAGGGCTTAAGACATGCCGCTTCAACCGCATCAAACTCTGGGTTATATTTATCGTTTTGACCAGGCCTGCAATAAAATAGATATTTTTTTCATTTCTTATACTCGGAAAGCAGTGTTTGTTTGAGCCGAGTAGCGGGTGGAAGACTCTGCTCCCCACCCCTGGGCGGGAAAAACTCAAAGTAATTGCCTCCCTCTCTAGGACAGGAATTAATTTATAAAATAGAAATAAATTTGGTTAGGTACTCGGCTACAAAAAAAAATACTAAGGGGGGTCTTACACTGTCGTCTGTGATTATGGATCTGTGATGAAAGATATAATGGAATTCTCAAATGGGCATTTATTATTTACTATCATATTATATCATATACCTATCTACGAAGATCACAAATTACCCATATTATGTCTATTTTGCAATTTTGTTATGTCTTTGATCATGGATCTGTGATCGTAGATATGATAGTGTAATACCCCCCTTATAGAAAAATATTGATTAAAAAAAATGCTGCTGTCTTGTCAGTGTATAAACAGCCAGTGTGAATTTAAAAAATATTTAAAAAAATATTTTATACCTATAAGCGGGACGATCCGACGACCCGCGGCGGTAACGCGGTGTGTTCCATTATTTAAAATTTTAAAAAGATAGGTACTAAAATACTCATGTTGTTATTATTATCAATTAATATTTTAGAAAAACTACAACTCTTTACTTTCCTTAAATTCGAAATGAAAAGTTTAAAACGGGTGAAAGTCATCAATTCCTATTCGGACTATAGCCACCCTTGCTGCGCTTAGACGTCTAAATACCTCGTATGGGAATTGATTCCATTCGATCCTTGTTTAACAATCTACTATTGTGTATTTCTTCAAATAACTACTTCCCTGTATTAAAACATCCGCTGGGACGTATGTTCTTATAGTAACTAAATGGGTTCACCTCTGGGTAATTATGCCTTCCATCCGCACACTTAAGACCTCATAATTAAAGACCGTTTGCCCACACCGCACAACCCACTGAATATTGTATGCACTGAGTGCTTAGCGTATTATTATTCCTGACTAGCTGAACCAACAGACGTTGTTCTGTCCAAAATTAAAGATCCCACAGAAGAAGAACGTTTACTTTTTCCTGAATTTGAACCTGTTCCGGAAAATTTTTGCAAGTTTTCTTTCCGTGAAAACCTGATTCGGCCTATTGCGAATTTTTTTAAATAAAAAAATTGCTTAATCGGTCCAGCCACTCTCAAGTGATGTGCTTACCAACGAACAGCAATTCATTTTTAGGGTTTTGTACCCAAAGGATAAAACGGGACCCTATTACTAAGACTCCGTTGTCCGTCCGTCTGTCTGTCTGTCCGTCTGTCCTTCTGTCACCAGGCTGTATCTCATGAACCCATAGTTAGTCAGTCGAAATTTTCAAAAATGATGTATTTCTGTTGCCGCTGTAACAACAAAAATACTAAAAAATAGAAAAGAATAAATATTTAATCCTATACAAAAAAAGTTATTTTTTGCCGTTTTTATGAATAATGGTATGGAACCCTTCGTGCGCGAGTCCGACTTGCACTTGGCCGGTTTTTTTAATGTATAGATTTACTAACCTGGGCAGGGGATTATTTCAATAACTTTGTGTGACTTTACTGAAATGACTGCCAAGTTGTATTCGAAAGAGTGTACAGGGCTTTACTTAAACGAGGCTAAAATGAGTTCGCGTGAAAAAAAAATACTGGCTGGATAGAACGTGTTCGATTTTCAAATGAACAAAATAAATTATTCATCTTTCATTTGTTTATGTGACTCAGGTCACTAGATAGTTTAATTTTGTTAATTTTTTTGAATAAATTAATTTATTGATAACCATGTTCAGTGGTAGTTTCGTCAGTTTTAAAATGAGGCCGGGAATTTTTTTTTAAAGAAAAATTGAAATGAGTAACAAAGGAGGCGTCTAACGATCAGGTAAGCTAATTATTCTTTGATCAATAATAAAATTGTACTGATTATGAATTTGCAACCTGAACAGTCCGTGTTCGGGTTCAATGTGACGTATGAGGTGCGAGGAGCAGTGCAGGCAACTGGACCCACTTCATAAAACTCCATTGATTGCAGACTGCTAGGGGACTGCTACGCCAGGCGCGATTATGAGTGAGTAACAATTAGTAAAATGCACTACAGAATACAATACATAAACAAAATTAACGATTCAGTAAGGATTCAATTTCGGGTGACAATTGGACAAGCAAGCAAGCAGAACACTTCCCTTCAACAGATTACATTTTACAAGCTCTTAAAATCTATCAATTGCGATCAATTGAAAAGCGTGAGTGATCGCTTTATATTCTAAAAGGCATTCCTGTTCACTTTGAGCGATACGTGGTCACTTTAAATAATATTTGAGTCCGGTGAGGTTATGTTTAATGTACAGTACCGACCAAAAGTCCATAGGCAATCGCACAAAGCAATAGACTGACGCTTCGGTTTGACTTACGACCTTCTTCTATAAGATGTTACAATACTATAGATACACACACACTCACTTTGTCTGCAACTCATAGTAGTTCATAATTTCAATCAATATAGAATGCGGCGTGCTAGCTCAGTGGATAACGTGCTTTGATATGTGCGATTATGGCGAGCCGAGCGAGGGTTCAAATCTCATCTGTGGTTTGCTTGTAATTTTTAATAATTACATTCATAGTTTTTGTTATTTTTTAATAATTATTATTCATAGTTTTTGTTATTTTTTAATAATGACTAGTTCAATAATCATTCGTTTTTTGTTTCGGTCGTCTTGTTCACATAAATATTAAGGTTTAGCAGGTAGACCACAGAAAACTAAGTAAATCATTTCGATTTCTGTGGGGTAGACAGACGCAGTTCGTTACGCGTATTCGCGATTGCTACGGTCTGTTCCCAGCCAATCTCAAAACTTTGTTGGTTCGTGGTTATTGTTGGTGACGAGTATTTAAGTATTAGCGGTGTTGTGGTTATTGTTTTCAAAATGCAGTCAAATATAAATATTGAAGGGAGATCAAATATTATTGCGCTGCGTAAAAGTGAATGTAATTTACACAAATATCTAATGAGACCGGACTAAGTGTGAGTGTTATCATTTAAATATTTCATATTTTACTAAACATAAATCTTAATCAAAGGTATTGTTGATAGAACAGAGGTATTGTTGAGACAGAAGATGCCTTTAAAATTTTAAATTCATTATGAGGTTTAATTCGATTAGTGAATGATAAATAATTATTATGTGTAATAAATACAATGTTATTCTTTGTTCTAGAGAAATACTGTGAGGGTTAAGAGTAAAGGCTCTTTCAAACAGGCGCGACACGCGACGCGACACAAAGACCCTTAATGAGGAAGAGGCTTATTATCGAGCAGTAGCGACGTCAAATGATGGAGGAATATGAAACAAATGGTTTCATACCAACGAGATATTTTGCTGAATTATTAAACACGTCATTATGAACCGTTCGCTGTGCACTCTGAAGACTTGTATCACTGAAGACCAGCTAGGAAGCCGTTTTCGACAGAAAGGCATAAACAAGAACGTTTAAGTTTCGCATGATAATATTAAGACTTCAAGTGGGACACTGCTATATTTTAACCTTAAAATATTTACCGTACCAACTTAATAAACAACAGATTCGTTATTGCATGAATTTGTGGTAACGATTTTTTAAGCAAGTTACAATATGTTGTTTGTCGTATTTCTCGCAGATAGACCGAAAATGTTTAAGATTATTTTAGTAATATTATTATTTTAGGATTACAATTTGAGGTTAAGTTTCAATCTTCTTTTCGTAAAGAAAATGAATACTTAAGCTATAACCTCAATACCAACCAATATTTACTAAAGCCAAATAAAATGTAAAATAAATAATGTAAACAAACTGCCCATACTTTACCTTAAAATCACCTATTTTGTAAGTAGTTTTTTTTTACATTTTGATAAGTCTTATATTCTTATTTATTGCTTAATTACTTCGACCATGATCAAAGCTAACTAATAATAAGCTAGCTAATATTTATGGTGAAAAAATCAATTTAAAATTTAAAACATTTCATAATACAAATATGTCAAAATAATATAAATTACTTCTAAGTTTTTTGACATCTATTTCACATCTTATTGAGCTGACGTAATGACAAATAATTGTAGCAATATATTATCTATAAGTAAAATAAATATAACGAATACAATTTTTTAATTTTGCTATCACATATTACGCATTTTTAATTCTAAACCCTTTATTGCAATAACAGCATTAATAAAAAAGGCAGCAATAGTTAAAATATAATATTATTGCTAACAAAAATATTAATATTTGCAAAAACTGCACTGTGCTTGACGAGGTTGGAACCTAAGCCAGTTTGCATCTCAGACCAATGCTTAACGCATTCTGCTATCTGCACACGTAAATTTGGTTTGAATTTTAGCATTGCCATAAACTGGCCAAGGTCAAGCGCATGATGCGTGTTGTCTAACAAAAGCGACGGAAATATATATTTGTTTCGGTAGTGAGGCGCAAGTACGCGACGATATGACAGTGTGTAAAGCGCAATACTGCGTTCTCTGTGGTGTGTGTGCCGTGTTGTTTACACATACAGATCAACGGACTATACCGCGTGTTCACAGCAATATGATTCTTAACGTGCTTATGCACTTTTGAACGCTTACTGTACATAAGTGGAAACTTAGAAACAATAGATGGACTCCCCGAGTGATGCAACAGAAATGAAATTCTAGATAAATAATATGAACTGATATGGTACATTTTTATTCAGATTTTATTCCCAAACCAGTGTGAAATCCTGTTTGTAAGACAAAAAAACAAAATGTTAAAATAAAATATTTGCACTTTGTCCGTTGAAGGCAGCAAATAAATCCTTAATTTAACGCTTGCACTCCCAGAAGATATGCAAATTCAATTTTGCTTACAGTTGGAGTGGGAAAAATAAATCAAATTGAAGTGCGAAGATCTTCATTTTCGATTAAAGGAATAACTTTTGGCAAGCCACCGTGTATTCTTGTGTAAGTCTCTAAGGAAGAGGCATAATTTAATATAACATACATAACATCACGCCTGTACTCCCCGAAGGGTTAAGCGATGTACCTATAGTACACCCACATTACGCCAGTTATATTTAAGTTCCATGTAATAAGGACGAGCTTATTGCCATCAACCGGGCACAAATGCAGACTCCGGGCTGCTACAGAAAAATTCTAGATGAATAAACCCAATAAAAGTTTTCCAAACCCGGGAATCCTTCCCAGGACCTCATGCTCTTGTGGGCTTGCGGACGGTGAGCAATGGGTAGTTCATCGTCTGCTAAGGACCAGGCCCGGGTTGACGGCGCGTTGTGTTCCACGCGCGTCTCAAAGAGATGTTACTACAACTGACGGGGTCCGCTAGGGCCGTTGCCTGCCGGGGTCGCTGGAAAGTCCGAAAGGAATACTGTGGCCCCTGGCAACATTCGGCAACTGAAGGAACACGGGTGGGTTTTAGTCAGTAAGAGTCTGTCATGCCCTCCCGCTCCGCCCAGGACGGAAGAAGTTATTTGATCATTTCCCGCAAACCGAAAAAAAGATGCCATGCTCAGCAGTAGAGCTTGAAACCACTTAAACGAGGCAGTCATTATTAACTGTATTACTATTAAAGTACTCGCGTTATTTTAACCCTGTCAGGCCTATTTATCTAACGATAAAGGTCTGTTCTCTGAACTCACAACTTGGTTTCTATTCTATTTGTAGCTCGTTCTATTAATAATAATACATTTTGTGTTAATTTGGGTTAGTATTGTGATAAAAAAGAAAAAGGAATTTATTTTCTAATTGTCCTCTGTTATAAATTGCTTGCTAAAATCACATAGACATCTAAGTAGAAAACCACTCCTTTATTAGCACTGATGTATAAGTGTGTATTATGTGTAATGAGCTCTATTAAAGCGCCCAACTTCGCAAAAGTACCGAAATCATGTCGCAGTTGGACAGTTGAGACTTAACGCTCAATTAGAACGCGCTGGAGGCGCTTTAAATAAATTTCTTAATTGTTCAATAAGCCAGCTGCTTTCAAACACCAACATTAACACAAAAAAAAATGTATCCGTAAAGACTACATTCCATGCTAACTTACTTTGGTTAGCATGGAATTGTAGTCTAAGCTGATACGTTCTTTTATTAGGCATAATTCGTTTAGACTCTTAAAAGGCACCTGTCTCTACTGAAATCTATTGTGTCGAAGATCTACTTTCTATGTTTATTCCTATTTGAATCCCAAATTTCTCAATTTTCTTTGTTTATCCTAGACATAATTAAGTGGATAGATGGTTGGTTTATTAGTATGTCTGCTGGTAAGTATGATTTGTATTTGTAATTGTACAGAGAATGTTACTGTGCCAGCTGGACTTACGTAAATCACCTGTGCACTTGAGGATCTTATGATTGCATCAGCAAACGGAGTTTGCGTGGCTGAACATAATATTTAAAATTTCAATTTCTTATTTGCCCTCGATACGCTAAAAAGAAAACTGTAAACTGTTTATGTATCATTCGCAAACATTCATTCAACATCATCATAACATTAAAAACAGTGCACTTTCTTCTGCCTATCCCTTCGGGCAGTACTGGCGCGATGTTTCATAATAAAATGCATCGTAAACATGCACTTTAAAATATTACATTGCTAAAGTTAGAAACAGAGAAAGTTTTAACTTGGTGACAATATTTTTGAAGGAAATACATCAAATCCCAGGGATAAATACAGCCAGGGCAAGTACCGCCAAGTTGGGACTAGTTTAGTACAAACAAAATATACTCATGCTTTCGGATCCCCAGGAGTGTACTTCATTATTGGGAAAAGAGTATTAGATTAACAGCTCGCCCTTGCTCTTGCACGCTTATGGTTAGTATCCCTTGGAAATTATTTATATTGATTGTTCTAAGTACAGTAGCCCCTTCCGAACTTTAGCTATCGATCACCATCAACATAAGTTTTGTATTCTGAAACTAAAGGATTGTAAATTATTCATCAAAATGAAAATCTCTATTAGATTTATACTAACGAGCAATGTAAAAGCTACTTGCAAAGTGTTAAAAATCTAAATATCTCCCAAACCACAAAAGTGAAAAAAGTACATGAAGTAAAAAATAAACTTGAAAATAGTTTTATAGGGGTTTTTATGCACTTGAATATTGCTTTTTACTTCAAGAAGCTACCTATCTTGCGTGGTTTCGGAAATATTTCATGATATTTTAGTGGCTTTTTTATATTGCTCGTCAGTGTAATACAATCTAGATTTGAAATAGGGCAAACATTGGGTAGATTACAGATACGGCAATGTACTAAAGTAGGTAATATCACCTACTCTATCTAGAAATCAAGACATAGGTCCAGAAATGGTAAAGGTAAAGCCGTGGTCGTATGCCTGTATACCATGTGGGTGCCAGGAACACCAAAAAAAATTATAATCACTATAATTATTATTACCACTTTTATTTTCCGTAGTCGGGTTACAGTTTTTTAAACTTATTTTTTTATTTTATACTTTTCGATTTTAACGCTTGATATAAATACGATTTGATTATTATCTGCACGTTAGTATAATTTTAATCATACTTTTTATTGTATATTTAGTATTAATTTTACAGCCGCGCCTTACGAAGCGCAGTCTCACTTTTGCTTGTTTTAAACAATTTAGACATATTTATTTTCTTAGACAATATGATAATTTACAATGTGCTCGTCTCGACTTTTCTTTTGAAACGAAATGAAATGATTATCTCAATAATATTTTTTCGAATTCAGAAATTTACGTGTAAAGACGAACATATTAAATTTAGGGAGAATTTATACAGCCCATGCCACCCGGACCATTATTACAAATCTATTTATACCTCATTCATCAAAATCGATTCGGTAATTTAGGCACTACGTTGGAACACACGTAAATACAAACATACATACATAGACTGCTAAAATAATATTCATTCCTTTTAGCTTTGCCGTAGTCGTAAAAATAACGAAAGTAAGAAGAAAAACGTTTATGTGAATGTCTTTCCAATATTGTTTGTAATACGGTTTTCTTCCAGTAATGAGACAAGTTTGGTAGTTACCGGTGATCCAAGATTATTATTGTTATGTGTCTTGGCTGAGAAAACGAAAGAATAATATTATGAAGCTGTCAGTTTACGGTGAATTGCTCTCAGTTGAGTCAAATGACATGGTGACAAAAATTGGTAATTCAATTTCAACCTAGATGAAATGATGGTAATCATTTCAGTCAATCGCATTAGTCTGATTGAACTCTCACATTTAGAGTCGTCGCGTTATGTATACACGAGTGTCACATGACGATAATTGGATTTGAGGATTTGTGAATATATTCCAGTTTGCACGCAAATGTGTCTCAGTGTAGGTGCGCCACGGAGTAATAAACAAATGAAATGCTAATGTGCGGCCGGGCTAAAAACAATGCTGTGTATGTAAGTTGCATCGTATTCAGCAATTAAATCTTGCTAGTCAATTAGTAGCTTCATGTTCCACAGGCACAAAGTAACACTGTTTTATTGAGTGTGATTCGTTCGTGGGATCAAGTCGAATAAGAATCGCATAAAAAATGGGATAACTAGGTAGTAAATCGTTTTGATTGAGGTTGGCTTTGTATAGATAAGACTCCTTAATAAAATATTTACGAACCTCAGAATTAGAAATAACAATTACTTGGGAATTTAACCACTTACAATTATATATCAATAAAATCTAATCTCTCTCGCAAATTATTTATGAGCAAAACGCCGCGACAATAACAACCCTACTTATTACATTATCTTTCTGTTTCATAAAATACACATGGAATCAAAGGATTTTGAAAATCAAAGTGAACGCATTTGTTTTTTTTTTATTCGGTGGGTATCTCATACCTGACCTCTGAAGTCATGACTATTTAACCAGTCAATCCTGTGGTTGCCTTAAGCTGCTAAACTCAAAGCCTCCAGCCAGGGGCATATAAACTAACCTAAAAAGCTAGGTGAAGGCTCGCTAAGGGCAATCCCTGTGGGGTACGAGCCTTGGCTTAGGGCGTCACCGGAGGGAGGACATCAAGGATGGGACGGGCTGGAGCATTTGATTGGAACAACAATTTCTTTTTATTTAAGAATCCATTTGAACTGATCGGTTTATTTACATTCAGTAGATTTTGTTAGTCAGCCAATCATTAATTGGATTTATTGGTATGATAGCAAATACATACGAGCAGAATTGCGAAAATTTACAGTTAAATCAGAGAGTTTTAACTGAACAAAAGAACGAGTACGTGGTTTGTAATAATTCTCTTATCTTGTTAGCAAATACGACAATGAGTAGTGTGCTCCATCGCTTGCTAATTAGTGCACTACTGTAACCAGTCAACAAACTGGAATTTGAATAATGACATCTATTCTATGCCTATAGACTTCTGAAGCGCTGCGATAAAGAAGATATGAAAAAGCCTATATCCGAAGCTCTTTATAAATAAATGGAAAGTTAAAAAATAAACTCCCCAATTACGACAGAAACGTCGACAAAAAAGGTATAAGCAAGACATCGATGTTGATTTTTTTCAGCTTCCATATAGCTCAAGTCACATGTCATTATTTAGTCATATACTTAAGGTATAAATCGCAAAGATTACGAATCATGAAGCAAATAGATTTATACCTCATTCATTAAAATCTGTCAAAATTGGATGAGTACTTTAGGCGCCACGGTAAAACATACGTAAATATTGTACATACATAGGATAGATTGCTAAAAATATTAGAGAGAACAAATCCTTCCTACAAAAAAATACTTGATCTGAGATAATTACTTGGTGGCAGTAATTAGTAGGCGCAAATTATGGTATACCAATAGGCTAACTAGAAATCAACTATTGTACTGCTTTATTTAAACAGCTGACAGATATTGGGTTATATATGTATAATAAAACAGAGTGTACTGATTACCCAAGTATTATTGCAGAAGAGTGATGCAGTTGGAACACGTTGGCAGTTTGAAAAAGCCATCAGGAGAAGCTTTTCTATATACATAGAGTATGTTTAGTCCGATAAGCTGCTAATTAACTGCTTAATAAGTTTTCCGTTTCATAAACATAACTTTTATTATCTTTCAGGCTTCAGCAATCATTAATTCATTATCCAATCTCCATATTTAGTCATCTACATGTTCATCTGAAGCCATTTCACCTCTATATACCTTAAAAGACGTTAGGTCGCCGAAAACAGGTTTTTTTTCGCACACCAATGTTTCTTCATAGCAAACAAATGTTTCTTCGAACATTTTCTCACGATAACACAAAGGTTAACAACGGTTACGGTCTTGACAGACTTGCGTGGGATAGCAATAATTACTAAGGTCAGACTTCACTAACCTGACCTTCATTTTTAATTATCCAGAAGTGAGTCCATAATACCTCGGCTCAAATTCACTCTTTATCTCGCTCTCACACTACTGCTCGCGGACTGAGTGAAAATAAGACTGAGTGGCGGGGAGAAGGCTCCAAGCACCGCAAATTTTGTAAATTTTGTCAGGGAAAATTTGGAAAAAAAAACATGGAATCGATTTTTCGTCAAGCATAGAGTTAACTTTACCATATATTGATTTTGAAGTTAATGCTGCAGTATTTTCGATATAATGCAGGATCATGCTAAGCAATTTGAGGTATTGTAGACTCTTAGGGCAAAATTTTTGAAGTAATTTTGTTCTAAAATTTTCAACACAACTGAATTGGCCAACACAAGTTTGTTGGAATGAACACGAAAATAGAAACGAACTAAAACCATAACAGTATCATTTCGGAAAACTGAACTTTTAGCAACATTTCTAATTTAAAATAAAGGATAATCGCTTTTATCTTTAATGTTATAGTTGTGAGAATGGTTTTCAGCTCCGCAAAGTCAATTCTGTTTAATCACGCAGTCATTGAATAAAGTTAAATGAGCCATTGACTTTGTAGCGTTAAAGAAAATCGCTTGAATATATTATGCAAGTAAATGAACGTGGGTAAGTATTAAATAGGTACCTAAGCAATAGGCTAGTTAACCGATTTTGAGGAACCAATTAGTAACGTTCCTTGTGGTCTTTTTCTTTCAAAATATGAGTATTTTAGGAAAATAGCAACATTAACAAAATATTTTTTTCATTTTCATATCACAATTTAATTGTTATTGTCATAACGGGGCATTTTGTCAAGGCGGCAGAAGTGACTTCAATGGATTTGAACTCATCATCCTCAAACTATGATTTTAAAGTTAGCAGGTGCTTTTAAGTTATGTCGTCGAAGTTTAACGCTGCACAGATGAACTAAAATAATTGAAGACGAAGAATTGTATAAGTTTCACAAGAAATATTTTGCTTCAGTGTAATGATGTTGCTGGTCAAATAATCTCCATTATGTTATTTCACTTAGGTATTATGTAGGGGTTCACTGTAGATAAATGTCGCAACTTCAGTTTATCAGTACGAACAATATTGTATGTGCGGTACGTATCTATTTCCTAAAATACTATTTCTATCGCGATTCTAATAACAACAATCTGGAGATAATTGGATTGTGGGTAAAACCTAGAAGCCTGCCGGAAATTACAAGACAATACATGTACATACACATTATCTTAATCCATATGAATATCTTCGTAACATAACAGAGAGAAATAGGTATGAACTCAAAATATTTATATGAGAAACTGAGAACATTGTTTCTAAGGGTTCCATTTTGGTTCGTAAATAAACTCCGTATATTTGTCTAGGCTGTTTATCTAGGCAGAAAATTGCGTGTTAGTCGACATCCTTCGGTGATTATATGAACAATGTGAAACGAAAATATGTTTTTCCATTATTCAACGAAACATTATTCTAATGAGACGAGTTCACGTAAACATGATGACCGTAATAACTTAAATTTATGTTGAGGTGATTCATGAAAACAAATTCTACGAAATAATAATTTTATCACCGCCTGCCAGATGATAGTTCATTGTTAGACCTTACCTTCTACATGAACAGTAGTGCCTAACCTGTAGTCACGCATTGCTAATTGATCTATTCGTATTGTTCAACAAGCTCATTCCATACATGGATGAAGGAATCATTGGAGTATGACTGTCGCTGACAGATGACCAATAAAAAAATCTTGGTGGATCACTGTCTATCAATTGATATTCATTAAGAAACAAAATGCAATCAAAATTATACATTGACCTGGGCTTAAACAAAACAAATAAATAATTACAAATGCGCAATGAGCAGGTTGAATTTATAGCAGATTACCGGCTATAAATTCAACGTAATTCTATAAAATGGGTCTCGAAAAACGCATTACATTATACATAATGCGTACAAAAGGAAATCTCATTTTATAGTAATGTATGCCATAGGCGAAACTTCAATACACGTACTCGTATCAGTAGTTAATTTTAGAAAACTACACATTGTATGAATGAACACAATCCCCTTGGGAAGGTTGTGAATTTCTCGTATTTTGTACTGTGTCGTACAACAGTGAACGGAAAGAGAACAGAACAAATGACTTCAAAACAGTATAACATGTGAAATCTGATATTACTTGTTGAGATTAATGTTAACCATCGTTAACTGGTTAGTATGTAATAATGTGATAAGTTTTGTTCTTACTTACTTACCAATGCATAGCCCATACTGTTTAGATAGTTCCAGAGAGATATCTAGACAATTGCAATCGCGAATTGGTACATTATTTAACATTATGCCGTTAGAACGATTTTGCATGTAAGTTAATCAAACCATATTCTCAAAACCAAAGATGATTTCCATTCCAAATGGTAAGGGATTCATCACGCATGCTTAGGAGCCATTCATCTCATCGGCCATAAGGAGTTACGTAATGAAAATAGAGAGTAGGCACGAGACGAGATTGGCGCAGAAGAGCTTATACCGTAGCCTTCAGGCAACGGAATACATTATGTATTGAGTGTTAAGTGCTGCTCCTCGCGAGGAACTTGTAAACGTTATTTATGTTGTCGCCATCTACTCGTATAAAGTAGAGGTGTAAATGGTACTCATAATGTAGTACTAGGCTACTGAACATAAATACCTACCTGCATACGATAGCATGAAATTGATGTAGGGATGAAATAAAACAAAAAAGTCCCTAGGGAAAACTTTGCATTTTATCGTAGTGATTACAATACACAAAATATTTATAATTTTATGTTAATCTGAATTTACCTATCTGTTTGCTTTTTTGCAAAGTGGTTTATCCAACGTTTCAATCTCTTAGCTTAAAACGGATCCACTAGAAAATATCTCGTGGTTTATTTTCCTTTTCATCATTCAAATAAACAACTTGATCTTACTTGGAATCGAAATGAAATCAGAATATATATTTCAAATTCTGAAGGGTAAGATCCTGGCTTAAGTACATATTTCTTTTGTAATAGCAAGCTTGTTTATTTGATACTAGCTTTTGCCTGCGGCTTTGCCGGCGTAGATCACTCGGAAAATATCTCACGCGATTGTACCACCGGGATTAAAAGTACCGTATTTGTTCATCCAAGTCATCCAGGGTATCTGTGTGCCAAATTTCATCGAAATCTATTCAGCCGTTTTTGCGCCAATCTGGAACATACATCCAGACAAGCAAACAAACGGATAAAAATTCTTCGTTAATGTTTTATTATTATGTATAGATTGTTTATGTGTTCCAATGTTCAAATTATAATCATATTAATTTTTTATCGTGAGATAGTCTCTCAGACAGACCACTTCTAAAATACTTTTCAATTTTATAAAATTCTATAAATATAATTTTGATAACGCTATCATTTCATAAGTCAAGTCATCCTCTTACTACACGTGACCTTACGGTTTATGTTGACGGTTGACGGGTCGAGCACCCTGTTGGCTCTCACCGGTATTCATGTTAACTATTAAAGATTAACTTGTGTTCGTTGGTAAGTTTAATTAAGGATTAAACTGGTAAACACCGTATGCAGCGTTTTTGAAGCTTGCTTGACTATATAAAGAAACACGAGGGGCGAGTAGGGATGTTATACCGAATAGTTTCAGTAAGTAGATTGTTATTAATAAATATTGGCGGTAAATAAAATATGTTTCGGAAATTCAACTGATGAGTAGGTATTTAATTCATGACATAAAATCTCAATTTTCTGTGCATTATAGTTTTCAGCTATTCATAAATGGAAACCCAGTCTATTTCAGATGCGTGATGTGCTCACATTATGCTACAAAATATTTCTTAAAACTTGCACAGAATGAAGCGCAGACAATATTGTAACTTTACTTAAGAAAGTTGTAATAGTGTCAGAGAACAGTTTACATGCTTCTGTTTAGCGTTACACAAACTTCAACAGCACAACTTCAACTCTTACAAAGGACATTTCTCTAAGATGTGCTGTGAGAACAACACTGCTAAACGTTGTTACAGGATCTTGTTTATACACTCACTCTATATCAGCGCAGCACTACTATAGTAAACTATTAGATACTGCTTTTTATTTCTTCAATTCTAGTACGTTATGCTGGCGGCCATTACAAAATGCACTTTAAAGTTAGCTCGACGAAGTTTTTGTATGGCAATACTTTGGATTATCGATTTTCGAAAAAAATTTGTGCTAGTTTCAATAACTGGGCTTTTAGAACACGTTATGTAAGGAAATTATTAAATAATCTTCCTATTTTGTACTTAAAGTTAGCCTTTTAATTATTTTGTGCAGTGTAGTTTGTGGCAGTTATAGAGTGAATGTTGTTTTAATTATTTCAATCTAAAGCTCTCTAAAATTCATTACTTTGTACTTTAAAGTGCTCATCGATGCACCAAAGTTCAATTAGATTACGCTTGTTAAATTATACAAAACTGACGGAATTTGTCAATTCAGTTATAAATAATGTCTGTATATCTCTCGTGACGTACAACGAATACACAGAACAATAGCTATCTGTGGTGACAGATGATACACGACCACATTACACGATCACCGAGTGTTGGGTAAGCAGAAGGTGCGCTGGCTACAGGCGGACGATAGCCATAAATGGAACAGGTCCAGTACAAAATACAAAAATATTTATTACAACTAAAACATTGTTTCAAACAAAAGTTTTTTTTTTAGCTTACCTATTCCAATTTCATATTTGTTTTTTACACGTCCAGGTGGAAGTTTTCTGTGCTGAAATATGAACTACATATTATTATAGTTTAAATTAATTCGGTTTATAAATGTGTACATGTACATCCGTACATGTAACCATTACACCAGTGCACCTAGCTTGTGTATCCACACAAGCTAGGTGCAAACATTTATAACCCGAAAAACTGCGTCAGGTAGTCGTATTGCTCTGGAAGCTTGGAAATAAAGAGGTGAAATATTTTAACAGCTGTGCTGCTGGAGAGTTTGTTGCGCCACTTCTTTTTCTCCGCTAAAGCACTAGGAAGTGGTGACGGGCGGATATTTTGGGGGACTGTCTTATGTAATTTTGATGTTCGAAAAGTGCTGATTCTCAGCCTAGTTTAAATTGTGATAGCAGATAGCTATTGTTCTGTGTATTCGTTGTACGTGACGAGAGAAATACAGACTTTTGAATATAAATTTAACTCCAGTAAATTACAGAAGAGCCAAAATTACCGTAAAATGGTCCGTGAAATGACGTGTTTGCTCATCCACGCTCAAGTTCTTTTTATCTGGACAGTGTCTAGGATGGGAGATAAAATAGTTTCTTCTGTTATCTGGTGAGTTTTCTTTGTTTTTGCAAACGTTCAATGAAAACTTCCCATCTCTGATTAACTCGTAACTTAATAATATTAAGTCTGTCCACTGGAGTGGAGCGAGGCAGCGGACCGGAGAAATGTGCCAACCGAAGCGGAGTTTAGATTCTATTGGTTAATATTGGCACATTTCTCCGCTTCACTGCCTCGCTCCGCTCCATTGGCCAGGCAGCCTAAATTAAACAAAACGTTAAATTAATCCAAAATTAATCAATCAGAATCCACAGTAGTTCCAAAAATAATATGGGATATTATTATTACATTATTTTAGTGACATTTAAGAAGTTCGGCTGACTTTAATAATATTTCAGTTAATGTAAGAACAACTTAAGTTTAGTTCTACTGCTCATGATTAGTCATAGTGAAAGGTTGTGCGTGAATGTATATACATAATAATTTCGTATCACCAAACATTGAATGTCGTAGAAAATAGTTACGTAGCTCTGTAACTTTAAACTTAATAATCATAGATATATAGAGAATATTTAATTATCGGTAGTATGTCGCAGTCCTATGTCCCAGCATCAGCAGTGGGAACATTATACACTGATTGATTACGCTGTGCTATGTTATGTCACAGTCCTTTATCGTTTTAGAATATTCCACCTAAGCCCACATTCATTTGTCGCAGCCGGTTATAGCTGTTATCGAAATCATTTACTATTTAAATTCACTCCAATTTGGAAGCGTGAACAGTTCCCAGGTTACTCTAGGTTACTCAAGGTGTTCAGGGTTTATTTGTATTATTCAACTCGACTACAGCATTCGGTTTGGTATGCACTTCGAGATAAGATGAGCTTTGTACAGTTTGTTAATAGTTCGTTGTAATTTGTTGTTATATTTACTTGTTTACTTTATAGCAAATACCTTACAGTTTTAGAAAATATTTTGCCTAAAGTCTTCTTCAATATGTCGATAGCGAAATTATATAATTTAAAAAAAATGCGTAGGTACCGGCACTGAGATCAATCAACCAGAGAGACCTAGTCTGTCAGATGAAATATGAATTTGTGCGGAAAAATCCTTTCCGCTTTTAAATCTTTGTTTGAATCTGAAATGCTCTCATCTGAGATTTGCAAACTAGAGAATCGCCAATCATCTTTCAATTCGCTTTGATTTTTAAATTAAATAAAAGGCGAGCAGGGGCTTATCGCGCAAATACGAAATATTCAAAAAAAAAAATATAAACAAACTCAGGTAAGTTTAATTATTTCATTTGGCACAACGGACCATAATATCCATAATCAAGATTTGACGCGGTCTTTATTCCCAGGTATATAATTTTCTCGAAAGAAAATTAAGGGTGTAATACCTACCTCGCCGCGCCGTCGCGCGTCGTCAAACCACACCGTCTGGAGAATGGTCTCCTACTAATGAATAATTGAAACTAACTTTGTCGTGTTTAAGTCATACTAAACTAAATAGAAGGTGAATTTACAAATAAATAGATATTCGTGATAAAATAGTGTTTACCTCTCCAACACAAACCACCACAAAAAAAAAAAACGGAACAGGATAAACTCTTCATGGAAAAGACACTGACCTTTAAAATAAATATTTAAAAAGTCATCCATCCTTAACCTAAAAACACGCATTTTATTACAACTCTTGCAATCTTCTTGCAAATTTCTACATAAAAGGCGATATGTGTACCTGCGTGTCTCAGGCTTTTTCTCAGCCTCTTATTTTATTTTTCACGAAACATTAAGCCTCGCAGGTCTCAGTAAAGCATCTACAACATTTATCTGTTTGTCAATCCACTTAACTGAGTGCAAAGATAACCCTACCTTTAGTAATTTACCTAAAGGACCGGGAAATATTAATTCGAAATGTGGCAATAATAACTCCATCATCTGTTTTCGGGAAAGCCATAAGAATATTGCACGCTCCGTAAAATTGCCGAAGCAAAGAAGAATTCCTTGCTATCATCGATCACTGGGACTTTGAAAAAGGACTTTGAAAAATTAGCACCGGCGGATAGCGTAGTTACTGCAGCACTTCCTAGAAACAAATCCATGTGAAACCCGAATAGATGACCACTATGATTTCCTTCTTTTATGCCCCTCGAGTAAATAGTGAAAAACTGTTTCAGTTTTCAGGGCATGCGACATAGTAAGAAAATATTAGTTTTAGGTTAACATTTAATAGTAGATTGTATCATAAGGGAGCAAAATAATATTTTTACGGCGAGGGCGCTTTTTTGAATCCAGATAGAAGTGAGGGATTCTAGAGTAGAATCCCGAGCGTAACAAGGGATTCTTTAGTAGAATCCTGAACGTAGCGTTCATAGTACGTCGCCCGAGTCAAAAATATATTTTGCGCCCGATTGATACACTCTACTTTTCATTACCCTATATGAGAATGTTCTCAATAGAATCTTCTATATACCTCTCTGCTACAGCACTCGACTTCCATCCTCCAAGTCGCTTGAGAACAGTTAAGTCCGCTCCAGAATCTGCCAAAAGGGTAGCAGAAGTACGACGAAAACAATGTCCTGTATACAGTTTGATATCTGTTAACTTCAAATAAGTAGCGATTTCTTGTGGCATGTATGAAATTTTATTTTTTCTCATAACTTGTTTGAAGCACTTGCCATTTTGATAACGGATGGAATAGATTATCAATCACATTTCTTGCGTCAGTTCTAATACTTTCTGGAGTTAATTCTATACTTTCACTGTCACTTAAAGAATTCATTTTTCAAAACAAAATCATGAATTTCTAACAATCCGTGAAAATTGACGAAAACGCGAGCTGTAGTTCGCGCGTTTTTAATTTGATTTTTTTTATTTAGCCGGCGGCGCGACTCTGGGCCGTCGTACCAGCCAGTCTTTATTCAACAATAATTGCGTTCGATTTCTTTGACGCTGAACACTAAGATGTTCCAAATTCAAAAAGTGTGCGGCAAAGATAATTGCGGCGCACTTATAAAAAGTATTAAAAACTCATTACTGCCCGCTAAAAGTTTCTTATAGAAAACACCACTTTTGGGTGCACTTAAAGGCGAACCAAGTCGTCCTTTTCGAATAGATGGAATGAAAAAGATTTTTTGTGACCCACATCGCTACACGTCTGTTCATTTTATTCGGCTTTACATAGTTTTGCGAAACCAGGATAAAATAATTTCGATCATATATACAGTATTGTCTCTCCTTCTTCTTTTAAATCCATCCAAAAGTTGTCTTTAAAAGATCGCTTTTAGCGGTAAGATCGCCCATTGTGTCACCATAAGTAAAATGTCTAATGTAATTCGCACAGTGTAGTTAATAAAGAGTATTCTATTCTAATGGCTCCATTACCATGTACCAATCAATTTCATGGCCATGGACACAAAGAGTAAATATTAATGTATGAATCTGGGCCTCGAGACACACCTAGTCACAGTTTTCCAATAACATGCTAGCTTGTCCCGTACTCAACTGGCATCGTTCCAGTCTGTGGTTTCAGTTGAATATGTTAAACTGAACGTCTGGTACGCGTACAACATGTAGTTAGGTTAATATTTAATGCCATAGCCAGCTTAAGATAAAGCAGAACTTTTAATGTAATTTTGTATAGCGGTGACTTATCACATTCATCAAATATCATTTATACAAAGACTGAAACTATTTTCGTCTCGCGAGTCATGGGCGTAAGTTAATGCTCCTAATAAGTATAATATTTTGTACTATTTATAAAGCCTAAACCCAAAATAAATGAAAGCTTCTTATACTTTATTGCTAAATGTATTATTGAAGAAATAATTTGTTACGTAGTTTTACATTAAGTATTCTGAAAATGAATTAATCCTTTGGTAAGTACGAACATACTTTCACAGAGTATGAGCTGACCAGGCTTCCATAAAGTTTTCGAAACAACCGAAAGTATGCACGCAATAGAAACTAGACTTATTTCTCAAACACTCGAGAAATCACTTAGAACACATTTCTAACTAACTAAGTGCATCTCTGACTAGAACAGTCCATAAGCGTTCATGAAGTCGTGGACAATTGCATTAAACTTTGAGCGCGTAAAACGTTTATGAAAATAGGTATCTGATTTTTAATTAAGTTAAGACAGAAACTGCGTTAATCATCTTATATATCCACTTAACGTTCGTTTATGCTCCCTGTATCACAACAGGAGAAGCCATCAAACTCTATAGAACTAGTTCAATTTCTAGATAACTTGCACATTCCCTCACCGGTAAAGCTTCGTGTTTAACTAGGTCACACAAGTCAAAAGTGGGTAAACTAGCGGCATGCAGGTTCTGAAAAGCGGCTGTTGTCAAGTCACCGACCGCAAAAATGTACAAAGTGGGTCACTGTTTTGGTTACTGAATGAAAAGGAATGTTTGTACTGCATTGCATCAGGTATTATGCCACTACTTGGTCTCACGCAAATTCAGAATATATAATAAGAAAAACAATATATTTTTGTTTTCAATTAACATAGGCGCACAGAAACCCAATATCAATAACCATCTAAGGGAAGTATTGTGAGGTGATGTTACTGAACTCTGAAATGAATTGTGTACTCATGTCAATATTTCAATCTACCACATATTGAATACAAATTGGCTGGTTTTCGTATGGCACCTAATTAATTTGAACACTGTAAGGATATTGTTGTTCTTTTGCCAGGTTATACCTAAAACGGTGGTTAAAAAATTACAATTTACTTCATTGCGAATTGAAGGATTATTATCAATGACAACGATTATTTCCTTCACAATTACAAATACAGACAGAACAACTCATAATATAAACCACCAAACATAAACCCTGCAATTGGCAGGTCACATTATAAACATGCACGATGAATATATATATATATACCATGATATACATTCACGTCATTCACACATACAATCCCGCATCCTGAGATACACACACTAACCCTCACACACACATACACACACACACACACACACGCACACACACACACCGTCATACGCACACACACCCACACCCTCGCACATATGCCTCAAGCAGCTAATTGTATACTTTAAAATTGTTTAAATCTTATGGCATAATATCTGTGTAAAACTACTGGGAGAGAAATTGATTCCTGTAACACAGGTTACAGCCTAGCGCAGGAGTCAGGGTTTCCACATATAATGTAACAAATTTTTATGTCGATAAATATATTATTATATTATTATTATTATTAATTATAGCAAAAAAACAACGTTTAAAAAACAAGTTTACTACTTACAAGTTCATGTCAATCTAATCCCATCAAAAACATAACATGTAAAAAAATGCAAGTCTCGCAACGCAGTTCTTCTATCGCAAAAAGATGTGAGATCTAATATAAAACTAGTCTGTTAATTTATTCAGTACGTATCTATTTGTTATGTTTATTTCTTTAATAAATTCACGCTTCTAGATTTATCCACAACGGAGCTACAAGGGGTTGAAAATGTCCTGAATGGCTTCGATAAGATGGTACGGCTGTGCCTTTGTGTTTGTGTTTTTGACTTGGTGGGGTTACTGCCGCGCCCTCCAATTGCACTGTCATCAAATATTAAGACAAATGAGCCAACAAAAACCTTGGTTCAACTAAACTGTGACAATTGTGCAAAACTAAAAAGCGACACTTGGAGTGTCAACGAGGATAATACATCAAAACGGGCAAAAGTCGACTGCTGCCAACGACGGGTACAAATCATCATTCGACTGTAGCGAGACAATTCTGAAAGAATGCATTTACAATTTTTTTTTAACCCCTGATGGAAATAAACTTATAACACCCCTTGTGTTATAAGTTTATACTTAGATCATACTTAGATACATTTGCAGTTGGATGGCATGGGACAATATGTTTTTCAACTACAATGTTAAGTTTGTTCTTGGAATAAATTCATCTCAACTACGAAACCCTTCGTTGTGCGTGGTCCGACACCCACTAAGCCTGTTTTTTTAATAAATGCAAACATATTTTTCGATACTTTTGGTACTAATCCTTCAAAAACTGTATCAAAAATCGATAGAATAGGTAATTCCCAGAACCAATTTATCTGGTCCTGGAATTGGCTGTACGTGAGTGTAACTCGTGTATATTTATGATTTATTACAAATCTAGTATTCCTTTTACGTTATCGTTTTCATGAGCTCTATTTCTACAAAGCAAAGGAGGCAGAGTGTATCAAATACGAAGTACAATTTAATTCATGTATTGAAAGGGCTGTTATTGGCTTGGCACAGAATTATAACATCAATGCAAGTAAGACAAATATAAACCTAGTAAGAGTATAAACCTTATTGTATCAAAATGTTATTTTTATTTTACTTTATTGGGACATAAAACAGTTACACATTACAATTTAAGTGTGACAGAATAACTTAAAAACTAGGTAAACGTGTAACCCACATAAATATCCGCGAAATAATGGTTTCTAAATACTTAGTTAAATGTGTGCGTTGTAAGAAGTGCTCGTACATATTTTGGAATACCTAATAGGTTTAATACGACGGCATTTAAAAAAAATATTTTTTATATAGTTTTTGAAACATTTTTTAAAAATATTTTTTATCACTTATAATGAAAGTTGATTCTTTAAGCGTGTTGTTGTTGGACTGATTATTTCTTTCCATCGTGTTTGTCTCCGAGAGTGGGTCCACATATGGTGTAACGTACTTTTAAGAGATAGCAACCTTTCAAAATTATATAAACTTACTAATAGAGATTCGAGCAAAAATGTAAGAAAAAAGTAGTTAATTATCGTTTTGTTTTTTTTTTTGCTTCAGGTATGAGACAACACACAATATTTTCTATTTACTCGTTGCAACTAAGGTTAGCGTGTCAATCAAATAAATCTATTACTAATCGCATACTAATAAATAAAATAAAAATTTGAACACTCACGATAAGCGTTTTGGACTTTATTTTCAAACGATTGTTATCATAAAACTGCTTTCCGAGCCATTAATACTTAAACACTCAATTCACTTGGCACTCTACTCATCCCGCGCGTGAAACAGCGTGCACACAACTATACTGTATATTATGAATATTATTTGGTCGGTTTCTTGTTCTAAACATGATTTTTAAAATAACATGGTCACGTAACATAACATCACGCCTATAGGTATTCCCTGAAGGGTAGGCAGAGGTGTGACCGTTAGCCAATAAGATCCATTGTTGATGTGTAAACTACTAAACAAGCTTGCTTCTGCTGAGGGACGTTGGTTTTCAATATTCTTTTCTTTTTGGTAATTAGCTTAATCACTATCAAAGTGTTATCATTCCTTTAAAGATGCTTAAGATTATCATGTCGCTCAAATAACCTTTCAGGCAATAACTTAGTTTTATAGGAGTTGCAGTAAAAATGGTAATGACGCTCTTTTTAACTGGCATCCGTTTTTGACAAGCGTCCAAAGTCGCAGGGTAATAGGGCGAGGGGCAATAACACGGACAGTTGCTGTGGTATGTACGGGTCGTTATCAAATCGTCTTGAGCAGTTTTAATCCTATCCTACTTAATAATATTATAAACGCGAAAGTTTGTGAGGATGGATGGATGGATGAATGGATGTTTGTTACTCTTTCACGCAAAAATACGAAACGGATTTGGATGAAATTTGGGACACAGATAGTTTATAATCTGGCTTAATACATAGAATACTTTTTATTCCGATATTCTCACGGGATCGAGACTTATGCGGGTGAAACTGTGGGGCGCTGCTATGTAAGATATTTTTTTAACCAAATGGCAGAATTTTATAAATTAAGGGTTTTAAATTTCATATGCGCCAAAGAGAGGCTCGTGGCTAAATAATAACAGCCACACGGGTCGATCGAGGTTAAGATACGCTTGCCACGGTCGGTTCGTGGATGTGGCGGTCGGCTCCTCCGTGTCTAACATAGTTGCGAAAAGGCTAGGCAGAATGATATGATAGAGATGTTAATGACTCCTATAAAAAAAATATGGATTTGCTTCAATCTCACACAGTTTTCACGAGTTTATAAAAATCCGACAACTAAAATAATATACACGCAAAACAAGCAAGTTTATGTTTTTCAATAATGAAAGCATTCTAAATTAAGTGTAGTTCGTTGTTATAACTTGTAAAAACAAACTGTAAAGGTGTCAGTGACCTTTATAGAATTTGTAAAGTTGAGCTTTGCCAAAAACCTTTCTTCTTTGTCTTTTCTCGTAACATTGTGAAGTGATGTTCTATAAAACTGTAACATTGATGAAAACTTGTTATAAGTTTGTAACATTGTATGATAGTCGAAACGTCGCATGAAAAAGTGTATTGTGTTTGTGAAACGAAAATATTTTCTTTCATATAATAAAAAGACTTTTTAATCACAAAGAAGAACAGGACTCGCTGAATAATTTAACAGATTGATTGACTTCGGCAATCAAATGGCTTTCATCGAATCTGGTTTTTATAAAAATAAAATATCATTATTGAAATAAAAAAGGGTTTTGTGGAGTCACGTCGTCCAGTCGAATGCTTTTTGAGTGATAAAATGCGAAATAATTTTTATTCTGACATTTGAAAGATTGGATTGTGAACACGCTGATTTCTAAAAAGGAAATTAAAATTGAGTGTACTTCCAAATTTTGCTATCTGAAAATGATCGAGAGGCCATTCTTCATTATTGTTGTTGATTAACGAAGTGTCACGTTTTATTTCGGTTGAAGTAAATTACGACAAAGAGTTTATTAAGCAATCTACCTCATTTTAATAAATTGAATATGTCACTGTAGCGATGTTGATTGTTGGTGTCGTTTTAATGTGATGTTGTTGTTTGCCACAGTTGCTTTAATATTCGATTCTTATACGAGGAAAGTAGGGTTGTCATTTACGCAAGCAGAAAAGTCCGTTAATGGTTACGAGAAATAAATCCTGACATGTTTTTTTTTTAAGAGTTCAAAAAAAACATATAGGTCTCATTATGTTACTGCGATATGATGCTAGCAGGGCTACCAAAGTGGCGCGGGAAATTAAGTGCTCTACTGTTGCTGCGTATCACAAAATCTATCATAATTCATAACTTATTAAGTGATTTGACAAAAACCAAGACAAGAAATTAATGTTACTGGTATTTTTCTGAGGGCCAATGAATAATTTGTTTGTAAGACAACGTTACTGCTTAGGTATTTGATTGGAAGGACGAGGTTTCTGTTTATGTACCTATAAATATGGACAGGGTTACTAAAAGTCTTAAAGACTTTTATCATTACAGAAATAAATTAAAATGACCTATAATTAATTAATTAATTTGAATGGCGAGACAAAGATATTATTATGATGTCGTCGTGACTGAACAGACATTGTCAATCTTAAGACAACTTGAAGAAACATTCATGTCTGTATTTTGTTTTGTAGATAGTCATAGTGTTATTTTCAAAAAATATTTCTTCATCTCAACGAGAAAAGAAATAGTTTCTTACGAGATATTAACCATAATTCTTAAGAGTGTTTGTCTTCGTTGTTCATCGTATCATAAACTGTATTCGGATAAGCGAACTTTTAGAGTTGCCGTCACAAAATGTCTCCCAAAAAATCAACCTTTGCAATTTTTTCATTAGCGTCAGTCGGGGCGGAGTTGATTTATTAACTACCGGTAGTTGAATGTTGGAAATACCTCGATTTTAGCGTATTCTGGTGTTGCTTTACGATTATCACTAGATCTTGGTGTTTGATGTTCTTAAAGCTTAGTTAATACAGGTAACTTTTTTACGTTCCGCGCAGTTAATGTAACTATCTGTTACTAATCGGCTAACAAAACACAGTGACCCAATTCCTCTCAAAAAGCCTTTTAATTCAGTTTATAGCCGTACTACGAGACGTGGGCACATAACACACATACTCACTAACATGCAGTAGATATTATAAGGCATTCTTTACTTACCCATAATTATATTCGAGATTACTCTTACCGAGGTGACTCCCTTCCTGTATAAGGAAGGGAGTCACATCTGCATAGATATTCTTTATTTATAGTGTTTCCGTCGATTTGTGAGAACTACGCGCAATATTTGCTAAGTGCGTGATAAATTGAACGTTCTTATGCTAAATACGTGCATGTGCTGCCATCTAAAGTAATGCTGTTTTATTGTTGTTATTTTTGCTAAGACATTACGAGCTGTACTCACTACAAAAACAGGTCAAGAGCGAGTCGGACTCGCGTACCGACGGTCCCGTACCATTTTAAATTTTTATCGGCGAGGCCTTTATTCGTCAGAGAATTTTAAAACAGCACACTGCCGTGTAGAATTTCGCAGTGTTAGATGAGCGTCATCTCTTGACCAATACTGTAACTAATATAATTTAAGTTGATAATTTCTGAAAAAGTGTGCTATTTAGAGACATCGTTTTATGTTTCCTGTAATCTTTACATAAACTTCTATCACCTAGAATAATTTCAGATTTTTCTCTATGCAAACTTCGGAGATAAGGGGGGATGGTATTTTTTTTTCGGCAAATGTAACTATGCGGCCTAAAAAAAAATGTTTGAGAGTGTGCAAATAACGCTCTTTCATATGATACCCCATATGCCTTCGTAGCCCCACTTCGAATTTTTAAGACCCCCGTTCAGTCCATGCAGAAAAAAATCTTTTTAAATTGCAAAATAGTTCGGCAAACGTCATCTAAAAGGATTCCAAATTTCAAGTTGATAGCATTAGTAGTTTTTGAGATATCCAGCTGTGATACACAGATGGACAGACAGACTGAGTTACACCATGAGGGTTCCTTTTTACCATTTTGGACGAAACCCTAAAAATAGGACACCAAACGCCATAAACGACGTAAATAAGGAATCAGAATAGGTGTAACAGGGATTGTAATAGATTCACGGGTGCTTTTGTTGGTAGGGCGTAGTTTACGGACACAAATTTAACAATCAGTGAGGTGAAGCCCGTTGACTTGTTCCAGGAAAAAACCATTAAAAGATTCGGTTGTTATGTAATTTCTAACCTGAGGAAATGAGACATAAAAATATAACAATTTGCAGACAATGTTAAAACAGCTTCATGTTTTTCTTACATCGTTGAAGGCTATATTATCTTTACTTGGAGAGGAAAGCGAATACCTCTTACTTACATTTCCTGTTATCTTCGCTCTTCATTTGTGTAAATATTTCTCCAACAAGGTTTTCATTTCAACAAGGCCATAAAAACTTCGTTATCTTTCAACTCATTACTAATTTCAATGGCTATCATAATTCTACCAAGTAGTTGCTTTCCTACTTTAATAACCTCTTCATTTTGCTAGCCAGTGGGTAGACGCTCGCAATAGTCGTAAATAACTGAATAACACTTATGTAGTTGGGAATTTGTAAATACTTTACAACTTGATGACAACCCAGCGGCCTTTTTTTTGAGTGGGAAATTATCAAATAACTTACTTGGGCATGTCAGACTCTTACTGACTAAAACCCAGCCGTGTTCCTTCAGTTGCCTATATTGCCAGGGGCCACAGCAACCCTTCCGGACAATAACCGCAGCCCCGGTAGACAACCCCTTGCCTGTACGAGCTATTATGTCTGTTTTAAACATAAGGATGTGGTTGTGGGTTAGGCTGAATACAGAACAGCACTTTGCTATCGACAGAACTAACTTCAGCTGTCGACAAAAGGCGACAGCTACATTATGAGCGCAGCACGCGTCGAATACTGTAGCAGTTGCTTTTGTCGACAGTGGCAGTTGCCTCTGTCGACAGCTGTATTTCTGTTTACATCAGAGGGGTCAGTCCCGTAATTTTAAGAACATTCGCATTCTAATCTCATTCGCAATCTGTCAAAAATACAATCAACATTTTTGACAAGTTTGACAGATTGCGACTTGAATGTGAACGTTTTTTATGTATGAGAATTGGCCTTCAGAAGTACAGTTACTTTTATAAATTATTTTCGCTTTTGAGTAATGACTTTACTTTTTATTGCTCAAGTCATACACCAAAATGGCTTGATCTAAACTATTCTTAAAAAAACTATTGAAGGGACATTGGTGTTTATCTTTGCACTATGGTTTTGGCTCATTCTCCCAAATTATTCCCGGGACAAAGGTCTGTTCATAATATTGATGCCTATCGTTACTTGAACGATGTTCTTAAAACTGACCCTTTTCTTGTTACTGTTTATAAGTTGAAATTTCTATAGAAAAGTATTTGAAAATACTGCTGAATTATAATTAAAAATTCTAAACAGTTTTGTTTTATCTCTGATTTAATTTCGGGTCCCTTGCATACTATTTGGTCAAGCTCAGCGTTGGGAAATATTATATAGCGTAACCATTATAAATAAAACAGTGGTAGGGTTTAGCAGAAGCCAAGTTTTGCGTTATTCTATTTATTTAATACATATTTAGCTATCAAAAGTATTTTCGAACTTAATTTAATTTCGTTTATTTTAAGACTTATTTTCAATTTCGCATGTTTTATTGATGGTCCAAATACTAACGGACTTTTATAAGTTTATTACTTTGCGGTACATTTTTAATTTATTATAGAGTTTAGTATCCTAAACAAACCACTATTTGGGTTACATGCGTACCCCTTTTTTATGGTAAATTATCAAATAACTTCTCCCGCTCTGGGCGGAGCGGGAGGGCGTGTCAGATCCTTACTGACTAAAACCCAACCGTGTTCCTTCCACGATATCCCTTTCGGACTTCTTCGCAACCCCGGCAGTACCCCCTTGTTAGTTAATGGGTGAACTATAAACTTTCATCTATAACTTTACGAATATAAATGAATACAGTATACCAATAATGCTTATGTTAAGTTGTTTACTAGTCAGTTATAAAGTTCAGGTCAAAGATAAATCAAATCACCGATAAACAAGTCTTTATTCAAATGAATAACGTGACACATATCTTTGCAATATTTTTTAACAGTCAAATTAAAGGTAGAACATTGAAGCTACCCAAAGAAAGGAAAATTGTTTAACGATATTTGAAGATAGGAAAGTCACAATCGCACAAAAGAACTGAACAGATTTATACAACGGAAAATGTCTAGACGACAGTTCATATAACTATCTCTTCTATTATAATCAGAAAAAAAGTGACAGCTAGCAAACTAACAAACTTTTTATCATCCAAGGATGTTTATTTAACTGCGTGATAGATAAAACCTGAACCCCTATATTCGAAACTCAAAACACAGGCAAAACATTTTTATTAGAATATAACTTCATGTTACGAGTCATAAATATCGCGGTCTGTAACATCGACTGTTTACAGCGGGCCTTGTAGATGACGTCACTGATCAGTAGTGCTGGTAAACATGAACACACTATGAGGGAACAGTTTCAAACATGGCGTCGTATTGGTGTTTCGATCTCGATTTGAATTTCAATGACTTGCTTTGTCAATATGGTAAGAGAAAAGAACACCAGCCTCATTATGTAACAAAGTTTTAATCACAATCCGAGAGTTTTGAAGGATATTTCTAATCCATTGCTTCATAAGTTTAATAAATTCGTCTGCTGAACAACAACGTAAATTATTTTGACAATTCAGCCACGCGGCTGAACTATCAAAATGAAAAAAAAAGCGATCAATTTGTTATTTTATTATCCCCATAGTTGAGAAAAGGCTAACCTTTTTCCAACTATGTAGATTGATTGATTTTAAATGAACACTATGCGCATGGGATGTCCATGTAAGTGAATTAACTAAACTGGTATTTTGAATACATAAATATCCTTCACCGATTTAATCACACATATATTATCGATCACCCTTCGACAGGGTTACAATACATTATGTACAGTTAATTGGATTCTTTCTCGTTAGCGTGTCACGCTCGCGTGTGACGCCATCGTCGACGAGTGTTGTCAGTAATTAACTGCACAGCTCTGTAACATCGTGTTGAATCAACAGATGAACACTTCAATAGATCTTCATGTTGACTCTGTTGTTATTATAATTTATTCGAGGTTTTATTAGTAGCCGCATAATTAAAACTACCTAATAATTAATAAGTTTTTAATATAAAATTTGCAGTAACCCTATGTTTAACATTTCAGATAGGCTGGAATCCTCTTGATCCCATTACAGAAATTATGTAAAATGTAATTAGTCGTCACTGTCCTGTTATAATTGATAAACTATTTTCAACACAGTTCAGAGTAGACCTTACCAAAGGTCATGTTCAGCACGAATATGAGACATTACGACTAACGTTTTGAACTTTCTATCTACGAATAACAAAAGCTTTAGTGAAAATAGTCCGCATGATATTAATACCAACATCTAAATCAAGGCGTAAGCCAAGCTGACGAGGATGAGTGGCTCACTGTATAAGTGTTATTTTTTACTGTGGGATAAAATGTCTCACTGAACTATGGAACAGATTTAGAAAGACTTCGTCCATTTCTCGTAAAGTTGTGTCGTGAACATTGAGACGGTCATCCTTTGCAATGCAACATTGTTGCAGTTGGGTCGCTAGCTGCAATACTGTAGAAGAAGTTTGAACATATACTACTATATAGAGTCACTTTCATTCGTGTTTATAGTCCACATTTACTCCTGCTGTTTAATTTTTTCATATTTTATACAAACGATAACTTTTAGTAATAAACAGTCACTACATTTTGTTACAAATTAAATTGCTTATGAAATGACCTGAATAAAAAGTTTGTGTTTATCAGCGAAGTGAAAAGTGGCGAGCTTATTACATTGACCCGTTTACGTCGCTACACTTGACTACGGTATTTGCTACCACTTCCCATGATTACCGTAACTTGTGCATATCTTAAGGGGTTCATTAGTTTCTTGCCCGTTCTTCTCCATGGATATCTACTACGCTTTGAAATGGGCAACTAGCTTGATCTTTTAACTGACCGACCCCTTGACAATACAAAGTGCCTGTAATTAGTTTATTTTAAATAATAAATGCTTTTGAGTTTGAGTTTGAATTATATGGGTGAAAACTACCTTTGTTATTTTTTTACATAAGTGGGTACTCTTTATGTCTTGTATCACAGGTGGAAATCAGTTAAAAAAACAAAAACAAATACCCGAATAATTTTTACTATTTTATCTCCACAATATCAGTTTGCGTTATCTTTAAAACACACAGATAATGAGTATCATCAACTTTCATGTTCAAGTCTTTTAAAAGCTCTTTAATCTCTTCCTGAAAAATTGCGTCTGAAAAGCAGTGTTATCTTTGTCCCAAAGTTTTGTCGTTCTCATAAATTAACTTTTTTGAGCAAGTATTATGTTTTCCTCTCGGTCCCAATTAGCAGTACTTAGGTATTATTAGGTGGTCTGATGGGCAAGTGGTCGCAAGCCCTACTGCTCAGCTAGCTAGCCGGGCAAAGCGTTATTGTATTTTTCCACTAGGATTTTGTGGCTGACCGGAGTCTGGACTGTAAATCACCACATTAAATATGTTTGAATATAATAACTTGTATGTAATAGACTATATTATATACATGTTGAAAAAAAAAAAGCATTCAAAACGAATATCTATATATATAAAATTTCCATGTCACAATGTTAGTTACCGTACTCCTCCGAAACGGCTTTACCGATTTTTACCAAATTTTATATGCGTATTCAGTAGGTCTGAGAATCGGCAAAACAACGTTTGCCGGGTCAGCTCGTTTAATATAAAATCAACATCTATAAATATTTTAATTCATTTATTTCGTAAACACAGGGTACGTACAGAGCGTAGGAGGAGGCGGAACGCGTGAGGGAGAGGCAAATTTCGCGCCCTCACGCCCCTAACCGCCGCAGGAGGAGACGCCCAGGGCGTCGGGAGTCGCAAGCCGATTTCCGGCCACCGTAGGCGCGGGCTTGCGGACTGTGAGCAATGGGTAGCTCACCGTCCGATAAGGACCAGGCCCGGGTCGACGGCGCGTTGTGTTCCACGCGCGCCTCAAAGAGATGTCAGCAGAATTGACGGGGTCCGCTAGGGCCGATGCCTGCCGGGGTTGCGAAGAAAACCGAAAGGGAGATCGTGGCCCCCAAGAGTCTGACACGCCCTCCCGCTCCGCCCAAAGCGGGAGAAGTTATTTGATGATTTCCCACCCAAAAAAAAAAAAAAAAAAGGGTACGTACAGAAAGTGTTATAAATACATAAGATCTGAGTTTCGTCTGCCAAAGGGCATACAAAATGTCAAAGGTTTTTAAAGTAAAAAGAACCAAAATATACTTTTTTTTTTCAATAATGTCACTAATTCATTAATACAACAATAATCAAAATGTATAAAATTATTTAGTATGTCAATTAACATAAGAATTGTATTTAATTATAAGTTGAATGTTTTAAGTCTTTTGCCTACGTGGTAAAATATGGCTGAACTCTTATTTTTTTGTCATCATTTGCTGTTACCTATATTTGCAAAATAAAATTATCGTATCTTATCTTATCTTATATTAACAGATTGGATTTAGTTAACACCTATTATAATCAAACTTTGTCATTTAAATATTTATCAACAGAATAATACACCTTTTTATTTAACAATTTGAATATTTCTTTTAAATTCGTTTATGTTAATATCTTAGATAACTTGTCCTGCTAACTTATAATAGTTATGATATAGTTTTTGAGCCATTGCATAAAATCTGTTGCCATGAAATTTTATTTTTGTTGATAATATTGGTTTATATTAATCTACAATATAATCACATGAAAAATATCTCGTTAACAGTCACATTGATTGGTTTGGGAAAGGTGCGTATCTATGTATGTGGGTTTGTAATAATTATAAAAGTGAAAACTTCTTTAGGCGCGTTGGGCATTTTTGAGATGAGATCAAACTATTGATTTCGCGACACTGTTACCGACACCTCATTTTTGTAAACGTGGTTGTGCTCTTTATTTATATTACGTTACGGATCAATGTTCTATGCAAGTATTTTTACTCGCCAACATACGATCTTTGGATTAAAAGATATCAACGCGTTTATTGCTGGGTTGCCGATGCAGGTGATGTTATGATACCTACATAGGAACATGTTTTTTAGTTTTTACTTCTGTCGGCACTCTCGGAGTGCCACTAAATTTTTATTCATTAAAAACGGCTGCTTTCGTTAAAATACGGTTAAAAACTGGCTGGACGGAGGACGGATTTCTACAATTATCTTTGAAAGTTTTTATCTGACTGTACAAAACAGCTTTTTTAATTGGTGTCCGAATCATCAGTGAATTTTTCTGTAGTCGGGTTACAGTTTTTTGAACTTATTTTTTATTTATACTTTTCCATTTTAACAGTTGATAAACGTTGCGACAAGGTAAATAATAGTAATATAATAGGACAGAAATACATATTTTAATCATGCTTTTTATTATTTAATAGGTATTCATTTTACTGCCGCGTCATTACGTACGACGCGGCAGTAAAATTAATTAAACGCAGTTTCGCTTTTGTTGACGTTTTTACCAAATTAAACATATTTATTTACTTAGACAATATGATATATACACATATTTCTAATATACTCGTCAAGACCTTTCTTTTGATATCAAACATGTCATGATTGAATTTTTTACGAGGTCATAAATTTACGTGTAAAGTCTACCTTATTAAATTTAGAGAGAATTTATATAGCATATGTCACCCGGATCATTATTACAAAGCTATTGATACTTCATTCATCAAAATCAGTTCAGTAGTTTAGGCGCTACGGTGGAACACACGTAAAAGCAAACATATATACATACATACAAACATACATATGTATATAGACTGCTAAAATCATAACCTTTAGCGTAGTCGGGTAAAAATATTGTTTCTTTCAAAACAAAAGCTTATTAACATTTCTATAGCAGCTTTAGTAAGCAATAATCTCGCGAAAACATCTAGAAATACAAGTAATAACATGCTCAAAGCCCACAGTAGAATCAACAAACTTTATCGTTTTATTATTATCTACTTCTGGAACAAAACTTCAATAAAAACAAAACTTCTTTAACAGCGGATAATAATAAGGATACGGATACTTTAAAAACACGTTCAATCGTCCAAACAGATTTTCGTGCTTCGAGTTACGTCGCTAAAGACAATTGTGTTCAAGTTTCAGCATTAAACTGACAATGAATGCGTCTATACATCTCAGGGACTGTTTCTGAGTGTTGTTAAATACATAATGAAACCCTAATAACTCTAGGGTTTGCGTCATAAACCCGTCCTTTGAGATTTTAGGTGGTCTTTTGTTTTGTTTTCCTCAAGGTTTTAGCATTTTGCTGAGTAGAAATATACCTATTTTTCTCGTCCTCGTACGTAAGAAGGTACATTCTTCTTGATTTGATGTTATCTTAGTAGAATATTTTACGTTGAACACTGGTGATTTCCTGTTTACTTGTTTTGTTATCAGGTTACAGGAACTGATAAAGAAGTGTTACATACGCAAGATGTACATCATTTATTTTACCAAAAAGTATGGTTTTTAGGCAATATTAAAAACGACAGTGTGAACGTTCACTGCGAAAGCAAGAGCAACATATAATAGCTGGAATATCTTCGCAATCTTTACAACTTAAGGCGCAATAGCTCAAGAGGGAACCCGTTTAAAACAAATCCATAACATAGCAATATTGTCCAAGGTAATATCAAAGTTAGGAAGGTAAGGAAAAGCTCTCATAAAACTTGTAGGTACTTAAATTATGTTTTCAAGCAATCTAATATCGCTTCATGGACCTCTGAACTTCGCCACCTTACCAAATTAACTTGATCTCCTTATAATCTTGTATGACGTAAGTTAGAGCTCACTTAAAAGTTAATATCTTTAAAATAAGAACCGATGTCATCATATTAAACTTTATAAGCTAAGAATAATGTCGAGGGTCACAGGATTTTGAATGGACAAATGAGGCGAACCAATCAATCTGTCTAGCCTTTGCCCAACTGTGTTGGGGTCGGCTTCTAGTCAAACCAGTTTCAGCTGAATAATGTAATAGAGTATCAAATTTGAAATATTTTAAATTAATAACCAGCTCAACACCGAAACTACTCAAAGCTTTATTCGATACAAGGCATATTCATCAATTTCCACAGTGTTTTTGTTTTTCCTCAGACAAAGTAGAAATCTGCTCCGCATCAACTGCAGCTAAAATTAGGCTGGGAGCACACCGAGCCTTACGGAACGCTATTAAAAAAACATCGACGCATGACACGCTCGGGTTGAAAATAAATCAAATATTGACCGTGGGAATGTCCCGGTGTGTCGCATGAATGCTGGATGACAAACGTAGGTAGGATATGTTGGGCACGCCACAATTGCGGCAATAAGTACCCTCTTTGAGGAGTGGCTAGAGAGGCGCCACGGCGTCGTCACCTTCCATCTGGCGCAAGTCCTCACCGGACACGGATGTTTCGGGAGGTTCCTATTCAGGATAAGGCGGGAGGAAACGCCCGGGTGTCACTATTGTGTGAATCACCCGGAGGACACGGTGGAGCATACGGTGGAGGTCTGCCCGGCCTGGGCGGAGTATCGTCGTGTCCTCGTGGAGGCGATCGGCGGGCGTCGGGAATCGCAGGCCGACTACCGGCCACTGTAAGCAGACGGTAAGCAATGGGTAGCTCGCCGTCCAATAAGGACCAGGCCCAGGGCGACGGCGCGTTGTGTTCAACGCACACCAAATAGATGTCAGCAGTACTGACGGAGTCCACTAGGGCCGATGCCTGCCGGGGTCGCGGGAAAGTCTGAAAGGGATACTGTGGCCCTAGTAACATGGCAACTGAAGGAACACGTGTGAGTTTTAGTCAGTAAGAGTGACACGCCCTCCCACTCCGCCCAGAGTGAGAGGAGTTATTTGATAATTACCCATCAAAAAAATAAATAAAAATATTGTAGCACTCGAGGAGTGCCGACAGAAGTGAAAACTAAAAAATATGGCCATTTATGTCGCATACTTTGACACTCGCAATTAAACCATTCTATTTGGTAATTAACGTTGGCCCAGCAGCATGAAATTTGGCGAGAAGCAAGGTCAAGTAAAGAGGAAAATCCGAAAATTAATAATTTATATTTATATATGAACTGCAAAGTTAAGTTTGTTCTTCAGTCTGGGATCAAACATTCATAGGCCGTGTCTTGAAGTAACATTTAGTCTGTATTTCATTACTCTATTAAAAGTTATTTTTCAATTGAAAAGTTAAGTTTGTCCTTCAATCCAAATTTGGAAATTCGGGCAGTCGAGCAAGCACAGCTTTGACACGGGACCCTCGGGGCCCAAGTCCAACTAACACTGCTCCGGCAAAAAAAAAACAGGTTTATATGATTCTAAATGCCTTACTTAAAATATTAATTATTCATTTTACTATTATTGCCACCATAATTTTTTAAGATCTACTCTAGTGCCGGCATTGAACACATAACACATTGTTCAACATCATCGCATGGGTAACATATGGTTTAACATCCCCTCAACTCTTCACCTTGTACATCAATGGGCTGACTGAGGGTCTCAGTAATACTGCAGTCGGCTGCACTATTGATGGCACAACTTTTAACAACTGAAGCTTTGCGGATGATATCGTGTTGCTGAGTCCTTCAATTAGCGGTTTACGAAAACTTGTTAGGAGAGGTGAGGAGTACGCCATGGCTCATGGACTCAGGTACAATGTGAACAAAAGCGAGTTGTTGGTATTCCTACCGCGCAATTTTAAACGCGACACCGTCTCATCGGTTACACTAAATAGTGTACCGCTTAGGAGAGCGAAGCAGGTTAAGTACTTGGGTCACTAGGTCACGGAGGACCTCGCTGATAACATGGACGTTGAGAGGGAACAAAGGACGTTGGCTGTCCGCGGGAACATGCTGGCTCACAAGTTTATACGGTGCCCAGATGAGGTGAAGTGTACAATGTTCAGGGCATACTGCCAATCGTTTTATTTGTGCACCCTGTGGATTAGCTGTACTCAGCGGACACTCAATGCCTTTCGTGTACAATATAATAACGCTTTTAGGATGTTGTTGGGGCTGCTGAGATAATGTAGTGCGTCCGGCACGTTTATGGAGGCTCAGATTGATGGTTTTCATGCTATCAAGAGAAAGAGAGGGGCCATATTGCACCGTATCCGAACAAGCTCCAACAGCATTCTGACCAGCTGACCAGTTGGATGGTCCTTTTCTTAGACACTGGATCGCACTCCATGTGTCAATTTGATGTCGTTTTTTTTTTTTTGTGGTTTACTAACAAAGTTCTTACTAATACTAACTAATATAAATATGGATGATTCTGTAATGGATACTCTGAAATAAAGATATTATATGTACAACTAAAAGTTAATTCAGAATACGGACAATGACTATTTAATATTACATGTGAATTTTAAAATAATTTCCTTTTTACCCCTTTGGGGGATGATTTTACAAAAACGCTGACATGCGTAATTCTTTATTTCTTACCAAAAGCATAAATTTGAATTTTCATATCCCTAACTTAAGAAATGCTAGACTTCCCATACAAACTTTTATGCCCTATATCACCCTTATTAGGATTATTTTTGTGACATAAAGTACTCTATGTCCTTTTTCCAGGATACCATATCTCCTTGCCAAATTAAATCGAAATCCGTTCAGTGATTTAGCCGTGAAAAGGTAACATACAGACAGACAGAGTTACTTTCTAATTTATAATATTATTAAGGATTGATTTCCATGATTGGTGACGTCAATAGAATAGAAATCTAATCTAAGTTATGCCATTATTCCCGCCAAAACTGAACGACAAGAATTTTTATTATATAATCATGGTTACATCAATGTTGGTAGAAATTTTCCTCTTTATAGTATAATGTTTTCCGTTAGCATATTCAGTTTTGTTCTTTTTACCTAGAACGGGCTTCGTGTCTCAGAGACGTGACAGGAATAGTAATCACCTCTCAGATTCTCATAATTCATTGATACGAATAGCTTTGTGTTATGTTTTGTGATTATTTGCTCACACTTGGCCACAAATATTGATGGTATCAGGAACGCCGGCAGCACTTAGTTGATACAATACATTGGAATATGTTACATGGCCAATTTTATGCTTTGACAAAAAGTGTTCATAAAGCTATTATTTTTAAATAAAAAAGGATTTCCAAGTAGGTAACGGTTTATTTCGGACATTTCACGTAATAAATACTTCATCATCTGCCTAGCGTTTTCCCAACGATGTTGGGGTCGGCTTCCATTCTAACGGGAGCTGAATACCAGTATTTTATATGGAGCGACTGCCTATCTGACCTCCACAACCTAGTAACTAGGTACCTAATACATTTGGGAAGACAGGTTATCAGAAGGTTGGGCTTCTAACTACCCGTAACGACCGTCAAAGATTCACAAATGACAGCCGGGACCAACGCCTTAACGTGCTTTCTGAGGCATGGAGGGGTCTTGGTATGTAAAGATGGTCACCCATCCACGGACCAACCGCGGCAAGCGTAGCTTAACCTATTAACGATCGATCGACCCGTGCGGCTGTTATTACTTAGCCATAAGCCCCTCTCCGTATAAATACGTTACCCATCAAAAACATAATATGTAAAAAAATGCAACTCTCGCAACTCAGTTCTTCTACCGTAAAAAGATGTGAGATCTAATGTAAAACCAAATCTCTTAATTTTATCCAGTACCTATCTATTTCAAACGACTTCTTTTACGCATTATTATTAATATGCCCCTTTGCGCAGCTATATAATTGCAAAAATACGGTCACCCATGTATTTTCCAAAGATGTTAGAAAACGAAAACAGAGGAAGAAAGCTCCCCGAAAAAAAAAACCCGAAATTTCGGCAAGACTATGTGCTATCAAATGCATAGATTTATATGTAACTGGCCTCGAAGAAAACAAAAAAAAAAACCTATTTCCTCAACTCATGCTACAAGTAACTTTATTAGAGAAAAAAAAATCATCAAATCTTTTTTATTTTAATTTTATCGTGTTTAGAAATCGATATCAACCACGTCTGCGAAGTTTTGCTAATTTAATTAGACCTGTATAAGCATCATACATATAACATCCGCTGTTGTTACACCTAATGTAGCCTTTTTTTGGGTTCCGTAGCCAAATGACACAAATAGAACCTTTATAATTATGGGAAACCGCAACCACCAAAAACATTTTCTTGTAAAATGTTACCAAGACGAGACCATATGGCTCGCACAGTCAAAAAGTTATCATATCTCTTGTAGAGCAAAGCTTGTAACTCTACACGCCCTAACGGCACAAGCCCTAACTTCACACACTCTACACCTTAGTCAAAATATGTGGTTTGACCGAACAAAGTTTGCTTATGACGATTTTTTTTTTATTTTGTTCATTTTTTTGGGTGTATTTCTTGAACATCAGAGGTGCCTTTTTTCATAGCCCACTCTCTATCTTTGCCTTATTTTTTTGAGTTTGTATGGGAAAACCTAGACAAACTTCCATCCCCTAATTTAAAGGATGGGGGAAGATTTAATAAAAATCCTGAAATATGTATTTTATTATTTATAACAAGGAGTCCCTATATAATCATCAATTTTCAGACCTCTAACATCAAATTTTGCGGAAGTCTCATACAAACTTCCATCGCCTATTTTAAAGGGTTTGGGAGGTAAAGTTCCAAATTGTAGTTTTTTATTTGTTGTTTGTGTACTAATATTAGATTACATACCAAATTTTAGCTTTCTAGGATTTCAGGAAGTACCCTAAGAATTTTAATGATCAGTGAGTGAGTGCATGAATCAGTGACGAAATTGGGGTTTTTTACATATCAATAAAATCTAAAGTATAAGAGCTATGCAATTGAAACTTTAAATATTTAATAAATCTACTATTAATATTATATCCCGAGAATTTTGTTTATCTGGTATAATCCTAACTCAAGTTATGAGGGTTCAAAAAAACGACGAAGCGCTTCGAGAAAAGGTAGGAAGTGTCCTTGCGCTTCGCTTGGCTTGTCTTGGTGGGATTGACACATTTGGATTTTTTCTGTGTATTTCAATAACTCGTACTGGCCGGCCGTCTCGAGATTAAACTTATTCCTGCTGATGGGTTTACTTAAACGTTCTTAATATTGTTTACCAAATACTGTAAAGGGCTTGAAGAATGGATACCGATGAAATCAAATAAATTTTAAGTTTCGTATGAAAGTTAAAGCGATTGTTACGCCGACTTTAGACCCAGTTCAGTTTAGCATATTATGTTTTTTTTCTTAGAAAATACTGATAACATTTTTTATGTAGTTAAATATAGTCGAATTGTTTTTTGGACCTTCGCTAATAGTTTTGTTTATATGCTACTAAATAAATAAATAAGATAACCTACTAAATAAGTAAGACATCACGCTGCACCTAGCTTCTGACGTTTCATAAGTGCCCATGTAGGTACATGTGAAATTAAGTATTTTGATCTTGACACAGACCCGAAATTCTTAACATACAAAGATTTAAAATGTCGTGATTTTAACTGAGATGAACTTCTCTAAAATATTACTTCGATTAACGAGACCGTTATATGTATATAGAAATAACTAAATATGACGATGACCTTTTTGATCTATAACAGATCGTGTCAACGTAATATCTAGGTCACTATTTTTATCTATGAAACACCTTTGCGATCAATAAGTCTAGCAGCTCGAGTAACCTGCATTTTTAGCGAACATTATCTAGTTTCATGATCAGCCAAGTTGAAAGGTCGGGCAAAGTGTTATTAGGTTTTTCAATCTTGAATAGCAGACCGGAGTCTGGATTTGTGCCCGGTTAATGGGACAGGCTCGCTCTTTATTACATGGGACTCCAACATAACTGGCGAAATATAGGTGCACTATTAGGTACACCTCGTCCCAACCTTTCGGGGAAACAAGACGTGGTATTGTGTTATGTTAAATAGTATCTGCTCAAATTGTTTGTGTTTTGGCACAGGTATTGGTCCCATTAGCAATGCAATGAAATGCATCCGAAATATTGTGGTATGTACACTGATGACTTGTACGTTAGATGTTAGTTTGAACTCTATTTATAAAGCAAATAAAGTTGTATGTTGTTGAGTTGTTTTTTTTTAATCTTAAATATACTTATTTCTCTTTAAAGATATCAGATATGTTCTTTCATTCCGTGTAAACTCTGTGTCGGCCTCATGACCTAAAAACAACAAATATAACTCGTACTGTTAACACATTCATCCCATCATGACATATGCGGGTGCCGTCTTTGCTCACGCAAAACCTCACCATATCCACAGGATGCAAACGCTCCAAAACCGATTCTTCCGTAGGGTCACAGGCTCCCCGTGGTATGTTAGGAACGAGAGTCTCCATCTCGACCTTAAAATTCCCACGATCCACCAATTTCTAAAACGCCTCGCAAAGCGTTTTTTCGATTCCGCGGTCAAACATCGCATCCCACTGGTTGTCGAGGCCGCCAGTTATGTCCCAAGTAGGATTAGCCGTACCCGCCGTCCTAGGCACATTCTCACCGATCCTGATGACCCCATAACCCTCCTCCAGGAGAGCAATAGGGCCACTAGTACTCTACTCAGACACAGACGTCTGTTTTTAGCTTAGTTTTGTATGCCCCTGGCTGGAGGCTTTGAGTGTAGCAGCTTAAGGCAACCACAGGATTGACCGGTTAAGTAGTCATGACCTCAGAGGTCAGCTACGAGATGCCCAACAGAAAAAAAAAAGAGATTGGATCAGTTACAACCTGCATATTATAATGGTTTGCGAAGACAGAAGATGATACACTCCATCCGGCAGTTTTTCTGATTAGGTCGATATTGACTTCACAAAATAAAAAACTTCTTTCCTTCACACAGGTCTTAAAAATACTTCTTAAAACAATTTAATACCTAATTGGGTCTTCAAAAATACTACAGTCAGCCGGATAGCTAGCTGGCTTGCTTTACTGAAAAAATGATAAGATCAGCCCCTTAAAATCATTTTAAATAAAATGAAGTATATTTTTCTTCCATTGTATCAAAGAATTCTATCTATTGAATCCGTCAATTTGTTTAGGAGTTGTAAGCCTGAATACTTTAAGGTCGTAAAGAATATTAAAACTACAGTTAGGTCTTGATTTTTTTTTTTAATCAGTGGACAGAAAATAAAAAGAAAGCCATCCTCAAAACTTAAAACAAAACTTAACTTCGGTAAACAGGACTTTCGATTTCAATGTTCAAGCTTGGCACCAAAAATACTTGTTACCGATTTTACTATATTCATAGATGCTCAACTCAAACGTTTTACTCAAACCTTCCTTTCTAAATTCAAAATTATAAATATTTATGTCGATCGAAAACATTTATAGGGTTATAATAACATAGTCCTTAAAAATTAGTGTTAGTAAGTAAACATATGCTGTAAGAGATTTCTTTAGAAATAAGCATTGCCTTTGTACGTATTTTTCTGTTCCTTTCTTCTTGTCTGTTTATATGTGTGTGCATAAATGGTTAAATAAATAAATGATACAGTGATACAGTAACTGACAGCAGTGAATTACATTGACAGTCCACTGTTAGGGCTGGCCATGACTCGAGCCACCATCGATGCTAAGCTCTTAAATAAAATACGTGGGTTTGAAATTCGGACCCTAGGTTTTGTGAATGAATTCTCGGATAGGTTCGAAATACTTATAGGTATTACCTGGAACTTAGTTGTAATCTGGAACTTCAAACAGAAGCTGCTGAGCTTGCATTCTTCCAAGCATACAAATAGTAGATGATTTACGTTTGCGTTACAAAAAGTATTTATTTAGTAACTTTTTCACTTTTAAATAACACACCCTCAAGTACAGAGCATTAGGAAATGGATTCTCCTAATTTCCTTTCCTATAAGTACTTAACCTGTTTACTATTTTTTCTATCTATTAAACAATAACGTGCGACAGTGTACGTACCGCACGATATGACATAATGTACCCTCGTCATGGAAATCACAACCACGCTGTATTTATGGTGTAATTGATTGGACAGTACGCCATTGTGTGATTGAATATTGGAAATGAGGTTTTACTCATGTAATGTAGTTAGATTACTTGATAAAATGGCAAAGAAATAAGTGTAGTGCTGCTGTTATTGTGCGTAGTACCTACGTATTCTTTGAATGTCTGTAAAGATAGATAAATAGGGTGTCTAATTGAGGTTTCTTAGTTAATAAAATGTTTTTCTTTTCTATTTTAATTTAGCTTATTGACTTCTTTTCTCCTAATAGAAAAGCTTATTAAGAAAAAGGCCTTCTTTCACGGTTCTATCAGATTTTGCTACTCAGTGGGCTACTATACTGAGGCAAGTTGAATCCAGATCTCAGAATCAACACTGAATAGGTATTACTCCGGACTCGGCAAATAAAGCGGTCCCATTCATTCAGTTAATTCGGTTCAGTAAATAAAGCAGTCAGTTTTATTTTTCTAATTTGGCGATATTATTTCAGCACTAATATATACTTAGGCACAAAGGTCCACCTTTTCTAAGCCCTATAGCTTTTATAATTGCAGATTTTGTTTAGTTATATAAACTTAATTGGTTGGCAAAGACGGCAAGGTTTAGGTAGACGTTAAACTTTAGAGAAATACATAGTAAAAGTTAAATATTTATAATAATCGGGAAATATTTAACTAAGCCTTTAAAAACTTATTGAAATTCTAATGTTCGACATAGAAGTGTTAACTTCTCTTTTCCTAAAACTTCATCTCCTAAGTTAGGTAGGATAAACATGTCATCACTCGTCCGCTGTAGATGTCACAACAATTAATCAACATGCGATTTACACTCTGATTGCCCTTTTTTTTTTTTTTTTTTTTTAGGGTGGGAAATCATCAAATAACTTCTCCCGCTCTGGGCGGAGCGGGAGGGCGTGTCAGACTCTTACTGACTAAAACCCACCCGTGTTCCTTCGGCTGCCCTGTTGCCGGGGGCCACGATCTCCCTTTCGGTTTTCTTCGAAACCCCGGCAGACTCTGATTGCCCTGAAGTGTCACTCTATCGAAAATCTAATATTTAATGGACTCCGCTTTGATAAAAAAAAAGTTTAAAATATTTCAGTATAAAATACCAAAGGCCCTGCACGCTTAGCTTGGCCACAATAGAAACGGGTTTTGTTGACGGAAGAATAAACAAAACGACAGAAAAACAATCACAATCTGTCATTTTGTCTATCTGTCATTCCGTCGACATTACCCGCAGAAAACCCGTTTCTATGGTTGTCATCATACTACGCGTGCTGGAGCGATACAGTAAATTTCAATTCATATAGCTAACTTGTTGAAACTCAAGGTGAACCCAAAACTTGTTTCTCACGCAATAGACTTTCAACTCGCAATATAAAACGCTCCAAAAGATATGTGCTATAAACCAACAAATTACAAAACAGCACACGACAGCCGTAGTGTCGGCGAGTAAGTTACGACATCGTAAATTAGTCAGATATCAGCGATGTCCGAACATACCGTCAGCATGATCCTATCATTGTAGGCTTTTACGGTATTTACTAGTCGGAGAGAGGAGATTCGAAACACAACTTGGTGAATGACGGAGAAACAATTGATGAGTTGGCGATGAATCAAGACCTCTTTTATCTGTTCTGTGATCAAGATCGAAGGAAAGAATAAGTGTATCCAATGAAGATTGCGGTAGGAGAAATAAAAGAGAGATAATAATGTCCTGCACATTATTATCTCTCTTTTAAAATAAATACATAATTTGAACCCTTCCAATTCTCCGAAATGTCACATTTTTGTGTGGCTGCACAAACAGTAAATGTTAATGTGATGTCTATTTACCATTATTCTAATTGCATGCAGTATCTACTCTACAAACACTGTGAGCTCGTACAACCACGTAATGCCTGAGGCAACACAAACATACTTGTATACGGAAATATTATTTTAGCACTCTCCTCACTGAATACGAATATTGTTTTTGTTGTTAAGGGTCGTATAAAGGTACATGCTGTGTTTGAATAAATTGTAATTTTCAACTTTTTCAGTTGCAAACGAAATGAAAATGTTTATGAAAGAAAACGATAAAAAAGCAGAACGTCTATTAGTCGTCTACAATATGATAGACTCAATAGGAATCCTATCTGTAGACGAGACGTGTTCCACGAATTTGTGATACATTTTCTCACTGGGCGGCGTTCCTTCACAGCACATACTAAGCATTATCTAGCAATCAGTGGTGCTCAGTCACCCGTGAAGCCCGTTATTGCACATGTGCAATACTGCCTCAAGAATCATTACGGTCATTGCATTAGATAGTTAATTGATTCAGGCGTGACCTTGCGGAAATCCATTCCAATGCGCTCTGCGTTCACCGCTCGTGGCAACACGCCGTGTTCGCGGTTCGCGACAAGTCAATCGAACAGGTTACTAAATATATCCACGTCCATTGAATTTTTTGTCATTATATCATCTTACAATCTTGAACTGGAAACATTTTTTTTGTAATCAGCTGTTTTCTTCATGTAGCTATTATTTTAAACTACAGTATTTCACAAAAAAAGGTCTTGTACAAAAAACGACACTGAAGTAAAAATAATAAAATATTTAAATTTTCGCAATGCTAAAATGCTCCGGGTATCATCATAATATGCCCGGAGCATTTTAGCATTGCGAAAATTGTGAAAGGTCGTCGAACAATATGCGTTATTATTATACACACTGCACAATGGCGGCCGGCAGTGAATATCGGAAGTGAGGCACCAGCAGAGCGGCGTGTATGAGCGGAAATACAGATGAATATGAACTGCACTCGCTACCACAATGTGGCCAGGGTCGTTTTGTAATTTAATTAATTATGACAATCAGATATTTTCATTTGTGCTTTTTTATATTGCTGATATGTGAGTGTGACAAACTTTTTCAATAACTTTTTGCTATTGTAATTTTAAAAAAGCAGTTTAAAAGTATATCATTATTACAATGTATTGTTTGCAGGGCACGGTAAACAATTCTATGTTCTATCTCAAATATTTGAAAACTTCCTAAGCATTTCAGTATCCACCACACTAATCCAACTTATAGCGACGACTACATCGAAATAAATTGTTAAAATTTCACAACCCTAATTTCACAACTTCACCCACCGCTTTGAAAAAATTCTCAGTTATTTATTTCGCGTCCGTTTTTCTGTAACTGTTTGTAAAACAAAAAGTAAAATGTGAATAAGTACTTCGACATAGCACTGTGTAATTTAATACCTCGGGAGTCCCATACAGAAATGCTGATTAAAAGAAACTTCGACAGAATTTGTACTCATGAGTATTCCAAATCAATGGAGGATGAAGTCAGAAATGTTTTGAAAAACTAATCAAATTGGCTGCTTTCATTTAACTTTTCGTTAACCTGAAATGACTTACGAAAAAGTTGAGGCAGCCAAGGGATTCTTTGAAGTATTCAAAACGAGGTTTTCTCTTAGAAAACCTAATAAAATACTTTGAAATGTTGTATTCAATAGTTCAGACTCCATTATGTGTTTATGATAATCTGGTCCGTTCTCCGGTCATTGTACATAATTGCCGGCTAATCACCGGTGAATATTCCGGTTCACCTTCGCTGCACCACCACCCCGGCTGCTACTGTATATTTAACTTTTATTCTTTGTAGTTTTAAAAGCTTATTAATTCAGAATATTTTTTGGTTATGAGTTTTATAAGTATTATCCCAGAAGCTAACATTAATCAAATGCATTTTCATAAATTGTTTCTTTGTACCTTTTATACAAGTATGACAGTTAATGTGACGGGCTTCCATAGCCTGATAAGGGCTAAGGTACAGTACCGACCAAAAGTCCATAGGCAATCGCACAAAGCAATAGACTGACGCTTCGGTTTGACTTACGACCTTCTTCTATAAGATGTTACAATACTATAGATACACACACACTCACTTTGTCTGCAACTCATAGTACTTCATAATTTCAATCAATATAGAATACGGCGTGCTAGCTCAGTGGATAACGTGCTTTGGTATGTGCGATTATAGCGAGCCGAGCGAGGGTTCAAATCCCATCTGTGGTTTGCTTGTAATTTTTAATAATTACATTCATAGTTTTTGTTATTTTTTAATAATTATTATTCATAGTTTTTGTTATTTTTAATAATTACTAGTTCAATAATCATTCGTTTTTTGTTTCGGTCGTCTTGTTCACATAAATATTAAGGTTTAGCAGGTAGACCACAGAAAACTAAGTAAATCATTTCGATTTCTGTGAGGTATACAGACGCAGTTCGTTACGCGTATTCGCGATTGCTACGGTCTGTTCCCAGCCAATCTCAAAACTTTGTTGGTTCGTGGTTATTGTTGGTGACGAGTATTTAAGTATTAGCGGTGTTGTGGTTATTGTTTTCAAAATGCAGTCAAATATAAATATTGAAGGGAGATCAAATATTATTGCGCTGCGTAAAAGGGAATGTAATTTACACAAATATCTAATGAGACCGGACTAAGTGTGAGTGTTATCATTTAAATATTTCATATTTTACTAAACATAAATCTTAATCAAAGGTATTGTTGAGACAGAAGATGCCTTTAAAATTTTAAATTCATTATGAGGTTTAATTCGATTAGTGAATGATAAATAATTATTATGTGTAATAAATACAATGTTATTCTTTGTTCTAGAGAAATACTGTGAGGGTTAAGAGGAATGAGGAAGAGGCTTATTATCGAGCAGTAGCGACGTCAAATGATGGAGGAATATGAAACAAATGGTTTCATACCAACGAGATATTTTGCTGAATTATTAAACACGTCATTATGAACCGTTCGCTGTGCACTCTGAAGACTTGTATCACTGAAGACCAGCTAGGAAGCCGTTTTCGACAGAAAGGCATAAACAAGAACGTTTAAGTTTCGCACGATAATATTAAGACTTCAAGTGGGACACTGCTATATTTTAACCTTAAAATATTTACCGTACTTACCAACTTAATAAATAACAGATTCGTTATTGCATGAATTTGTGGTAACGATTTTTTAAGCAAGTTACAATATGTTGTTTGTCGTATTTCTCGCAGATAGACCGAAAATGTTTAAGATTATTTTAGTAATATTATTATTTTAGGATTACAATTTGAGGTTAAGTTTCAATCTTCTTTTCGTAAAGAAAATGAATACTTAAGCTATAACCTCAATACCAACCAATATTTACTAAAGCCAAATAAAATGTAAAATAAATAATGTAAACAAACTGCCCATACTTTACCTTAAAATCACCTATTTTGTAAGTAGTTTTTTTTTACATTTTGATTACTTCTTACTATTACTTCGACCATGATCAAAGCTAACTAATAATAAGCTAGCTAATATTTATGGTGAAAAAATCAATTTAAAATTTAAAACATTTCATAATACAAATATGTCAAAATAATATAAATTACTTCTAAGTTTTTTGACATCTATTTCACATCTTATTGAGCTGACGTAATGACAAATAATTGTAGCAATATATTATCTATAAGTAAAATAAATATAACGAATACATTTTTTTAATTTTGCTATCACATATTACGCATTTTTAATTCTAAACCCTTTATTGCAATAACAGCATTAATAAAAAAGGCAGCAATAGTTAAGATATAATATTATTGCAAACAAAAATATTAATATTTGCAAAAACTGCACTGTGCTTGACGAGGTTGGAACCTAAGCCAGTTTGCATCTCAGACCAATGCTTAACGCGTTCTGCTATCTGCACACGTAAATTTTAGCATTGCCATAAACTGGCCAAGGTCAAGCGCATGATGCGTGTTGTCTAACAAAAGCGACGGAAATATATATTTGTTTCGGTAGTGAGGCGCAAGTACGCGACGATACGACAGTGTGTAAAGCGCAATACTGCGTTCTCTGTGGTGTGTGTGCCGTGTTGTTTACACATACAGATATACGGACTATACTGCGTGTTCACAGCAATATGATTCTTAACGTGCTTATGCACTTTTGAACGCTTACTGTACATACCCGTTTTCAAAGAATGCCTAGTAAATAAAGAAATCAAGTTCACGTTCACATTTAATTACTTTAGAATATTATTATGTTAATAAATATACATTATGTCGACGAGTTCTAGACATGACCGACTCTCGTAACAAACTATGAAATCTTAAGTCGTATTAAGCATAAAGTCGTGCAAAATTTTTGCTCGTAATAATAATAGTTCGTTTATCTCTGTCTCCTTTTAGTTGAATACAGCTTTTCACTGTCACAAGGGTCTGAAACGAAAATGTTCACATTTGAGACAAGGGGAACGCAACATGTTACTACTAGAATAAATATGATGAAAAAGGAATAGTAATAAATGAAAAGCGTAGCATTATGTGATATATACAAGCGGCTAACTGGAGAGTTACAATCGACATTATACGCGTGACGTGACATTATGTATGTCGTCATACAGATGTCGGCACGAGACGCTGCTTGTTACGAGTTTTTGACTATTTAAGAATATGTACAGTCACGGGCATAAATACCTTACAGTTACGCAAAATAGTATGGTTATTTCATAATAGTATATGGTAGCAAACGCATTTCATGGTAGCAAACGGCAGCGCAGCGAGAAATTGAACAGCTGATTTCACGCGTCGTTTGTTCAACATCCATTGCTTTTTTTTCTGTTTTACCTGTTCTATTTACATTAATGGAGTACTGCGTACAGAGAATGTAATTTTACATTGAAAGAAAGAAATAGTAAATGAAAAAACGTAAAAAAAAATGAAAATTTTCCTGGGAAAATTTTCGGTGGAATATAATTCAGAATAAGGTGCTGAATGTACCCTGTTAGTTTTCGGAGGGCTGTCCCTTACACCCTTTTTTTTTTTTGTGGGTGGGAAATCATCAAATAACTTCTCCCGCTCTGGGCGGAGCGGGAGGGCGTATCAGACTCTTACTGACTAAAACCCACCCGTGTTCCTTCGGTTGCCCTGTCGCCGGGGGCCACGATCTCCCTTTCGGTTTTCTTCGCAACCCCGGCAGGCATCGGCCCTAGTGGACCCCTTCAATTCTGCTGATATCTCTTTGAGGCGCGCGTGGAACACAACGCGCCGTCGACCCGGGCCTGGTCCTTATCGGACGGTGAGCCACCCATTGCTCACCGCTCGCAAGCCCGCGCCTACGATGGCCGGAAATCGCCTCGCGATTCCCGACGCCCTGAGCGTCTCCTCCTGCGGCGGTTAGGAGCGTGAGGGCGCGAAATTTGCCTCTCCCTCACGTGTTCCGCCTCCTCCTTCGCGAGCATTACCGCTTTGCAGAAGGAGGTGACGGCCTCCCATTTCCTCTCGCTCCGTACCATGGCCTGAACCAGGGCCGGACGCGAGAGATCACCGCCGCCGATCGCCTCCACGAGGACACGGCGATGCTCCGCCCAAGCTGGGCAGACCTCCACCGTATGCTCCACCGTGTCCTCCGGGTGATCCACACAATGGTGACACCCGGGCGTTTCCTCCCGCCTTATCCTGTGCAGAAACCTCCCGAAACAGCCGTGTCCGGTGAGGACCTGCGTCAGGCGGAAGGTGAGAACGCCGTGGCGCCTCTCTAGCCACTCCTCAAAGAGGGGTCTTATCGCCGCAATTGTGGCGTGCCCAGCGCTGGGTTGCGACAATCGCACTCTCCATGACGCCATGAGATCCCGCCGGAGCTCTGTCCGCTGTGTCGCGATTTCTCGCGGCAGCGGAGTTGTCCCTTACACCCTGTTTAAGCAACAAAAATAAATGAAAACTATAGATAATTACAGTTACGAGAACAAGATCACAACGACAAGTAATGCTCCTTCACGAGTCTCTTAAAAACAGGTAACGATTCCGCGCGTTTTATTTGAATTGGCAATGAATTCCACAAACGAGCGGCCTGGACAGTAAAGGACTTGTTGAGGAAAGTTGTGGAATGCATAGGCATTTTAAGGTTTAAGTTATCTGATGACCTTAAAAATTTCGTGTGGGAGTCGCGAAGAAACTGGAAACGTTTCTTGAGATAGAGAGGGGTGGAAGGGGAAAAAGCACATTATACAAAAGGGAAAGAATATGAACATTCCGGCGAAGGCGATTTGGTAACCACTTGAGCTTCACACGAAATTCGGAAACATGGTCATATTTACGCAAACCGAATATGAACCTTATACAAACATTTTGAAGCCGCTCAAGTTTATCGAGTTGGTCTTGGGTAAGATCAAGATAGCTGGCATCAGCATAGTCAAGGATGGGTAGAAGTAGCGATTGTGCAACCGCAATCTTGGTGGCAATCGGTAGAAAATTACGTAATCTCTTCAAAGATGCAGCGGATGCAAATAGTTTACGGCTAATTTCCTGTAGCTGGGTAGTCCAAGAAAAGTTTTTATCGATGAAGATTCCCAAGTTTTTAACTTTCTCACTGAAGGAAACAACTGAATTGTCAAAAGAAACTTGGGGAAGAGTCGTCCAGTCGATCCTCGAGACCGTCCTAGAACTGCCTACCACCACAACCTGCGTCTTTATGGGATTGACCATAAGTCCATATCTCTTCCTCCAGTCCCATATACGGGCCAGATCACGATTAATCGTTGAGATAGCTTCGGCTAGATTTCCAAGAGGAGCTCGCGAGTTTATTTGTAAATCATCTGCATAAAGATGGTAGAAAGAAATAAGTTCGTCGGAGATTGAGTTAATAAAAACTGCGAAAAGTAAAGGAGATAGAACACCACCCTAAGGTACACCGGCAGAAGTATTACTCCAGGAAGACAATGTCTCTCCAATGCAAATACGTTGCCGGCGGCCGAACAGGTAAGTACGAAACCAGTCAATTACCAATGGAAATATGTTAAGAGAGCATAAAATGCCAAGCAAAATATCAAAATCAACGGTATTAAAAGCATTACTGAAATCTAGCAAAGCTAAGACCGTTAGATTACCGTTTTCCATGGCTGACCTTATATCATCCGTAATGTTCAGAAGCGCTGTGGTGGTGCTATGACCAGGACGGAAGCCAGACTGGAAAGGATTGAGGAGATTATTTTTAGAGAGGAAAGTCCTTATTTGATTGTGGTAGGACGGAAATTGGACGGTATTCAGAAAAGTTGTACATAATAAAAGTTTCCAATTTAAGTTACAATGACAAATCGTCCTACTATACGTAAATTTTCTCAAACAAATCCTTGTTCACTCTATAATTTGCTTTAAATTCGTTTTCATTCATAGAAAACGCTTTGTCCATATAACGCATCATCTGACGCTCATATCGTCTTTGTTTCAATTGTTTTTATGGAAATTATGTAAAATACTGTATATAGCTGCAAATCGTGCCATATTACACACTTATCACCATACTAAAAACGACTTAAAACACGATTTTTTTAAAAAAGTTACACTTTTGCGATTGGAAAAATCCCAATCAACAAATAATCCCAACGCAATATTGGCGCAATACACAGTCTCAAAATAAAGTCAAGAGTAGTCAAACCAAGCACGATCCCGATTCCACTTAGTTCCTACAATGGACACCCAATTTGATAACAATAAAGCATAATAATTGTTATATTGCTCGCACTGCATAACCTGCATAACATGTTTTGGCCAGTAATAGGTTGAGACACGATTGAAGTTAGCGCTGCTTAGAATATGTATGTATAGTAATTATTTGGCGAGTGGTTAGTAAATCCGCCGGGGACACATACTTTCTTATTTAAAAGATTTTTTAATACTTATGACAAATCTCATAGAAAGGTTAATAAATTAAATGTAAAAGGAGGTGGAAGGAAGGAGAGAGGAAAAGAGCAAGTCATCCTCCCACCCACCAGTTCAAAGGAGACACATTTTCAAGGTCAATGTCAAATGTCTCGAACGTCAAGGTCAAATTAAAAAATATATTGTAAGGTAAATATATTTTTTTTGAAGTAAGGTGTAGTCGACGGAGCCCCGCGGAGCATAATATTGAAGATATTAAGGAGATAAAATTATCTTTAAATTATATAATTTACATATAGCTATATATATTTTACAAAAATACATTTTATTTTTACAGTGAAAATATAAAGTTTTAATAAAACTATATAAATAAAAATATTAATGGACTTTACTGTCTGCAGGTTTTAAAGGAACCAAGTCAGGTTCGAAGGGGATGGCAGGGTCTTTGTTCGTCTCAAGCTCGCTAGGTTCGCTCTTGCATCCGCAAATTAGCTTTTTTTATAACTTAGGTACGTATAAAATAATACTCTTTTTGTTTTTTTATGCATTTCTGGTAAAAAATAATGCTGTAGAGGGTTCAGGGGCTCTGGGGGTCCGTTACGGCCGATGCCTGCCGGGGGTGCGAAGAAAACCGAAAGGGAGATCGTGGCCCCGGCAACAGGGCAACCGAAGGAACACGGGTGGGTTTTAGTCAGTAAGAGTCTGACACGCCCTCCCGCTCCGCCCAGAGCGGGAGAAGTTATTTGATGACTTCCCATCCAAAAAAAAAAGGGGCTCTAAAACCCCTTAATAACCTCAAATACCTTCTAGTGAGGCGTCACGTTTCTAAACCCAACCCAAGTTTTATTTATTTTCACAAGTACGAGAATTCATAATAAATCAGGCTATTTAATAGACACACTTACAAGACACAACACCTACCGGTTCCCGCACATTTTGTTCATACCTACTATTGTGAGCCACCTCATTTATTAGACTTTATTTCGTAAATATCTTTAGTTTATTGTAATAGTTGCTTGTAATAAATATGTACGTAGTAAATATTACTGTCCAGGCCGCTCGTTTGTGGAATTCATTGCCAATTCAAATAAAACGCGCGGAATCGTTACCTGTTTTTAAGAGACTCGTGAAGGAGCATTACTTGTCGTTGTGATCTTGTTCTCGTAACTGTAATTATCTATAGTTTTCATTTATTTTTGTTGCTTAAACAGGGTGTAAGGGACAACTCCGCTGCCGCGAGAAATCGCGACACAGCGGACAGAGCTCCGGCGGGATCTCATGGCGTCATGGAGAGTGCGATTGTCGCAACCCAGCGCTGGGCACGCCACAATTGCGGCGATAAAACCCCTCTTTGAGGAGTGGCTAGAGAGGCGCCACGGCGTTCTCACCTTCCGCCTGACGCAGGTCCTCACCGGACACGGCTGTTTCGGGAGGTTTCTGCACAGGATAAGGCGGGAGGAAACGCCCGGGTGTCACCATTGTGTGGATCACCCGGAGGACACGGTGGAGCATACGGTGGAGGTCTGCCCAGCTTGGGCGGAGCATCGCCGTGTCCTCGTGGAGGCGATCGGCGGCGGTGATCTCTCGCGTCCGGCCCTGGTTCAGGCCATGGTACGGAGCGAGAGGAAATGGGAGGCCGTCACCTCCTTCTGCAAAGCGGTAATGCTCGCGAAGGAGGAGGCGGAACACGTGAGGGAGAGGCAAATTTCGCGCCCTCACGCTCCTAACCGCCGCAGGAGGAGACGCTCAGGGCGTCGGGAATCGCGAGGCGATTTCCGGCCATCGTAGGCGCGGGCTTGCGAGCGGTGAGCAATGGGTGGCTCACCGTCCGATAAGGACCAGGCCCGGGTCGACGGCGCGTTGTGTTCCACGCGCGCCTCAAAGAGATATCAGCAGAATTGAAGGGGTCCACTAGGGCCGATGCCTGCCGGGGTTGCGAAGAAAACCGAAAGGGAGATCGTGGCCCCCGGCGACAGGGCAACCGAAGGAACACGGGTGGGTTTTAGTCAGTAAGAGTCTGATACGCCCTCCCGCTCCGCCCAGAGCGGGAGAAGTTATTTGATGACTTCCCACCCACAAAAAAAAAAAGGGTGTAAGGGACAGCCCTCCGAAAACTAACAGGGTACATTCAGCACCTTATTCTGAATTATATTCCACCGAAAATTTTCCCAGGAAAATTTTCATTTTTTTTACGTTTTTTCATTTACTATTTCTTTCTTTCAATGTAAAATTACATTCTCTGTACGCAGTACTCCATTAATGTAAATAGAACAGGTAAAACAGAAAAAAAGCAATGGATGTTGAACAAACGACGCGTGAAATCAGCTGTTCAATTTCTCGCTGCGCTGCCGTTTGCTACCTACCTACGTGCGTTTTGCCACGGTAGCGATACATTGCGTGTAAGGTAATTAAACAAATCAGGTTAATTGGATTCCCATAACATTCCTGAAATAATTTCATGTACCGGTCATCTTAGTATGATATACTGACTTCACCCTATCAGTCTGCGGAGGGCTGTCCCTTACACCCTGTATATTTAGTAAGTATGTATGTATTTATGTAGCTATTATTTAGGTTATGTATATATCGGTGTCTTTATTCTAGTATATTGTATACTTATTATTTGCACCAACGACAGCCCCATTTTATGTCCATTCCAAGGTTGCCTGGAAGAGATCGCGGAAAGCGATAAGGCCGCCCATTGTATATTTTGTAGTGTTTGATTTATTTTTTGTTATGTATTTTTGTGGTGTACAATAAAGTTTATAATAATATAAATAAATAAATAAACGTGTAAAATACTATATAATTATATAAAAAAATAGACCAAAAAAATAACTAAGTACTATATTGACAAAACAAAAATATTTCACTAATTAATTGTATATTTAAGTATTATTGTATATTTACTTACCACTTGTATAAAACTTTAATATTAGTTAAGTAACTTATCGGAAAATCAATTGTTGTTACTGAAAAGGAACCACACGCGAACAATATCTATAAGTTAATGTTCAAAACAAACTTGCATTTCGAATTCACTTCTAATTTCTAAAACCACTTGACTTGTCTTTTTTCTGTAGTATTGTAGTGTAGGCAATGATCCTGCCGTATACAGCCAAAGTCATGTTTAATTTTATGATTTTAATCATGTTCTATGCCGAAATGAATTTAATACTTTACAAACAACTATTTACATCATAATTATTTATTAACCTGGCTATTTAAAGGATACATTATTTTAAGCCCTATTACCGGTTTACCGTAACACTTTTGCAGAGCGAAACATAGCTAACTTCACGTGGAATAAAATAATCGCGGGGCAATCCCAATTTCAATCCAATGTTGACAGTATTGGTTTCAAGAGTACCGAATCACGTGACTGCAAAATTAACATTGAAATCGTATTGGCTTTAGATTGGAATTGGAATTAGTTTGAAGAGTAAGCCCCCTGGTCGGTTTTGGTAAATTAATACCTATGATTGTCCTCCATTACTGGCGGGCTCCGGTTATCAACAGATGGCGACTAAATAGAAATTCCCTTTGCGAGCAACCTTTGAGTTAATTTCATTTAATAAGTTTTGGGTCTCAACTTAATTTAGTAAGTACCCCTAAAACACTTCCCTGTTTTATATATTCTGTAATGCGATCTTGAAAGGCATTGACAGATTGTCGTGTTTTGCTACTTGTTATGGAAATAAAAAAGTTGTCCAGCAAAAGGAAATATCTGACGGAAAGTTTTAATTTGTAGGAGGAAAACTCTACGAAGTTAAAAGTGGAATGAACTTGGTTTGATACTAGAATGCCGCAGTGACGTACCTCCTAGGTATGATACTTTAGATCGTGGTACTGTATTTCAGTTTCAGCTAAATGGCATGTTTTCTTCTTGTGTGTTTTACCTGATAACTTGTTCGTTTACCTTTGCAAGTAACAAATTACGATGGAAATTAATTACAATGTTCTTGCTCTACAACGCACCGCCCACATAATGTCGTGTGCACTCAGCAGTACGAAGCTCATCTCTAATTACTATTGAGATATTGTCTATTGTTTGGTAATCTTCTGTCCTATCTCGGGTCATTAGGACCTCGCTATTCGCAGGACTAGACAGCCGACGGTGACGTTGGACGTTGTGGGGCATTTACCTGTACCTTTATGAATATTACTATGTTTAAGAAATATAAATTGTCCTACAAATAAAATATCTACAAAAACTAGAACAAAATACCTTCTTTGTAAAACACAATGTACAAGAAAAATACAGTCAACATTTTTATGGCATACCAAATAACCTTTTGTTGTCTCACAACAAGTAAAAACCTAATTCGTGTACGAAAAGAGGAAGTAAACTCTGATACTAAAATCCTATCGCTTTTGGGCTTTTAGTGCCCGTCTCTTGAAGACTAATTCTAGAAGCGACACGTGTATGTACACGGTGGGTAGAAATAGACTCTTAGTACAGATGAAATTCACATTTATTTGCCGGCTGGTATTAAATACCTTTGCTGTTGAAAATCTAGCATTAGTGAAGAAATTTTTCAAACTGTAAATAATCTGTACTGGCTCAATGACACTAGCAGTTTAGAGGAAAGGGTAATGTACTGTACTCGCGTAGCATATTTTAGTGTTTAACCAGTAAAAAGTGGTATGCGGTCATGACATGCGGTTTGTTTAAAAGTGAGCCGAGATGTATTTGATGTATTTGAGATTTATTTATTTATTTTAGAGGATAAAAGTACCAGCATCATAATGGTACTCCGCTATATTCTTCATTGATTTTTCAAATGATCACCCTTCTTAAAATGACGGTTATTGAGAGAGAATGAAAAAGAATTTTAGCCAATTACCAAAATAACTATCTTTCTGCATGGGACGAACGTCAATTACGAGCAAGCATCCCGAGCAGCTTTGTAAAAGTACTTGTAATAAAGTTGGTACTTTTATGGAAGCCTTTTTCGTGAACGGTGAATAGTGAACGACACTAAATGGTAACAACCAATACGGGTTTATAAACTAGAGTGGCAATTACATACTTAGAAATGTATTTTTAGTATATAAGCTAATCCAAACTGCTGAACAAAAAAGCTGACACAGAATCTTCTTCTTCTTTTCGTGTGGTTAGTGACTAACCTGGTGTCAGAGTTTTAAAGCCGCCCATGGGCCTCTGACTTGACTTCACATGCCGTCGAGAAATATCTCTCAGGCATGCCGGTTTCCTCACAATGTTTTCCTTCACCGTTTTTGATGCAAGTAATAATCATATACATAATGATATAATCAAAATAACAATTCACAATGCTGTTAAACATTCACACAAAAAGTTTCATGAAATAGATATAAAATAAATTTTCAGGATGTATTGCATAGACTTCTCTGATGGAACATAATTGTATTAGTGTACCTCCCTATAGTTGAATTTATTCATTTTTCTTAGTTGAACTATTTTGGTAATATCAACAAACGCTGACAAAGTAAGAAAAAACATCAACGGCATCACACGGTAACTAATCCCTCAAAATATACAATCTTACAATTGGCAATCAGGGGCAGCGGCTGTGAACAATAACTCGATTCCTACCGGCTTCCATTCGGAACACAACCACTCTATCGTCATTAATAATCAAACTATAAGTATTTGATACACCATAAAATTAAAACGTTATAAAACACCTATATACATTTAAAAAAATTGTCTTAATATCCCAACAACAAAACATGCGTTAAAACAACATGTCGGCGCGTCCGGGTTATCGTGAATTCAATTTCTTTAAGAACTAACATGACATGACGTCACTTTGGTCACGTGACACCGCGGTTTCTTAGCAGCCGGGTAAGCCCATCTGCAACCAGTTACGATAGGGATAGTACTAGAAAACGCGCGCGCGAGAGCGAGAAGAAATTATTGCTATTGCACTACCTCTTTCTGGCACACGCATATGATTCGGTTGTTTTCATAGAAATTCGTAATGCGTTCGGCTAGGAGTTCGTAAGCATTTCATCATTCGACTGACAGTTAATTTGCATTTTGTTCGCTTAGTATTCATTGAATTCATTAGTTTATCATTATTAGTAGTAGGAATATTGATTTGTAGTTATAGAACTGATTATTGTGAGTAAGATAGTATTTGATTTTTGTGTCTTGAGTTTAGTGAATGTGAAAGTAAAGTACGTTGTAATTAGGTATTTGGGGTAAGTAGATAGTTTATTATGTTGAAATTACTAATTTAGATTTGAAAAGTAATTAGTACGATCGGTAGAATTAGATATGGCGGCTTGTTTATTGACAGATTATTTAATTTCTGAGGAAACATGCTTTCATGGTTATGTTTTGAAAATATGAAACACATAGCTACGTTAGGCCGTGCTCGCCCAGATATGACTATAAATTATAAACGACGTGATGGTTTCTTCAAAAATTTGAATTTTTCCCTTTACGATAAATATCATTGACTGACTAGTAGTCGTAAATTAAACAAAATGTATTGTTCCCGTGTTTACTTTTTTTAGATTCGATTAGCTTATGGAAAAAAAATCAAAAAAAAAAAATGTGCAGACTGAAAAACATATTCGTTGAAATCACCAATATAATATTATATAAGTTATAATTTCCCGATCATTACCTATACTTTCAAAATGCTAAGGATCTTACATTATTTTATTTTCAGTACATTACTACGTAGGTACATACACCCGGCCCGGTATTTAATAGAAGCGAAACTTACTTGAGCTGTACGCTTAGTATTTAGGTACAAATGGATAGCTCTGACCTTTCTTTGATTTCAACCTTTTGTCCTGAATTCGTGTGTAACAAAGCAAACACATCTGAAAATTAGTACGTTTCATAGTAAAACACAGGGAATCTTTTAAAAGAATTGGTTTTTTCATATATCTACAGCAAAATGCTTGCTTGAATGAAAAAGAGCAGCCGAAATGCCATATCAAAAAACCAGTACCTACATAAATTTCCGGACGCTATGTGCGGTCACTGCGACGTACTTGTTGCGGCGAGACGCCCCAGTGTGCCCCCAGGTCGCAACTTATACCAGGGCTGGAGGTATTCCGCTTGAACTGCATCAAAGTATGGGTAAATTATGTTTATCTTTTTGAGTTTGACCAGACCTAGAGTTATTGGGACAACATTGTGTATTTAATGTTAAACTAATTTATCACACTTTAAACCTCATAATTAAAGACAGTCTTTACACCCCACAACTCTACTGAATTTTGTATGCGCTGATTGTTCAGCGAATTATCCCTCATTTACTAACCTCAGGGGAATGGCAATGTGTTCTTATGTATCTGTAAACAAGGCTACTTTGTAAAGAGGTAATTTGACGCCAACTAAATTTCCACCAACAAGGTAAGTCAGCATTAAATATTAACAAAGGAACCCAGCTTGAGTTCTTTACGTTCCTCCGTAATGCGAATTTAGATTAGTTTAATGTATGGATAGGTACTGAATGAAGTAAAGGAAGATTCCTTAGACTAACGAATGAAGTATCTACTATTCTAATTAAAACCATGATGAACCCAGCGAATCACTAAAGTTCTGCGTAAAACTTATTACTTACTACTAAATTAATTACCTTAATTCCATTCAATTCAATTCAATTCATATCTTAATTCAATTTCACTCGGACGGGAATCGTGACTGTTTTGTACTATAAAGTCGAACTTACGCAGCTTTCAATTACTTCACCCGTACCTATTTCCTGAAATAACTGCCCAACTGTCTTCGAAAGTGTATGCAAGGTTTTATTTGAACGAGAAATGAGGCTAAATGTCGCGTGAAAAAAAAACTGGCTTGATAGAGCGTGTTCGATTTTCAAATATTCAAAATTATCTTTCATTTGTTTTTGTTGGTCACTACACTCACTAAAACGCTTTATTTTGTTCGTTATTATTATTATTTTTATTCCTATTATTGCTTTGTTTAGTGCTAAGGTTTAGTGATAATATTTTAAAACGATGCTGGGAAAGTGATTTTATAAAATGAAAAATAAATAGGATAATGTAAAAAAGGAGGCGTTTAACGGTCAGGTATGCTAAACATTCCTTTCTTTAAATTACGTCTTTGACCAATAATTCTATTGATTATGAATTTGGATTGATATTTTCGAGATCTTATGTTTATCATGTGTTTATTGTTTGTATAATGGTAAGGGTTGACAAATCAACCTTATGCGTCAGTAATATTGTCACTTTTTCGGATGACAGTGTACTCGCCTGGCAGCTAGTCAAACTACGGGTTTATATAACCGGCACGCTAGTTGAAGTGCTAACTTGAGAGCCTCGAGACATAACTGCTATTGTACTCAATCTTTCACTAGCTTAGCAAGTCGACGAATTGGAGTTGTAAAGATTTCCTGTAGATTTGTAGAGAAGTTTTTGAAGTAATTTTACAGTTCTTACTTTTCCGCAAGACCATAAGCACGTAATATTCAAATTCTTGCAACGAATGCCATAATTTTAATCCTTATTAGCCTTATAACTCTTACGATCACTGGTCATCAAAATCGGCTAACTTGGCAATCGCAGAGCTCAATGATATTAGCAATAATTTTACGAAAAGTCGCGTCGCCCGAAAGTTTACGTTCCAAAATTTTATGATCATGGACTCTGCTGTGGAAGTTGCTTGCCACTGAGAAATTGTTAATATTGCAGCACACTCGTTTATAAAACTCATTCACCGCAGTTCACAATGAGTCACTTTTATTGCTCACAAATAAAAAGCAAAAATATCAACACAACCTTTTGCGATTTAAATGTAAATTCAGTTCGTGGGAAATACGAAAAAAAACTACAATTCGGTAGAAATTAATGTGATCTATATTCTAAATAAATTGTAAGCTTGTTTGTTTCCACCTAATCGTGCCGTATTAACCGATCTGGTCATATTATTTTGCTTAAATTATTAAAAAGCTTCTACATAGTTTGTAAAAGGCGAAAACAGAAATAATTTTATTTCTTCGTCTGGTGATTTGTCAATTCTTATTTATCATCGTAGTGTAGACTACAGCGCGGGGAGGTTAACGAATATCTTCATAAAATAAAATTTGACATGGGTAATAAAGATTAAGTGAACTAATGATCCTCTGTTTGCCATCGTTTCAACCACTATGTTTCTATGACTGCCATTCAGTTGGTGTTGTTCGCATAACCATATTTATGTTTAAAGTTTTACTGTAACAAATGTTTATTTCAATAATAAAATATAAGCAATTGCAGAGCAACCAACACTACAGGATATTGTGTAGAAAACACTTTTTTTTTTCTTTTGTACAATTCTGCTTTTGTATTTCCCGAGACGAAGTCACATCTGTATATAAGGGTCACTATAAGCGTTTTAAAAAAATCCGCTTTCTGCGTCATATATCCTCAATTTCATTGGTTTTTTGTTCTAGAATAATAAAAAGTTATAAAACTAAAACGCAACTACGACAAAAAAGTTATATTGAAAGGTATAACAAGACATCACAGACAGACAAATTAAAAATCCGGAGTCACACGTGTTGGGGTATAAATCAAACAGATTACGCGTGACTCCGGATTTTTAATTTTTCGTTGGTTATTAAAAAAAACATCTACTGTTTCATAAAAAAGTGCAATACCTACGGTCAAAATGTATGGGACAACTGATTTTTTTTTTTAAATAGCCCACGCAAAAATTCAACGTAAGTGGGTTTAGAATCAAGTAATGTATCGATAGTTACAGTTTTCGTGTCGATGTCCCTGCCACTCTGTATATTCCGGAGGAAAACAATTAAAGAAACCATATTTCTTCTCTCAGTTAACAAGCCATTTACGGGCGTCAAACATAATATTAGAAGATGAAATAGAACTGGTTCTTACCATAAGGTTAGTTTCTGTTCACTGTGTATCTCGTAGTTTTTACAGAATTTTCCAATATCGTAAGCCTGTAAAAGTAGGTATATTTTTTAGAGGATTTAAAATTATTAGGGGATAGACGCGACAGCGACTCTTGCCACAGAGTACAGAATAAATTCTATAGTTCAGTGAAAAGACGTGATCTCCTTTTTTAAATCACTATAGAACCCGCATGATGGTTTTTTAAATCAGCCTACATTTGATCTTTGTTTAGAAAGGGCTACTTTACGCCTCACTTTCCCTCTTAAGAATACAGGGTAAGTTTTTAACCAGTGCGCAAACTTAAACACATGACTTGACTCATCATTATAAACAACAACAGCAAAAAAAAGGCTGTTCCCGAAATGTATGTTTGCATAACTCGTCAAAATGTAGGAAGGGAACAGCTGATTTTTTTTCATGTTTTCAGGTTTGGTCCCATAGTAAAAGTTGTTCATAATGATGAGTAAAGTCACGTGTTCATGTTTGCACACTGGTTAAAATAAAATCCTGTATATTATATAGTTAGGATTTTATTATTATAAAGACGGGATTATGATACATGCCAAGGCACGCCGGAGTTCATTACTTGAGGTATTACCATTCTTGAAATAGCGCGGTAAGCTTAATTGAAAAAGTTTGTGGAGATGCCTTCATTTTCGTCTGCGAGGCAACTATTTATAATGCCCGTGTATGTATGCCGTGGAAGTAGACGGACACGCCACTGAATACTGTAAAATAATGCATATTAAATACAAAAAAACGAATAAACATTCGAAACTCATGATACCTGTTATCATGCATCTCGAATGTTTATTATTTTTATGTAAAGTAAAAAGGAATCAGGACAGATATCAAGTATGTATCAAACCAACAAAACAATCAGTCAACTCCTCGTTTTAATTGTGAATTTTTAATATGAACGTGAGTTTAGAAATAACTAGACAGAGGAAAAACTTCATTGTAAAGAACACCACTCCTTCGAGAGAAATATCTCTCTTGGGAAGCACATTAAAAAATTACACGGCTGCTCGTATCCAAACGCATTTGTAGCGCTTAAAATTAATACACTCCTCCAATCCTCATCAGAAGAGCGATGCTTTTTATTCCAGCTATCACACCTACGTCATTACAAAAGCTATGACTTTTTAAACAGATATTTGAATTTCGACTTCACAAAAGTAGTATTAAAGTCGAACATCCTCAAAATGGATCTATCTAGAATGAAAGTATGTAGTTTCAAAAGCGATGAATGTGAAAAGGTGGTCCACCTCGATTCGTAGCATAAAAGTTTTATAGCAGTACCCTTTGAGGCTAGTCTCTGGTATAAACGAGATTTGAATGCCTGTTTACTAGGTCAAGTAATGTATATTGATGGTGAGGACAGGACACTGCCACGAGGCCCAGTTTCTGAGAGATTAGTTACTGAATGTAAGCCGTCAAAAGGTATGACCTCAAAGTTTTATCCAGTTGTCAAACAGAATCTCTGCTTTATGAACTATACAAAGGAGAGGCCAGATTTTGGTATTTAATCTTACCGATGAATGAGAAAATTAATATCATATTGTCAGTTGGTAAATAAGTAAAACGGAGAAATGAAGAGTTAGTTGCTGTAAAATCTCACGTTACATTTTAGGAGTCAAGTGAGTGGGTCGTTTTATATTCTAAAAGGCATTCCTAATCACTCTGGTGGTCACTTGACATAGTAGTTGACTGCGGTTTGGGTATCTTTGATGTACACAAGCGAAAACTTGGAAGTGATACATGAATTTGACTGAAATCAAATCCTAGGCAAATAATAATGTACTGATATCAAGTATGTGCTATATTTTGTATTCAGATTTTACTGCCAAACTTGAATAAAATTCTGAATGTAAAATGTTCAATTGAAAACGGAATGTTAAATATTATTTGCAATTTGAAGGCGGCAAATAAATCCTCAATTTGACGCTTGCACTCTCCGAAGATATGCAAATTCAATTTTGCTCACAGTAGGAGAAGGAAAAATAAATCAAAGCGAAGTGCGAAGATCTTCCTTTCGATTAAGGTAGTGTGACCGAATTTCGTTTTTGGCTTTCGGGTATTTTCGTTTTCAATTAATTCATTCAGAGAAAATCAGCACAAAAATTTGCCGAAAATGCAGAAAAAAATACTTAGTCTCGCATTTATCATCAGATAGTTTCAACCTCATCTTCCTGCCCTTGTGCCACGTTACTTGGGGTCGGCGCAACTCATAACTTGGGATTGTTAATATTAGCATGTCTTTGAGAAAATAATTTTCGCGTGATTTAAGTTTATACGTTATTGATAATGACCAAAGAAAAACCTATCGACACACAGTGGAACGAATGTATGGGAGCGGTTGGACGTAGACATGTCCGAAAAAAAAGAGTAAAATTATGCCAAACTAATGATGCCATCTTATTCGATTACTTAATGCCTTCATAACTTGTGGTGATGAATTTCTTCATAACTCCCATATTTCGGGAGTAATTTGAGAAAATGTGAAATTTTACTATGAAAATGAGTGTATCGAGCTCTCTCCCTCCTGATTCCGGGCTTGTTTCAAGTAGCGGTCTCTAATATCATAATGCTAATACTAAGAGCTATATTTAATACTAAGACACATAGTGCGCCAAATGTGCACTTTCTGGGATAAAGAGTGATGTTTATTTTATAACACAATTTTTTAATTTTTTGTTTATTTTGTTGATTAAAACCGTTTTTCTAAAGGTTTACCTTATTACAATAACATTTCTGATCAGCCAATTAGAGAAGATATAAGCTAATTAGGATATATAATTAGGGACTTAAGGTTTACATATAAAACTGATGCACTAATGATTACTGATAAGAACATTGCTATTATTTAATTACTAAATGGCTCTTAATACACTAATTTAGCATGCATCATTTACTAATTATCACAATAACTAATTACCTTGCAATATTTAACAAAGGATACCTGGGATACCTGGATTTTATATAAATAGGTCACTATTAGTAACTTTAAAATCAGTGTTGATTTACACCTCGTTGTATCCAAGCTAATCTCGCAATGTATTTTCCAAATTTTAATACAAATCTTGATATTCACGTTGCTTTATGCGCACGCGCACATAAAGATTTACGCGACTTTAACTATTTGTTCAGTGTTTTAAAAGATAACAGTTGTGTTCAGTTATGTGAAAGTGCTGAAACAAGTTTAAAAGACTGGTGTCGTCGATTTTGCTACCGCATTTATGCAAAATGGACACAGTCTGGAAGAAGCACAGATAAGTTTCGGAAGAAACATGAGATTTGGCTACAGGCTGCAATTCAATGGCCGGAATTACAGAATGAAAATATGGAACCTTCTACAGAAAATATAAGTGACGTCATCGAGCCCATAATTTCTCCTGCTAAATCTGATGCTTCAACTTGTACACATCCTAGTCCTCGTAAATCTTTTGAGGACCTTAGTAACCGGCAAAAAAGAAGACGCACCACTGAAGATAGTCTTTCATGCAGCAGTAGCAGCGCTGAAATTATGTTTTCGGCCGAAAGGGCGCTTCAAAAGGCAGGACAAAGCGATACAGCTTATGTTATGAAATACTTGACGGAGAATCCAGAAGAGGCCTCAAAAATCAAAGCCTTCATTGAAGGTAAATCAATTCAGGTACGGGAAATATCCCCTTTGAAGGCATTGGCTCTTTATGTATCGATGAACTTATCGAAATGGCGCTATAACACTCTTCGGGATTTCAACACTCAAGAAGGAGCTCTTCAATACCCGAGTTACTACATGTTGGTTAAAGAAAAAATTAAGTGCTATCCGGCCAAAGAAGATCTCACAGTTACAGAGAGCTCTGCAAAAATCAAATTACAAGCCTTGATGGATTTAACCTCAAGAAGACTTATTAGGTCGTTAGAAACCCCTGTTGATCCCAATCAACAGCTCGTATTGACCAGCAAATGGGGTTTTGACGGATCATCTAGCCAAAGCATTTATCATCAAAGGACGAGTGAAGATGAGCAAATCGATCTTGCTAGTAATTTTATGATTAGTCTTGTACCACTGCGGCTCGTCTCAAAAGGTGTAACAATTTGGGAAAACGAGCGACCATCTTCCACTTCATTTTGCCGGCCAATATTGTTTAAGTTTATAAAGGAAACCAAAGAAAATGTGCAGAGAGAGATGGCTGAAATCGAAGCAGAGATTGAAGCCTTAACTCCATCCACCATCACTGATGGAATTAGTGTCAAACACCAACTGCTGTTGACAATGATTGATGGTAAAATTCATTCCATTATATCCAATACAGCAGCTTCAGTGTGTGACATATGCAAGGCTTGTCCTAAAGAAATGAATAATTTAGAGTTAATCAAAGATAAACACGCAAACGAGGACATGTATAAATATAGCTTAAGCACCCTTCACGCTTGGATTCGCTCAATGGAATGCTTATTACACATTTCCTACAAATTAGACATAAAATCATGGCAAGTAAGGGGTGATATAGCAAAAAGGCAAGTTGATGACAGGAAGAAAAGAGTTCAAGAGGCTGTAAGAAGAGAAACGGGCTTACTTCTCGATGTTGTGAAACAAGGCAGTGGATCCACCAACAATGGCAACTCGGCAAGGAGATTTTTTGAAAACTACACTAAATCTGCTGAACTGACCGGAATAGATGCTATGCTTTTAAGAAAAATCTGTGTGATCTTGCAGTGTATTTCATCAGGAGAGAAGATCAACGTAACTAAATTCCGAGAGTTCTGCTTTGATACTGCTAAGCTTTACGTGGAGTTATACCCATGGTATTATATGCCTTCTTCACTTCATAAAATTTTAATGCATGGGCCAGACATAGTTCAGAACATGTCAATTGTGCCCATTGGTTTTCTATCCGAAGAGGCATCTGAGGCTAGAAATAAAGATTTTAGAAAATATAGAGAGGGGCATTCTCGAAAGCATAGCAGTATCTCATGCAATGAAGATATTATGCACAATCTTTTACTGTCTTCTGATCCACTTGTTACAAGTATCCGTCCAAAAGGAAATAAGTTTGTAAAAAAATCTTCTTTTAAGGAATTTTATGAGCTTACGGATTCTGAGAAAAGTGATATCGAATTTGTTAACATAAATGATTTAGCGGACATCGATTCTGAATTTGAATTAATTGATGATGATGATGATGACGAAGATAATTAAATGATGTTATTGTTTTAAAATGTGTAACTTAGTAAATTAGAGCTTACGTCTTAATTATTTATTGTACTTTTAATGAAACTAGGTAATTTATTATCAACTTACTTAAAAGTCATACTCTCATCAGTTCTTGTGAATATTTTTGTTAATATATATTTCTGTATATATATAATATATTTATAGACCTCTTAATAAGTCTGTCTGCGGTTTAAAGTAAATACAAATGGGGAAAAAACGTTTTTTTTTTTAAATTTTCATTTCCTTTTATCCCAGAAAGTGCACATTTGGCGCACTATGTGTCTTAGTATTAAATATAGCTCTTAGTAATAGCATTACGATATTAGAGACCGCTACTTGAAACAAGCCCGGAATCAGGAGGGAGAGAGCTCAATACACTCATTTTCATAGTAAAATTTCACATTTTCTCAAATTACTCCCGAAATATGGGAGTTATGAAGAAATTCATCACCACAATTTATGAAGGCATTAAGTAATCGAATAAGATGGCATCATTAGTTTGTCATAATTTTACTCTTATTTTTCGGACATGTCTACGTCCAACCGCTTCCATACATTCGTTCCACTGTGCGACAGCCAAAAAATATTTTCTTTTTCCTCTTCGTTTTTTTTTCAGTTGAATACGAAATGGAACGTTTTCGGTGTAAAAAAAAATATCCGTCGGACCCTACATTAAAGGAATAATTTTTGGCAAGCCATCACATATCCTCAGGTAAACATCTGAGGGAGAGGCATTTATTAGGTTATTATTGACATGAATACCTGCGTTTTTATCTGTCTATCTGTCAGGTGATTAAGATAGCACTTAAATAATTTCTACTACGGTAAACCCTTCTGAACCCATTTTTTGTATTGTTTCTATGACTTGTACATATTGTAATAGTGTTATTTATGAACAACTGTTTCAAATCAGACACTTTTTTATATAAATAAGTAATGTAAGTACCTTGTACATGAAACTGTTTCTTGGTAAACTGCACTATTCAAGTGAGTAACTTTGTGGAAGTACTGACATCGTGTCGCAGTTGGACAGTCGAGACTTAGCGCTCAATTAGAACATGCTGGAGACGCTTCCAACTAAATCCCTAAACTGTTCACTGAGCCAGCTGCTATTAATACCAACATTTACTCTTCAAGTTATATGCGTAAGGACTACAATTCCATGCTTACATTAACTTTGCTTACCGCACGTCTACCTAATTACACTTTTTGTATGGAAGATTTCCTAGTAGATGGGAAATTTTTCATTGATGAATCTCAAATTAGATTTAGAAATAAAGAAAAATAGTTTAACCTGCACAAATAAAACGCATATTAAAAATAAACTTTGTTAAATAATACACTAATACAAAGTAGTTAAAAACCCCGTTTTCAAATAATATTAAAAAGGATAAATATTTTGTTTTTATCACATCTATGTATTCAAAAAGAGCTTGTTTATTCTTCGTAAACAGGAACCAAAATAGCTCTTTAGTACCTAGGGACCAAAAGGAATTTGAATGTATATTGTTAGTAAAAGTTCCAATCACCAAAGAGATCAATCATGATTCACGAAAATTGTATGAATAAGTAACAGGCTGGATGATAAAGTCAACGGCGCGCGACGCAAATAAAAAAAAAGTTTGTGAAAAAATTAAAATAAATGTTTGAAATGTATTCCGCCTTCGTTCGTAATTGTTTACTTAAATTCGGATTTTACGTTGAATAAAAAAATTGTGTGTCTTCCTCTAGTAATGAGAATGAAATAAATAAACGTAGATACTGTTCTTATTCATAAGTTGTACTTACTTATTTTCTCTAAAGAGTGATAAAAAGTAGATTATCCACCTCGGGAACAACACTTTTTTTAAGCTCGACTGACGTACTTTGAACCTCTCGCTGCGCTCAAGATTTTACTGAACACTGTCGTCTTTAAAATAGTTCTCTGCTCCCTAGGTAAACAATTTACTATTAAAGTTTTACAAATTAGTCTTTATTTTCGAATTTGTCGATTTGTATTTTATTGGAACAGAATTATTTTTCCTCTTTCCACGATTTCAGCAATTGAGAAATTTGATGTGAAAAGATTTTACGTAGTCTGTACCTTCCTTAGTGTTGAAATCAGAATTATTATTTTGTGAAATACTCGTAATATTTTTATAATTCAGGTATTCCTAAGGGACAATAACGTTCTACATTGTAAATATATTTGCATTCGTATCTGTATATTTATTTCATCTTCTTTAACCGTAGGTTGCGTGAAAAAACTAAAGAAAATTGGGCCTTTGATCCTATGTTATATACCTCGTTGGCGATTAGCACAACTGCACCGCACTCCGTCGCATACCGCGGGGCGGCAGATTGAACATTTTATCAGTTTGTATAAAAAACAATCAACGCGCGGGACGCGTCCCCGCGCGCGTACTTTTTGGCATGGCCGCACCGCGCTACGCGACGGAGTGCGGTGCAGTGTGATTTATTTATTTAGGATAGCCAACAATTGTTTACACAATTCATTTAAAATAAATTTCTTATTTTCATGTTTATAAGTGCAATAATTACTTACAAGCTAAAGCAGCATGCGCCATTTATGGTTTTACATAATATAATAAAGCCAAAAAGGATATTTACAAATAAAGTTATACAAAATTTTTTGGTAATTCATGTATAGCAATAATAATGACAAAAATTGCATTCGAAATATATAAAAAACCGATTGATAACAATAACATTAACTAATAAAGAAATAAGTGATAATCGCCTAATAGTTGCTTGTGCGCGTATTTAAATTGTAATAAAGATTGTTAAGTGATTAACATTTCTTACCTAATCAAATTAAATGATGTGGGATTATTACCCGACTGCCCCAAAAAAGGGTAATATTTTTTTGTTGAAAAAAATTTCTGTCTCTAATTGAAGCTTGATTAGTGCGTTACATTGTAAAAAAATCTTAAGTGAGGATGAAGGGTGAAATTGAAAGACGTTTGGGATCACAATGACGATGTTCTAATGGTTTCTTTAGATACTAAAATACTTAGTACAGAGCTAAACAAGACTGTGCTTCCTTTGACTATCACGTTCGCTTCTACTCGTGTCTCGATGTAAAACTTTGGAATTAGTGAGTACCTGATTCTGTTTAGACAATGATCGATTATTAAAATTTATAATTGTACTAGGTACCATAATAAGCTGTCATTCAATTCCTACCTTTGACCCACGTCAGCAGCGCACCTAACAGGTAGGTAAGCACATTATGTTAAACTTGAAGAAGTGACACTAAAGTGTCCCATTTGTGTCTAGTGTGATTGCCGTATGTATGTGAGGCACGTATGAAGTGTTTGCACGTTATGAGTTATAGATCTCGGGAGAGTCGTAATGATGTTGGACATTGGTTCACGTGCGTGTCCCGGAGGATAGACGTGATCGGCTTGCGTGACAATACTCGCTTGCGAGTGACGAGCGAACGAATGGTGCGAATAGAGCGAATGGTGGTGTACAAATGTGCCCGTATCCTGACCAACCCATACGCTTAACTAGTGTTTACGCTCTGTACTCTACGGAAACAAAGCAAAGCATTATTTAGTAATTTGCTTTTATTGCTTTTATCACGATACAGTCTTCTATAGAACAGATTGCATTATCTGTTGGTAACATTTATTTGTCAGTCCGTAATTACGTGGGATTATCTCGGCTCGCCATCTCTTCACAGACGTTATGTGAAATTGAATTATTTTAACATTTCGCCGCTGCGCTGTACTAAACCAATTTTGTCCATCTGGCTTTGGTAGCCGAAAAAGTTGTTGTGTAGTACTTCTTGAAGGAAACTTGGTGAAACTGAAAACTTTTTGCTCCGATAGAATTAAATCACGTTGGTACTTTACCACGTTAGAATTTATTAGACATAACTTTCAGGTGCCTACCTAGATTAATTTTCCAGTATAAATAACTTTTCTTATTTGTTGACCACGGCTCTATCTTGACCATTTTTGTACCTATGTCTTGATTTCTATCTGAAGTATTGTCTTGTTTCGTACGTTTTAGATCACTTTTATTTGTTTGTAGTCAGCTTACAGTTTTGTAACTAATTTTTTTTTAATACTTTGTGTTTTAACGCTTTATAAATGTTACGACAACGTAAATTAAATAAGAGTACAACAGGTAGTTTATTAATCTATTTACTCTTGACTTGACGACACTTAGTGTCAGTGGTACCAAAATATAAATATTTCGTTGTACTTGTTTTTTTTCTTAAGAGTGGCATTACAATTCGTTACTATTTATGTATTAAGATTTGATTAATTGCGCATAGGTATCATTTTAATCATGCTGTTTTATTGTATAATTGGTATTTAGCCACGCCGTAAACACATATGTCTAAATTGTTCAATTAAAAATAAGCATTAATTAAACATTTTAAACATATTTTTTTTTAACTTTAAAATTGAATGCTCGTGCCTTCTCTGTATGATACGAAGCCTTTTTCATGCAGTAGGACAATAATAGGCCGGTATTATTACAATATGTATACCCGCTCTCCTAATAATAATGATGTTAGTGTGAAGAGCGCCTTATGTTAAAAGAACAATGATCGCTTTAAGTGTCAGTGCGTTAAGTTGCGGGCGGTAAGTGTCGGTATGCATTGGGGAGGGAAAACTCACCCTGATTTCCACTTTACAGCATCAACGCTTCAGTACCGCGGTGACTGTCGTAGTGAGTGGACATGTGTCTGTGGCGCTTGTTCTCGTGATCGCGAGTATGAATACGATGTCGAGTGTGGTGCGTAAATAAAAGTGCAAATAGTGAGTGATACATTGGGATTTTGTTTCTTCAGCAGAAGTTAACATCACGTTCGATTAAAATGTGAGTGTGATTCAACGTAGTAAATATTATTCATATTTATGATTCAGATGCTGTAATTTTTTTATTACATATATGTACAAGAGTATGACAAAACTAAAAAAAATATAATATCCTAACCTAACTAAAACTATTAGACTAAAACTAAACTAAAATTAAACTAAAATATGGCGTCGAAAAATTCCTCCGCGTCGCTGTCGACTGGTAATGTACCCAAGAGACTGGCCGCATTGCCACGTTGTATGGCAATGCTTAGCCGCTGGCCAAGGTAAAAACCAGCCCTTGGGTCACGAGAAGTGTCAACCAGTCGTTTGGAGATTTCATTGAACAGACCGTGAGCACTCGGACCCCACGGCCCTAGGGTTTCAACCCCAAACGGCTCGAAAATATAGTGACCTATAAGGTTATTATACTTTCGCCGCTTGAGGTTTTCCGCAGCCGCAGCGGCAGCGCCAGCACAGCACGCCGAGCCAGGAAGATGGGATGGCGCTAGAGTATCGACACACGTTGCGTCCCACACTAAAGGCCTACCCACCTTCCATGGAAATAAAGACATGCCGTCCGGTCTCTTGCCATCGTCGCGTGCCAAACCGTTGGGTTCTAATACAGCTGGAACGCCGACGGTGACAAGAGCTCGTCGGATGATGTCATTAATGTTTGCATGCCGCGCTAAGCGACCCGCACTTCGGCTGCAGGACAGGCCGTGGTGTCCGAGGCTGTTGACAACTTCACCACAGTGACAGCGATGAGGAGAACAACAAGGAGCTCCTAGACGCAGGGAAGCAGCAATGCGGAAGGTAGTGTCGTCGAACAAAGTGCCTAAGTTCGACGACGGTAGTGCATGAAGCCACAGGCCCGACTCCCACTTACCCACAGCCAACAGGCGCGCACGCTCCGCAGTAGTAACAGACGTCTCAAGTAAATTGTTCTGTACTACTCTGCAGAGCGGCTCATCCCACCGTCTTTGGGAAAATGGGTTGTCGGGCGGATCTGAATTCGGGCAAGCGAGTCTCCAGGCATCCATAGCCTCGGTGAGGCACGGCACATCAAAATTAATCAGTGTGGAAGCTAGGATTTTCCTGATTAATTTCTCAGTACCGTGAACCGAGGATATGAAAGCCGGTAAACTAATACTAGAAATTTTGCGGACGCCGAGGCCTCCCATACGGATAGGAAGAGTAGCTTGTGCCCAAGCTCGGTCGTCCAAGGCCACATTTAAGATCGAGGTTAATGTATGCCGGATAATTTGGTCCATTTTGTCTAAAAGATGAGTGTGTTTCCATAAATGGGAGGCGCGGAGGAAATATGTCAATTTAGGACCGAAACAGCAGTAACGGATTAAGGTTATGGCCGAATGCATGTTAATTTGGAACAATCTTTCCGAAACGTCATTGAAATTTTGAATTTTTTCCTCAATAAAACCGGGGAAGGAGTCCTCAAAGATAGGTGACCCGAGGAGACGAAGAGAGCTTTTTTCAATAATTTTGATTTCTGGGGCTATTGTGTTGAATTTGGAAAGTGTATCATGTCTGTCAGTACTGTCCGCTAAGATGCTGTAATGAATAACTAACCCATTTTAAATTCGTTAAGGTTTTATTTAAATTGATCGAGTTATTTAAAGGTGTTCAATTTATTTCGAAACAATATCGCAGATAATTGTTAATTGTTGTAGAATAATTCTTTGCGAGATTGATTCTGCAATTGAACGAATTAAATACGAGTATGCCAAGGTCACCCTTACTGCGATTTTTCGCCCCTTATTGCGCTGATAACGGTCCGAGTCGAGGTGAGGCGAGCAGTATATAGGTGGGTTGGAGAGGTGATAAGGATCAATCTGCGCTCAATGCTTGGTGTGGCAACACGCCGTGTTCGAGTTCGCAACAAGTCAATCGTCATCCTGAGGATGCCTAGTTGAGAGGTGAAATACGCATCGATTTCTTTCAGGGTCTTTTTAAGACTCTTTAGAAATAGCTAAGCGTAACAGTACAGTTACTAAGTAACAGTTACTAAATATATCCACATCTATTGAATTCATTTCATACAAATAAACATAATTTTCTTTCAGGGTGCTACTAAAAAAGCCAATAAAACATTTTCCTCTTCCCGTGTTCAGTAATAGAATCTAGACTGGTTACCTGAAGTTTGACCTCGACATACATAAAAGACGTTCAAACGACCTCCATTTTCTCGAGTCACTGCGAACTAATTTCCTTCGGACATTTTCTCACGGCAACACAAAGGTTAACTACGGTCTAGACAGACTTACGTGGCAGGACAACTTGACCTTACGTGATGAACGCTCTTATCTGAAACTTTCTTAGGGATATTATTAAAAAATAAATATATTTACGTGTTTGCTCTTACCTCTAATTTTGTAGTACTGAAATGGTTTTCAGCTTCGTCAAGACAATTCTGTTTAATCATGTAGTAATTAAAAAACGTGTGCGGTCTGGGGACCCCCGTCAGGAACGAAGTTCTTTCTCACGTATGATTTAAAACAAATTGGTTATAGCCGCCATCTTGTATTTATATTTTGACCTCATTATCGGCTTTAGCACCCTCGAAAACTATGAAAACAACACTCATGACGAAAAATTTTAAAACTTTCGCAAGCGCCATCTTGGATTTACATTTCGACCTCACCATCGGCTTTAGCACCCTCGAAAACTATGAAAACGACACTCATGACGAAACATTTTAAAACTTTCGCAAGCGCCATCTTGGATTTACATTTCGACCTCACCATCGGCTTTATCACCCTCGAAAACTATGAAAACGATACCCATGACGAAAAATTTGAGAATTTTTGCTGCTTTCATCTTGAATTTTCATTTTGATCTCACTATCGGTTTTTGCACCCTTGAAAACCATGAAAACGATACCCATGAAGAAAATTTTTAAATTTTTAAGAGCCACCAATTTGAATTTACATTTCGACCCCACTATCGGCTTTAACACCCTCGAAAACTATGAAAACGTTATCCATGATGAAAATATTGAAAATTTACAGAGCCGCCATCTTGGAGTTACATTTCGACCCCACTATCGGTTTTAACACCCTCGAAAACCATGAAAACGTTACCCATGAAGAAAAATTTAAAAATTTACAGAGCCGCCATCTTGGAGTTACATTTCGACCCCACTATCGGCTTAAACACCCTCGAAAAATGTCAAACGTTAACCATGATGAAAAATTTGAAAATTTATAGAGCCGCCGTCTTGGATTTTCATTTTGACCAAATTCACACTTTCTCTCTCTCTCTCTCTCCGGCATGTAGTGTACTTGGGCCGATGAGTACAATTTTATGCCACGACACTGTAATCACCTTAATATTTTCTTTTGTTTTTTCTTATGATTTTTCTGCCAGCGTTCTCTCTCTCTCTCTTTCTTTCTCTGTGAATTAGAAGAAGGCAGTCGCAAGTATTAACACTTTTTAGCATGACGACTTCTGAAAGTTTACAAGCCGCGTTAAAGAACTTCGTTCCAATAAAATTAAATGACCCGTTGAAATTGCAGCGTTAAAGGAAATTGTTTTTATTAGCTCTGGACCAATTCGAGTTCGTTACTACGAGTATGCTAAATGAACGTGGTTATGTATTATAGGTACCTACACAATTATTTGATCGTAAACGTTAAGTATTTCCACTTGTAGCTGATGACATGATTGTATTCGTATGATAGTTATGACATAGGTATTGTGTTGTTTACGAGTTGTCTACAAGTTTCTTTAGAATATAAAGGGGTTCGTTCAGTGCACTGCTTTTTATTGTTGCAAACACGTGTTTCAGTATTATTTATAAATATAACAGTGGCCTTTGCTTCGACCGGGGTTTATTGTTTTGTTTACATAATATACATGCGGCACGCATATGACGGCGCATCGCTAATATGTCGTATTTATGGCTGCTGTCAGCTGTCACCGGTGACAGCTTCTACTGATGGTGGTGACAGTTAACGTCCAATGTCAATATCAGACGTCAGAATAAGAGTGACAGCCATCACTCTAGCGGAGCGTCGGGTGGGTGGGAGCACGGCGGCCATGTTGAAGAACACTTTTTGAACAAGAGCCGACCGTGCACCACGTACTAGACGAATCGCTGATATTCTGCGTCATCCTAGTGTGAAATGCAATTGTTTTAGTGAATTTGATTACTGATTGACTTTAACTAGAATATAGAACAGTTATTTTGTGAATCAAGCTTTGTTAACGCAAATTATAGTGATTTTGATAAAAACTCGAGTGTTAATTAAAATTATAATTCCTTGCCCAAGTACCCACGGCTGACCGACTATGGCGGACTCTGATGAAGGCAATCCTGCGCTTACACATAGAATACTTTGAGTAAATAGTATCGCAAACAGTTACTGGATATAGACTTCTTCTCGAAATGAGTTCTTGTTTGCAGTGAAAATACTGCAAGCAGCAAACACTCTGTTTTTCGAAATAGAAAATTATTATAGCCAACTCCACAACTCCTCAACGTTTGTACAAAGTAAAAGCAAACTACTAAGTACAATTACCTTATCTTTATTGTGTTGTCTCCTTATTACGCTGTTTCGTAGTGGTAAGTAAAGTTTGTTGCCTACGAGCTACTTCAGCGTTTCCTCTCCGCGTATTGCCGACAAGGGTAACATTCCAAACTTTTAACTGAATGTAATTTGGCTCTTCGCCTTAAAAAGATGTAACTATACATTGACAAGAATTCATTTGACTGTCTACATTTTATGTTCTATAATACTATCAATGCATTTTGCTGAGCAACATGTATTTGCACAGATGCGACGCATGGCTTAATCTTTCTTGTCATTTGTCACAAAAGTAGTTAACTCTGCAATCGGCATTTTGTTTTTGTGTTGATTGTTTGTTTGTTGTCATTTGCCAATATCGCAACACATAGTAATTACGCAATGTATGATGTCTTTGGTCCCTGGCCCTGACATCAAGCAATGTACAAAATTGTCAAACTTTTATTGGTTGAATACGAGGCTTTTGGCTACTGTATATGCGTGTATTTTATGTCTTTTTGGTTGTTATGTGCGTTTTTTTATATACATTATGTGGGTGAATAAAATTTATTTCCGAAAGCCAGTTGGTGTGTTCCGCCAATATCAAACCGCAATTTTTTTGAAGTGTAGGTAGTTTCCAGCAATAAATGGGAAAACCTAATCCATTTCAGTCGCGTAATGTCCCCAGATTATTCCGCAAATTATTTCAAAAGACTTACAACATTCTTACACTAACATTCTTACACTAACAACATTATATCTTTAATTTCTCAAAAAACTTGTAACAGTGTCAGTGAACAGTTTTAAAACGCTTTTGTATACCGTTACACCTTATTGTCTCCACGGCTATCTTGTGCTCGTTCACTTCAACTCTTACAAAGGACTCGTTTCTCTAAGAAGTGCTGTAATAACAACACTGCTAAACGTTGTTAATGGAGCCTATTTGTACACTCAGTCTATTAGGCAGCGCGGTACTACTGTAGAAAATAGTTACAGCCTTTTCACCTCTTTTTTTATTTATCTCCTTTGAGAACTTAATGCAAAAGTGCATCGAGGAAGCGGCCATTGCAAAATGCAGTACAAAGTCATCTCAGCTAAGTGTCTTTATGGCAAAACTTTTAATTATAGATTTTCGAAAATGTTACGTGCTTGTTTCGATAACGGGCTTTCAACACGTAAAATAGTGTATTTGTTTGTAGTCAAAGTTGGCCTTTTATTATTTGTACATGGAAGTTCGTGACAGTTTTAAAAGTAAATGTTTTCATGATCTTCCTGCTTTTGTCCCATATTACTAGGCCTCGGCGCAACACGTTTTTTACTTCCATTCGATCATTCCTGATAGCTATCACGTTAGGAGTTGAAGAACGGTTGAGTTTTTATTTTCATAGGTGTTAACTAAGTAGTTATGAGTTAAGACTTTTTTACACAAGAAATGCTATCATTACATAACTACTTTTTTTTCTGGTGCACATAATTAATAATATTCTATCTATCCAAAATAAGTCAATCCAATCTAAATAGGTCAATCTAGTTTTAAATAAGGTACACAAAATTTTTACGGTCATAATTTGTATTTGGTTAGGTTAATCTAATAACATCATAATATGCTGTGGGCCAAAAGATTAAAATTAATCAGATTTTTTGTATTTTTCCTAATTAATGAGCTGCATGTATGCACACACGGTATCAGACACGGGAAGTGCAAAATTGCTAAAATAAAGAGGTCACTGATAAAATTACAGAAATGCCAAAATTAATGGTGACGTCCGGTAGTGTGGTTATCTAAAAAGCATGGCACGGCACCGGCGGTGCACGGCCCATGTTTGTAATACCACTTATTAAGCCCTGTTACATTTTGACCTGACGGTAATTAAATAAAAATTGGTGCAAAAATAATTAAGATGACAGCTTAGAACAGTCATTGTCATCATTAATACGAATATGGCGGCATCTTAATCCTGCATCGTGCAAGCAGAATTTACCAGTTTTAGTATATATACAACGTCCCGACTTCAATCGTCGGGCAGTTGCCCACCAGATAAAACAACCGTCTGGTCGGAGGATGCTCCCTTTTTATGGAGGATGAGTGAACTTAACTCCTATTTCTATAGGAATAATACTCTATATTATTTTAGACGTTCGCAAATCGCAATCGCAAATGCAAAGATAATAATTTTGAAAAAGAAAAGTTATAAGAAAAATACGTACCTAACTCTGAGTAATTCGTTGTGTCTACACGAACGACAGTCAATTTGAGTACGACGAATTTATCAACCTGAAAACATAATGTAACAAAGTTCCATGAAAAATGAGAGACATTATTGGTAAAACATTTAAGTGACATTTAAGAAGTTCGGCTGACTTTCATAATACTTTGGTGAAATCTGTCAGAAAAACCCGACTTTGGATCACCAAAGTCGGGCTTTTCTGTGAAATATTTATTGTTGGAAATTAATAATACATTTTATATCAATAAAACTTACTATTAATTTCCAACAATAAATATTTCATCAAACTAATTTCAGAGATAATATTTACACAACCTTACTGAACTTCAATTATGTTTAGAGCACTATGACTTATCTGCGTTGCGAGGAACTTTAAAAGGGAAACCGTGACCCCCTGCAACATGGCAACTGAAGGAACATGGATGGGTTTTAGTCAGTAAGAGTCTGACACGCCCTCGGGAGAAGTTATTTGATATTTTCCCACCCAAAAAAAAGGACTATGAATCATCGATGGTATAGGTAAAATTAGTCCAATGATTAACAAACGCTTAATATAAAGAATTCGGTATAGATTTGTTCTATGGTTAGAATATCGAAAGGTTTTTGACTACTTGAGTAGGAAAGAGATCATTCAAAAAGTCTCACGTAGATTATATAAAAACGTTAATCAACGTTTTAGAACAGTGCTGAACACACATCTGCTAACTGTGAACTATCTAAGGGTTAAAAATTACAATCGCGCATCGAGAATTTGCATAACAGGTAGGCTATCCAAAATATTTAGAGTACTTCTATGAATTGTATTTTGTGCCCTAGTACCATTATGATTAGGCACAATATCTTTGTTAAAACATTTAAACTCCTTGTATATTTTGCATAAAAATATTTATCCTTACATATTATAAAACAAAGTCCCCCCGCCGCGTCTGTCTGTCTGTCTGAATGCGATGAACTCAAAAACTACCGAACGGATTTTCAAATGGTTTTCAGTAATGGACGGAGTGATTCATGAGGAAGGTTTAGATATATTAAAGTTTTTTTGTAAAGTAGCCGAAATATCATGATGATTGTTGAATTCGGAAAAAATCATGCCGAGTGAGAGCTTTACTGGCGTGTGTCACGTAAACCGTAAAAGATATATAAAATTATTGTTCTACAGGATTATAAATACGATTCAAATTTCAGGGTTTATTTGTTCTGTTTAACTCGACTACAGCATTCAGTTTGGTGTACCTCAAGATAAATTACCTAAGCTCGCTAGTTTTTTAGTTTGTTAAAAGTCGGTTGCAATTTATTATTTTATTTACTTGTTTACTCTGAAGATTCGTGTACGGCAAATATCTACCCTAAATGTTTCTTAGAAAACATTTTAACAAAGCTAACCACCGTTTTTTTTTGTGACGATTACTTTTAGAGTACCTCAAAAACGAGTAATCTATGCTCGTGGCATCTTTGTATGAGAACAGTGGGTCAAAAATAGGCTTATATGATATTGTATCATATGAAAAAGAGAACCTTTAAACGACCTGGATTTTATCGTGAAAATATGAAATACGTGCATGCCCAAAAAGTAACACACAAACTCAGTTGTAATTATTTAATTTCGTACCAAGGATCAAAACGTTCATAACCAAGACCTAGTGCGGTCTTTACTCCGAGGTATCTAATTTTCTCGAAACAAAATTAAGGTCGTTTATACCTACACGCGCCTCGCCGCGCCGTCGTCAACCCATACCGTCTGAGAATCGTCTCTTTCTAATGAACAAATGAAATTAACCTCATCGTGTTTATGTCATACTATTTAAGGTGGATTTACTAATTAATGGATTTACGAGAAACTGAATTCTTGATATAAGAGTTTATGTTAAATCTTGAGGCTATAATATATTATTACGTTAAGTCATATTTTGATAGATATGAGTAGCAAACCACGGAAGTGGTATTAGTAGTTACCCAAATGAAGTAGATATTTTGTTAAATAGTAAAACTAACTTGCCAAAGAAGAAGGCAATTAGGTCAGAATGTCATTTAATTATTGTTTTTCAACATAAAGGTACTACTGAAAGAAAAATAAAAGGAAAAGCAAAGTAAAATTTCTTGTCTTTAACTATACGATACTGCGCCCCCGAGGCAGTAGAACGTTCACTAAAGAGGGGAATTTTAATTCACTGCTTCCATTTTGTTCATTAAAATAATTGTGTAATTTAATTTTCTATCGGAACTTAAACCGAAACGGGACTTTGAGCTCCGTGCAATCCTCCTTTTGCACGGAGCTCAACGTATCGTAGCTCAAGATCCATCGATCGTTTTCCAGTTCTTTTAGCGTTAAGGCTCTTTCAAACAGGCGCGACACGCGACGCGACACAAAGACACCGCTCGTCGCGCGACGAGCGGTGTCTTTGTGTCGCGTCGCGTGTCGCGCCTGTTTGAAAGAGCCTTTAGTGTTATGTGAAAGAAGGATTAGGCATCTCCTTAATAAAAATTGTCGAGCACTCGGTCGAGTCATAACGCCAGGTAAATTAAATTGGTTCAAATGTTAAAATTTAGTTTATTACGAATTATAATCAGATTGAATACAAGTTTTATGGTCCTTTGAAAAGTTGAATACCTATTGGTGGTTGAGCGGTTTCCGCCTCACATTAAAAGCAATTGCTTGATTGAATACTATTACTATTAACACAACATAACAGCATGCCTGTATTCCCCGATAGAGTTAGGCATAGGTGTACCTATACAATACACCCTAATTCCGCCAGTTATGCTTACGTCCTATGTAATAGGGGTGAGCCTATTACCATTAATCGGGCACAATTTTTTTATTTTTTATTTTTATTTAACCATTTATGCACACACATATAAACAGACAAGAAGAAAGGAACAAAAAAATACGTACAAAGGCAATGCTTATTTCTAAAGAAATCTCTTCCAGCATACCTGCGACAGGAAATTATACAAAATGAGATGTAGACAACGTGTGTAACCGTAAAAGATAAAACAAAAACATAAATCAAAGAAGAAAAAAGAAAAAAAAAATCAATTTACTATTTACACAAACTACTTACAATACAAGAATATACTTACATACATACTTCTAAAATAAATATCACTGCAATATATATAATTATAATGTGATTTAAAATAACTATGCAACTATGACGAAGTGGAAAGATAGTGTTCTTTCACTCTTCGTTTAAATGCTTCAACAGTACGACAGTCCCTAATGTCAGGCGGAAGTGAATTCCACAACCGAACCGCGTGGACAGTGAAGGAGTAGGAATAGAAGTCGGTTGCGAAATCTAGACTCCGGGCTGCTACTGAGAAATTACTATTACTATACTATTATTATTACTATTTAATTGGAGTATTTTTGTATAACAAATTGTATATTGTGTTGTAGAAACAAATCCAGTGTTATGAACAAGAATTTACATTGAGGTTAAATAAGTAAACAAATGGATTTGCGGTTAACAAAATTTCACAGGTCTTCAATGTATACAAGTAACAACTGCCACCACAGAACGATGAATAGTAAGTTGTGTATTGTTGTGTTACTGAAACACTACGTGAGCTGGTATGTGAGCTGAGGACAAACAAGGGTGTGACGTTGGGCTTCAATGTTATTTAGTGACCGACTAATCCTAGCGCATTAGAAACGTTTTTCGAGCACAATGGATGCAAACCCTCTTTTCGATTCCTGTTAAAAGCTTTGCTCATTTACGAAACAGATAAAATTTTACTGTTCTTTGCTAAATAACGATAGTTTCGAATTTGTTATTCCCTGAAGAGAAGAGTTCGTTTTGATGATAATGAAAAAATACAGTGACCAAAATCCCCAATTTCAAACAAGATATTTTGCTAATCAAATGCCAATGCCAAATGGCAGGTTAATAAAATTAACAACGATCTTGCCTACCGAGAGCAGAGAAAGGTGGTTTCAGACTAGTTCGACCGCAATTTTCCATTTGGACCCCGATTTTATTGCCAATTTTTTTTTCCGTGACCCAGTCGGTATGGAACAAAAGAACTGAAATTAAGGCTTTGTTCAAATGTTGTTCTGTTGTTTATTTCTGAAAAAAAAAAAAACGCGCTATAATAAATTTTAATCCCTCATACCGTTCCTAAAAGTGTGTCGGTAAATAAATACATACCCACTTACTTGTTCAACAATAGAGCTTTTGTGTGTCCTCATTATTTTACATAGATTTTTTTTATCGTGTTAATAATAACTAAAGTTTTTAATAATTGATAACAATGTAGCCTAATAGACTAAGAAGCACTTTAACTCTCACTTATTATTTTACGTGAAAAAGTTATAAATTATAATTTGTAACTAAGAATAGGGTCAATTTGCATTTTTATACAATTCCTTAGCACTTTTTTAGGGTCTGATAATTGATAAAAACTCTTTTCATGTGTTAAGGTGGCTTCCGACGCGTGCGCAATATCGCGCACGCACGCGCACCGGCCCGCACGACGCACCGTGGGAAGGGTTACGTGCGTGGTAGCGAAGACGCGTGCGTTGCGGTGCGTCGTGGTGCGTCCGAGTTTGGATACATTCCCTTTGAAGTTACCGACTCGCCACGGATCAGCCCGCACGGACACGCACCATGGGAAGGGTACCGTGCGTGGTAGCGCAGACGCGTGCGTGGCGGTGCGCCCGATCCGCGGCGAGTCGGTAAACTTCAAAGGTGCGCGCGTATGCCCGGTTCCTATAAACTACAATGAATCGTTTTGCTTACCAATGGTAACGTTTTTATTGCCCAACTTGGCATATATAAATAAAAAATAAAAATATGCTTTAAATATGTATGTAAATTCGTAAGCAAATTTTTAGACATGGCCGTTTTTGTATTTTTACGCAAACGGTTAAATATTTGATATCAGATTATGAAATCGTTTTCAAAATTCGTTTTTAGAAATCAATTTCTGGAGCGGCTCTGGCGCCTCTGGCTCGCAGTTTCGATCGTCTCTAGTAATATTATAATTCGGTTGTAAGTTCATCGATCAAAACTACCTAAACATAAACAAATACTTGCTTACGCAATTTACTCTTGCCGTGGTTTTGTGAAATCGGGTTGTACAGTTCGGATTATCGATACGATACAATTTGTGACTGAAATCGGATTTTAGATACGTTTAGTTTCGATATATCTGATGAATGTCTACTAATTTTACCTATGATAGCTAGTTCCATCATTTGCATAGTAGATGTAAAGCTATGAGGTCTTTGCTTCCGGTTAGTCCCCTTATACTCGAGTCCCTCTATGCTCGACCTAAAAAATACCTACTAAAAAGTATCGCTATGCACGCAATTCTTCGATTGTACGTAAACAATGGAAGGTATAGTTGGAAAGAAAAGTGCTTAAATTAAGGTAAAAAAAATTATAGCGTTATTCGTATAAGCGTAAGCGTCTGTAAGTTAAAATTTGTTTTGTCTCGTACTGACAGTCAAAAAGTCAAAATGACAGACAAAGACAAAGGAATTTCAGAACAATTCTAAGTTAAGAAATGTTTATGATTAGAGCTGTACTCAATACTGGATCCACAAGATTTAACGAAGTTTGTAGACAGAAAACTAAAAAAATATAAAAGAGCGTAAATAAAAAGTCCGTTCTCAAAGTCAAATCACCTGTATTCATATTATTTCTTATGAATAACACAAATAAAATAAAAAATAATCAATTACTTAAAAAAAAAACAAATAGATAATAATGAGATGTAAGTATTACTATTTCAATCACAGAATGAGATATGACTATTACTATTTAAATCACAGACTTTAATACGAGTCAAATTATTAGTAATAATTTAAAATTAACATTTATTTCTCGATAATTGGGTTTTGGTTTCATTATTCTTTGCTTTATCAAAGAGAACCCTAATTACATAAATTATTTTCTTAATTGATTATGACTAATTTGTTTCATTTTGACAGCTCAACAACATTCATTGCGTTATTTACGTTGTTGAGCAGATTTTTTTTTCCAGCTTATGAAGCAATTGATTAGCAATCTGTTTCAAATCGAAACAGATTGTAATTGATCGTGTATTACATAATTAGGGTCAAGGGCTCATTGTTATAGTCACCCTGAAAAAGCCGCCTAAGGGCCTCTGACTTGGCTTCACATGCCGTCGAGAAATATATCTCAGGTATGCCGGTTTCTTCACAAATATAATTAATGATGATTAAGAATAGGAAAACATAATATATTTACATACTAGGTTTTCTTCATCACTGCCCACGAATATTATTTCGTGTATAGCGAAACTTTTTAGTAGGTATTTTACGAGTCGAGCATAGCAGGTAGAGCATAGGGGACTAATCGTTTGCTTCATTATTGGTAAAAATACAAACAAGTGGTGATGTATCAAATTTTGGCATATTTGATTTTTTCGTCGAATTTGAAAAAATCTTTTTTTTTAAAGGTATACTTTCTAGTTGGTCTCATTGTCATTTGGTCACAATCTGATGATGGGATTTTGGAGAAATCGAAGGAACTCTTCAAATATTATAGGCACACCTATAGCGATTTTGGTATTTTCATAGTAATTAACTCGTGGATTTGCTCTCGGAAAGCAGCATTTGGTAAAATGGAACTGATGATGAAGGCCGCAGATGGCCAACGGAACTTCTCAATAATAAGTAGGTAATTGCTGACTCACTAAAAAGCGAGAAATAAATTTTTTTTTACAAAAAAAAACACAAACGACTTCCAAACTACAAAGTGAATAAATAACTTTAAATTTCAGAACACGGTGGTAAAAACTAAAATACTGATCCAAAGACACCAACTTCCGAAATTAAAGTTATTTTTCATTTTGTAGTGTTTTTCGCGTTGGTTGTTTTTTTTTTTTTTTTAGGTTTATAATAATAATAATATTTGTTTATATGTCTATTGTAAAACAGCCCAAAATACTGGTTCTTTATTAAACTTCAACGAATTATAACGTTGCTAAATTGAAAAGTATAACTGTGACGTAGCATGACAACTGAAGTGACAGGTATTTTGTTTAGTCAGTTAACTAAGCCTCCGCTGTCCGTCCGTCCGTCTGTCTGTCTGTTAGCGGGCTGTATCTCATGAACCGTAATAGGTAGGCAGATGCAATTCTCACAGGCTGTGTATTTCTATTCCCACTATAACAACAAATAAAAAAAATAGAACAAACTAAAAAAAAAACCGGCCAAGTGCGTGTCGAACCACGTACTATGAAAGGTTCCGTAGATGGGATGAATTTATCCCAAAAAGAAACTTATAGTTTAAAAACATGTTCTCACATACATCGATATGCGCCACGGTCAATTCTCAAACTGAAAATGTACATAAGTTTGTAATCGCTATTTTTTTTAAATTGTAAATATACAATTTTCGGACATTTTCCTTTACTTGTGCTAAGACACCTTGCTTCTTGCCAAATTTCATAGGATTTTTGATTTATTTTCAAGTATCAAAATATATCGCATAAATGGCCGTATTTAATCCTGCTCACTAAGCGAAATTATTTTTCCATACTACAGGGCCATCGGTTAAAAAATATTCTGCAAATTTATCTGTTATGGTCTTAGCAAAAAGATTAGAAAGAAAGCAAGAACAAAAAGTTTTTGTTTTTTGGGACACGCACAGGAAATACAACATGAAAACTAGGGCATGCTATACGGATATCTGATCCAAATTATCTTAAACCTTCGAAAATGTTATCCGGATATCATTTGTTTTACTATCCGGATAAAAAGAGTAATACCGATAGTTTCTTTTATTCGTTTTCTATATTTTATTACATCAAGGTCAGTAATAATATAACATTGAACGTTGTGTTTTAATAAAATAGGTATTCGCAATCATTACAATTCATGGTATATCATCTAAAATCCATCTGATGACACAATTACTAGATTCATCATAAAGATAAATCAAAAATGCTTTTGCTCAGAGCTAGACTTCAGTTGTCGACAGCGATGATGATGACGTAGTGCTCAGTGATTACCAGCAGCAGAAACTGAAAAATCATTTACTATAACAAAGAAAATAAGCATAAAAAATTTATTTCGATATATTTTGATCGAAAGGACCATGTCAAAAACCCTTTCAACGTCCAATGGAACTGATCTCAGTTGTAAGGAACGTAGTGCTGTTAAAGTAAATAATTTTTTGAAGTAATGACCATCATCGCTCATCAAGTGAAGTCAAGTGTGAGTCAAAGAAGATTTAGAAACTCTTTGCTGAGTTTGCCAAACTTCTTGGCAGTATATGGTTAGGTATAAATGAGACCAAAGATGTAGTATAGTCTGGTTATAATTATCCAAAGGTGCATCTTATATACTAACGACTACGTGCTGAAAACAGATAGTAGAAACATTTAATAGATATTGAACGTGCGATAAAGAACATAAGATTGCGATGTAGATTGCAGATACAGCACAAAGATATTGTACTGTAACAGTACACCCCCCTTTAAAAGAAAAAGTATAAATTTGATCTAAACCTTACTAGTTATTTGCTGATGTATATAAATAATAATGCTATTGTACGCGGTGGAATTTGATGACGCCTGTTGTGGTGCGATTTGCTGACGTCTGTAATTTTGACTTAGCTGTTGCACGAGTGTTTATTATTTTTTCCGTTAAACTCTTCATTCTTCTGTCCAGTGTTTTCATTATGCCATAAATTAGGATCGCACCGATTGTTAAAATAATCTGCCCCATCGCAACATTTCTTGTCCACCGTAAGTCCTCCTGGATCAGGTTACGGAGTTTGTCCGCTTCGTTTTGATTGAGGCAACTGTCCGTATTGTATGTTATCTGGTCCTTAGAACTTTGATTTCCCATTTTAGATGTCTTGTTGTTACGAGTAGTTGTGAATTAATGGTATATGTTAAGATCTATGCTAATATATATATACGAATAACTTGCTTCTATCAGCGATTTTTATAGACGTACCACTGGCTTTACCTTACGTCCCGATCGTGTAGCGTACGTGTGTGAACGTCTGTCGCAATCCTTTGAATCTGGCACGTAGTTTGATTCGTCATTGATCATGAAAGCTGGTTTCAATCTATCAATTGATATCACTGTCTCCTTATCCCTAATTCTAATGCAAAATGTTTTATCTGTTCTACTAATTACTGGGTAGGGTCCTTCATACGGCGGCGTCAGGGCTTTCTTCATTCTATCACACCGAACAAATACGTGTGAGCATTCTTTGAGTTCGGGATGCACAAATATAGCTTGGTTATGGTTTTTTCTTTTCGGAATTGACGTCATTTGTGTGATGTCCTTTTGAATTTGTTTTACAAATTCTTCGTACGTTGATAACTGTGCTGCTGATGACTCAAAAAACCCTCCAGGGAGTCGTATTGGCGTTCCATATGTCATCTCTGCTGAACTATAACCTGTGTCTTCTCGCAAGCTACTCCGCAACCCGAGTAAAACTGTTGGGATTTCTTTTAACCAATTTCCGTTGGATTCTCTTGTCATTAACGCTACCTTTAAAGTTCTATGAAATCTCTCTATCATTCCATTGGATTGCGGATGATAAGGTGTTGTCCTAATTTTATGTATTCCCAAAAATCGAGAGAGTGACTCAAATATTCTTGATTCAAACTGTCGGCCTTGATCCGTAGTAATGCGCAATGGACAACCAAAACGAGTAATCCATCCTTCGAAAAGCGTCTTGGCTACTGTTTCTGCAGTTATATCTTCTACCGGAAATATTTCGGGCCATGACGTACAACGATCTATGATTGTGATTAAATATCTCTTCCCTTGTGAAATCGGAAGTGGCCCGACGATGTCAATATGTAAATGCTCAAAACGTTGCGCTGTCATAAAAGCACCAGGAGGTGATATCGTATGTCGTTGTATTTTTGATTTCTGGCAGGCTAAACATGATCTACACCAATTATTGATATCTTTGTTCATATACGGCCATAAATACCTTTGGGTTATCATTTTTCTCGTAGTTCTTTTTCCTGGATGGCTCATACCATGAATGGTATCGAAAATTTGTTTGCGAAAATGCTTTGGTAAGTAGGGGCGGCTTTTTCCAGTAGACGTGTCGCAGGTGATGTTTATTGTGGAACCCGGAAGCGTAATGTTTTTGAATTCTAATCTTTTATTGTCACGTAATCTACTAAGTTCATTATCTGTTGATTGACATTTTTCCAATTCAGCGTAATCGATAGGTGATGGCACGTATATTTCCTCTATTCGAGATAAGGCATCGGCGGTAATATTGTCACGTCCGCTTATGTGTTGGATGTTGGTACTGTACTGTGAAATGAAATCTAACTGCCGGACCCGTCGCGGTGTATCGTTTGATGATGGTTTTTGGGAGAATGCGTATGTCAAAGGTCGGTGATCCGTAAATATTGTAAATTCTCTTCCCTCGATTAATCTGTGAAAATGTTTGACGGCCATGTAAATTCCCAACAGCTCTCTGTCAAACGTAGAATATTTTTGTTGAGTTTCGCTCAATTTTTGTGAAAAAAAACCTAATGGTTCCCAATTGCGTCCGGATTTTTGTTGTAAAACTCCACCAACGCAAGTAGCACTAGCGTCGGTCATGAGCGCTAGTGATGCGTCGCGGGAAGGATGCGCTGTTAATACCGCGTTTTTCAAGCTTTCCTTGCATTTTTCGTAAGCTTGGTCTGCTTCCGTTGTCCAAGGAACAGGTGAATTATCGTTCTTTTTTGAACCATGTAGAAATTCGTTTAAAACTTTTCTGTAGAAATTGACCATGCCCAAAAATCTTCTTAATTCTTGAATCGTTTTCGGTTTGGGAAATTCCATGATTGCCTTGTAATTTTCCTCGGTAGGTTGTATTCCTTGGCTCGTTATATGATAACCTAAGAAATCTATTTCCCTTCTGTGAAATTCGCATTTTTCGAGATTAATGGTTATTCCATTCTCGTGTAAACGTTTGAAAACCGTTTCTAAATGCTGATAATGCAAATCTTCGCTGTCCGATGCGATGAGACAGTCGTCTACATATATAAATACGAAATTTAAATCTCTAAATAAGGAATCCATGAATCGTTGAAATGTTTGTGCCGCATTGCGTAATCCGAAAGGCATTCTTAAGTACTCAAAAAGTCCGAAAGGTGTGATGATGGCTGTTTTCTCTATATCCTTAACAGGAATACAGTGGTATGCTTTGCGTATATCTATCTTGCTTAGTATCTTCTTATTTTCTAATATGTATGTAAAGTCAGTTAATCTTGGTAGTGGGTATTTGTCCGGAACTGTCGTGCTATTGAGCATTCGATAGTCTCCGCACGGTCTCCATTCGCCATTTTTCTTTTTTACCATATGCAATGGGCTTGCCCATGGGCTATCTGACGGTCGGCAAATTCCGAGTTCTATCATACTTTGAAATTCCTTTTTGGCTATGTCGTATTTTTCTGGAGGTAATGGTCTTGCCCGAGCTGCGACGGGTGGTCCTATAGTGATAATGTGGTGTTCAATCTTATGTTTGGGCGCATTGCGTAGAGAGGACTCTTTCGTGATGTCTTCGTACTTGTTTAAAAGTTGCGTAATACGTGGATTCGTTCCCACTGCGATAGTACGAATTGCTTGCTGTGCCGCTTTTTCTGAAGTTACATGCGTTGTCAGCTCTGTAACTTTGTCGATAAGTTTGCGACCAGCTATGTCGACTAATAGTTTATAGTGCTCTAGAAAATCTGCTCCAATTATTGGTTGTGTAACATCGGCGATTATAAAATTCCATTTATAACATCGTTGTAGTCCTAAATTCAAGGTAAGCGTCTTCTCGCCGTAAGTCCTAATTTTAGTCCCATTTGCAGCGTATAGTGTGTATTGTTCATTTTGAAAAATTGAATATCTCTGTTGCTTGCTAATGACTGAGATATTTGCGCCCGTGTCAATCAAAAACTTCATACCACTTTTTCGGTCGGTAATGGTGAGGCGATTGGATGGGTGGATTGCACAGAGTTTCGCCGTTGTCTGTGCTCTTATTCGTTTCCCTGGTTCCGTACGTAAGTCATTGGTTTCCAACCGCATGGCTTAATGCAGTTCCTTGCATATTTTCCGAATCTTCCGTGGTAGTAACAAAATCGATTTGCCCCTCTATAGTTTGTTCTCGGCCTCATAATCGGGAATTGTTGACGTTCCTTGAAATGATTGTGCGTGTTGGGTCGATAGCCATATCGACCTTGCTGAATTGCGTCAATATCTATCTGTAATTTTGCTAGCTGGGTTAAAATGCATGCTGTATTGTTGTCGTTTGAAGTGTCGTTGCTAACAGCTGATATTTCGGTTACTTTTGAATTCATTATTATTTTGTCTGCAATTAGGCTCAGTTTGTCAATTTCCATGTCTTCTGTAACTGCTAGAACCGTAGTAACTGATGTTGGTAAAAGCCTGAACCATAGTAGTTTAATTGTTTCGTCACTGATTTTTCCTCTCCCGAGGACTCGCATTTGACGTAATAACTGCGAAGGTTTTTGATCACCGAGTTCTGTCTCTGATATTAATTTTTGAAACTGCCGCTGTTCTGTTTCTTCGTAACAATCAATTAAACGTTCCTTGATGTTTTTGTATTTATCTGTAGTCGGTGGCGAAGTGATTAGATCACTAACCTGTAGTATTTCTTCCTTGGATAACTTTGCTATTACCGTACAGTATTTGTATTCGTCTCCTTGCTTCTGTGGTGCTAATATGGCTTCTAGTTGCGTGAACCATAATCTGGGTTGGTCTTTCCAAAATTCCGGAATGCGGGATAAAACCGAGGTGCCAGCAGCTACTTCAAGTGTTCCTTGCTGATTTATGTTCGCCTTGCACGGTGGTTGCGCCATGTTTCTTGCTGCGTATTCGTTCGTCGGGGTCACCAATTTGCCAAACTTCTTGGCAGTATATGGTTAGGTATAAATGAGACCAAAGATGTAGTATAGTCTGGTTATAATTATCCAAAGGTGCATCTTATATACTAACGACTACGTGCTGAAAACAGATAGTAGAAACATTTAATAGATATTGAACGTGCGATAAAGAACATAAGATTGCGATGTAGATTGCAGATACAGCACAAAGATATTGTACTGTAACACTGAGCACAGATGGCACACACCAAGAAAAATTCATCTTCGTCAAATAAACAACCTCCTAATCACATTCCTCCAACCAGCATCGAAGCTAAAAAGGTTTTTCCTCCACTGGTTACATCCAAGTGTAACAAGATTATATATAATTATATCGTTTATTCATTTAAAATCTTAAAATTTACATTTTTAAATATTTCTTAAATAAAAGTATAAAAAAACATTTAAAAATATAAAAAATAGAGTTCCGCCGGTGTCGGGAGCAGGGTCCAAGCTACCGGTGGTTAGGGCTGCAGAGACAGGAACCTCCTCACAATGCGGGCCGTATCCAGGAGTACTGCTTTCTGAATCAGGCGTTTGATCCAACCGCCTAACGAGAGCCTCGAGAGATGTTGATCGAGGCTTTTGGCCACTAGGCCATTAGCCGTTACGACAATTGGCACAATGATAGCTGAGCTCACATTCCACATGTCAACAACCTCGTGTGCTAAGTCGAGATATTTTATTTGTTTCTCTTTCTCAGCTTTCACGAGGTCCTCGTCATGTGGAATGGTAACATCGACTATCATTGCGTGGCGCGCTAATCGGTCTATCACCACTATATCAGGCTTATTGGCAACAATAGTCCTGTCAGTAATGATAGACCGATCCCAGTACAACGTGGCATGGTCATTTTCGAGAACTGGGTCGGGCACATACTTGTAATACGGTACCTCAGAGTCTACAAGTTTATATTTCAAAGCAAGTTGCTGGTGAATAATCCTGGCCACTTGGTTATGTCTGTGCAAGTACTCGCCGTTAGCTAGACGCGAACAACCAGAGATAATATGTCTGATGGACTCACCCGGACGATGGCATGCCCGACACACGTCAACCGTACCGTCCTTCATAATGTCTCCGGTAGTTATTCGTCAAGATAACTTCGTCCATAATTGCACAGATGAAACCTTCGGTTTCCCCGAAAAGGTCACCGAAACGTAGCCAGGATACGGACGCTAAGAAATCTACACTGGGCTCGTGAAGAGCCCGATAGAAGCGCCCGTGAAGCGCCTTGCTTTGCCATATCTCCTTGCGGTCATCTGTAGTAAGTACTACAGGTTTGCGCCAGTTCTCTTTAGCCATGGAGAGCGGGGTGAGCCCGTTGTCCATTGCAACCACATCTCGGTGCATACCCACATCGGCTTTAAAAAAATATTCCCTGAGGCTGCACACCTCGCGGTTGTGGAGGGTCTTTGCATTTAAAAACCCTCGACCTCCGCATTTCCGCGGGATGTACAGTCTCATCACTGATGAACGTGGGTGATGCATCCGGTTTGCGGTCAGGAGTGTACGTACCCTCCTGTCCAGGGCGTCAAGTTCGGTCTGAGTCCATTTGAGTATGCCGAAAAAGTACATCAAGACCGGCATGACCCAACCGTTGAAGGCGCGCACCTTGTTTCCGCCTGAAAGAAAACTAATTAATACCTTCTTCAGGCGACCAAAGAAGCGCTCCTTCAACGATTGCTTCATGTCAGCAATGTTGATGCCTAACGATTCCGACATACCCAAATACCTATAGTTTTCGGCTGAGGAGAGAGATCTAAGGTGTATGGAGTCCGAGAGTTGGATTCCCTCGGATTCCATAATCTCCCCTCGCTTTACATGCATGACTGCACATTTGTCCACACCAAGTTCCATCCTGATGGCGCCACTGAATGTTTCAGTTACCTTCAGTAGCTCCATCAGTCGCAACTTGTTGGGGGCAAAGAGTTTCAAGTCATCCATGTAGAGGAGGTGAGATATGACCTGACCACCTCTCCTCAGCCTATAGCCCAGACCTGAATCCTCTAGCAGTGTGCTTAGAGGATTCAGAGCTAAGCAAAACCAAAGTGGACTTAAACTGTCGCCCTGGAATATTCCCCGTTTAATCCATACAGGCTCGTCATTCCCCTGGGTCCGTCGACATCCTGGGTAGCGAAGGACCGTCCTCCATTGCCCCATACACGACATCAGGAAGGTGCGCAGAGTTGTATCTACTTTATACTGTATGTGGCACCGAGTCATAGGCCTTCTTATAGTCTATCCAGCATGTCGACAGATCCTTGCGGGATCGACGAACCTGTTGGCTTATGGCCATGTCAATGAGGAGAAGCTCCTTAGTACCACGGGATCCGTTCCTACATCCATTTTGAGAAACTGACATAATTGAATTACTATCAATGTGTGTGTTAATTTTCGTTCTCAAAATGGATGTAAGAAGTTTATAGACCGTCGACAAACATGTGATCGGTCTATAATTCTTGGGTTCCGCGGGATTACCTGACTTATGGAACAGGTGGGTAACGCCTGTTGTTAGAAACTGAGGTAGCGACCCAGACTCTAGGGATGACTGGAATTGGGATGCCAGGCGAGTGTGCGAACTACTCAGCCATTTTAACCAAAAGTTATGCAGTCCGTCCGGTCCCGGTGATTTCCAGTTCGGTAACGGACGGACTGCTCTGGCTACGTCTAATGGCGTGATAAATACAGCATCCATTTCTGGTATAGTTTCACACACTCGCTCGACATCCTGCATCCAGCCAGCCTCAGTATGACAGAGGGGCACCGACCAGATGCTGCGCCAGAATGCACTCGTGGCGGCATCATCCGGGCGGCACACGACTGTCACATTTTGTTCAGGTCGCTCCCAAGCTCTCTCTATATACCCACCTCTCATCGCTCTGGAACATGCGATTCTGCGTGTATCGGTCAACCCGCCGCTTATACCGCCGAATACGGCTCGCCCATGCACAAACTTTCTGCTTCAGGAAGTCGATGCGCTCTGTGACACGGGACATGTAGTCTTGTGGGCTGATTTCAGTCCCCGAGAATGCCCGCCTTACAAAGCGCATCACTCTTGGTCGTGTATTTTCCTCCCTGAAGCAGTATAGTTTGCCGATGAGAACCCTGGCCCCATCGATACGTCGCTCGATCCTGCACTGCCAGGCTGGTACGGCTGGTTTAGGTCGAGTAGCTCCGTCGCAGTTTGGAAACTTGACGTTAGCTAAACGACATGCCGCAACAGCCGCGCAATACAGGATCGAGTGTGTATCAATGAGATCCTCGCTGCTCTCGAAAAAATTCGTAAGCTGCGAGTCCAGGGCACACATCAGCGCCCTATTTTTTTTGTGCATGGGTAGGCGTGGTAATCGTGGTCTAAGTTCGGTCGGAGTGCACCTATACTCGCGAAACGCATCCTCCAGTGCGCTCCTCAATCGGTTGTTACACTGGCTACTTACTGTGGCAACCCTATTATATAATTAATTATATAATAGGGTATATATTATTATTATTAATTATATATTATTATTATATGTAATATAATACGTATATAAAATCGTTACATCCACGATAAAATTGCGAATGTGTAATTTTCGCATAAAACTATTTTTTGTCACAACCCGCTCCCAATGTGGTAAAACATGCCGTGGCAAAGTTTCAATCGTGTCTGTAATATTATAGTTTACAAGATATCATAGTAGTAAATGTGCGAATCACAGATTTTACGAATTGCAGGTTTTCAGGCCTGCATATTTTTAAAATAATTATCCTATTTCGTTTAAACCATTTCATTGTTTACAGCCCTATTTGACTACCGGCAGTCAATTTTATTCGAATCTTTGGAGTTTTGAATTGTTCGGTTGACTTTAATTTTTCTTTCTTGCACTCATGTCATTGAAGTTTTTTTTTTAGAATGGACGATATTTTTTAGACTATGAAAACACCGAAATTTATTTATCCAATGCTATATTGCTTTCATTTCATTGTTAATTATAAATGCGCTCACTGTGATTCGGTGATTTATGAACCCAGTGTAGTTAAAAGTTGTCGTGCTGTGAACTGGGTACGTATTCCTTCTTTCTCATGTCACTGGCAGGTTCTCGAATTACTGGTGATAGCTCCTTGGTATTAGGACATCGTTACATAATTTTAGTAGATCTGTCTTTTTCACCTTCGAAATAGGCAATCGGCCACTATAAACAGATTTAGGTATTATAATTGTACTTTCCCTTTCTTTGCTTTTAATTTAAACTCAATGAAGCTTTCACTATTATAATCTTTTTTGATGATAATGGATTTTGGAATTTCTTTGCAATATTGCACACACACAGAATCTTAAAACTTTGGAACATCATTTTCAGTAAGGGTTTGGTGCCTTTTCTTTAGTGGTTTTCTTCTACTGCGAACTCAAGTACTTTGGTACACGATTTTTTGGAGAGTTTTTGTAATGAAAATGTCCATTGGAAACTTAAATAAGTTTGATTTACCTTTTTACAGTGGTGTCCAAAATATCCATACTATCCGGATATATCCGGATAGTTGTCTAGAAGTATCCGAAATATCCGGGTAGTCAAATGTGGCGGATAATTGCATTCCCTTATTAAAACTAAGAAAATTATAAAAACAATATCAATTTCAGAATAGAATATTAAAATTTAAAAAATAATGTATTAAAAAAAGTTGCTCTTCTTGGTAGATTCCTCATAGATATCAAGGAAGTATTTCCTTTAGGATCATTTGGCCATGAGCCTGGATGACTCCACCTTCATTTTCAGTATCAAAAGTACCAGGGGGTGTACATATTCGTGGTGAATTTTTAGATCGCCTTAAAAAGTTGTGCAATAAACAACACTTCATAACAATATTGGATACCTTCTTTGGTTCTAATAAAAATGGTTTATAAAAATGGTGTATAAAAATGGTACCCTAAAAATATCCGACATTATGCCGAAAACGTTCTCAACTGTTCTCAGACCACGAGACAAACGATACTTAAAAATTCTTTTGTTCCCGTGGCGTGGAGACGGCTTCAACGTATTTTCAGTGAGAGCAAATGCACTATCTCCCACAAACACGTAGGGAAGTGGTTCCTCCTTGAAGGGCAAATTAGTTGATGCTGGAAAATCCAGTTCATTTCTGTTTTTTTTTTATACATCTCTGTATTTCAATAAACACCGCCATCATTTATTCTACCTTGACATCCGCAATCCACAAATGTGAAGTTATAGTCAGCATTTACCAAAGCTAACAAAACAATGCTAAAAGTGGCTTCGAATCTCAAGGCCCACACAGACCGACACGCAGCGTCGGAAAAAGCCAGGTGTGTGATGTATAGGTCGTCGGCCGTGTGGGCTGGTGCGCGTCCGTGCGCAATATCGCGCACCGTGGGAAGGCCCTCGGTGCGCGGTGCGTGGTCGTGCGCCGTGCGGCCCGGTGCGCGTGCGTGCGCAATATCGCGCACCGTGGGAACCCGCCTTTACATATAAAATTACATAGAATTAATGTCTCAATATTTTTTTCATAATCAAGACTAATAGCGATGTGGGAACGTTTAGAGATGCTACGCTTGACATGTTGGAGAAACACAATTTGTCTACATTATTTTTTCAGCGGCTGGCACATTCAGAATTTCACACATTTCTGCGCATATTAATAACAATAAAAAAACAATATATGGAAAATGGGGAACATTTTCAACGTGGAATACTTTCACAAGATAAATGGAAGTGTTAGTAATTTCCATGTTGTTTGCAAATTTCGACGTCTTATGATTTATTACTATCGCGTAGGTAAATTGAAAATGTAGTAGGTATCATCTTTCCTTGATACTTTCGAAGCATTAAGAGCCATTTCACAAAATTTGAATGCTCGAGTTTAGGTAAAAGACGGCAGCATTGTGTATGTGTGTGGAGCTATCCACATAGACACAATACAAACAGTGTAGCGAGAGTGTCGAGACGGACTAAACAATCTAGAGCCCGTATAATCATAATGCACCATTTAGAGATTTATGAAAAAAGTTATTTTATTTATTTAGCCCAATAAAGTTTTTTAGGTGAATAAAAAACACACTAATATATTTTATGTAAAGTGTATAATAAAAATTAACAGGAAAACAATAATTTTATTGTCAAGTAATCATGACTATCACTTACGTTAAATGAATATTTGTCAGAAAGGCACTGATCTTGCGTTTCTACACTATTTGCGCTGTAGCATGGTGCGGGTGACAGTTTCAGTAACATTTCGTTTCACTCTTGAAAGTTGCCGCGATTTACAATTTATGACTTAATATTTCAGTTGTACCACATTCGTAATATATTAAATAATTAATAACTGTAGTAAATTAAATTAAACCCAACCAGAATGTTCTAATCAAGAAATAAAATCAAATGGAATGAAAAATTAAGCAAAGTGTTATGCGTATAACGTAACGCCATAGACGTATTTAGTGATGGGATGTACTGCTACGATGGATAGTCGATATTTTTTATAATAAAAAACGTATATTGTGCGTAGGTCAATTTTTATTTTTAAAAGGTCTAATTATACAACAGAACATTTATAGGGTAAGGTTGCTTAAAAGGTTGCTAAAAAAAAATACATGTTATTCGTCTAAACTCATATCAGAGTCAGGAACATCTGAATTGTCACTCAATTCATCATCTGAATCTGTGACGGATATTATTAACGATGACTCAATTATGTTGTCAATATGTATGTCACGATCCCAATCAGACATAATGTCCCTTTTTGTTTTATTCACGACCTTCGACCAGTCTTCAGGTTGAACATTGTTGATGGCCTCTTGTAATAGGGCCAACATCTTATTTGCCGTAAATGGCGGCGAAGTATTATTTCTTGCGGCGTAACCTAAAAATAAACGAACTTATAAAAAAAAGTATTCAAATAATCATCAATCAGCCTAATCTAGTATCTGGTAATGTTTTTAAACTAGGTACATGCTACGATCGGAAAGCTGATTTTTTTATAAAGCTTCAAAATGGGAATTGAAATTAAAAGCATACCTTTTATTTGGGCCCAAATCAGCTCAATAGCGTTATACTGGCAATGGTAGGGTGGTAGTCGAAGGACCTGGTGGCCTTTTTCTTTTGCCATCTCGTCCAGAGCATAGGTAGGAGTTGGTGGCTTATGGCGTCGGACTAAGGCAATAAGCTCCGTCTTTAACATTTTTATATCTGCTGTAACTCCGTTTTCACTCAGCCACTTCACCAACTCGCTTTTGCGGTTGGATTGGTTTGGGGGTTTATTAACTTGCACCGAATGGTAGGGTGCGTTGTCCATTATTATGGTCATAGGCTCTTTTAAATTGTTTAATAGACCTATGAACCAATCTTTAAATTTTTCGTAATTCATCTCCTCATGATACTCCGTAGTTTTTTTTGACTTAAAAGCCAGCAAACAATCAGGGACGAATCCACTTGCTGTACCTGCGTGACAAATAATAAGGCGTTCGCCTTTGCCTTCCGGCACTTTGGTACACGATTGTGCCGTATCGTCGGTCCAACTTTTACCCACTGTGTGGTTGGCGTTTAGCCACGTTTCATCCAAAAAGACAACTTTGCTCCAATCACTTATGTTTTTGGCCTTCCTTAAAAATCTACATCTTGCTAGGGCAATGTCAGTCCTATCCATAATAATCTTTCTTTTGTTAACTTTTTTGTAAACAAAGCCAATATCTTTTATAACTTGCCGTAGCGAAGTAATACCTCCTTTGAACAAGTCAGCTTCTTTTAATGATTTTAGAAGCTTGAGCAATGTGGGTAGCTCCATTCTTCTATAATAATCATAAATATGATTTCTAATAGCAACCTTAGCAAAATCATCCAAATCTGTGATTGGCTTCACCTTGGTCCGCTTTTTGTTGGGTGTCGATAATTTATTTTCAAACATCCCATCTTGGCCAATTTTCTCACGTGTTATACGCGAAACAGTATTGCGGCCAATATCAAGAGCTTCGGCTACTCGTTCTACAATATGATTCAATGGTAACAACGGTCCATTATTTTGTTGTTCTCTTTCAAAGTAGTCTCGGAGGCGAACAACAAGCTCCCTGGCCTGACTACCCAAAACAGTTTTTTTTGTATGCTTAGGCATGGTAATAACAACAAACTCAACAAACTTATAACAAATAACAATTTAACAAAAATGAAAACAAACAATGAAATCGTAATACGTGTCACATTAAGTCACAATATAACGCGCTTGCACTCGTACTCGCACTCACAGCATCGCACGGGTAAACAACATGGCCGCCGCGCCGATGCACCATAGAGCAAAAATGTTGTCACGAAAAAAAAAACATAAACCCGATTTTGATTATTTTATATAAGTACAAAGATAATTATGTAGCCATAAAACATTTATATTGACAAGTTTATACACGTAGCACACACGTAGTTACACTGCACAACTGAATAATACACTAATTTTCATAACAATATTAAAGAGAACTAGATTCACGCTGCGAGTATCGTTAGCGATAAAAATGAATTGCATAACCTCACATCCCTACGTGGTACTGACAAATGTCAACGTCATACGGGCAACTGTCACCCGCACCATGCTACAGCGCAAATAGTGTAGGGTCTATAATTTCTGGCAATACGCAGAACCTTCATAAAACCGAGTTAATTTCGGAAGCATTTTTCCTGCCAAAAAACGTCATCTTTTACTACCCTTACTACTTTCAATGGAAAATCAGGACCAGTCCACACAGCAAATAAACATACGTTTTTTTTTTCACAATGTGTAACTGACCGTGTACCAGTCATGATTTTGGTTCATTTCGACTTGAGATTGACTGTTCAATTTGAAACATTTCAGTTTGTTTGCTTGTAAAGTGGTATCAGGATCGATTCCGAAAAGTGAGCTTTCACTTCCATTAATTCTTCACTGCACAATCCATCCGGTGTTGCACCTAAATAACAATGTTCCTCGTCTATAAAAAGAACACATTTACCTATAATTATGTTGTCTTCTATCCTTCCCTACTCGATTCACGCGATTTCTCATGCTAAATTAAAACAAAATAGTAATCATAATTATTATTAAAATCATCAATATTTTTATAGAAGTGTAAGTGTATACAAATCCTTAATATTGGAATTACCGTTCTATAGTCCATGTCGATATGTGCTTATATGATCGATTTTGCAAATAAATATATAGGTCTACCTCACTTCTGTTGCTTTCTTTATGGTTGCAGAATTTTTATTTTTCCTTTTTTTGACACAGTGGTATACAGAACTCTTGCGCCCATTGCTAAAACTAATAAAACAAATATATATATTTATTCTAGAAACTACTAAAATAATACTTAATTTGATAATGAACGAAACGTACCTTATGCAAAAAAAAATACAAAGAGATTCAAAATGTTGTAGTCGTGGTATAATAATGCGTTCACAATACGTGCATTCGAAAATCGAGACGCGGGAAAAAGTGGCATAGATCCTTTCTCGACGGGCGCTCGCGCCGTGCTAAACTACTAAACGGCGCTCGCTCATGCATCGTAATTTATTCTAATTTAGAGTGATTTAATAACGATATTATGTCTAAATAAATGAAGGGATTTTAATCAAACTTTAGAATAAAATTGTGCTAAAGAACATAGTTTATTTTAACATGATTTTTAAAATGTAATTACGCTTTATTCAAACCCAAAAAACACGATATAATTGCGGCATAAATCGTAAAAATTGTGCTAAGGCTTTATTTTTTTACTCATTAATGTTAATATTAATCGATATTATAGTACATGATGTGTCGACAAAATTACATGTCTGATGCTTTATGTATTTTTTCAGTAAAAAAAAAAACAATATCAATGATAGATATAGGAGTCTGAAATTGACTCTGCTATATTTTTTCGAGTAATTACTACAAAGAAAACAAATACATTTTTGTAAATGTGTTACATGAAGTATCAATACGAAAGATTGGTCTATTTTTTACATGTATTCAACAATGTCAGAGTATTACCTAAGATGGTAAATTAGGCAACTGAAATCTTAAATATTCGCGCGAAAACGTGAAATGGCTCTTAATATATTCAAAGTATGACTACAGTTGTAGGTATCACATCTGTAAGTATCAGTAACATACTCTGTTGACGTCGGTAATTTAACTGACATGTGTAATTAGCGCGTAAAACAGTTGCGTTCATCACTGCGTTATAGATGTCACCTCGCGGCGTTTACCTGCTTACGACATTAACATAAAGAGCATGCAATTTCCTACTCATAATTACTACATTCTAGTTATAGCGTCATATGTGCACCTAGCAAAGTGAACTACTGCCAAGTTCAACGACTCATCTATTCAGCTACGTGTGCCACGATCGCTTGCTACTTCATTTACGAGCATTTTAAGAGCTTTTTCAATTATTGTACTTACAGTTTTTATTATTTAACACAATTGTATACGATCTTTTGTACCATCGCTCCCTCGTCTCATTCCGCGTATCTCTCATGATATTCATAAAATATGCTGAAACACGGGAGAGGCCGCAGTGAAGAAATGCTTCACTAATTAAAATACTGGATGGAAGAATATGGAGCGAGACGAGCGAGGTCGGGTAGTAACGAATTGTATGACGTATAACAATGCTAATAAAGTTGCTCAACTTTGATTTCTTTTAATGACAGCGTAAAATAGAATCTTGAATCTTGATAATAGGAAATATGCAAGTACCTGTTTAAAAACTTTTTCATTATTGAAGTGAAAAATTCTATGCATAGGCGCGTTGAGCGATTTTTGTTGAGGAAAAACTTATGGCTCCGCGTCACCGACATGCCCCCGCCGACATGCTGTAGTAGCAGTTAGTGAAGTATTTTAGTGGAACGAAGTTCTCTAACGCCCCTTGCGGTACTGACAGAAATTGTCATGCGAAAAAAGCGTTCATACTTGCAACTGTCTTCTTCTAATTGAATTTATGTTTTTTTTTTCTTGTTGATTTCTAAGTGAATTTGTTCAAGATGAAAATCCAAGATGACGGCTGCGAAAATTTTTACATTTTTCGTCATGGGTGTCGTTTTCATAGCTTTAGTGAGTGCTAAAGCCCATAGTGGTATCTTAGGCGCGGGACATACACAGTGGGGCGCGAGCGTGGCGACGGTATGACGCGGACGTTGCCGCTCCTTTCATATTTCGCCTGAGCCACGCCCGCGTCCCGCCGCCTGTATATATCCCTCACCTCGTCGCTCCTATAGATTTTGTATGAAATATGAAAGGAACGCCGCGACGCCCGCGCCTCTCGCCAATTGTGTATGTCCCGCGCCTTATGGGTTAGCGTCACCGGCATGCTAATGTTATCAGTACTTGTAATGTAGCTATAAGTATTTCGTGTTGCGCTGGTTGTTGGTCGGAGTGCCGATAGATGTGAAAACCAGACTATAAATTATGACATTTCAGTTTTTGAAACCTCCTACAATTAATTTCAAAATTAAAAAGAAAATCACTGCTATTTCATACTTTTAAGTTTTCACTTCTATTGGCAGTCCCCATGATTGCCTATCTAAAAAAATATATATTATATGGTAGTTAAGAAACAAATTGATTTTTTGAGCAAGGAGCAGTAGTTAAACTTTCGATACTTTTCTTGGGTTTATATTATCAAATCAAATCAAATCAAATCAAAAATGTTTATTTGCTAGAAAATACATACAAATTCAAGGAAAGATCTTATTATTCTTCTTATTATTTTATTATTTATAAGTCTCTCAGAGAGTGACTTTGTTTGTAAATTGAACGAATTGCCCTTTTTTGGAGGAGGAGTGGTGGTGGCTGAATGGTATCCGCGACTTACAAGTTCGTAGTTTCGAACCCAGAGAGGCACTTTACTTTATGTAAATTATTTCATCAACCACCGATCTCAAAACAATGTAGGAAAACAACTTGAGGAAACCGCCATAACCAAAAATTCGAAGAAATGTGACATCTGTCATCATCATCATCCTTGCACTGAGAGGAGGCCCTTGTCCCAGTAAAAGGAAAATCATCCACATCCAATGTACCTACAGTGAAAATTAAAGCTCTATGTCACCGCAGCTTTCCAATTTCCATCCATTTCCTTCAACATGGCAGCGCCGAAGCCCGGAGCCGGAGGTTCGGATGCTGAACTCAACTAACGAGAACCTTTCATTTGCATTCTTTGTACTTATGGTTCCAGATGACGTTTCATTTCGTTCATGGACTTTTTGCATTAATTTTGTGATTCGGTTTTGTAGATCAAATATTTTATTTGAATTGAATTCTTGAAATCGGCGTAGCATTTTTTTTTTTTTTTTTGAGGGTGGGAAATCATCAAATAACTTCTCCCGCTCTGGGCGGAGCGGGAGGGCGTGTCAGACTCTTACTGACTAAAACCCACCCGTGTTCCTTCGGTTGCCCTATTGCCGGGGGCCACGATCTCCCTTTCGGTTTTCTTCGCAACCCCGGCAGGCAAATCGGCGTACCAAGAGGTACGATTATTATTATTCGTACCTTCATTTTTTGCTTTCCAGGTTTTTTCTCAGCCTTCTATTTTATTTTTACAAAACCTTAACCCTCACATTCTTGGTGAACCATCTCCAACACTAATCTACGCATTCGTTAGCATCTCGTCTGAGTGAAAAATTCTCTTTCAAAAGGAAAACATGGAGGCAGTAAGTTTTTTTTGGGACTGGAAAATGCCTAACCATTAAATAATGGCTTGTATACCTTTCATCTATCAATGGAATTTTGATAAAAGATTGCTTTAACATCGAATTTTGTAGCTATTTCAGAAATTAGCAAGATTTCTATGGGAAACCCGAGTAGAATCCGACCCTGTGTGAGAATATTGGCTAATGCCCAAAAACAAACAAAAAAAAACACTTTTTGTGCTTCGCGCGGATTAGGTTACTAGTGAAAAACTATTTCAGTTTACTATTTCGGTATGGTAACGGAATGTTAGTGTTCGGTTACCATTTAAGAGGTTTTCACACTTTTTGTGACCTACTTCCGTATGCCTTTGTTCTTTTTGTTCCGTTATGTTCTTTTTATTGCAACTTTACATAGGTTTTCTAAATTACGTTGGCACTGGGAAATATTGTAGGATATTGTGAATAGTTTTATTTACGTGTACCAATCATTTTCATAGAAAGGCAAAAAGATAAATATTAATTTATTTGTCCGGGTATGACACAGCTAGTCTCGATCTGACAATGACCGACTTACAAAATTACGAGTTCAAGCTTGACCCGTACTCAACTGGCATCGTTCCAGTCAGTAGCTTCAGTTGAAAATGTTAAAATGAATGTCTGGCTAAGTTGGGCAATACCTAATGAGCTTAATATCTAATTTCATGCCCAGCTTGAGAAGTGAAATGCAGAACTTTAAATGTTATTTCGTAATTCTTACTTATGAATCACATCCATTTTAAAAATAGTTTCAATAATGGTACATGCTGTATCACGATTGGAACTATTTTTGTCTCTAGATTAGTGAGCGGAAGATAATGCTCTTATAACATCGTAATTAATTTCCACTCCGCTGCTTATGGAAAATGTATCTACCCAACTTTTAAGCGCCTCAAATGAAGCTAATAATAATATAATCTTTATAAAGCTCGAAGACAAAACAAATCATAACAACTTCATTTTGAAAAATCTATTATTAAAGCGCAAATTTTGTCACGTAGTTCTACTTTAAGCGCCATATCTCTCAACAACTAACTATATATACTTTCGCATAATAAGTATATTTCCAGCAGGTGTCCAGAAAAAAAACAGATTCTTAAAGGCCCTTTTAAAGTTTTGAAAGCAAAAGGATGCATGCAATATTATAGAAATGAGACTTTAGATTTCTCAAAGATTCGCGGAGTCGCTAAGAGCAGTTTCTAACTAACTCAAGTGCTGCTTTGACTAGTGCAGACTAGAAATGAAGTTGCGGACCATCTTTCTTAATATTCATGTCTATCAAAAGTCTTCATAGACGAATTTTCGACATTGAAAATCCTTGAATCGAGACTTCTCATTTTACCGTCATCAAATATTTTGGCAGTTGAAAAAGGGGCGCAAGAACTTTGATTCAGCCTAACGGTGTCAATTTGTGACTAATTGTACATAACACAATTGGTCACAAATTGACAGCGAGGACAAATACGTCAAAATGGCAAAACAGTTGAAATAATACGTCAACAGTAAAAAAATCCTGCGAGAAGCCCTTTTTATCGGCTAGTATTTATCCAGGACGTCTCTGGTCCATTTATAACAAACAAAGGACCGCTTAACTCTCCAGGGCGATACTGAACGCTTAGGTATTTTCGATGCAGAAGTGAATTCAAGTTATTTCTTATTTAATTTTATTTTTTGGTTAAGTACAAGATTTTCCTTACCATTTACTTTTATATTTGTGATCACTTTTTGACGACCACATAAAAACAATAATTTGTACATGACGGAATCTTCGCCCTACAAATGTCTACTTACGTAAAACATCCTTTTTTTTTTGTGGGTGTGAAATCATCAAATAACTTCTCCCGCTCTGGGCGGAGCGGGAGGGCGTGTCAGACTCTTACTGACTAAAACCCACCCGTATTCCTTCGGTTGCCCTGTCACCGGGGGCCACGATCTCCCTTTCGGTTTTCTTCGCAACCCCGGCAGGCATCGGCCCTAGTGAACCCCTTCAAATCTGCTGACATCTCTTTGAGGCGCGCGTGGAACACAACGCGCCGTCAACCCGGGCCTGGTCCTTATCGGACGGTGAGCCACCCTTTGCTCACCGTCCGCAATGGGCTTGCGGACGGTGAGCAATAGGTGGCTCACCGTCCGCAAGCCCGCGCCTACGGTGGCCGGAAATCGCCTCGCGATTCCCGACGCCCTGGGCGTCTCCTCCTGCGGCGGTTAGGGGCGTGAGGGCGCGAGGGCTCCTCGTTCGCGAGCATTACAGCTTCGCAGAAGGAGGTGACGGCCTCCCATTTCCTCTCGCTCCATACCATGTCCTGAACCAGGGCCGGACGCGAGAGATCACCACCGCCGATCGCCTCCACGAGGACACGGCGATGCTCTGCCCAAGCTGGGCAGACCTCCACCGTATGCTCCACCGTGTCCTCCGGGCGATCCACACAATGGTGACACCCGGGCGTTTCCTCCCGCCTTATCCTGTGCAGGAACCTCCCGAAACAGCCGTGTCCGATGAGGACCTGCGTCAGGCGGAAGGTGAAGACGCCGTGGCGCCTCTCAAGCCACTCCTCAAAGAGGGGTCTTATCGCCGCAATTGTGGCGTGCCCAGCGCTGGGTTGCGACAATCGCACTCTCCATGACGCCATGAGATCCCGCCGGAGCTCTGTCCGCTGTGCCGCGATTTCTCGCGGCAGCGGAGTTAAGCCCCGGCGTTTCGCCTCCTCGCGCCACTCCCAAATGTGCGCGAGGACCTTTGCCTCCAGATCCCACGGCGGTAATCCAGCAAGGAGGCTCGCCGCCTCGCAGGAGACCGTGCGGTATCCTCGGGCCAGCCGGATGGCCATGACCCTCTGGGACGCGTTCAACCGGCGCACTATGGGACCAAACAGTATTTTCCATCTCAAAAATGGTTTTGTCGAAAGTCGTAAATCCATAGATTGTTTTATGGCTCTCAAAAGATGGAACTTACGAATAAATTACAAAATATAAAAAAATATAAAGTTTTACGTTTATAAAATGAACCTCAAACATTGGGCATAAATATTTTCATGCCAATTAAATTACCGTTAAGGGAGGTCAACACATAATTATTCGGAAGTTTTCCAAGGAAACATATTAGTGTTATACATCATTAGATAGCTTAGAATATACACTTTGCAACTACGTTCAGTTTTTGTAAAAAAAAATATTTTTATTTAATTTTTTAATATTTTTTTAGTGAAGTAAAGAAAATTTAGTTTTTGTTAATTTCAATTGGAGTTTTCGTTGTTGCCGAAAGCAGCTGGTGTCAAGTTAATTACTCTATTAGAGACCTTATCTACTCAGTAATATGAGGATTTAAAAAAAACTTGCGCGTTTTTTGCGCCAGAGGTGATTTTGAAGCAATAATGTCAATCGGGGAAAAATCCTCGAAAATTACGGTTCTTCTTTTTTATTATGAAATATTATATTTAGTTATTATCCTTTGATGTCTATATTGTTTTTTTCTATTTCTATGATAAAAACATACATTTGCAAATTAAAAAAACTGCTATTATATTTGAAAGAATCTTCCCATGGCAATTTTGTTTGGGGTGGTCACCTTAACCACAAGTATGATAAACTATATTGCTGCGGAAGTTCTATTTATCTGTTGTGGTAAATAATTACTGTACGGTTTACGTACATTCCGTCAGGCTGCAAACGCAGCAACCTACTTTTCTCTTTGGTATTTAAAACAATGTTTAATATGATTTTAAGTTAGTTGACGAATTACATACTTACGCGAACACCGCGGATTAGCATCCAACCCACTTTTACTTTGTTGTGATCGGTACTCTAATAAACCTTTAGTGTTACCGAATCTGTGTGTGTTTACATCAACTCGCCTAACTCCAAGTACTGACTTACCACTTCTTACTTAAAGCTACAAGTGTAAGGTACCAACTACTACGGGACCTTACATTTAATGGTCCTTCGAGTATTTCACAGTTTGGGGTAATTGTATCTCTTGGAACGACAGCGAATCGGCTTGGCTGGCCTTCCACAAGCGGATCTCACCAGTCAAGTTGAGAAAGCGCGCATATTCGTAAAAAAGAGTACAAGAGCTCTGAGCGATCAACGAAGAGGGGATACTTTAGAACTTCTTCGTGAATCAAGCGGAAAAACAAGACTCAACTGCGGCAACAAGCCAACTACTACTACGACTACTGCTACTACAGCTTCCGGACTACAACGTGAACTGCGGGCAATACGAGGCCTACAAACTAGAAGACACCGAACTACGTGTTCTTCAATACCTACTTTACTACTACATCTTACTACTACTACTACTTTCGATTACCGAAACGACTACATCAAGATGAGCGAAATCACTGCACAAAACGAAGTCTTCGAGTCAATCAAACGTCTCTGTACTAACTACCAAAAGGACAGCGCGTCTCGGAAAGGAAAGGAGTACCTGACTCAAAGGTTAGTGTCATTGGAAAACCTCTGGCAAGACTTTGGCAATAGACACAATGTATTACTTGAACGAGAGGACAAAGAAATCCAATATTTTACTGGAAACATTTATGAAAAGACGAAACATATGTATGAATCCACCAGGATTGATATACTGCAGCGGTTGTTGGTCTGGGAAGGAAAACAGGCTGAAGTTGTCATTCCTCATCCTACGGGAGTAGATACCAAGACCAAGGAACTGCTTGATCGACAAGAATGTCACATTAAAGCACTAGAACGGGTGATGTCCAAAATAGAAATTGACTCCATAACTGAAAAATGGGAGTTAGAGGATCACCTGAGCGTCCTGAAAACCAAGTGGGACACTGTAGAGAAATGTCACTGGGAGCTAGAAGCTATTTTGAAAGGGTCAAACGAAATATACAACGACTTGTTCGCCAACAAAGAACGTCAGTACGATGTCATGAAAAGATCTCTCAACTCGAAACTATGGACAAGCGTAAACCACCAAAACTATGCACCGAGGATTCAACTACCGGAATTCACTGGAAACTACAGTCAGTGGATTACGTTCAAGGATATGTTTCTGGAGACAATCCACAACAATGCAAATTCTTCGAAAGCGCAGAAAATGCAACACTTAAAATCTAAGCTTAAAGGAGAGCCGGAACGATTAGTTCAACATTTGGTCGGCGCTGAAAACTATGAAACTTGTTGGGATATTCTTATTCAGCGATACGACAACAAGAGACTCCAATTTACGAACTTGATGAATACTTTGATGGAGTTACCATCCATCCAGCAGGTCAATGCTGCTGTCTTGAAGAGAATGCATGACGTAATCAACGAATGCATGAATGGCCTACATAACATCGGTCTAAATACATCAAGCTGGGATCCAATAATCGTGTACTTGATGGCACAGAAGTTGGACTCAACATCATATACTGAATACACTAGAGAATTAGAGCATCCAAAGCAAGTCCCGGAGCTGAGTGAATTTTTGGGGTTCTTGGAGACCAAATTCATGGCGTTGGAAGCAGCAAAGGGTTACCAAAAAGATGCATCTAACCAACATAAACAAATATTCAGCAACAAAACGAAATTTAACTCCAATAAACCATCATATGAACCACATAGAAAAGAAACATCAAGAATATACCATGCGTCATACGGTAAATGCCTTCTGTGCAGCGGTTTTCATGTGATCATGCAGTGTCCAAAGTTCATTGAAATGGACACACGGCAACGGAATGACACAGTAAGGAAATTACAAATATGCAAAAACTGTTTGTATAAGCATGGAGACACAGAATGCACGTCGAACAAAACTTGCAAAGAGTGCAATAAACCACATCATACGATGTTACACTATTCAGCGCAAAAACTGTCGCCAAGTTCCAATATGAACAATATGGGTCAACGTTCTCAACAACGGGAACATCAACCTTCAACATCAACAAACCAACATAGTTCGAACCATTTATCAAACAACTACATTATGGAAATATTACTTACTACAGTAGAACTTCAAGTAAAGACATCAACAGGAGACTTTATAACGTTACGAGCTTTACTGGACCAAGGATCTCAAGTAAACCTCATCACGGAGAACGCGGCTCAACGACTGAAACTACCTAGAAAAAGGATGAACGCTACAATTTCCGGCGTGGGTACGATTTCGGGAGATTGTAAAGGACGACTAGAATTAGAGTGTAAATCAAGATGCACTGACTTTGCATTTTCAGTCAGCACTCTAATAATGAAAAGGATCACGAACAACTTACCTAACAAAACATTTAAAAAAGAAAACTGGCCTCAGCTACAAGGTCTGAAACTAGCGGATCCTGACTTCAACTTATCAAGGAGCGTGGATTTGCTGCTGGGAGCGGATATCTATTCGCAAGTTATATTAGAGGGGGTCCTAAAGGGAGATGCCCAAACGCCGACAGCTCAGCAAACCCGTTTAGGATGGATTTTATGCGGCAAGCTAGAAACTTTTAACTGCCATGTCGCTCTTGTCGACCTGAACGACTTAAAGAGATTCTGGGAGACAGAAGACATCATTCAGAACACTGAGGACACATCTAAAGACGACTGGTGCGAAAACTACTACAAAATGACTACTGAAAGAGATCGCGACGGAAAATACATTGTAAAGATGCCACTGATTCCTCGTTATGAAGAAAAATTGGGAAACTCAAAGTCGATCGCAATCTCTCAATTCTTACAACTGGAAAGAAAATTCGACAGAAACCCTAAACTTGCATCAATGTACAAAGATTTCATCCGCGAGTACATTGATTTAGGTCACATGAAGCTTTCAAACACGACACCCGCCAAAGATGCAATCTTCTTACCGCATCATGGAGTACTGAGAGAACAATCAACAACAACAAAACTACGAGCTGTTTTTAATGCTTCCCAGAAGACCATGGGTGGATGTAGCCTAAATGACGTAATGGAAAAAGGTCCTAATCTGCAAAAGGACATCCAAGCATTGATATTACAATGGCGTGGCTATAAATACGTCTACACAGCGGACATTGAAAAAATGTACCGTTCCATATGGTGTCATCCGGATCAACAACATCTACAGAAGATCCTATGGAGAAAGCAACCAAAAGACAATTTACAAGAATATCAACTGCAAACATTAACATATGGGACAAAAAGTGCTCCATGGCTAGCAATGCGAACACTCAAACAGCTTGCTATCGATGACGGCCACAAATACCCAAAGGCCGCTGAAATATTGCTAAATCAGTTCTACGTCGATGACCTAATCAGCGGCCACAACTCTACAAAACAAGCAAAGGAAATTCAAACATCGATCATAAAACTACTGAAGGGAGGCGGAATGAATCTGCGAAAATGGTCAAGCAACGATCCTGAGCTTCTACGACACTTAGACGAAGATCAAATATCGAAAAGTACATTTGATTTTAGAGGCGACGAATCAATGAAAACGTTGGGGTTGAGTTGGAATCCAAAAGATGACGTTTTCATATTCAACTGGTCCATAGACGACTACAACAACGAACCACTAACTAAAAGAAACCTGCTATCACAAATATCCAAACTATACGACCCCTTGGGTTGGCTGGCGCCTATAACTGTGTCAGCTAAACTACTATTCCAAAGGGTGTGGCTAACTAAAATAAACTGGGATGCTGAACTACCTACTGAGTTACAAGACGAATGGCGGCATCTAAACAAAGAACTACATCTAATTAAAAACATTAAAATAAACAGATGGATTGGCAGTACGCAGAAAAATATCCAACTACATGGATTTTGTGACGCAAGCGAAAAGGCATACGCTTGCGTCATATACAGCCGAGTAATCGACGAAAAGGGCGACCCAAGGATCACATTACTAGTATCAAAAACTAGGGTAGTGCCGATTACTCAAAAAACTTCATTGCCCAGACTTGAGCTATGCGGAGCACTACTACTCTCCCAACTCATGGAAAAAGTGAAGAAATCACTAACGGAGCATGAGATATCAGCTTATGGTTGGTGTGATTCCAAGGTGGTGCTAGCTTGGATTCAGGGAGACCTCTCAAGATGGGAAAGATACGTAGCTAACAGAGTGGGGAAAATAAAAGACGTAATTCCACCTCAACAATGGTGTTATGTACGATCGGAACTTAATCCAGCTGACTGCGCTTCGAGAGGCTTGCTACCGAGCAAAGTAGTCAAGTTCAACTTATGGTGGAACGGACCTATGTTTCTGAAAAACTTTGCAGAAACAGAAACACCTCATAATGTGAATTGCCACTTTACTACAAGCGAAGCAAACAGGGTCGAACCCAATGACGTCAGTTCGAAAAACTACAACACTGAAAATATTGTTTACAAGTTGTTGAAGAACCACAGTTCGCTGACTTCAGTAATAAGAATTACTGCTCGAATTGTGCGATATATTGCATCACTAAAGCAAAAATTACGACCAAGCGCTACTTACCTAACAACAACTGACCTACAATACGCAGCAGAATATATAATAAAATATGTTCAACAAAGCGAGTTTGCGCAAGAACACAAACAGTTGAAACAAAATAAAACTGTGTCACCAAAAAGCAACATTTACAAACTCAAACCTTATCTGGATAGCAAGGGAATCATTCGCGTAGGCGGAAGACTACAGCACTCTGATCTTCCTGCAAATATGAAGAATCCCGCAGTGGTACCCTACTCCAGCCGCTTCACTGAACTACTGATCGACCAAGCACATTCGATGACGCTTCATGGAGGAGCCCGTCTGACCCGTACTTACATACGGCAACGATACTGGATAGTCTCTGGAAATCGGGCGGTAAAGGGAAGAATACGACGCTGTGTGAAATGTCATCGTTACAATTCTACGGACAATGCTCAACTAATGGCCGATCTGCCAAAACAAAGAGTAACACCAAGCCGTCCATTCACTCACACTGGTGTTGACTTTACTGGTCACGTAGACGTGAAACTTAACAAAGGAAGAGGAGTGAAGACCTCAAAAGCATACATCGCGGTCTTCGTCTGTATGGCTACGAAAGCTGTACATATCGAATTAGTCTCAGAACTAAGCACGGAAGCGTTTATTGCGGCCCTTCAGAGAATGTGCGCGAGGCGCGGAACGCCTGCTCACATGTACTCAGACAACGGCACGAACTTCGTTGGAGCATCCAAAGTACTGAGAGAGGATTTCAGTAACTTCAAGAAGCTACTCTCTCCTGAGTTCTTTGACGAGATTGGGAAACTAGAAATTCATTGGCACTTCAACGCCCCTGCTTGGCCTAGTGCGGGGGGGATATTCGAAGCAGCCGTCAAATCATTAAAACACCACTTGAAGCGGGTTCTTGGGGATCAAAAACTGACCTGGGAAGAATTCACTACGTTACTAGCGAAAATAGAAGCCTGCCTAAACTCGAGGCCTCTATGTCAGCTAACAGAAGATCCGGAGGAATTTTACAGCACTCTCACTCCTGGCCACTTTCTAACTGGCAGTGCTACGTTGTCTCTACCTCAACCGGAGCCTGACAACAGAAAGATGGATCTGAGAAAACGTTGGCAACTAACGGAGCACATGCTGGATCAATTCTGGAAAGCTTGGTCCAATTACTACCTGAACACCTTACAGTCTAGAAGCAAGTGGAACAGAACTGTACAAAACCTCAAACTAAACGACGTGGTCCTAATCAAGGAAACAAACTTACCTCCTGGCAAATGGGCCATGGGACGAGTGATGGAAACTCATCCCGGTAAGGATGGTCTAGTACGAGTGGCCACCCTTAAAACAAAAACTGGAGTGATAAAACGACCCACTGTTAAACTAACTCCATTACCACAGCAAGAAACACTGCTACCTACCGAAGAAACAACAAATAACAAAAGAGAAGAAGATACAATAACTGAAAACCAAAGAAGAAAAAGGAGCACGCGAACCAACAAGTACAGTTTCCTGACTTTCGCTCTTATAACTTTAATAGGAATGTTAGGAACTGCACAATCGTCACCAGTAACAAACAACTATAAGGTGACCTCTATAACCAACAATCAACCTATTTATTTCGATGAAGCCGGAAAACTGCAACTTATACATGATGAATGGACTCTACTGATCTATTACAACCTAACGTCCTACTGGCAAGCTGCGAATAACATGAACGACTACATAAACCAAATTGATAAACTCTGTCAAAGAATCGCGCACGAGTTTACACCATGCGAAGCAGTTGTCAGACACCTACGTCATGAAATGCATCACCTTGAGAATTATAACACTATGTTACTTTCTCAGCATTCGCGACAAAAACGAGGCTACTTTGATGGAATCGGAAAATTAGCCAGAACACTTTTCGGGGTTTTGGATGAAGACTTTGCGCAAAAGTACGAGAAGGATATCCAAAACTTGCAAATCAACGATAATTACTTTCATAGAGGCTGAAAACAATGTAATTAAAAACAATACGGAATTTATGGACAAACAATTCCACGCAATACAAACCTACATAAATCAGACTTGCAAAATAATCACAAAAATTGAGAACAGAGCACAAATTTTATACACAGCAAATGACGTGAACACTGCCGCTTTATCATCAACTTTAATTCTGAGCGACTTGCATAGAATTCAAGAAATGCTAATGAATGCTCTCGCCAACATTTATCGAGGTCATTTGGATACACACTTGTTTCCTGCATCTCAAATAATAGAACAGCTGAACATCATCTCTGGAAAACTTCCACAGGGACTAGCCTTACCGATAAAGGACATACAAAAAGATTTCCGTGACATCTACGAACTAATCCATGTCAAGGCTCGGATTACAAACAACTTTCTACTTTTCGAATTGCATATTCCACTTTTGAGCGATGAGGACTACAAAATATACCGGGTAATACCTATACCATTCCAGAAACAAGGACAATTGAGAATCGTGCAGCCTTTCTCCAATTATATCGCCATAAACTTCGTGAAAAATTCGTACATCACTATGGAAGAGCAAGACATGCGCCAATGCACGCCATACGGAGAAGACGAGTACACATGCATTTCACGTCAGCCGGTATTTAGCTTACAAGACAAGGACGCACCTTGCGAGGCCAAGGTATTCAGTCAACAAACTTCATTATCCTGCGTCATCAATGATGTAACTTGCAAAGAAACTTGGATCCAATTACATAAACCTAACTGGTGGTTGTTTACATTATGCGACAGACAGCTGATGCGCGTCATATGTAGCGATCAAGTTACGCCAGCAGTCATCAACGGTACTGGGGTGATTGCCTTGAAACCAAAATGCATACTACAAAAGAAAGATGCGACAATATTCACCTATAACCACTTAGGAAGCAAATTTCACATGGAGGCGGATATTGAAGTACCTACACTTAACACGACTATCAACAATTTATTTGATCTAAGTTGGAAAAACGCACAGCTGAATATGACAGAACTGGATACATCTGCAATAAATATCAGAAACATAGATAAGCAAATAATTCAGCAGAAAGAGCAGGAAAGACTACCACAAGGGATAGATATATCGAGTCACGACATATATCTCTACTCTGTGACTTCTCTGCTGTTGGGAGGAGCTGCTTCGTTTGCTGTCTACATTTGGATTAGGAGACTATGGCATAAGAAAACTAAAAGGCCACCTACAAGACAACCTACAGGAATCGACAACAAAGTCGAAATCGAGATGCAAGAAATACGCCATTCGACACCGCCGGAGCCACTATACAGCGACGCGAGGCCGAAACAACTGTTTCACTTTGAGGAGCAGTAAAGCTTATTGTTTTTATGTGTACATGTTTAATTTTACTTACTTACTAATGTTTACTTTACTGTCTTTACTTTTTATTGTGACGTTCTGGGATGTCTTACTTTTATATTTTTACTTACTTAACCTACTTTTATACGGTCTATACTTTTATTATTGCGTTTTGGAATTTTTACTTTAAAACGTTTTATGTACTGGATGCTCATCCCGCCTTTTCCCTCGGGAGCATGTACGGTTTACGTACATTCCGTCAGGCTGCAAACGCAGCAACCTACTTTTCTCTTTGGTATTTAAAACAATGTTTAATATGATTTTAAGTTAGTTGACGAATTACATACTTACGCGAACACCGCGGATTAGCATCCAACCCACTTTTACTTTGTTGTGATCGGTACTCTAATAAACCTTTAGTGTTACCGAATCTGTGTGTGTTTACATCAACTCGCCTAACTCCAAGTACTGACTTACCACTTCTTACTTAAAGCTACAAGTGTAAGGTACCAACTACTACGGGACCTTACAATTACAATCAGTACTGATTACACTATTTCGATGAGAACTGTTATAATCAATTGTCCCATGGTTTTTGCACAAGGCACTAAAATATTAGTCCTTTAAATACCCGTGTATGTTCAGCATACGATTCATCAAAGTGTTCAGATACTTCTTTTCAATAACAATTAACGCATAAAAAACATTATTATCTAACAATGAGTGAATTCGTTTGTGTTCGACGCGATCTTTGTGATCAAATAATAAAAGGGAAAAGCACTTCAGACCTCAAAAAATATTTATTGGAAAATTTTCAACTATCGGAAACTGACGTTAATACTGTAATAGAGAGTATTCAAAAAAATCTAACATCGAGTTGCAACCAGAAATGGACCAAAGCTCAAAGAAAGCCAGACCGGTTCGAGAGCCTATACTCAAATTGGTTAAATGGTGAGTTTAAAGTATCATTGAATTCTTGCAGTACCTCAACCACTGTAAATTCTGGTTTGAATACTTCTGGTGAACGTGGAAGACCAACAAAACAATATGACGAGTGCTCGGAAAACACAAAGAAACGAAAAAATATGGAGCTGGTCCAGGAGTATGGAATGGGACATGTCCGTAACGCTTATGTGCAAGGTTTAAGATCCATGGGGGAAAATGAAGAAGCGTCGATTGTGACTATTATCAGAAATAAGGAAAAAGAAGAGAAAAAAGTTATTCTACAAAACATACTCAATCCAGATAACGCACTTTCCTTTACAAAAGAGGAAGCATTGAGTATATGCATTGAAACTGATTTAACCAAAGCACAATATGCGTACCTAAGAAAAAGGCTCGTTGATAAGAATTTAAGTTCTGTATTGCCTTCGTATCAAACACTAAGTGAAGCAAAAAAGGCTTGCTATCCGCCTGCATCCAGCATTACGGTGACAAATATAAGCGCAAAAATCAACCTGCAAGATCTCTTAGACCATACAGTCTGCCGTATTATAAGGATAAAGTCAGGATCGACTTACAATCGTCTCAAGCTTTTCACTAAATGGGGATGTGATGGATCCTCCGGGCAAAGTGAGTATAAACAAACTCTACCGGAAGAAAACGAACAAATATCGGACGCTAATTTGTTTATAGTGTCCCTTGTACCACTGCGACTAGTAGACGAAGAAACTTCTACGGTCATATGGAAAAACCCTACTTGCTCATCTGTTAGATATTGCAGACCAATTTCATTAGAATTTGCAAAAGAAACTCCCGAAAAAACTATAGCGGTTGTCAGTGAAATTGAAGCCAAAATTAATCAATTGATTCCAACTCTTGTGTCAATAGAAGACAAAGTCATCGAAGTTAAACATCAACTGTTTATGACAATGATTGATGGGAAAGTTGTTCAAGTGTTGACAAACACATCATCCAGTGCTACCTGCACTGTTTGTGGAGCAACTCCCAGACAAATGAATGATCTTTTAAAAGTTACAACGAGAGTTGAAAATGAAAATGCGTTTAAATACGGATTGTCGACGCTACACGCATGGATAAGATTTATGGAAATGATCCTCCATATTTCTTACAATTTAGGTTTTGAGAAGTGGTCTGCAACAACTCCAGAAAACAAGCAACTTAAAGAAGACAAGAAAAAATTTGTCCAAAAACGTTTCCGAGAAGTGCTTGGCTTGCATATTGATAAACCACGTCAAGGTTCCGGTAATAGCAATGACGGTAATACGGCAAGGAGATTTTTCCAAAATTACCAATGTTCTGCAGAGATAAACGGAATTGATGAAGAATTAATCAAGAGACTATATGTAATTCTTCAAACTATGTCATCGGGATTTCCTATAAACGCAGAAAAATTTGGTCAGTATACATTGGTAACCGCGCAATTATATGTAAGCAAATATAACTGGTACTACATGTCATCTTCGGTCCATAAAGTACTTATACATGGTGCTAAAATAATAGAGCATTATGCAGTTTTGCCTATAGGACAATTATCCGAAGATGCCCAGGAAGCTCGAAATAAAGATTATAAAAAATATAGGTTACATCACGCTAGGAAGTGTTCCAGATCAGCAACAAACGAAGACGTTCTGCATATTTTGTTATATACATCTGATCCTTATATATCTAGCTTAACCCATACCCAGTCCCATGAACCACATGTGGTTCAGGACTATTGTTTAGGTATTGTGTCTGCTGCGCGGACAGTGAAAGTGTTAAATAAACCAAGTTTTCTAATATCCAAAGAATTATTTGACGAACCTAAAGAATTGTTGGAAATAGAAAGTGATGAGTAGGATAAGTTTAAGTAATATTTTTTTTTGTCATGTAACATGTTTGTTTAATAATAATAATTTAGTTTTAAACTTATTTTAAGCATAAGTGTAACTTTTATTGCTATTTTAATATAACTGTATGATTTTTTGTATGAAATTTCGTATAACTTTATCTTTGTCATTTTTTTTCGGAAAAAATATTTTTTTTAGAATGATGATGTTTGATTTCTTTTATTGCCTAGATATTCAAAAATACGTGAAAAAAAAATCAAGGAGATAAATCACAAAACAACAGAGTTATCGATTTTTGAGATGGAAAATACCGGTTGGTCCCATAGTGCGGCGGGCAGGCCGCAGCCTTAGTGAACGCGCCCACACCGGTGCCCCGTAAAGGGCCATGGACCGCACGACCCCCGCGTAGAGCCTCCGGCAGGAGGCGTTTGGATCCCCTAGATTGGGCAGGAGCCGCTTCAACGCAGCCCCGGCCCGCTCCAGTCTGGGAGCCAAACGTCGGAAATGTTCGACGAAGTTCCACCGGCTGTCGAGGACAAGTCCCAGATACTTCATCGTCGACTCGACGCCGATGTGAACCCCTCCCGCCATTACCTGGGAACCCGACGGTGGCGCATTCCGAGGTCCATGAAAAACCATGGCCTCGGACTTGTGCAGGGCCACCTCGAGTCCCAGCTGCCGGATCCTGTCGACGATTGTCGCAACCCCGCGTGTCGCTAAGTCGGCCGCCGCCTGGTACGACCTCCCCTGTGCCAGGACCAACGTGTCGTCAGCGTAGCAGACGAAGCTGACCCCGCTAGGGAGGTCGGCGCGCAGCACCCAATCGTATCCGATGTCCCACAGATGCGGCCCCAGGACCGATCCATGTGGGACACCGCACGACACGACGGTGATACCGGAGTGCCTCCCTGATGCAACTCCAGGGCAGGGTGTTGAAGGCATTGGCGATGTCTAGAGACATCGCCAAGACGACCCCACTCCGGGCCACAGCATCCTCCGTCGTACGTGAAACATCCTGGAGCTGCAATCACTGACCACTGCAATAGACCCATGAGCGTAGTAATGGGTTGGCCAAGATCAAGAATCATCATCTCATTAATCCGTGTCACCAGCATGTGCATTCGCGGCACTTAAACCAATAGCCAAGTTATTCGGCTGCGACGGTGGAGCAGCTCTGACTAGACAAGACTGATGTGCCCGATGAACTGAGAAGACGTCGATTGCAATAAATCGCGATAGGTAGATGAGCTTGTGTGATGTTATCTTATGTTCTGAATTTCTGATGATGTAAATAAACTAATAATTTGTGCATAAACTTGTAAGAACTGGTGTTATACTTGAACTATAGAATATTATTTATATGTATTTTTTATGATAAAGACCATAATATATTTACTAGGTTTACCTTTCTGGTTCAGTCATAATCTAGATATAGCAAGATTAACCTGTAAAGATTTTAGTATCATAAGTATTCTGTTTCAATACAATGAAACTGTTAAAGGTAATTGTTTTACAGTTTCTTTAATACAGGATTATGTTGGGTTACGTCTGGCTTTAGAATTAAACCATCGAGTCGTTGAGATTCAAACAATAAGCCATATTTATGATCCAACGTGTTTTCTTAGTTTAATAGAAAATTTCAAACAAATTATAATACTCAAGGGTGCATAATTATTTATACAGGGCTTAACTTCAAAGAAACCTCAGCTACAAGAAGTTTTACGTTTCAGCATATTGATTCTGCCTATAAATATTGAGCATTAATGTTTTTAAAACATGAAATGTTTAGTAAACAATGTCTATAAATCATTATAAAGTGCGTACTTAGGTAATACCCTGTCGCAGATTTTCTGAACATAATTCCGCAGCCCCACATACCGGTTTCGGGTGTTAAAGAGATGTAATGCCGTATATAAGTCAACATAGCTTGAATAAGCTGGCTGTAGATCTAATCGACAATGAATCAGTCGATAAATTGTGTGAATGGCTATAAATAAAGCTAGTAAGTCTAGCTTATAAAGTAGGTCATCACGAGTGACGATGACGATACCGCGCATGCATAGCGCTCACATCGACGTTCATTAGTCATAACCGCACCAGTTTCTGTTGTATTCGTTAAGGAAATCTTTCTCTTTTTCTTTAAATTAAGATCAATGGCGCCTAGTGTTTTAGAGAAAATGTGATGTTTCACTTTTGCCTGGGTGTCGTATTACCAGCTAAAAATAATAATTACCTATATATTTTTCTCATTAAAATGTCTTTCCTTATGTTGGGGCCGCATCTGCGTCTATCGTTACGAAGCTTCGAATAGAGATAAGGTACACGCAGATGAGACCAACCATTATCGGTTATCGTCGCGATAGTTTGGGCTGCGTAGCACTTATCGCCCGGGTGGCGGTACATAATATGCATAGCACGTGGTCGGACTAGCGTTGATAATTTCGACCGTTGTTTCCGGACTGCGTATACGCTCTGTCGAAATAATTGAGCGCTATCTTGGATTATTGCACGATAATTAGTAAAATTATGAAGCCGCTAATGTGACCATCGCATTAGTGCGATAACTATTTAGCGAGCAAAACATACGAAGCTTCGGCAATGCTTTGTCACGATAGACGCAGATGCGGAGATATAAAAAGTTGGAATAACCTTTGAAATTATAATTAGATAAAACAATTGAACCTCAATATTAAAACTATTTACTCTGGTATGTAAGCAGTGGCTCAGATATTTGGATGAATTGAAGCTTACGTAATATCTTCAGCAATAATACTTAGCTTAGCTTTTCATAATCACCCTATAACGATCCCACTGCTGGGACACAGGCCTTCTCTCTTCGAGAGGGAGTGGACTGTAATCTACCACGCGGGCCCAGTACGGGTTTGTAGATGTTACATGAATTTTTGGTTCTAGGATATGCCGGTTACCTCACGATGATTTCCTTCACCGTTTTGAGAGCAGTGGTAATGAAATTATTTGCACAAAGTAAAGCGCCTTCCTGGGTTCGAACCCACTACCTACAACTCGTAAAGGCTCGTGCAAACTGGCGCGATATCGCAGGCGCTACAGGCAGCGCGACCCTTGTAGCGCCCGCGATGTCGCGCTGGTCTGCACAAGCCATTAGACGGGGCCATTACCACTGGGCCACCACTGCTCTCTTAGCTTAGTTTTGGTTAGCTTTTAGTAACAATTATTTGCTTTAGGTAGATATCTCTAAAAGCGGGTTGGAAATATTAAGGCAAAATTCAGGCATTTTTTTTTATAATGATTGTGGTCTTTTCATGCTTCAGGAAAATTTAATATCACGTCATCTATCAAAGCGGTTGAAAGAAAATGGCAAATTACCTCATAAAGATTTCACGTAACATAATTAATTTATTACATCAGGTTAGTTGTAATTTGTGACATGACTTCTGGGTCAAACTGATATAACCTCTATATATTTTTTACTTAAGTTTGTGGAAGCGCCTTGCATAATACAGTTGAAACTAAAATGACTTGTGAAAGTAGACTGCTCGTCTGCTTTCTATCCCCAACGACAGTGTCACGACCAGTACAGGAACGTTAAAAATTAAGGACAGTGAACTAATACTAGTTACGAATATGCAAAATTTCTATAGAATATGACGAAACTGTCGACTACCATCGATAAACAAAGGGAAAGCGAAATTACGCAACCACTTTTGTCTCTATACCTCCCAAAATAGTTTGCTGGTGACAGCTTACAAACGATCTACTTTTCTTCTCAAAGATTTGTCTTAGGATTAATGTAAAAGTTGAATAAAACAGGACCTGTCCGAACCACTCACGTAACGTAACTTTAGAAAGTCTTAAACTATGACAGTTTAATTTCTAGCTTCAGTGTTTTGTAGGGATAACCTTTGTGCTTGGATAAATTTATTGATGCTTGGACGATAAGTGAATATCCCTTTATAACAATAAATGAATAGCCGTTGTTGCAATTAGATAACAAAAAAAAAAAATGGTTTGTGAAGCAAAATCTTGGTTGTGGTTTGTGGGCTAAAAGGGACTACACAGTTACTACGACGTAGCTGACATTATGACGTCACGGCTACGACGCGACGCTACGCTGTAAAAGCTTTGGTATAAACGTCTTTTATTACTGTATCAAAATATTTAATCAGAAGTCTCTCACGTATCAAAAATTTATAGAGAAATTTCCAGAGCCGATTTATTGGTTTCTGGAATGGGCTGTACGTGACTGTAACTCGTGTATAACAATTTATGATTTATTTCACATTTGGTATTCCTTTTATTTTACGCTATCGTTTCTATAAGCTCTGCAAATGCGAAATACAATTTAATATGTACTGAAAGGGCTTTTATTGACTTGGCAATATCGTGGCACTAAGTTCTTCTATCGAAATGTTATCACGTTTAGTTTTTAGAAGTACTTAGGTATAATAATAATAAAATAGAAGTGCTCTCTTTAAGTGTTGTTGTTGGGCCTGTGTAACTATTGTTTTCGTATCATGTTTTCGTCTAAAAGTGGTCTAACAGGACCGCCCACTTCCATGGTAGGGACAGAACACATTTATTTATTATTTATGGAATAAAATTTACTTTAAGAGATAAATGTTTTATTTATTTCAAAAAAAGTGGTGGCACTCCGGCACCCCGGGAGTGCCGACAGATGTGAAAACTTAAATAAGATCGCCTTGGTGGAAGAAAAATACTTGTATAGAACATAATTCCGTAACGTAATATAAATAAAGAGCATATTCGCGTTTACAAAACCTTTAAAGTAAAAATACTTGCATAGAACATTGATCCGTAACATAATATAAATAAAGAGCACAATCGCGTTTACAAAAACGAGGTGTCATCACAGTGTCGCGAAATCAATGGTTTAGTCCCATCTCAAAAATGCCCAACGCGCTTAAAGAAGATTTTACTTTTAAGTGCCTCCAGAGCTTCTTGCCCTTGAAGACCAAAATCTCCCTTGCTCAAACTCTCATACAGCCCAACATAGACTACGCTGATGCCTGTTATTTGGATGCCACCGAGGAGCTTTTAAATAAACTTGAGCGTTTGCAAAATATCTGTATTCGTTTTGTTTTTAACCTTAAAAAGTATGATCACGTTTCTAATTTTCGCAAGATACTCAAGTGGCTCCCTATTCGACTTCGCAGGAACTAACGGATATTGTGTCTGCTATTCAACATCCTTCACAACCCTAAAACCCCTTCCTATCTGCGGGAACGCTTTTCTTACGCCCGTCCTTTTGATGCACCTTGCAGGTCGCATCTTAAAAACCTCCTTAAATCCCCCCCCCCCCCCACTCAACCGACTTCTATTCCTACTCCTTCACTGTGCACGCGGTTCGGTTGTGGAATTTACTTCCGCCTGACATTAGGGACTGTCGTACTGTTGAAACATTTAAACGAAGAGTGAAAGAACACTATCTTTCCATATGTCATAGTTGCATAGTTATCTTAAATCACATTATAATTATATATATTGTAGTGATATTTATTTTAAAAGTATGTATGTAAGTATATTCTTATATTGTAAGTAGTTTGTGTAAATAGTAAATTTTTTTCTTCTTTGATTGATGTTTTTGTTTTATCTTCTACGGTTACACACGTTGTCTACATCTAATTTTTTATCATTTCCTGTCGCAGGTATGCTGGAAGAGATTTCTTTAGAAATAAGCATTGCCTTTGTACGTATTTTTCTGTTCCTTTCTTCTTGTCTGTTTATATGTGTGTGCATAAATGGTTAAATAAATAAATAAATATTTTTTGTGATGTTTAGGTTGTTAGTACAATCTTGCTTTAGCTCATTAAAATTTTACAATACTTTATGTCTATTTATCAATTTGTTTTCTTTTTGTTCCAGGTAAGCAACAGACACTATTAGTGTATACAAGTTACAACTGATGTGAGACTGCAATTAAACTAGCTGTGTCAAATAGGCAAAGATCATAAATGAAACAAACGTTCTGACACTAACAATGACCTTGCAGAAAGAAATTTTCTGATATTTATTTCGAATTTCAGTAACATTTACTGTGCGCGCCATTAACACTTAAAGACTCAATTAGTACTTTACTTACCCCGCGCGTGAAACAGCGTGCACATAACAATTACGCTGTACTGAATATTACATTCACACTCAAACATTTTTTACATTGCTCCGAGCTTTATGAAGAGCGAAACATGTAGGCTTTGGCAACGGACGGGAGTCTCATGGACCCACTCCAAGAATTGTAAACTAAGTATTATGCGAGGGGTCTAACTGACCTACATATACAGCAACGCCAAAAGGTAGGTATAGGTTTGATATTTTATACAATGTGTATCAAAAGTTTTCGGATTATTGTGTGGGTTCGAGTTCACATATTAATGTAGTTCGCTGACTGCCTGTGCTTATTATTTGACCGGCGCAAAGGTTTTCTTTATTGGTGAGATAATATTGAGTGACATCCTTTTCTTTTAAGTAATTAGTTAGATCACTCATCACTTTCAAACTGTGATCATTCTTTATAAGATAGATACTTAACATTATCCTGTTGCTAAAAGAACCTTTCTGGCGTCGCAGTAAAAATTGTAACGACACTCTTAGTGACCAGCTTCCGTCTTTGGCAAGTGTCCAATGTTGTGGGGTCAATAATACGGATAGTGACAGTGGAATGTAGGTGTCTTTATCAAAAGCAATAGTCTTGAGTGGGTTTCATATAGGATTATTTTTTAATAAAATGACTGGATTTTATTAAATAAGAGTTGACTTTTTATATGAAAAAGAAATTAAATTTTGAGAGGTGATGTCTTCTGTAAAAACATGGACTTGATCTCGTTCTCTTCAATTCAGTCTCGTTTTCGTATTATCACGAGTTTTTATTAAAACTTAAAAATCATTAGTTATATTAGTAAAGTGGAATAAAAGAAAAATAAAACTGACAACTACAATAATATGCGCACAAAATCAGTTTTATATTTTCCAATAATTAAAGCATCTAAATTCAGTAGATATGCGTAGTTCGTTTAACTTCTAAAAACAAACCGTAAATTTTTCTGTGTCCTCTATGAAATTTATAAAGCTGAGCTTTCCAAAAAATATTTCTTCTTTGTTCGTAATATTGTTAAGTGAGGTTCTGAAAACTGTAATTTTGGTATCAGTAACATAGTATGAAAGAATACCTACGCAGTGTACAAAAATACATTTTATTAACATTTATTATTTTGCAAAATAAAAATATTTGCTTTAAAGTGGTATGTGCTTTTTAAAACAAATGAAACCTTTTTGTCTTTCACATCACAGAGAAGAATAACAGTATCTGCTGAATAATTAAACACATTGTTTGATTCGAACAATGGAATTCGTCAAGTCTGGTATTTATTTTAGACAATACACGATCAGAATTGGCTTTTGTGGAGTCACGTCCTCCACCCAAACGCTTTGAGTGGCGAATATACGCGATATTAGAGGTGGAATCTTTTTAGTGTTCCGCAGTAAAATAAGGAATAATATAACCGAATAATATACGCTGACAAAGTTGTGACAAGATTTTATCTTCTATTGGGGTATCGTTGGATAGGACTTTATTTTGTATGTTATGAACCCCCCTACCAGCTAAACCATTGTTTGTTGATAATTTGTGAAAAGTATTCAGGATTATAGTACATTTTATCGAAGTTAAAAGGAAAAATATCACAGCTCTGTAGGCTTTACAAGGTAACGGCTCTAATTCTCTCTACTCTATCTACTTTAGCTCATAATAATCGATCAACTTATAAAATGTACTTGGATATGTCAAAATTTCATAGAAAATGAGTTGAAACCAGGTGCATTAACTTTGTATTATGATGATGAAAACTACATACCTAAATGTATTTTACGCTTTCCTGTGCGGTGTACGCAGAGCTTATTGAGCGACACATGGTGTGGGGTCTTTTTGGATCCCATAAATAAAAACATTTTGATGTTTGCAAAGTCACTTAAACTTTGATATTTTTGTCAATAGTTTGTGGATATATTTTTCGGTTACAACCGCAGAAATATTTGACATCATGCTACGATCCCTAGGCGCCGAGCAAAAAGAAAAATAACCGATTATCGTTACTTTTTGATCAGCCCTAGTATTTCATGTATTAACTGTGGATTAAAAATACGTACTCGGAGTACCTATTTTTAAACCTTTATAATTATTATGTAAAATCATCAAAATATAGCAGTTTTATATGCACACTGACATTGTTGAAAATTATATTCAAAATGACATGATTACTTTGTAAGGCATTATATTATTTGAATGAATTATTGTGAATGTGAGGACTATGTGGATATTATTATTATTTTTATTTCTCCGCTAGTTTTAATGATGGTCTGGCAGTTTGAGAAGTTTATGCGGCCTACCCAAATGTCCTTTCTTTGGTATTGTTCGTCGAGTTGAGCTCCTTAAGTTCTGAGTTGAGCTCCGCGATTACTGACATATGTGTGCACTGACTCGACAGGTCCACTCAAATCTGTGTGGTTCTTTCCTCAAAAGACCATTTCAGACACTAATTAATCTACATGGTCCTCATATGGCCTGACCAAGATTATGTCTGGACTTTAAAAGAGACTGCGACCTCTGAGTCTGTTTCGGCCTTTCTTCTCAGAGTAGTCAGATAGGAAACGCCGAACTCAACAGCTTATTTTTAATATTTTTTTAATGTGACGTATAAAAGTGATTCCGACATCCTATGTACAGAATAAACAATTTCATTTCATTTCATTTAATGGTATCCCATGTTACTGCATGCCGTGTAGCTTACATACTTAATCACTATTTTGATGTTTAAGAAAAGTAACTTAATTATTCATTACATAATGTGTATTAACCTCTACTACAGGATAGAAGAACCAATCGTCATGGTTTTAGAAATCTTCCATCATGAATATTCACCCTAATAGTATTTGCGGAGAAAATACAATATTATGGTCAGATATTTTATGATCATGTATCGAAAATATCTTTATTAGGTAGCCCTTGTGTGTGTGCTCGCCTTTCATCGCTAGTGATCAGTGAAAATCGTCTAAATGGAATTTGCCGATACATACGATGTTCCGGCTTGATTCATTAAGTGAATGTCTAACTAATGACTGGGCTGTAAAAAACGCTTACTAACAGAATTCGCTAATTATGAATATGGTAACCTAACCGGGTATTATGCTTTTCCATTCGCGTAACTTCATAAACGGTACCCAATGTACGATAGCACCTGCAAAAGCCAATATTTCTCTGTCACTCGCAGACAAAACAAAAAGGTTTCGAGGATTAACAAATTGATTCTCTTCCTCTTGTTTAATAACAGTTGCTCATAAAAATGTTGAGTATTTGTAAATGGCTGCGGGTGATAAATTGTTACGTGTATGTATCAAGTGTGTGAGTTCTTACGTAGAGAGGATACTTTATGTGTTCATAAAAAGGACATATTGTGTAGCGAGGTGTTTATGGACAGACTGTACTTTGCAGGTAACGACTGCGTGGCTGGAGATTTATTATTATGACTGTAGCGACGCGTATACTCCAGTCTTTATATAGATACGAAAAGACGTAACAATTGTGTTGATATCAGCATTTAAGTAGTGATTTTATTTTTCTTTGCAAACTTCTTTGAAGTTACGATTTCTTTCACGAGGCCTATGATAGGCCCTACTTCTGAAAATATAAAACTCCTTGTTAAATCCAATTAATCAATTTAATGGAATGAGAAAGCGATTAAATTGAAAACAAGGATTCAATTAAATAAAACGATTGTGTTAAAAGAGGAGAATCACTAAATTAAATTGAAGAAACCGCTTTGAAAGGTATATTTATTTACGTTTCAATGCTGGATAGGACTTGAAAACTTAGATCTCCTTTAATGATTAAATGAGGTTTTCACTAATAGGCACTTGTAAAAAATAATAATTATGAAACCTATGTATAACACAAAAGTAAATTAAGCTTAGTTTTTGGTGCTATCAGAATTACCGTGAAGTATTCGAATGATCGTTATATAGCTAACATAACAGTTAATAACAAAATTACCCGAAATTTTGGTAAAATACTAAAAGATGTGTTATTGTTTGACACATTTTCACGATGGATGTTAAAAAGTCGTTGGTAATACAGCAATATCGCGCTTCAGCCAATGCAACGCGAACACTTTACGAGATTTATGCAGATTAACCGGTATTTGCCCACTTTAGCCGCGTCTCAGACGATGGAGCCTGCGACCATCGGGAGAGGTAGTTATGGCGTTCAAATTTGATGTACATAAATGGAAAATGGTAAAAACCAATTCCTACATTCTTAGGACCAGTTCATTCTTAAATGAGAAAATCTTAAAGTTCTACACAACTGTTTTCATCTTCTGTTGTCAACGTATTGAAAATCTTGACACTTACGATTGTTTCATTGAGACAGCCATACAATGAACTAGCAACATAAATATATTTAGGCATGTTTAGATGCTGATCAAAAAGCCATACAATGAACTAGCAACATAAATATATTTAGGCATGTTTAGATGCTGATCAAAAAGTAACGCCTAAGTTATTCAAATTCATTCAGATTCCAACACAAGGCGTATTAACACGATGTATATCTACTTAATAACAGCTTGTAAAGAACTTTGAGTGTTTTCATAGCAATTAGTTAAATGGTTTTATGAAAAAGGGTCTTCAACTATCTTTTTGCGAAGTTCTCCCCTGGGCTTGTCAACACGGTTAATTACTCAGATTATGGTAATTCTGTGTAAAAATATTGCAATTTTTTTTCTGTTGTAAATTTTCTTGGCCCTAATGTTTATGTAACCATACGTTAGCAATTTGTGAAAACCCATTTGACAAGAAAATTATGTTATTCTAGCTTTTGCCTGTGACTTCGCCCGCTTGGATGTCGGATAATATCCCACAGGAACATGCTACTGGAATTCAGAGTATCCTATGTCCTAACCCAGCTCATGGCCTATCCGTATGTCTTTCATCTAACTCCGTTCAGCCGTTGCGGCATGAAAGGGTAACAGGCAGGTAATTAAGACTTTTTCAGACTTCATTCTTCACAGAAAAAAAAAATAAGTTGCCTACCTACATTTTTAAAGGCGAGATAGCGATATATTATTGTGATCACGTAACTGACTTTGTCCAACTTCAGACACCTTGAAGAAAAAGTCATAGACTTATCTCTATTTTTAAGGTTCCGTACCTCAAAAGTTAAAAACGGAACCCATATAGGATCACTCGTGTGTCTGTCTGTCCGTCTTTCATAGCTAATTTGCTCCGAATCTAATGGACTGATTAAGTTGAAATTTGGTATACATATGTATTTCTGTGACCTAAACACGGACGTGTAATGTAAGTAAATGAATTTTGCACATGAGGGTCACTTTTGGGGAGCAAATAAGAAAATTAAAAAAAAGTTTTGCAAACTATAGGACTGTGCGACATATTAAATGAAAGGGTTTGTTATGAGGATCTCAATTTTTTTTAAATAATTTTGTAGTGAATGAATTTAAACATATTAAGAAAATAGATGAAAATTGACCCATTATCTCCGAAACTACGCAGTCTAAAATTTTGAAAAAAGAAAATACAGACATTCGTTCTTTACCTATAGATTACAGGAAAACCTCTAAGAATTCTATGGCCTTAAAATAACATGGTAAATCTCTCAATATTGTGCGTGCAAACTTACATTTGCAGTTGGAATGTATGAGAGAACATATTTTTCAACTACAATGTTAAGTTTGTATTTGGGATAAATTCGTCCCAACTACGGAACCCTTCATTGTGCGTGATGCGTCACGCACTTGGCCGGTTTCGGTTTGTGGTTGGTTTTTATATTTTCAACAAAATATCTACTTCCAGTCAGGATACATTTATCAAAACACATGATATTATTATCGTATCTCTTCGTTGTTTAGCGTATCATAAACTGTATTCGTATAAGCGAAACTTTTTAGGGTTCTCTCCCCAAAACGTCTCCCGAAGGTGTCATATAATTTCATATAAGTGCTATCAAGTGCCGGTGGTTTTCAAGTTCTAATATTTTATTTAAAAATATGTTATTTACCGACGAGAACATCTTTAACAAATCACACTTTGTTTTTTATTTATTATTATTATTTCGTTTAAGAGTTTAATGAGATTTGAAATTTCTTTAAAGATTAGTCGCGGACAACCACTTATCCCACAGATTACTTCTTGGTGAAGATTGCAGGGAGTATTTCATGTAAGTCACTATTGCCAACTGATATCTTGCAATTAACATACGTGGGTTGATGAAATTGATGTTGACAATTTAAGTTCTGATCAGAGTCTGAAGCAATTCAGACTTACTGATTGAAGCAATTTTTCAGACTAATCTGGAATTTTATAATTATTCTTTCCGCAAACCGGAGTTATCTGACAGCTGATGTTTGCTATTCTTACATTTTTGGACTGGAGACAGCTCCAAGATCTACCTACCTATGAGGTACCTATGTCTGATTTAATATTTCTTTTAGTTCGATGAAACTTGATCTCAAAGTACTTAATTATGAACACAAACCCCCTTGACATAGCTCATATATTATTGTCTTCACTAGGAGTAATTACAGAAGTTAGTACCTAACGGCAACCCAACTCTTATTGCTCTGTGTACTTACAGCGCAGTCTACGCACTACTGTGCGGTCCATTACCGGGTCACAACTCAGTGAGTGACCCACTTCTCTCAGAAGATGAAATGAAGGCTGCTAATGCACGTTGCACGTCATAACTGCTATATCCGCAGTACTATATAACACGTGACACATAATACGAGACGTGGCCACATAACACGCATACTCACTAGCTTACGCTAGACAAGGCAAAATCTGCTTACCTACTCATTTAAATGACATTACTATCAGAAAGAAAGAAAGAAAAAGTATTTATTGGGACCCGCACAGGACATCACAAATTAAACTAAAACACACTCATTAAAACATTAATAAAAAATTAAAAATAAATTTAAAAAAAAAAAAGTCCTGTACGAGGCCAAAAGGCACTGAGGCGCTGTACTGGAAGCGAGTCACATCTGTGTAGATATTCTCTATTTACAACCTTTCCGTCGATTTGTGAGAAATACGTGCAATATCTGCTAAGCACATGATAAATTAAACATTTTTATACTGAATGTCTTGAGCATGTGCTGCCATATGTCAAGGTAATGCCGTGTTTTATTGCTGTAAAGACATTACGGAAGGAAGTATTTATTTAACACGGCTGGAAATTGCACAAATTCAGTGACTTGTGTTCTCAGTCCGATTCTAAGCGTTGACGTATTTCGGTGTTAATCATGATTACTCTGGCTGGTTTTCGTCGTCATATGGACATGGAGAGCGCAGCAAGAGCTGTTGTTATGCTTCAGGACGCAGGCTTTCAGAGATCGATACCAATACTTCTCGGTGAGTCGCGCCAAGCTATTCGAAACAGAAATTACTCTAAGATTCGAAACATATGGGAACGCTTCCAGGAAATTGGGAGTGTAACTAGGAGGCCTGGATCAGGAAGAATTTAAGCCACAACTTCCTAGAAAGACCGGTATATCAGGTTAACTGCAATAATGCGAGTAATGCGAGTTTGCAACTTTTGGTTAAACAATTTAGAATATAACTATAAACCTATGAAATATATGTCAGCAAATATCAGCACCTGCCAACTAGACAGTGACCACTAAATAGCTGTATCTACAAACTATAAGTTAATTCCTAAACACAAACATCACTTGCAGCTTGAATTTCGAGAATGTTCAGTAAAACAGTGAGTGGTCGTCACACGGGACATTTCCTATTAAGTGACATGAGGCTTGATAAAGTTGATAAACATTCCTTCACTCACTATTTAATTCCCAGCCTCTCTTTTGTTGCCGCAATTTACAAAAACGCGTCCGCAATTTGTTCCAGTGACGTAATTCTTGAATTTTTCACGAGATTTCCTTGGCTTTGCGAAGTAAATAAAGATGTTTATTTACTCCACAGCTGCTTAAGATGAAGCTTCCTAGAATGTTTTACGAATGTTTCACTGAAGGCATTTTCAACGTTCAGCCACGACAACTGAGATATTGTATTGATATATAATTTTGTGTAGATTCCTCACGGAATCGTTTTCACGTTATACGCGCACAATACCATATTATTTGTCTTTATGAAGGGCTGTTTTACTTTATTTAACGGTGAGTATAAATTAATGGTCGCAGTTAGCTACCTAATTATTCAACTGGCAGCTTTACAACAGATTAGGTATTTTGTATGGTCGTTAAACTTTATCTAAACGCCAATGACTGCCAGTTTCATGTTATCAGCGAGTTAACGTTTATTCGATAAAAGAGCTTCAATAATAAGTACAATTATGTAATTATGCAACTTTATTTCGTACTTTTGCATATTAACTTAGAGTTGACGATTTCCTTTATAAGTTCAAAGATTGTAGCTACTCATTTATGTTTTCAGCTAAAACTATTCAAGCCTTAGGTACATTCCAAAATGGATTGTTTTAAAATACCAAACGGGAGATGATGATGGTGCAGTTAAAATTAATGCAACGGTTTTTAGACGTTTATCTTCACGATATCACTTTGCATTAAATTTTAAACACAACTCCATTTACAGATAATGAGTATCATCAACTTACATTTTGTTCAAGTCTTTTAAAAACCCTTTAATCTCTTTCTGAAAAAATTCGTCGGAGAGACAGTTTAATGTTTCTTCCGAAGTTTGTCTTTTACATAAATCAACTGTGTTGAAAAAAGTATTATGCCTTCATCTCGGTCTCAATTAGTGGTAGGTATTATTCAGGTTCGGACCAAAGTTGTTGTAATTCGGGGTTTAAGTGAGTTTTATTTTACGACACTATTTGATTTCATTTCGTTATTATCAGAAAGTTGAAAATCCGCACAAATAAGTTTTACCGAGTAAAATGGAACTCAAAAGTTTTCAATCATCGTCTATGATCGTATAAAGAACGCATACATACGTACACGTAGGTAGGTACAAAGGTAAAGTAACATTTAAAACGTTACCTACCATTCCAACCATTATCAAACTCTGAACATTTTATAGTAATTAAAACATTCAGCTTTATTTAATTTCGAAAGTTCCTTAACTAAACTTTGGTTAAACTATTCGCTCACAATCACTGAAATAAAACTAATTTCACTGTTACTACAATGACTGGTCTGGTGAAGGCTAGTTGCCATGATGCTTTCGTATTATAAAAAAAAACAATGAGGTCCTAGTTATATATAAATAAAATAAAAAAACAGTGGCAAGAAAATTCTTGCATAGAACATTGATCCGTAATGTAATATAAATAAAGAGCACAATCGCGTTTATAAAAATGAGGTGTTGGTAACGGTGTCGCGAGTTCAATTGTTTTTCCCATCTCAAAAATGCCCAACGCGCCTAAAGAAGTTTTTACTTTTAAAAAAACCGTAAACCTTCAGATATTTAAGTAAAATTTAACTGAATTGTAGAGCTTTTACAAACGATACAATACGCTGTTCCTACTTTAAATACGCCTGCCGAGTTTCCGTTTAATTTATATTTTGAATACCTACAAATGGACCGTAGCGATCATTCCGATATAATAGACATTGCGGAATAAAGTTTTAGTATGCTACCTGATCTAGAGTCTATGCTGGTCGAGTCTCCTCTCTTCAATTTTCATTCGTTAAGCGAAACATTCAGTTTGCAGACATTTAACAAGAACAATTAGTACGAATACATTTGTATAATATTAATAAATTTAATTTTTCGACGCCATATTTTAGTTTAATTTTAGTTTAGTTTTAGTCTAATAGTTTTAGTTAGGTTAGGATATTATATTTTTTTAGTTTTGTCATACCTATTTGTGTTAGTAAGTACTTAAGAACTATGTAAATAAAAATCCTATATTCATTTAAATATTATATTGAATATTTAAGGAATATACCAGTTCACTGAGAACAGCAAAATCAAACAGATCGTTTATAATATTACAGTAATCCTACTTAATATTATAAACGCGAAAGTTTGTGAAGATGGATGGATGTTTACTCTTTCACGCTAAAACTTCTAAACAGATGTGGATGAAATTTGTCACACAGCTAGTTTATAACCTGCATTAACACAAGATACTTTTATTTTTATCTCGATATTCGGGATCGAGAGTTATGCGGATGAAACTGCGGGGCACTGCTAGTCTTCTATAATAATAAAGCTTAGTTAAGTAAGTGCAACATGCTTAACACACCATCAAACAAACCACATAGTGATGCCGTTTTTATATTGCTAAATGGGCTTGCTCCTCGATCTCGCCTGATGGAAAGCTAAGGTCTATGATCGAACGAGCGTGCATGGGTACGTAACAGAACCATTATTCTTAACATTCTCTCTAGCCGTTATTGTCCAACACTGTGTTCGTATACATTAGTTACCATAAAGCGAATGAGTTGACAGCGATAAATCGTTTTTTATATGATGCCTTGTTTAAACGGTAGCACCGTTCCGTGCATAAAATAACTTCTTTCTCTCTTTTTCCTGAGAAATGAGGATTCTTTCTATTCAGCATCAATTGACACTATGGACAGGATGGTCTGAAAATAACTCCTCCTGACCTCCAACTTCGCAGTGTTGTCAAAAGAAACATTTCGTCGATGTCAACATCAAAGGCGAGCGGTTTTGTGATGCGCTTTCTAATTGCTAATTTATGATTTACCTGAAATTCAATCCTACTAATGATATTATAATTGCGAAAACGAGTTGGTTTGTTTTTTACGCTTTCACCCAAAACGGCTGAACGGATTTGGATGAAATTTCGCACAAGGGTAGACCATGACCTGGGTTAGGACATAGGGTTTTTATCCCAGTTTTCGTGGGATAGTTTCCGACCTCCACACGGATGAAGCCGCGGGCAAAAGCTACTTATATTATGTTCCCATAATATCGTACCAAATCAGTTCGTCCAATTAATCAAGTTTCTGTTGTCAAAATTTTATGTTTGATATAACTTTTGATTCGTTAATAGTAAAGGGTTTAGAGTAGACAAAAATTCAAACACGCACAGCTATAACCCAGGCGATTGTAGGAACTATCCCGGGGGATGCGCCCGAGGTCGTAATTTTTACAAACAACTTAATCCAGCGGTTCTGACCCAATCGTGGTAATAAAGTTACAAATGGAAGAGACAGGTTTGTCAAAAGGGTTTTCTTTCGGAACTTAGTTTTGATCCTCTAAAACTTTTAGTTTTAGCATAAATACTACATTTGTAACTAGCTTAACTCATTTTTAAGGATATTTCAAACGGCTGGAAACATTACTCTACTTCATCTATTATCCAAAGTATCTATAATGTAAACTTTCAACAAGTTCACTGGCATATAGAAACACACAGCTGCTACAAGTTTATCTCCACGCGATAGTCCGGTGTCATCCGAAGTGAGGCTGTACACTAAAAATAAGCTTCATAACTGAACTCTCATTCGATTTCCTGATGTTCAGTTACTTGAAAGCAAGATTCGCCAACTCGGCTGACCGACTTCTCTATAATACCAGATATGTACGAGAACTTGTACCCAAGTCAAAGTTAACGTTTTATACATGTTTGATAAGTTAGCTCTTGAAGTCTTATATATCACGTACTTTTACTGAAGTAGAACCTGACTGGGACAGTTCGTAGATGATTCTGAAGATATATTATTTCGCTTGAACACTGCGACTACGGTTATTACTTCTGCTCAGCTATAGGCTTTGTGGAATAGTAAGTACTACTATTGTTTTTCCTAGTATAATAAATAAATGGAAATAAATTAATGTTTAAAAATTGCCCGTTTGAATAACTTTTTTAAAGTGTACTACACAATCATTTCTATTCTCTACCACCAACCCATTAGCTTAGTTTTATTTGACTTGTAACCTCTATGTAGAAATATTCACTATCACGAGTTTACAACAAAAGGGACTATTTTGTGTAAACTAGAACATTCTGTATGGTTGGATATTCAGCATTACCATAATGAAGCGGTTTTATTTGTGAGCACAAGTTAATGTATTGAGCATGGATAAAATTCATCAACAACAATTGTTAAATGCTATGTATTTACTCTTCTTCTACTATTCTTTACTTAAAGGCAGCATAAAAAACAGAGCAAAACCACATGTCTTGTTCTGTTTTTTTATGTGGCCTGAATAACAAACTATCGTTATGATATTAGGTAATACGGGCTGGTATCTGCAACTCCACGACAAAGCGCTTATTTACCTAGCGTTAAGATTTAGAAGCACACGTTAAAATATAAAGTTTAGGTCGTGAATCTTAACTGTCGACGAAGTCGTAGATCTTCTTATTACAGCCACCATATTTTGCAAGACAAAGAGCAAGTTCAAGGTAACTGTTGACAGCCATTCTCCCTGAGGTGGATTAATTAAAACCCGAAGTTCTCCTAAAACATCTGACCCTGATTTATTAACTCGGTACGCGCAATATTAAGCGCGCAATATTAATTTACTGTAGAAAGATTCGCTATTCAAAGTTCATAAATAAGCTAACGGTACTATAAATTGGTATTTATAAATGTGTATTAATATTTCAGTCATATTAATTTATAACTTCATTAGACATAGACATGACTGTATTAGATTTAATTCAATTCGGAAACCTATAATAAAACTTGTGAGGCTACAACACCAGTACTGACCATAATAGTATTATTAAATAGTAAAAACCCAGCAACCCCAACCCCCAACTAATTTATGTCCGTTGTACGCGATAATTTCTGATTTATAGTTTATATTTGACTGTAGAGGTAACATTTTAGTTTTATGATAGTTGATAATATAATCTGAACTTGTGGTAGACAACCAGCTGAAAAAACCAAATTACTTAGACAAATATTTTCCGAGCAAGTTTATACATTTCACTTTTACAAAAGTTGCCTTTTTGTCCACATGCAGGGTTATATTGACCTCCGCAACCACCAAGTCCCTAAAATGACCGAATGCACCTGTGTTTGCGCACACACTTGTGCACTATAATACATCCCGTGCCGAAGGGTAGTCTCCGTTGAAATTGGCGCCATGGCTGCAATACGGTCCGGAGGAATATATATATATATATATATATATATAATATATTCGCTTAATATTATAGTTGTCCACCACATTTATTATCCGGATATTTGAGCATCCTAATTGAGAGGGACCGAATCTTATTTGAATAATTTCCACTAGCCCGTGGTTGAGTTCAGCATCTTTGTGATTTACTTAGTTCTGTGTGTTTAGGACCAAACTCCTGTTTGTCTTATTATGTTTTAGGAAGGACGGAAAAGTATATTAATAATATAAGTAATATTCTTTGACATAAATGTAGTGATCAAGAAACGGTTAAATAATTTTTCTTAAGTATTTATTTTTAACGGAGTTTAATTAATGTTAAAAAAAACTTTTTGTCTATGGAAATACACAAACATAGACAAACAATTTGTTAGTTGCAGGAATAAAATAATCATTAAATAATTTGATAAAATTATTAACATTGTTTTTAACATTTTCACATTAAGCAATTACAACTGTCAACAATTAAATACTGCTCAGACGCGGATCTATTTTAACATTTACATAACATAATATCACGCTTGTATTTCCTGACGGGTAAGGCAGAGGTGTATATCCCACACACATTTCGCCAGTTATGTTTAAGTCCCATGTAATAGAGGGCGAGCCTATTACTTTATTGAGTTTTTATAACCATGTTTATTATTGCTACCATTGTTTACTATTCTCTATAAAACCACAAACCACAGAATCATGTAGGCATGATTCTGTGGTTTATGGTGTAACCAATGTATTGGTGTGATCAATAATGAATATATTGATCAATGTTGCTTACCACTGTGCCTACACAGTGGTAAGCAATATTAATTACATAATCATTATAAGTAAAGTAGGAGATCTATTTTAATAAGTAAACAGGGCCAAGTGAGAGAGAGTATTCAGAGTGTGTTTGAAGTACTAAGAAGTTCTAGAGAACTTAACTCCAGCTAGCAGCAGCCAGTTGTGTAGATAAAATCAACATTGAGATTCAATATAAACAAGTAGATAATGTCAGGCAACTTAATATAAAAACAAATAAGAGTACTATTGATTAAAAAAATCAGTTTTCCACATTTAAAATATATTCGGCAGATCTTTACATCTGCCAAATTTTAAACACAGAAGCGAGTAATGCTCAGGAGAGGGATGATACAGGCTAACAATATTTTTGTGGAAAGTTGCCTATTAAGCCTCAGTTAACATAACGCTTTGACCCTAACAACGTTGCAACAATCTAAATATTAATTCATTCATTCATCACTTGGCAAGTTTCGATAAAGACATCCGCAGTCCGTATTAATAAACGCACCCTCTGTGTGTTCAAGCGCATGTTTCAGTATCGGCTAATCGTGTATAGTTGCGGGTAGTCGTAAATCTGAGTCATGTTCGATATGAGACTCTATTTTAATTTCTAATTGGTTGAGGTCTTTTTTTTTTCTTTTTTTTTATGCGACGCGACACAAAGACACCGCTCGTCGCGCGACGAGCGGTGTCTTTGTGTCGCGTCGCGTGTCGCGCCTGTTTGAAAGAGCCTTTAAGGAACAAGGGAACTAACGTTTTCCCAAATCTCTGCCTAGCCTTTTTTTAAGTTGGGGTCGGCTTCCAGTCTCACTGGATGCACCTGAATACAGTATTTTACATGGAGCACAATATTTTATATTAGGCAGTCGCCTATCTGACCTCCACAACTCCGTTACTGGGTAACACGATATCCCTTGGTAAGACTGGTTGTCAATCGTTTTCCCAAATGTGCAGTAATAGCATATTATTCACTTAAGGGATAAAGCAGTGTCTTAATGTCACTGGCACTATTTTGCGCAGCGAGGGAGCTGTGGTTAAAACTAAAATCCCAAGTGCAGCGAGGGTGCGCCACGGCGTCCTCACCTTCCACCTGACACAGGTCGGATAAGGCGGATAAGGCGGGAGGAAACCGGGTGCCACCACTGTGTGGATCCCCTGGAGAACACGGTGGAGCATGCGGTGGAGGTCTGCCCGGCTAGAGCGGAGCATCGCCGTCTCCTCGTGGAGGTGATCAGCGGCGAGGATCTCTCGCGTCCGGCCCTAGTCCAGGCCATAGTACGGAGCGAGAGGGCATGGGAGACCGTCACCTCCTTTTGCGAAGCAGTAATGCTCGCGAAGAAGGAGGCGGAACGCGTGAGGGAGGGGCAAAGTTCGCACCCTTACGCCCCTAATCGCCGCAGGAGACGCCCTGGACGTCTGGAGTCGCAGGACGTTTGTCGGCCACCGTAGGCGCGGGCTTGTGGACGGTGAACAATGGGTAGCTCACCGTACGATAAGGACCAGGCCCGAGTCGACGGCGCGTTGTGTTCCACGCGCGCCTCAAAAAGATGTCAGCAGAACTGACGAGGTCCGATAGGACCGATGCCTGCCGGGGTTACGGTTATTGTCTGAAAGGGTTAACGTGGCCCCTGCCAATGTAGGAAACTGAAGGAACACGGGTGGGTTTTAGTCAGTAAGTGTCTGACACGCCCTCCCGCTCCAACCAGAGCGGGAGAAGTTATTTGATAATTTCCCACCAAAAAAAAAGTGCAGTGAGGGTAAAGTAGTGGTGCGAAAAGTAGAGTTTTCTTCTCGGGGCAAAGGATGTCTTCATCTTAGGTGACCTTGAAACTCTTGCTGCGCTTGGGAGCACTACAATCCTTCGTTACGTTCGGAATACAACAAAAGACGCAACTTTTGCCCTTCAGTAAATAATCTACTATTACACAAATATTCCTCAGCCATATATTCAGTAACATAACTTTATCCTTGCTCGGTACACTGAGGTCACTGCTAACGACTGAACATGAACATTCGTCTTCACATTGGCTTTGGTTCACTGCCACGTATAGATCGCCGTCGTTTGGATACATTGCTGCCCACGAATGTACAGTTGACTTGCCAAGCAATACAATATTATGTGAATTTAGCGAACTATGTGATAATAATAATCAAAGATCTCGGTTCCACTGTTTCAGATAATAAAATCCAATTGTTATCAACCAAAAATTCTTATTCGCAGGCAAATTCAGGCTGATTTGATTATTCATTTCTGAAAGGTGATCTCAATTCACATGAAACTTACGATTCCGTCAACCCATCATTATAGGTAAATATAATAAGCATTACAAATAAATCTAAAAGCATCAAGTTGAGATTTAACCATTCCGCTGAGTTTTAATTTTCACATTCACAAATTTTTAACCGACTTCCAAAAAAATGGAGGTTATATTATTATAATAATATAATATTTTTTTTTTTTTATTGAATAAAAACGTTTACAAAAAGTGTACATTTAGGCAACAGTAAGATTTCCCAAACAATTATAATACCTAAAAATAAATTAAAACTAAAACATGTTAATTACAAGTGCAAGTCAGTAATGATGTTTCGGAATTACAGTATTAGGTAGCGACCCGCCCGATCTAGGTTAATTCAAACCTGTGTTTCAGGCCATCACTTTGCATTTTAATTAAATTGGTACAATAAAATTTAAAACTAAACTAATATAAAACAATTAATTAATAAATATGAGAAAAAGCATATTGGTACATTTATATCTAAAACTAAACCTATGTAAATATACAAAAGTAAATACTTACGAGGGATAAATTATCGTCATGACAAAATTTCTAGAAGATTTTCTGTGTCTGTGTAATTGAGTGTCGCTAAGTGTTCTGCTAACAATTTACTACATTTTTTGTAACGTACACTATAGAAGCTTAGTAACTTGTTGAGCCTATTATACAGAAAAGGTCCTAAAAACACATAAAATCGATTAGCAAACGCATGTCTAGTTTGAGGCTTTATGCAAACCAAATCCTTCCTTCTCTTGTCGCTAGATGATGGGTCAAAAGGAACTGCAGTGTGCTGGTGTAATACTATGTTTAGTACAAATAATTGCCGTATTGTTAGTACATTACATGCTATGTAGAGCTGGTGCGTAGGAAATGTAAAAGGGCGAAATGTTGCAACCTTTAGAATTGCTCTTTGAGCACGCTCTAGAGGGAGTAAAATTGTTTTTGCAGCACCGCCCCAAGAAGTTATGCAATAGGTAAGAATGGATTGACACAAAGCTAAATAAACCTGTTTAATTAATTTAAAGTCTGCTATGGTCCGCAAATTCTTAAAGACATATATTAATTTGCGCACTCTAGCACAAAGTAAATCGATGTGTTTACGGAAGTTTAAATTGGAGTCAATAGTGACACCCAGATATTTTAAATGGTCAGCTTTAGCTAAAGTGGGGCAGGAACATGCAGTGTCAGCGCACGTGCTACAATTATGCGAGTAAATGTTTAGATTAGTAAGCTGTATGTTAGTATTTCTCATTGTAAATAAAATGTATTTTGTTTTATCTGTATTTAATGTTAGTAGATTATTATGAAGCCAATTAGACACAATGTTAAAACCATTCTGAGCATGTTCATAGACTTCAACTCTTGATTTAGCTGAGAACAATAGAGCGGTGTCATCCGCATAAGACAATATCACACCATTTTGGAGTGCCAAGCAGCAAAGTTCATTTATATAGATTAAAAATAACGTAGGGCCCAAAATGCTGCCTTGGGGAATTCCAAAACAACTATTTTTAAGTTCAGAACTTGTATACTGACCAATTTTTACACATTGCTGACGATCGCTAAGATAATCAGAAAATAGTTGAAGTTGTGCTCCTCTTATCCCAAGTGTTTCAAGCTTGTGCAAAAGTAAAGTACATGAAATGGTATCGAAGGCCTTGGCAAGGTCTAGAAAGATCCCAATTGTGTGCATACCATTATCTAGATTGGTAGTCACATAATTAGTCAATTTGTGTACTGCTTGTCCAGTTGATCTTTTGGGCCTAAAACCAAATTGACTATCTGAAAGTAGTTTGTTATCTTCCAGATATTTTATCAATCTACTGTTAACTATTTTTTCTAAAATTTTTGAAAGGCCTGTTAACACTGAGATGGGTCTGTAGTTATTCACATAGTTTTTGTCTCCAGATTTCAAGACAGGTGTGACGACAGCTTTTTTAAGCAACTTAGGGAATTTACCTTTAGATAAACATAGCTGAAAAATGTGTGTTAGCGGCGGGGCAAGGAGGTATTTAAACCTCTTAAGTGTATTATTAGGTATGTCATCCCACCCAGTAGCACAAACATCCTTTAACCCGTTTATTATTCTTACTACTTCGCAAACGTCAGTATCTAATAAAACAAATGAATTTAATGTAGAGGATGTCGTCGGGTTTTGACGGGAAGAATTACTAGAATGTAAAGATTTTTCAGCCAAGTTTTTACCAACGTTAGCAAAAAAGTTGTTTACTTTATTCATTGCTTCGGATGGGCTTGCCTCTGCAGATAGTAAGTCAAACGGAGGTTCGGGATTTTTCGATCTAAATGTATTCGTTTTTATAAATTTCCACACAAGTTTACTATTTGTCCCCGCCTTCTGTAATTCATTTTTATCATACTGGTTTTTTAGTTTTTTCAAAAGATTATTACAGAAGTTTCGATACCTTTTGTACGTAACAGAAAGTATTTCGTTATCAGGTGTGAGTTTCAATTTCAGGTGAAGTTTGTCTCTATGTTTTATACAACGAACGAGACCGGGTGTAATCCAGGGTTTAATACAACTATACTTTCTAGGCATTGTCTTAGTAAACGTGTTTTTCCTTATTGCATATTGTAGCGAATCTATGAAATACTTTAACGTAATATTTGCATCGTCTGAATTATAAACTGGGTCAAAATTAATACCGCGTAAGTCACTTTCCAGGTTTGTCATATTGACTTTAGTGTAGCTACGCATGCAGTTTTTTCTAGGTGAACATATTTGTAATGTTAGTAAAACAGCTTGATGATCGGTAAGCGAAGAATTAGTAACCAATGTTTTAGATGGATTTTTTGATTTTAAAATGACATGGTCTAAGCATGAGCCACTCTGATGCGTGGGGTGATAGTGAGCTGGTAAAAGTCCATGAAATGAGCAAATGTTTAAATAATTGTGTACATGGGTATCGGTGTTCCCGGAAGCAATGTTTATGTTAATATCGCCCAAAAGTACTATGTTTTTAAAAGATGTAATGTTTTTTAAATTGGTGTCAAGCGAGTCTAAAAACCTATCCATATTTTGAGAAGGCGGCCTATAAATAGCCATGACTACCGTATCGGGAATAATTTTGATTATTAAGCAATTACTATCTTGGGATACAGGTTCTTCTTTTGTTGTTCGTAAATTATTTTTGATATAAACTACTAATCCATCGTTCTGGTTTATGTTTCTGTCAGTTTTATAAGAATAGTAACCGTCAAGAGATGGTAAATTGATTGTCTGTTTTGACAACCAACATTCTGTTAGGACGATTATATCACAGCTTAAATCAAGATTCTGTAACAACACTTCGAATCCGTTCATGTTTCTATTTATGCTGCGAATATTCTGTGTGAGCAGGGTTAAGGTTTTTTCACCAGGTTGAATATGATGCTTACAGTCCCTAACATTACAGATTTTAGATTCGGACACAGAAAAACTATCTAGATCACAAATAAGCTGATTTGTCATGATTGTTACAAACTAAGTGGAAATATAAATATAGGATAAGCTACCTGTTTGTGTGCTAACTAAATAAAGTATTCGGTGGCGCTCTTAGGCACCGTCATAGTCTATTGAGTTGATGTAGTTGATCTCTGCATATTTGCGCGCCGGGCAACTTACGTCACCAGTTGGATGGTCACATTTCCTCTTGAAGCGCTTGCACGTCGCACATTGAGCGGGAGAAGATTTGCTGCTACATTCCTTGAAGGAGTGTCCAGTCACTCCACAGTGGTTGCAAGTAGGACTAGTTTCCCGGCAAAACTTGGCTGCGTGTCCGAACTGCTGGCAATTGAAGCACCTGGTGACTATCGTGAAATCTCTCACAGGGCATGATGTCCAATTTATAAAAATTCGGCTTTGATTTATAAGTAGTTTTCTTATGCTAGCAGGCACTTCCAGGATGTAGTTACAGGTAGGAAGGTCTTTTTTACCCGATTTATGGCTCAATTTGATGCTCTCAAGGAAGGACTCACAAGTTATATTCGGCAACTTATCTGAAAGGTTCTGCTCGTAAATACAATCAAATACCTCTTTCTCGGTAAGGGTTACGGGAACACCAATCACGGCGACCCTAGGGCGGCGTTTAGAAGGTTCTTCTACTGTAAGGCCCGATGATACTAATTTTTCCGAATTCTTAAGCTTGTCAATATCGCCTCTGCTTTCGGTGCTAATCAGAACGCCTCCATTTTTCACTTTTCTCAGGCTACGGACATGGAGCTTAAGTTGTTCGGGGGAGATAATCTTTTGAACAAGCGACTTGGTGTCGTCACTTGTTTGGGTCTTATCACTGGGATAGATGGCGACTGATCTCAAATTTGCAGGACGGATGTAGTTATCGGAACCTTTCTTCACCATGCTAGCAAAAGTGGTATGTTCTGATGGATTAAGCTTCGTTTCTACGACCTCTTTGAACTGCTGGAGAGAGTTCGCAACGTTCTGGTGAACCTGTAGGTGCTGGATTGTGGTATGGGCCTGGATTGTTTTCTGCTTCAACGATTGGTATAAGACAGCCATCTGAGAAGTCCCACTCGAGACCTTCCGGCAAAGAGTGGAGACACGAAGCTTCTGGTCTGAGTTCATTTTCCCCTCACCGACAATAGTGCAGACTTCGTTCAGAATCGTATCAATAGATCCTAACCATTTCTGTACCTCTGGCGTACTGATGACTTCAATCGGCAATTCATTCTCTTCGGGTACTGGTGGGCTTTGGTCACTCGGGGGTAATGGTTCATTAGGCGTCGGTGGAGGACTTCGCCGTAGTAATTGGCTACGACCAAACGGGCTCGCTCCTAGGTTAGACATACTACTAGAAACACTTTATTTATCGTTTATAAAAATGATTTAGTTCATCTTGCAACTTCGGTAAAAACACTCTTGAAAGTCGCTAAAAACTTACAAGTCACACGCGACACACTTTACTTATATACTGACGGCGCAAATAATTATATTTATTTGTCGTAATTGTTTATTTCATTATATAGTTAATAAATACAAAACACACGTCCGCTTAGTCTCGCGTCTTGCCAAGCAATCCATTTATTATCCAATTATGTTCGTAGCGTATGTATTTTTTTTAAGAATGTCCGTCGATTTCTCCAAATTTTATTAACATTGCTTGAATAGTTTTTGAGTTAGCTTCAATAATACGTATTGTTCCTGTCACTGGTGTGTGGGGTAGGTACCACAACTAAAAAGTGAAAAATAACTTAAATTTTTGAAGTCGGTGGCAAAAAACGAAAATTCAAAACCAAAGACACCGACTTTTTTCACTTTGTAGTTTTTCTTTTTTGTAAAAAGTTTTTCTTAAGTTTTATTAATTTCACTGACATCTACGTACCAATATTTCTAGATGTAATGGTCTGTCAAACAATGCTACAAAGGTATGTTTAACTTAGCAAGCGATCCTCATCAATCCTTTCATTCAATATTATAGTTTGCACAAGTAATTTTTAAACATAAATCAGGACTGCTGCTACAAAGCGATGGAAAAGTTAAAACAAACTGCAGTAAAGGATCAATATTGATGATTGATCGTTTCTGTGGACAATATTTTACGATCCGTCGACACATAGATAAGAAAAGCTCTGCTGCAAATATTTACGAAAAGGTTGTTGGCCAATTTTCCAGCAAACGGTACGTTAAATTTTAGGAGAGGATTATCCGTTTCCCGCAACCAATCAGCGGGTAATGCATCTCACATGTTCAGTGTTTAGTCAGATTAATTCCATTCATTTACATAAATATCAGCGAGTGATGCTCGATTGTTGATCCTAACAATTAACATTGGTACAGGATTCTGTTTACCAAAACAGTACATTGTTTTGTAAATCAAAACTCGTGGAATGAAATTCAGATACGAGTCGTGCTGGTCACGTATCACGTAGCGATGTTCGTGACCATAATTACCGCATTATTCAGTTAGGATGAAAACAAGTCTATCCACATTGATCAAGTGTCTTCCCCTAAACATAAAGTAAAAAAAGAAAGATGTTATTGTAAAATTTCTTAATTTTATAGGCACTTAGCAGTTTAAGTAATATTTAAATTACTTATTAGCTAATAGGCTAGATTGTAATGTGAATACATTGAATTGTAATGTGAAACTTTATAGCAGGAAAAGAAAAAGGAATATAATATAAAAAGTCGGAATATTTCAATTTGATTTGATGCTATTAGTAAATCTTTTCAAACTTATTTGTGTAAGATACCAAGATATTAACTTACCAAGATATCTCACTTCGAATCTGCTTCAAATTGCCGTTCGTTACATGAAAAAGAAAATACGAAGAAATTTCTGAATTTCCCTCTATTATGGCCATTGGTATTTTATGACCATTTATAATATGTCTGGTGCAAGCTGCAAGGTATTTATTAAAACACCTTGCAGCTTACACCAGTTAGTTAAGCTATAAACCATGATGCATTACTCGCTGGTTTCAGCGAAAACGCTGAACATGGATAATGACGGATTTAAAAAAATGCAAACAAAAAAACAATATCAAAAAGCTAAATCGCCCGAAAATGGAAAATGCAAGTAGATAGAAAAGATAAAATTAGCCTCTGTTATGCTTTAATTTTTCCTTGATTAAAATATTAAGATAACGTACCTACAATTATTATTGTGTACTCATAGCTCGGTATTCACTTCTCCGTTTAAATTAAAACTACTTCCCTGATAATCCTCAATTTCCCGCAGCTTTTAACAGACCGGAAAATTCTAAAAATAAGTACTGGCTTACTTAAGCCTCATTACTCAGCATTTTCTTTTTAGTTTCTCGCGCACACGAGTCACCGTAGCGTAGCTATCTGACACATCTGTCACATCAGACACTTACTTAATCTTCATGTGATTTTTGGAATCATGATTTCAACATAATTGATTCCAATTGAATAAATTATGTTGAAGGTCTTATTAATTATGGCCAAAGGACGCTTGTCAGACTTATTATAGAAAATAGCGAGTAGAATCAAAGCGATCATTTTCATCGTGGATTTATTCACCTAGTACAAACTCTCATTCTTAGCATGGAGCCAGAACTCTTTGCAATATTTGAACTGAACTCTCTATGATCCATTTAAAATAAATTTTACAAAATATCTTCTCTGTAACACCATATTTTTCAGATGATGATTTTTAAACAGCTTTTCATTAATAAGGATCGCTGACAGTGTGATTTTTTTTTCGTATTTCTTCTCTAACGTTAGCATTTACTTGCACCATGCATACATTTCAATTACTAGGCACTACATTTACCAGAGCTACTACCTCATGCAGAACACCTACATAAAAGTTCTCTTGTACAATATATTTGTTGTTCGCCGAGATAACCGATTCCACTAAGAGGCCGAGCACGCAAGCTTAGCTCCGACCACAATGTTATTAATTCCATAATATCTGTTATCCACAAGGAGTACTAAGATCTACGGAACTACTGTTTATGTACTTATGAGGATTGAATCCTCCTTTTCCTTGCCTTGTATTATGAATGTAATTATTTAAACTACTGAAAGGAAGTTTCCTTCCGGTAATTACGTTTCTAATGTAATGGAGTTCCATTACATCATATTATTAGAAACTCTATTTAGAAATAAGTCATACGGTTTCTCGTGAGGTACAGCCGATCACAGCGGTTCATCATTTAATCTTTTGGTGTTGCTGACCTTCGTAATTAGTAATTACAATGTGAACTTCGGAACCTCTCCGCCTTCGTGTTTCATTAGTAACGTCTTGTTAATCCACATATTGTGTCCAAATGAATGTCATTTGGACACAATATGTGGATTAACAAGTGTTGGTACAATTGTTGAGCCCATGAAATTTTTTAGATGATTACACGCTATAAACCCAACTTGAGACCAGTGAAGTAAAACCACACCTACCACTAAACAATTTAATGAATCTTACATTGCAGTCGCGCGCCACGCTTAGATCGGCGACACATAGAGTGGGTATTGCACGTCTCTACAGACATTAATATGCAACACCAATGACGGTTTATTATTGGATTAATTTAGATCTTGACGCCGCTACACAACTGGTTAGCAATTCAATCCTGAAGCAATGTTATAATAATAATATGAGTGTCGAGTAATGGATGTTTCTGGACCAGAAATGGTTCGTTCGATCGTTAAAATACTAGGTGCTCCCATATTAAAATTCATCAGATAGAAAATCATTCCATACTCCACACACATCAACTGCAGCCCCCATAGCGGACTGCCATATTATAAAAACCTCGGAGGCCCACCGTCATTAACCTTACTTAAATAATTCTGCGTCATTACCACTACCTAGCTAGTCCAAACATCTCAAAGCTAGAAGCACCTGAAGCTAGAACATACTTCTTATTAAAAAAAAAAAACCTGGTAACTAAAATAAGCCAAGGCAAAGAGTGCGAAGAAATCAATATAAAGAGAATTAAGTATTGATGCGTGAATTGATGCTTGGAGTACCTAAAGGCAGTTTATGAGCGTAACTGCCCATAAAAAAGATTTACGAGGCTTTGATATGATTTGAATATTATGCAGGTTAACCTGTCTTCTTTTGACTCTGCATAATCTAAGGACATTTTGGTTACAAATTTTTATAAGCGACTTACGTGATCTTGAATTTGGGTTGTATCCTAATATCGCGCAACTAGGTATACATATTATGTTCTGGATAAATGCTTTCAGCCATAAAATAAACATATATTAACTACGGTAAAGACAAACGAGGGCTACGATTTTAACAGGCTATATATGTATGTTCAATCAGTTCCCTCATAACTCCAAAATTACTCGTTGTATTTTGACAAACGAGGTATCGTTGGAAACGTCATGTTTTTCCGCGGGATATAGGCTATATAACGACACATATAATCTAACATAGCGGCTAATAGTGGAAGTAAAGTGATACCGAAAAATCTTTATTAAAGTTTAATATATTGTGTTTGGTATCAAATGAAAGGTGTAAGGAGTACTTTCTGTAAACATATTGGCTATCTATAATTTGACATAGTACATAAACCCCAAATAAAAGTAATTGATATAAAAATGTTAACTAAAACCCAACTACGATTAAAACGCCAACTAAAAAAGTATAAACAAGAGATCGAAGACGATTTTATTTTATTTTCATATAGCTGGAGTCACACGTCATTACGTCATAAGGCGTTAATCGTGTAGATTACGTGAGACTCTGGCTAACGCTAGAATGTTAAATTTTCAAATTCTCTTCCTTTTCGAGCCATAAAAAGATGGAAATGAAAAAGACCATAAACGAAACCCTTATAGGGACACTTTGTTGTCCGTCTGTCTGTTTGTCCGCCTGTCTGTCAAGACCCTTTATCTGGAGAACGCGTGGAGGTATCAAGTCAAGTCTACAGTCCTTTGAAGCTGTGAACCCATCAAACTTCTCAGTTGACCTGAAAAAAAGATACGTCCATTCATGCCACAAAAAACGTATATTTCAACACTCTCAAGGAAATCAAAATGTATAGGGTACTTTCCGTTGACCTAGAACTATGAAATTTAGCAAGAAATATCGTCTTATACTGCAAGTACTGGGAAAAATCTGAAAACAAAAATCAAAATCAATCATCTGAATCATTTTTAATTCAAAAATCCAAAAAAAAAGTCTTTATTTAAAGTCAATCATAGAGGTAAATTTGATATTTAAGTAAAAAACAACTTGATTAGGTTACCTAACTAATTTAGGTATGAACTGTTAGTTTTACCACAATTTCACTTATAAAATACAATAATATAAGTAACGATAGGTTTTGGAAACTGAATTTCTGGAAAAGCTCGGAAAAAAACTGCGAGACTCGATTCCTGTACTATTTATATGTACGGAATCCTCGGTGGGCTAGTCTGACTCGTAATTGTCCGGTTTTATTTTTCTTTGTTAAGGTTGGAGATAAGGTTTTTTTTGAGTTGCTAGATCGCCTAAATGACGCGAAACTAATTATGTCGATAAGGCTTAGCTAAATATTGCTGTAGAAGAGATAAACCAATGCAACAATGAACACTATTGGCTCTAATTCGGTACACTCGTAATGTGCGGTTTCAATTTAAACTGTTAAATTACTCGTATAACAGCCAGTGTTATATCAATGGAACAAAAGATTTATTGTAATGGTAACTAAATAGGATATATGCATCAAGTATTGACGTTTTGCGATGGAAAAAGGCTGATATTAATACATTGTAGGTAATACTCACCAGCCATTCATTATTATAAAATAAATAACACACCCAATGTGCCTGTCATATATACAAGATTACACATAAACTACGGGATGACGTCACTGTTAAGTGACGTACATTTACATATTCACTCACATTCTTACTGCAGATGATATGAACAAGGACGCGTGAAAGTTTTAGATGTACAGGTTTTAAATAGGCAACATGTTACTTACGAAGGAGCTTTGAAGAACGTTGTGATTTTACATTTCCCTCTGCAAGGAAAATAACAACGGGACTTTATTCTTTCACACAAAGTTTTTTAGCATACGAACCGCATAGCCTTTTGGCATAGCGTCTTTTACGATACTTTTTTCACAAGCTCTGGAAATAGACAAGACGTGTTAACATTATCGATTTCTTCTTGTAAAATGACTTTTTTTTTGTTCCATTGAAACTGATACAAATAATTTCCGTTCACCTTATATTAAAGAAATAAGTGACGTTGGTCGCGTCGGTGACAAATAATTGTGTGGTGTCACACGCTAAATGGATCACAAAACGTTACCCCGCGTCCCGCGGTATTTACATTTATATCACATCCTGGTGCGGATGATATTCTCATGAATCTATAGATCAGTCACATGTGCCAGATATGGTCAAGAGAAGTCAATGTCTTTATTTACCTACATTAGAAAACCAGGTGTTTTTGTATAACTCCTTTACGCTACTTTTAAGGCTATACTCTTTTTTCGATCAAGGTTGAACATGGATTTGAAAGACCGAAAAATAATATTGTTCTCATGATAGCACATAACTTTGGTACCGTGGCAAATAGCAACACAGAACGGAAGCCCTCACTTTTGACTCTGAAATTTTTCAATAGGTACCTAATAAGATAACACAATCTTTTATTGAAGGTCACAATTTAAAGCATTCAATCATAATATTAAGTTTGGCTTCGTTAATATTATCGAGTTGTAACAGGAAGTAGACTTATTGAATAATTTGCCTCGCCCTAAAAAATCAAGAGCGAAAATAAATAGGCAAACGTACCTACTCATTCATGCGGCGGAATTTCCTAATATCAACTTGGCATATTTTATTTTGGGCACGCACAGAATGAACCTTAATATTTTTATAAAGAAATAAATGATTTACTTACATCATGGCATCAGATGAAATGTGTTTTGATTATATTCATATCATAAAACATCACTGGAAAGGCACTTAAATTGACTTTGTACTTTTCTGTAAAAAAAAAATCTGCAATCGTTATTATCCAGTTTGTACCTGACACAAAGGAAAGCTTTGTTTGTTTCCCGATGTCAACACAAAATTTACTTTTTGGATTGGAAACTTTCAACATCAGAGAGCTAGCTCGTGCCTAGATCCCGATATCGAGATCGGACAACAAACTATCCAACAAAACGCTACACAGATAGAATATCAATTCGTATGCAACTTTATCATCTGCTCTCTATTGTTATCAAACACGATTCCAAGTACCTACCTATTGTTTCCTTATAGCTTGTGGTTGTTCACCGCGTTCCGCCCTATGTTATCTTCACTTGTTGGTTGTTTGTCGGTCGTGTCTGCAGACTTCATCCGCTCATGTTCATGTTCGTGATACGCTTGTGATGAGGCTTCACTAAGTAAAACGATGCTTGCTTGTAGTGCGAACCATTTAAGTTTAAGAGCGGACCAAAATAGTCTGAATTAAATGAATTTTATTTTTTATTTTATTTTATTTACCATAACAATTTTCAATGCAGATTGAAAATGCGCCAAAAATGTATTTTCGTATTTAAAAACATTAGTTTGGCATATACTACAGATAATAAACCCATAAAGAATATATTATTAATTGCTTCAAAAACCAAACTTATTAAAATTCTATTGCTGTCGTTTTAAGCAATTTTCGAGAAAACGTTTAAACGCCGGTATGTTACTATGCAATGACATAATCAAACCCAACAGAAGAATGGACTAAAGCCAAAATTAAGAATAAGAATATATTTATTTGCATAAAAAAACGGTATAAAAAGATGGTAAAAATACAATTATTTATAACAAAACATGGTGAAGTTGGGTATAGCGGCTTCCGAAGGACCAATAAGCGTTGTGTAATTTTAGCGGGAAAATATTGGACGACACAGCTATCGAGTAAAATGGAGAAGGACTTACTTGGAGCACTGGATGGCAGGTGGGTGCAACGACTGCCGACGTGGAGGTTCACTCGTTCTTCTGGGTTGCACTCGCGCTCGTTAACTCAACCGTGTCGGCCAGCACGTTATACAGTTTATATTATAATATAAGCGGTAAAGCGGCTGCGGTAGCGGTGTTATGCGGTTGGCTGCTTGATGAGAACAGTGTGAATCTTCTTGGCGACCTCTATCAAGTCGCTGTGGGATGGGGGTAGGATTGGAAAAGGAACAGGAGTATGATTGGCTCAATACTGTGGTCCAATATGAATTCTACCCTCAATATGTGAGACGCGTTTGGATACATGATACCAAAATTTTATATTGCTAGCTTGCGTAAGCATCCTGCCCGGCTTTGAGGATATGTAGTATTCTCAAAAGGGAAGAAATTACATTAAAGCGGATTGAAATTAAATTAAAGCGGACAAAAAGTGAAAAGTAATAATTAAAATATGTGAACTACAGCTAAATTAGATTTTTAATTACGCGGTGGTATTATTGAGAAGGTAAAGGACATAGTTTAACAACGGGTCTTTTGAAAGAGCCACTGCATGTCTTCACCATTGCAACGCGGGTTGTCCCATCCCTGCCGGGAAAAATCTCGGTGATTATGCCCACTGGCCAACGTAAAGGAGGGACATCATCCTGATGCATGAGAACCACTGTACCAATCTTAATATTCTCGGTGGCATTCAACCATTTTTGCCTAACTTGCAAGTTATGTAGATATTCTATACGCCATCTTCTCCAAAAGCTACAAACCATTTGGTCAAGCAATTTTTTTGCGGCAAGTTAGAGGTTTCGTCGTTTCGGGAACGTTCACGACAGGCAACGTAGTCAACGGAGAAGCCATTATAAAATGAGCGGGAGTAAGCGGTTCTGGGTACGGATCCTCATTCAGGACACAGAGCGGTCTGGAGTTTAAAATTGCCTCAATTTCAGTGAGAACAGTCGAAAGCTCCTCATAAGTAAGAAGTTGGGAACCGATAACACGGTATAAATGAGTTTTAGTAGATTTAATATTTGATTCCCACAGCCCTCCAAAGTGGGGGGCGCGGGGTGGAATCATTTTCCACTCTATGCGGTAGCGGTTAGCAAGTAGTTCTTGCAATTGAGCCTTGGCTCCAACGAAATTTGTTCCGTTGTCGGAATATAAGTAAGAGACAGGTCCTCTGCGGGAAATGAATCTTTTAAAAGCGGAAATAAAAGTGTCCGATGACACATCGGTAACTAATTCAATATGAACTGCTTTGGTAACGAAACAAATGAATAAGCATATGTAAGCCTTCTGACTTCTTTGGCCTCTGCGTCGACATAAGGTTACTTTGATGGGACCAGCGTAATCCACACCAGTATGGACGAAAGCTTTAGTTTCTTGTACGCGACAAGCGGGTAAATCAGCCGTCTTTGGACTGGCGTGAGAAGGAGAAACCTTGAAACAAGAGTTACAAGCATGTACCCTTTGTCTTATGACACCTCTGGAAGAGAGGATCCAATATTTTTGGCGTAACAGAGAGCTAAGAAGGCGTACACCGGCATGACAATGAATGCGATGATAATAGTCTATTAGAACATGTGTAAAATTATCATGTTTAGGTAAAAGCGCGGGATGCTGAGCTTCATAAGGAAGGTTCGCATTTGACAACCTGCCACCAATTCTAATTATGTTATGCTCGTCTATAAACAGATCGAGTTTCTTAAACTGTGAGCGAAGTTTTTTACTTTTAATTTCGTCATAAATATCTAAAAAATGAAATTGTTGAATACAACGAATTAAATAAATTTCAGAGGTAACTAACTCACGGACAGTAATTGTCTTATGTGGCTTGTTATAATGTGTAATATGTAAAAATCTCAAAATGTATACAATTATGCGCAATATTTTATTTAACGATGTAAATTTTTGAGAAAGGCTATATATCAAATTAAGTTCTGATACGGTAGATACTAATGTTAAAGATTTATTGTTAAACTCAGGCAATTGCTCGCTGCATGAGGAAACAAATGGAGTGATAGGCCACTCAGCAACTGGTCGCAGAAGCCACTCGGGGCCATGCCACCATAAATTATGGTTTAGTAACTGTTCAGGTAGAAGACCTCGAGACAGACAGTCACTAGGATTTTCCTTTCCGTTAATATGGTAAAAATGTTCAGGATCAAGATTTTCCTGACATTTAGCGACGCGGTTACTAACAAAAATGTTCCACTTGTGAGGTGAGGAATGAATCCATGAAAGTGTAATTGTAGAATCGGAAAAGGCAAATATTTTATTAATAGCGGTGCGAGAGCGGTAAGTGTCATAAACTAATTTAATTAGGTTAGACAAAAGAACAGCGGCGCAAAGCTCTAGACGAGCCAGAGATACGACCTTGACAGGTGCAACTTTAGATTTAGCACACACCAAATTTACGTGTGTGTTACCATTTGTGTCAGTGACATGTAAGTATATGACGCAGCCATACGCATTCAAGCTGGGGTCAGCAAAACCTACTATATTTGTCACGCAACCCATAGTAACGGCTACATGACGCGGCAATTTTAAAGAAGAAAGTAGAGGCAGTTGCTCTTTAAATTTTTGAAAGTGAAGTACGATAGAATCGGGTGGAGTTTCATCCCAATCTGTGTTTAATTTCCATAATTCTTTTATGAGTAATTTTGCGAATAAAACTACAGGAGCCACTAGACCGAGAACATCCCACAGACGGGCAATAGTGGAAAGTATGGAGCGTTTAGTACAACTTTTATCTAACTCCGATGTAGTAAAGGTGAAACAATCCTCGGAAGGAATCCATTTGAGTCCAAGGATCTTTAAATTATCCCCGTCAGAGAAGTTAAAAGAAGAGCGTTTGGAGTGTGGAATAACCTCTAGTAATTCCAAGGAATTACTTGCCCACTTAGTAAGTTCAAAGCCCCCAGCCTTAAATAAGGCGATAAGCTCAGCGGAGAGGATCTTGGCCTCCTCCAGAGTAGGGGTCGAATTAGCCAAGTCATCCATATAAAGCTCATGAGAAGCGACAATAGATGCGCGCGGGAAGCGATGTTTTTCATCCTCTGATAGCTGGCGCACAGTGCGCATGGCTAGAAAAGGACTGGGCTTGAGACCGAAGGCAACTCGGTTAAATTTAAATTCGCGAACAGGTTCAATAGAATTAAATCTAAACAATATTTTTTGATATTTTCGATGATCATCAATAACCTTAATTTGAAGATACATCTGTTTTATATCAGCTGTAACGGCAATAGGAAACAACCGGAAGTTTAAAAGTAATAAAAATATGTCAGCCTGTAAATTCGGCCCTGTGTGCAATAAGTCATTCAATGAAACGCCATTATGAGACTTAGCGCTCGCATCAAGGACAATACGCACCTTAGTAGTTTGTTTATCATTCCTAATAACAGGGTGATGCGGTATATAATATCCTATAGTCTGATCAACAGAACTAGGTGCAATTTCAGTTAAATAATTTTGATCGATATACTCTTGGATTATTTCGTTATAACTAGCGCGCAAAGCAGGGTCGCGAAGCTTAGTTTTTTCCAAGTTAATTAAACGTCGATAAGCGACAGCATATGAATTTCCGAGTGATTCTGGATTTTTACAAAATGGTAACGCAGTACAGTACCTACCACTGGAGTCACGTGACACAGTAGAAGCGTACAGCTGTTCACATTCCTGTTCAGCGGGGCTCATAAAGGATTTTGAAGGTATTTCTTCGATATTCCAAAATTTATGTAAAGATTCGTCCAACGACAGAAAACAATGAGAATCATCTGTATTTAACGCGGTAGTAAAATATGAAGCGGTATTTAAATCAACGAGACTGTTATTGTTATTAGATAAACTAGAGGGTATCTCACCCATAAGAATGTAACCAAACACGGTTTCAATAGCTGATGGCGCGGTAGGTGAGAGAATTTTATTATGAAGTAATAAATACGGAAACAGCTTTGCCCCTAGAAGCAATTCAACCTCGCCGGGCACGTGCCATAGGGGGTCAGCTAGCGGTAACTCGAACAAATGTTGCACAGCAGAGGTGGCAACAAAGTGAGATGGTAATTTATCCGTTATACAATCCATAACAAGAGCGGTTATTTTAAAAGAATTTGTTTTATTTTTTGCAGTAACTGTTATCTCCACGTAACCTATGATAGGCCGCGAAGAGGTTCCTACACCTTTTATAAATGAATTTGAAAGTGGTATAATATTTAATTGCAGTTTCTTACAACAAGCTGAAGTAATTATATTATTTTGCGAAGCGTTATCTATTAAGCACCTTACAGAAACGTATTTGTTATATTTGTTATCAACATAGACTTGCGCGGTAGACAAAAGAATCGTAGGGTGGGTACTCTTCATGCCTACGCGAGAACGCGCACAAAGCGCCACCTGTTGTGAATGCGCGGAACTAGATACAGCGTCAGCTGATATCGATCGCGGCTGTGAACTTTGTTCCAGATGTAAAAGAGAATGATGCTTTTTGTTACATGTCCTACAAGTGTGTATAGATTTACACTGTGAGGCAGTGTGCGTTGCACTAAGACAGTTTACACATCCACGTTTGTTTTTAATAAAATCCAAACGCGAACCGGCCGATAGTGCTTGAAAGTTTGGACAGATGTAAAGCTTCCAATGATCCTTGTTGTTACAATATAAACAAGTTTGGTTATTATCACAAGCAACAAAAGTATGCACTGTACTATCACGTGACTGATTACGATAAGAATTATTTTTATTATTGTTGTTACTTAATGATGCGGTCCGAGAAGAAGTAGATCTATCTAATATTTTAACTTGTGATTTTATGAATTCAACGAAATCCGTATAAGTAGGAATCTCCACATCTCTCATATGCATCTCGAATAAATGTATGATAGCAGGATCTAACTTTTTTAATGCTAAATTTAATAACATGAAATCCTTTAAGTCGTTAATTTTTAATTGTTCTAGTGCCGAAACAGACGCATGAAAACTTTCAATAAAATTATTTAAAGAGGCGGAATTATTAATTGCGGGTTTGATATTTAATATGTTAGACATATAGTGTGAGCCTAATGCTCGTTTATCTTGATACTTTTGAACCAAACTGTTCCAGATAGACGCATAATTTACACCCGACGGAATAATTCCGGCGGTAATTTGCAATGCGTTTCCTTTTAGATTACCAATTAAATATTGCACACGTTGAGAATCTGTAAGGTTTAAGTTGCTATGGATATTTGATTTAAATGATTCATAAAAAACAGGCCAATTTTCAATTCTACCGTCAAAGAACGGAATCTGAATTGATGGCAGTTTGACCGAGCATTTAGACTGCGTCGCGATATCGGTTGATGTTGAGTCATTCAATGACCTTGAAGACTTCGCTTCAATAAGTGAACGTATTCTCTCGACACGAGTGTAAACGCCGTCAAATGATATTTGACTGTTATAATCAATTGTATGATCAGGATTTATTTGTAAAGAATATGTATTTATTTTATCTATGTTATTAATAAATTCCTGACGAGTAACTGAGAGTATTTGAGTGTCTGCCATAAACGTCTCCGACGAACGAAGCTCAATACTAGTTACATTTATTTTCTTTGAAGTTTCATATAGTGATGATAAACGCTCAAAGATTGCTTGGTTTTTAGCTTGCAGTAATTTAACTTTTATTTTAAGATCTTCCATATTGGAGTAGTTCTAGAAAGTACAGCGGATAAAATAATTTAGGTGTAGTGGGTAGACTTCTAGAATATTTTTTATTTATTTTTTATCATAAGCGGGTGTAAGATTATTGCGGTTGAGTATAAGTTGTAGGCAAGTTTGCCGAACTAACTCACGATATTTGGCGGTTTTAATAATTACCTATGCTATTTCAATGCAACAGGCGAACTATTAAATTGGTACAGTAATTCCCAATGAATAATGTACCTAGCGGGGAATGTACGAACGTCAGTATGCGTTCAATATGGCGGTTTTTTGAATTTAGGTATTTGACCTAAATCCTAGGTATGAGACCTATGAATGCTGATTCTATGAATCCGACTCGAATGGACCAAAACTTATGGTGAAGTTGGGTATAGCGGCTTCCGAAGGACCAATAAGCGTTGTGTAATTTTAGCGGGAAAATATTGGACGACACAGCTATCGAGTAAAATGGAGAAGGACTTACTTGGAGCACTGGATGGCAGGTGGGTGCAACGACTGCCGACGTGGAGGTTCACTCGTTCTTCTGGGTTGCACTCGCGCTCGTTAACTCAACCGTGTCGGCCAGCACGTTATACAGTTTATATTATAATATAAGCGGTAAAGCGGCTGCGGTAGCGGTGTTATGCGGTTGGCTGCTTGATGAGAACAGTGTGAATCTTCTTGGCGACCTCTATCAAGTCGCTGTGGGATGGGGGTAGGATTGGAAAAGGAACAGGAGTATGATTGGCTCAATACTGTGGTCCAATATGAATTCTACCCTCAATATGTGAGACGCGTTTGGATACATGATACCAAAATTTTATATTGCTAGCTTGCGTAAGCAAAACATGTTTTGCCCTTGTTTTGCCAATAATAAGCAAATTTTTCAGTAGGTAACTTACATTAACATTTTCATAAAGTACTAGCTTTTGGCCGCGGCTTCGCTCGCGCGGATGTCGGACAATGTTCCACGGCAACGTACTACCTGGATTAAAACTACCCTTTGTGTTAATCCAGGTTATAAACTATGTGTGCCGAATTTCATCCAAATCTTTTCAGTCGTTTTTGATTTTCATCCAATCCGGAACATACAGCCAGACAAATAGACAAAAATTCTAAAACTATATTTGCGGCATCAGACTCGTACCCACACTCGTAGCAATTAACCTAGCCTAACGTACTATAGAGTAGGGAAGGTCGTGGCGGCGCGCGGCGTCGTACGGTTCGCGTATTTTTATACTCGTGATAACTTCAAAATTAAATAAATGTCCGATTCGATTGAATTAAAAAGTATTTTACTACTACATAATTAGCCTTGATGATAAAACTATTTATTTGAATAAGAATTAATACTACGATACGAATGTAACCAACTTTTGCTTCTACCGGCGATTTAATTAAATTTTAGAGCACAAAACCTGCTGTTGTGACTTAACTATGATAATTAGATATATTCTCTTGCAGACTTTTTTGTAGGTAATAATGAGTAATAATCATGTAGTACATGATATACAGCGCACGCCAAATAATGAATTTTATAGGCAAAATTTTGTTACTTTGGATTACAATATTGCAATTTTCTTAAGGATCTCTTAATTTTTTTGAAAATAAATTATAACTTATGTTACTTTCTGTTAATTTACCTTTCTATTAGTGAAAAACATTTAAAATTGGTCCAGTAGTTTCGGAGCCTATTCGGTACAAACATACACACAAACAAACAAAAAAAATCTTTCATCTTTATAATATTAGTATAGATTACTTTGGGTTACATTATTGCAATTTTCTTATAGACCTCAATTTAAAAAACATAGCATATGTTACTTCCTGATAATTTAGATTTCTATTGGTGAAAAAATAGTTAAAATCGGTCCAGTAGTTTCGGAGCCTATTCGGTACAAATAAACAAACAAAAAAAAATTACATCTTTGAGAAGAGGTAGATAATATTTAACATGTTTAGTCGATTTAAGGTATTTCTGAAAGCACAACTTTAATAAACTAAAGAGCTGAAAAAAACGCCGACAATGTTATTAGCAACATTTTCATACAATTTGGTACCTTACGTAACCGTTATAAAAACAACAGGCGCAATCGCAGAGAAGGAAACCACTTGAGAACAAATCCATACAATATTTTCCAAGGATACAATTATCAAGGAAGGAACTCCCATAAACTTGAACTGTTACGTTTTCAGCCAATCTAATATCGCTCCAGGGAACTCAATACTTCGTCAGCTCGCCAAATTAATTTGATCTTTTTGTAATCTTTTACATTGAAACTCACATAAAGTTTATACCATAAAAAGACGAACCGAAATCGCCTTTTAAAACTTACCACCTTAGATTGATGACGAGGGTCTATGGATTAGATTAAAGGATTTTAAAAAGACAAAGCGGACATTTATCACGAAGTAGACAGTTAAAGTACCGCAAGGGACATCTAATAAATGACTTCATTTTAGTCTCTATCCTTTTCCCATTTCTTTTACACAAAAGTAATGATTACTTTTTTTAAAGTGTTCTATACCTCTTTTGCAATTTCAAATACATAAAGAGAAGGAAGCTATTATAATAGCGGGATGATATCAATAGACACCTTATTTGTAAATAAATAAAACATTAAAATAGTATTGTGTGTCTTGTTGCAGGCTCGTGATGCGGCGCCTGCTCAGTATCACACTCCTCAGCATCGCCGCAGAGCATGCGCACGCGCAGCAACACGACAGGGAGCACCAGGGACCACAAACCTGCGGCGGACACTTGAAGGCTCCCGTGGGCACGATAACGACACCAAACTTCCCCAACCCTTTCCCCGTCCCGATAAAGTGTAAATGGATAATAGAACACGACATAGTGAATGGGACTATATCGATATACTTTACTCAGCAGTACACTACCAGTGGGTTGACGTTCACAGAGTACATGTACTATGACGAGTCTTACAAGTTGGGCGAGAGGCGAGCGCTCACCGTCACCGACGAGAATATCACCAGGATCAAGTGGCTTCAGGTATGATTTCTTTTCCTCGTATCAATTTGATGTTTATGTGAAACTATTTGTGTACTTTCCCCATCAATGACCGGTTTAGGTTACTTATTTTAACCATTGGGAATAACATTATTGCGTTGCTTGTCGGTGCTCAGTCTAGGTTCTCAGAATTTATATTTAGAATCGATAGCTTCTGCGACGTTTCAAAAGCACTTTCATCATGTTCATGAATAAACCCGGGCTATAATAATTGTAAGTACTTTTTCGCCGAATATTTCATAATGTCAGAGCAATAGATACCAACCGATTTATTAAAACATTTTATAGCGGCCACCAATCTTTTAATGCATATAATAAAACAAAATAAAAAGCAACATTAAATTTTTTTAAAGAGTAACGGTGGAGTTTCTTGCCCATTCTTCTCCATACGAAAACTATATTTTGGAAGGGGCGACTAGAATCAATTCCGTAGAAAATTTTGTAGCCAATATAACTCAGTGTAAGAAAATAAAAATGCATATTTTTGTATCCTTAAAAACTTCATACGAGGTAGGTAACAATTACCCGTAAATTTTAATTATGACGAAAAAAATTGAGCTTGCGCGAATCCTGCCTTGAGCGGCTCACTGTGGGAAGGAGGTTAATAATGTGCCATATTACTGTAATTATTCAACGTAATGAGGTTGTCCTCGACAGTACAGTCGTGGCCGAGAATATAATGTTATTGACTTTTTATACGCTTTTGTGCCCTTTTTTTCCAAAAACTTTTTTAAAATTAAGTGTGGATTTCAACAATGAAACTGAGCACGATCAGAACATCTAAACTGCGTTCAAGAGCCGTCAATGTCAATAAATTTTCCACAACAATTTTGACGCTGACAGCTCTTGAACGTGGTTTAGATAAGCTGGACGCGTCCCCGGCCATCGGAAAAATTTGCCCTAAGACTGATTTATATGCATGTTAACGGCATTATTAAGACTTACATAAAGTAGGTAGGCAACAGTTAAACTTGTAAACATCATTTTATTTCATGAGCAGCTTAACGTTTGTTAATGCTGAGGCGGAAGTTCCTGAGTAAAGAATGATGTTTCGAACTTGCGGACATCAAACAACCGAGACGACTCGCTTCAACAAATACCTACGTCTTACTTTTGTCTTTTGTCTTCATATAAAACACACGCATCGTAACAGTCGTATACTAAAATAACAGCCACATTTTTATAAATCCCTCGCCCGTCCGTGCTACTTCATCTTCGCTTAGGGTTCTTTCAGATTTTTTTTATTTTTGCTTAGGTCCAAAGGATTAAGGTCAGATAAGGTCAGGTCAAATAGCCTATAAAATACTTTAAAAATTCGGCCACCAAATGCAAAAAGAATTTTTCAAATCCGACTGGAAGTTCCAGAGATTAGCGTGTTTAAAAACAAACTGTAAAAAAGTATGATTAGTTTAGATTTATTTAAATTGCTAACGAATGGTACCAAACACTTTTTATTACATTAACATTATCTTTCCGAGTCCTAAAATCCGAACTTATTATTGCTAGCAAAAAATTACATATTTTCCAAGTAACCTATTTTTTTTTTTTTCAACAAATGTGAAATTGAGATGTTATTTCAAACGCAACGTTAATAGGTAGGTATAGGCACTCAAATTTGTATGCACTTTATACACCTGCTTGTGGCTAAATGATAATAGGCGCACGGGTTGATTTGATCGAAGGTTAAGCTACGCTTGCCGCAGTCGGTTGGGAGTCGATCTAATATATTATGTCGAGACCCCTCCGAGCCTCGAAAAACATGTTAAGCCGTTAGTCCCGGCTGTCATTCATAAATCTTTAGCAGACATTACGGGTAGTCAGACTACAGACTAGACTGGTTGTCAGACTTTTTGGGCTACTGTCCCAAAAACTGGTTAGACTGGAAGCCGACCCTAACAGAAGTGGGAAAAGGCTAGGGAAATTTACTTATGTGCATAGGTATTTTATTCCCACATTCAAACAACAAATTCTATCAACAAGGGGTGTTTGTGATTGAAATAATAATTAAGTACATATAATAATTAAGCTTTGTGTTGTTGGTCGTTCAGTGTAACACTAATCACTCCGCCCTTCAAATATGTTGATAAAACTGCAACCTAAATAAAAGCTATAATACATTGAAATCATTAGAACATTATTCTAAAGTCAATGAAATAAAAAAATACGGCAGATAAGTATAGCGTCCGTCGTTATATAATTATTATCACGAATTCCGTCCAACATATAGAAAGTCATTGCTGTTACTAATATTAGGTATTATAGAGGGATGCAAACGTAATTTTCTGTTCAACAAGAGCGAACTACTCAAGAGGGTAGAGCAAGAATTGTCAGATATGAGCCCGCGGCTACCAATACGATTTTAATTGTAATTCCATACGTAGAAGGTATAATAGATGCCTTGTTAAATGTAGTATAATGCAATAAAACAAAAAATCGAAAAAAGCGAGCGAGCCTTACAGTAGTCGCATCTGATGTGTAACATCTGAAATCTCACCTTAGTTATAAGCAACATTAAAGGGGCGGCCTCGACAAGGTCGTTTCTGACGGCCAACTCAAGCGTCACGCGCGCTCATTGGTCAAATCAAATAGCGCGTGCTTCCCCGGCTTCCTGTTACACACTTCCACGAAATCACTTTCACGAAATCACTTTCACAGATTGTAGAAAAGCGACAGGAAAGATTTGCAGGAAAGCGAGAGGGCAGATGTTACATATCAATAATTTTGTTTTATTGTTATTCACATAGCAAAGTTTATCGAAATGGAAATCATAAAGAAAAACTTCTTTTAGGTAGTAAGTACTAAACTAAATTTCAACTATAGTTGTTACTTTTGTTTATTTAAGTTTGCATACAGACATTACCTAATATACCTATATTTGCAATTTAGAACGTAACGAACTAGTAGCATTACAAAACTTTTAGAGACATTGAAATATAATTTAACACTTACAGTTTATGTGCATTTGATGTAATATAGCATTAACTAGAAAACTTTTCCATTAATTACCAACTTAGGATGGAAACAAATAGTGTAACTTTATGCAACAAATATTCATCCAATTTCCGCGGCTTTGCCACACATGAAGCTGAAATCTGAAAGAAGAAAGTGCAGCTGAAATAGACTGGGAGCTCACCGATCCTTACGTAACGCTATTGAAAAACATCGACACGTGACACGCTCGGGTTTTAAGCAAATCAAATATTGACCGTGGGAATTTACTGGTCTATCGGAAATCGCATGCATGCTGGATGGCAAATGGAAAATCCAACCTAAGCCTTTTAGTTTTTGACATACAATAAAGCAAATCGATTTTGAACGTCATTTGATGAAATGGATTGATTGGATTAAATTTATAGTGGTATTGTGAATCAATCTGTGTAATTGATAGTAAAGTATATCACATCTTTTTCACAGACAGTTCATTTTTATTGATTTATTAGCTGACAAGACAGATGTTGTCCTGTTCAAAATTCAATAATTCACACAAAATTCTCATAAAAAATGCACATAAATATAGTTTGTCAATAATATTTATTGTAACAACGTGATACGCACAATACGTTACGAATCATTTTCCTTATTTTTGTAAGTATGTTTATACGAGCCGGATTTTCTTTTGCTTGAGTAAATCAAGTCACGGCTTTGTGCGGAACAAAAGCGGGTATATATGCATGATTTTTTTGTTAGAAGTAAAATGTTAGAATCTACTTAAACTTTTAGATTCAATACGGTTTTATTCCTTAAAATCTTTCCGGCTTATAAAGCTAATACGTTTTTGAAACTTGTTAGAATAACTTGCCTCACAATCATATTTCTTTCTCATATTTTTTCTATATTGCAACAATATAAATGACAACGCTTGATTGCCTCCTTACGGAGCTCTTCTCTTGTAAACTTAACCCGATCATTGCTTAATCTGTAAAAAGTGGGCAGGAATGAGAACAACACAATGAAAGAGAAGTTACTAACTTTTTAGCTTGACGGTTTGCTGTTAGAGGAAATGAGCTACAAACTAACATAAAACATAAAGTACTGCTTAGAAACATATTTCCTGGAAGCAATGTAAAAATCTACACTGAAAAACATATTATAATTTGACCCTTGTTCGTATGAAATGAACACATCGTGATTAGAAAAAAAAAAAGTTAAAGCAAAATCAGGATTTACAGAATTACTCAGAATCAGACTCCAACGATAACGTGTGCAAGAGGAGGCTCAATAAATTGTATGTTAATTTGCATTAATATTCTGAAAAAGTCACACATACAATCAAAATGGAACTTTAGTATATGGTTTATTGGACCTTTTTTTCCAAATAAAAGACAGTTACATAATTGGAACATTTTCACTTGATCCATTTTTTATTCGAAAATCATGTCTTTTTTAAAGATTATTTGAAACAAAAACAAGATTACTCGGCTTTTATGTCTAAAATAATTATTGACAGTAAGGAAATACAGTTTATTATCCAAATATAGGAATTTTTTCTCTAGATCAATTATTACTTTAGTTATAGACGAAATAAGAATTGAGACTTACGACATTTAGTTCCGTGCTTGAACACGGCCAAAGAGCGCACGCAATATTCAACTTTATTACTGATGTGTTAGCGTTTAGCACAAAGTGGAGTGGTGGGGCGGAGTTTGCGTCGAAATTGTGTTTGGATTGCATGGTCTTAAAAAAAAAATACGTTGATTTTGTTGTACAGATATTCTATTTCACGAAGTCCGTTCGGCTTTGATTGTAGTAGTGACGTATTCCGACAAGCGCGCTTGTGCGTGTAAAAGTAGGTAACGTTAGCAAAAAAATCTGATATATATTCAAGTCGAGATTTAATAATCTAAATAAAATTTTGGTTTTAAAAGTATATACATCAAAAAACAAAAACAACACAAAAACAACAAAAAAACAAAAACAACAAACCAAAACAACAACAACCCAACCAACCCAACCCAACCCAATAACTAAATAACATTTTAATTATATATATTGTAGTGATATTTATTTTGGAAGTATGTATGTAAGTATATTCTTGCATTGTAAGTAGTTTATATAAATAGTAAATTGTAATTTTTTTTTTCTTCTTTTGTTTATGTTTTTGTTTTATCTTCTACGGTTACACACGTTGTCTACATCTCATTTTTTATAATTTCCTGTCGCAGGTATGCTGGAAGAGATTTCTTTAGAAATAAGCATTGCCTTTGTACGTATTTTTCTGTTCCTTTCTTCTTGTCTGTTTATATGTGTGTGCATAAATGGTTAAATAAATAAATAATAAATAAATAAATAATACATTTTGTAAATAAATTAGATTAGGTTGCAATAAATACAAAAATATTAAGAATATGTAGGCATTTAATTAAGCATTGGTGTTACAGAATGGAAACGGAACAAGTAGAGCTATTCAGTATTTTCAATCACTATCAGATAAATTTTCGATTTCCGATTCCGTTTTGCTGTCGTCAGAATCATCTTGTACATTGATTATAAATTCAAAATCGAGATCAAAATATTTCAAGTAGTCTTTTTCAATTTTTTCAACATGAGCACAAGTTTTTTGCCACGTTTCACTGCTAACTTGGCCCAAACTTTCATTGATCAGTCTTTCCGTATTCGTCATGTTTTGCTCGATATTTTTAGATGCGACATAATTTTTAACGATCCCCCAAATATTTTCAATCGCATTTAATTCTGGGTGATAAGGGGGAAGACGTAAGACATCAAAACCCTTGCTTTTTATAAAATCGTCAATCTTGTAGATTACGCTTTGTACTTCTTTATTGTATCGTACAATTCCAATTTAAGAAGAGATTCATCAAATGCTATACCCTTATCCCTGAGCCATTGCTGCATATCGGCTTTCTTTGTAGATTGAGTCGGTAGTCGTTCAGCCCGTGTGTTGTGATAAGATGCATTGTCTAAGACAATGACAGAGCGCGGAAGTAAATTGGGTAGCAACTTTTCATTTAGCCATTTTACATAGTTATCATAGCTCATATTTGAATGATAATCACCAGCTGTTGAGTTGGCCTTATAAACCAAGGAAGCATTTTCAATAAAACCATCCTTGGTTCCCGCGTGCACTAAAATAAAGCGAGTGCCTGTGCAATTTTTTTTTAAAAACGGAGTTCTTAAAAAAAAGTCGAAAGGACGTAGCTCTCATCGGTGTAGACAATGGGCCGACTTTGAGAGCGTTACTCTGTTATTTTTTTAAAATATTTTAAACGCCACATTTGTATATCATGACGCTCCGTCAAGACTTTACGGTTGTTCTCTGTTTTGCGCCACTTGTAACCTAATTTCAACAGTAACTTGCGAACAGTTTCTAAACAACCTTCGAATCCGATTTTTTCATTCAATGCTGTTCTTAACTTAGCTAATGTTGGAATTTCTTTATGGACAATATGGAAAACTTGTACAGTACTGCGAACCACATCGGCTGTAAAATTATCTATATCCACTTTATTATCTCGCTTTCTCCTTTTCTTCATAGGTGAAGTGAATTTTGATGAAGTGGATGGCAATTCCTTCTCTTCTTTTAATATTCTTTGAACTGTTTTTTGGCTCACACCCGTAGCTTCAGCTGTACGGCATGTAATGTCTCGTAAATGAGACAAATCACAGTTGAGTTCCATTAATGATTTTGTAAATTCATATTCTTCTCGCAGAAAATCTTTTTTTCGCCTGTGAACTTCGTTGCGAGTGGACGTGTTGCGCATTTATTTAATATTTTAATCCTTGATTGTTGTCTTGCTTGTGAACTGATTGCTTGTCAAAACTCGGTGCCTCTCTTACTATCTTGTTGAGGTGCCCATGTGCTGCCGACGCCATCTTTGGATTTCTATTGCGCCATCCCGCTCATGTGACGGTGAGATATTGAACTTTTACAAATTGGAAACATCCGAAAAATTTCGCGTGCCCTGAGGCCCGAACCTGCGCCGCGTCGTGTGTTGCGGTATTGGTGCCGGAACGTCGAGCCGCTGGACCAACTGTGAGTGAGGTGCCCGATGCGAAATTGGTCAACGCTATCTACAACGGGTACGCAACGCAATTAGCTCAGTTACCTGTTTGCTGTTCGATTTCCTTTCTACATATTCTAGACCTAAATTATAATGTTCCGATCACCCGATAAGAGTCACTCTAATCCAGATATTCCTGGCTCGCTTGAGACTGTGGGAAAAGTCACTCAGAGAAAACGTAAACAACCTGAGTCAGAGTTTATCGAGGCCATTAAGACATTGTCACAAGAAATTAACAAAAAGTTAGATGACTGGCGTGGTGAGCTGGACTGCGCAATATCTAAAATAACTGACAGTGTAACAGTTATTAAAGCTGATCTAGCCACCGTAACCCAAGTTACTTGCGATATCAAGACCGACATAGACAGTTTGCGTTGCGAACACACTGGCTTGGATAATAAGGTGTGTAGCCTAGACGCTAAACACATTGGGCTGGTGAAGGACATGGAAACTCTCAGGAATTCTGTCCAGTACACCATGGACGAACAGGACGACCTTAAGAAAAAGATAGAATTCATTGGGTCTGTAAACACAGAAACCATTGCTGATATGATTACTGGCCTTGAAGCGAAGATCGATTCTCTTGAACAACAAGCTCGCCAATGTAACCTGGAGCTATGCAATGTTCCAGAACTGCGTAATGAAAATTTGATTACTCTTATGGAAAATATTTGCACAAAAATAAAGTTTACATTATGTCCTAAGGATATCCTTGCTATACATAGAGTGCCACACGCACACACAGAAAATAAAAAGCCGAAAAATATCATCGTAAAACTGAACTCACGCATCCTTTTTTTTTTTTTTTTTTTTTTTTTTTGGGTGGGAAATCATCAAATAACTTCTCCCGCTCTGGGCGGAGCGGGAGGGCGTGTCAGACTCTTACTGACTAAAACCCACCCGTGTTCCTTCGGTTGCCCTGTTGCCGGGGGCCACGATCTCCCTTTCGGTTTTCTTCGCACCCCCGGCAGGCATCGGCCCTAACGGACCCCGTCAATTCTGCTGACATCTCTTTGAGGCGCGCGTGGAACACAACGCGCCGTCGACCCGGACCTGGTCCTTATCGGACGGCGAGCTACCCATTGCTCACCGCCCGCAAGCCCGCGCCTACGGTGGCCGGAAATCGGCCTGCGATTCCCGACGCCCTGGGCGTCTCCTCCTGCGGCGGTTAGGGTTAGGGGCGTGAGGGCGCGAAATTTGCCTCTCCCTCACGCGTTCCGCCTCCTCCTTCGCGAGCATTACTGCTTCGCAGAAGGAGGTGACGGCCTCCCATTTCCTCTCGCTCCCTACCATGGCCCTAATCAGGGCCGGACGCGAGAGATCACCGCCGCCGATCGCCTCCACGAGGACACGGCGATGCTCCGCCCAAGCCGGGCAGACCTCCACCGTATGCTCAACCGTGTCCTCCGGGCGATCCACACAATGGTGACACCCGGGCGTTTCCTCCCGTCTTATCCTGAACAGGAACCTCCCGAAACAAACTCACGCATCCTAAGGGATAATTTATTAAGCGCTTACCGACTTGCAAAAGGACTAGATACTAACCAACTGAAACTTACTGGACCTTCTAATCCCATTTATATGCATGAACACTTAACTCTCAAAAAGAAGCAATTATTTCGACAATGTAAGGATGCCGCCGTCAAGAACAACTTTAAATATGTGTGGGTTAAGCATGCTACTATTCTCGTGCGCGAAATTGACTCCGAACCAGCATTTGCCATACGATCCGAGAAAGACATTTCTAAAATCAAGCCCAAAATGGCAAAATTTAAACCCGGTACCGATCATGTTTAGAAGTGATTTTTGTACATGCTTTAGCTGTTTAGTATTTCTCAACTTTAAAGAATCTAAGTATTTTTTTGTTTATTTACTTTGCTCTGTTAAACAGCTATTAAGGCTCATATTATGTCTTCATATTTTATTTTTGCATAGTGTAATTCTTAAACAATGGCATGGTAGCTTTTTTAAAAAAATGTTATACTTGTTGTCATCACTTTTCATAAAAATAGTCATTTTAATCTTACATATTATACATAGCCTGGACTTCCGTTTCATATTGGTTACGTGCATGTTTACTACTGATTTATTCTTAGTATTGTTTCGCTTTCACCGTGTTAGATAAGTTAACAGTATACTACCAAAATTGTAGGGGTACTCGTTCTAAACTAAATCTCTTGTACATGAACATATTATCAAAGTGCTATGACATAATTATTTTAACAGAGACCTGGCAAACCCCAGAAATATTTGACGATGAGTTTATTGATGTGCGCTACGTAGTTTACAGAAATAATCGCGATCGTATTGCTACCAATAAGAAGGATGGGGGAGGTGTTCTTATAGCAGTATTAAAAACATTATATTCCACCTGTGTACCATTCAATTCCCAGGCTAGTTCTCATATTGAAGATGTTTTTATACAACTACCTTTTGCTGGACGCGAAAAAATTCTAATTAGCGCGGTATATATTCCAACCAACACGGCCAAAGAAGTCTATGTTGATTATTTTGAAACATTAGAAAATCTGATTGACAAATTCGGCTTTAATCATTTTCATATTTTCGGAGATTTCAATCTCCCGCATATTGAGTGTCTCCCTGCTATAACACGACTGCACTTATTAGTACTGGCTCATCATCTGTTTGTAGATATATGAGTAATTTCTTATCTTTGCTTAGCGCTTATCAATACAATTGTTTCAAAAATTATAAGGGGCGTATTCTGGATCTACTAGTATCCAATAGCGAGTGCGCGATTTATGCACCTTCATGTAATTTGTTACCTCCCGATAAATATCATCCACCCTTTTGCGCCGATATAAGATATAAAACGACGTTACAGACGATCAATCCTGTAAACATTGTAAAGTATAACTATTATAAAGCTAATTACGAACTCATAAACAAAGAATTGGCCGATATAGATTGGACTAATCGTTTGCAGGGGCTGTCATCGGAGGATTGTCTGAATACTTTTTACGATGTTATTTTCAATGCTATAAGAACTTATACACCCTTTTCTAACTCACGTTCATCTAAATTCCCTGGGTGGTTCTCTAAATCACTAATTCGCATTTTCAAAAACAAGACCAGAGCCTGGGTGAAATGGAAAACGTATAATAACATTTCGGATTATGAACAATTTTCGCTGCTACGGCATAGATTTCGGGTCTTATGCAAGTCAAATTACGCTGACTACCTGAATTCTGTTGAGGACAGTGTTAAAAAGAACGTAAAATACCTATGGAGCTATGTCAATAATCGTAAGGGTAATGTCGGCATTCCTTCCACTATGTTTTTTAAAAACCGGACATCTAGTGATCCGGATGAGATTTGCAATATGTTTATGGAATACTTTCAATTGTTTTATGAACCCTCAAACCTAAATTTGAACGAATGGCTACCCCCTGAAGAGAGTAGTGACAAATGCACTCATATAACTAGCATTACGTTTAGCGAACATCAGGTCTTGAAGTCATTACAAGCTTTAGATACCACTAAAGGTCCCGGACCGGATCAACTACCCCCTTATTTCCTTAAAAAGACTGCTAACAGTATATACAGACCCCTGCAAATTATATTTAATATGTTTATATCAGAGGGCACCTTCCCTGAACAATTTAAAAGGGCTAATATAACTCCTGTATATAAATCAGGGTCCAAACAAGAGGTCGAAAATTATCGCCCCATATCTATTTTGTCTGCTTTGTCGAAGCTTTTTGAAAGGCTCGTTTATCAGGAAATACATAAGATAATTTACATAATTATAATAGAACAACAACATGGATTTGTTAAAAGTAAATCTACAACTACTAGTCTATTAATATTTACCGACTTTCTCTTTAACAATATGGATCAACAAGTACAAGTAGACGCAGTGTACACAGATTTTCAAAAAGCGTTCGACAAAGTAGACCACAATTTGCTTCTTACCAAAATTGCATTTAACGGCATACGAGGAGATTTGTTTCGCTGGTTTGCATCATATGTTAGTAATAGATCTCAAAGGGTTGTTGTCAAGGGATTCCACTCTGCGACTGCTGTCGTAGCTTCTGGCGTCCCCCAGAGCTCAATTTTAGGGCCTCTTTTATTCATTTTGTTCATAAATGATATTGGAAATTGTTTCAGACACTCAAAATTTTTGCTCTATGCTGACGACTTAAAAATCTTTAAAGCTATAAGAAAACCTGCAGATTGTTGTCAGTTACAAGAAGACTTAAATCGATTCTCTGAATACTGCGTTCAAAACAAACTTTACCTTAGAATTTCTAAATGTTTAACGATATCATTCACAAAAAATAAAAACGTTTTAAATCATAATTATAATCTAAACAATGTAACTCTATTGAAAGCTCCATCCGTGCGAGACCTAGGGGTACTGCTAGATAACAAACTTCACCTTGATCAACATATTGATAACATCACCAAAAAGGCTTATCGTATGTACGGGTTCGTTATGAGATCAGCTACTGAATTTAAACACGCAAGCACTTATACTCATCTCTATAAAGCACTAGTTAGATCTCAACTCGAATATGCAGTGGTAGTGTGGAACCCTTTTTATAATAAATATGTTGAGATGCTAGAAAAAGTGCAGCGCAAATTCCTCAGATCGATGCACTATAGGTGCTCCCACAATTTCCCAACCTATAAAAATCTACTTAATAAATACAATTTAATGAGCTTGAAGTCTAGACGCTTATATCTAGAAATTATGTTTCTTTTCGACGTATGCTATAACAGGTATAACTGCTCTGAGATTACTAATAAAATATGCTACTGTGTCCCAAGAACTGTTATTAGACGAGAGGTGCGCGCACGACCTCTTTTTGCTGTGTCCCATTGCCGCACCAATGCTGGTCTGCGGGCGCCTCTACGTCGCTTGTGCAAAAATTATAATGATATTTGTTCAGAAACTACAGAATTAGATTTATTCTTAGTGTCAGCAAATAGATTTCGTTCTGCTTTATTAAAGAAACTTAAGGATTCCGATGTATAGTTATTTGAACAGTCTTGTAGTCTTATTCGCATAGATTGTTCATTAGTAAATTTATATGAATTGTATATGCTGTGGATAACGGTGTGAGTTTCACATTTATATAATATCTTTGTTTATATTATTTGCGCAGATATAATGTGTTACTGTTTGTTTGTCCCAAATAAATAAATAAAATGATAAACACTAGCTATCATGTTTCGACCCTAAAATAAAATGTAATCAAAATAATTAAGTAATATAAACATTTTATAACACAAAAAAACATTCATTTTATAAATACTTCTATTGCTATATTAAGTATCTTTGTATAACATTTTAATTGAAAACGTATAAATAAATATTACCTCACTATGGACAACTCTTCTTCGTTTTGTTGCCATGCTGACCTTACTCCATGAAACAATTTGGCGCTAACTAAAAACCACTACTGATCCGGACCGTGTCCCGATCGACACTGAGTGCTCTCGAGGTTACGCACACAAAAACAATGTACATGTGCACGCTTGATAACATTCATAGCCAAACGGACTTCGTGACATAGAACATCTGTACCACTAGCTTCATATTTCTGACTCAAACTCAAAGCATTTATTTCATATCAAGGGTCGACCCCTTCACATGAAATAAATGGTTTTAGTTTATAGCGTGGCACTGAAGAACCGACAAAGTAGCAAGATTGGCATCCAATTAGCCGGTTAATTGAACAAATTGAATAGAGTTACAGTGTGTGTGTGTGAAGGCCCAAGTCCTGTGGTACTTACTGGTTGCCACTTCTAATTTTATGGAAAATGCTTCAGGTTAAATTGTGATAGCTCCGATATTCACATACGATTATAAGCTACACGAATGCCGTCAGTACGTAGACAGGTCGCGAGTACTCATACAACTTTCGCTACTCAACTCTACAAAACAAGAAAAGTTTCAAATGGCGTTATTAGCTGTTTGTGGAGAACTAAACTAACTAACATTAAAAACTAACTAACCCTTTAAAGTACTAATTTAATGGTTCGTGTTTTCTAATTGTATGTTTATCTCCTGTATCATCTGGTAGCAGCACAAAAACAGGTTAGTTTTGAGCTAGGAATGACACAATGAATTTGCTGACCATAAACCTGAATTAATTTTAAAAGTTTTAATTTTAAACTAAAATATCACTACGTACACAGGTGTATAATTGCTCTCACGCTCACACCGGAATCCTATTTTTGTACTTATTGGAACCTAACACCGAGGGATGAAAAATGCCCTAAAAATACACGCAGGCGCTAGTTATAAAGCCTCTTTGCTTTACCGAGACCAAAAATGTTTGCGAAAGGTTCTCGGAAACAGCCTGGTGACAATAAAGCCAAGTACAACACCGACGAGGAACATGATTGTCCAGGTTTAGTTGCTTTTGTTCTGTTAGTTCACGGCTTTGAAAATCGGCTTCCATTTGCTCCCACTTACCGTTATTGTTTATTCAGGTATCAGCTGAATATTTTATTTATCTTTGGCTTTTGCAGAATTCTGGGGTACTTTTAGTAATCCATAAAAGATTAAGGTCGGAATGTTATGTTCTAGCTGTAATAAATTTATACAACAATTCAAAACCTCAATATAATATGCGCTCTTAAAATAAACTTAAAATAAAAAATAAACATTTTCTTACGTTAATATTCCTTCTAGAGTAATAAAATAAAAATTATTTTCCACGAAATGAAACACAGAATATAGGCAAACTCCTAAAACCTTATTACTTATACTTTTCCTGAAACGATTTATTTCTATTGTCTCATAAAACGACGCTATATAACAGACTTCTACAGTCTTATAAATTGATTTGAGCCTGAAGTACAAGCACGATTTTTCCTCCAGATTCTTATTTCCAAACGAGATATTTTTAATTACTTAGCTATCCGTTCGGTCGAGCGGGCCTTCGTCAGTTGACCAGTGAGGTACTGACCTTGAGGGAAGTAAATGTCGGAAAAATGTGGGGTCAAATATAAAATGGTTGAAGTTTCCATGATTTAGTTTGCAATTATATGATGCAGAAAAATTAGCAAAATTAATCATCAAGCTGCCAGTAACTTACAAAATGGTAAAATACAATATACAATGGTAGGACTCGATATTTTGCAAAATTCACTACAAAAGTGTTTGTAATAATTACAAACACTTTTGTAGTGAATTTTGCAAAATATCGAGTCCTACCATTGTATATTATTAATTATTAATAGATCTAATTCAAACGGCGATTTGAGCTCGACCCATTTGCTATTTATTTGAAAAAATAATGCGCACGTGTCCAATGAATTGAATGCATATAAAATTGTAATGCGATTGAAATCTGATATTTTCGTAATTTTTATTTTACGAAAATATCAGATTTACAAAATTAGGTTTTTAAATTAGGTTAACGAAGGGATTCAGAAAGAAATCTGCTATTGTATACGACGGGCATTGTTTATGACGATAACGATTAAGATATACATTCTATCGTAATCGTTATCGTCATAATTCTGTAAAACTTTTTCCAAGACACAGGACTTACCGCCGATGCTGCAGGAGGAGACGCCCAGGGCGTCGGGAATCGCGAGGCGATTTCCGGCCACCGTAGGCGCGAGCTTGCGGGCGGTGAGCAATGGGTGGCTCACCGTCCGATAAGGACCAGGCCCGGGTCGACGGCGCGTTGTGTTCCACGCGCGCCTTAAAGAGATGTCAGCAGAATTGAAGGGGTCCACTAGGGCCGATGCCTGCCGGGGTTGCGAAGAAAACCGAAAGGGAGATCGTGGCCCCCGGCGACAGGGCAACCGAAGGAACACGGGTGGGTTTTAGTCAGTAAGAGTCTGACACGCCCTCCCGCTCCGCCCAGTGCGGGAGAAGTTATTTGATGATTTCCCACCCACAAAAAAAAAGGACTTACCGCCGATAAAATGTAACAAAGTTAAATATTGTTGCCACGTCGTTGTGAAACACACTGTCGGGTTACAGTTTTTTCAAATTAATTTTTATTCAATTAAAGTTTTTGGTAAAAAGATTACCTGGGTAATCCAAAAGCGACCTTTGACCGTTCGTCCGTAGCGTTTTTTTTTAATTTAAGCACAATTTTCGCTGAAATGAAACGGTTTAATGAAATAAGTACCTCATGTTTGTTAGGAACCTTTTTCTCTGCGTGGGCTTTGTATGAGTATATTATAAAGAGCCGTGTTTATTATTTTTATTGTAAGATGTAACATGAAACTATATGATTCTTTCTTGTGTTGTTTTTCGAGGAAGATAGGCACATAGATATGTTTATTTTATTTTATCTTTCCGATTTCCTTATGTGAGTAAATAAACAAATCCGAAGACAAGAAAAAATAGGTAATTTTCCACGCTCAGAACCCATTTATAGCTCGTGCAGACCAGCGCGATATCGCGGGCGCTACAAGGGTCGCGCTGCCTGTAGCTCCCGCGATATCGCGCTGGTCTGCACGAGCCTTTATTCTTAAGTTTACACAGTATACATCATCACAATGAAATGTACAAATTGTGTGCACAAAACATTTTACAGCCACACTCGTTTTACTTGAATATACTATACATAGCACTGAATGAAATCGTTATATTTATTTCAATAGAAAAAGTTCTTTCAGTAAGTTTACTTTTTTCGTCAAAAACCGCTTTAGTGTTTAATTGAATCTGCCAAACAAGGTTTGTTTATCGAAACTATCGCAATTCTGGATTTTTTGTGTTTTCAATTCAGCTTTCATTTAGTGATTGAAACAGGTCAAATTGTAAATTTGCGCTACCTACAAAAAATATTTCCGTACACAAAAACAACAAACAACATGGCAGTCGCTTAACATTAACATTTCAGAGTAAGCTGTCCTGCCAATCCATTTGACTGGCAGATGAATAAACACCACTCGATCACCAAAATATAACGTGAATATTGTTTCATGGAAAAAATCAAACCTTCATTTATTTAATTCCTACAACGCCGGAAAAATAAGACTATATACTCGCACATTTTCCATGAAAAAAAGCAACGCTTTAGCTGCGTTGTGCACGCTAGCTAGTAATAATAAAATAAAAATTCTGAAAGTATGTAGCCTCAGCCTCTATATTTCTACATAAAAGGGTTCCACTCATTAAATTATCATGTTCATCGTGAAAACCATTAATTATAAGACCTCATCGTTTACAAAGCCCGCACCGTGCACCGGTACATAATAAAGCAGCTGGACAGTAGACAAATATGTTTATTAGATATCAGAGGTGCTAAGATTCAGTCGGCAGACTTGACGATCTTGTGATAATTACATTAATCGGCTTTATCGCTTTGCTGTCCTTTATACATATTGTTGTAGGTGCCAACAGTTCTGAGGGCATAATTATTTGATTGAATGACTTGACTACAAATTAAATGTATAGATTCATATTAACAGCTATCCTACCACAGCAGGGTCATCGCTAATTATTATGATGATATATATACTACGTCTTTTAATGGATAGTGGGAATAAATAAATTAAACCTTAACTGGAAGTAAGTACTTATCCCATATTTGCAAATAAATAATTAAATTTGATTTTGAAATTGAAGTTATGTAGGTATGTACAGTATCGACCAAAAGTCCATAGGCAATCGCACAAAGCAATAGACTGACGCTTCGGTTTGACTTACGACCTTCTTCTATAAGATGTTACAATACTATAGACACACACACATTCACTTTGTCTGCAACTAATAGTAGTTCATCATTGCTGTCAATACACTATATGGCATGCTAGCTCAGTGGATAATGTGCTTTGGTATGTGCGATTATGGCGAGCCGAGCGAGGGTTCAAATCTCATCTGCAGTTTGCTTGTAATTTTTTAATAATTACTATTCATAGTTTTTGTTATTTTTTAATAATGACTAGTTCAATAATCATTCGTTTTTTGTTTCGGTCATCTTGTTCACATAAATATTAAAGTTTAGCAGGTAGACCACAGAAAACTAAGTAAATTATTTCGATTTCTGTGGGGTAGACAGACGCAGTTCGTTACGCGTATTCGCTTAATAAAACTTTGTTGGTTCGTGGTTATTGTTGGTGACGAGTATTTAGGTATTAGCGGTGTTGTGGTTATTATTTTCAAAATGCAGTCAAATATAAATATTGACGGGAGATCAAATATTACTGCGCTGCGTAAAAGTGAATGTAATTTACACAAATATCATGAAACCGGACTAAGTGTGAGTGTTATCATTTAAATATTTCATATTTTACTAAACATAAATCTTAATCAAAGGTATTATTGATAGAACAGAGGTATTGTTGAGACAGAAGATGCCTTTAAAGTTTTAAATTCATTATGAGGTTTAATTCGATTAGTGAATGATAAATAATTATTATGTGTAATAAATTCATTGTTATTCTTTGTTCTAGAGAAATACTGTGAGGGTTAAGAGGTATGAGGAAGAAGCTTATTATCGAGGAGCAGCGATGTCAAATGGTGAATGAATATGAAACAAATGAATGAATATGTAACGAGATATTTTGCTGAATTATTAAACACGTCATTATGAACCGTTCGCTGTGCACTCTGAAGGCTTGCATCACTGAAGACCAGCTAGGAAGCCGTTTTCGACAGAAAGGCATAAACAAGAACGTTTAAGTTTCGCACGATAATATTAAGACTTCAAGTGGGACACTGCTATATTTTAACCTTAAAATGTTTACCGTACCAACTTAATAAACAACAGATTCGTTATTGCATGAATTTGTGGTAACGATTTTTTAAAGAAAGAAAGAAAAAACGTATATTTGCGGTAAACATGACGCAAAAAAAAGTTAAAAAAAACACGTTTTAATACGTGTTTGTCGTATTTCTCGCAGATAGACCGAAAATGTTTAAGATTATTTTAGTAATATCTATTATTAATTTACGATTAAAATTTGAGGTTTAGTTTCAATCCCCTTTTCGTAAAGAAAATGAATTCTTAAGCTATAACCTCAATACCAACCAATATTTACTAAAGCCAAATAAAATGTGAAATAAATAATGTAAACAAACTGCCCATACTGAACCTTAAAATCACCTGTTTTGTAAGTAGTTTTTTTTTTTCATTTTGTGTATTCTTATTTATTGCTTAATTACTTCGACCATGATCAAAGCTAACTATTAATAAGCTAGCTAATATTTATGGTGAAAAAAATCCATTAAAAATTTAAAACATTTCATAATACAAATATGTCAAAATAATACAAATTGCTTCTAAGTTTCTTGACATCTATTTCACATCTTATGTAGCTGAAGTAATGACAAATAATTGTAGCAGTTTGTTAGCTATAAGTAAAATAAATATAACGAATAAATATTTTTTAATTTTGCTATCACATATCACGCATTTTTAGTTCTAAACCGTTTATTGTAATAACAGCATTAATAAAAAGACAGCAATACTTAAAATATATTATTATAGCAAACAAAAATAGTAATTTTGGCAAAAAACCGCGCTGTGTTTTACGAGATCGGAACCTAAGCCAGTTTGAAATTTAGACCTGCGCTTAACGCGTTCTGCTATCTGCACACATAAGTTTGGTTCGAATTTTAGCAATGAGATAAACTGGCCAAGGTCAAGCGCATGATGCGTGTGTGTTACCGTGTCTAACAAAAGCGACGGAAATATATATTTGGTTCGGTAGTGCGGCGCAAGTATGAGACGATACGACAGTGTGTGCCGTGTTGTTTACACATACAGATATACGGACTATACCGCGTGTTCACAGTAATACGACTCTTAACGTGCCTATGCACTTTTGAACGCTTACTGTACAACTTACTGAGGTAGCAATCTTTTATTAGATTTCTATAAATTATTTCCACTTAGGTACCTACTTAATGTTCAAATGTGCCTCCATATTATTATTATCCTAATCACACTGTTATAATTATTTGGATGGCGCTTTCAAACGTAGGCTTAACGTAAAGTTTTTAACCTACCCATTTTTGTCATGAAGTATTTATGCCACCATATTTCCAGTGTGAGAGAGACGCAACTATACAAGGCCGATAGCACCATTCCGTTTTCACAGTGGAAGAATGATGGCATTAATACTTTATAAAACTACTCCAGTCATATTTATTTCGGTATTGAATATACAAAACGTGTGTCTAATGTAGTTATGATGTTAACAATGTCAAATACTTTGCAATAATAATACGGAGTTCTCTTTAAATTAAAGGCTCATTCTTGTTGATACTTACAGCATTTCTCGGTATTGGCCCCTGAGTTTATACTGTCATAATATTATTTTCACGTTGGTATGTGTTGGTGACGATTAAAATGAAAGGATATAAAATGAAATTAATTTGAAGAAACTACGTTAGGCAATGAATAGGTAGGTGATGATTAGGTATATAAAACTGCTGTTAATAAAATTGTGCTGGTACGGCTAAGGTTAAAGTCAACCTAACATAGAACCTGATAGCTAACTAAACATACAAAACCAAACCAAAGCTCTCATTTTTGTAACTCCTATCTTTGGCCACCAGCTGTTCTCCCAACTAATAAGATAAAGAAGTTACACAATAATGCAAACCTGTTATTTACACACGGTGCCAGGAGAGAAACTTTTCAAAACCTTATTCCTCATTCTTTCGAAATCTTTCGACTTCGACTTAGCGACACGCGGGGTTGCGAAAATCGTCGACCGAATCCCGCAGTTGGGACGCGAGGCGGCCCTGCACAAGTCTGAGGCCATGGGTTTTCATGGTCCTCGGAATGTGCCACGGTCGGGTTCCCAGGTAATGGCGGGAGGGGTTCACATCGGCGTCGAGTCGACGATGAAGTATCTGGGACTCGTCCTCGACAGCCGGTGGTACTTCGTGGAGCATTTACAACGTTTGGCTCCCAGATTGGAGCGGGCCGGGGCTGCGTTGAAGCGGCTCCTGCTCAATCTAGGAGGTCCAAACGCCTCCTGCCGAAGGCTCTACGTGGGAGTCGTGCGGTCGATGGCCCTTTATGGGGCACCGGTGTGGGCGCGTTCATTGAGGCTGCAACCAGCCCGCCAGTTGAACGCGTCCCAGAGGGTCATAGCCATCCGGCTGGCCCGAAGATACCAGTCGGTCTCCTGCGAGGCGGCGAGCCTCCTTGCCGGATTACCGCCATGGGATCTGGAGGCAAAGGTCCTCGCGCACATCTGGGAGTAGCACGAGGAGGCGAAACGCCGGGGCTTAACTCCGCTGCCACGAGAAATCACGGCAAAGCGGACAGAGCTCTGGCGGGAACCCATGACGTCATGGAGAGTGCGCGCGTATTATCGCAACCCAGCGCTGGGCACGCCACAATTGCGGCGATAAGTCCCCTCTTTGAAGAGTGACTAGAGAGGCGCCACGGCGTCCTCACCTTACCTTCTCCCACCACACCGCCACCTTCAAAATATGATATTTATAAAAATAAAAAAACAAATATCATGTATGTTATGTTGTGTTGTGGTGTCATGTAAGTTTATTTATATTCTTTCAAATCGTGTTTTATTAAATAGTTCGCCTAAAAGTCCCGATTTTACCTCACTGTCCCATATTTCTCCTCCATTTAGTGAACCTTCGCTCACAAACATTTTATGTAAATTTAGTTTCTCAGTAAGTGAATTATTGTTAATTCTTAATGAGGAATAATAAAACCATAAAATATTATTTTATGTACAACTTTACCCAATCCGTGACCTCGAAACGTACTGTTTATTATAACAGACAAATACAATAAGATCACGGGTATCACGACTTTGTTTGAAGGAAGGGATCAGACGAAGCTTAAATAGTAAATAGGATTGTTGTGGTTGAATGTTTTTCAAGTTTGCTTATTATTAGGTACTATAAAGGCAAAAGTTTTGTTTCTAAAGGATTCACTTTAAATCAGCTTATCTGTGCTCTAGTTTTAATAATACATCTATTAATGGTGCTAGCAATTTCTACAGCTTCCATATTGTTTTCGTTCTGTTTCGCATAGGGTCGCAGCATTATGCTGAGCGATGGCCGTTTTGCGTGGATGAGACGCATATTTTCCCCCAACTTGTTCTTTTTTGTTTTATGTCTTTCTTCGCGTCATGTTTACCGCAAATAAATATATTTTGTTTCTTTTCTTTTTTTTATTGGCCAGTTGAAGTGATTTACTAAAAGATTTTTACGTGAACATATTTTTCCCCTATCACATATCAGCTGGCAGCTCAAATGGAGGTGCCAGCTTACTTAGTGAAATTGCAATTTCATCGTATTATATATACATCGCCTCTGACAAACATGCACAGGCATTATTTGAATTCAAACAAAGCACAAACCGTGAGTCCTGAATGCTGAATGTATCATCGTCTGTACGGAACACATTTAAACCCAATATACCATTCAAAGACAACCAGACTGAAATCCACACACAACGTATTGATTACTTGTCTAATCAAAACTTCAGACAGCTTTTAACTAAATAAGAAATTGCTATTGCATATTTAGAGATTTCAATTCTAACTGTTAGGGCTCAGCTTCTCTATAACTTAAACTTCAAAAGGCTCTTCTGAGACAAAGAACGATCCACGAGTGACTTCGTTCTACAACCACAACGACCTTTTTTGGAGAGACCGTTTTCGTTAGAAAGAGGGTAGGTTATTTATATTCGGCCACAATGTTGCCTCTGGGATATAGCCGCAAAACGAATTAAAATTTTTAGCTACTGATCTTGTCCCTTAGAAATTACTTACAGGGTTAACTCTTACTTATTTTTGCGATAGTGTAACAATTTTAAATATTATATTAATGAATAGGTATAGCTATATTACTAGGACAGTTCTCAGCTATACTTACGCGACCTCTTCTATATTGCTGCGAACATAAAAATATTATTAAAACCTTATTTCTTCTTTAGGATCAGGCCAACGGTTCCCGTTTTGAAATTGGAAATGCATTTGCTTTCAACTGTGGAGGTGTGTCGAGAGACGAGCGACATCAAATTTTGGTTGATGGAGTATGTCCGGTTGGTTAGTCAGCTAGATCGAACGAATTGCAGTTCATTAGAAATGCAAGCATTCTGGGCATATTTTGGGATTAAATATGTTTGTCAGACCCGACATACGATTGAAATTCTGAACAAAATCGGATTTATTCATATTTACAAAATATATTTTCAACTCCGTTCAATCCTCTTACCTAATATGTATCGATGATAATATATCAAAGGTATTGCGATAAAGCGTATTATTCAGCGCACGTTCCGTGTATGTAACCAAGGGATCAGTCACACTAGCCTTGCTATTAAATAATCAAATAAATTTTATGAAAAAGACAAAATTGGTAACTTGTAAATCCTTCCACAAAACAATATACATCAAGTTGCGTTGAAAGCTGTAAAATCATAAAATAACCAGTGAGATAAATATGATAAGTTATGCAGACCCAAACATTTTAGATGATATATAATTAGAATGTCGACCTCCGACCAGATTAGTGGGAGAGCGTGAGAAAATAAAGCCTTTAGCACAAGATTAGTGACATATTTATAACGCAAATTATTCAAATCTTATTCGGAGTCTGCACTAAGCCTTGAGTCAGCCAAGTCAGAGGTCTAGAAACTTAGGAATATTGATTGCAGAACTTTAGAGACCATTATCCCTCCATAATCATATTATAGCACTTCACAGAAAAGGGAAGCACGTTCCAATTGTGCCTAGCTTTGACCAACAAACAAGCAGTAATTTGATATATTAGCTAAATGATGAGGCTTTTATGTGGCACACGAAACATAACAGTGGTTAATTTAGTAAATATTTTCAACGTAGGCAATCTCTAGTGTGTTTGAGTGCTGCATTGCTAATAAAAACCAGACTACGCACAATGAAGGGTTCTGTAGTTCAGATGAATTTATTAATTTTAAGAATAAACTTAACATTGTAGTTAAAAAACATGTTCTTCCATACATTCCAACTGCAAATGTAAGTTTGTACGCACAATTTTGAAAGATTTACCATGTTATTTTTAGACCATAGACTTCTTATAAGTTTAATCTATAATTTAAGAGGTATACTATGTATTAAACAAAAAATAGGTCCAATAGTTTCAGAGATAAGGGAATTTTCATCGAATTTCTTAAATATCTTTAAAAGCATTTATTCTAAAATTACATAAAAAATGTATTTAAGATCCTCGTAACAAGTCCTTTCATTTGATATGTCACACGGTACTGTTAGCAAAACATTTTTTAAATTTTCTTGTTTGCCCCCCAAAAGTGATCCCTGTATTCAAAATCCATTTATTTTCGTTACACATTCGTGTTTGGGTAACAGAGATACATATGTGTACCAAATTTCAACTTAATCGGTCCATTAGATTCGGAGCAAATTGGCTGTGACAGACGGACATACAGACAACCACACGAGTGATCCTATAAGGGTTCCGTTTTTTCCTTTTTATGTACGGAACCCTAAAACACAGAATTTTACATTATTATTATATTTTACATTTTAGTGTTTATATTGCAAAAAATGTTAAAATAACTTGTTTGCATCAGGTTATTTCAATCCAAAATAACGATAGATTGATAATGTCGGCAATCCCTCCGATCGAACTAAGAGTTTATTTAAAGATTGAATTTCAATTCACATTATACACAGTGTACACCAAAGAAGGTAACAGGTCTATTCAGAAGTGCACAATCACAATCTAAACTGAGACGACTGATAATCAGATTGCCGTTTGCGATGTCTAATCTGAAAGTCAAAGCAGTACCATGAGTCCACTAGGCTAGATGAAAACAGGGATCAAGACACAAACGATCATCTACTGAATACGAGAGTGGATTATTAAATCGAGATTAAGAAAAAGAATTGGCGCAGTAATTGGGCTATTAATGCAGAGAGGGACGGTATTATGCGTGTTGGGTAGAGGAAAAGATAACAAGCTATGGGGAGGCTTTGTTATGCGTTAGAGCCTTTCTATTAACACTTGGTATAAACAAACTATTACCGCGTAAAAGCCATACCGTTTCCTTCGATCGTTCTGGCCACTAACGATAATTAAGTTGGGTTTGTCATTTAAAATTCATGAAGTTGTTGGGAAAACTTAGCTTCTAATATGTAAAAGTAAAATGAACAAGCGATTTTTAGGTAATTTATTTTGTGCATTCATAAGGAATTGGCAAACCAAGATTTTCCTATCCCGCATTAAATTATAATTTTACTTGAATTAAATAGCAGACTGCATGCATACCCAAAACAAATTATATCTACAAGAGAATTCCATCAAAATACGTAAAAGAATGTTTCCAGACTACTCAAGATTGTGTGTGCGGATCTCAGTCCGAGTGTACACATTGTTTGGTATTTGAAAAGTTGTTTGTGTATCAACAGCATCCTGACCTGTTTAAACATTTTCAAGAAATTAAAATGGTGTCACGTCTTCTTCCATGTTTACTACTGTTTTACTCTGAACCTATGACACCTGATAACTGAGACCCAGGAAAAAAACATGACACAGCTTTATAGTAAAATCAAATCCATTCAAATAGGTCAAACGAACATCCAACGTCTAATTGAACCTTGTCCGTATCAAGTGATGTTGTTTATGAAACTAAAGTTTGTGATCTCAATAGTAACAACAAGCATGCGTATGAGATGAAATCGATGAATGATTATTTAGATTCATGTAACATCATTACGTTACTTTTCTACAAGAAGTATCGACAGTTCATGATGGAAATAAACTATGTCGACCACAATCAGTCGAGCTTGAAGCACAAAATTACATCTTTAACCATATTATTTGACTCGACTAAAACTGGAAACAGAATTTGCTGCAATACGGAAATCCAATCTCTTTCGGTTTGGTTCATTACTTCAATGAAATAAGATTTTTATTTACTAAAATGCCATAAGTTGGCAAGAGCAGCAACATACTTCATGTAAGCACACAAAAATAGCAAAATAAATTATATATTCTAAGTTCTATCACCTCTACCCATCCAAATAAAGTACAAGTTCTTTCGTTAACAAACATTATACCGATATCAAACTCCATAAATCACGAAGCTCTAATTGAATAAGTAGTCAGTGTGTGTCGAGTTTAGACATAGCGTGTCCGTGAAAAATGCTACGCTTCAGTGAGACACCTCGAGGAAGATACCCGATAGGGATTTTTTTTCACTGGCTAGTTCCCCAAACTACCAGCATGACTATGACGACGTTCGGTGATGCGATGGTTCGAATCCAAGTCGAAACAATGAACTCTTTTTGGAGTATTTTTTAGATTATTCGTAACGAATTCAATGTTGTAGCAGTGTAACATTTTAAAACTTGAGTGGCTAGCACATACTGACGCTGTGTGTACTACCGTGGTTGTATGAGTAACATAAAAACAAAACGGTCTGAAATAACTCCGAAAATACAAACCTTCATAGTCCTGTCTCCCATATAACATTGGATACGAAACTAGAGTACAAAACACTAAAGAAGATTCCCTGAAAAATACGGTGATCGTGATGCACACATTGTATAAACACGTGGGTTGAATAAGAATGTTCGCTTACCAGCCGACGGTGAGAATTGGAAACAAATGGAGAATGTTGTGAGACATCCATGTTGTGGTGAGGGGGCGCTGATAGATGAACAGACATTTTTGTCAAATTAATGAAAATAAAAGTTTTTTCAACAGTCGTGAATTATGGCGTCAATAAATTTCACATATTTTTTCTCAGACATCAGTCAAGTTTTTTCGTTTGGGTCCACTCAAATCCGTGTGATTCTTTCCTTAAAAGACCATTTCAGACACTAATCTACATGGTTTTCATATGGCCTGGCCTGATCAAGATTATTTCTAGACTTTAAAAGAGACTGCGACCTCTGAGTTTGTTTCGGCTTCTTCTCAGAGTAGTCAGATAGGAAACGCCAAACTGGTCTAGCTTATTTTTATTTTATTTTTTAATATGACGTGTAAAATTGATTCCGATATCCTTCTTACAGAATAAATAATTTCATTTTATTTACAATTCTAAGTTATGACAATAATTGAGATTGTATACATTTTAAAGGTGTAAGCATACATAAATTAAATAATTGCTACTTAGTGTTGGTTTTGTGGAAACATTTGTATGAAGTTTTTTTCTATGTGGCACAACAGATCCTACCTACGGATGTAGAGCAGAACGCTATCATTTGAGTATTAACTTTATTACAAACTATAAAATTCCGATACAAACAGAAATTGTGGTTGAAAATAAAGTATATTGCGTACCCTCGTCTGAATTCTGTCAGTAAGATAAATGTATGTTTACGTCTCAAAATAAATATATTAAACATAGTTACGCCACTCACAAGTTACAAGCAACATTTGAACACTAAACAATGTGAGCATACAGATAAACAAAGTAATCATCATAAGTTCTTGCAGGTATACTGGCATTTTTCATAATAAGTATTTTCATTGTTTCAGGTACGTGATACAACATTATCCGACGCGTACAGTGCAGGTAACAAGCAACCTACACAATCTATACATACACAAATAAAATTGAAGTGTCTGTTTGTTATGTGAAAATAACAGATTTTTACTAAATGCATTATGAAAGTATGCTCCGTACATACAACGAAAACACTTTTTTTTTTTCTGTCTGTCTGTTTGTTCCGGCTAATTTCCGAAACGGCTGGTCCAATTTTGACGGGACTTTCACCGGAAGATAGTTGATATTATAAGGAGTAACTACGGCTATTTTTATTTTCGAAAAAGAATTAGGGTCCACGCGGACGAAACCGCGGCCAGCAGCTGGTAATAAATAATTGTATTACATAAAAGAATACGCTTTAGATTATACGTCTCGCGTAGTCTTGTGATACAGTATAATGTCACGTATGAAGCTCTATTGTAAGCTGTTCCATGTGCTCTGCTCACGTTATTTAGTACGAGGTCTGTGCTCTGCGGTCTGTTAGTGTATTCATAAAAGCCCAATCGCAATATGCTTGATTTATTCCAGACATATTTGTAATGAAATGATGACTAGAGGTTACATTACATTACATTTTAGGAAAAACCTATGAAAAAACACTAAAATTATTTCCGAAACCAAAAGAGTCACATTGCAACGATGTGTGATGCTATTGAAATAAAGCCGTGAGTGGTCTACATCGATTTGAGCCGATTCCGTAGTTTTGCGCAACACGAAAGTTTCAGTTCATAATTTTGTGGTTTTATGACTGTCAAAGTAGGTTTTACGTCATTTTTTGACCGTGGAGGGATAGAGTATAAAAGTCTTAGGTACTCAAAAAAATAAACATTATGTTTGATTTAGGTACTCCACATACTAAGTTGATATTCAACTTGAATTAGAACGCTACTATTGTTTGTTACTCCTACATTAACAACGCTCATTATCGTACATTTCCTCTTATTTAGATGATCTCGTGTTTATCCACAATTACTTCCATTAATTATATTTACACATAACGCTCCGCTTTAAATGAACAGGAGGAACAACATTCTCTAATTAAAATTGACATTAATTTGCTTTAGTTATTATTAACAACGTATATTAGGCATTGAATTAAAAATATTTTCACCAAAAATACAACCGACTTCCAAACTGCAAAGTGAAAAATAACTTTAATTTCGGAAGTCGGTGTCTTTGTCCGAAATTAAAGTTATTTTTCACTTTGTTGTTTGGAAGTCGGTTGTATTCTTGGTGACAATATTTTTTTTTTACTTTTTAGTGGGTTGCTTTGTAATTCATCAGTTCCACTTTACCAAATGGTGCTTTTCGAGAGCAAATGCACGAGTTACTATGAAAAATACCCAAATCACTACAGGTATATGGTGCCTATAATATTTGAAGATTTCTCCAAGATCCCATCATCAGATCGTGACCAAATGACAATGGGACTAACTTGGAAGTTAGGGTATACTTCCAAGTTGGTCCTATTGTCAAACAAAAAAATATTTTTTCAAATTGGTTCAGCCGTCTTCGAGTAATCGGGGAACATACGTAAAAAAAAACATATATCCGACGAACTGACAACCTCCTCCTTTTTTTTTAATCGGTTAAAAAGGTATCAACATAATATTTGCAATGAAGACGATGAGGCTGGACTTTTAATTTGATAGTATTTACCGTTATCGCTGTGCTAAAAAAAATTTACAAAATCAAACACTCTAAATACCCGTATCATGGAATATTTACTCGGCAACGCTTTCATAGAATGAAGACTTATGAATATTTCTCCAAAATAATCAGTTAAGTGCGAGTAGGACTCGCGCCCTGAGACTTCCGTCTATTACCTGTGCCGTGCTGCCCGCAGCCACAGTCATGACACGGCCTGTGAATTTCCGATTCCCGATTGAAGGAAAAACTTAACTTTAAGTTTAAGAAAATAATTGATAGAGCGAGGACCGACTTGAATGAAATAAAGACTAAATAGATAGCGTTGTCCAAGCATACTGTCAGCACAGTCCTATAATTCTAGGCTATTACAGTATCTACAACTAGACGGAGAGAGGAGATTAAAAGGGAGAGCTTGATAAATTGCTAGCACTTAACGGAGAAACAATTAATGAGTTAGCGATGAGTCGGATATACTTTGTTGTACGGATCGAAGAAAAGAATATGTGTAATTAACGCAGGTTGTTGTAAGTACATGTCTCTCTGCACTATTAACCTTTCCAAGTCTCCGACATGGTCATAAAATGTCATGTCTATATACCATTAAGTAATCTAAATCTCCTGCAGCATCTCTACAAACTCTGTAAGCTTGTACTACCATGTAGTGCCTGCGGCAACACAAACATACTTGTGTACGGAAATATTATAACACAACTCCACATTGAATACGAATGTTGTTTCTGTTGATAAAAGTTATGCATAGGTACTGAACTGATGCGGTGTTTCAATCAAATGTAATGTTTACATTTTGGACAATGCACTAATTTTATCACGGGTTTTCACAAGCAAAAGCAATCTTACATCTATGAAAAAAAAAAAAAAAAAAACTATTTAAGTAATAAGTTTACTGAAAATGTGATAAGAATCAATGCAAATCCTCTCTACAAACAAGACCGCTTCCTTGAATTTGTGTTACAATTTCTATCATCGACGTTCCTCTGGAGCAAATACTCAGCATTACATAGCAATCACTGGCGGTCAGTGATGTGCAAAAATACCTCACGGATCATTGTGTATTGTATCATCTTAAACTGAAAGGATTTGATGTTATATTATAAAATACTATAGTTATTTTGAAGTTGTTATTTCAATCGAAGTATTTCCCACAAAAATGTCCTGTACACGGTAATAATGCAAACTAGAAATTGCTGAAAAAATAACAATTTTCAAATCGTGAAAGGCCGTCGTTAATATGCGTTGTACTATTTGGCGAGCACAATGGCGGCCGGCAGTGAATATCGGAAGTGAGACTAGTGCAGCGCGTGTAACTGCGAATACACATGAATATGAACTATAATCCCCACAATATGCGGCCTGCGTCATTTTGTAGGTCAATTTATGTTGACAATTTTTAGTTACAGAAGTTATTCTTCATTTTTATGTTACCCATGCCAAATAATAATGTGAAAGTTTGTGCTAAAAGTAGTTATTTATTATTTCAATGAACTGTACAAGTTATGTATTTTAACAATTTTTGAAATAGTTTTCTTTGCCCCATGGAAAAGAGTTCTCAACGAAATACTAAACATATAAAAACATTGAAGTCTAGCAGAAACTTCTAACTAGTTGATCGAAATCCACCACACTAATCCAACTTGTAATGAGCGAGACCACATGGAATTGCACACATACAAATAAATTGTTAACGTTTCACCGCACTCCCTCCCTTCATCCCGACAAAAAACTAGCTTGCTTTGCTCCGCGCCGCCTGATATAACATACTCGTACCTAACGTCACATAGGGAAACATTAATGCCCGTTTTCACAAACACTAGGCAACACCTAAATGAATGCTTACATAAAAGCGTGCTGTAGGATATTTTACTTTAATTCTTCATAAATATTTACTCCGCGTCCGTCTACAAACAGTTACAGAAAATTGTTTGTAAAACGAAAAGCAAAATCTGAATATCTAAGCATTGTGTAATTAAATATCTCGGAGCCCGAGACAGAATTGTTGATTATAAAATTCGACAGAATTGGTATTCAGGACCATTTCAGCGCGAATGGTTGTTTTTTTTGAAGTCAATGGAGGATAAAATCGGATACTGAAGATGTTTTGAAATACTGATGGAATTTGTTGAGTTTAATTAACTTTTGTTAGCCTGAAATTACGAAATCTTTTTAAATGCTCTAAACAATCTTAGTATTAAAAAAAAATGATTTCTGTTACACAATAAATTTTAAAACTAAGATGTAAAAACTGAAATGTAGGAAATAATTTACGATTATTTCCTACATTTTAAATAAATATCTTAGTTTGGTTGCGGGGTTCAGCGTCCACGTGTGTGTTTATGTTAATCCGGTCCGTTCGCCGGTCGTTGTACATAATTACCGACTAATCACCGGCGGATATTCCGGTTCACCTTCGCCCCAGCGCCACCGGCTGCTACCGTTAACAAGGCAGCTGCCCAACGGTATTATAATTTATTCCGGATTAGTTAGGTATTCTCTTTGTAATTTTAGAAGCTTATTAATTCAGAATATAATATTTCGGCTATAAGTTTTTATATTAACACAAAATCTTAACATAATTATGCAAAAATATAAATGGCTAAATATCTAAAGTTTATAACTATTAGTAAATTGTTCTTTGTAACTTTTATAAATTTAACATTTTGTTTCTTATAGATTCCACGCAAAAACGATTCGCAGTTTTGTTGTTTTAGAAAAAGAAAAATAAACGAAAAACAGGAAAATGTTGTAAAACTCATTGCTTTTGTTTATTCGATCACAATCTTAGAAAGTGTAAAGTAAACAAAAGCAATGTGTTTTACAACATTTTCCTGTTTTTCGTTTATTTTTCTTTTGCATTCTTTTTAAAACCCGACCGATTCGTGTTAAACCGAGACTCGTCCGTGCGTCGGAAAGACGTTGGTCCCGGCTGTCATTCGTGGATCTTTTGACAGTCGTTACGGGTCGTCAGAAGCCCAAAAGTCTGACAACCAGTCTTACCAAGGGGTATCGTATTACCCAGTTACTAGGTTTTGGGGGTCAGATAGGCAGTCGCTCCATGATACGGCTGCATCCAGTTAGCCTGGAAGCCGACCCCAATATAGTTGGGAAAAGGCTAGGCAGATTGTTTATTTTTTTTTGCATACGTGCTAAATACAATTACTATGCTAATGAATCTAATTTAATGCCAAATCTTCAAAGGGTGCCTTGTTGGTCTAGTGGTCGCTAGCGTTTCTGCTGTACATGAGGTCCTGGCAAAGGCAAAGTGTTATTGGATTTTTCCATCTGGAATTTCTCAGTAGCAGCTCGGAGTTTGCAATTGTGACCGGTTGATGACAATAGGCTCGCCTCGTTATATGGGACTCAAACGTAACTGGCGAAATATGGGTACACTATAGATGCCTATATTGCCCGATGGGGTAGACAGAGACCTAACTCTTCGGAGAATACAGTTGTCCTGTTATGTTAACTTTAAAGGGAGCATACAATAAACACATTCGTGGTAAAATAGTGGAACACATTCAGTGGTCACCTCTCTGGGGTGCGATTAGTACGTCAAGTTACTCGAACATAAATCACAAGCTGCTTCAATAAGGTCAATTGAGCTTAGAGAGTAGTATTTTGATGATTCTAATGATTATAATTCAGTAACTTTTCTAATAATAAACTATCGTTATTATTGGTGTGTATGCTACGGCAAGCTAAGCTTGACAATGATGTGTTATGCTGAACATTAACTTACTGAGTCAGCACTTGTATGTGAAACTAATAAACAGTAGCTTCCTTGTAACTGTAAATGTAATTAAAGACAATATTATTAGGTCAGACTATCGGCGGCAAGTGTGTAGGTATGACTTACTTGTATGCAAGTAAGCCCCCGTACGCACGGAAGTAATAAAATCGCGGCGTTTTTTTTCGTGCACTTGATTTTGTGTGTTTTTTCAACACGCTGGGACAAGAGTGCATCCCAGCGCGTTGGATTCTCAACGCTTTTTACATTTTATTATCTACTACGTCGTGACAGATATTAAATTTCATTTAAATCCGTTAAGCTTTTTAGCGTGAAAGCGTAACAAACAATCATACAAAAAATCTAATCTTTTCTCTTTATAATATTACTAGCTTTTGCCCACAGCTTCACCCGCGTAGATGTCGGATGTTATCCTACGGGAACGTACTACTGAGACAAAAGTATACTATATGTTAATTCAGGTTATAAAATATCTGTGTGCCAAAGTTAAGCCGTTTTTGCGTGATTGAGTAACAAACATCCAAACACACAAACTTTCATATTTCTATTATTAGTAGGATAGTAAGATTATAATTATAATAAATATAATATAATATTATTAAAGATTATACTCGCCTCATCACATTTATAAATGTTCTCGATATTTAAGCTGAGATGTTAACTCAGTGAATGGTCGTTATACAATCAATGTAAGTCTGAATCGGATTGAACACTTAACTTCCTAACGAGTTAGACTACCTGTGCCCAACCGAACGCAAATTATGCAAAATTGTTGTACAGAGTTATCGCAGAGCAGAGTTATGGAGAACTACAACAGAACCTATCTACTCATTGGTATTCTAGTATTACTGTAGGTACTGAAAAATACATTTTAGGTATGATCTCAATATATAAAACGACCAAAAGCCTTCAAGCTTACTTCCAAAGCTGTTTCCGTACAATTTTGTTTCAATTCTTTATAGGTCTGCATTGCAATAAAATCCTCTCTTGAAGCGATCTTATTCGGACATACCGTAAGAAGGCTTTTGTAACCTATCCCTTTCTGCCGGAACTTTTCCACCAGACTGCCAGGGAGAATTGTATTCTCTGAATAGAAATAAAATTTTAAAACGAATTCGATACTGAAACACATCTGCCTATAGAACTGGTAAATAAAGGCAACATCTGTGTGCTGAATTTCAAATACACTACACAACATTTCATGTATTTAAATAGCGAGTGAAATAGAAACCCATGTAGCGTGCAAATTGACAAACCGACAGTTCGTAAAAACGACAAAAAAATAAATAAAAATAAAATATTTTAAAGGACTGACAATTTCAAATACAAATCACTGTAACTGCTTTTAATAATTTGTAGTCGGACATCGGACAAAGAAGCTATTGAATAAAGTTCAGAGACGATATCCTACCATCATTATGGACATATCCCCGGAAGGCCGCACTGCTTGGAATAGGCAGTTATCATAAACCATTCTAAATGTGACAGATAAGAGAGCACTCGAGCGTTCATGAGACACAAGTGATTTAGTTGACGTAAAATTTTCAAGTTTGATGGACGTTGCGGTTGAAAATAACATACTTTCTATTTTCATTTTAAAAGAACACATACTTACACATCAAAATAAATAAATAATAATAATAAATAATGTACATATAAACATTGATCAGGCCATAGTCCTTCCATAGTTCCAGGTAATCAGTCCACTTGAGCCATCCTAACCCATAGTCCAATATCTTTGTTTCCATGTTCTGCAATAGTCCTACACCAACCGGGGGTTGTCTTTGGGTACACTTGTATAGTGCATATAAGGATAATCATCGGTTGGTGCCACATTTCATTTAAAATAGTCTAAGGGGCGTCTGCGAGTTGGCTTCGGCCCCTCGTACGCCTTTCAAAGGTCGAAACGTCAAAGACTTAAATAATAATAATAAATATTCATTTTACTTCACAATTTTCCCATGAGGAAACGAGAAAATAACACACAGAAACTATAAAAAATAAATGAGAAGGAGAGTTCTACGATTATCCAGTTCCATCATCGGTTTTTTTTTAAACTATAGTTAATGTATCACTAAAGCCCCAAGCTATAAATACGATATTAATATTACTAAAGTTATACAATAATCGTTATACTGAATGAAACAATGGAGATCAGAAATCTAAAATATATTAAAACAGTTCAAACAATAAAACGTAACTGGCGATTGTTCAGGAATGTCTTAGATATTCTCATCACGGCACAAACTTCGTCGTGACAGATATTAAAGTAGTCGACGACGAAAGAGGTTTAGCATCGAGGTTTCTGTGCCAAGTAGCCCAAGTTACAGAGGCAAGATTTATCAGAAGTTCATTTAAATATAATCGATTCTATTGTACCGCTTGAAGTTATGGCATTAACAATGGTTTGGTCTACACTAAACATTAAATAACGACCAGTTTTACCCACGAATTGGTTCTCCTCCATTAAGTTTCGCATGAAGGGTCTAATGGAAGATATCCAATCGTTAAACTATTGAAATCGGAGGCCATTCCGTTGTTTCAATCTAAACTGGATTACCAACATTCGGTAATACTACAATATCACGATCTAATCTGACACAGCTATATACTGCATAAATAAATACTATCCATTACTCTGAAGGTTGTTCGATAACATTCATCAATAGTGCGGCAGTGTAAAGCCTACCCTTTCAATAGATGTCATCAGAGCAATCGATTGTTCAGCTGTCCCAACAGACTTCACTAGCACTCTTATCGTAAAATGAGCTTTATTCCTCACACTTAGCGCATACATTTCAATGGGTCAAGCTGCAATATTGGCTATTGGCAGTCCGTTCAAAGCTCTTATCCACCACAATGACGTCTTCGTTTTATGTAGGTTCTTAGTATTTGACGAAAAACTAGGCGCATTTTTTTCGTGGCTCAGTTAACTCAAAAGTAGGTGGTTCCTTTTTATTTATTTTGCGTTAAACAAAACACAGAGCTTTTAGTGGCTCCGAGCAGTTTTCTTAATAGTGTGCTTACAAGACAATATGTAAAGGTAAAAGTTTTTCTTTAACAACTTTTACTTCGCTGTTACCAGCTGACAGTACTGTACCCTTGTATACCCATACAGTCTAATAAGCTTCAGAATGTTTGAAGCGAGACACTGTGACGAAATGCACCAACTGAGCTTACTTACTAACGTTGTTTGAACACAAGTATAATTTCCGCAATACAAGTATTTGCCTGAATCACTAGTGCAATGATAAATGGTTGGTTTTGCAAACATTATGCTTGTCGCACTTAGGAGCGGTGTCGAAATTACCTATGGTATATGCGCAGCTGCTCGTATTTTTTGCTAAACTTAATCAGCTTAATTACAAGCTTCCTGGAATGAATACTGTGGAAACAACCACCTTTACTCGACTTTCTTTTTCTTGATTTGCTATTTTAATTGCTTTTATACATATAAATTTTTATTCGTGTCGTAAATATACATATGTGTCGTATTTATTACATTTATATGTGTAGGTATATTTTAGTTTAAAACTTCGCATATCCATATTTTCTCACACACTATTGTCTACATTTCTTTCTCATTTCTCCTTTCGCAGGTCTGCTGGAAGAAATTTCTTAAGAAATAAGCAGTACCTTTGTACTCAAATTATAATTATGTAATTTCCCTATATATTTTACTGTGTGTACATAAATAATAAAATAAATAAATATTACAAACATCTTAATTTTTTTAAAACGAGCTATTCTTACAGTAGTCGCATATATATTTTGTTTTAGAACCAGGTTCTTAATAATTAATTACTATCTAGCCTATAAGACTAATAAGCAATTTCAATTTAACTTAATTGTTAACGTAATAAACGCAAAAGTAGTCGCATATGATGTGTTACATCTGACATCTTGGCTGACGTATGGATGATGTAAATAATATTCCTTCATCAACATCATCACTGTGCGCTCTTATTAGTTAAATCAAATAGCGCGCGCTTCCCCGGCTTCCTGTTACACACTGCTGACCCTTTTCATGAAATCACTCCCACAGATTGCAAGATCCCACAGATTGCAGATTGCAAGAAAGCGGGAGGAGAGATGTTACACATCAAAACGAAATTCCGAATTTTCAAATTTCCTGGAAGTAAACCCAGGCATTAAATATTACATACCTGAAAAGATCGTAAAAAAAAAAAAAAAGTAACCAGATAAAATATCATTAATTTCCATAATTAATCGGCGTAATACTTACGAATCTACATTCGTCGTCGCCTTTTAAAACAAGCTTATTAAACTAGTCGAAAAGAGGTAGTAACATTTGAATTTTATATTTTCTTTCAAAGATTTACATGTCTAGAGAATTTCAACTGAAATGAAATTGTGTAAAATTATATTCTTTTGTGGACGACCGCTTGATTCTTATGTCCATAACTTATAATCAATCCAACAGGTGACTCCACCAGCTGATCATTCTCATTCTACTTTTGCACAGATGTATGGGCATTATAATCTTTTCTTTTCCACCATATGTTGTTAAATTTTTCCAAATTATTACAAATATCATTGCTTTGTTGCTACGGAGAATCACTGACTTCTAAGTAGCAGGAACTTACATCTACATAGTATAGGAGTCAGGATATTTAAACATTGACCTATGTATTTAGCCACTTATGTTTTTAGTTATAAAGGCTTCTTGTGAAATAAAGAAATTATTATTATTTAATTGTAAAAGCAAAGCTTTAAAATACCGCTTATAACAAACCCTCCTTGGGTTTGTTATAAGCGGTATTTTTTACTTACACCCGTTTTACTTACAAATAGCTTATTCCGTGTAATACATCTAAATTAAAACTTTGCAATTAAAACTAACTGGAAACTGAAAACGCAATTTGCTTCAGTTACGGAAAATTTCGAGATTCAGACCGGTTGTTATCAACGTCCGCAATATGGTGTTAAAAAATAATACTCTTTTAAACATTCGTGTATTTACAATGAGGTTAAAAACTGAAAGCTCATAACAGGTGGCAGCACAATTGTACGTCTTTAAACCGCTATTGTTGTGTTTATGTTTACTTTTGTGTCGATCACAAATTATTCGAAAACTAGATTAATATGTATGAGACTTGGAGTGCGTCTACCACTCGTAAAAAAGCAGCTTTAGTGGAAAAGTGAAAAAGAACGTTTTATATTATATAGGTTATTTTGTGTTTGATGAATTTATGTTCGTTTTTTATTAAAGACTGGAGGCGTACGATATAAATAGCCTAATCAGAGCTGAAAACCAACTCGGGCATGATCTTCCTGACCGAAAAACCTCAGATATAGCACTTGTAGTACTGATCTAATATGATAATATAAACACACACACATACTTTACTATAATTTACATAATATCACATCACAAGTGCCTGTATGTAATGAAAACAGACTTAGTTCTCTTGGGAGCATCACCAATAAACCACTTTCTCCCATAAAAGGCTTATGGATAGCACATCGTCTCGACGAAATATCGGATTCCAATTTTTTCGGAGAGCTTTCTCCCACAGTATTCTTCTTATAACATCTTTGGCAAATACGTGGGTCCCCGTATTTTTTTAGTAAACAGTTGCGCAACTGGGCTCAATAATTAATTATGCGTAAAAGAAGTTGCTTGATTACTATAAGTTTGTTTATTATAAGACGCTGGAGATCAGCGCCATCTGAAGTGAGCAAGTGGCAGTTTTTATCCCTATTGCGTCAAGTAATTTATGAATAACGTATTATTGAAATTTGGAAAAGCGAACTATAGATCTTTCAGTTTTTTTAGAGTAACCTAAGGATGCGGAACCCTATTACTAAGCCTCCGCTGTCTGTCCGTCCGTCCGTTCGACTGTCTGTGTCAGCGGGTGGTATCGCAGCAATTGCCGTAATAGATAGACGGTTGAAATTTTCATAGATTGTGTAATTATATTACCGCTGTATTAAACAATAATAAAATATACAACAAACTTTTGATTTAAAAAAAAAAATCTTATCCTGGCATGTGGGTTGTCATTGTCTAGAATTCATCGAGTACAGTAAAAATATATACATATATATAAAAAAAACTCGAAAAATTATGAAATAGGTAGTCGTAAAAGTTGTCAGTCTTAGACCATGTAGGAGCTCTATCGCAACAACTAAACAAATTAGGAATTTGAAACAACTGCAAAAATATTTTTATAATTCACAGTATCAGTGTGAAATACAATTATATCTTTACGATTTTTAAAATTTAGATGAACAATTTTCTTCGTTTAGTATTTTAATTTACGTATGTGCTAAATATTGTACGGTGCCGCAGTGGTACGGAACCCTTACTCACACTTGGCCGGTTATTTTAAACCTAATTGATTATTCACCTTGAGGTTTTTCTAAGCCCCCCTTTGTAAAGAGCTAAAAAAAAACTGTGACTCAGAACAGGAAAAGTACTGACTCGGAGTTTCAGCACAAATTTAGCAAAAATACGAGTTGGGTGAAGTAGTTATTAAATAAGTTATTTCATCTTTTTGTTTCTCCTAAGATAGGTATAACATACACGATTGTTTCCATCCAATAGGCCACGAGTTATCAATATTTGCAGACAGTTGTGGTTCGTTATGTCTATGTGCTGTTACTGTGTTGTTTCAAAGCAGTATCTATGTAGTCTATCATATAGCTACCATAAGTACTCGGGCCACCAGCTACGCGTCAAAAGTTTTATTTAAATAACGTTTTTATTGACTTTACCAGTATCCTGAATCTTTAAGATTTAATTAATTATTAGACGAGGGTACGAGACAAGAAAGGATGTATTTTTACTAAGTTTTTCATAAAACCTTCAGTTTTCTTTTTTTAATGAATTTTCTTTCTTCAAACAAACTGCGGTAGTAAACACGTCCCTTCGTTTCATATTTTTAGATTTCTCCGTATATTAGATTATACCGTTATAAATTAAGCTTTAAAATAAACTGTAGCTACAATTGCATTTATAGTAGCATATTTCCATCTCTGGAAATTTAATAAAAACAACAATTTGTGGCGTTGTGTTCAAATTATTAGTCACCTGCCCGTTTTATTATTTCATTTAATTTCATTTGCTTTTTAACAAGTCCGTTGCGAGACGTGACGTTTGTCTTTATGTCTTTATTATTTGCCACCTCGACGTCTGCCTCGTTACTTTTGAATGTAATATTTAATTACGTTATTCATGTCTTTGCTTTTCTATTTCTTGACAGAGTTATGCCAGGTTTCAACTTTATTCATGCATAATTTGATATTAAATATTTTCTTGGCAAACCTAGTACCACCTTGCAAATGATTCGTTTTTGAGTGACGTCGAGCAAATTGCGTTAGAACGAAGATATCTAAATCAAGAAATATTTGATATGATGGCGAAGTCTTTGAAATAAAAAAATTACTTCAAAGATATGGCATATCAAAGATATATAACTTTTTTAGTCAGTTGTTTTGTATCTGTTTTGTAAGTTGTTGTTTTAGGTCTTTTTTATGAGTTTTTTGTAACTCATCGTATTTATTTTTACAAATTTTACTTTAAACTATTCATGTATAAATAACTACATTTTATCCATTCATTTCAAAACCAATTGAGTGTCAATATTGTAGACTAGTCAAGTTTTTAGAACTATTAGCGTATGCTCGCATACGCACGATGCATTCTTTATCGACGTAGGTAGCTTATTCTACTAAATTAATTGTCATTGGAAAAACGTTAATAATGTTCTGAACTTAATACATTACCGGATAATAAATGACTTATAACGGTTACGGTCGAATAAAAGCACTATAATGGTGAGCCTCTCGATTTTATGGCTGGTAGCCTTGATATTTTTCTCAAAGTACCCTGATATCTTTGTAATGAAGGAGCCATGAAAATCTTCAATTTACACCCTTTGACAAGAAAATAAAACGAATGAAACGTCAAAAGGAATTGGTATAACTTGAAATTCTCCGAACGAGTGAATCTTTAAATAAACACATCAGTTTACTTTTATTTATTTTCAGCACGTACTTATATTTTAAAAAGAGCTATGAATACTAAATTGACAAAAAAATCGATAAGCCGAAACTCGTGTTGCAATATATAGCGTAATTTTAACTTAGCCCACATGCGGGGATCTAAAAGCATAGAGTACCTTCACATTCTCGCTTATTCTCTTTCCTCTTCCCTTCTACAGACTACAGATGTTGAATTATAAACGGAAAACATAATAACTGAACTAAACATTTAAAACAATAAATAATGTCTACTATTTAACTTTCCGTTCACCCATACTGCAGTGCATGTGTATGGAAATTTATGCTCCATTGAATCTTATGTAATGAACGACAGCTGTCTACTGAAATACCTACTAACGGACTACTTTTGAACGATGACATCATAAAGTTACTCAACTATGGGGAGACAAGCCTGAAAAGAAAAACATTTTACACCTACACCCACTTAAAACTCTGCAATGATTCACGTCACCGTACATTTCTGGCATTACGAAAATGATTATGATCTTACGTGTATCAATGAAAATAATTCACACTACAATTCACACACACAACGTGTATCAATGAAAATAATTCACACTAAATATTTTAATTGTGTAACTAATTAGTATTGTTGCGGAAAATCGTTCGCGTTATTATCATTAAGATTATGTTATTCTGAAAACAGATGGTTTTCATACAGTCTTGCGGTTATCATTGTGTGTACTTTGATGGTCCTAATTAACGTTATTAACCCTGATTGATACTATTTGTGCAAGTATTTGACTAATAAAATATATTTTTTTTATACAAAAGCTAGCTATTTGATCTGGTTTTCCATTCTGAATTGACGATATAAATATTAGTAATTAGACGATGCCAAGAAAATTACTTGTTTTCGCATTCAAATATAAAAAGACCCAGTACCATGTTCACTATGTTTAGTTCAGTTGTGCTTTTCAAAACGTTTTCGTCTAGTTGGTCTTGACACTCTCGACTTAGCTTCAAGTCTAGTTCCCTACGGCGCGAGCTAAATGATATTGACTTCAAGTAGCGCGAGTCTCACGGAGTTTGTTGTAGAGCGCTACAACAAACTCCGTGAGACTCTTTTAAACCAAGTTTAAAACTGCACCTTAAACTTACGAAGCTTAAAATGATTTAAGTTTGACGTAAAAAGTTTTGGTTTGAACTAGTTATTTTAAGAACTAACAGCTTCGTGAACCTCAGATTGGGAATTATCAATAACATTCTTGTTTCAGGTAATGTGGCTATCTATTGGACACTATTCCTACCACAACCTACACTAAACAGACACACTATTCCTACCTAAACAGGTAACACGGTTTGAATTGACAGCAAGATTATCAAAAGTTCAAAGTAGAAGCGCTTATAAAATGGTAACAATTTGCACCAGCTGTCTAACTTGTGTTCAAACTGTGTTGGCGAAATATTCATCAACAACCTCTTACATAGATAATTACCTCTTACAACCGTCAAGAAAAGACATCAAATATAATGTTACCATGGTATAATTCAGGTCAACAAGAGCTCTCTATAATATATATTATTTGCCCTAAAAAACATAGCCCATTTGTCCTACTTATCATAAAACAGACATAAAAAGCCATAATTTCGTCATATATTTAAAGCTAGGGTATGCATAATTGTGCGTCTTTCAAGTAAATCTCTGGTTTTGAGGAATATATAACCTACCGTCAGGATTCACCGGTGCCTCGCCTGTAACATTCACTTCCTCAAGAAGTTACTTTGTTTTTCAATTTATTTATTTTTGCGGTAAATCTTATGGAGCTTTAGATGGAGTACGCGGAATGAAAATCGTGTAAATGAAAGGCTTTTATAATAAATTAAAGACTCCACGCGCGTTTACTATTTATTCAGTTGTAGTTAGATGATGTAGTTTTCTGTTACAGGTGCCTGAGGGTTCTTACATTCTTATCAAGATGATTGACCCGAACTACTACTACCTAACCTGCATTCCAAGAAGCCCTTGGTAAAATAGAGTATTACCTACAAAGAAAACACTTTATTCCGGAATCAAGAAATTATTCATACAATTTTTGCTATAATAAACTTGTGGTTGCATAATGCATGTCTTGAGACTTGAGAGTTTTATCCGGATCTTCAAGCAATCTGTGCTCTGGGAATGACCGAACGACTCAGTACTGGACCAGGCGACGAGAGTATGTAAAAATATTCGCAAGTTTTTAAAAACCTGGTTGTTTTAAGTTGTTTTTTCAATAATTTGGATATTAGAATTAATCAGAATAGTTAAGAAGTTGAATGTTAAACTATTGATGAAACATTGAATCACAAGAGTTCTTCAACGTTAGCTACGCTGTCGTAGCACAAACAAATCGTACCCTCTTGGGTACGATTTGTTTGTGCTACGACAGCGTAGCTAACGTAGCGGCTGCGTAGGTGTACTACGCCGTAGCGACGGTTTAGAACATAAAAGAACTCGTTCACACTATAATTTACAAGATAAATATACACTACAGTAATACATTATTAAAGATATTAAGAGGCTGTGCACGAAATTGACGGATTAATTTTAATCATTTGTTGTGAAAAAGGGAAACAGAATTCAAAAAAGTCAAATAATTTATTTCAAATAGGCCCATGTATGGCACTTTTGAAAATTTACAAAATAATAGAATTGATTCTAGTCGCCTTTTCCAAAAAGTAGTTTTCGTATGGAGAAGAATGGGCAAGGAACTCCACCATTATTCTTTTAAAATCTTTTACAATAGTTTGTATAAGTACGTACGTTAGTTAAATAATTATATGTGAAGACGATGCACCTAGAATAAAATTACTATACCACAATAGGCAAAAAAAATTAAAAATGAAGGAACGACAGATAATTTAATTATGTGTTAGATACATGGTGCTCACATATTGACAAACATAGTAAAAGTATATTTACAAACATTGTAAAAGTAGACGATTTTCGAAAAAAACTTAAGATGTAGGTAATAATTTTTCATATCTTCCGTACAAAAAGTGAAAAATTCCATATAAAATACGTCGAGGCTGCCACCGGTGCGCGCCTCCAGCTCTAAAAAAATTTTACGGGGTAGTGCGAACACGTGGAGTCGCGATTGTCAAATTCAATTTTAGTTATGTGAAAATTATTTTTAAATTTAGATATAATAGCTTTCTTACAGCCAAAAGTAAGGAATTTTAGTGATAGTTTAGTTAGTTTAGTTCAGTGTACAAGAGAGTTGGCACCAATACTCGTATTTATGTAAAACGCTTACCTCAATGTTATTAAATGTCTAAATTTATCTAAGTGCATCTAACACCAAATTGTAGCATTTTTATGTTGATTGTTACTAAACGAATATACACAAACATTCCAGACTTATTTCTTAACCGTACCTACGTAACTTAAGAAAATATTATCTACAGGATCAAAACTGTTTAAGCGATCACTACACTCGATCTTTAGACGTGTGTGCGTGAACGGTGCACACAAACATAGCATCGCAATGAAATCACCTAAACTCTGTCGTGTGAAATTTGTGCACGGACTCTTAAGAGCATTGGCTGCTCTAAAACTTACCTGAGCCTGACTATAGATGTCAAGAAGAAGACTACATGTGCCACTACATGGCCATGAATGTGCTTTATTATACATAAAAGTGCTTTATTTATTTTTCCCTTGCACTGTTTTCAACTACTCACAGCATTTCTGTTAATCATACTTAAGTTGCTCAAAGTGAAAATCATGTAGTTATAAAAGCTATTCCGTGGCGATTGTCGTCACTTTGATCTCCGGCCGCCTCGACCGACTCAGGGCCGCTCACACTCGCGTCACTGAGATATAGCATAAACTATACCAAGTGGGGCACAAGGGAATGTATACGATTTAGCTAAAAGTAGTACATATTACGTAAATTGGTTCTTTAATAAACTTTGAAATCAGGCTACAAGCCCCCAAATCTTTACAAAATACTAAAATTTTGCCGCATCTCGTCGTGCTCAATGCTAAATTCTAACTTAGATAAGAAAACATTGAGCAGTATAATGAGGTCACGATGATCTCGCTTCGTATTGAAGCAACAAGGTCCACCGAATTACTGTTTCTTTAGAAAAGTTCATTTGTTAGATGGTGCTAGTCAAAGTTCATTTGTTAGATGGTGCTAGTCTTTGAAGAACGGTTAAGTTTCACTACTTTATAACCTTTTGACAATCATGAGCGTGATCTTTAATATCTATTTTGTAGGTCATATATGACACTGTATGAGTAAACAGCTTTTTGTTTTATTTTTACGAACCCTGATCACACTTCCCAACGTCACCCACATTTCATTGTACCTAAAAAACATGCAATATGATATTTTCCTTCATCGGTGTACATGAATGATACATTATTTGCAAGCGAAGTCACAAATACCTCGGTTATAAACTTGGGTCTGAAATTCGTGAGAATTTGCTGTGGAACTAACAAATACGCTTTTTAGTTATTCGAAACGTCAACTATAAATTTAAAGTTTTGGCGTCTGTTTGGCCATGAAACCATCAGATCAACAAGTTAACGACTCTTTGTTCCATCTCATGAATTAAATAAAACGCACAAAGAAATCAATCAATAGAACCAAATTGGAGATTATTTATTGTCAAAGTCGAAAATTATTCTATTCAGGAACTCAAAATGGGGCAGTAAGTATCTGTTTGATTTGGAAGAAACTAACTTTTGATTAATATCCATTTTTTATACATAAATAAAAATAACATACAGTTTTAGGTATTGTGAATTCGTTACTTACAGACATTGTGCACTAGTAAATAAATTATAATTAAGAGCCGTATAGAATACCTTTAGTTGAATTAAGACTCGTACAAACCAGCGCGATATCGTGGGCGCTACAAGAGACGCGCTGCCTGTAGCGCTTGCGATATAGCGCTGGTCTGCACGAGCCTTTACACAAGTTACAAAATAAGCCGAAAATGAGTTATGTTTACAATGCGGTGTGTAATACAAAACTATTTAACAAATAACGAAAAAGGCTGGAATGGAACTGGACACAATTATTAATATGCGACTCGTGTCGCATAGAGGTTTCGAGACTCGGTGCTGGTTAAAAGTCTTGCGGGGAATTGACGGTAAAGTTCGTGTTTATGAAATACAATAGAAGTGGATATATTTAGTAACATGTTCCACTTAGCTATTTCTAAAGAGTCTTAAAAAAAAAGCGTAGCAACACGCTGTGTTCGAGTTCGCGACAAATCAATTGTCATCCTGAGGATGCCTCGTTGAGAGGTGAAACACGTGCCGGGTTTTTTTTTAAGACTGTTTAGAAATAGCTAAGCGGAACAGGTTACTAAATATATTCTATTGTATTTTATAATGGATTTCCGCAAAGTCACGCCTTAATCAATTAACTATCTTTCGTGTTTATGTATAACTGATGGTATAGCAAATGTACTAGATTGTCACGCGATTTCTCTGAAAGCATATAAAACACACTCAGGCAAGGGACCGACCGTGAATCAATATCGGCTTCCATAGTGAGAAAATAACTACAGCGGCACGGAATGTGGCCCAAGCGAGTTATGTGGCTTATTATCAAAATGAAACGCGAAACAAGGTTCTTTTTTGTTTTAAAACTTAAATGTTTATTCGAATCTTAAATGCGAATGATTAATTAACAAAAAAGTGAGTTAACTTTATTAAAATTTTACAAAATTACAAAAAAGACATTAAGCTCTAAGTTTAAAAAAAATGTTTTAGGATGAAATTTACAAAATAAAGCTATGGTACTTAAAATTAATAGCGGGTATTTCCACCTCTGGCCCTGATGACCGCTTGCATGCGATCAGGGATGCTGTGGATTACGTTTTTAATGTCCACATGGGGTATTTCTTCCCAGGTGGCCACTAGAGCGGTTTTTAACTGACTGATAGTCTCTGGAGGGTTGGGATTGGATCGGATGCGTCTTTTAAGCGTATCCCAGACATGTTCTATGGGATTCATGTCCGGGCTTCGTGCTGGCCAGTCCAATTTTCTAATTCTCACCTCCGATAGGTAATCATCCACGCAACGTGCTGTGTGAGGTCGGGCATTATCTTGCATTAAGATAAAATCTTCGCTACCGATGAATCCCACGAATGGTAACACGTGTTCTTGGAGGATCTCTTCAATGTATCGCAGTGCCGTTAGACGACCTGCAACTACTGCCAACTCTGTGCGTGCATCTGAACAGATCCCTCCCCAAACCATTACTGATCCACCTTGAAAACTGACGGTTTGCCTGGTAGTGATTGGCACAAACCTCTCCCCATGCCTTCTCCAAACACGTTCGCGGCCATCTGGAGCTCTTAAGGCCACTCTGCATTCGTCAGTCCACAGAACTTTACTCCACTGCTCGTGAGTCCAATTTGCGTGTTCGCGAGCGAACCGAAGTCGAGCTACGCGATGGTGCCAGAGCAGTTCTGGACCTCGAGCTGGTCTTCGAGCATGCAGATCCCGTTCCTCCATTCTCCTTCTTATTGTCCGCTCACTTACGTTGACCCCTCTTGCCGTTTGTAGCCGCTGCCGTATTTCGACCGCAGTAAGGAACCGATTTCTCATAATTGCGAGAGCGATAAATCGGTCATCTCGCGCTGATGTACACCTAATACCGCCACTTCCTGGTCTCCTTGTGTATAGGCCGGTCTGGTCGTCCCTTGTTAAGGCGTACCTGAGAGTTGTATGCGGTACATTTAATGTTTCAGCAATCTCTCGCTGCGTTCGCCCCTGACTCCGAAGCAACACAGCTTGAGCAACTTGAGCTGAAGTTAGAGGCATTGTGTTCCAATTCTGGAAGCATAAATTACTACAGATTAATTTAAAAAATAAAACAATAAAGATTAAATTCACCACCATTTCAATATCGAATTTTAACTCACCCGTGTTTTGTGCGTTCCAATAACGAACTAACGTTAAGTATCACAGAATTAAAGAAATGAACTTTTGTTTTGCGCTTACCCTCTTAAATTAACTAAAACAAATGGCCTGACAAACTGCCACTTGAAATTCTCATACGCGATATCAAAATCGCCTGTTATCGGTGTGTTTAGGTTTGGGCCACATTCTGTGCCGCTGAGTGTAGTTTATTATACCTTGAACATTATTTTTTGTACACAAGGGTCTCTCGAGTGTTCCGCATTGCGGTATAGTTGCTACATAATAATTCTGTTGGAACACTATTTATTACAAGCAACTATAACTAAAGATAATCACGAAATAAATTGTAATATACTAAATTGTTCACAACAGTATGAACATAATCTGCGGGAACAGTAGGTGTTCTATATTAAATGTGCGGTGTCAAGTTCATTTATGATTGTAATATAATCTGCTCATAAACTCTCGTGTACATGAAAAAAAAACTTTAACATGATAATATTATCACAGTTATTTGGCTATTATGAGAATATAACTGTTATGAACTCGCACATTGTCTTGAATTAAGAATATTTTGTTTTCCAACACTTTCAACATCGCGACATTATACAAACATCCAACCTCATACATACCATAAAATTGCACCTGCTTTGACTTTTATGGCTGATTATAAGTTGAAAATATACTATGGAAGTGTATCATGAAAATATATACAGTTTCCTTATTAGCTTCACCCGATCCCTTTCCAGTATGTCACGCTATTGTCGAAAGTATTCGTTACACAATGTTTTTAGTATTTTCTTTGCCTCTATTCCGTTTCAAGGAGGTAATTATTATATTGTAGGCAACACTTTTAACGTTAACAAAATGAACTATCTGTAACATGCTTGTTTAGAATATTTTAATCCAAATTGTACACATCAGCAGCTTCTTTCCACTAGTCAAACAGAAGTTTTGATATTCAAAACACCCAAATTCTAAAATCTGTAAACAGTTGAATAAAACAATCACATTGTCCATGCTGTGTGACACTTCCCATAGAAGTTTATCTAGCGTCCGCGCGTTGCTGAGAGTAACATGTATTATTCACCATGTGTCGAACCAGCTCCCATCTGTAACCTCTTATAGCTCATCTGAACTCGCTTACGCCTCATCTACACAGTAGATGCGCGTTACATTTCTTGTTTTACCTCCTCGCACGCTATTTACTTGTGCAGTTCCATTCGACCGTCACAATCGGATTTCAATGCATTGCAGGATTTCTTTTAGTAATAGCTTACGAGAAGTTGAAAACGAAGCGATTGATAATTTCAACTTTAATTTATGAAAAGCACTGAGTGAAGTAGACTGACATTTCCTACCCATCCATGTTTCATTTCTAGGATTCTGGGTCAAAAGAAAAATCTCATTATTATCGTAACTACGGAGGGACAACCGTCCCGTCGACCATTCTTATAAGTTTTGCCCCCAATATCCTGTCGCTTCGATGTCGTTGCTGAAAAAACTAAATACTGTTGCAGTTAACTTGCACTTTCTGGTTCGATCCTCGATATAAGGCGGTGTGTGGCTTTACAAAAATTTAAAAATCAAAAACCTTCGAAAAAAGTGAACTTTAAAAAAGATGGAAACAAGATGATCTATTTCTGTGTCCAATCCCACTTAATACTATAAATTATAATTACCTCATGCAGTCCGAAGCATCTTCTTAAATTAAACTATAATTTAATAATAACAGTTATTTATTTATTTATTTAAATCTCCCTTACATAACTATACGTACGCCTTCGTCAATAAAATTAGACCCAATTATTATCGACTTTTTGGCCAGATTCAGTCAGTATTGGTAAATTAATATACATCCATCGTCCTCCATTCTACCCGGGCTTCCGTTAACAGATGGCGAGTAAGTACTTAAATACAAATTCCTTTCTCGAGCAATCTCTGAATTAATTCAATAAGATTTGGTTCACCTAACTTAATGAAATACCCTAAAAACACTTCCACGTATTTATGCTTTTCTTTGATGTGACTTTAAAAAGCAATGACGGAGTATTGTGTTTTGTTTTTTGTTACGGAAATAGAAAAAGTTGTACAGCAAAAGAGAATGTTTAATCGAAAGTTTGACTTCGTAGGAGGAAAACTCCATAAAGTTAAAAAGGGAATAAACTTGGTTTGATACAAGAATGACGCAGTGACGCACTTAGATATGATAATTTAAAAAAAAAAAAAAAACAACAATTTTTATTTCACATAAACTTACATGGGCACTTAAGAAACGTCAGAAGCTAGGTGCATGGTTCCAATTCGTCGTTTCCTATTGAGAAGAGCTGACAAGAAACTCCACGGTTACTCTTTTAAAAATAATTGGCTTTTACAATACTTTCAATTAACAGTATTACTAGGTATGGGAGGACAGTATAGGTATTTCAATAAGTGCTAGGTACTTAACAAAATAGTAAGTGGTCAACAGATCTACAGTCCACTAAACCTATGCGTTCTCACATTCACAAAATAGAAAAGAATCTATAAAAAAAAAAAACAATTTTAATTAAAAGCAATTAAATTATTGCTATTACAGCTGTAATAATTCTGAATAATTACCATGTCCAGAAAAACCACTAATAAAGAGTTTAAATTAAATCGTAGGTACTTCAGATCGTGGTACTAGATTTCAGTTTTGGCCTAATGGCATGTTTTCTTAAGTGTAATTGGAAACACAACTTGAGTTGTTTAGCTCTCTTCGTAATGATTATAACCCAATTTAAATGTGTAGCTGTAGTTAGGACTGAAGTTAAGGAAGATTTCTTAGACTAACGAATGAAGTGCCTTTTTTTTGGGTGGGGAATTATCAAATAACTTCTCCCGCTCTGGGTGGAGCGGCGTGTCAGACTCTTACTGACTAAAACCCACCCGTATTTTTTCAGTTGTCATGTTGCCGGGGGCCACGGTCTCCCTTTCGGTTTTCTTCGCAACCCCGGCAGGCATCGGCCCTAGCGGACCCCGTCAATTCTGCTGATATCTCTTTGACGCGCACGTGGAACACAACACGCCGTCGACCCGGGCCTGGTCCTTATCGGACGGCGAGCTACCCATTGCTCACCGTCCGCAAGCCCGCACTACGGTGGCCGGAAATCGGCCTGCGATTCCCGACGCCCAGGGCGACTCCTCCTGCGGCGGTTAAGGGCATGAGGGCGCGAAATTTGCCTCTTCTTCACGCGTTCTGCCTCCTCCTTTGTGAGCATTACTGCTTCGCAGAAGGAGGTGACGGCCTCCCATTTCCTCTCACTCCATACCATGGCATGAACCAGGGCCGGACGCGAGAGATCACCGCCTCCGATCGCCTCCACGAGGACACGGCGATGCTCCGCGATCCACGTTCGAGCGATCCACACAATGGTGACACCCGGGCGTTTCCTCCCGCCTTATCCTGAACAGAAACCTCCTGAAACCGCCGTATCCGGTGAGGACCTGCGTCAGGTGGAACGTGACGACGCCATGGCGCCTCTCTAGCCACTCCTCAAAGAGGGGATTTAACGCCACAACTGTGGCGTGCCCAGCGTTGGGTTGCGACAATCGCACTCTCCAAACGAACCAATGAAGTACCTGCCATTCTTATTGATAGCTTGATACACTTAGGAAATGAAGAAAGTTCTGTGTAAAACTTATTCGTTGAATAAATTCATTATCTTGATGCAGCCGCGGATCGTGACTGTTGCGAATAATGTAAAAAGAATGCAGCTCTCAATAACTTCATCCAACTTTACTGAAATGACTGCTGAGTGGAATTCGAAAGCGTATACAGTGCTTTACTTGAGCAAGACGTGACCTCGTGAAGTGAAGTTGTTTAACGCGACTGGTAAACTTTCAGAAAATCGTCACGCTAAAAAGTGTTAATACTTGCTACTGTCCTCTTCTAATTCTAAGAGAAAGAAAAAGAGAGAGAGAGTGAGAACGCCCCAAATTGTACACATCGGCACGAGTACACTACATGCTGGAGAGAGAGAGAGAGAGAGAGAGAGAGAGAAAGTATGAATTTGGTTAAAATGTAGTCAGGTGACGGCTGCGAAAATTTTCAACATTTTCGCCATGGGTGTTTTCATAGTTTTCGAGGGTGCTAAACCCGATAGTGAGGTCAAAATGTAATTCCAAAATAGCGGTCATGAAAATATTCAAATTTTACGTCATGGGTGTTTTTTCATAGTTTTTGAACGTTCTAAAGCCGATTTGAGGTCAAAATGTAAATCCAAGATGGCGGCTGTAAAAATTTTGTTTTTGTCTTAAATCATACGTGAGAAAGAACTTCGTTCTTGACGGGGGTTCCCCGACCGCACACGTTTTATTTATTTTAAAATGATGCCGGGTAATTGATTTTATTAAACGAAAAATAGGAATAAGTATCGGAGGTGTCTTACGACCAGTTAAGCTAAACATTACTTTTTAAATTACGTCCTCAATCAATAATTGTACTGATTATTAATTTGCAATAATTTAGACATCAGACACATTTTATGTTTTTCACGCGATTATTGTTTGTACATTAGCGGCTTGGGTGGAAAAATTTACCATGTGTGTCTGTAATGTTGTTATTTTTTCGGATGACAGTGCAGTTGTCTGGCAGCTAGCCAAATGTAGTTTGGTTATACAATTGATAGATTGATATACGCTAGTTGAAGTGCTGACTTGTGACTTAAATCGAGATACCTACTTATTTCTCATTCTTCTGTAGGTACTTACGTAGGTACCTACATGTACAAATAAGTTTTTATGACCTAAAGATAATTGTGATTCATTGTATTTACACAATCTACAGTGCATATTTTGTCGGTTAGGTTTACGACCACTTTAATTAGTTTTCATAATATCCATTCCAGACTACGCTGAAATTATATCCTAAATGTTGGGTTATATTTGTTTCTCAGTGCTCAGTTTGTAATATTCATAGCGTCTGGCCGCTTTGCTCGCGTTAACGAGTCTGGTAAATTTTTATTTCAGCAAATGTGTAACGTTTTCATATCTCGTGTCTGCTTAGTTGTTTCGATTAGCGACCAACAACCTCAATAGAACTTAGGTCATTTCACTTGCCCAAGTCCAAGTGGCAGATTACATTTTCTGTTGAGAATAAAAGGCAAATACTTATATTTATTTACAGTCTAATTTCAGTCGAAAATAATTATACTATTAGGGAGGTGTTATTGAAATGAAAATTTAATCGTGGAATCTTTCCATTTCCCATTTACTTAATTAATACTTTGTCGTCGGGTCGTTACAAGACTGTCTCCTTAGCAAATTACGACTTTGAAAGTTTAAAATTGTTCCTTCCGATGCCCACTTGTATTAAAAAGCTCGATGATATTCATTAAACATATAAGTCATCTCATTCACCGCAAATGTTGTGTGCAATAAAAGTCACTCGCCTTTTATTGCACACAACACAACCTTTTATAATTTAAATGTAAATCTCGCTCATGGGAGAAATATGACATATTTATAATTCGAGAAAATTATAAATGAGTTTTACTCCCAAAGAAATTGTAGCTATTTTGTTTCTGCTTAGTCGTGTCGTGGCTGTTCTCATCACAATTATTTCTCGTACGATATTAAAAAGCTTCTAGTTTGCAAAAGGGAGAAAATACATAATTGCTTCGTCTGGAGATTTGCCAATTCCTATATTGTATTTGTCGTTCCTAGATCGTAATTTTCGTTCTTCGTGTAAGCTCCAGTGCGGGTTGACGAATTATCTTCATAAATAATTCGACACGGCGTTTTTTTTGACATGTCTTTTCTTGACATTCATTTGACGTGAAATTGAGAATGAGGCTGCAAACTAAGCGAGTATTATTACGCTGACCTTAGAAACTTAAGGTATTCATGCAAAAATATGTTCGAGCGTTTCTTGTATGTAAAATGCAAATGAGAGCTCTTCTTGTAAACACTGAAGTCAAATATTTTTATTGACATACTGTTTAATATAAGATTTTTATGTTGTCACATGAATGTTAACACTGATATTATATAAAATATTTTAGACTTTGACAATGGTGGAAATCCTTTAAATAATGTTTTAATACCATGCGCATTTAAAATAAAATTTACCAACATGAAAGCGTTCATATTTTGACAAAATATTTTGGCCTGTAGATTTTGTTTACTGGTCACGACTAAAATGGGTAAAGATTTGAACTTTGAGAAAGGTTTTTAAAACAAAATAAGAAAAAAAAAATACACAAAATATATATAAGGAAAAAGTCATTCTAGTTTTTGCATTCAGGGAAATTAAAGTTTATCTGAAGGTTTAGTGGCAGTATTTCAGCAGGTTGCTAAAGTCGTAATTTTGTTTTCAGGTCCAGAGTCCAGTGCTAGTGGTGGAGCTAAACCTGAACAGACTCGAGGGCACACAGCTCAGGGCGCTAGGTCTGCTGTCCGTGTACGGGTTCAACGTGACGTATGAGGTGCGAGGAGCAGCGCAGTCACTGGGACCCACTTCATGCAGCGCCATCGAGTGCAGACTGCTGGGGCACTGCTACGCAAGGCGGGATTATCAGTAAGTTGGGCATGAATTTAACGGTAAAGAAACCACTTGTCACTTTCTTGATGTACCTAATCATGAAGCTTGTTGTTACCTAAGAACTTGACTATTTTAAATAGATAGTTACTAACAATGAGTGCCTTTGAGAATGAGTAGAAACAATTTTTACTTTTTACTTGTGGTATTTACCTCACACAAATTCGAATACCACTACCTTTTTTTTTTGGGTGGGAAATCATCAAATAACTTCTCCCGCTCTGGGCGGAGCGGGAGGGCGTGTCAGACTCTTACTGACTAAAACCCACCCGTGTTCCTTCGGTTGCCCTGCTGCCGGGGGCCACGATCTCCCTTTCGGTTTTCTTCGCAACCACTACCTACTATGTAAATAACAGCTACAGGATGTAATTATAACATCATCCATAATATACCACTTAGTCTATATGAAAAAATACGTATAACTGAAGCTAACTCAAAAAGTACCCAAGCAAAGAGCATACCCTTTCAAAAAAAAAAATATTACATGACGGATTTATGCCCGAACGTACATAATAAAATTGCTAACAGTACCGTGTGACATATCTAATGAAAGGGCTTATTGCGATAATCTTAAACATATTTTTATAAATTTTTAAAATAAACACTTTTAAACATATTTAAGAAATTCGATATTCAAATGTAAGTTTATACGCACAATATTGAGAGATTTACCATGTTATTTAGACTTCTTATAGGTTCTCCTGTAATCTATCAGTATATATCAACCCTAAACTACGGAACCCTTCACTGTGCGTAATCCGACACGCACTTGGCGGATTTTTTAGAAGTCGGTTAAAAATAGATATGGCCCAGTCTTAGTTGAAAACTCCTTTAGTGTAAGGCTAAAAAGCGTGGAAATTTAGTGCCAGCGAGACTAAAACGGTTGCCAGAACCTCACTGACAAAATATAGAGAACAAAACATTATCTGTTTACGAATTCTGGTGTGCACAGCAAAAAACCGCGCATAATATTATTATAATGCCGTCGCGTATATTTCCATGCCTGTATTTACAATATTGGTTGCTAACTCCGCAATATTTTCCACATCGCAGGGAGTTTTACTGTTCGTGTTTCGAGGGTTATTCGGGACCGGACTGCGGAGACGGTCCACTGTGCCCGAGGACATCCAACATGTGTAAGAATGGCGGCACCTGCAGGTGAGTGAACACATGACACTCCGGTTGGCATCGCTTGGTACATAATATTAACCCCTATGTTTCAACTGTGATATTTTAGTTAATGTTGTTCGCAGTTTAAGTATACATTTTACTGTTAACATATATTTATTAGACAATAAAATGTAAAACATTACAACAAAGAAGGAAAATGTGTAGAAAACACATTTTCTTTTCTTTAGTACTACAGTTCCGGTTTTTTATTTCACGAGACGAAGTCACATCTGTATGTAAAGGTCGCATTTAGCGTTTGAAACAATTCCGCTTTTTGCGTCGTGTATCCTCAAAGTAGTACGTTTTTTGTTCTGGAACAAAAAGGGGTTCGAATTAAAGTACCATAAACTTATGCAACGTTGTTTTATAGATTTCTGGTACATTTAACAATATGTACAGAAGTTTTGTAAATGTGTATTTTCTTTTAGAGAGTACATACTGTAGCCCAAACGTCAATTCGATCGAAAATGTTAATAAAACATCAAATGTCTTCGTTAAACCATAATATAGAAGCTGTATATATGGACAGACAGACGGGCCCGGCCGCCGTCAGCTGTATTTGTGCGCCGGGCTACACGGGCGACCTGTGCGAGGCGCAGCTAGCACCACCTGGTGAGAAATATTTCTATATTTTATAGCTTTTTTCTTTCTTAAAACACCACTGCCTCCCTCAAAGTGAATACATCAGTACTTCTGTTTTCATTTGAAATAACATTAAAGATTTACTATCTAACTAAGTAGAGTATAATCCCTTAAAAAAGTCTTCCACGTTTATATTAATTGTGTGAGTTTTGATTCAGAGTGCGGTATAGAAGAATGTTCAGAAGTTTGTAAGGAAGGAACAGCTTGTGACTGTAACCCGAAGGATACAGACTTCGGTGAGTATTTACATTATTCGATAATCTTAAGAAGTGGGTGATACATTCATTTACGTACATAGTACCTGCCATATAACTATGTTTCCAAACGTTGCCGCCTTCATCAATAAATGCATTGTAAAGTTATGCCAAACTTAGCACACGAAAAATGTATGGGATTGTGTACGTAAGTAGGTAATCTGAAGGTTATAACTATACCCCGGTTATTTATATGGGGATGTATGTTTATAGCATCAGCACGATTTGAAACAAGACTGGAAGTAGTGAATCAAGCAAATGTAAACATATCTCAAGAAGTCATAAAACAGGTATTTACAAATAAATTAAATTTATCAGAATACTTAATTATATTCTAGAGGGAAAGATAATCAATAACAACTATCTTACCTCTTTCAGTTGACAAGTTATTTAAAGGCGTCAAACATTACATTAGAAGATGAAATAGAAGTTCTTAACATAAGGTAAGTTTCTTTTCTCTAAACATTGTTGCTGTATCTCGTAGTGGTGTGAACTGGTGTATACTACACTGTACACGTTTGTATGTGTCAGTATGGTGTCTGCGGGCAGCGCACGCGAGGTGTGGGTGCGCGTGTGGTGCGTGCGGCGTGACGCGGGTGCACTGCGCGCGGCACTTGCGCGCTTGCGCACACACCACGTGCGTCTGCGCACTGACATGCTGCACTTCTACATGCAGCCTGCACTTAGCTTGCACGTGAGAACCTACCTACGCTTCCTTTATCTGTAATCGTAAAACCATCAAACGCTAGACGACTTTTTCAAGGATTTTGAACATACGAATCTTTTATTACCGTTAAACTTCTTGTAACAAAATCTTCTAATAATAATTCGCTTACCAAGACTCACGGTCATAACGACTGTGTCGACACCATCAATCTGAATGCAATGAAATCTACTAAAGAGCAATGAGTGCTTCAGGGATTCGGGGAAATCTCAGTTTTATTAGTTCCTAAGTATCTATTCGCAGTTGATGAAAAGACTGGATTGAGCATGATCCCTGAAACTGGGTGGAGTTTCGGGGACATGTCTTGTAGGAAATTTTTGTTTTAAACGATTTGTCTAGAACATTTCAATGATTCCAAATAATAATTTGTAACAATTTGTCTATCTGCTCTATTTGTTCATACTTTCATGGGCTAAGTGAAATTAACTGCTCGGTATGAAAAAACCGGAGTAATATAAACATTTTGATGACTCCTATTTTCAGACTGTCTATTCATCGCTGTTTTCTTTCCATTTACTTAATTTAAAATGTCCAAGTATAAGTTATCCTAACTTATACTTGGACATTTTAAATTAAGTAACGTCATTTTACAGACTCTGGTTGTAAACCATCGTCCAGAGATATGGGAGGGGTCAGAGTTCATACTGACATGTATGGCGTATGGATCTCCGAATATCGCCTTCACGTGGTACAAAGACGGTGTCAAGATGAACTTCAACGGTACTACGAGGTAAGTGAGGGATTTTGAGCGTGTGTGTGAGAGTGTACTTTCAATTTTTCGACAAAGAAGTCTTCAAAAATTTGTCAGACTGGTACATTTCGACATAACGGATGTTACCTAATAATAGCCTGGCGCCGATACCTAACGAGCGCCCATCCAATTACCGGTGACTGTTATTTAACCGCACCGATTAATCAGCCAACTTCCAACATTCTCGCTGCCTGATGGTTTCATTACGGCTTCCTTTTGATGTCCCATAACTCTAAGGTTTTTTATGTTTTAAGTTTAAAATAATACAAAAAGTCTTACAACACGTGTTCCAAACGTAGGTACATAGTTTTGAAGATAACAATACATAACACTAGACTCTCGATGTGTGTATATAAGTTTCATTGATAGGTACGAGTAAATCATTTTCACTCAAACCAACCATTCATATTTAAAGCTAAGAAAATGCGACGTCGTATTTTTTTTATGGTCTAAAATAATCAGTATCAAATGTTATTTTTATTTTTTTACGTAAATAATCGTGACTTTGGTGAATTATTTTGAATGAAAAATGAAAACAAAAATAAATATTTAATTGAAAATAATCATTTGATGCCAGTTGATTCTTTGACGTGGTCATTTATATCCTAGAATTATGGGATATCAAATAGAACACGTTGTATAATCAGAAATTAAGTATATTCATTTTTCAGCAGAACTAAAGAATTGGAAACGTTACTTGAAACAGACTGTAATTTTACGCTATACACACTTATAAAAACGAGTCGACTAAGTTCGTTAGCAGATGGCAGAAAGCAACCATTAATGCAAGATAAGAGCGTTCTCTTTTCAGAGACATTTGGACCCGCACTGTATCAGAAGACGCGCTCGGTCGTCGCATGTCAGTGTTAGGCCTATCAGAAGCAAAGAGGCCCGACAGCGGCAAGTGGTCCTGTGCAGCAGACGATGCCGGCAGGAGACGATGTAGAGCGCTGAGACTGACGGTGCTGAGACCGCCCGATATAAGACTCGTGCCTTCCACAATCACTGTCAATAAGGTGAACCGATCTAGACCTGTGGTAATATCTAGTGGTGGAATACAAACTTTTACACAAAATAATAATAAATAAGTAATAAATAAGTTGATATAAATGTGTGTCAGGGCGACAACGTAAGTATAACATGTCTGGCGGGAGCGGGGCGGGTGCACGGCGCGCTCGGGTTCAGTTGGGCGAGGGAGAGGACGCTGCTACCGATGGCGCCGGGCAGAGAGGTCTGGGAGGATCTGTACCCCGCGGGGAGCGTGCTCAAGCTTTATAATGTACAGGCAAGTTACATAGTTCACTTCCACCCAAAAAATATTTTATTTCCTTTTGTTTTCCTACTATTTAACATGCTTTTGGCGTTTTTTATTAGAAATCTAGCGAGTTTCGTTGTCAAGTATCGTCAGTGGCTGGCACCAACGCCAAAGGCGTGACCATGTGGGCTCTAGGAGCGGACGACGTAGCGTGTGAGAGTGACGCCTCCCATGGCTTGCGCTGGCCGAAGACTGCTCCCGGAGCGCACGCGACAGTCTCCTGTCCACCAGGATACAGCGGGGAGACTACTAGGCAAGTGGAAAATGCTGAGTTAAAAGACAATAGTTTATTATTTGTATGACATGTAGTAAAAGTTTTTATATCGGTAACTTACTTTCAGGTTCTGTGAGCCAAAAACTGGACAACATGGCGTCAAGTGGATGTTACCAGATTTCTCTGGTTGTGTTACAGACTCACTCCGAGATATTTATGAACAGGTAAAAGACAACAACAAAATTAAGATGTTTTTGTATCTTCATAAAAACCAGTTGAAACATACCTACATTATGTTGTTGTCAGTTCACTCTGATATCGCTGGGCTACTCTTGGCACACTGTGTCGCACGTGTTGCGACAGTACTGCACAGTGCTGCGCTCCCTGCCGACACACCCGGGCGAGGGTGAGGCTCCCCTCACACATGCAGCACACATGCTGCGCTACCTCTTGTCTGCTGCAGCTCAGCCAGCCGACAGGTACCACAGCGTGGACCATCTGCTGCACATCTATGACCACCTGCTCACACATCCTGATGCTTTCCTTGATGAAGAGGTTAGGAACTACTGAAATATAAGTTAAGCTTGAAGCAAGGTCAAGTTTATATTTAGTTTAGAATGTTGTACTGATTGAACATGCTATTTCTATTAGAAAATCTTCGATCTTCAAAACGCGGTAGTGGACACAGCGGGCATGAGGAGTGACTTCGACAAGCGCTACCACGAGTTTACAGTCACAACGAAACCAGTACACGACGATAACGCGGCGCACTTTGAGCTTCAGCCAGATCCAGTGGGGAGCGAGGAGTGGCTGGTGACGTCAGCAGGAGTGGAGCTCGCGAATAGAACTGGCAATACTTCCGTGGTCACCGTGCTGTATCATAATCTGGGAGCAAGGTTGCCGTCGTTGAGAAGATACGTCGAGTATAAGTAAGGAGCCCCTATCTTTTATTATAGACAATATTAGTTTGCAATAAATATACAGGATGTAAAAAAAAACACTACAAAGTGAAAACATACTTTAATTTTGGAAGTCAAAGTCTTTGGATATATATTTTAGTTTTTTGCCACATACTTTCGAAATTAAAGTTATTTTTTAATTTGTTATGTTTTTAGTGGAAGGAAGAAGATTGTTTGTTTTTTGTAAAAAAGATTTTTTAGTTTTACGTTTTAGTTATGGTATTTACCCCATATCAATTGATATTGGTACCACTGATATAATAAGCAACAGTGACGCGAAGTATTATAACATCATCAAGATACACAAAGTGGATTTAATACGTATAATCGAAACTAACTCACTACTCAAGCAAAGTTAATAAAAAAATTAAGGGACTACTTGCGTAAGCTGGCAAGAATTTTCAAAATCGATCCACAATTGACGAAAATGCTGCGACTGCAAAAACACAACTGTAAAGAGAAAAACAATGAACGAACAAAAGTTACACCATATTTCCGTCATACGTTTGTACACCCTACCTTCATCACCATACTCTACTTTTATGAATAGTACTATGATTATGTAATTTATTTTGTATTAAGATTTTAAAGCAATTTATTAATATATTGACTAAATCATTTTTTTTTTCGTTTTTTTAATTTTATTTATCCGTTGTTTCCATTTCCCTCCTACGTGATACTTATAAAGGCAACTGTTCTAGGTCCGGCCACGCGACAGAGTACATAGTAGCATCACAACAGGTGCAGGGGTCTGTCAGCGGCGCAGGAGTTGATCCCACGCTCGCTCACACTGTCACACTGCTGTTCGTGCACTCTAAGAATTATAGCGCTATTGGTGAGTAAAACGTAAAACACCAAACAACGCTCGTCAACGACGCATCTAGAATATACGCTCGCTCATGTAGTTGTTCTGTGTCAGCATCTCAGCTCGCGTGTGGAGGTCGGTCGCGCTTGGCGCCGCGCGTGTGGAGCACGCAGGCGTGTGAGCTGCGCGTACCGGAGCGCACACACGTCGCCTGCCGCTGTCGGGGACTGGCGACCATCGCACTCTTCACTGTGGACCGGGAGACATTTGTGAGAACTCAAAGAGACCTTTTGTAATATGAGGCTACTTAATTCGAAAACCACTCATAAATATTTTTTCAGACAGGTATAGAGAATGACTTACGAGGCATCGTGAAGATCACAGTGAGCCTGGGAGGTGCGATGTGTCTTGTGGCGACATTACTGCAGTTCCTCGGCCTGGTAGCTGGCACTAAGACTAGGCTGCCAGTGCTGCTCAAAGCTGCCACCGCGGGCTTTCACTCTGCAGCTATGTTAGCTCTACTTGAATGTGACACGAGGCAGGTAAGTATTAATAACCTGGGTCCTGTTTAAATGTATGAGATAATAAGTGAGTGAGGTGTGTTGCTACGTCGGGCAGGACGTAGCATGTCCGGGTGGCGTGGGCTGGGCAGTGGCGCTGTGCTGGATGGCGGGCTGCGCCGCGCTGTGTGCTGCGCCGCTGCTGCTGCACGCCGAGCTGGCTGCTACAGCTACGCGCGCGCCCTCTGTTGGACTACTGTGCGGTACGTGAAGGTGCAGACTGGCCGGGTGCAGGAGGGCCGCGCGTGTAACTGTACTCACGTGAACTGGTTGCAGGCGTATGCATACTGTGCTGGCTGACAGCTCGACTGTGGGGCGGCGCGCCGCTGCAGCTGGGCGCAGCTGCCAACGCCGTGTGTACTGCAGGCCAAGCACTACTAGCCGCGCTCGCATTCGCACTTGCGCTCGCGCTCAGAGGGCGAGCACGCGAGCACAAGCCGGAGAGACAAGAGCACGTACGCGAGCGAGCACGAGTAGTGCGACACACGCTAGTGCTGTTAGGGACTACGTGCGCGACGCAAGCGGCCGGAGTGGCGTACGTGCAGCCCGCTGAGACCAGCATGCCGCACGTTGTAGTACTAGCCGCCGCGGCGCTGGCTAATGTGAGTCAACTCAATGATCGTAAGAATCAATGTCATAAAGCTCATTGGACTTGACCGAAATCTCCCATCGCTTGTCCAGGGTATAGCGATGCTGGTGTGCTATGTGATCATGGACGAGGAGTGTCTGCAGGCAGCGCGGCGCCTGCTCACGCTCTCCTCACACAGCGAGTGGCAGGACGCACCCGAGGGAGACGCCTCGCATAGTCGTGAGTGAGATTCTTCTTTATGACATATATATTGCCACAATTTCGATGTACAGTCAGCGTCACTATGTGGAGACCCCGCAGTATTAAAATATTATACTGCTTTTTACAAATATTCTAAAGAATATTTTACGAATACTACCAATGCAGCCATTTAATATAACATAGCTATATGCAAATATGTCATAAGTGTAAGTTTGATGTATGTCTGGAAAATTAAACTATTTCATTCCAACAGAGTTTTCACAAACAAACAACCCAGCTCGTTGTGATTGTGATGAATTTGTAATCTTTACCGTCCGTTTTACTCCAGCATACGATCTTTGCTTATAATTGATGGTTGTTATAATTTGAGAGTATGCATTCATATAGTATGCAATCATTAGTAAAGACTACGATTCTCATCAAATTATTTAGTAAAAGTTATTTCTAATTATAAGAACAAAAATTGTTGTTCTTTACAAACAAAATGCTAATATTTGTGTTATTAAGTAGCAATGATTAATAGATGCTTTACGACAAGGTTGTTAACTTTATTTACTAGTTACTCTTTTATGCAATTTTTTTGTTATTTTTGTATTATTTTTGCAAAATAAAGTAGGAACAAGTACCTACTACATTGAAAAACATTAATTATGTAATGTCAGAAGAAAATGAAGTTCTGGAAATAGAACCTCCAATAATATCCGCTTCCAGCAATTTTAAAAATCTCCGATCTAACTAGACAAATACTAGCATTAATTGAATATTCTTCCGTATTGTTGCTTGTCATACATAATATATTATCAACAAGTAGGTAAAAACAAATCGATGTCCTTAATAAAATGTTTTTTGTAGAAATACAAAAAGATGTGATGCAGTGCAGCTATGTCAGTTTTGAACTTGTTTGTCTTTTGCTGGTGTACCTAGTTGATGTACCTGTGTGTACTAGAACCTACAAAGAGCACCACAATTGAATGGAATGTTCTTTCACCAGAAACATCTTTTGCTCTTAAATTATGTTTTCCCAGAGCTTGTATTGTTGTCAGCTCTTTTTCGTCTATAATGGTTAGTGGTTGAGATTATTTGTATCAGCCAAATGCACGACTTTATTTAATTTATTAATTATTTCATTTATTTTATTTAGGCTCTCGTCGTTAGCTACGCGCTGAGGTGCAAGTTTCTTAACTTATTTCGATCGTCAAATTATAGAACTAACAACCCTGTTGCCTGAACAGAACCCTGTTGCCTAATTAGAATTATCTTATCTTTCGGCTTATTTCTCGGGAATATTTAGAGGTGTCTACTTACTTCAAAGCTGTTGTCATCACATTGTTTTAGTGTACATAAAGCAAGCTCGCGAGGTGGAGTGCTCCTCGTCTCATGTGTCGCCCGCTAACACCTACTGGCAAGCGCCGACGTTGGAGAGCCCGAACACCATGTACAGGTGAGGACTGAGGTACAATTTCACTATACTTAGACGCCATCACGAAGTAGCTTCTATATAAGACCTGACTGGCCCCTTTGTTGCTGCAGGCATCAGTCGAGCGGCGCGTGTGTGGCGGACATAGTGCGGTGCGTGGAGTACAAGCACAAGCTGCAGTCACCGCGCACACACACGCAAACACTGTGTGACGTCATACCCACAGGTAGCGCTATGTGAATACTTCTCTGAATACCTAGTTTGAGTCTACCCATGGAATTAACTGGTATATTTTTGTTTTTTTTTTTAAATTGATTGTTGCCGAGATTAGATCGACAGGATCGTTTGTAGTTTGAGAAAGTTTAAAAACTTGAGTCATTTTATAGACCACTTCTGGTGACCTTTAATTTGATTTCTCAACGCTTTCCATACCTAACTGAAAAACGTTAACCTCTAGTCCCCCTACGTTACACTTGACAGCAAACAGCATAGTTACATTGTGACTCCCGCAGATGGCGAGGGTGTGCACGCGCGCACACAGTCGCGCGTGTCGCGCGTGTGTGTGGAGCTGCGCGTGATGCCCGCGACACACGCGCTGTCACACGATACAGAGACGCGCACCTACAGGGACAGCACCAACACGCCCAAGGTAGTGCAAGTCAAGTTCAAATAAACGTAAAATCACTAACAATTTCAACTGGAAATCTAATCTAATCATAATCTAATTCCCAGGAGAGCTGTACAATCTGTAGTCAATCGACGCCCGATGTGTCGGCTCGTCCGATCAAGAGCTGTCTCAAGAAGCATGCGCCGCAGTTGTTGAGCAGCAGCTCGCTGCCGTCCATCCACCGCGAGTGCAGCGACGAGCACGACCACTCACACATACAACAATTCAACACACATTCACACGACACAAGCACTACTCACAGCACACAAACAAACACTGACAAAGTACTGCACAAGATATCACATGACCTGGACTTCCTACTCAACAGGACGCCGAGCCGAGCCGCCGACCACTGCTCACAGCGCATAGAAGAAGCGCCCACTTAGTAGTGTTTGTAGTTGTAAGTAAAATATAATGACATGGATACAGGGATGTGATATGGCAACCTTAGAGTTAATAATGTACATAAAATTTAATACTAATTATTGTGTCGATATCGATATTATAAATAATATTGTAATATATTTCCATAAAATCAACGAACAAGGTTATGCTTAGTTATAAAAACAATAAGAGATAAGATACATTAAACTCTTGTTCATCACACGATTCACACGACAGATCTGACCATTGTTAATTATTGCAAAAAAATTATCATCATCATTAGTTCGAAGACCTATGTCCAGCGGTGATCTTTCGAACTGTCATGGACATGGCCTTCTACAGGGTATGATTATTAATTATATTTTTGTATATTTCAAAAAAGTTGTTTTAATTAAATTATTTATTCATAATGAAGTGGGTATGCTGTAAAAATATAAAAATTGAGAAAATATTATTTTTAGGGTTCCGTACCTCAAACGGAACCCATAACGGATCAATTGGCTCTTTCGTCCGTCTGTTAGTCAAAACTCCTTTTATTTAGGAACGCGTGGAGGTAATGACACGGTAATATTATAATATAGTACTCCAACTTCATACAAACGGACGAAACGCGAGCTATACCTACGCGCCTCGATCTCGCGGTGCGCTCGGAGCGCAGACAGTCACGGCTGTACCGCAGTGTCGAACGGACGGTGTGTTGTTTTTTTAACGATAACCGCGCGATATTTTCTCTCAAAATCAGTTAATATGACGGGTAGGAAATATTGTGCTGTTTTTGGTTGTATGAATTCGTCAATAACGCATCCAGACATAAGTTTTTTTAAATTAGCTGGAAACTCTGAAAAGTAAGACTATAAAATAATTTTACATACTCGTAGGTAGGTACATAATGTGTGTCTTTATGGATAAGTATTTCCTTTTATCTCACGAAAAAAAAGGTGTTTGGATTAATAAATAAAGCAAATAGAGTAACGGAAAGTTATTGAGACGAGTGAAATAGGTAGTTATATGCGGTTCTGAATGAATCATGATACGGTAGGTACCTACCTACTTACGCTTGTGTTAAAACTTCGGTGCATGTGTGTTTTGTTAGTTTGCATAATTCAAAGTAAAGACGTGGTATTTTATTAATAATAATATTTGTTTATTATCTGTGTGTATGAATAATAATAGAAAAAAAAAAATTATCGTCTGTGTGTCATTAGATACTTTTCGAAATTTTCACCAAGTGTTTCTGCTGCTGCTATAACAACATATACCACTAAAAACTGTTTTTTTTTTCTCGGTATTAACAACAACAGCTAGACTCATTATAATATTTAGATGTTTGAGGGTTGTGATTTTAAAACATTCGTAGTTGTTCAGCTTTTCCATAATTAATTAATTGGTGATCAAAGAATTTTTATATAAAAAGGATATTTACAATCACAAAACTAAATAGAAACGGAAAGTAGGCAACTGTAATTAAAATGCTGGAGACGGGCATCCCTAACGCATGTTCACGTACCGCGCGGCTGTAGGCATTTATTTCTATCATGCGGCCGAGTTACACTATTGTATATAATATTACCGTGGTAATGAGTTGAAATCATTATCAAATACGTAGATCTACGGTTCCTTAGAGCTCTAAAAAATTAAGCTTCTAAGTCAACGCACTAAAAAAATACGGCCATTTATGCGACGTATTTTGATACTAGCAAATAAATCGAGCCTTATGGTACTTCCCATTGACCTAGAATGATAAAATTTGGCAAGAAGCAAGAACTCACAGTAAAATTAAAGGAAAATGTTCGAAATCGTTATTTTGTAGTTTAACCACTTTTTTGTGATTACAAACTCATATTTGCTGTTGGACTGTGACGTAAACGAAAAATATTTTTTCAACAACAAAAATATGTTGGTTCTTGGGATAAATTGGTCCCAACTACGGAACCCTTCATTGTGCGTGTTCCAACATGCACTTGCCTGGTATTTTTTTTTTCCTTATTTAGGCTTTATTGTTGTCACTAATGATTTGCACAACGTAGCGATTGTCGCGGTCCGGTAAATGCATGTTGATGGTGAGGGAGGACACTGCCACGAGGTCCAGTTTCAGTTTAGTGAATATAAGCCGTCCAAGGTATGACCTCAAAAGCCTTTTCCAGTTGTCAGACAGAATCTTTGCTCTATAAGTTAAAGAAGGAAGAAGCCAGATTTTGATATTTTAATCTTTCAAATGAATGAGAAAATAAATGTCATATTGTCACTAGGTAAATAAGTAAAACGGAGAAATTAAGAGTTAGTTGCTGTAGAATGTCACCACGTTACATTTTACGACCCCTTAGAATCTTACAATGGCGCTCAATTGAAAGGAGTGACTGGGTCGTTTTATATTCTAAAAGGCATTCCTGTTCACTTTGAGCGATACGTGGTCACTTTAGATAATATTTGGGTGCGATTTGGTTATCTTTGATGTACACATGCGGGAACTTGGAAGTGATAAATGGACTGCTAACCGATGCTACTGAAATGAAATCCTAGATAAATACTATGAAATGATAATATGTAGAACAGTGGTGGCCAAGTAGATAAGGCCACGACTTACGAGTTGTAGGTCGTAGGTTTTAGCCCAGACAGGTACTCTGTGTAAAATCTTTCATAACTATTGCTCTCAAAAACAATGAAGGAAAACCTCGTAAACTCAAATCTTAGAACCAAAAAATCGAAGACATTAAATTCACCAACCCTCACTAGGCCTACGTAGTGGATGACGACCCTAATCCATCTTATACAGAGGAGGCCTGTGTCCCAGCAGCAATGGAAACATTACAGGCTATGGAATATGAAGTACGTACATTTTGTTTCCTGATTTGATTCCCAAACCTAAATTAAATCCTGACTGTACAACATTCAATTTGAAACGAAATGATATGTTGTTGAGATTCAGCGCTCAATTAGGACGCGCTGGAGGCGCTTCCACCTAAATGCTTTAACTTTTCACTAAGCCAGCTGGTATTAACACCAACATATATAATCTTAAGAATATACCCGTATGAACTACAATTCCATTCTTTCATTTACTTTGTGTTTAGCACATATAAATGCAAAAATATGAAGCCAACAGTTTGCAAGCTCTCAGTTAATTCAAATGAAATCGTGAGGGACACCATCTAATTTGCCTTGACTCGTATGCAAATATTGAAAATCCAATTTCAATTTAGATGAAATGATAAGCTACAATCACATTAGTCTGTATAAGCTCAATTAGAATCATTCGAGGATTTGTGAATATATTCGCGTATGCATGTCACTGTGTGGGCGCCCCACTACGTAATAAACAAATGAAATCATAAAGTGCGGCCGGATTATAAACAATTCTGCTTGCCATTGTAGTTACCGGTCAGAAAGCATCAATCTGAGCTTCTGCTATCATTTTATTCAGTGGTATTCATTCTAAGTAGAATTTTATATAATTATTAGCACTCCATTCGTTCATAGCTCTGTCCTGCACACACACATAGTAACACTGTTTTATTCAGTTGTGAGTCCTTCGCAGGATTTAGGATTGTATAAATATTAGATAGCTAAGCCGTTTTTGTTGAGGTTGGCTTTGTATTAGACTTCTAAGTAAATATTTATAAACCTCCGAATTGCAAATAACATCAACGTAGGTATTATTTAGACATTTAAGTACCTACTATTAACAATAACATCTTATTTCTATTGCCAATTTATTTCGCCAAAAGATGTGGCAGTAACAACTTAATCTACATTATTACATTATCTTTCTTTTCCATACAACATACAATTAACGGAAACACGGAATTAACGAATTTAATCGCTTTGATTTGAACCAGAATCTCTATTTGTTTAGGCATCCATTATTGAACTAATCTGTGTATTCACGATCGATCGTCGATTTTGGTCAGTCAGCAAAACAATAATTTGGTTTATTGGTTACGATTGCAAATACGTGCAGAATTGCGAAAATTATCAAATAAGGTTTTGAATAAATTAGATTCTGAACAAAACCACGGATACGTTCATCGTTGATGGTTCGCTTCATCGTTTGCTAATTAGTGCACAACTGTAACCAGCACAAAAGAACCGGAGTTTACCAAAACCATATGAATACATTCTATGCCAATAGACTCCTAAAGGGCCGCGATAAAGATATAAAAAAACCCTTATATCCTAAGTTCATCATAAAAATATTATAGAAAACACATTCACAACAACTGGAAATAGCTTGATATGAAAAGCATTAGGTACTACCTACGTAAACTAATCATTCTACAGAGGCTGCTTGATTCAAACAGCTAATAGCTCTAGTGTTAGATAGTAAACACACGTTGGGATTATCCCGATTTTATTAATAAGTTTGGTATAGTACACGTAGGTAGTTTGAGAAAGCCCGCGGATTAAGGAAGTTAAGGAGGGTTTCAAATAATTTATTTCCTAAAAATAATTTTATGAAATGGATGAACGCCGCAGGAGGAGACGCCCTGGGCGTTGCGTCGGGAGTCGCAGGCCGATTCTCGGCCACCGTAGGCGCGGGCTTGCGGACGGTAAGCAATAGGTGGCTCACCGTCCGATAAGGACCAGGCCCGGGTCGACGATTCCAGTAAATCATCATTAGATACAACTGATTTTTCCTGGCTCGTTTATGTTCTTACTATATTGTGTAGGTGAAAAAAGTTTGATTCGGAAAATCAGGTGGCTTGTTTTCTCAACATCAGATTGATCTTTATTGCAGCGATAAATCCAACAAAATATTTATAGAAAAACCCGCACTATTTTAGATGTGTGAGTGATGTCACAACGCTATTCCGCAAATTGTTTCTAAAGATTTGCATACAATGTAGCGCTGCAAGCTGACACTATTATAACTTTCATTTTCCAAGAAAGTTGTATTTGTGTCAGCGAACAGTTAAAACGCTTTTGTTAAGCGCTACACCTTAATGCTTCCTCAGCGTTTTCGTAATGAACGATAAACTTCAGCAGCGGCTGCATTGTGCTCGTTCACTTCAACTCTTACAATCCTTTGTCCTCGTTTCTCTGTGATACGCCGTGAGCTAAACGTTGTTATGGAGCCTGTTTGTACACTCACTCTATTAGGAAGAATTCCTGCTTTTTTGCCTCTTTTTAATTTCTCCCTTCGAGTACTTTATGGAAGGCAATAGTGAGGTGCCGCTATTTCTACAATGAAAGGCACTACAAAGTTATTTCGGAGTGGTTTTCGCAAGGCGAAAATTTTCATGACTGATTTTCAAAAAATATTTGGTTTCGGTAGGCATAGTATTTAATCGAAATCAAAAATTCATATTATCATCAAATAATTCCCATATTGTTTTCCTAAAAATATTACTGAACACATGATATGTGAAATTAATTTGTTTCATTTGCAAAAGATCTACAACGTTTCCACACAATAAGAGCTATCTACGGTGACAGATGACACGCGGCCGCATTCCACGGTATCAATAAAATATAAATGGTCGGGTTTTTTTACGACATGCAAATTGAAGCTCGTTCACGTGACCATTATGCACACTGAGCGCTGGGTAAGCAGAATGTGCGCATGATGGCCATAACCGGGACCAGTGAGACCTTTTTTTGTTTTTTTCGTCCATGTGTGGACACTCAGCTTAATTTCAGCAAATAAAACGTACCGCGTTTTATTTGCTGAAATTAAGCTGAGTGTTAGTAGTGTATATAAATTATTTTTAGGAGTAAATATATTCTAACCTAAAACTGAGTCAGACCGCTCTGTAAGTTTTGAAATTTATGAAATAAAAAGGTAAACTCTAAGCAAATTACAGAAATGTTAAAATAACCGTGAAATGACGTGTTTTGCAGCTCCCAACACGACAGTGCCTAACAGCGTGGCTTTGAAAAAAGTTTCAAGAACAATGAAAGACGCTGTTGTTATTAAATCATTTCAGTGACTTTAAAGAAGTTCGGCTGACTTTCATAATTCTTCAGGGAAATCTGGTATAATAACCTAAGTTCAGTTATTTGTTTATGGTTACACGTTGTGATATTAAACTTTAATCATTTCGGAGCCATTAAGTTCCGCAGCTCAGGAACTTTAAACATTACAATAATAGATACCTACTTATATGTAGAGAACATTAAATGATCGGCAGTATGTCGCAGTCCTTCAAAGTTTTAGAACATTTAGCGCTAAGCCCACATTCATTAATACAGGTGAACTATCTATAAGTTTACAGCGGATTCTAGCTGTAATCGAAATCATTATCTGTTTAATTTCACCCCAATTCGCAAGCGTGAACAATTCCCATTAGAATGCTCAAGGTGTTCAAGGTTTATTTCTTCTGTTCAACTCAACTACAGCATTCAGTTTAGCGCACATCGAGATGACTGAAGTTCAAGCACTCGCTTTGTACAGTTAGCAAATATTTGGTTGCAAGTTGTTTTTGTTTACATTCAAAGTCAGCAAATATTTACCTGTATTTATTGAACGTTTAGCTATCCAGTGTAATTTTTTAGAATGATTTAAAGCTATCACCAGTTTTTCCATAATCGAGAACCTGCGCGGTCTTTACTCCGAGGTACCTAATTTTCTCGAATAAGGCTGAAATACCTACACGCGCTTCGTCCTGCGTCGTCAAGCCACACCGTCTGGAGAATCGTCTCCTACTAATGAATAAATGAAATTAACCTTCGTTCGTGTCGTAGATACTTAATTAATGGAGTTTCGTTACAAATTGTTTAAGTACTTAATTGCAACAGTATTTTAGAGGTGAAACTGAATAATTAATGTGGGATTTTCTGTACAATCTTGCTGCTTTTATGATTCGTCAATTGTAATTGTTTATGGCAATGGCATTAATGTTGCAAGTAATTTTCATTCAAGAGCTGATTTGTACCCAATCGTGGGAATCGATTGGGAATAAATACCACTTTAAAAAAAATACCAGCCTCTTATGCCGCGCCCACTTTAGACACGGATTTATATCGTAAGTACAAGTATGAGCGTGCACTTTGGACGCGTTTTCGTACAAATTTTACTCGTGCAAATACATACGAATACGCACAACCAGACCTTCCAAGTACTAAGGGAATGCGCAGACTGAGTGCGAGTTAGTCGTACGTATACGTACCTATAGTTCCTACGTCCGAAAATAATCCGAACTTGTTGGGATTTTTCGTTCGTTCAATGAGATATCACCGGAACACTACCGGACGGAGAAAAACGTATTCAGTGTGCGCACTCAATTCGTACGTCCAATGTGCGAATGGCCTTATTGTCCCAGGGTAAAGGCAGAGGCTTCATACAGAGAAGGTACGGGCATTGATACTTGAGCGCCATACTTGCTCAGGAATGGTTGGCGATATCCGACTTCGGTTAACTTTAAGTTGAGCGGGGTAACTACCCCGCTCAACTTAAAGTTAACCGGCGTAACACAACATAAAATAGCCATGGATCGCAATGCCTATCATTTATACAATTCTTCCAAAAATCAATATAAAACAATTTTTTTTTTGGTCAGATGTCAATTGACAGGTTGCGTAAAACTACGATATTTGCAAAACAGGAACGAGTGAATTCATAGTAACTCGGCTACATTTGTACACTCCGACCCAGATCTTATTGCCAATCCTATAGACTTGCCCGTTCTTTATTTTTGTTTTATCAACTCAATGTGTAGGCGTAGCTTTAGGTCAAGCACCGGAAAAAAAAGGAAATTAAATAGATTACTTTACTTTGGGTATCCCTTCCCAACAGATTTTCTATTATATAATTTGTTATTCGTCTATGATCTGTCAAGTTTTCTGTCGATTTGAATTAATTCAACTCAACAATTAAAGACCCGTATTCAGCAGTGAATTTCTAATGGCTGATTTACCTAAAGATCTCAACATTTCAAAATAGAACCATTTTCCTTAAAATAATAATCGTTTTTACCAAATGTTAATGATTTTTACCTACGAGTGACGGTAATGCGGCGGCGTTTGGAGATCAACGCTACGCTTGATACGTGAAACCCAATTTGACTTACTTATTTTCACAGCGGCTGTCATATTCAGAATTTCACACATTTCTGCGGAAATTAAATTATCAAAGAAGAAAAATTAAGGGAAATTGGTGTGGAAGTCCTTCAACGCGGAATACTTACACAAGATAAATAGGAGAGTAATAATTTGTATATAGCTTGCAAACTTCGACGTCTTATAATTTATTACTATTTTGTAGTCCTATAATTAGAAAATGCATAGTAGGTATCATCTTTGCTTGCTAGTTCCGAAGGTAAGTTCATAGTTTGATTATAAAACAAGGAGCTTGTCGCATCTGCCAGTATCTATCAGTAACCTACCTACTTGCAGTCGCTGATTGGTACGAGCAGGTGTAATTAGTTCGTAAATCAGTTGCCCTCAGATTCTGATGTCAACACATTTCACTTGAATCTGCTTATGAAATTAACGTTAGAGCATGCACTACCTTCTAATTGCCTCACATGTGAGTTTTGCAATGTGAACTACTGCCAAGTTTAACGAGTCATCTATTTAGCTACTAATAACGTGATCGCTCACTACTTCATTTGCGAACCTTTTAAGAGCTTTTTAGTTAATGTACCCACAGTTTTTGATACACAATTGAAAACAGTCTTTTATACCATCGCTCCCTCGTCTCATTCAGCGCATCTCTCATAGTATTAATAAAATATGCGGATCCACGGGAGAGGCCGCAGTGAAGAAATGCTTCACTAATTAAAATACTGAAAGTCATAATATGGAGCGAAATGAGTGGGGTAAAGGAAGTGTATGACGTATTACAATGCTATTGAAGTTGCGCATCCGTTTTTGTTTTATATTTTTTTAATGTGGGAAGGATTTAATCTAATGAAACATTGGTTCGATTGCGTTTATATGTTCAAAATAAAAATCCATAGGAGGTCATTTGAAAAGTTTATTTTGCATTGTTAGACTGTAAAAGAATTATAATAGAAATATTTTCTTACCAGCACTCCAAATAAAAGCAAACCGAGTATCTACTCGTGGAAAACGTCCACATTCAATGTACAGCCAAAACTAAAGCTTACGTCACCCCAGGATTCCAATTTCCATCCATTTCCTTCGACATGCCGGCACCGGACTCCAGAGCTGGAGGTTTGGATCCTGAAATCAACGTACGAGAACCTTTAATTTGCATTCTTTGTACTTATGGTTACAGTTGGCGATTTTTTTAAATATTTTTTTTTATTAATTAATAGCTATTTTCCGTAAAACTTACTAGTAAAAACTATTTCAGATTACTATTTTGGGGCATGCGGCACGGAATTTAACCATTTGGTTAAAACATTTTCACACTTTTCAAGACCTAATTCGGTACCTACACCTCTGTTATTTTAATCGACGTCAAAAATAGTAGTTGTCGTATTTTTTTTTTTGGAAGTAGATTGTTTTTTTTATGAGGAAAGGTTTTTCAGGATTAAATTACTTCGGTACCGGGAAGTTTTGTATAATGAGAATGGTTCTATTTTCGAGTACCAATCAATGTTACGAAAACAAAAAAGTTTGATAGTTTAATTTATCTACCGGGGCATTGAGATATAGTGACGTGTTGAAGCTCGATCCTTAGTCATCTGGCATCGTTTTTGAAGCTTCAGTTGTAAAAAATGAAAAAAAAAAAAACTAAACGTCTTGCAATACGTAATTAGGTGCTAGATAGGTGTTTATGTATAGTTGATATGTAATAATTATGCCTTATCCAATATAACAAGTGAAAAGCGAAACAGATAACGTAATTTACTTTAACATTTCAAAAAAATGCAGTCGTTTTGTGAACATCTACGCGGTTACTGCGACATAGCACACGTAACGTCATACGTCATACGCTACGCTTGCTATAAAATACACTATTGAATCTTGGATGCGCAAACGTCTATTTTGCGTATAATAAATCATTAAATGAATAATAGCGCAACGGGTAGTGTCATACCTACTCAAACAAGTATACCTATATAAATAAACGTTCTTCAATTAAACATGAAGGAATATTTTCGTTACTCATTGTTACGTATGTACCTGGCATTATAATTATATTTTTGTATCTATGGTCCCGTTCCGGTTGTCACTTGTTTTCCTTCCTTTCTCTCCCCCGTCGTCTGGCGTGCATGGCCGCTGAATACAAACTACACAAGAGTCCAGTCGTCTTATTCCGTACCACCTACGAACCCCCACGTCCAACATAACACTCATGATACCTAAAAATTAATCTAAATAAACCACAATTCCATAGAGGTTTTTCTAGGACCAATTTAGGTGTTGTACGTGAGAGTAACTCGTATATATTTATGATCTTTTTGATATTTCGTATTCCTTTTGCGTCATCGTTTTCATGAGCTCTGTTATAGAAGGATATCGAATACGAAATACAATTTAATATGTATTGAAGGAGCTAAAGAGTGAGCTATACTCGGAGTTTTTTGAAGGTTAAAATCAGAAATGAAATTATATGGTAAGGAACCAGAGTTACCGACATAGCTTGCAAAGTAAGCAAACTGATGTGGCAGTGGGCTGGCCAATTGGCCATATTTGTTGCAGGACCGAAAGCCGGTGTAGCAGGTAAGTCCTGAAGTGGAGACTGCGTATCAGCAAGCGTATTGTGGGACGCCACCCACCTAGATGAACCGACAACCTTAAAAAGGTAGCTGGGACAGACTGAATGGGGAAGGCAAAGGATAGCTGAGAGAGGCCTATGTCTAGTAGTACTTACGTAACTTATGTAAAATCATCAAAATATACCAGTTTTATAAACACATGACATGGTTCAAAATTATATACAAAATGACATGATTACTTTATAAAATATTATTTTATTTTTTTCGTATTGCCGCGAGATTAAACTTAAAAATCATTAGGTATATAAATTAATAAAGTGTAATACAAGATAAGAACTGACAATTACAATACACGAAAAATATGCTAGTTTCTATTTTCTCCAATAAAAAAAAAACATTAACAATTCAGTATGCGTAAGTCGTTTAACTTGTAAAAATAAACTTTTAAAAGATTTCAGTATAATTTACGGAATTTTTAAAGCTGAGCTTTGTCAAAAACTTTTCTTCTTTGTCTTTCCCCGTAATACTGTCAAGTGATGTGCTTTAACTTTTATCAGTTTGTAACATTGTATGAAGGTTGCAAACTTAAAGTAAATTATCTATAACATTGTAATAGCAATTTAATTTTCAATTTAATTGAATTGCTATACCTAGGCCAAATATTTTTTTGATATTCGGATAGCTTATGACCTAAAGAGGTGCCATATAGAATATGTATTAAAAATATTTATAAAAATCATAATAATTTTGCGGATTTTTTTGTCGAAATTGACATATTTACATACTTAACAGACGCAGGTTCTAAAATTGTGTCTACTTTTTTAAACAAATTAAACCTTTGTGACTTTTCACATCACAGAGAAATAATTACTAGATCATCTGAATAATTTAACAGACTGTTTGATTCCGACAATGGATTTCGTCGAGTCAGGTATTTATTTTAAGACAATACATGACCATTATTTGAATAAAAAGGCTTTTGTGTAGTCACGTCGTCCACCCGAACGCTTCGAGTGATGAAATTCTAAATTAGAGATGGAATCTTTTTTATTCCGACATTTGAATTATAAAATAGTGGACATTCTGATTGAGATGAAAAGGAAATCATATTTGGCTGTACTTTTTATTCTATCTGAAGGATGATTTTTTATTCTATCTAAAAATCTGTATTTGATTTTCATTAGGGAAGTGTTATATTTCATTTTTGTTAAAAAAAATTATAGAATTTCATACCGGTCTACCTTATTATAATAAATGGTAATTCATTATGCCACTGTAAGTAGGGATAATAATTAATGGTATGTTGATGTTGAACATTAACGACAGACTTTTATTGGATGGTAGCGTAAAAAGCCAATAATTTATACAACTAGAGATGTTTGTCAAAAATAACACCATTTTCATTACCGGAACCCGAGTTGGGACACCGGGGCCGGTTGCCTATAGGTAATTGGGGTAAGTTGACTAACTGCCAATCAGCAGTGCGAGTTTTAAACCATCTGATGATACTCGAGGATGCATCTCCCCTACATTTGTACAAAACATGGCATGTCAGTCGCGCTCCATTTAAAAATGTCTCTTACACATTCGAAATTAAAATTTTTAACCATAAATGCTCCTGGAGAGATAAATTCTAATACGTGACTAAATTATTTAAAATAGTCATCAAATATATATTGTTCTTCCATGTTGCTGCAATATGAGACTGCAGGGCTGCCACGCCACGGACCGTGACGCAGAAAATTGTTACTCGATAATTTGTTTGTGTACTTACATGTTGCCGTGTACTTAATCATTACTTCTGTGTTCAAGAAAAGTACCTAAGTATTACCTATAACCTTCATTAAAAGTACTAACAATATAATTACTATCTGCATTATTATTTATTTATATTATAAAAAAATGCACACTCAAAAAAGGTACACAGGCGGACTATTAGTACTAACCGAAGCCATGGTTTTGGCAATCTTCTTCCACGAGGATTATAGTTAGTGGTCTATCACAATGCAATGTTAATGGCTGATAGTTTACGATCAGATATCGAAAACATCTCCATCAGGCAGCCCTAGTATGTTTGTGCTCACGGTCGACTGATCTAAAATCTTTTCGGATATGGACAGTGCTCTCTTTTCATATCTAGTGATCCGTGAAAATCGTCTAATTATTCGATACATATTATATATGAAGACTCATGTATCAAATTAGGCACATTGCTCTCACAACAAATGGCCGATGGGGTCAAAAGGTTCTAGAGTGGCGACCGCGTACAGGACGACGTAGCGTTGGAAGGTCTCCCACAAAGTGGACCGATAGCCTTGTGCAGGCCGCAGGAATCCGCTGGATGCGAGAAGCACAGAACCGGTCGAATTGGTGGTGCTTGGGCCAAGCACCACCATACAAGCAAGGCCTCCGCCTTTGTCCAGCAGTGGACGTCATTCCGCTGAAATTACGATGATAATGACACCTCATGTTTCGATTCAACTAACTAATGCCTATTGAGGTTCTTGCTATCGCCTGCTAATTAGATTCACTAATATGAATATGCAGGACCGATGAATTGGTAATTTTCATTTCTTTACGCCTTCCTATATAGATAAATGATATAGGTGAACTGTTTATCTTATTCAATTAAAATGTTGTTTATAAAATAATGTTCAGTGGATAGTTGTAAATGGCTGCGGATGATAAACTGTCACTTACATGTTTCAAGTGTGTCAGTTCTTACGTAGAGAGGAAACATTACGTGTTCAAAAAAGGAGATAGATATTGTGTAGCGAGGTGTTTGTGTACAAATAGTACTTTGTACCGTCAGCGTCGTTGTAGATATCAACTTGAATTGTATCAGCTTTTATTTTGTGATTTTAGGTAGTAAATGTTTAATTATATAAAATATATGGTCTCTTAATTTTTCATTTAAGAAACTTTTTTATCTTACAATTTCATTCACGAGCCCCACCTACTTCTTAGATTAATAAACCTTTTAAGATCCATTAATCATTTAAATGGAATAAGAAAGCGATTACTTTGAAAACGGCGATTCAATTAAATACAATCATTGTGTTTGAACATAATCACTAAATTAAAATGAAAAAACGGCTTTGAAAAGCACATTTTGTTCTGGTTTTAATGCTGACTGGGAAGCTAGATCTAATTGATTAATTATTTAGGAATAAACAATGCTAATGTGCAGATTTTTTTGTATTCTTGTATTGAGCATAAAGTTTTATCTTACATACAACAAAATCCGAAATTGGATAAAAGCAACGATCAATTTACATTTTCCGATCATTTCGGAAAAATGCGTGTTAAGGTAAAGTTCGGCATATTTCCGCGACGGTTGTTAAAAACTCGTTGGTAATTCGGTAATATCACGCTTAAGCCGACGTGATGCGAATATTTTACGAAATTTATGCATATTAAGTGAGATTTTCGCATTTTTGTTGCGTCTTAGACAATGGAGATCGTCAGGAGATGTAGATATGGCATATAAATGACTAGCTTCCGGCAGCAGCTTTGCCCGCGTGATATCATTATAAATTATAGCCTGTGTATGTTACTCAGTGATAATATAGCATTATACTGGTGGAAGAATTTTGATTTTTTTTATGTTACGGATCAAGATTCTATGCAAGTATTTTTACTTTAAAGATTTCGGAAGTATTTTTTTTTTTTTTTGTATACGCGATTGTGCTCTTCATTTAGATAAAGTTACGTTCTATACAAGTATTTTTCTTCCACCAAGGTAATCTTGTTCAAGTATTCACTTCTGTTGGCACTCCTGGAGTGCTACCACTTTTTTAAAATCGGTCCAGTAGTTTTTGAGTTTACTTATTGGAAACAAAAATATTAAAAAAAAAACTTAACTTATTTACTTAATCTTTTCTCTTTACACTATTAGTGTAGATGTAGATATATTTGTGGAAAATAAGTACGTACCTATGTATGTTCTGTACAAGTGTACATTCTTGCATATTAATGATTGTACAATGTTTTTGACTCTAACAATTAACATCATCACGCCTGTATATCCCAAAGGGTTAGGCAGAGGTGTAGCTATAGTACACCCACATTTCGCCAGGTATGTTTAAGTCTCACGTAATAGGGGGCGAGCCTATTGCCATCATCCAGGCACAAATCCAGACTCAGGGTTGCTACTGAGAAATTCCAGATGGAAAAACCCAATAACACTGCCCGACCCGGGAATCGAACCCAGGACCTCATACTCAGCAGTAGCGCTTTGAGACCACTAGACCAATGAAGCAGTCAACTCTAAAGACTCTAAGGTTTATATTCCCCCCCCCTTAAGAAAAGTATAACAAGACAAGAAAAGAGAAATATCGCCTACAAATCTAAGTTCATACAGGGGCCAAGATGAGGCGTACAGCTCAATAGCTTGTAAATGACCTGGACTGTTTTCGTGGCAAATAATTGTATCGTTGAATGAAAATGGGTCATCAAACACGTTTTTTTTTTTTTTGCGAAGGTCTCCCCTGGGCTTGTCAACACGGTTAATTGCTCAGATTATGGTAATTCTGTGTAAAATGTAGCTGAATGGTTTCCCGTATTCTTTTTGTTAGGGATTATGACAGTCTATAAGGTTCTCCCAAACAGACAGAATTGTTTACTATATACTTATAAATTAGGTGGATATTTTTTTTACAATACAATAGAGCTGCTAGTGCTTGGTTGCTGGAGCCATCGAAATCGTATTTGAATATATTAAACTAAGAGCTTCTATTAATTTGAGAAAACTTGGAAGCTAGCTATTGATACATACATAAGTACAATGTCTGGATACCCATTATTATGATCGCGTGACTGAACAGACTGCGTGACTGTCAGATTTTGAACACTAACGTTATATTCATGACTGAATTTTGTGTAAGTAATCGTCTTTAACGAAAATAAATCAGTTATTTAATTTGAACCCGAGAAAAGAACACCTTCTCACGAGTTATTAAACAAAAATAATAACGTTATGGTATCTCTTTGTTGTTCAAGGTCTGTAACGTATCATAAAGTGCTCTCTATATGATAAGAGAACTTTTATGTTTTTCCTTTTTCCCATCATGTCTCCCGGAGGTGTCGTAGAATTTTACTTTAGAGGTCTTGCCGCTGATCCATTATTATCACAAAAAGTTTGCCAGAAACAGCTATGGTCAAGGACATTAAGCCACGTATCCACTAGGCAACAATTAACGCGAAACACGTGAAGCACCTCTGGCGACATGTTGTCGACGACTTATATCATGCAGACAGTATTGCTAAACAAAAGTCCACGCTAACTTTAAATTTTTTGAGCAAAATGTTGTGCAAGATTTCGCGCGCCAAATGTTGCCTAGTGGATACGGGCTTTTATAGGTACTAACGTGCCTGTGTGTAGCTTGTATCAAGTCTCAATGTTCTCTCTCTAATGTGATTATTAATCGTTGAAATGAACCACTTTCATATACAGCATGTATCAGAAAGGTTTGGTCCTTAAGGGTATGGTACAGACCATAAAACTGAACAATTTTATCCATGGGACCAAAATTGTAGTAGCGAAAAAATGTCAACTGTCCCATACAAAACTTCAATACCTACTCGACCAAAATGTATGGGCTGGCTAATTAGTCCCAAAGGATTTTTGACATATTGTAAAAACTACTAATGTAACGCAAACACATACATGCGAAATGATGTTTTGTTAAATAAGCCATTATTATGAAGAATTTTGAGAAAAAAATTTAAAGGTAAAGTTTCACGGTTTCTTGCTCTTGCTGATTTGTGTGCCGCAATCCAAATCGCGGGTAGTACCTTCAGAAGATGCTCAGCTCACGACCTAAAATACGAGACTCGTAAATAATGAATCGGAACAAGTGTAAGATCGTGATATACATATATCTACGTGTGTTTCTATTGTTAGGGAATCAAATATGACAATCAATCGGGAGTAGAGTTACGTAACTTGTTACTTAAAAAGCGTTACATAAGCTATGCTACCTTTATAATTCTATAAAATCACCATAATAAGATCCAACGAACAATATTAAATACATCTTCATGTTTTTCTAACAGTCTCGAAGGCTATATTAGCTTTTCTTGGAGAGAAAAAACAAATACCGTTTACTAACATTTCCTGTTATCTTCGCTCCTCATTTGTGTAAATATTTTTCTAACATGGTTTTCATTTCAACAAAGCTGTAAAAACTTCGGTATCTTCTAACTTATTATGGATTTCAATAATAATTTAACCAAGTAGTTGCTTGTCTCCTTTAATAATCTCTTGATTTGGTTTACCAGCAGCTAACGAGACCTCACTAATGGGAGGGCGCTCGCAATACTCGTGAATAACTGAATAACACTTATAGTTGTGAATATTTTAGGACTTGAGGACAACTCTGCGGCCTGTACCAGCTATTATGTCGGTTTTAAACGTAAGGGTCAGCTAGAAATTTGTTTTATGGTGGTCCCCAATTAAAACTTTGATACATTGTTAGTTCTGCCATTTTGTGGGACGGACAGTCGCGTCTGGTTTTCTTTACGATCGCATTTCTGTTAGCGACAGAAGTAAACCTCTTTACACTATTTTTGCTTTTGAGTTATGAATTTTTGCAGTTTATTCCTTAAGAATCGATTTTCATAAAGGTCCCCGGTATGGATAAGGGTTCCGTATTTTCCTTTTGAGGCACGGAACCCTAAAAAGAGTGTGTGTGTGTCAGCTCCGGCGCACGACTGGACTTTACTCCTAAATACGATTGACTTTGAATATGCAATAGGCAAAAAGGGTAAACATTCGAACTAAAAAAAAAGGATATATTTAACTCCGCATAAAGAATCATTCGTGTGTGTGGCCTGTGTTGTCTGGTCTGGCCTGGTTTTTTGTCTGTCTATCCGTCTGTCCCAGCCAATTTTCTCCGAATCTACTGGACCAATTTGTTGAAAGGAGATGGAAATCTGTGGTCCCAAATGTAATAAGTTAAGATATGATCTAAAAATAGTCATATTTTTTATCCTTGTATATAAAAAAATTAGCTCAATTCTCAGTCTAGAAGCAGAGAAATATGATAAAGATACTTTCCGTGAGATTATCGATAAAAGTAATCGATTACACAACTGCAAAAAGAAAACTTACCCAATAGGTAGCAATAGGTAATATATTTAACTGCAAATAATTAAATGCACTATATATACTTTTATACAATGTAGTGCATTTAATTTAAATAAAACATCATTAATTACTGAACAACCAACATAATGATTATATCAATTTCATATCGATTAAAATCAGTCTTATATTTTTGGTCTATGTCACTGGCAGTGCATGTTCTGTACTGGCATGAGCTGATTGACATTGACACTAGACACTAGTTGTGGGTCGTTGTCGAATTTTGATGGACGAAACCGTTTTCCCGACTACGAAAACGGTTGCAGAAAACGATTAAAGGACGAAAGTTATCCAAAATGGAATAGAATTGCGTTTTCGTCGAACGCAGTTGCTTACAACTTATCAACGATTTGAAATGTATGAAATGGTTTTTTCGCATCACGAACGATATCATTGACAACTGGTAATACTTTTATGACTGTATTTCATTGACAAAGAGTTCACTTTTTATTGAAAGGACTGATTTACGAGTGTGATAGATAGTTGAATCGTTGTACCCGACTGTATTTTCTTAGATATAAAATAAAAAAAATCGCACCAAGTAATTCGAAGACTGGTTTGTGCAATGAAGACTGTTTGAAGTTGAACCCAGGACGTAAAATAGTTTCACAAAACACGAAACGGTCTTTGTAAACGATTTGCCCGTCGCAACGGCCACCCCTACTAGACAGCTGTCACTTTTTCCGATGCGTTTTGATTTTCTCTTCCGATTATTTTTCATTTTCAACGACCACTGCTTTGTTTTTTACGGATTCTGACCCTGCCTACCTTGTACACCGAATATCGCTCACACGATTAACTTCGAATTGTTATTTTGGATTTTACCGCCGCTTTGTGGATTGGATATTGTTGAAACTAATGGATCGCTGTGTGAATTGTGGGATAGCAACTAGTCACTGCAATACACTAATGTATATTTGAATCTATAAATTCACATCATTTTCATCTCGTTACATTCAGGAGTGTATATAATCGTTTCCGTCTCCTTTCGTACACATAATATGAATTTCTGTAACCCCAACATAGACGTATAACGTAAATAAATCAATTTTGAATAATAAAATTATGGGGGTCACTTTTCGGGAGCAAAAGGGAAAAAAGTAATTGCAAACTGTACCGTGCGACATAGGAAATAAAAAGGTTTGTTGTGAGAATTCTAATATTTTAAAAATAATTTTAAATAAATGCTTTTTAACATACTTCCGGTTTTTTTTTCCTGTACCAGTCGGTCTACGGCTAGATCTGAACCAGTCTAAACGAAATAATGAAGGGAGATAGATGTTTATCTTTGCAATATCGTTTCAGCTCATTCTCCTGAATTGCTTCCGGGTCAGCTCACAATATTTGATGTTAGATGCTTATTATAATTTCAACTACGCGTTTAAAATCAACCCTTTTCTTGTCAATAAGGATATCGATATATAAGAATAAGCAAAATCGTTGGAAAACACTGCTGGAAAACAATTAAGATTTCTAAACTGTTTTGTTTCATCTCTCGATTAGTTTCAGTTTCTCGTAGGAAATTTTCCATTATAATTTAGATTCGACCTAATTATTTATCGAGACTATTATAGTCCCACATAATTCAAATATTTATAGGCATTTAAAAGTTTGTTATTTTCTGGTACATTTTAAATTTACTTTATTGTTTAGTATCCTAAACTAACCAAATTGGGGTAACATGCGTATCAGTAGTTAGTTAATGGATGAACTGTGACCTTCCATGTATAACTTTTCATTAAAATTGTTTGTTGATCATTAGTTTATTGCGAATATGCTTTCTCTTTGTTTTGCTTTTTGCTTTTTCTTTGTTTCTCTTATCCAATCTCTTCACCACCCTTGGTTGACTGGTAGAGAATGCCTAAGGCATTAAGTCCGCCTTTGTACCTTTTTGAGTGTGAAAAGTTTAAATAAATAAATATGAAATGGATTCAGTATACTAATAACGCCTTTGTTTAGTTAAGTGTTTACAAGTCAATTAAAAAGTTCAGTTTAAAGATAAATAAATTATTATATTACAAGCCCGCGACTTCATTCGCGTGGAAGTCGTAAGACACCACAATATATATACTACAATAACAGCCACATTTTTATTGAACTTCTCCGTAAGTCTACGGGGAAGTTTTATAAAACCGGCCAAGTGCGTGTTGGACTACGCACAATGACGGGTTCCGTTGTTGAGATGAATTTATTTATCTCAAGAACAAACTAAACATTGTAGTTGAAACACATGTTCCCGTGTGTGACCCAAACGCAAACGTGTGACGTAAATAAATTAATTTTGAATATAGGAGTCAGTTTTGGGGGGCAAACAAGAAAATTTAAAAAAAAAGTTTTGTTAACAGTACTGCGTGACATAACAAATGAAAGAGCGAGGATCTTAAACAAATTTTTTATATAATTTTAAAATAAATACTTTTAAAAATATTTAAGAAATTCGATGAAAATTGACGATTCCCCCCTTATCTCCGAAACTACTGGACCTAAAATAATAAAATTAAAATACCTAGTATGGTTCTTTACTCATAGATTACAGGAAAACCTGTAAGAAGTTTATGGTCTTAACACAACATGGTAAATCTCTGAATATTATGCGTACAAACTTATATTTCCAGTTGGAATGTATGGGAGAACATGTATTTCAAATACAATGTTAAGTTCGTATTTTGAATAAATTCATCCTAATTTCAGGACCCTTCATTGTGCGTAGTCCGACACGCACTTGGCCGGTTTTTTTATTTTTATATTTGAGTTAATTGAATGAAAGGTAAATTGCGGTTAACGATTTATGACGTATTAAAAAAACTACTTACTAGATCTCGTTCAAACCAATTTTCGGTGGAAGTTTACGTAATAATATACATCATACATTTTTTTTTAGTTTTATTATTCTCTTATTTTAGAAGTTCCGGTGGCACAGATTTTACCACTTTGGAAGTGTCTCTCGCGCAAACTATTCAGTTAAAAAAAAAAGATATTAGAAAACTCAATATCATTTTTGAGGACCTATCCATAGATATATACCCACACATATGGGTTTGATGAAAAAAAAAAAAAATTGAATTTCAGTTCTAAGTATGGGGAACCCCAAAAATTTATTGTTTATTTTTCTATTTTTGTGGGAAAATCTTAATGCGGTTCACAGAATACATCTACTTACCAATTTTCAACAGCATAGTTCTTAAAGTTTCGGACAAAAGTGACTGTGACATACTACAAACATAGTAACGTCCGTAGTTTTATTCTCTGCAGCCAAAATATACAGAGAGTCAGGAATGGTGACTCGGGAGCAAGCGACGTACAGTTGTCCGTGTGAGAAGCAGCTTGTCCTGACGTCGAGGCCAGCAGCGTCCAGCCTTCGGTGTCGGCCCCTGTGACTTTGTTGATCGCAAAGCATATGCTCCCAGGGAACTGCACGCGCTTAAACGGGTAATTTTGGGGAATTAGTGGTATACGCGGTATAAACACAGTCTCGCCATCGCCACAACCTATTAAAATTTCCGCCTCGATGACGTTTCTCTGCAGCCATGACTTTGAGTCGGGTTCCGTTACAAAGCTTCGGCGGAGTTAAGGTCTGAAGGAGCATAATCGGGATACCGACCTTCAGCTGGATGGTGTACACCGGAAGTCCACTTGTTATATTATATATTTGTGGAGAAACAGGTTGAGGATCAAATTAATAACGTGTCACGTAAAGCCAAGGCATGTATAGTACTTTTGGGGTTCCGTACCTCAAAAGGAAAAAACAGAACCCTTAAAGGATCACTTGTGTGTTCTGTCTGTTCGTCTGCCACAGCCAATTTACTCCGAAACTAATGGACTGATTAAGTTGAAATTTGGTACACATATGTATTTATATGACCCAAACATGGATGTGTAACGTAGATAAATTAATTTTGAATACGGGGGGAATATAAAAAAAATTAAAAAATAGTTTTTCAAACTGTATTGCGTGATTTTTCAAATGAAAAAACTTGTTACGAGAATCTCAAATATATATATTTATATATTTAATTTAAAAATAAAAACTTTTAAACATATTTAAGAAAATAGATAAAAATTGACCATTCCCCTTATCTCCGAAACTAATGAGCTTTAAATTTTGAAAAAAAAAAAAAATACAGAGAATGGTTCTTTACTCATAGATTACAGGAAAACCTATAAGAAGTCTATGGTCTTAAAATAGCATGGTAAATCTATCAATATTATGCGTACAAACTTATATTTGCAGTTGGAATGTATCGGAGAACATGTATTCCAACTACAATGTTAAGTTTGTATTTGGGGTAAATTCATCCCAACTACGGAACCCTTCATTGTATGTAGTGCGCACCGGCCAAGTGCGTGTCGGACGCCGATTTTATTCTCAAATAATGTGCGGAATATTAAACTAAGTAAATTTATCATAAATTCTAGAATCAATGATGAACCACGATGATTTTTCACGGACCAATAAATATGTTCATTTGTTTCTTTTAATTTTAAACAGCTCTATTTGCATGTCAAATCGAAATTTAAAATCTTTAATAAGTTACCTCCTTAGTATGAACTTTTTACTTCGAAACATGGATAATTTCGAAGTAAAAAGTTCGTTCCATTTTTAAATTACACGACAGATAATTATGAGTTTTCATAGTAATTTATTCGGCCGCTAAACACGACAGATATAATGGATTTTCATAGTAACATTGCCGTCCGTCTATTCGCATGTATTTGACTAGTACAGCATTTTCTATTTATCTCCAAGAAGGTTGTCAAAATAATGCTCGAATTTTCAAGCATGTTTGCGAAAAATAATTTATTCGCAAGAATAGAGACAACAATTAATTTATGAAAGAAATTCTTGTGCATTTAAAGTGTCGCCGTAAACAGTCTTCGTTTTATAAATCGCTTCTGATATTTTTATTCATTTAGCTGGCACTGGTATTTATTTATTATCCAGTGACCATTCAACCTACCCTATTATGTGTGACTGCTGTTTTATACACGCATAAAACAATAACTTTGTTATAATGGCCTCGTTTGTATGATATACGAAAACTATTGGGCATTTTCAGCACTTTACTGCGTTTCTGCTAGACTGGTTTAAAAGTACATGAATGTTTTGGTGATCTTTTTGTATCTTATTTACTACTATATTTATGTGGTTCAGAATGTACGAATGAGCAGTAATGGGGTACTTTCCTCTCTAATGACTTTATTATTTACCCATTATTGAACAGTTTTACGGTTTACGTACAGTTTAGCCATAGAATAGCTTATGGACTGTATCTTGTTACTTGCCAAAATCTAAATACTTGAATAAACGACAATGTAAGTAGGTACTTACATTGTCGTTCACATTACATTTACCTGGGGATCGGCCATCCTACTCTAAATAAAATCACACATATACGATCGATTACCCTTCGACAGGGTTACAACACATTATTTACAGTTAATTGGATTCTTTCTCGTTAGCGCGTCTCGCTAGCACGTGACGTCACCATCGTCGACTGTTGCCAGTAATTAACACACATCGTGTTGAGTTAGCAGATTGCGGGTGCATTATTAAATTTCGTCCTTCTTAATGTTATTATGTTCGTATTTAAGAGACAGTACCTTCATATAAAAGATAACTCTTTTGTGTAGAAATAGGCTGGAATCATCTTGATCCTGTCAAAGTTTTATTTTATTTTAAATCTGTAGTCACTTGTAAAAACTGTCATTTCAAGCCTGACAGACTATTAATCTTCAACACAGCCGTCACCTTGTTAGTTTAGATTAGACTTCATTAGACCATTCCATGTTTAATTAATAATGCTTAGCACACATATGTAATAATACGACTAACATGCTGAACAATCAAACTACGATGAACAAAAGTACCTACACGTTTTAGTGCTAATGGTCTAAATGATCATTTATACCAATATGTAGGTCGTAAGCTAAGCTGACGTAGACGGGCGCGACGTAACAGCGCGACACGACGTCGTCGTGTCGACTGAAGGCTTGAATCGGTCACAGTACCTAAGCATTATTTCTGATATGGGATAAATGCCTGGCTAAATTACGAAGCTGATTTTGAAAAACTTCTCCTATTTCTAGTAAAGTTGTGTCATCAACATTTAGAGGGTCATCCATTGCTATTAAAAATTAAATAATTGCAGTTAGGTAGCTAGCTGATATACATTAGAAGAAGTTTGAAAATATAATCGGAATTACTTTCATCAGTGTTTATAGTTCACATTTCTCCTGCTGTTTAATTTATTCGTGTATCGTAAAAACAATCAATTTTAAAATTAATAATAAACGGTCGCTTTTGCCTCTATTTTTGGTAAAAAATTGCTTATCCAGGAAAAAACCACCAGCTTGACCAGGAAAAAAGTTTGTATAACAGCGAACTGAAAAGTTAAGAGCTTATTACATTGACCCTTTTATACGTCGCTACACTTGATTACCGCAACTTGTGCATTTACTAAATAATTCATAATATGGGTGGTTACTACATTTATTAAATTTTAAATAGGTACTCTTGTTGTCTTGTATTGCAAGCGAAAATCGGTCCTAATTCATATTACAAAAATGTACTGCATCAATGTAGAAACACATAATTACTTAATCAAAAAGCAATCTAAGTTAATAGGATAATTTCCAGCTCAGCAATATTTTATATTATAGTAGCTATAGACCTACAGCGAAATATTTCTTGGTAAAGCTGAGCGCCTGCCAACTAGAACGTGACCACTAACTAGCTCACAAGCTAAAAATTCAAAAACACAAACAGCACACACGAAACATTCGGAGCTAGAATTTCCACAATGCTCCGTAAAACAATGAGTGCCGTCACACAGGACATTTCTTCTCAAGTAACAAGAGGCTTAATAAACATTCCTTTACTAAGAATTTCACTCGCGACCTCTACCCTTACGGGTAGAGGAAGCATTTTACAAAAACGCGACCGTAATTTGTTAAAGCGACGAAATTCCTGAATTTTTCACGAGATTTCCTTCGCTTTGAGAAGTAAATAAAGAAGTTTATTTGCTCCAGAATAACCTAAAATGAAGCTTCAAATAATGTATAACGAATTTACAGTTACCAAAGGCAGCTTCAACGTTCAACCACGAGGACTGAAATATTGTGTGGAAACATATTTTTTTTCTAGATCAATCCCGGAATTGTTTTTGCCACTTACTCGCACATTTTGTTTGAGTTGTTGAAAATTTAACTTTGGTAGATGCATTTTATAGTTATTTAATAGTTTTCCGATAACGCTGTATCAACAGCACCCGATCTTTACTGTTTGGAACCTATTCTATGGTAAGCTTGAAATATCCGCGTACAATATTATGCAACTGGCAGCTTTACCATTAATAGGTACTTAACTGTCGTCGTTAAAAGTTTATTTAAGCACCAACTACTGCCAGTTTCGTGTTATCAGCGAGTTAAAGTTTATTCGATAAACAAGTACTAAACATATTAAGTAATTTAAAAATAATTCTTTCCATACTTTTGCTTATTATACTAGAAGTCCCGATTTTCTGTTTATGTTAAAAGATTGTACCTACTCATTGATGATTTCAGCGTAATCTATTCAAGCCGTACATTTCAATACAGATTATTTGAAAATACCAAAATATCAACAACTATAACCATAACAATTTAAATTTATGTCTGAATGATTTTCGACGTTTTTCTCTGCGATATAACTTTGCATTATCTTTAAAAAATAACTCCATTTACAGATAATGAGCATCATCTACTTGCTTTTGTTCAAATCTCTCAAAAAACCCTTTAATCTCTTGAAAAAAGTTGCGTCCGAAAAACAGTTTTATCTTTGTTTCAAAGTTTGTTTTCCACATGAATCAACTTAGTTGAAAAGAGTATTAAGTTTTCCCCTCGGTCCCAATTAGCAGTAGGTATTATTAGATTTCGGGGCAAGAGTTGTAGTAATTGGGCGTTAAAGTGAGATTTATTTTACGACAGTTTCAGTTTTAATTTCGTTACGTGTTAAAAAGTTTCTGTTCCGCACGAGTAGATAGGTCTTCGTAGTAGGTAAAACGAGATACTGAATTCGACATCGTGTATTTGTTCTTGTTTAAAGGCCATTTATCCTAACAACTAAAACGTAGCTATACTCAAATTTCGAATCTTTCAGAATTATTAATATATCAGCTTTATTGCGGCTGTTATTACTTAATCACAAGTTCATCAATAATACAGCAGCTACTATAGTAATATAAATAATAACTTTGAGATCTGTGTGGGATTTGGCAGCAAACCGAGCTTAATTGAGTAGCTGAGCTTAGTTCTATAATAAAAGTTGAAGAAACTTAGGTATTTATTCTAATTGAAAAATCGGTTAGATAAGTGGATTTTCAATTAATTAAAACCCGGCAATTGGCCTACCCCGAGTGATGTGGACAAGGACGTTATCTTTACGAATATGCTTAAAGTCCAGTAGATCTGACCCAATCATGGTAGGTAATTAAGTTACAAAGGGGAGAAAGGTCTAATAAAAGGGTTTTCTTCGGAAAGTTAGTTTATGCAATTGCTACTTTGATTTTGATCCTTTAGAACCTATAATTGTAGCACTTATAAGTAATGGGGGTACCATTACCATTATTTTCCTATTTCGGCTATTATCGAGAGAATTTTCAGTATAAACTTCCAACGTTCACTGACATTTATAACACACAGCAACTGCTACAAGCTGATCTCCACGCGACAGTCCGGTGGCGTCCGAAGTGAGTCTGTAGTCTGTACATTATAAATAACCTTCCTATCTAAAATTTCCACTCAATTATCTAATGTTCAGTTACGTCAGAGCAGGAGTCACCAACTCGCTTGACCAACTCCCCGAATATACCAGATATGTACGAGAACTTGATCCGAGTTCAAGTTAACGTGAGATATTTCATACATATTTGATGAGTTGGCTCTTGAAGGAACTTCTGATAAACCACGTGCTTCACAGGAGTATAACAAGATTGCGAAGCTTAGTGAATGTGTTGTTCTTAGCAGAAAAAGTTTTCAAAAGATAACGTGGTGGCGATGGTGTGGTGACCGTGGTGGCGTAGTGGTGGTGATGCAGTTCGATGAAGATAATTATTCCATTTAAACACTGTGATTACGTTAATTACTTTTGTTTAGCTAAATGCTTTCTGGATTGAGTAATCGACTATAATAATTTTTAAAGTAACAAACTGATGTTTACTATAAAATCAAGTGTATTGTTTTAAAAGTCGTTCCGATTGAATAAGGTTTTTATATTTACCTTATTAAAACCAGTAAGTACTACACATTCATTTATATTCCCTACCGACAACTCATTACCTTAGTTTTATTTAATTAGGAAAATTCATGTAGAAATAGTAATTCGTTCTCCTTTTCGTGTGGTTAGTGACTAACCTGGTGTCAGGGCCTCTGACTTGGCTTCACATGCAGTCGAGAAATATCTCTCAGGCATGCCGGTTTCCTCACGATGTTTTCCTTCAGCGTTTTTGAAGCAAATTTTAATTATATAATACGCACATGAATCCGAAAAGTCAGAGGTGCGTGCCTTGGGTGCGAACCTGGAGACCTATAACTTGCCAGTCCGACGGTCACACCACTAGGCTATCACTGCTGTATATTGTCCATATGTTGTAAAATGTATTCGCGCTCACGAATACATTTTATAACGTATGGGGCTCGTTTGTGACACTTTCATAATAATCTGTTTGGAAGAACTTCATTATTGCCTTAATAAAGTGGTTATATTCCTGAGTACAAATTGATATATTGAGCATGTATGAAACACATAGTTGAAATGTATTTACATTTTGGCTGCTAAGTATGGAGTTCTAGGTTCGATTCTATTGGAATAAAGAAATGACCAGCAGTGGGATGGTAGAGTATAATATTCATTGAGGGTACAATATTTTTACACGCAAGTTACAATTGTATTCGAACATAAACAAACCGTAACCAAGCTAATTCAAAATCATTGACAGACATGTGTTAAATACGATTATTCTCACAGGCCAGTGCTTACATAAATATGCGACCTCCAATACGCCCCCTTAATCTATTACACATGCGTATGATTACTTCTGTACTTGTCAATACTCGGTACATAAAACTAAATAAATCACTAACACTTCTGTGTTCGACTGTACTACGCTGTATCCAAAAGTATAGTACAAAAACAGAAGATATCTAACAAAATAAAGTATGCATAACAAAATCTAAATTATCTATTACACAAAGCACTTCTACAAAACCTAAAACATCAAAACATTTAACTTCTCATCGCTCCCTTAATAGAATAATTTTCCAGGGATAAATCCTTTAAAAAATCTCTAAGCTTCGGGCTGTGAACGCTTTTAGTTAAAATGTCTGCTATCATCTTATCAGTTGACATGTACCTTATTTCAATTTTGTTTGCCAGTACACACTCACGAATAAAATGATACTTAATATCTATATGCTTTGTCCTATTATGCATCATTTTGTTAGCTGCAATTTTATGCGCAGACTGATTGTCATTGTAAATTTATTACTACCGCTTTACTATCCACAGCTGTCAAACTGTTCAGTAAACTACGTAAATAAAGTGCTTCCTTCGAAGCTTGACTCAATCCTACGTACTCTGCCTCTGTGGTAGACAAGGATACTGTCGCTTGCTTCCTACTCTCCCATGACACTATATTTTTACCTATCTTGAAAATTAATCCTGTGAAAGACTTTCTATCAAGTTCCCCTCCCCAATCTGCATCAACGTAGCCTCGTAAGTCTAAATCTCCCGACTTCCTAAAAATGAGACAAAGGTTAGACGTACCTTTTAAATACCTTAGGACCCGTTTCGCACATTTAAAGTGTATTTCATCATAGCACGAATTGAATTGTGAAAGTACACTTACCGCATGTGCTATGTCTGGTCGCGTATTACAGGCCAAATAGTTTAGACACCCTATCAAGCTTTGATATGGCAAATCACTATGGGAATTTGTCGATCTTTCTAATTTCATACCGACTTCCATTGGGGTCAAAACTGGCTTAGCGTCTGTCATGTTAAAGTCATTCAAAATGTCCGAAATGAACTGTTGCTGATCTAGACAAATAACATCTTTGTCTCTCCTCAGCCTCATGCCTAAAACATGCCTAGCCGGCCCTAAATCTTTCACTTTAAACTTGTCAAGCAAATTGGTTTTTAATTTTTGCTTTTCTTGTTCAGAATTTCCAAAAATAAAAAGGTCATCTACGTAAATAACGACAATCAACTTCTTATCGTTTTTAAGCTGCTTTTGATACAAACACGGTTCTATTTTTGATTGTACAAAGCCTAAATTCAACATTTCTTTATCCAATTCCTTGAACCAAGCATTTGAAGCTTATTTCAATCCATACAAAGAACGCTGCAGTTTGCATACCTTGGTTTCTTGACCTTTGACTACTGCTCCTTTTGGTTGCAGCATGTAAATATCCTCTTTAATTCTGCCGTACAAAAAGGCAGTCGTGACATCCCACTGGTCAATAAACCAACCGTATTCAACAGCTAGCGAGAACAATAATTTTAGAGTAGAGCTTCTAACTACCGGAAAATAAGTCTCAGTATAATCTACACCACATACCTGTGTGAAGCCTTTTGCTACAAGTCTAGCCTTGCACTTCGTTACCTTGCCATCGCTATCTTTCTTGACTTTGAATACCCATTTGCATTGAATAGGCTTCTTATCAGCTGGAAGATCCACCAACGTCCAAGTCTGGTTCTCCTTTAGTGACAGTAGTTCATTATCTATCGCTTTCTGCCATAAATCACCATCTGATCTCGCCAACGCTTCATTAATAGTTAATGGATCACCATCAAGATTGCTCTCCTTAGCATACATAACATTGCATCCGTACCGATCGACTTGTCTGCGTTCTCTTACAGGATACCTTCTTTCTGATTCAGGTATTCTGACTTCTTCTTCAGTCAATACGTCATCAGGTACTCGCTCTGGTACTACAGGTTCAGGTCCTATCTCCTCCGATACTTCTACGTTCTCGTCTACAGTATCACAATACATATCATCGTGAGCCTCCAAGCGTTCAGATCTGCTTGTAGATCCGTTGGGTAAATTGGAAGGAACAGAATCTTTATTCAGGTTTATGATTACTTCCTATTTTTCTACGTTTTCCTTTTGGAGAAAGACGTTTTCCAGAAATTTGACATCTCTCGCAGTCGTCACTTCACCTGTCTTAGGATTCATCAGACCTTTCTGATTATCTGGATATCCAATAAAAATCATCGGTTCCGTCTTCATGTCCAGTTTGCGTCTCTTTTGTTTTGGTATCAATCTATATGCCAAACAGCCAAAGATTTTCAGATGACTCACATCCACATCTTTTCCAGTCCAAAGGTTCTCTGGTACCGCATTATTCAACGCTTTCGTAGGGCTTCTGTTCTTTAGGTAAACAACAGTATTTACAGCCTCGGCCCAATACTTTTTGCTCAGGTTAGATTCTGACAGTAATGTTCTTGCCTTTTCTATTATTGTCCGATTCGCTCTTTCTGCGACAGAATTTTGTTCCGGCGTGTACGGTACAGTCGTCTGGTGTTTTATGCCAGCAGACTTCAAAAATGATTTAAATTTACCATTACAGTACTCTGTGCCATTGTCAGATCTCAGACATTTAATAGATTTACTTGTCTCATTCTCAACTTCCGCCTTGTATTCACGGAACTTATCGAAAGTTTCACTTTTGTTCTTCAAAAAATAAACATGAGTCTTTCGAGTATAATCGTCGATAGATAGAAGAACATACCTCGAACCACCGAACGACGGCTCCTCGATTGGCACACAAACGTCGCTAAAAACCAACTGTAAGACCTCGTTCGCTCTCGTATCTTGCTTTTTAAAGGGACTTTTGCATGTCTTTCCTTCAGTACATGGAATACACTGCTCGCATAAATCGGTACTCTTAAATTCCATACCGCTTACTAAAACTTTCATTTTATTCATATAATTACGCGATAAATGAGCTAATCTTTTGCCAAATGTTCGAAATATTTTCATTTTGTTTTGACAATGTCACATTGACGACGTTATTTTGATTTTCTGTCAACTCATAAATTCCGCCGAACTCTTGACATCTTGCAACAATTCGATTTTTATTTTGAATCATGCAACCTCCATTGTCAAAATTCATGCAATAATTCTTCTTGGTCAAATCGCTCACCGAAATTAAGTTCATGGATAAATCAGGAACATGTAAAACGTTTTCTAAAATTAATTTTTCGTTTTCGCCGACTTGTGGCTCAGCATTTCCTCGTCCTTTCACCAATAACTTCTCTCCGTTTGCTACTGCGATCTTCATGTTGCCCTTTACTTGTGTGTAAGACAACAACTTGTTTTTATCATGGGTCATATGATTTGAGCTATATACCACTTATCTTTGTTTATCGCCCTTTTCGTATTCAGGCAGATATTCGCGGTTTTGATCCGCTCCTTGCATTCGGACGCCTTGTGTCCTTGCTTGTGGCACTTAAAACACTTGTAGATGAACTTCTGCTTGCGATCATTAGTTTTAGTGTTAGATCTTGCATCGTTCTGCACTTTACGTGTAACTAAAACTTTTTCATTCTCTGTGTTCAACTTACTCTGTCTACTTCCTTCTTGTAACAATTTCATTTTAATCTGCTCTAACGTGATTTCTTGTCCACTATTATCTACAGTCATAATGAGAGGGCTGTATTCGGCGGTCAATCCACCCAGCAAAATCGATATGATACAATCATCAGGGATTTGAGCATCAATATCGGACAATTGTTGTGTCAGGAACGTAATTTTGGATATGTAGCTTTCCATAGAATCAAAATTTTCTAACTTACAGTTGAAAAGCTCTCGCTGAATATGTATACGTCTTCCCCAACCTTTGTCTTCATACGCTTTCCGTAAGTTATTCCAGGCTTCTTTCGCAGTCTTCGCATTGTAGACGTGGGTAAAGCACTCTGGTTCTAACAACAAGCATATTGTGGTTCGTACCTGCCGGTCTACGTCAGCATTTACTACATCTGTAGAAATTACTCCCCACCAGTTTTTATTCTCTAAGTAATTTCGCACCAGGAATTTCCAATTTGGGTAGTCGGACGAATTTTTCAGCTTCTTAATACTACTTACGCCAATTTCAGCTGACATAATTGAGATTTCGTAAGTTTCACAAGTACACAATTTTATTAATATTCAAACCACTCAACTTATTAATTACGCTCTAGCATTTGTGCGGTCCTGGGCCCATAACCTATTGGAATAAAGAAATGACCAGCAGTGGGATGGTAGAGTATAATATTCATTGAGGGTACAATATTTTTACACGCAAGTTACAATTGTATTCGAACATAAACAAACCGTAACCAAGCTAATTCAAAATCATTGACAGACATGTGTTAAATACGATTATTCTCACAGGCCAGTGCATACATAAATATGCGACCTCCAATAGATTCCCAGGTCGGGTAGTGTTATTGGGTTTTTCCATTAAGAATTTCTTAGTAACAGCCCGGAGTTTGCAAGTTGGCGGTGTAATACCACCGTGCCTGGGAAAGTCATAGGTCCTGCGCCTGATCTCTCTCCGGTCATGTCGGATTGTGTGCCACACCATCGGAGATAGTGAGGAAAGAGTGCGCCTTTTTCTGAGCACTCACTTGTTCACTATAATATCTCCGTTGAGATTGGCCGTCATGGCCGAAATACGGTCTGAATGACTATTATCATTATTATGACATTTAGATATCAACTATGAATACTGCCTATTTGCTACCTATTTTTATATTTAATCTGCCTCGTAGACTGCCTCGTTGGTCTAGTGGTCGCAAGCGCTACTGCTAAGTATGAGGTCCTGGGTTCGATTCCCGGGTCGAGCAAAATGTTATTGGGTTTTTCTATCTGAAATTTCTCAGTAGCAGCTCGGAGTCTGGATTTGTGCCCGGTTGATGGCAATAGGCTCGCCCCCTATTACATGGGGCTTAAACATAACTGGCGAAATGTGGGTGTGCCTGCTACAGGGACACCTCTGCCCAACCCTTCGGGGAAACAAGGCGTGATGTTATGTTATGTTTTATATTTAAGAGCTGCATAAAATAAATCGAGTGTCCGTGGAGTTTTTTGCCCGTTCTCCTCCATGGGAACCTAATACGCTTTGAAATGGGCAACAAGCATCATCTTTATGAGTGACAACCCTTTAACATTTCAAAAGTGCCTCTATTTGGTTTAATTGAAATGCTTCAGTTTGAGTAGTTATAATAATATTCTAACATAAATAAAAAATAGACGTGACAAATATACATACAGTTAGAGTATTACACGTCAAAATATAGAGTTATGGGCGTTTCAAAGTTGTAAGATTCCTAATTAGAGTCACCATATTTTACAAGCTAGGTAACTGTTGACAACCATTCTCCCTGAGGTGGCTTAATTAAAACCCGAAGTTCTCCGATGACATCTGACCCTGATTTATTAGCTCGCTAAGTGAAATATTCATAGAATTAATTTACCGTGAAACGATTCCCTTTTATAAGTTATTTAGGGCTGTAATATTTATAGAATCTAAACATCGATTCATATTATACCTCCATAATACCTTATTATTTTGATTTAATTAATTAAATCAATTCGTATACATACCCATTATAAAAGAATATAAATTTCTACAGTAAGAAGAAATTTTAGTAGTGATTATCTAGATGATAATTAATCAACCTCTAGGACAGTATTAGTTACTTGCACGTGTTCAAGGTTTAAAATTAGATGACAATTGTCTCCCGAAATATATATTGTTCACTTTGCTATTGTGCAGAATTTATTATGTTTGCAATAAGTTTTATTAAAACATCAAAACTTATCTCAAGAAGTAATAGAAAAAGTTCTGTGCCTAATGACCTAAGATTTATGGAAAACATGAAATATATCAGCTGCTGATGTGGCCGCAAAAGTTCTTCGCAAGTTGTTACTAGATCTTTCACCGTACTTTCATGCGGGCAACATAGAATATTATTTGAAGTACATAAGGAACAGTAAGTAAATCTAAAAACATTTGTTAGAAAACATGTTCTATTTTGCTGATATTTTTTAAGGATATATTATTAGTATATTATACCTAAAAAACAAACTGAACCAGGTAGAGTAGCTTTGGAAACAGATATTAGTAAATAGTTATTTATTTTACCTCAGCCGCACAGTCATGTATGCTCAGCTATATACAAAATGCGTAAATTTAGAAACGGTTAAAAAGGGTCCGAGTGCGAATTGAAATAACCCAAAAAGGTTAGGTTTCCGAGCAACTTGTCCATTTCACTTTTCCAAAAGTTTTCTTTTTAGCCACATGCAGGCTTTTGTTGGCCACAGCAACCACTAAGACCCTAAAGCGACCGAAGCCTTTTATAAAGCATACTGGAATCCTAAAATGCTTGTTGTTTTATGTTTAATTAATAGCAAGTCATAAAAATTCTTAAATGAAACAGCATATTATTATTATGATCATTTTATTTAATAAATAGATTCTCGCTGACTTTATTTCCGCATGCACATCATTAGTGTTCACTCATTAATAGATTCCATTAGAGTTTACGAATTTCACTCTGTTTCAATATTAACGCTCTAATCTATTTCTAATAGCATGTTGGGACTACGTGATTTTGGGACTTTTAACTAAGCAATATTCTCACCACGCGTCCTAACTAAAAGGGATCGCCGCGCCAGCACGCAAGCGTCGCGTTCATATGTTTTGTTCGGAAAACCGGAAAGCGCCCTCTGTCGGCGTGATCGCGCGTTTCAGTGTTGAGGACGCGGCCTCATACGACTTACAGTAATAAGTAAAAGTGTATGAGTATTCACATTTGTTGTCCACCACATTAATTTTCCGCACATTTGAGCGTACTAATGGAATGGGTTCGTCCCTTCTTATTTGAATAATTTCCATTAGCCCTCGGTTTAGTTGAAGTCTTTGTGATTCACATGCAGTTCTGTGTGTTTACTTATTTCTTATACCCTAACTGCACAGTCATATACGTATATATATGTAGTGTTTGGGATTCGAGTACCAATAAAATCAGTTTACTTGATGCTATGACAAACGTTTATTTGCTATCCTTTAAAATACACCGTTTTCAACACCGTACTATAACTATCGTCTCGCACACCGTAGCCATATTGGTTCTTTTAGACTCCCTCTCATTCACTCACTCAGTTCTTCATTTACGTTCCGTTCCCTCTATTATTTCCGCACTCATTCCCACATATATTATACCTAATCGGAATTAAGTAAATTACACAACAACTCGTATCTCTTAGCCAGAAATTATTTCATGAATCACAGCATTTACTTGAATAAATTGACCCTTGAACTATTTTGCAGTAAACTTGGTGTGAAATCTTATATTTCACACCAAGTTATCTCAATTTACAATCGTTTACAATTAAATTAAACCACCTCAAAGGATACTGCCACTCAAGTGTAAATTATGAACACGTTAATGTTCTTGGATTAGCAACAATCAGATGTTGATGTATTATGATCAAGATTATTATTACTACCATTGTTTGCTATTCTCTGATACACCACAACAGAATTATGCCTTCATTGGTTTTAGCAATTTTGATTTCATAATCACATAATATTTATGTACATAATCAAACTAATAAGAAGTTCTTGAGAACTTAATTCCAGTTGATACAGTTGTGTAGGGATTTAATAAAAACAGGGATTTAATATAAATAACTCTGTACCATGGCTTAAGTGTATGCGTGGCGAGACGGAGGGCAGTGCAGGCCGCCCATTTGTCAACGCTCGCGGCGTCTCGCCGCTCATTCGTCAACTCTTACGGTGCCCCGTTCCCCGCCTCGCCGCGCACTCCCAAGGCGCGGTACTGCAATATTGGTTAAACTATAACAATAGAATATGATACAACAAGCACCTTATTACCTAGAAAAACAAATATAAATCACTATTTATTTAAGAAGCCGATTATAATTGTGGAAGACCTCTGTCTTCCACAATTATATCCGGCTTCTTAAATAAATCTCTTAAATAAATCTTCCACAATTATAATATTTCTAGTAGCAATGAAAAGCACGCAAGCAACTAAGTGAAAAGTTATAAAGGTTTTCGCTAACTTAATTACTGTGAATCGAACACAATAGCAACAATGAAAATAGTCAGGCATCTTCCCGAAACGTTCATTTAGGAAAAATCGAATTCACTCAAGGTTCATCACTTGGCAAGTTTCTCTATAGACATCCGTATTAATAAACGGCCCCTCCGTGGGGTCAAGCGCGTGTTTCATTTCCGGCTAATTGTGAACAAGTTGCGGGTAGTCGTAAAATGTGGGATTTGAGTCATGTAGCTGTCCTTGGGTCGCGGGTTTAGTTTCAGGCACTGTGTATACTAGTTGCTAATTGGCTGGGCCAATGTGGAATATTTATATTTCGTTCGATATATGAATACCTATAAAAATGCAATCATAATAGAGTAACGTATTTGTTTATTGAATGTTTCGAATTCATCCGATTTTCTTGATGAAATGAAAACGGCTGGTATGTATGTGCTATGAAAATAAATTAATTTATCGATCCACCCTGGTGGCACTGGCTTCAGTTGATATGCGATGTGCTGTTGAATATTCTACACTTGTCCTAGATGATTTTTTCTACATAGCGATATCATGATAGAAAAATACGTACACAACAAATATCGCACTCTTACAACCATAAAACCGTTTCCCTTCCTCCCTTCCCTTTGAATTTGATATGGTACAGAAATATTATCTTCATTACAAGACGAACGAATATTAATGTTTCAAAAACAACATTCACCCACATTAAAGACATTAGAGAGAGACGTAGCTGCGTAGGCAGAAGATACTCGAACAATTAATATTTCTTCAACTTTGAACACAACTCCATCCATGTCAATACCTAACTTTGTAACTTTGCATACCAAAAGTACCAATTGAATTTCATACTAATTTTGAATGTAATATTAACACCATACGTTTAGATTATCATTTCAAACAGATCTCTCTTTTTTCTATTTCACAAGACGTTAGTCACTGTGTGAGCTGATACTAATATTTCCTTGCAATATGTATGTGTTCATTAAATAATATATTACCCTATTATGTGTGAAATCTCACATAGCAATTTACTAAATAGTGGTATTTGTAAGTGTTAATAACTATTTGGTGAAATTGGTAATGTCAAGTTTCAGTATATACGATACCAACGTTCGTCGAACCATGCTGTTGACTTATTGAAGTCCTAATCCTAATGTTATAAAATAATCTGTTTTTAGAAAAAAAGAATCATATTATTTCAATCACAGTAATTTTAAACTCTGAACGCAATCATCGTAATATACCCTCTCATATCACTCTGATTCATTATCTTTCAATTTAATGTTTCTTAATTTCAAGAGGCAATTTTCTTTTAAAAACTTAAATCGTTATAATAATTCAAAACTGAATGTGTACCTACTCTACGGGAAAATAAGTGTCACGCTTCATAAAAGTGTTGATCACTCCGAGGCGAAGATTCGCATTTGCATTTCATTGCATTCCTTGGTGGTGAATAATCAGCGTTTATTTCCATATAAGTATGAAACCAACCCACAAGCGTGGTGATCTATGCTCGTACCTTCTTTGTATGAGAAGAGGCTTTCGCCCTGCAGTGGGACAATAATAGGCTGCTATTATTATGTAAATTATATTAAACATTTATGTAAATTAAATGAATGCAGAATTAATTAATACAACATCATGAAACTGTAATTCTAATCAAATACCCAAGATCCGTTAAATTTAATCAAGAACCCATATAGATTGTACCTTAATTCCAAATGTAGTTAAACTTTCAGGTGTAGTCTCGTGGATTTCGGAACTGTTGATCAATAAATTACTAAAGTTAAGCTCATCCTCACCTTAGTCCGTGGTCTACAGCAGCATGAGGCGATTCATGTATGTGTATAATTTTAATATTTCTGGACCGAACGAACTTACACAGCGAAAATAAAATCTTTGATAGATATAGAGCGAGCAACCACAAAATATGATAACATGTTAATAATTATGTATAATTCACATGACTCATAGTTCACATCTCTTACTTGCATTCCTATGACCGACATCGATGTCGCATCGATGTGAAACATATTTTACAATGTTATTGTCACATCGATAATCGTCGCTCCACTATGTGTGTGAATGTCTTATCAGATAAGGAAAAAACCACGATGGATAATGTGCGCTATTTCGCTTTATACCGGGTTATTGTGAATTTCTACAACTAGTCATTAAGAAAAGTAAATGTTCTGTTAATTTATTTATTTATTTCCAAGATTATTGGTAAACTGAATAGTTTTATCAACTGAAACTACAGCAACATTTTTCCATATACAGCTTCGAAAAAGTATCGAGTACTGTTGTAGCCCAACCATTATAGATTTACTTAAAAAATACTGGCCGCTTGTTATCTAAAAATAATTATAGAAATGCCATTAAGTTTATTGTTTTTATTATTTTTTATTTCACATTTCACGGCTTTTTCTAAGAATATTGACCAATTTGATCATGACATTTAAATATTTGAATGAAACTTTTTAAGATTCAAAATATGTTAGGAAAAAAAATACCCAAATGTTCAGCGTAGGAATTTTTTATGATTATAAAAAGAAGAATACAACTAGAGCTGTGAGCTCAAAATCTTTTGCGGTTCGTTGTCCCATGTGTACGAGTATGTTCATAATCACAATGTTTACACAATTTCTCTATTCAATCATTCATTGTTAGAATGAAAGCAGAAAGGCGAATAAAAATAAACTGATAATAAACATGTTCGCAGTGTACGGCTATCACATTGGGGGCCGATGATTGTTGCATTGAAGCATTGTACAGTTTCTAGGAGTTTCGCGTAAAAATTATAACCAGTTGACGTAGGTACTGTATTGATTCAGGTTTCCAGTGAAAACTCGACGAGTACAAGAATTTTAAACGAAACTTAATGGAAACTTGAGAAGTATCTCATTGAAATATTATAAGGTTATTTCAATGATCAAATGCCTCGCTCTCTTCAATCCAAATTATAATTTATGATCATAATTACGGGAAAGTTTTATTGTTTAATAGGCTTCGTCACCTTTATAAATTTAAAAGGGAAAGTTAATACCCTCCTAATTTAATTTGATAATTATCTCAATCTTGGACTAGCTTCGCGAGATACGATTTATCCTTTGAAATGTTTCTGTTGGTAAGGAGTTATTGATGTGTCGCAGACTTCAGGTTTATCATGTAAAGTTGGACCTATTTTTTTGTACATGACAAATGATAATAATATATTATAAGTCTTAAAGCTGACAGCCCTAACAATTTGAGATACACACCGAAACAATTTTGTGTGCCTCCGTTACAGTACGTGGGACACACTGAAAGTTCTTAGAAAATAAAAGTATATCATAACTTTGTTGTTGACTAAGACTACAACGAAAGTCGTAATAAATCATATAGCTAAAATTTACTCGCGTTTAATTAATTTTGACGCGCTACACGCACTTTTCAAATTGCCGCCAATTTAAAGGAATAAATGATATGAATTCAATAAACATTACCAGGTTACCAAGGAGTTCTTAATTCGAAATATAAATGATTTTTTAATTGGATTTTTTTCTAACCAGCCAGTTCTAAAAACTTTTTGTGTTACCCTTGAAGTAACCGTACATATCTAATTGAATATTAAAATCGATCAGAGTGTGCACTAAATGATAACTAATGCTAGCAATTTCGCTTTGTTAGTTATTATTTAGTAATCTATTCGTTCTACCTTTTCATCATTTATTATAATGACCCAGGTTGCTTCATTTGTCAAAGTTTGAATCATGGAGTTATAGTGTGTATGCTTTTTGACTTTACTTTTTACCATAAATACTTTGATCCTCTCCATTATAGTGAATTCCAGCTGAGTGCATCTTGAAAGTTTTCATCTATAATAAGACCTAAAATGAGGTGAACAGTTTATTAAGTGAAGCCACAATTACAATCAATAAAGGGATAAAGGGAATAAAGGGATATCCCTTTATTAATGCTTAGTTTCAGCGTAATTGTGATATCAACGCCGAGTAAGATTAGAATATGAAAAGCCGCATTGCCTGGTCTCGGGACAAAGTGTGGGAAAAATGGAGACGCAAAATTGTGACGTCATAGAGCTTAAAGTACGTCTTTGAAGACGGATGTAAATCTCATAACACAATTACATTCAAGTATTCTGCTTTGTTGAGAGCCATTGTCTTAGTTTATACCACTGTGATGATGTGTGGTGTTGACTTTGTTAGCAAGAGATTTTTACAAAGAGAATTTCGTTCCTATTTGGCATTCAAAACAAGCAGTCCCACTTATTTTTACACTAATTTAACAGCACAGAGCGGTGCAAATAAAAATACCGTCCACGACTTCCACTTTTTCGCCAGAACACAACCATAAATCAGGCTAACAAGTCGAGAAAAACTCGCCAAAAGTATTTCACAATGAACAACTAGTAACGCCAACTTGGCTTTGATCATTTTAGGATAAAGCTTTTATTTTTAAACCTTTAAATCACTATTAATATTGTTTTCATCACACGCTTAGCAAACGGGGTAATTCGCGTATTTTTTAGAACTAGAAAAAAGATACATGACTCGTACACAAAATGTACGAGTCATGTATCGTACATGGCGCGCGCGCATTGCATACATCAGCACTTTTTCGTCGGCTTGCATAAATTATAGTTCAACGCGACAATATACGATCAGCGTTCATAGTAAGCTGTATTTATTCACACAATATTTATATAGCATATAAATATACTCAATAAACCATCATCTTTGGCTATCCTTGAATTATCATTCAAGCTAACATCCAAGGTGTGTGCGACCCATTCAGCAACGCATACAGTTTGAATTGACTGTAATTTCACGTAATCCTAAATAGGTTGTTTTTCCGAATTATGCTGATCATAGTTTAATTATATCGATGCTAGCACACCTCAAAATGCTCTTGTACGTGTGCAAGTGAGTAATGTGGCGGATAGGATCGCGGGCGCGGATGTGGATGCGGACGCGGTGGTGGACAGTTGTAATGTACTATCTGATATGGAGCTATTCAAACACATGCGGAGTATATTACAACTGTACCCAACCGCGCCTGCCACCGCCACCATCTCTGTCTGAACAACAAATAAGAGAAAGTCTCAGTTGATTCTACACCATGGTATCTGTATACCACAAGTTATGCACGAGCTTAGGCCGAGCCTCTGTCGTTAATGTTCTTGCTTCCACATGGAACATGTTTTATTACTTGTTCATATTCACAAATCCGGCAATTTATCTCTTTAAAATGTTGTTAATAAGTGGCTTTCAATCAATTATATTATGTCTCTGCATTATAAACACCCTTGAATAAAAATCTGAGCTCTGGGCACAAAAATAGTTTCGTGACCGGCTAGCGCGGGCGTACCTTTGAGCATAGTAAAACAGTTAAAAGCTTTCAATTGATTGATGCCCAAATATTTATAAGGCTACCGGTTTTATTTAAAAGTTGCACATGAAAGTATTCGGTTTCGTAGGAGATTATGTCACCAGAATGTAACGCAATGCAACATGAATGATAAGCGTGGAAATATTACATTGTTTATTGCTTCTTCTCTTCTCTATGCGGAAATGTCGGAAATATCGAGTTCGCTAAAAACGTCCAGGCGCTAGTCTGGCTCCAACTCGTATATAATCGAATGGTGATTAATTATTGATTAATTTATTAATTTTGTTTACAGGCGGCACTTTTTGTGACATACGATGAATAACGAGTACCTTAATAAATGTATTCGGCTGCCTGTCCACTGGAGCGGGGCGAGGCAGCGGAGCCGAGAAATGTGCCAATAATAACCAATAGAATCTAAACTCCGCTTCAGAGCTCCGCTTCTATTGGTTAATATTACAATGGCACATTTCTTCGCTCCGCTGCCTTGCTCCGCTCCAGTGGACAGGCAGCGTTATGCATGTTGGTACCTACCTATCTATTGTTACCATATCATCTGCGGTTTTTTAATAACGCTCTTGGAAAACTATGTGCCCCGTTCTAATATTGTAATTATTTCACAAAAAAATGTAAGGGTTTTTTTCTAATTTGCGCAGTGTGAGTCCTTTGATATCTACAAAATATAATAAAAATAACACAGATGTGCTTACGCTCCGTGTCTTTAATTATATCTTGTTTCTTCGTCATTCATTTATTTTACTCAATTATCCCGAACTCTGCTGACCGAACCGCACGTCCGTGTCTCAGTGACGTCGTAGAGCTAATCAAATTGTCGGAGACAGAGCGCGTACTCAGATAAAGATAACACGGAGTGCGACGCAAACATTACGTGTTATAAAGGATATTTATTATATCAACGTGAGGTAGAGACGCAATGGATGCCTAACTTAATAATATTGTGTTGTCTCTGTCGTCCCGTCACCGTATAGGCGTGGTACCAGTAATTGATTAGAGTTCTATTGATAGCTGAGTAGCTTTTTTGCAGATGACAGTAGTGCCGCGTAGTGTTCCATGAAATATATTTATGGTATAATCAATATTCTAAGTCCATATAAGTAGTAAACAACAGCGTTCAATGAAAACGTGCGACTAGGTGCCCACTGCTGCTGGTGTTTAATTAATCAGCAGAATATGTTGGAACTATTGATGCCTGTTAAATTCACATAGATAAACCCGGGGCCGGCCTTATCCACCTAGGCGCCTCGGGTGAGTCATGCTTTTGGCGCCCTTTTATATTTATTTATTACTGAATTAATTAACATAATATTTTACCAGTTCATTTTCTAAACTTCACTTGCAACAGTCACTCACTGGTATTTTTAACAGAATACGCCTGTCACTGAGTACGTCTCTCTGTCATCCTACATAAGTTAGTGTGAGATACGACAAGACAAACAACAAAATGATAGGTCATGGTAGATAAATCCTGAATACTCATACTCACTCCTACGAGATAAGTTCATAAAAGTTAACACTCTGAATTCAGTTTTTCTTTATAAGGTATTTTCTTTATAAGGTATTCAAATTAAGTGGTTAAGTTGGCGCGCGCAGCACCCTGTACGCCCCAGCACCGTCCAGTCGCCGGCGCCCCGGGCAACCGCCCGGGTCGCCCACTCCTAAAATCGGCCCTGGATAAACCTCATGAAACGTAATATCGTATTGAATCGAACCAAACTGCGGCCGTTGTTAAAACAGTAAACAATGTTCTAGAAATAATAAACTATCTGCGATGTAAGGCATTTTGTTGGCGTCTGCCAGTTTAGACAATAATAGACGCACGGATCGATCGATCAGGTTAAGTTACGCTTGCGGCGGTTGATCCGTGAATGGGTGACCATCTTTACATACCAAACCCCTCGGTACCTCGGAAAGAACGTTAAGCCGTTGGTCCCGGCTGTCATTCGTAGATCTTTGACAGTCGTTACGGGTAGTCAGAAGCCCGAATATCTGACAACCAGTCTTCTTGGTAAGACTGGTATCGTGCTACCCTGTAACTGGCTTGTGGAGGTCAGATAAGCAGTAGCTCCATGTAAAATAGTGGTATTTTATAAGCTGCATCCGGTTAAACTACTTTGTACATTCATGCACGATATAGTTTCCTCCACCATAACGCATAGTTCTTACGAATGGCTCTACTCACTCAACAAAGCTACTCTGTCACAAACCGCGTGCTACCCGACACTATGTGGACACTTGATGACACTGCAATTAAAGTAAAATGGAACTTTTTAGTAACAAGCTTTTATTACGAAAGTTAACTATTTAGTGATTACGAAAATTCTGTTCTGTGTTCAACTTGAAAACATACAAAGTAACAATTCATAATTTCATCAACGTGTTGTTTAATTGGAGGGTAGAATAAGTAACTTAAATTAGAGTCTTACTCCGTGAATAAATAGTTAGGTGCTTCATTTAATTATGAACAAAATAGCCGAGCGCCATTCAGCAGTTTACAAACTCATTTTAATAAGTTCTTTGAATAGAAATAAATTTTCATCGTTTCATTCTTAATTAAAATGTATAATTTCGAAAGTTCAATTCACTGTTGGTATTTATAATAATCATTCACCTCTCAGGAAACTTACTCATGAGGCTGCAGGTTTTTTCATAATTTTCATTTTTAAGGATTTATTTAATTCTAAGGATAAATATTGTAAGATTTCCAAACTAATCGAAACTACTGAAAAACTGAGCTAAAAGATTCGGAATAAAAGTCATTGCCAGTAAGAGCTCTCAAAGATTCATGGATCCTTTGTGCTTGGGGAATCTAGATTAGGGTTAGGCAATCTTCGAAATTTTATGCGTCTGAAACCCTTTTCTTCGGTCAGATATTGATCGAAATTGCGGTTACTGTTCGGACGATCAAGAATGAAAATGAATAACGGTAGTGTGATACATCGTAAAATTTGTATACACAAATAATATTTTAAGTTTCTCTAAAAAGCAGAAGAAATGGTGATGATGGAACATTTGTTGAAACAAAACTGGCTAACTGAAATATCAACGAACAGCGCACTATAAACCCCGTGCTCCCAAGTACATACTTACCTTTGTTGTTCGTTATTATATGGCCTTTTGCAGCTATTGTTTCACAACATATAATGTAAGTATTGAAATCATGAATTGCAGTATCAAACTCCCAGATACACGTAATCAAGTGAAATTGCCTCAAACTATAGTCTTCTCATTTCAAGCAGCTTGGTGTAACTTTCAAACTACTTACACGCCTCACGTACTTAAACTTTGGATCTGGCACTAATTGCGGCTCGAAACATGAACATAATTTATTAATATTGCTCTCTTTGGGAGAAAGGATAAAGAAATTTTGTTTGATACGAGTAAAATTAATTTGTAGATTGGTTGCTGAATTTTCCTGTCATTTAAAAGACATTTATGACCGTAATAAACGAATGTCTGGTGCAACTTGCAAAGTGTTCTCTAAAGCAGTTTAGTATAGCTATAAACCATGTACTTGCTGATTCCAGTAAAAAGCTCTGAAGATGGATAAAGTGAATGATTGTGAAAAATGCAATCTAACAAAATGAACAAAAAAAAGGAAGGTATTACCTGTGTGTTGTGCTTTAAATTTTGAGTCATAAAGATGATCGTGTAATAATTGTATTCCCAAAACTTCTGTATTCGCTTCTCAGTTATAAGTTTAAAACTAAAACTACTTCTCACAAAATCTTTAAAATATGACGCAGCGTTCAATCAATCAATCAAAAGTTTATTGTGGATCATAGGTATGTATAGTACAGTTCTTAAATATTTGAAAATTTTGATCAGCTATGTCCCGCCCGTAGGGCATACAATAATAATAATTACATTTAAACAGGCTACTAATTAAATTAACATTGTTACAAAATATATTTTTTAAATCTAACACAATAATTAAAAAATAGGGAACACATTAATGGAAATGTCAAATTCAAATTATTATATAGAAAATAAAATTATTTGCATTTAAGTTTCAAAAATATAAAAAGAATAAAGTCAAACATAACAAATTAAAATAGGTAGGATGTTAAATTATACACATAAAATTCAAAAAATAAAATTAATCACAACAAACTAAAATGAGAAATTCCAAAATTATTAATCAATAAGATGAATTTTTTTAGAAATAAGGACCTATTGCTCTATAGTTACTTCGGCTTATAAGTTAAACATAACTCAAACCATTTGTCTGATATTAACTAAGTTTCTGGCGCACGTGAGTCACGGTAGCTTTGTGGCACATCTGTCACATTAGATACTTAGGCTCAATATACACTCTGCCGGGGTTGCGAAGAAGTCCGAAAGGCAGATCGTGGCCCCCAGCAACATGGCAACTGAAGGAACATGGGTGGGTTTTAGTCAGTAAGAGTCTGACACGCCCTCCCGCTCCGCCCAGAGCGGGAGAAGTTATTTGATAATTTCCCACCCAATTTAATTAAAAAGGCTCAATTTATACTGAAACGGCAGCGACCGGCAGCGTAGAGCTCGGCAAGTGATACTACTTGTCAAAAGAAGGCGCGCGGCCGCGGTCGGGTGCTATGCATTGGGATAGTTTAAATTCTACGAAGAGAAGTCGCAGGATGTCGCCAGGCGGCTGCCCGAGTCTGCGCGAGCAGTCGCACGCCGCCGCTGCGTGTGATCGCTAGACAGCTCCCGGCGCCGCAGGCGGCAGCATAGATGATACACTATATCATAATAGCTAGGCGGCAGCCTACTTTCTTCTTGCAGAATTTCAGTTGACTTGTCAACCTTATTCGTAAATTTTTTTTCTTGTAAAACGGCGTTTTTCATATTTTAAGCAACATATAAGCAGTAAGTATTTCTGTTTTGATTTCTAAAAGCATTTGTGCATTACTAAAGTTCTCCGACAAAGTGATTACTTTGACAACGGTATTTGTAATAACACATGCTGTTTGGTGTTATTGCACTGCATAATTACACATTCATATAATGATCACAGTTGATTGCATATTGACTACATGGATACAATTACAACTTACAAGTAGGAACCTTCAATGATTTTGCACGGACTTGTTTTCTTTTTAATATGCATTATACATGCAATTTCTACAGCTTGACAATGCATTTAAACTTCGGAAACTCCATTTGAATCTCTCCTCAGAAGGTTGTGCAAATGCTCGCAAAACTTCCACCTTCATCTTAAACTTATAATGCGTAAACCAAGCATGTGTAATATAATTAAGTTATACTTACGGTCAGTTGTGAAACTAACTTATATAAAAAAAAATCCTAACTAATATTATAAATGCGAAATTTGTAAAGTTTGTTTGTTTGTTACACTTTCACGCTAAAACAGCTGAATAGATTTGGTTGAAATTTGGCACATGGGTAGACCATGATCTAGGTTAGGACATGTCTGGACTTTTATCCAGTTATTCCCACAGGATCGAGACTTATGCGGATCAAAACGCGGGGCGCAGCTGGTTTATAGGATACGAATTTATATCTATAACTAGTATTTGGGCGTTGCGCGAGCTGCAAGCAGCTCGCGGGGTCGTGTTTTTGAGGAATATTTCTTACCCTTGTAAAATTTTGAGAATTGGACAGTAATCCTTAGCACTTATAGGATTTTATAATAAAATCTCTTAAATATTTTGTACGGATTTATGTATTGACTTTTAAGTAAATCAACTGAATGTTGTTTTATTCCTACAGTTGATTTACATAAAAGTCAGTACGAATAAACTATAAAATAATATTCCTTGTAAGTGACTATCCCCCGAATGCTGAAACGTCACTCAAAATTTAAGTAGCACTTAAATTTAACAGTTACTCAAAAGTGACGTTTGGCCATACAAAATTTAAAGTTTAGGTTTAACTGCTCAAATTTTAAGCAGCCCTTAAATGTTGAGTGACGATTCAGTATTCGGGGGTAAGTAATTAATGAAATAAGTTCCTACTTTTATGCTTTTCAAAACTACTCTACCCCAGGGTAACATTTATTTATTTATTTAGCATGTGTATGGGAGTATGCAATATTACCAAGGCCGCATTGATTTTTTATTTCCTGGTTCGATTCACTCACAAGATAGTAATTTCCGCGCTACCAGAAGATTTGGTTCCTGGTGCGTTTTATTTCAAGGTATCCCCATTATAAGCATAATCCACCTAAACTACTCGATTTACATAACACTAAATCATATCTAAACTACATCTATATTAAGTATGTATTTCCCTCTGCCTCTGATGCATCAGGAATGTCTGCTCTAACAAATTTATCAATATCTATATTTTGGACAGGCCCGCCACCTTCAACCCTAAAACAAATGTGAGCGTGTGGTAAACCTCGCTTTTGAAACTCTATTACGTGCATCATGTAAATACATTTGCCAAACCAATTACCACCTCGGATATCTCTTAATAATTCTGGTAGCTTTAAATTAAAAACTCTAGCACATACAGAAGGATTTACATAGCTGCTTTGAGTGGATTGTTGAATTTCTGGCCACTTGGGATTACAAGTAAACGTCAAGAAAAATGATGGGTTCCCCAATCTGCTTACTATTGCAATAGCATAACTATATTTTCCTTTCATGTATCGCGGCCCCCCCGTAAAAGTGCTGGGCAAATAAACGCGACCTGGTACGAATCCCTCTCCCTGAATGGTTTCATCTTGACGAATTTGACGCGCGACTTCAATGCTCATTTCAACTTCTTGAAGTGGAGCGGACCTCAGTGCACTACTCGAGTTATGTTTTTGTAGACTTGATATAAAACGTAGGCGTTCTTCTATGATTCGGCAATGCATGTCAACTAACCATTCTTCCGATAGCCTGCCTATATCGGAAAATCGTGGCTCCGACAATAACAAGCAGCGCACGTATTTCGCTTGAGTTAATTTATTTCCGTTATTATCTACTTTGTTCGAGTACCAACCCGCATTACCCTCAGGATAAAATAGTGGATACTGAAAACTTTCATATAACGGATGCATTATATCTACAGTGTGCGGTTTCCTATCACCGATTTTCCAAACTGCTATGCAATGAGGTACACAATTTTCGCGTTCTGTACTAATAATGGCCGCGACTTCTTTACCAACAGGTAAATCTCCTAAAATGTTACCGTGGATTGAGCGAGACGTTTGCTGAAATTTAATAAAGGCCTGATCGGATGGTTCCCTACTTAATCGTTTAAAACATTCGATAAACGGATTGTAAAAAGTTAGTTATGCAACTAATTACCTGCCTATCAAGTTTCATATTTGCGGCTATTTGCTCGCGTTCGCTTGTATCGTTAATGTATAGTCCTAAATTATTTACGCTACCAGTGTAAGCTAAATCAAAAACTCTATGATAGACTCGACCTTGAATTTTAAGAAAAGATATTCCCGTTGGTTGTTGGTACCCGTGAGAAACGCCCAAGGCACTGAAGGCAAATAAATTATTGTAAGCTCGCGGTCTACTCAGAAAAGACGGGTGAGAGTAAAACTCCTCGGTTAACGGAATTAAATTTTGTATGTTGTTCGCGCCCGACCCACAACACCATTTTCGAGATTTTTCTTCTTCAAACAGACGCGCATTACAAGATGGACACCTAAAAGTGTCTGAAGAAAGCAAGGACGTTTTTTTTAAAGAAAATAATTTTATTACGTCTAACTCAGCGTCCCTCTTCTGTGCTATTAGGTTTTTAGATTGACGTAGTGGTATGTCAATACGACGGCTGTTTTTATTATATTTGTCAGTGGCTATTTGATTTATTTCAGGGTTCTGCTTGGTATAACGGTGTACAGCATCGCGATTAATTTCTGGATTTTCCTTGATTTATTTGTGGATTTTCAGTTGTATATTTTTTAACGGCATCGCGATGAGTTTGCGGTTTTTTTAAATTATATTTTTTAACCGCATCCAAATGGGCGTTTACTGTACTACATTTCCTGCCACGTTTTTGTTTTTTGGGTCGACCTCTCTTTGTTGACGCCACATGGGTGTCAACTACTACCGGTTCAGGGGTTTTTTGAAAACCAAACAATATAGATTGTGATTCCGATAATTGACTGTTGATGCCGGGCATTCGAAGTCTATTATAGACTCGACAGACGCTGGCAATGGCAATGCAGATCCTACAACTAAATTTTCAATTCTTTGATAATTGAGAACGCGTAGTCTGTGTATTGAATACTGACCTACACCTATATTTCGCAATAACAGCAATCTGGCTAATTCGCGAATAGAATAACATTTAAACAAACGTGCTACTCCGCATGTAGAATTTAATTTGTTATATTCATCTACTGCGTGACTGTTAAATGCACTATCGAATCTCCAAAAAGAAACTGTATAGTCTTGCCCGGTAAATACCATGCTATCCGTCTCATCATTGTGGTTTGCGTCGAAAACATTGGATTCAATTATGTTTGCAAGAGTTAAAATACCGTATTCATTTTCTGAAATTTGAGGAAATACTCCATTTGTAATCCAATTGGCGGCCATATTTTCAATTTGAGCTCTATTGTTTCCGACGACAATCTCAGTAGGCAATTCCTCGAGGTTCAAAAATATGACACCCTTCGGTAGAATTGGTTTAAGCGACATATATAAAGTGTCTCCACTTTGGAGAATGACATCGATATCATGACAAGTCAGATTCCGATGTCTGCAAACTGACAATACTGACGCGCAAGCGGACATTGCCACGCATTGAGCGTTATTACCCTTATAATTGCTACTGCCTTGGTGTGTAGTTCCTAAAACATTAACAAAAATACAAGGTCAAGTGCAAGGTAGATATAATGTTACAAGAGGGAGAATATTTTGTAATGACAAAAATCATGTACACCACCCTTTGTAAGGCAAAGCGTCTTTTTTGTCCCCATTGATTGGATTAATGGGTTACAGACAGCTCGCTGACAGAGACGACAGTAAGCAAAGAACAACATATTTATTTTTATTTACTGGGGAACCTGCTTCCAATTTTTAACTTATTTTTATTATGTATCGCGGCAACCGAAATTCACATTCTTGATCATGAGCTGCAGCCCGCTAACAGACAGATGGACAGACGGACGAACAGCAGTCTTAGTACATAACAAGATTCTGTAGTTTTTACCCTTCAGGTACGGCACCCTAACAATTAATAATGTTTGTATGTTTTACCTCTAAACTGTCTTAAACAATTGATCAGGTTGTGAAGAAACTGGTAGGATTTTAGAACGCGAGGGTTTCTGGCACAAAACAAAATTTATAATATATTTAAAAAAAAAAAAATGTATTTCCCACTCATTTTTTGTGCAGTACATTTAGGAGCAGAACAAAGGAAAAAACCAAAAACATTATGTATGCATTAAATATTCGAAAAATATCTATTTCACATTGTAGCACAGGATGACATTGAACTGACTGCAAAATGAGCTCAAAAGTCTGCATGGCTAATAATATGGTGTCTCTTATAAGCATTATTTATAATGATCAGTACCTAATTATGTCAATTTTCTAAATTATTTAAAAACAAAACAACAAAAAAAATATCCCTAAGTATATTAGCTGGCTGATGATGAAACTGCTTTTTAAGTACCTATAACTTATTAATTGATATGTACTAACCTACTTAAATTAATCAAACAATAATTTGTGATAGCATAGAATTATTTGATTAAGGAGCTATGAGATCATCTATTTATACTTGAATACTATTTCAGCAGTCTCGACATTAGTAGGTAATGACGCTGTCGCAAACTTGCGATCGTAATAATACCTAATAACGAAAAAATTCTGTTGCAATAACGACGCTCGTGAGAAACGCAAGTCTCTACATCCAAGTTAGCGAGCCAAGATGTACAATAACTTGACATATCGGTACCAATGATAATAAAAGTAAATCGGTACGGCAGCGAAAAACGAAAATAAAATCTCCTTGATTATGGGGAAAAATAGAAAACATGGTTCAATAAAAATAGACTATAATAAAAGCCTTATTTTGAAGGCACTATTTTACATGAAAACTCCTACTTAAGTAAGGCTACAAACGTGTAAAAAAAATTAAAAAATATTAAATATTTAAGGAAATTAAAATTTGCCTCCTTGCAACATTGGTTTAGTGTCAAACTTGTCAAGTCATTGGTTTTGACGTTTTGTTTATTTTGTTTCTGTTCTATTAACAATGGACCTGTATAAAAATGTACTCTGTGCAATGGACAATGGTATTTTCTCAAGCATTTTTTATTGATAGCTAAGAGTACAGTACCTCTGCTTTGTGGCTGAAGCTGCTACCCCACTGAATATATTTCTACATTCACGGTCAGTGGGTCGTCTTTGGGGCGGATTTACAGACGTCCGAGTATCTACGAAATGATACTGGAATTCGACAAAAATGTGTTTGAAGGGATGGCTGTAGGAGCTGCATGAAACATTGGTATTCCGTCAGGATACAGAAATAAGCAGATTCAAGGGATTTTTCATTTTAATCATGCGGATTCCTTGTGTCGTACCATACCAAAGCTTTGGGAAGTAGTGTGTAGCGAGCTGTTCACACTAAAAAGAACCTCCGACCTCCACGGAGCTGGGGACTACCAGTAAAAGAATGACAGGACAAGCAGAAAATCAAACTGAGTGAAATAGTGTAGTGTATGTAATATTGATAAGATTCTTTCAATATAAATGTATGTAATCGCAGTGTTCCAATATTTAATATTACCGTACTATAGTTGTAAGGGATACACAGCAGAGTTATTACAAGTTTAAGTGACACAAAAGAAATGCTTGTGTGCAAAATAATTCTAAAATATTCAATTTATAATGTTATATCGAAGAAAGTAGTTAACCAATCCTATATTTTTTTTGTACCAATGGCAAATTCAACCAAATTAAATTTATTATTAAATCATTTAATTCAAGCAACAAGACTCGATAGTGTTATTAACAATATACTTACAAAAAACTATGTTAGTAACACACTAACATAGTTACCATTATTCATCTCATTCTTCCTATATTAAAAATGCAGTGTGAAATTTAATTTTAACGTTGATTTTCATCAAACAAAAACAAACAAACATGTAGGTACGGTTCGCCTCAAAGACCGACGCAAAATAGATGCACTAAAACTTGTTGTTCATGGGCAAGTAAGCCTAAACGCTGCAACACAAACGTCCATGGTCCAAAGCTCCCGAGACGCCAGTACCTAGGTTTGGAAGCCTGCTAATAAGGTTACGTTATTCACTTAACAGAACTATTCAGAAACTCACCAGAAATAAGACATTCTGAATATTCCACAGCTGTGCCTCCGCAACGCGGAACAGTTGATAACTCTTCAGTACTTGCTCGTTTCATGTTGGAAATTGATTATTTTGATAATAATTATCAATCAATATCAACTTGCAACTTGCAACAAGAAACCTCGATTCACGAGTTCACGACAGAAGCAGGACGCTTCATTTTGGCGCTCTTTTCAAGTTTTTTTTTAAATTCAATGTCAAATTCAAAATTCAAATTGATGGACTCTATGGTCGATTGTTTGATTGTTGGAAATATGTTAATCGACTCTTTTTTAAATAGGTCATATTTAAATGATTAATAATTTCTCGATTATCTCAAAAAAAGTACCATATTTTTTTGAGACCTAGAAAACAGGAAAACTTTATTTTAAAAGTTCGTTAATTATCCATAGTTTAATTTTTAACCGGCGAAAATTTCCCCGGCTTAAACGTACCCCAAGCGAAAACTTATACCAGCGGACGACCGTAAACGGAGCAGATTCAATTTTAGTCAGATTAATTTTTCACCTCGCGGTGTGCTTAAACGGGGTGTTTGACGTTTAGGCAGTCAATTTTAAACTGAATAATTGACTTAAACGCACCCCAAACAAAAACGGTGTCCGCCATGTTAGTATTCCTCCCCCCTTCGCTCCACTCGGTCTCGCAGGTTCGCTCCACTCTAGACCTACCTACCACCGGAAAGCTATCGTGACCTTATCCCTACGCTACGCTACGCTTCGCTTTACCGCTACCTAGTTTCCGAGATACGATGGGGGGAGGGGTGAAGGGGGGGAGAGAGGGGAGTTTTGAAAAAACTAATTTTGACTTACTCTGGGCCCACGGACATGAATCTGAAAAAGAAAATGTTCCGAGTCTTAACTTCCGAGATCCGCCTAAAGGGGGGAGAAGGGGGAGAGAATGGGGGGAATTTTGAAAAATGATTTTGACCAACTCTGGGCCCCTTGATATGAATCTGAAAAAAAAAATGTTCCAAGTCTCTTAACTTCCGAGATCTACCTAGAGGGGGGAGAAGGGAGGCAAGAGGGGCAACTTTTAAAAATGGACTTTATTTTTCCGAGCCTCCTCTATACGAATCCGTAAAACAACAAAACACGGGACTCTTAGTTTCCGAGATACGATAGGGAGGGAGGAGAGTGGGGTGGAAAAGGGGAGGTTTGGGATTTTTCCCATACTCGTGAGAGTTACTTCTATACGAATCTGTAAAAATATACCCACCTCCCCCTTCACCATCTGGGAGAACAATTATGTCAGTCAGTGGTAATCGAGCTTTATATAGTATAAAATATAATATAATAATGAATCTGAAAAAAAAAAAGTTCCAAGTCTCTTAACTTCCGAGATCTACCTAGAGGGGGGGAGAAGGGGGGCATGGGGGGCAACTTTGAAAAATGGATTTTACTTTTCCGAGCCTCTTCTATACGAATCCGTAAAAAAACAAAACCCAGGAGGCGTGAAGGGGGGGAGAGGGGGGAGTTTTGAAAAATGATTTTGACCAACTCTGGGCCCCTTGATATGAATCTGAAAAAAAAAATGTTCCAAGTCTCTTAACTTCCGAGATCAACCTAGAGGGGGGGAGAAGGGGGGCAAGGGGGGCAACTTTGAAAAATGGATTTTACTTTTCCGTGCCTCTTCTATACGAATCCGTAAAACAACAAAACACGGGACTCTTAGTTTCCGAGATACGATAGGGAGGGGGGAGAGTGGGGTAGAAAAGGGGAGATTTGGGATTTTTCCCATACTCGTGAGAGTTACTTCTATACGAATCTGTAAAAATAAACCCACCTCCCCCTTCACCATCTGGGAGAACAATTATGTCAGTCAGTGGTAATCGAGCTTTATATAGTATAAAATATAATATAATAATGAATCTGAAAAAAAAAAAGTTCCAAGTCTCTTAACTTCCGAGATCTACCTAGAGGGGGGGAGAAGGGGGGCATGGGGGGCAACTTTGAAAAATGGATTTTACTTTTCCGAGCCTCTTCTATACGAATCCGTAAAAAAACAAAACCCAGGAGGCGTGAAGGGGGGGAGAGGGGGGAGTTTTGAAAAATGATTTTGACCAACTCTGGGCCCCTTGATATGAATCTGAAAAAAAAAATGTTCCAAGTCTCTTAACTTCCGAGATCAACCTAGAGGGGGGGAGAAGGGGGGCAAGGGGGGCAACTTTGAAAAATGGATTTTACTTTTCCGAGCCTCTTCTATACGAATCCGTAAAACAACAAAACACGGGACTCTTAGTTTCCGAGATACGATAGGGAGGGGGGAGAGTGGGGTAGAAAAGGGGAGATTTGGGATTTTTCCCATACTCGTGAGAGTTACTTCTATACGAATCTGTAAAAATATACCCACCTCCCCCTTCACCATCTGGGAGAACAATTATGTCAGTCAGTGGTAATCGAGCTTTATATAGTATAAAATATAATATAATAATGAATCTGAAAAAAAAAAAGTTCCAAGTCTCTTAACTTCCGAGATCTACCTAGAGGGGGGGAGAAGGGGGGCATGGGGGGCAACTTTGAAAAATGGATTTTACTTTTCCGAGCCTCTTCTATACGAATCCGTAAAAAAACAAAACCCAGGAGGCGTGAAGGGGGGGAGAGGGGGGAGTTTTGAAAAATGATTTTGACCAACTCTGGGCCCCTTGATATGAATCTGAAAAAAAAAATGTTCCAAGTCTCTTAACTTCCGAGATCAACCTAGAGGGGGGGAGAAGGGGGGCAAGGGGGGCAACTTTGAAAAATGGATTTTACTTTTCCGAGCCTCTTCTATACGAATCCGTAAAACAACAAAACACGGGACTCTTAGTTTCCGAGATACGATAGGGAGGGGGGAGAGTGGGGTAGAAAAGGGGAGATTTGGGATTTTTCCCATACTCGTGAGAGTTACTTCTATACGAATCTGTAAAAATATACCCACCTCCCCCTTCACCATCTGGGAGAACAATTATGTCAGTCAGTGAGTGAGTGAGTGGTAATCGAGCTTTATAGTATAGTATAATATATAATATTATAAAGAGGTAAAATTTGTTTGATTGTTTGAAAGTTTGTTTGCAGGGGGTTATCTCTGGAACTACCACTAGGACTTGAAAAAATATTTTTGCATTGGATAGCCCAATTCTTGAGGAAGGTTCACGGAAAGGCTCACAGACGAAGTCGCGGGCAGAAGCTAGTAATAAATAAAAGACGAGTGCTAAAATATTTAATCAAATGAGTTATCATTATCAATATCTGCGGGTTTCACATAGCACAATTTCATTTATGTGTAAATTGGCCTAGATTGGATAGGGTTACATTCTGACGTTAGTGTTTATTATCACCACACATTTATTTACTAGTCGATACATTTACCTGAGCTACAATCTCGGGCAGAACATCACCTAGGTAGTACATATTCAATGTAAACCAAACTACTCAGCGTTCTCTTGTACAGTATATTCGATGTTCGTCGAGATAACCGAGATACAACTAAGAGGCTGAGGAAGACAAGGTTAGCTCCGACCACAATGATAAATTATTCAAGAGTATTCGTTGTTCACCAGGATTAAGATAACTAATGTTTATGTAGCTGAGTGTTCAGAGTACATAATTAGAAACTTGCGTAATCTAAGTTTTAATAAATGATATACGGATTGAGTTTCATTTTGATGAATTATTTTCGCTTGAGTAGGCTAGAATATTATATTATAAATTACTCAAATATTATAAATTTAAAAATATACATGTAATACTTAAATATATAAACGATGAACAAGTAAACAGAAAAAATAAATAAAGGAACAGCTGTGTTAATTTTTTAATTTTTTTTTCTTTTTCTAAAACTAGGTGCAGACACACACAGGAAATATTTACTTTTCAGAGACATCGTATGGTGATCGATATTTTTATGCCGTCATGAAAATGCCTTATCTAATTAAAAAATCCTGATAATTATTGAAAATATTTTCATTCGCACTATCAAAGGTTGTAATTAAAGTCACCGGGCTTAGGTGTATAAACAGTGATTATGTACATAATTTTACCTATAATTAATTAAATTATAGTTAGTATTTTTTTTTTGTATATAATTATTGAAAGCTATAATGTCGTGAGGTTGTAGGTTCAAATCCGAGCAAGTACTAATATGATTTTTCCAATTCATATGTATGTACTTTCTGTATTTATTTGACATTACTGAGATCAATGAAGAAAAAACATCGTACCCACCTTGAATCATAGTTAATATTTTAAATGGCCAATCCGTCTTAAGCAAACGATCAATGCCCGAGTTTTCCCTTTATGAGAAGAGGGCTTTGCCCTGCAGTGGGACAATAATAGGCTGATATAATATTAATAAAAATAATGATAAAATTAATATGGTTCCTCGTGGGAAATAGTCAGAGGGGTTCATTAAATAATTTCTTGGTCTCGCTGTTCTTCGTAATTGGTAACAAATTACAACGTGAATACTGGTACCGGTACCACTAGCCAGCTAATCCGCTAAAATAGAAAAACAAAACCAACTTTTTTTTAAAAAAAAAACCTAAGCCAAATAACAGAGGTGAAGAAGAAGGTGCGAAAAAATCAATATAAAGAGAATGAAGTTTTGATACGCAAACTGAAGCTTGGAGTGCCTATAGACGATGTATGAGCGGAACTAAAAAAAAAGATTTACGATGCCTCTTGATACGAGCTTAATATTTTATAGTTTGCCTTGTCTTCTTTTGAACGGTACACAAAAGGAAAAACAGCGTTCTATTTATACAACGCAGTTTTTTCTTTTGTGTCAAAAACCCAGGGCAATAAACCTATAGATGGATACCCAGTGGTAGGTACCTACATCCCGTCGGTTAACTTCATCCACTACACACGACTTTCTGCGAATACTTTGTTCATACGTGTAACGAAAGAGTAAAATTTAGTGAGTTAAATAAGCGAATATTTTTCCATTTTGAGCCTTAAAAATGTGAAAACGGAAAAGGTAAAATTTATTTTACGAGAAAAAGTAAAATTGCTGGAAAACTGCTACATTTATAGGTTTTATTCCGACCGGAATTTCTACACATACAGGTGCACAAAGGCGACCATTGTGGACGAGTTAAATCAAATGAACGTGATCCAAACGTTGTTTTATTGAAACTCTTGATGAATTCAGAGAACATAGGATAAAACTGAAAGAGCATGCTGATGGAGTTTAAATTTATAAAATATAAAGGTTATAGAAGATCGTCAAATCCATTAGTCGTGACGAATGAAATTTCTTACAACAATTTGGACGTTTCATAGATGCATACATTTATAATGTATCACAAAAGCACACAATAAATTGATACTAAAATCGTATGCAGGTATGCAAAGTTATTGAAGTCTTATCAACCCGAGCAAATTCCTCTACAGATGGCCCTCAGTCAGATGAAAGTAGAATGGATCACTTTATATCTCTAGGGATGCTGCGTGATGTGAGCACAGAGAAAAAGTGATCGAGTTAATAGTAATGTATGTACCTGTGTGCGAACAATGGAATGAGTTTTTTTCAAACAATGTGTGTTGTATTAAAAGAGATTTTTGTTTTTAGGGTTCCATACCTCAAAAGGAAAAAACGGAACCCTTATAGGATCACTCCGGTGTCCGTCTGGTCTGTCAAGACCCTTTTTCTTAGAATCGCGTGGAGGTATCAAGTTGAAATTATATCAAAGACGTAGGTCTATGAATGAACCTTTGGAGCTGAAAAAAAAAAACAAGTTTATAAATCAACGTAATAAAAAAATACGGTAATTTTTGCGACATATTTTGAAACTCGCAAATAAATCAAAACCTACAGGGTACTTCCCGTTGAGAAATTTGGCAGGAAGCAAGTTCTCACAGAACGTGTAAATGAAAAAGTCCGAAAATTGTTAATTTGTAGTTTTATCACACAATTATTATTTTTTTGCGTTTAAAAACGTACATTTGCTGTTGAAAAAATGTCCGTGAAGTATATCGATTTATGAGAGAACCTGTTTTTCAACTACAATGTTAAGTTTATTTTTGGGATAAACATCTCATGACTACGGAACCCTTCATTGTACGTGGTCCGACACGCACATGGGCTATTTTTTATTTTTATCAAAATAGGTTTAAAACTTAAAGCTACACAGAGGTACTGAAACTTTTACTGACCAACTTTATCATGCTCTACTACCATTAATGCAAAGTAAATCAATATAATAAATTACTGTTGGGAATTCTAAAGCAAACTTAAAATAAAACAAATATATTTTGTCTGCATAACTTCTGGCAGTAGCCTGATTTTGGAGTTTCTGAATTGATTGTTCGTAATAAATTTTAAAGTATCTTTTATAAGTCATTCATTGAAGCTACCTAAACTTTCGGTAGGTACAGGATGCTGGTAGGCAGGTAATTCCTTAAATTATTTTGTATTGTTTTCAATACAAAGAAAAATCACAGACTATAATGATTATATAGTAAAAGATGAAAATAAATACCTACTGCTGATTTAATACAAAAATATGCTAAGGTACTTAACTATAACCAAAGCGCCATGAATTCAATAATGGAGTTCTGAAATAACTAATTGATTCCATTTGTTCATCATCTCGATTTATGTTCAAAAAGGAATCCGAGGGGAATATTTTTATTGGTTAAGGAAAATGGGTTCCGCAATCAATTTTGTTTGTCTGTGAAGTAGACGATATTGAGCAATTGGTTGTGTCAGCTTAACAATGTAACCGAAATTGTTTTATAAAATAAATAGACCATATTTCGAAATTATTATGGCGTCTGTTTTTATTTGGCTGTTATTACTCAGCCATGATTTTTTTTTTATCATCATCATCATTTTCTGGCGCAAGAACTCCACTGCTGGATTTAGGCCTCTCCTAAGCGTCACCAAGTCGATCGGTCATGTGCTTCTAGCATTTAGCTGATTTCCGCGGTCTTCACAAATTTATCAGTATTTCGTATCTGACAAACAATATTTTAAATGCATGTTCTGTGCGTCCTTTGTGTGCACTGAATAAATGTTAAATTTATCTATCTAAAATCACTAAAGGTTACATGTATGCCAAATATACAGCATGTGTACATTTCTTGCTTTCATCCTCTCTACAGAATTGAAAACCTCACGACGAAGTACCATCAATACAATACTATTTTTTTAAACAAACGTTTACCTTCGTGAACTCAACCATTAAGTTGACAACTTAGGTTAGTCCCTTGAGATTAACCTGTTAGCAGTTGTATTTAGAGAGAGACTATAGGGTACACAAAACGAACGAGCTCTTGTAATCAAACTGCAGAACAAAAACGGGCTTATTTGCACGACAAATCGACTATATTCTATTACAGGTAGGTATAAAAAGCAAGCCTTTTGCTCAGCAAAAATCCCAACTCTGGGCTGAAAATGAGAATTTTTCAATAGAAAAATTACAATAAACAGCGTAGGTAAGTAAGATATTAGAAATTCATACCTTTTGGATCTCGAAATTTTACAAATCAATATTAAACTTCTCAATCCACATCGGAATTTCAACATTTGCAGGAAACAAATAACGTTATGGGAAAGTATTTTATTCGCAAGGCTTAGTAAAATTGTTGCTCATAATATTAGTAAATTACAAAACTTATTTGTGACTGTAGGCTGCTGTCCTATTATGACAAACTCTTAAAAATAAGATGGCTTCTTTTCTTACTTGTTCGTATTTCCTTATTTTTTATTCATAAAAATCTACTGATAAGTAGCTGTTGGTTATTTCCATCGAAAAAAGAAAAAAAACTTTTATGTGACACTTTTCTTTGTCAGAGATAAGGTTTTCCGTAATTAGTGAACGTGGTGACACAAAATTAGTTAAGTGAGGTTTTGAATGACAGCCAGTGATAAAATATCAATTTAGAGAACACTACTACTGCCATCCCACATGACGAGGTTCCAGTGAATACTATCTGGAGTGGACGGCCAATGTCGTCCTAGGAACATTTAGGTATTGTAATTTTAATTGAATAAGAAAAAATAAATATTAATTGTAGGAAGAGATTGATATTTAATAAATTGAATTGCTCTCAACCGCCATCTATTACATCTACATATTATAAATTTAAGTTTTATTTTCGTATCTGTCTGTGTGACAGTGTATTTCTTCTAAACTACACAACAAATTCGAATGTGGTTTTAAATAGTGGAGAAAACATCGTGAGGAAACCGGCATGCCTTTTTTTTTTGGGGGTGGGAAATTATCAAATAACTTCTCCCGCTCTGGGCGGAGCGGGAGGGCGTGTCAGACTCTTACTGACTAAAACTCACCCGTGTTCCTTCAGTTGCCATGTTGCCGGGGGCCACGATCTCCCTTTCGGTTTTCTTCGCAACCCCGGCAGGCATCGGTCCTAGCGGATCCCGTCAATTCCTGAGAGATATTTCTCGACAGCATGTGAAGCCAAGTCAGAAGTCTAAGGGTGGCTTTAAAACTATGATACCCAGTTAGTCACTAACCATACTTAAGAGAAAGAAGACTACCATTTAGAAAATTTCTTCCAGAACTTTTGTGTGCATAATAATGATGTTTTATCAAGTCCTAACAACCATGCGAAGCAGCGGTCGCTAGTTCGTTATAAAATAATTAAAGAACACAAGAAATGAGCTTGTCACTTATAAATATGAGGTAATACATAAACTATTACGTCACCCCCGGTGGTGCGAGTTGCGTCACATTTACATATTATTCACTAGCGTCGTTACTGCAGATGATACGAGACAAGGACGCGTGAAAGTGTTAGATATGGCAACATGTTACTCACGTAAAAGCTTTGCACCTATCCTTGTGAATTTACATTTTTCTTTCAAGGAAAAAACGAGGAGAGTGTATCCTTTGTCACTTTAAAGTCTTGTAACATTCTCGTTCAAAGGTTCGTATTTTAAAAACATCGAAGCTCTGGAAATGAACAAGGCATATTGTTCGGTTCCTTCAGTTTCTAACAAAAAGTTTATTCCATCCTAATCTCCGTAGAATATAATATGGATCCATGCCTTGCCATGTTTTATTTTGAAAACAAATGCGAAATATTCACAGTATTATTATTATTTTCACAAGCCAATATTTTGTAAACCCCGGGAAAATGGCTCTTGTATTCCATTGGAACAAAATAGTATAAATTCAAATCATTTCCGTGTATTTCACTGATCCTACGTTCACCTCATATTCAAAAGATAAATAACGTGCGTCGCGATGTGTAGAAATAAAGCGAACGCGACAAAATATAAATCAATTAATCATGTCTACTTATCTTGTTTAACAAACAATTCTTAGTGTTTTGTTTTTCGTAAGAGTAAACTTCTACTTTTACTAACAAAAAATAATTATCTAAATTAATGCATAATTTGCGGAATAATCTTACAAAAAACAAAAAAACATATTCGAATTGAGTACCTCCTCCTTTTTGTAGTAGGTTAAACATAAAATATCATGTAGTTTCCCTGGAGTTAGTATCCACATCCACACGGTCAGGGTAACAAGTTCCGATTTACCTAGTCCAGAAAACTTAAGACAATGTCAAGAATATTATGTTTAGTGTTGTATAAATGAAGAAAGGTGAGTAAAGGTGGTGAGGTGTAAAGTTTAACTGGAAGACAAAAGTAAGATGCATTTGGTTCTGGTTTGTGAATGCGAACCATCTCGGTTGTTTAATGTCCGCAAGCTTGAGACACGATTCTTTACTCAGAAAGTTCCGATTCACCATTATTAAACGTTACGCTGCTCATGAAACGTTGAAAGGTACTTATCTCAGTTTTATGCTACAAATAAAGTGATTTTTAGATCAGTTTAGAAGTTATTTAATGTTTGATTGTACCTATGGTTGCCTGAAATACTACTGTCTACAAGAAGCGTTAATAATGCCTATGCATAGAAAGGTTAATTAAAATAACACACACACACAAAATAATAAGCTCTTACTGAAACAAGGAAAAAATAAACCCGACTTCAAGCATCATGTTCACTCTGAGCGTATAAAAAGTCAACAATATTATTTTCTCATTCAGTAATGTGGTACATATTAACCTCCTCCCCACAGTGACCCGCTCAACGTAGGAACATGCACAATTTTCTTCGTCATTATAAAAATCTACGGCTATTTGTCTCACGTGTACTTCCTCTTCATATGTAAAACTAATGAATATTAACGTGGATTTCCATTTTATTATACTGAGTTATATTGGCTGATTTTTTGTATAAGCATTAAGGAAGACATCGTATTAAAGGGCCTACCATAAGGTGGACCTATGCCTTTGTAAAGGCCGCAGCAATCCGCTAGATGCAAAAAAACACAGAACCGGTTGCAGTGGCGGTACATGGGGGAGGCCTATGTCCAGCAGTGGACGTCTTTCGGCTGAAATAATGATGAAAGCAACGGCAATCAAAATCTATTGTCATCCAGAGATATTTCATAGAAATTGTACTTACTGACAACAAGCCATAACTTAACATAGAAAGATAATTAATCGATTAAGAGCGTGGGGTGTATTAGCAAATGCTTTGAACGCAAAGCTAAATCGCACAATTCTCAGAAATCGCCTCTATGAAACGATAGACCAAACGGTATGTCGAAAAATCTATCAGAAAAATATTTCGGTCATAATTCTCAGAAATCGCCTCTATGAAACCATAGAGGCGATTTCTGAGAATTATGACTAAAACTGTCAATACGATTACACTGAAAGAAATCGAGCCAATCAAGCATGACATTTTGCTTGATAGAAAAAAAAATGAATGAAGCAATCAAAAACATATTAAAAGTTATTATTCAATATTTGTTCTTACAATAAAGTTGAAATGATCAACTCTTCTCGATATTTTAAACATGGCACATCATAGATTCAGTCAAGTGCATGATAGGTTCTATAATAATTTATTTATTGTTTTAAAAATGAAGAAATTATTGTTTGTATAACCACAGAATATCTAATACTACAACCTAAAATATATAAAACAAGCAACCTTTTATTTATTTGAATAATGGCACTTTATAAATACAAATTCTTGTATGATTGTTTATGATCTGTTCTCAGTGTTTCAAGTCGAGACTCGTTCCAGTGTTGCCATATATACAGATTTATCTGTATCTATACAGATTTTTCATCACCAATACAGATTACAGATTTAGCATAACTTTTATACAGATTTACGTCATTTTCGCTTCCTCACATAATCTATGATGAAATGATTGAAATGTATCTCTTTTTAGTGTATAATAATTTAGTGTTTATTTATTGCCTTCAACATTTTTTCCCCTGTGTTCTGTGTAAATCGTTGTCCCTGGCAACATTTATAGCGTACTGAAGGGATTCCCCGAAACTTATGTTTCATTTCAAACATAAGTTTCGGGGAATCCCTTCAGTACAAATGAATGAACGGAATGAGCAGTATGAAACGATTTGTTTGGTTGGAGTTTCAACTTCTAGTTCTAGTCGAGTATCGCGAGTCGCTAAGATTTCTTGACTTTCTTGTCGATTTTGTGTTGTGACTTGTGTGTGCAGTGCTGCATTCTAAGAAAATTAAAATTGATCACTCTCAGTGTGAAGTAAATAACTTGTTAATATGCTCGCGAAAAAGTCACGGAATACGCAGCGTTTTAATCAGACTTGGCTGGAAGAAAGCAGTTTTAAATCGTGGTTAACAAAAAGTAAAAAGGGAGAAGATTACGCATACTGTAAACTTTGTTTATCAGACCTTGCAATTTTGTACAGATTTTTTGACCGTTCTATCCAGATTTCTCGATCTGGCGTGTGGCAACACTGACTCATTCATTTAGTAGTTCGTTTGGGACTTTTGGGAGTCTAGAAAAGCACGCTTTTGGCGCGGAATAAATTAATTAAATTTAATTTTAAGTTATTGCGCGGTTACATCCAATAAAACAAAATTCATCAATGATTTTTGTTTTATTGTTTGTAACCGCGCAATAACTTCAAATTAAGTTTCATTCATCCGTGCTTCGTCCGCTCGGTGACTTCCCAAGTTCGCGCCAAGTCGAATCTAACCTGGAACTCGATAAACCCTGTGCTGTGAGCCGTGTCCGTGCTGCGCGTAACTTTTGAATCTAACCTGGAACTAAGTGAATTGTGCTGTGAGTTGTGACCGTGCTGCGCGTAACTTAACTACTTATTCCCCTGCGCCAAGTTCCACCTAACCTGGAACTCAGTGATCCTTCTGTGAAGTGCCCTGTAGTAGCTGTTTGTGATGGAAGAAGTGTCCGACCTTCTCCAGACTTGGGGGCTGCCCGAACTACGTGCCATTTTTATCAGTAAGTACCTACTTAGCCTTTTTGGCAATGATGATAATTTGTTTTCACATCAAATATTCATCAACGATTATTTTGCAGAAAATGAAATTAATATGCAGGCGCTTTCTGCACTTACCCATGATGATATCAAAGAGCTGATTCCTCTCTTAGGGCCTAGATCCCTATTTCTACGGAGCTGGAAAATGTGGAATTCGGATTTCAAAGCCTCTTTATAGAATACGAGTATTCTAAGTCTTCCAGGAGACTTGAGCAGTATCGATAATATATCTATAAGTGTAAGTATCTGGGTATATACTTACTTACGCTTTGAGGAATCAGGTAGATAGGTACAACTGGATCCAGTTAACTAGGCACCGTTTCATATCAGCCTAGTGTGTAGTGCAGTTTAGTAAATCTATAGAAAAATGTATTTAAATAAAGTACTACCTAGGTATCTAACTAACATAAAAATCTAACTAGGTATTTCAGGCTAGTGCTTACAAACTATCTCATCATAGTGAGGTGTCTTGAACAATTTGAAATTGAATATGAAGTAATATGCATGCAGTACATCAATGTGGTTGTCTACCATATCTACATAATTATGATAGGCATTTAGTTTTTTAATAAACCTCTCATTTGTTAGCGCACATATCTGGACCAGGCTAGATTTTCTATTGTTTCCTAACTAACCACTGCCTCTGGCACAGGACAAGTTACTGACTTTAATTGAACAATTTAATTTTATTACTAAATCCAAACTTCAAATTATTTTAATCAATGTAGCTTATCCAAATATTGATGGTTCGTTTTTTACATTTTACGGGATGCTAAGGTTCACTACAACTTTTGCATTATTCTGTAGGGAAGATCCTGGCCAATCATTGCATGCAATAAAAGTTAGTTACAATTTTTGTGTTGGTTACTTATATTTAATCTGTTTCAGGACATTGTAGTTCAAGATCTTAATGCTGAAGAAAAAATAGAAACAAGTAATGTGTCGGTGGCAGAGCAATTAGAAACAAGAGCCCCCAGCCTTGATACAACTTCCACCACACAACAACACAACACTTCAACTACACATTGTTTCTATGTCATTGAAAATAATGTAAGCATATAGTACATAGACTTATTATTTTTTGTTTTCCAATTAACTTTAATTTTTTTTTAGTTTTGTGGTGTTATGCTGTCTTTCTGTCTGTCATAGAGCTGTATCTTTTGAACCACAAAGGTAGATACTTAAAATTGTCTATGGTCGCTATAACATCAAATAATAATCAAAATAAATATATAAGTTAAAGAGAAAAAAAAAATGTTCAGTTGAGTGGACATGGCACATGGCCTCCTTGATCTATAAAAAAATTAAGTGTCTGTTTGTACTTTCAAAATAACAGGTTTTTCCTGAATGCAGATGAAAGTATATGCGGTACTTATTTTTTTTATGTATGTCTTTCTGCCTGTTTGTTCCAGCTAATCTCCAAAATGGCTGAACCGTTTTAGATGGGACTTTTACTGGCAGATAGCTGATTTTATAAGGAGTAACTTAGGCTACTTTTATTTTGACAAATAGGATCATCATTTTGTGCAAAAAAATGAAATCCTTAAAATCATTAATACAATCCAATCCAAAGGGAAGTAATATTTTTATAATAATCGCAGACAAAGGTTCCGGGGCATCATACCTAGTGTTACATAGAAACCATGTGTCATTATCACTGAACTGAGTAATTTATAGTGGGTTTTGAGCTTGGTCGCCTATGTACTGTATAATTATTGTAATTAATTAATGGTTCTGTTTTTTTTTTTTTACAGACTCTTCTGCAATTACTTAAAGAAGATTTTGAGACATCTGGTCCCTTAAAGTTTGTTGGGACATCGTTAGATAATGAACATTCTAGAAATCTCCTAGCTTCTGCTATTTGCAAACAAATATTAAAAGAACACAAAAATTCTAATATCACTAAAGAAATATATCACAAGTGGAGTAAACAAATAAAGGAATTTTTTCCAAATGAGAGGATTACGACGTACTATATTCCACCATGCGTTACTGCACAAGGTGTGACATTCCAAGCCAGAGGCAAATTGATCAGTCAATTACTAAACTTGAGAAAGAAATATCAAAAACAGGGTGTACTAGACATTAAACCGAAGAAACTACAAACTACTGATGAAGCTGTCAGATTATCACCACAACCACTACCACTATCGGTGAATACTACAAATTCCAGCAACGAAGATGATGATATAGCGTGGCTCAAGAGCAGCTCAGATCCTTGGACATTAGTTCTTAGCAAAATGGAAAGGAACTTTACAAAAACGTCTCAAAGCATTAAGAGAGTCTGATGACTATTCAGTCGAACAATATTTCAAAGATTTTCCTGCCTTATAAAAACCCCATGGTTGTTCATTGGTAGGTATCTAGTACTTAAGATACTTATTGTAGAATTCATTGCTTGATTCAGCAATTTATTTGTGAAAACTGTTGGTTTTCACAAATAAATTGCTGGTTGGACAGAAAGACTTCACATGTATACAATTAGTATTGATAAACTGATTAGTGGGTGTGCTGGTAGGAATGTAGGAGTCAACTGTTCTGTGCGCAAATTCTAATATTTAACCTTTTGTTTTAGCTTGAAGAAGACTTCAACGCTTGTTACCCTGAAGAAAAAAACAACTTTTATTTGAATTTCCCATCAGTGAAGAAAACTTTAATTGAACTTCTTAAATGAAGAAAACCTAAAGACGCTTACAGCAATGACGTAATCCATTTGGCAGATGGTAAGTGTTATTTTTTGTCGCCTCGGCGCGGGAAAGGAAGGATAATTAATACTATCAATATTGTGTCTATTTGGTATCTAAGATTGCGGTCAAACGACTAGTCAAATTTTTACAGCCAGTTTTGATTAAGCAAAATTCATATTTCAGATTCGAGTGAAGAGAAAAGTAACCTTGCGGTGATATTGAGTTTGCCAGAGCCGATTAATCCAAGCATCATTGCTTTACCGGTTGCTGCTACCTCTTCGAGCTCCAAACGCAAAACCTCTCCTCCAGCCAAAAAGAAGAAGGTAAATGATAAAAAATGGAAACCTTCAAAAGCCGAAAGTCGCGAAGCTTTTGTCACAAATGTACAAGACGATAGTTACTTGGAATTAGTAATTGCCAAAAGGCATCAAAAGTTAATTGAAAAAGGCTTTGCCCCACAACCATATATTATCATTGTTGGTCCTAATTTATCAAGCGTCAAGTCCTATTTTGTTGTGGTAAACCCCAACACTTTTTATAACTGCCCCAACATCTTGGCGTCTGTAGATGCATGTTTCAAACTCACTTGGTCGTTAAATCTGGAATACTCCCCTTCAAGTTACGGCCCATGGTACTTTATACAAAAAGGCTTGTATAAACTATCCAGTCCCTATGATAAAGGCTCAACATCTGTCGAATCACTATTGACAGATTGTAATTTAAGTAATTAATACATATTACCTACTTTTGCGTTTAAGGCGTTTAAGGCTGTTGATCTCTAAACAAAAATGTTATAATTATAAGACTAAGTACTGTTCAACATATTAGCATAAATATCTTTACGCACAAAGATAATGCAGGGTCTGACACGGCTATGCCAACATAGAAGAAATCTACTTTAAATATTGAAAGTAGGAAATTTTGCTGAAAGAAATCTTCATTATAATTTAAAAAACTGCTTTCAAATATTTTTGAGTGGGTTGAGGGGAGTTTGTGGGTGGACAAAATGAAGTCCTCTTTCACCAAAATGTAATTAATATCTTCATAAAAGTAGGTACTTTTCCTGCGTGTGTCATGACCGTGGAACACCCAATATAATAACTACTACTTCCTATTAGCATAAGGATGTTGATTTCTACTCAATGTTAATAAGACTGCTATTGTATAAATTAGTTTATGGAAAAATGTTGATCTCTAAACTAAAATAATTAGAAGACTATTGTTCAATTTATTAGCTTAAAAATTTTGATCTATAAACACTATTATACAGAGTGCCCCAAGGCTATGCCACATGGAGGAATAGTACTTTAAAGATTGAATGTAGGAAATTTTGCTGAAAGAAGTCTTCATTGTAATTAAATTTAAAAAAAAAAAACTGCTTTCAAAGATTTTGGGTGGGTGAGCGCCCTGTCGATTGGTGTCTTACAAATACAGTGTTATTTTTACAGAGTGGGTGGGCAAAATTAAGTCTTCTTTCACCGAAATGTCCTATCTTCAATATAAAAGTAAGTACTTTTCCTGCTTGTGTCATGGCCGTGGGACACCCAACATAATACTACTGTTCAATTTAGGTTCCTATTAGCATAAGGATGTTGATTTCTAATTAAGGTTAATAAGACTGCTATTGTATTAATTAGTCTAGGGAAAACTGTTGATGTCTAAACACAAATAAATAAATACTTTTACAATTACTTCTGTCATTATTATTTTATCAGAACTTCCATAACCTACAGTACAGTAACTTTTGAACCTATATAAATAAGTGCACGATTTAGGAGTAAATATCTTTCCTGATAGTCTCAAAAAAAGTACTAGAACTAATCAAGTTATCTTGTTTAAAGCTATACGGGTTGGAAGGGACATCGACGCGAAAACGGTTGCCACGTATTCAGTACATCATTCTGAGCCCTAGCCCTAGCTCAGAATTATGTACTGAATACGTGGTAACCGTTTTCGCGTCGATGTCCCTTCCAACCCGTATAGCTTTAAACAAGATAACTTGATTGATTTTATCAAGAGAACTTTCACGATTTTATCAAGAGAACTTGATTGATTTTATCAAGAGAACTTTCACGATTTTATCAAGAGAACTTTCACGTTTTTATCAAGAGAACTTGATTGATTTTATCAAGAGAACTCTCATGATTTTATCAAGAGAACTTGATTGATTTTATCAAGAGAACTCTCATGATTTTATCAAGAGAACTTGATTGATTTTATCAAGAGAACTTTCATGATTTTATCAAGAGAACTTGATTGATTTTATCACGAAAACTTTCACGATTTTATCAAGAGAACTTGCTTGTTGCTTAATCAACATAACTTTATTGCCCTAATCATATTACTTTATGTGCTCGTGAACAAACAAGTTCCTTGATAGCGGCAACCATTTTTTTGATCAATGTTATCAAGTTTTTTTTTCAGTGTATCAGACTTCGTCCACAAATAAGTGATAACATACGTACGCATCTTGTTAAATTGAATCATACCTGAAGCCACTTGATCCTGGTAATATTTTAGTCGGTGACGGTGAGCGCTCTGCTCTCACCCAACTTGTAGACTCGTCATAGTATGTACATGTACTCAGTGAACGTCAACCCACTGGTAGTGTACTGCTGAGTAAAGTATATCTGTATGGTCCCATTCACTATGACATGTTCTATTTATCCATTTAGACTATATCGGGACGGGGAAAGGGTTGGGGAAGTTTGTTGTCGTTATTGTGGCTACGGGAGCCTTCAAGTGTCCGCCGCATGTTTGTGGTCCCTGCTGTTCCTAGTAGCGCTGCTGTGCATGCGCGTGCTCTGCGGCGATGCTAAGAAGTAATGCTGAGCAGGGAGCCTACAACCAGCTCATAAAGCAGTATTATTTTAACATTACTTCAGTGTGGGAGAGAGATGAAGCTCTACAGGACGTATAGTTCCACCTCTTTCTCGGATAGCTTCTTTCTTTGTCTGTGATAGGCCTCCAAGGCCCCAACTCAAGCCTGAAAAAAGAGGAAATATTTTTTGAATTTACATAATTTTCAGAAATGTTTCAGACCGCTGAGACCAACACTCATGAATTATCACAAAACTTAATGATATAAGTTCGATCTCTCACTTCTCTATAAATATTTTTTTATTAAAATGTATAGGAACCGTCTCTTTATATTTTTATTATCTAATCATCATTACTTTTGTGGCAAAAAGGGACAGAGACTAAAATAAGTAATTAAATAGATGTTTCTTGCGTTGCTTTAACTGTCCACTTTATGATAATTGTCCTCCTCATTTTTCTTTACAAAATTCTTTAATTCAAGTCAAAGAACCATCATCACCGCTATTGTAGGAATTAATTAAGAAAGACGATACGGTTCTTCTTTTTAAGATAAACTTTTAAGTGAGCTCCATCATACAACCGTACATAAAGCGAAACTTGCTTTCAAATTAATTTGGCAATGTGACCAAGTTTGGAGGTTCGCTGTGCAATATTAGATTTGCCAAAAATGTAACAAGTTAGAGGTTTTCCTTACCTTTATAACTTTATTATTTCTTGGACAAATTAAGAAAAGTGGTTCTCTTTTGAGAGGACTTGCCTTATGTTGTTTTCATGAGGTATCAGAAGTTAACAAATTGCATCAAAAACACAGAATGCTGCTTAGATATTTTTTTTATGAAAGCACGTGATTACGTGGGTATAGTATGCAGGTATATACAGTTTACATTGTTATATATCACAAAAATAAAAATCCACTTGGCTACTGTTTATTTCCGTACCCTCTTTCTGATAAGGTACCTACTTATAATTTGAACACAGTTCGTAAATGTGTAAGAGGTACAAAAATGCGCAGTCTCTGAAACAAGGCCGTAACACATTGCAGCGTCTTTGCGTTGACTCCAGCGCTGCGGTGAATATGAAATATTTTCAACTAGTATGACAGACGGAGAATTTGATGCCAGTTCCTGGAATCTACGAAGCCGTGTTCCGATGTTACATTTAAGGAATTTTGATCGTTTCCGTCGTAAGACAAAGATATTCAGTCTGTTATGTATGGCTCTTGCCTCCGTAGTGAAGGGTTGACAATGCCGTTTCTGTTATTTACTGGATCAGCATCTTTTTTGGCAAAACTAAATCTTGTAACTATTGTTTATGTTTTTTTTTCTTTTTTTTTTCTCCTGGCATGTTCTTAATACGTACAAAAACAAGAAGTTATCAATGTTTTCCGTAAAATACACCCCTATGAAGATGGGAACAAATCAAGTGCCTATCTACAAGGAAAAGAGAAATAATAATAAAGCAACTATGAATTTTAAGAAAACAAAAGAAAAGTACACTTAAAATCTCGAAGGATAAGTTTATGAGACAAACCCTTTCGTTATTAGGGTTTCATGTATTTTATCGACATTCAGCAGCAGTCTCTGAGATGTATAGACGCATTCGTTGGCATTCTGATGCTGAAACTTGAGCACATTAGTCTCAGCGACGTTCAAGTAAATGGAACAGAAAATATGTTTGGAGGATAGAACGTATTTTAGTGGGACCATCCGCAGTTAAAATAGTTTTCTTTTTACTGAAGCTTAATAATACTTACTTGTATTGTGTATTTACTTTATGTTTTATTTCTTCTCGTTCTTTTTGTATTTCATTTTATGCTGCGCCGATTGACGTCATCACGTCAACGCCGGCTGTCGCTGAAAACCAGCGCTATGGTTGTGTCTCGCATAGGGTTATTATGCTGAACGATGGCCGTTTTGCGTAGATGTGACGCATATTTTCCCCCAATTTTTATTTTTATTTTTTCTTTGGGTCATGTTTTGCCGCAAATAAACGTATTTTCTTATTTGTTTTTAAAAGGCATTCCGTGAGGATCATCTATTTGAAGATCATCCATGCTAGGATCACCCATAGTAATAATAGTAGTAATAGTCAGAGAGGAAATAGAAAAAATGAAATAGTACTGTCCAGGTAATACAGTGCAGGTTCCTGTAAACCTGCACTGTATTACCTGGACAGAACTATTTCTTTTTAACACCAAGTTAAGACGACATGAGTAGCTTAAATTATTACTTATAGCTATGTTACAAATTATTATTTACCCGTGAACCCAAACTAGACAGTCTATATTTTGAGGCTCGGGGCACGAATTCCAGAGTGGAGACTCGAGAGGTGATTTCAGGTGTTGTATGGTATATCTGGTATGTTAGTGTACATATGTGTGATGTGTGTGTGGTGTGTGTATGTGAGCGTATTTGTTCTCATTGTGCGTCGTTTTATCAGTGTCAGGTCAAGGGCATGAACTATTGAAAAACATCAATAGAAATTCAAATTAAAGTGTAAATTAGTCACACAGTTGTTTTGATGGATAGTGTAGGACTAGGAACACGAGAAGAAGAACAGAGAGACTACGTCTACGTTGATTCTCACGAGGTCAAAAGTAAGTTAAGCAAGATAAGTAGACATAATTTATTTTTATACATGACATGTCTAGTCGGGTTTCTGTGATTTCGGGTGATCGATACCATATTTTCAAGAGTTTAATAAGATATTAAACTCTTGAAAATTACAATTTGAAATGGCATGCCATTTTATTACAAAGAAAGAAAGATAAGTTTGAAAGCTACAGTTCTATAAATTGAATCGATTCATTTTCAACTACGTAATTTATTCGAATGTATATTTTGCCGCATAATGTAAGTACTTACTAGAATAGCGTAAAGTAGGTATATATTGTGTCTGTATCACAAAGAAAAGTACGCATCATCACTAATAACTTTAAAAATTGTTTTTTTTTTTTGAAAATATCAGAAAAATTTAGAAAATGCGAACGGTACAAGATTACAAGTTCTTTTCAAGATCAAGGAATATAGAACTATATTATCAGCTATAATAAAGCTGAGTTGCATAGATCAACAGTAATTCAATTCCTGTTAAATAGAAGTGGACTAAGGAAACGAAGAGAAGAAGAAATGTACGATGTGAGCCCGCGACGACAGAGTACGATTTTAATTAAATTTTCCATATGTAGGTCTGATTTTATCAGAAAAAGGCTACAGACAAAGGCTAAAATATTTTAATGCCTTTGTAAATTATATAATCAGCATAATTTCAGTTATAACATTTTTTTTTATTTTTTTTTTTATAAAATTAATATTTAACAGCGCCACAGAGCAATCATGTGTGTTGTATTAGATGTTCTAAAGAAATACTTCAATAACTAGACTCTATTTCAACTTTACTATTGCTTGTGTGTAATTTTATTTTATTAAAAGGATTTTATTACTTAATTTGATTTCTGTTTGCACTTTAGAAAATAATTTAATGAATAACATCACGCCTGTACTCCCCGAAGGATTAGGCAGAGTTGTTAAGTACAACTCTTCACTCTCATATAGTACACCCACATTTCGCCAGTATGTTTAAGTCCCATTTAATAGGGGGCGAGCCTATTACCAAAATAACTGTAATTGTAATGATAACTTTGAAATATTTAATAACATAAGCGTACCGTTGACATTTAATAGGTTAAGCATTTACATACTGCACTTAAATAAAAATGTATTTGCAAGAAAATTCCATTAATTACCAGCTCAACACCGAAACTACTAACAGCTTAACTTTATGCATAAAAGATTCATTCATTTCCACAGCCTTTTGGCTTTTCCACACACCAAACAGAAATCCGCACCGTATCAAATGCAGTTGAAATAGGCTCGGAGCTCACCGAGCCTTACGTAACGCTATTGAAAAACATCGACGCATAACCCGCTCGGGTCGCAAATCAAATATTGACCGTGAGAATATCCGGATGTATCACATGCATGCTGGACGATAAACGTGGTATGCGAAGCAAAACTAAAACATTTTATATTACTGGCGTTCAATATAGTGTATCCATCTTGAATGTACACTGATGAAAATAACAAAATGGATTAATAATAAAAACTGTTGAATTTTGTAGTGTTCTTGTGAAGTAATCTCAGTGCAGTGTCTCATGTTCTTTAGTGACCGATCGGTATTTTTATTGATATATTGATTGCCATTGATAAAATACTGATATTCAGCTGCATCCCGTTAGACTGGAAGCCGACCCAACATGGTTGTGAAAAAGCTAGGCAGATGATGATTAATCAAAATTTTACCATTACTATTCTCTTCGCAACTAAATAACAATAATTTTCATAATAAAATCATAGTTTACAGTATAACAATTCATTAGCATATTCAGTTTATTTTTATTTTTATCTAGAACGAGGTTCATGGTTCAGAAATGTGACAGGAATAAAAATCATCTCGCTGGCTCTCATAATTCATTAATACAAATAGCTTTGTGTACAGTGTTGTGTTTATTTGTTCACACTTGATCACAAATATTGATAGTTCACTTTTCAACGTTATACGTTTGACTTGGAATCTTGTTGACGTTAGGCTTTGGAATATTTTTCAATGCAAATGATATCCGTTACATAGCATTTATAAAAAGACAAGTTTTCATAAATTATTAGGTTCAAAGAAAAAATATAAGTTGGCCATAACACTTTATTTCGGACAAACGTTCACGTAATAAATATAAAGTTTTTCAGTAATATTTATTGTAACAACGTGATACGAACAATGAGAGTGTTACGAATCGTATCCTTCTTTTTATAAGTATGTTCATGCCGGATTTTCTTTTGTGCTTTAAGTAAAGCAAAATCCGCCTTTAGCGCAACAAAAGCGATTTTCATGATGTTTATTTCATTTTTGCTAGTTATGTTAGAAGAAATGTACTTACTTGTAGATCTGATTAGATATTATTTCCGAAAAACCTAAGCTAAATTAAGTACCCGATATATAATATTTTTTGTGGCTACACATTGTTTTCGTATTATAAAACAAAGATTTTAGACAATTAAATTAATTCTTGTCGATGTATACATTTTTTTGAGGCTGAATGTACATATGAAATGAGTTTTTTAAACGTTGCCCCACGTTTATTCCTCCTTGTTCTCACACATTTACAAACACTTATTACCAAGTTGATATCTTGAGGTTCTGATAGCGTCTTGCTTAAATATGTGTGACCACACTGCAAATTAAGTAAAAGTTTTTAGGAGCTCTTACTAAACATAATATATTAGCATTATAAGGTCGTCACATATTATATGTAACAGCTAAATGTTAACCGCTTGATATTGCCTCCATACCGAACACAATTTTTTTTTTTGTAATCTTCCCGTGCACGTTGCCGTTGCTTTGTTTGTAAAAAGCGCGGCTGTGTGAGAACAACAAAATGTGAGAGAAGTTACTAACTTTGTGGACTACTAGAACTTTAGTAGCAACTAGAATCAATTCTATTTTTTGTAAATTTTGACGTTCAAAACTGCCTTTTAAATGTGCGTAATTGAAATAAATTATTTGACTTTGGACTAACCTAACAGTTTGCACTTACAAGCTGAGGAAATCAGTTTAAAAACTAACTTATAAAACATTAATTAGGTACTGTTTGGAAACCTATGTGTCAAGAAATGAGATAAACTAAAGTGAAAAACATTTAATCTAACCTTTGTTCGTGTGAAATAAGCATAAGTACTGTTCGAAATCCTATGTCTCAAGTAATGAGACAAACTAAAGTGAAGAACATAAAATCTGACCTTTGTTCGTGTGAAATAGGCACACTCTACCCAATTTAGGGGATTGGAAAAAGGGTTACGTAAAGAAGAATCTATACTTTCAGCATTACCTAGAAATAGACTCCGTCATTAACCTAATGAAGTGTGAAAAGGGGTCATTTTGATCCAACACACAGGCAACCTTGTTTTGTATAAACAAACTTGGCAATTACTTTACATTTATCATCTAATACTCTAAGAGAAAATGAGTTGATTTGTGGAATAGAACATTTTATCAATCTATATATATAAAAATGAATCCCTATTTCCCTTGGTCACGACATCACGCTAAAACGGCTGAACGGATTTGGATGAAATTTGGGATATGGATAGACCTTGACCCGGAGAAGGACATAGGATACTTTTTATCCCGATATTTTTACGGGATCGAGACTTAAGCGGGTGAAACCGCGGGGCGCAGCTAGTTCATAATAATTATGTCTTGGTATTAACTATTTCCTTCAGAATGACAAGGGACGATATTTATTTAGCACAGAAAATACATTATTTATTAACTAAATTATAATAGGCACGTTTCATAAACTAGCTAAAAGTGGTGTCAAACCAAATAATCGACTGCCTCTTCTTAATGCCGCTTTGTAGGTAATCAGATCCTGTTGCACAATACGGTTACATAACGAGACTCAGACGACCGATAGGCATGATAGCGGGATTGGCACTGGAGTCCAATTTGCCGGCTCGCTTGTGTGATCGGGTTTGTAGCAAAAGGGCACCGTGTGATCTAAACTAAGTACTGGCTAGTGTAGTACGGAAACTTTATGACTTTATCTTGAGGAAATATAACTACTGAAAAAAGAGTGCATTGTTATGTAGGTAGATACTGTAAGTAGTAGTATCACAGATGACGTCAGTCCGTAGGCAGTTCGCGAGAGCAGTGGTAGCAAAGTGGTAACGGCCCCGACTTACGAGTCGTGGTTTCGAACCCAGGCACGCGCTTTACTTTGTGTAAATAATTTCATCACCACTACTCTCAAAACGGTGAATGGAAAACACCGTGAGGAAACCGAAATGTTCTAGAACCGAAAATTCAAAGACATGTGACATCTACCAAATCGCACTGGGCCCGCGTGGTAGATTATAGACCACTCCCTCTCGAAGAAAGGAGGTCTGTGTTCCAACGGTGGAAACATTATAGGCTAATTATGGTACAGCTGCCGACCATAATACTAAAATATTTTTATAAAAATATTTTCATATTTTTATAAAAATATTTTCATACCAATAAGTCTGTAAGTACACAGGTGTGTTAAAATACTCTCACGTCCATTTCCATTTTTTATAATATTAGAACGTAACACCGGGGGATAAAATTATAAACCTTATAAGCGCGAGTTATAACTCCTATTTGCTTTACCGAGACCAAAAGTGTTAACAAACAAAACTTAGAAAACAAAGCCTGTTGACAATAGAGTCAAGTACAACACCGACGTGGAACACATAGTCCAGGTAAAGCTGCTTTTTGTTCGGTTAGTTCACGGCTTTAAATATCAGCTTCCGTTTACTCCCACTGATATCACCGCTTTTGTTCATGCGATACCACCTAAATACTTTATTTATCGCTGGCTTTTGCTGGAGTCTGGAAATTTTTAGTATTACGAAAAGCATGCTTAGGAATATTATGTTATGTTTTCATCGTAAAAATATAAACAACAATTTTGCAACCTCAATACAGTAATGCGTACGTAAAAAATTGCCGTACGTTATTATTCATTTTAGAAAGAAAATGAAAAACACGAAATGGAACATAGAAAATTGCCAAATTTTTTAAACCCAATTATAATTTCCCTGAAGCGATTTCTTTCGTTTGTCTCTAACAAGGACCCTTTAGGAACGAACTTCTACAGTCTACCTTACACAAATTTCCCGGAAATACAAGTACGAGTTTTCCACAAGATTGTGATTTCCAAACGAGATGATTTTTTATTTATTAGTTATCCGTTTCAGTTTCTTGTTTTGTTGCTTGTGACAGGTTGAGCGGCAGGAGGTGGCGTACAAAAGTGGGGTTAAACTTAAAATGAGTAAGGTTTTCATGGTTTCGTTTCCATTTGTATTATGGAAAAATGTCATCGAAACTAATGATAATAACTGCCATTACTGCCAGTAACTTACAAAAGTACAAGTTACAAAAGTTGAATTGTATAAAACGGTTGGATTTGATATCAGTTGGCAAAATTCACAACATAACAAAAATTTAAATATTATCCATAAGTTTATTTGAATTTGACCCATTTTCGAGTTATTTAGACAAACAATGCGCAGGTGCCCAGTGAATTGAATGCATAATAGATGCGATGCGATTAGAGTTTAGTGTGTTCTTAATTTTCATGTCAACAAAGGGACTCTCTTAACACATAAAGGCATACAATGTTTGAAGAACGGACAGTCATACTTGTCCGTTATCACAATCAGGCTGCCTGCGTAAGATTGCTGCGAAAACACCTGAGAGTGCCTTCATGAACGTGGCGGATGCGCTGCTGAACGGAGGGAGCCTCAGCAGCATCCTGAATGCGTAGTTGTATTGGACCCGCAGAACATTGACAGCCCGTCAATAAGACACAGGATACGACCGTAATACACACCGCCCTCTCTTGTTACTTACGTCGATAAAATGTAACAATGTTAAATATTTTTGCTGCGTTGTTGCGTAGCACGTTTTGGTGACCCTTGTTCAGTTAAAGTGTCTAGTAAAAAGAATTCCCGGTTCCGGGAGCGACTTTGACCAAATTTGACCACTCACCCGTAGCGTTCTTTTATTTTCAGAACAATTTATGCGGAAATGAAACAGTTTCATGTTATAGGTAAGTACGTTAGGGTGTCCCGTTCATGTATGGGGGAAAAAAAAAATTGAGCTACGGCTACGCAAGAGGTATCAAAAGTTGCGTTTTGACACATATATTACGATTATTATAAAATTTAATTAGATATCCGGCATCTTGAGGCCTCTACCAGTCCTTGAAGTTTTTCAAATTTGCTATTTTTAGGGGTTCCTAATATAAACTATAAATCATACAAAAATAACATTTAAATGGTTTTTATTAAATTTAAGGGTATAACAATGAGTTAAAGCAAGGTTTAAAATAGTTGAAAGACAAAATAATCAATGGCAACTTTAAAAACGGAACTGGTTTTTGTGACCAAAATTAGGCATTTCTGAGCGAGATTTTAATCTGTTCCTAATAAAACCATCCCGAGCTGTAGCGTCCGTGACGCTTTGAGAAGCCTCCGTCACTAGTTTTACACATCTTTTCACTGACTGTGTGTGGCAGGGAAAGTCAATAAGGATGTGTTCTTTAGCCTTAATTCTAAGTTCATCGTTGGAGACGTGTCGCAAAATTGGTGGAGCTGATATTTCACACTCTTGCCAAAATATTATATCGGTGTAGTCTCGCGCACAGAAGTTAAGCTTTGGTGCTTTAAATACCCTGCGAGAGTTGCTCTTTTCTGCTTCTCTGGCCTTTAATATTTTGCGAGATGCAAGCTCTCGAATATGCTCTCTATCGTCGAATAACATGGCACTAAGCAAGTTTTCTGGGTGCGCAAAAAAAGCGTTTCTTTCGATCACCGAATTTACAATAGATCTCTGACTATCAGGCAAAAATCGAGAGTATATAACCATTTGATTGATAAATATGCTTGGCTCCATCTTTAAATGAAGAGTTTTGCTTGATTAGGAACCAAACAGGAGCGTAAACTTTGACCACGTAGTTCACAAGCAGCTGCAAATTATTTGACGGCGAAACAGTACTTACGTAAAGTCTGAGTATGCGATTGGCAGTAGTGAGCCATCTCGAATGCGCCATTTTTCCAGGTTGGCGGTTCGCTAGCTCAAGGGAACAGGAACCAGCCATCACAGCATGACACATTTCGTACAGATACTTTTGATCCGTGCTTAGTTCCTTCACAATATTATCAGGTAATACTAGCAAATTGCCAGACACTGCACAAAAAGACGCTAGAGGTTTACTTTCACAAGCAGCTAGCCGTTTTCCAATAGGTCCTGAATATTCTTTTGGCCCAGATGTGCTACCATCCAGAGACATGAACAAATGGCGAAGCGGTAATTCATTCGCGTGAAGCATACAAACACACCATTGCAACGGTCTCTTTAAATAGTTTTCCAGGTATTGAATGACACCTCCCTTCCAACCTGTATTCGTAGCAGTACCATCGCACCCCACACAGATCACCTCTTCCAAGTTCAACCCTTGATTTTCTAACAAAGATATGATAGAAGAGACGATCCCTTTGGCAGTGCCACGACTTGGCGTCATATGTCCCAAATAAATAGATCCCGGCTCTGTGAGAACTGAAATGTGTTCTTGCAAGACTTCTCTGCGGTGGTACCGATCGCCTATTTTCTCGTTTATGAGTGTTTTGTCCTTTCGTCCATCAAAGTAGATACTTTTTATTACAATCGTATCAATGTCTTTGCTGGCCTTGGTCCGTGCTTTTGAAACAGCTCTATGAATTTTATTCTTATCAATAACAAGACTTAGATCTTCGGAAGATACCAATCCTACGTCAGCTAAGACCGCCGAAGCGACCGCAGCCGCAGATCGCGTTGATACTCCATACCGATCACATACCTTAGCTACTGTTGGCAGCGCCAGAGTGTTCCGATTCAACGAAGTAGATGGAGTCTCATTTACAGGCACGTCACTATTAGCAGAAAGCTCTGTTACAGGCGACTGCGGTCGAGGCGGCAACTCGCGCACCGGAACAGGATTGGTTTTTAGTGATGCACTGGGAAAACATGCGTGCTCTGACTCTTTCCGATTCAAATTTTCTTGTCTCTGATGTTTCTTTAAAAGTCTTGCTGTTTCTTTTGTGTCTATACCGCTTATTGCCATTTTTCTATTACTTCTTTGATCCAGTAAAAAGTCTCTTTCAGAAATAAGAACTTTCTTAGGTTTTATACAGGAACAAATGTCAAACGAAGTGCACTTACAAGCAGCAATATCGAAGAGCTTGTTCGACGATTCCAAAAAGCACTTCACTTTGCTTTCGTAACTATCATTTCTTTTATTTTTGGGATATCTTATCAATGACAGGTATTTGTCGAAATATGATTTCAGCAATTGGGTAACTCGTACGTTGGAAACGATAGGAATCGAAGCTTTGGTCCAAATCGTATCAAGTTTTCCAGAAACGATTGAAAAAACTTCTGTGTTAGAAGGATCTTTCCCATTCTTCTGTAGTTTTAGTTCATTTTTAGTAAACAAAATGAATTTGATAACGTCACTCATCACTGGTAACTGGCGATCGTCAAGTTCTTTATATGATCCCAAAATAGCACAAGTAGTCTCACTTTGTCTTGAACCCATTATTATATATAACAAAAACACGTATTTTATCACAAGGAAGTGCAGAGTGACACCTTACAGCAATAAAACCGCAATAGAAATTAGACGAACTGCCTCACAGTAGAAGTAGAGAATTTAAGAAAAACAAATAAAAAAAATGAATTTTGCGAGTTTGTTCCAAACCAATTCCTAACAGAAAAAATCCTGTCGTTGCCTGCAAATCCTAACTTAGGGTTTCACTATCAATGAAATAAAAAATAAAATGGGAATAATGTACATAAAATAGAATAGACGACATTGACTGAAGGGTTATTTAAGTGATAAAAAAAATTAAAAAAATGCCGGTAGAACCCTCAAGCTATTTTTTATGTTTTTTTTATTATTTTTACGGTAATCTAAAACTAATAATGCAACTTTCTAGGGGGCTTGAATAGCGGTTTTCTTCGCAACCCCGGCAGGTTTCGGGACACCCTAACGTACGTTTGTTAGGTTCCCTTTTTCTGTGCGTGGATGTTATAATATGAGTTACCTACCATTTCTTCTTCAACGGTTCTATATATTGTGTTGTTATCTCAACCATAAAAATATTTGTCATGTTTTTCAATTACCTATAGTCTTTCTGATTTCCCTTCGTTATAAAGCAAACTAACAAATCGAATAACAAAATAATATAGGTAATTTTCCACACCTAAAGTTTATTTAATAAGAAGCTAAGCTAACTGTATAAATCACCACTCGTACTTTATTCAATCGTTTCATTTAGCTGTGCAGAGCGATGGAGGTCGAAATGTACAATTTGTGCGCACATAACATTTTACAGCCACACTCTTCGACAATTCTACTGGAATATTCTATGTGCGCTGACTGGGATCGGGATTTTTATTTCAATTGAATAAGTACTTTTAGTAAAAAAAATACAAAAATCTCTTCGGTGTGTAAATGAAAATTTTATATAACTATAAGATATTTCTTATCTTAATAGGCGTAACAATAAAAACCAAATGTGGTGCTTTGGAAATCAAAGAAATTTATTTAGTATCTAAGTTTTACAAATGAAATCTAAGTAAACTAAAATTATGTACTAGGTATACCTATTAATTCATAACTGAAATCAAAGAAACGACATTTAAAGTATTTTATTACACCTATGTCGATTCTCCTTGTATTACATATATTATTCTAATAACAAGATATTTATATATATAAGCTTATTTGTGTATTTTGGTATATATTATGGTAAATTGACATCTCTAACTTTTTCTGGTTGACATTGACATCCGTACTAACTGTCACTGTCATAAAGAAACTCTTTAGTGTTACCATGCAAATAAATATTAATAAGAAATACATTTTCTTTACATACCTACTAGCCAAAAATGGTTTGCTTAGCGAAAGTACCGTAATAAAGGATTTTGACGTATTTTCAATTTAAATCTAGTTATGTTATTGAAATAGGTCAAATCGTATATTATATGCGTTACTAAAAACATTTTCGTAAATTTTTTTTTTTTTTTTTTCATTAGAACCGTTTAACATTAACGTTTCAGAGCAAGCTGTCCTGCCCATCCATTCAATTTTCACCATCTATCACACACGTAACGTTCCCACTCCACCACCAAAACATGACGTGAAATTAAAATTCTTCCAAAGGAAAAAATAAAGCCTTTATTGTTTCATTTAGAATACCATTCCATATTTTTTTCCGAATGAAAAAACGGAACCCTTATAGGATCACTAGTGTGTCTGTCTGTCGGTCTATCACAGCCAATGTGCTCCAAATCTAATGGACCTGTGACCTACTAAAAAAAATGCGAACTGTACCGTGTGGGTGTGACATATCAAATGAAAGGATTTACTGTGAGGGTTACAAACATATTTGTTTTTCTAATTTAAAATAAATAATTTTATAGTCATTAAGAAAATAGATGAAAATTTACCATTCCTCCCCACTTATCTCCGAAACTAATGAGACTAAAATTTTGAACAAAAGAAATACAAGAAATTGATGCATGCTAGATTACACGAAACCCTATAAGAAGTCTATGGTTTTAAAATAACATGGCAAATCTCTCAATATTGTGCGTACAAACATACATTTCCAGTTGAAATGTAGGGAAGCACATGTTTCCAACTACAATGTTAACTTTGTTCTTGGGATAAATTCATCCCAACTCGACCTAATTCATCTCAACGGACCCTTCATTGATTAATTCTGCTACGTACCAGTCATTGGAAATGACAATTGAATACCCGATGAAGCATGAGGCTAGGTCACAGCTACGCTTCATCAACGCTGTGGACTGTTTTCAAATTAATTATAACAGTTCAATTATTTTACTGAAAGTGTAGTAAAATCAAAAATGCATGAATAACATATATTGAAGACATTGTATTCGGTTACATAAAATTATAATACAAATTAATGTTCCGAATGACATCACATAATAACTCTTCAACCGCACACACATTAATAGCTCGGCTTATAACAATTGTACGTCGGCCAGCGATATGTATGAAACATTATGCAATTGTTTTAACGAACGTGTGGAATTACTAACTCGTGTTCTGGACAAAATTTGGTGTACAATTTTTTTTTTAATTTAATAAAAAACAATAAACTTATTCTGTATAAAATCAAAGTCATTTATTCAAACTAGGCTGAGAGTCAAAATTTCATGTATGAGAAAGTCCCCAAAACGCCCGCCCTTGGCCACTTCCTAGTGCTTTAGATGAGAAGAAAAAGTAGCGCAACAAACTACCCAGCGGCACAGCTGTTCAGTTAGAAAAACTTAATTCTATACAATCGTATGCAAAGTATCTAGTTCAATTAATTATAGTTCCTGGGATATACCGAATAGAAACTCCTTTCACCCATGTGAGTTTTTAAATGTATCAAACAAGTGAAACGAAACGTACTTCATTCTGACGAGGTATTCCACTCAGAGCCCTGATTTCAACAGCAGTTGTCCGAATCGCAACTGAGCACTTCCACTAACAATGATACAAAAAAGTAAAATCTGCTTGGGCAGCGAATTAACGAAAATACCAGTGGTTATACTTGGGTGGGTGTATTTTAACATCCAACAGATTAATTTCAGCATTTAAACCACATTTACTTTTAAATTTATATTCTGAACCTCCATAATTCTACTCAAAAAAGGTTCCACTGATTTACTTAACATTTCTGTTATCGTGGAAACAATTAATGACCTCATCGCTTACAAAGTCCGCACCGGTATATAATAAAGCAGCTGGCCGGAGATAAGTCTATGTAATCCTTATTAATCCTGTGTGGTGGTCATGTATAATAAATATTAGAACTGCCCAGGTTCAGTCGGTTGATATGACGATCTTGTGACATTAATTTAATTGGCTTTTACTTTATCGCTGCGATCAGGATGTGCAGTTCTGAGAGCGTCATAATTTTATTGAATACATGTCTAATGAACCTATAGATTAATATTAACAACTATCCCATCCGCTGCTATCATCGCTTAATATTATTATAACAGGTGTAAAAAGACGCTTAACGTAGCCGAGTGTCACTTGTTAGTTGTTCTCCCCGTCATTGTTGTGTAATGTAATAATATAATATTATAGTATAGTGTAATAATTTTTGAAGTGAAAGCTCCTTTAGGCGCGTTGGGCATTTTTGAGATGGGACTAAACCATTCATTTCGCGACACCGTGATGACACCAGCTTTTGACCATTAAAGAAACATCAAGGTATTGATTACCGCGGTGTGTGGAGCAACAGACATCAACGCGTTGATTACCGCAGTGCCGATTTTTTTCAAGTTTTCACTTCTGTCGGCACTTCCGGAGTTCGAAGCTTCTGGTTCCGTAACCAGAAGGTACCCGAAGGTATTCCGTAACCTAAGTACGATCGGGTAAACGCACGCAAAATACTGTGTTTAAGGGAGCATGTTACGGTGCAGGAGGTGAGGGGATATTTTGAGCTAAGTTATAAGTATAATATTTAAAACTTGTTTTGGAGAAAAAAAGATTCCAACTTTTAATTTCTTTTTTCTCCTGCACCGTAGCATGCTCCCTTAAACACAGTATTTTGCGTGCGTTACATTGTGCGCTGGCCAGACCAACGATTTTTCTCACTAAAAATAAAAGTCGTTTCCCAGTAATCACTTTTTGCTCAATTTTACTAGTTTTATATACAAAAATTATAATAAGAATTAGACAAAATAGGGTTCTAAGAAGTCAATGATTTGTTATAATCTGAAACTGCAAATATTATAGAAGCTTAAATGTTCGTACCATACGTATTACAATAAGATATTATACAAAATGTGTGTCTAATGAAGGTATGATATTTCACAATTTCAGGTACTATACAATAATAAGACGGCGTTCCCTTTAAATTAATGGTTCATTCTTGTTGTTGGAGCATTTCTCGGTATTTATAAAGGAACAATTAACTGCCGTGGGTTATAGTTGGGGCCCCTGATTTTATTCTGACATAATTAATTTTCACGTACAAACAAAATTACACGTAAAATTATTTAAGAAACGAGGAAATTAAATATTTATAAATGATTTTATTTGTATTGCATAAAATCATGTAGTTTGCGTTATAATTCTTTCATCCATATGGATGGAAGAAATATACCCAAACTGCTGTTTTTTTCGTAATATCGACAATGAACATTTCTCGATGCAAAAGAAATTATGTCAACCACGTTCTGGAGAGCCTGCAGCACAAAATTACATCTACAACCATAGTATATGACTCGGCTGAAACTAAATACTGATGTTGCAGTAATACGGAAATCTAATCTCTTCCGAGTTTTTGTTCATTACTTCGATGAAATAAAATTTTGGTTTATGCTACAATAAAATACTTTATTACTATGCAAGTAGGTACAAATAATAATACTTTTTTGGGAGACGGATCTTATTCTTTAAAAAATGCGACAATTTAGACACTAATCGTAGGCAAATATCGACTCAATAATCATAAAAAGATCCTACACGAAGTCTCTCCTTTACAACAGTTATTTTACAACGGGTTCTTATAGAAAACGGGGAAATTTTCCTAAATTTTTCAATTACTCGTAATGGTTGGCTGTCTCAAGATTAAACTCGTTCCTACTGATGACTTTGCTTAAACATTCATAAGATCGTTTACTAAACTTTACTGTAAACGGCTATTAGAGGGTAAAACAAAAAAAAGCGAATAAATAGGTTTCGATTGAAAGTTAAAGCGGTTGTTACGCCGAGTTTGACCCATTTCATTTTGGGAGATGTTTTTCCTCTCCGAAAATACGACTCAATTTTATCCATTTTATAATATAATTGAATTATAGCAACGATAGTCTAGTGGTGTGACCGTCGGACTGCCAAGGCACGCACCTCTGACTTTTCGGATTCATGTGCGTATTGTATAATTATCACTTACTTCAAAAACGGTGAAGGAAAACATCATGAGGAAACCGTTCGTTAACAGTGCTGTTAGAACTCCCATGCTGTGTTAATTAGACAGAAATTATTTCAGTAGATATATTTAAAATGTCATGATAACTTTTCTCCTCATTCAACTACATATAACTTGAATTGACGAGACCGTAATATTTATACCCAAATTAGCTACGTAGTAATGACGATGACCTTTTTGATCTATGTATAACAGATAGTGTCATCGTCATATCTAGGTCACTATTTTCATCGAACACCTATCCGATAAATAAGTCTAGCAGCCCCTGCAGTCTCGACATAGATAGCGATCGCTATACGACCGAATACGGTCGCAAAGTCCTAATGGCGTCCATAGACGCGCGCAACGCGCTTGACAAGGACGTGATTTTTTCATGCTTGTCAAGCAATTTTAACCGTCACCGTTTGGTCTTTGCGACCGAAATCGGTCGTAAAGCGATCGCTATCTATGTCAAGACTGCAGCACCAGCTCGAATAACCTGCATTTTCAGCGGACATCAGTTTTATCAACCAAGTTAAAAAGTATCTGTTAAATGTAATGTGGTTTTGGTCAGACCCGGCAATTACAGGCATCCAAAGCATGTGTGGTTTGTAGACTGATGATTCGTAGATGAAATGTTAGTTTGAACTCTGTATATGCAACAAATACAGTGGATATTGCATGATTAAAGGTATGTTGAATACGTTGATGTTTACTGAACGCTGTCAAATAGCATTTATACGTATACAAACGTTGACTGCTGTCAGAGCTTGTGCCTTAATCCCTGCATATTTATCTGACACTCGGAATCGTTTTGTGGAAATGTTTCGAGCGATTTAACGCTTTAGAAAAATAAAATAAGTTTTTGAGTAGTGCTTTTAGTTACAGTAATAGAAAAAAACACTGTAGTTCGTAGCTTTCATTTGGAAAATCTTTTCACAAGCGAAATAATCCATTTATTAACGTTAAGGTGGAACTAGTTAATATTTTTTCAATACAAATTTCGGGGAGTTTTATTTACTGCACTGTTTGACAGTATACATCCAAAGTTAAGCATGATATCGTTTTATCTTATTATTAATTTTGTCTGTGTGTAAACAGAATAGTAAAATAATAATTCATTAAAAAGTTGGAAGCCAACAAATATTCCTTTTTCTTGCTAATTTTAAGGCAACTTTGGGCGTTAATAAGTAATAAATAGTCGACACCGACAAAGCTCAACTATTGAAAAGTGCAATAAACTTTATTTGTAACTGATTTATGAAGAGTTTTTTTCATGTAACTCAATTTCCCAAAGGACTTTTCGTAAATTTTTACGCGCTCGTTTTACTAAAATAGTTCGGAACGGTATTTGTGTGCGTGCGAACTAGACGTTGTGCAAGTAGACCAGCGTGTAACTGCTCATCAGTGATACTATCTTTGTCGGACACGATGCTAGGTGAGACAGCGTGCTTTTTGGCCATGCCCGCCAGTGAGTTCGAGCCCGCGTCTAGTTCAACCTTAATGAAAAATTTTAACGGATATGCCTCATATTATGCAGGAGTTTCAAAATTCTCTACCAGCAACAAATTATGTTTGTATATATTACTCATAGGATTAACGGTCGTCGTTGTCGCAAATGTTTACCAAACTTGTAAATAAATCACTTAATAAATAAAGAATAAAAATATATGAAATCGATTTTTTTTTTTAGTTATTGTTTCAGATAACTTCTTTTATTTCATATAAGTAGCATCTGTGTCGGTACTATGACCTTTAAACAAAACATATGTAACTGACAATGTTGGAACACATTCATTTGAGGATTCGGTAATCTGTGATTCGATGCTCAAAACCGTAGGATGTCTAAAAAACTTTGATACTTTTAGACAGTTTTCTTCTGAGATGGCTTTGGTCCTTTGAGCGAAATGGATTTATTACATACATATTCGTAATGAAATGCGTGGGTTTGAAGTCTAGGGGTTTTATTACCTAATTCTGAGAATAGCAACTTCGATAAACAGGACTTAAATTTTAAAGCCCAAGCTTGACACCGAAAGCATTTGGACCTGTTCATCAATACTCAAACGCACACTTGATTTATTAATTATTATGTACAATTTTGATATTTAATGTCTGTTTGAAATTCAGACCCAAGATTTCTTTATTAAATTCTCAGAATAGATAGGTTCATGAGTTCAAAAAACTGTCCCACCGAACCGCACTTATCAAAATGTTGTTTCAGTGCAGTTAGTGTAAGTGCTCAGGTGCGGTTCGTATTGAAATCAGTGCTCTGAGTGGAATACTTCATAAGTAGCAGTTCAGCTTTCATTATTTCAAGCTTAAAAATAAATTTGTTTTTTCACACACCAGCAAAATACAGAGCACTTTACAAATGGATTCTCCTCATCTCTATCACTAAACTTAACCCGTTTACCACGTTTCCCTCTATAACACAATTACGTACCCTAAGTGGGTGGACCGACGACGGTGACATGACATGCACCCTCGTCATGGAACCCACAACCACGCTTTATTTATGGTGTAATTGACTGGACAGCTCGCCAGTGTGTGATTAACAGATTGCATAGTTGAAATAAACGAGGTTTTCCTCACGTGATTAATGTGATTAGATTACTGGAATGTTTGGAAAAGAATATTGTATATGTACTGTTGCGTAAATTCTGCGTGATCCCTGTTCTTAGAATGATTGAAAAGGTAGATTATTAGGTTAGCTACCGTGCCTAGCCTACATTAATAATAAAAGCTTGTCTTTTCTAGTTTTGTTTAACTTGCGTAGATACCTACTTCTTTTCTCAAAAAATTAATAAAAGTAAATACCCTATTATGGCTCTAATTAGATGGCACTGCTTGGCGGATTAATCTAAAAACGGCATTCAGAATCCAGATCTAAGATCCAGTATTGAATGATTCCCAAATTGGCAAATAAAGCAGTCCCTTTTAGTCTTCTTATTAGGTGGTATTATTTCAGCAATACTTCGGTCCAAAGGTTCACCTTCCCTAAGCCTTATCGCGTTTAAGGTTGGAGTCAAAATCGGGTTTTCTTATGAAAATTGGGTAAGTAGCACAGTGGGCGGTTTAGTAAGTTATACTTTTGAGAAATTCAAAGAAATAAGTATCTAGAAACCCAATTAATAATAATTATGTAAGTAACAAAGATTTCACTCCAAGTTGAAGAAATGTCTTTAAAAGTAAGTAAATGGAGATGTCTAAACTTTTGACACGCTGAGAGTCTTGCAAATTCAAATTGATTAATGTAGGCATAATAATGATCAAAATATGCGTTTAGAAACATCTTCATACACATATGTATGTAGAAGGACCGGCTAGAAATAAAAAATAAACTACACAGTACCCTCCCGTGTTACAGAACAGATATTGCGTAATATATTAAAGTAGGTAACTACTATAATAATGCTATTCGAGCTCCGAACTTGCTCTCATTTTATAAATTTCTTCTAGTCTGGAGCAGTACCTCATTATAAATGCCGTACCTGGTGTAGTAATTAGACTGTTCATATTTACAGAGTAAGTTGAGTATCCTAAACTAATACACCCTGGTCGCTCGCCTGCACGTGTCTGTACGGTGCACAACGCTACCTCTGTAATGGTACCTCTTCTTTTTGTGAACATAATATAAAGTGTGCGTTATTTACACTAAAACTGGAAGTTTTTAAACGAGTCATGTTAATTTTGCAAACAAATAAAACATATTTCCATCGTAAGTTCCACGTCTCTTTTCTTAAAACTTCATCTCCTAAATTAAATAGGATAAGCATGTTTTCACCTGTCTGATGTAGGTGTCACGAAAATTAATCAAAACGCGAGTTTCATTTTCATTGCTCTGAAGTGTTGCATCGAGGACGTGAAAATTTATTCAAGGGGAGGAGAGGAGCCAATGCTTCAACTGAGTTTAGCAATTTATTGCTCAAATTCGTGTGTGGTCCGGTATTTGTGTGCTTCTTATATAAAATAATGAGCATCGCTTGTGATGCCGTCACTCTGCGCCCGGCACCGGTGGCGGACGGTCGTGTTGCGCTGCGCTGCTGTGTACAAGAGTTCCCGATATTCCGGCTCAAGCGTTCCTTGGTGGTTCCCGAGTCGTCTCCGTAGTCACCCGACTACCATCACGTCTATTAATTGGGGTCTTTTTCAAGACACAATTAATATCGACTTTCTTTAAGATTGTCGTTCAAAACGTTCGTCGAGGCAATTTTGGCCCCTTCCGGGCAAAACCACAGTTTCGTGGTCCTCGGTGGATACCTTACGGTGCCAACGAAACCGAGGGGGTGTTGACCCAATCACACCCGCCGATCCCCTTCAGGGTTAGGCAGTCAATTGGCCGGGTCCCAGTGTTCGGCCTTGGGGGGTCTCCTAGTCGGCACTGGTGACAGTTTTGCCTCCACAGCGACTCACCTAGCGTGGTCGGGTATATCGATACCCTTCACACTAGACTGGATAGGACCCCGTTGCACAATAAGATAGGCAACGGGCCAAAGCAAGCTTAGGGCTCACCCATAGGCACACATCCTCCCTGTCTACACCCGACAGGGAGGGATTACACATCCCCGGCATACCCACCGGGGAGTTAGGATTGTAGGAAGTTAGGAAATATTCACGCGTAGTCTCTCTTTTCCCCCGTCAATATGAAGGACCCGGTAAAGTGCCTAGCGCTCTTTATTAAGTTCTTCCAGGGTGTACTCGAAGAAGAGCCCGCCCTGAAGACTAAGTATGGAGCTCGGTTCGCCAGGCTCCAAGCTGAGTCTGAATCTCAGTCCTGTCCCTCTGACAATAGCATCGCTAACTTTAGCGATGCACTAGAAACCCCCCCGGCTACAGAGCCATCTAGACCCCCCAGTCCGTCAGAGTCTATGGACACTGACGCTCCCATCAGCGCCGCTTCCTCAAAGCGGCCCACTACCCCGTACCCCTATGGTTCGGACGACGACGAAGCGGAGTCCGCTGCTTCTTCTTCTTCCTCATCCTCCTCCCAATCCGACGACGGTTTCACAACCGTCCAAGGAAAGGGCAAGAAGAGGAAAAACAAGAAGCAGAGCTCGTCCCAGGCCAGCAAGGTCGTTGCGCTTGAGGACTTAGACTTTGCTCCCTCGTCGCCCGCACCATTAGTACCGTCCTGTAAAATCTCTCCCGCTACCCCCGCGACTTGCGCTATAGTAGCTTCCCCCACCACCTCCCGTCCGATTACGTCATCCGTAAGCTGCGCTACAGTAGCTTCCCCCTCCACTACCCGCCCGATTGCGTCATCCTCCGCGAAGGATACCCCCGCGCCTAACGCTAAAAAGATCCCTCTCCCGCCACCCTTGTTCATTCAGGACAAGGGAAAGTGGACGGACATCTCGAAATGGTGTGCCGAACACAAAATCAATTTCTCTAGCGCCCGAAATACCCAGCAGGGTATCAAAGTCTCCGTCCCTACGTCGCGCGACTTTAGGGACCTAACCCGTCTTCTGAGAATGAGAGGTGTGTCATACCACACCTACTCACTCCCAGAGGAAAAGCAAATCCGCGTCGTGATTAAGCGAATCCCACGCGAAATCCTCCCCGCCGAGATCCTCAGCGACCTTCAGTCGCAAAAAGTCCCCGTTGACGAGGTCCATCGTATGCACCGCTCTAGAGGCGGTGAATCTTACGATATGATACTCGTAATCTGCCCGCCCGTCGAGGGCCACCACCCGATATTCCAAATTCGTTCCCTGTGCAATCTCACAGGGTTCGAAATTGAGAAACCCCACAAGAGTGGCATTGTCGGTCAATGCCACCGCTGCCAACTATACGGTCACTCTCAGAGGAACTGCCATGCCACACCCAGATGCGTCAAGTGCCTGGGTGAGCATGGCACTTCAGACTGTCCCCGTCCAAAGGATCGTACCCTTTGCACTGACCTTCCCAGCTGCGTTCTATGCGGCAAACAAGGCCACCCGGCCAACTACCGTGGTTGCCCCAAAGCCCCTAAGGCCTCTTCTCCCAAACTGGCCAAGCGTTTCGACGCCCGCCAGCAAAGGGAAGCTCCCTCCTCTTATAGGATTCCCTCATCCCATTTGCCCCAACGTCTAAGCCCTCAGAGGCCTAGTCCGTGGAGTTACCTCCACCACCAGCAGTCTTTTCCTGCCATGGTGCCCTCTCAATTCTCAAATCTCCCTCCCCCTCCCCCCGCACCCCTCCCCCGCCTTATGGATCCCCGTATTCGCGCCGCCGCGCCACCCGCGCCCCCTGCGCCCTCTGCGCCCCCTGCGCCCTCTGCGCCTCCAGCGCCCGCCGCGCCCCTCGCGAAACCCACGTCCGCTCTTAAAGCTACGCGTCCTTCTCAATCCACTCCCGTGGCTACCCCCAACGTCTCCGTTGACTCGTTCAACGTAATTACGTCAACCTTCTTGGCCTTCGTCTCCCCTCGCGCAAAGACAATGGCCAACGAAATCCTTGCGGCCCATGGCAATCTCCTCCAGATCCAGGCCATCTACAACGCGTATCCGGACATTACGCAAGCCCTAACCTCCCTCGCTACTAAACCCCATTATGGATAACACGGTCTTAGCTAGGTTCAAACCGCGATCCCTAATAATAGGTTATTTCAATGCAAACGGCATTAAAAATCAACGCGAAGAGATTGCGGCTTTCCTCCGCGATCATCAAATAGACGTCCTCTTAGTCCAAGAGACTTTCCTAAAACCTTGCAACCGTAACCCATCAATAGCTAACTACCGGATAGTTCGCAACGATAGGTCACGTTGCCATAGAGGAGGTACCCTGATTTACTACAAAAAGCAGCTTCACTGCATCCCAATTGACCCTCCTCCCCTCTCACGATTAGAAGTTTCGGCCTGCCGCCTCGGCATGTCAGGCCACCAGCCGATCACTCTCGTGTCGGTCTATCTCCCCCCCGCTAATACTTCGGAGAATTTCCAACTCCTCTCTGACGACCTCTCGATTCTACTCACTATGAGTAACTCGCTCATTTTAGCGGGCGATTTCAATGCCAAACATCCCTCCTGGAATAGTTCGGTAACTACTACAAGAGGCCGACACTTGTTCGACCTCTCCCACTCTCTGACCTTTGACGTCATCGCTCCAATGACTCCCACCCACTTTCCGGTTAACGTAAATCATGCCCCTGATATCTTAGATGTGGCGCTCCTTAAGAACGTCAACCTAAGACTAGACTCCATAGAAGCTATTAACGAGCTCGACTCTGATCACCGTCCGGTAGTCATGAGATTAGACCCCCGCATAGGTCTCCGCGACCCAAACTCTCCCCCTATCACTAAGAGGATCACGGACTGGAAGAAAGTAAGCACTCAGCTGAAATCCAACACGTCCCCTCAGTTAGACTCTATTCCCGACGTGTTCAACTCTATCGCAGACACGACGTCCGCGATCGACTCACTCACTAATCACGTACAAACCGTCCTGAACGAATGTTCAAGGGAGGTTACAGTGACGGACGACCGTCACTGGAGCTTGCCGGACGATGTGCGTGCATTACTGACTGAGAAGAACGCGGCCGTCCGTGCCTACAGTAGCTTCCCCTGCCCCGCAAACAAAGCCCATATGCGCTATTTACAGAGATCTGTAAAGACACGCATACAGGAGCTGCGTGACGCGGGCTGGGACAAGATGCTCGGCGAACTAGAGCCCAACCATCTGGCATTTTGGGAACTTCAGAGGAAACTCAAATCCCCTCAAACTTCCTCCATGCCCCCCCTGACCCGTCCCGATAAGACCATAGCCTTCGAGGACGTAGAAAAGGCAGAATGCCTGGCCGACACCCTCGAGGCCCAATGCTCACCCAGCTCCCTGCCAGTAGACCAAGCTCACCTCCTAAAGGTCGACGCTGAAGTCGAACGTAGAGCCTCTCTCCCTCCTGTCGACGACCCTGATTGTCCACTGCCTCCCGTCGCTCCAGACGAAGTGCACGACATTATCAAAGGTCTTAAAGCTCGTAAAGCTCCCGGTTCAGATGGACTCACCAATAGGGTGATCCAATTATTCCCTGCCCACCTGATAATGCTTTTGACTACCATCTTCAATGGTGCCTTAAGCAACAACTTCTTTCCCCAGTCGTGGAAAGAAGCCACCGTCATAGGTAGCGTCTCTAGCTACCGTCCCATCAGTTTGCTCAAGGTTCTCGGAAAAATCTATGAGAGGCTTATTTACAAGCGTCTCAGAGATTTCGCCGAGACCAAGGGCCTCATCCCCAACGAACAGTTCGGCTTTCGAACTGAGCACTCTAGCGTGCATCAGGCCCACCGCATCATTGAGTTCATAAGCGATGGTTTCCAACGCGGCTCTTTGACGGGTGCAGTTTTCTTCGACATTGCGAAAGCATTCGATAAAGTCTGGCACAACGGCTTATTATACAAGCTGTACCAACTCGGCGTGCCGGATCGTCTCGTACTCATCTTACGGGACTATCTATCGAATCGCGTATTCCGCTATCGCATTGAAGGAGCACTTTCCTCTCCCCGCCCCATTCGTGCAGGAGTCCCTCAGGGCTCCGTGCTAGCTCCCCTCATGTTCACGCTATTCACTAGCGATATTCCAAACCCAGGTAGAAGGACGCATTTCGCTCTGTTCGCAGACGATACGGCCATCTACTTTAGGTCTAGATACCCCGACAATATCGCCCACACTCTCCAAGGCGCAGTCAATCGACTCGCTGCCTGGTTTCGAAAGTGGCGCATAGAAGTCAATCCCGAAAAAAGCCAAGCGGTTCTCTTCTCGAAACCGCGCACAAGGCTTAGAGACCCCCTCCCCCGACCTCTCACTATGTTCGGTAAGCAGATCCCTTGGGAGAAGCGAGCCAAATACCTAGGTGTTTTCCTCGACCACCATCTCACTTTCGCTGAGCACATAAAGAAGGTTCGTTCGCGAGCCGCTTTCGCTCTCGGTAGGCTCCATTCCGTCCTAAACGCACGCAGCAAGATGTCACTTAAGTGCAAATTGCGAATCTACACAGCGTGTATTCGTCCCATCATGACCTATGCGGGTGCCGTCTTTGCTCATGCAAAACCCCATCATATCCATAGGTTGCAAACGCTCCAAAACCGATTCCTCCGTAGGGCCACAGGCTCCCCCTGGTATGTTAGGAACGAGAGTCTCCATCTCGACCTTAGAATTCCCACGATCCACCAATTCCTAAAACGCCTTGCAAAGCGTTACTTCGATTCCGCGGTCAAACATCGCAACCCTCTGGTTGTCGAGGCCGCCAGCTATGTCCCAAGTAGGATTAGCCGTACCCGCCGACCTAGGCACATTCTCACCGACCCTGATGACCCCATAACCCTCCTTCAGGAGAGCAATAGGGCTACTAGTACTCTACACAGATACAGACGCCTCCCGTCATTCCGACCTCGCCGTCGAGGTCCTTTGCGATCGCGTCCGCGCCCCCGAGTAAATGATACTCCTCCCCGACCCTTGCTCGATAACGAGGTGCCAGCAGTGGTTTCAGCTGTGCACGTAGCTTTAAATTCCCCGATTAATAATAATGATCAAAACTTTGATCCAGCCCGTCCCATCTTTGATGTCCTCCCTCCGGTGACGCCCTAAGCCGAGGCTCGTACCCCACAGGGGGTGCCCTTAGCGAGCGTTCACCTAGCTTTTTAGCTTAGTTTTGTATGCCCCTGGCTGGAGGCTTTGAGTGTAGCAGCTTAAGGCAACCACAGGATTGACCGGTTAAGTAGTCATGACCTCAGAGGTCAGCTACGAGATGCCCTACAGAAAAAAAAAAAAAAAAAAAAAAAAAAAAAAAAAAAAAAAAATGTGATGCCGTCCGCGCAGTATTTGGAAAACCGTATGCACAGTTTACATACTGAAACCATAAATAAAACTGTTGCTTGGACCTTATATCACAACACCGATCATCGAAAAAAACACTACAAAGTGAACCATAACTTTAATTTCGGAAGTCGATTTTCGTTTTTTGTCTCCGACTTTCGAAATTAAAGTTATTTTTCACTTTTTAGTTATGATACCTACCTCACACAAATTCGAATACCACTACTTTTCATATCATCCACATACTAGTCGGAAAAAATACGTATTATTGAAGCTAACTCAAAAACTATTCAAGCAAGGTTAATAATATTTATATGGGACCACTTCGAGAGCATATCCTTTTAAATATAAAATTAATTTTCAAAATCGGTTCGCAATTGAGAAACCGGTGGACATACATAAAAAAACATACGCTGCGAACATAGAACCTCTTTTTTGGAATTCGGTTAAAATGAAAGGCACAGTGACTATTACAATCTGATACACACTGACAAACCTTAAATACTCGTAAAAGAGTGTATTTTTTTATTCCTAATCAAACGATCCCTGTTTATTGTTTAAGTTTTTATTTATTGTCTTTTTCGTTTATTGTCATCTAACATCCATTTAGTGGACAGTACGATGTCCTCGCGCGACTGCCGTAAACACGCTTTATTTCCTGACACGGAAAGTGAATCCATACGAAAGGAACTTTGCTATTAGAAAACGAACCTTTATTATTATCACCATTCAATGTTCCGCCTTATGTCTAAAGTAATAAGTAAGCAAACGTACATACAGTAAGAAATGAAACATAAGTTGGTGAAATGATCCAAATTGTATCTATCTGGTCTATCGCTGTTCGGTTTTATTGCGAACCTTGACAAATCGTTAAAACGATCTTTCATTGATTGCGGATCGACCTATAATGTATTTTTTGACAATTACACAGTAAATCTTTTCCGAAAGCGACATAATTCGTTATAACTTGGTCACCTGCTGTAAAATAATTAATAACCAGTCCCGCCACATAGCTACTAAGAGTATATTCAACTTGAATTAGAATGCTAATATTGTTACTTCCACGTTAACACCGCTCATTACCGTACATTCCCTCGCATTTACGAGCAAATTTCTTGTGTTTATCCATAATTACTTCTATTAATTATATTTACACTTAACGCTCCTTTCTTAATAAACACGAGTACACGAAATTCTCTTATTAAAATTAACGTTAATTTGCTTTAACAATTAACAACGTATAAAGGCACTTAGCGAAGAGTTTAAAAGGTAACAACATAATACTTTCAGTGTAGACGATGTTGCTGACTTTTTAAACCAATAGAAATATTTTTTCATATCAACAGCAATTACAGCCAATATTTAGAGTTACCGTTACTATGTTAAAACTTGAGTTAATTAGAAATGCCCGAAAACCAATGGACAATTTAATATTTGTTTTCATAAAAATTGCAGTTTATAAATATTTCAGTGCACAAAACTATCCCATAGGCCATGGACAACGAAACGGAAAACTTTTCATCCTGTCTACATCTTTTTTTTTTTCGATGGGAAACTATCAAATAACTTCTCCCGCTCTTGGCGGAGCGGGAGGACGTATCAGACTCTTACTGACTAAAATCCACCCGTGTCCCTTCAGTTGCCTGTAGGTTGCCAGGGGCCACGGTAACCGTTTCGGACAAACCCGCAACCCCGGCAGGCATCGGCCCTAGCGGACTCCTTCAGTTGTGCTGCCATATCTTTGAAGTGCGCGTTTAATACAACGCACCGTTGACCCGAACCTGGTCCTTATCGGATGGCGAGCTACCCATTGCTCATCGTCCGCAAGCCCGCGCCTACGGTGGCTGGAAATCGGCCTGCGATTCCCGACGTCCAGGGCGTCTCCTGCGGTGGTTAACGTCACTGAAAACAAAAACTATTTAAGCAAGGCGCCTACTGAATAAGTTATATGATAGACTCAATAGAAAACTTGTCATCAACCAAGACGTGTTTCATGAATTTAAGATAGATTCCTTCACCGGTGTTACTCCGAAGCGAATACTCAGCATTATATAACAATCTCCAGCGGTCGGTGATGTGCAAAAATACAAATCTCGCGAGTCACTACTTTCGCCTGCTCCTTCCCATCAGTACAATGGTGTATGAAGTGTAAAGGAGGACCACAATCTTCATATACATAGCCTTTACCCAACTATATGTTTGGGTCGGCTTCCAGTCTAACCGGATGCAGCTGAATAGCAGTATTTTACGTTTAGCGACTGCGTATCTGATCTCCACAACCTAGTTACTGGAGGCTACTAAACGACGACCATAATACAGAACAGTGATACCTACTTACATTTTTTTGTAATGTGACATTACGTGATCGTGTTTCGATCAATGTCTTTTTAACAATTTTCTGCAATTATTTTAAAACAAAATGGGTCTCTTGGGACCTATTGTGAAAAGTACCTACCTATTAGATTTTTGTAATTTTATCCATGATTAATTAATAATCACATTGATCAAGTAATATGCATCAACTTGAAACAAAGTAAAGTCCTCAATGATGTATCCACAATTTCAAAACTTCATGTAATGTGCCTATTCCGCTCCGTTAGCAGCAACCTTTGGCATTCCTTAGACAGCATCGTAACACATATTGCATCGACTGCACAATGCACTGGTATTTTGTTTGCTTGTGTCATGTTTACAGGAAAAAAATGCATGCACTGCAATGCATTGAACGGGTATGATTACAATAATACTTTACCTTTAATAGTTAGTAAGCGTAAGGGGTCCCCGTGCGCATCAATGTGTACCAATCAAGTAACAATTGAAAATTGCAACTGATCGTTTCGGGCCCTTTACCGTAATATATAAAGGAAGCTAACAAAAAAAAAATATGCAGGAAGTATTTTACACAAACAGTACCTATAACAATAAATTATTAGATATATGGCCGAAATCAAAGGCTCTGTTTCATGTGCTCTACTCACTTAGTGGTCCGTGCAGTGCGGTCACGCGGCATGTATTCATAGAATCCCAAACATAATACGCTTGATTTATTGCATAAAATAATATTCTGAACTATCGTAATCAAATGCGTGGTTTAAAGTTCAGACCACCGCGTGGGTTGGAACCGAACGAAATTTTGAGATTCTTGGAATTACATAATACAGCTCTCAGCTCTCATAATCTAGCTCACAAAGCTAATAATACTATAGAACAGGGTTGGTAAATCATAGGAACTTTTAAAACAGAGATTGTAATTATAATATATTTTAATTATGTCAACTTTAGTTCTACTGTAGCATAAAATCATTAACTCAGAGTAGGTACTCAATTTTTATTTAAAAAAAAAAAGTTTAAATAGAGGACAATTTGGACAATCTTTCCCTAAAACTCGTACACAGTAGAACTGGTAGTTTACAATTTATGCGAGGCCTACTGTAGGTACGTAATTGGGTAATAGGTCCCCCTATTACCCAATTACGTACCTACAGTAGGCCTCGCATTCATATTTAACTACGTACTTCAGTAGGCTAGCTCAAGGGAAAAATTTTACCTCCGACGACGTGCGGTCTCTGTACCATAGTAGCTGGACTGACATGACATGCGGTACCCTCGTCATGAAAGCCACAAAAGCGCTTTATTTATAGTGTAATTGACCTGACACCTTGCTATTGTGAAAATAAATGAGATTTTCCTCACGTAATGAATGTGAATAGGTTACTGAGTAGGTAATTAGGTACGTATTCTTTAAATGTTTGAAAAATTAGCAGATTAACCAATGTAGATATCTCAGTTCATAAAAATTAACCTATTCTAGTTTTGATCAACTTTTTCTTTTCTCATAATAGAACAGTTAATTAAGAAGAAGGTCCTCTTTCTTGGTCCTAATTAGATTTTGTTACTTTGTGGAGTAATATACCGAGGCAAGTGGAATCCAGATCCCAGAGCCAACATTGAATACTACTCCCAAGTCATATTCAATGTTGGCTCCCAAGTCAGCAAATTACCAGAGGGTCATGGCCATCCGGCTGGCCCGAGGATACCGCACGGTCTCCTGTGAGGCGGCGTGCCTCCTTGCCGATTTACCGCCATGGGATCTGGAGGCAAAGGTACACACATTTGGGAGTTGCGCGAGGAGGCGAAACGCCGGGGCGTTATTTGATGATTTCCCACCCAAAAAAAAAAGTCAGCAAATTAAGTAGTCTCTTGTATTTATCTCATTAGACGATATTATTTAGGCAAACATCCCACCGTTTTAGGCCCCTATTATTTTTATTGACAAAAAACAAAAACAGTTTGCTGAATTATTTCTAAATACTTAATGAGCAAAGTTTGATTAAGGTCTTAAAATTTTATCAAATAATATTTTGTGTAGAACTTTCTTTTAATCTATTTAACCAGCTTTGCGTGGGAGGTGTTATTAAAAATGTTATTTATTTATTTTAGGCTTACTAATTATTTCATGGGACTTAAACAATAACTGGCGAATTGTGGGTGTATATGCTACAGGAACACCTCTGCTTAACTCTTCAGAGAAACAAGGAGTGATGTTATGTTACGTTTTTAGTTCAAAATAGTAATAATAGTAATTTTTATTTTTATTAAGTACACATTTCAGTGTTCAATAAAACAAAAACAACATAAAAACAGAAAACAGAGCTCAATTTGTTTCAACCACTTACTTCGGTGACTTTTTACAGCTAGATCCACCCATTTCTCTTACTTCAGCTTAACTTTAGAAAGTAAAGCAACTCGGCATTCAATTAATTTCAATTAAGTTGTTCAAAAAATTATGAAGGTCTAGCTAATTGTAGATGGAAGTTCATTTGACACACAGCTAACAAAACCGTCATACTTTTGCCATGCTAATGTTCTTGTTAAGTTCAAATTAGAATGGCAATGAATAATTTTCTGATGATCATTAATAAAATATATGAGGTTGGATGACGAACTTGACTTAATGAAATAGTAAATATTGCTTCTCCAACAGCATAACGATTTATCTTTATAATCTAATACAAGCTTTGTTTTTGTTTAGGTAGCCTAAACCATATGACACCAACCCAGAAATAGTGAAAAACAAAAATAAGTTGCTCCATACATTTATGTTCACTTTGAACGATAGAGAAAAAAATTATAGAGTAGCTGATTTTTTTTCGAGTTTTCAGGGTTGGTCTCATTGTAAAAATTGTTTAAAATGAGTGACAAAGACAAAAACTAAGGTTGTATAACTGCAGTAATAACATCACGATAACAACCAAGGAACACACAGTACGCTGGTTACATTCAAACTATTGATTAATATGCTTAAGTAGATAGAAACGAAAATAGTGGTTAGTTTGATGTAGGTCGGTTTAGTTTGTTACTCTAATTTCTTCAGGCAGTTTGGATAATAATTCTCAGCCCGTTGATGGGGAAGCGACAAAATGTTTTATGATAGCGTTTAAAACCCGGGAACAATTTATTACCATACAGAAGCGTGAAAATTATAGTAGCTGTTGAGATTTCCCAATCTTTTACTTTGGATATAATTGGAATTAAACCCTTCATAAAAAGTAAAATTAACAAACCAAAAGAAGCTATTAAAGGCGCCACTGCGGTGCAATTTTTTTCAAGTCAACAATACCAACAAATGTAAACAAAAATGAGTTAGCTAAAAAGACAAAAGTTAAATTAGACAATAGGCAAGCGGTCTATCTCGAATTTACAAAAACTTTACGCTTCCAAATTCACAACAATTAATCAAAACTTGAGTTTCACTTTTATTGCCCTGAAGTGTCGAAATCGAGGACGCGTCCGGAATAAATGTGAATATGGAAGGAGAGGAACCACTGCTGCAACTAAGTTTAGCAATGCGCAAATTCTGCTGCTCAAATACATGCATGGTCCCGGAATTTGTGTACATAATTATGTATACATATTAAAATCGTAGTGAAGTCATATTTGTTCATTGAATATTTTTGAAAAAAAACTAACAGCTACAAGGTGTGAAAGAATCCGATGCAAAAATTAAATTTTTAGTATTTTTGTCTGTTTGTCTTTATGCATGTTCTGGGTTTGAAGTTAAAACTACTGCATAAATTATTTTAAATTTTGCACAAATATTCCTAGATCTCTTCAATTACTAGACTATCTATTATCACGCTCTTTGCTTTAGGGGATTAGCAATGTTGCATTATTTCCTTACTCTTCAACGGTTTACTGCGAGATAGTAAGCAGACGAGAAAAAATATTATTATATTGCAGATAAATACGGATTTAACCTATGAAATGAATAACATCACGTCATACCTACAAAGAGTTAAGTAGTCAATCTTGACATGAATAGTCGTATTTTCAGCGGAGTAAACTACCTAATGGCGCTACAACCGCCTTGTATGGCACGGTTCGTTAGTTCGATCTCCAACAGATTTTCAAGATCAGTTTTTAATGCAAACTTTGACAAATCAATTTAAATATCTTTTTATTTATTGCGGACCTTTAAGCAATTATTGTTATCATAGTTTGTGTTGTAGATTCTTACACCTATTCAAACTCCAAGGGATAACAAATAAATCTTTGAACCTCATGATAGAAATGGCACTAGCTTGTTCTGTTGAATTAGTGTATTTTTTGCAATTTCTATCATAGACTGCTAGATCTAGGTAACAACCTAGATCTCGAAGTCTATAAATGGAAGACAATTTTATTACTCAGTCTATCTTTTACAAAAGCAGCATTCATTATTATTATAACTTTATTTTCCCTGTGTAGGCCACAAATTATTTCCACATGAAGAGGATATTCAACTTGAATTAGTGTCAAGTATAGCTCATTATCGTCGTATCGTATATTCTCGTGTTTATCCAAAATTAATGTTCTCACTGCTGGGACACAAGCCTCGTCTCAGTGAGTGGGAGTGGGTCGTAATCTACCACCCGGACCCAGTGCGGGTTGGTAGATGTCACATGTTTTCGACTTTTTGGTTCTAGGACATTTCGGTTTCCTCACGATGGTTTCTTTCACCGTTTTGAGAGCAGTGGTGATGGAACAATTTACACAAAGTAAAGCGCATGCCTGGGTTCAAACCTACGACATACATCTCGTAAGTCACGACCGTTACTACTGGGCTACCACTGCTGTCAAAATTGCTTCCATTAATAAAATAATATTTACACTTTACGGTATAATATTTTCTTAATAAACACGAGTAAATGAAATTCACTAATAAAACTTAACGTTAATTTACTTTAATAAATTATTAACAGTTAGCGAGGAACAAAATCGGTAACAATACAAATAATATTTACAATGATGAAGGTGAAGCTGACTTTTTTCATATTTACAGCTAATATTTACCATAGCTATGCTAAAAAGATGAATAAAAAAAACATACAAAACGCATAACAACACCCGTAACATTGAAAATGTAATCTATTTAGGTACAGTATTATGCTTTGATAAATATGGAGGTTTATAAAGATTTCATTGAAAAAAATAAAACCCGAGTGTATGTTAAAAGTCCAAAACAAGCTAATTTTTAAAACAGTATGATGTGGTTGCTGGAACTTATTTTAGTTCAATCTCAGATGAGCTTGTTTGAAACTTTTTATATGCAGTTTTTTTTTTTCAATTTTTGTTTATTTTCCGTCTTTTAATATTTTTGGAGTCGTGTCCTTAAGCCCTTTTTTTGTTACCCCACATGGTCATGGTACTTACAAAAAATGTTGTAGTAAAACATTACTTATTGACGTCTTAAATCCGCCATTTTGATTTTATGAAACTAAAACTGAGGCCACGTCTTATTTTAAAGCGATTGTAGTGCGAATAGCCAATCAGTCGCGTGCATATGTCACTTTTGTTCAGAAAATGGAAAAGTGCCCTCTGTCGGCGCGACTACGCGTTCAGGTTCACCGAACAAAAAGTTCAAACGATCGTGTATTCGAGCAACGATCGCTTTTAAATAGGACGCGGGGTTAACGTATAAATCATCGCGCGACCTAGAACATTCGAATAGACACGTCATCAACATAGACATAGACATAGACGTTAAGATGCTTCGATCGTACCTATAAAGTTTCCCACATACAAAGAAAAAATGTTTCACATGGAAAACATAACCGTGTCTTTACCGTCGCGCAGTCGGGTTAAAAATATTCCTATGGGACCTGTGGTCATGGACAGCGATACAGTCAACTTTTCAACCTGTGTACAGCTAACTTGCTGGAACACAAAGCTGAACCCAAAACTCGTTACTCACACAAAAGACTTTCAACACACAATATTAAATGCTCCAAAAAATATTCGCTTATAAACCAAAAAAATACAACCACACCACAGCCATAGTGTCGGTGAGTAAGTTATGACGTCGTGAATTAGCCGGTTGTCAGCGTTGTTCGAGCGTATCGTCAGCATAATCATAAAATTGTAGGCTATTAAGGTATCTACAATTAGATGGAGAGAGATTAAAAGAGAGAGCTTGATAGAATTGCTAGCACTTGACGGAGAAACAATTGATGAGGTGGCGATGAGTCAGGATATACTTTGTTGCACGGATCGAAGGAAAGAAAAACTATATGTAAATATCGAAGACTGTTGTAGGAAAATGTCTCACAATTTAAAATTAAGACTTTACCTTTCCAAGTCTCCGAAATTTTATAAATTGTTTTCAAAATATTTTGAGTGGATACATAAACATAGTAAATTAATTTCATGTCTATTTAACATTAAGTTACTGTAAATCTCATGCAGTATCTTCTCTATTAACTCTGTAAGCTTGTACCACCATGAGGCAAAACAAACTTGTTTAAGAAAATATTATTAACATAACTCTTACTACATAAATACGAATGTCGTTTGTGTTGTGAATTAGTCACGCACACATGCATAAATATGATGCTGTCTTTGAATAAATTGTAATTTTCACATTTTGGTCAAGTTTCTTAAAAATGATTAATTTCTTATTTTTTAGGGTTCCGTACCCGAGAGACAGACGGATGGACAGCGGAGGATATTACTAATCCTCCGCTGTCCATCCGTCTGTCTGTCTATCGGTCAGCAAGCTGTATCTCATGAACCGTAATAGGTACACAGTTGAAAATTTCACAGATTATGCATTTCTATTACCGTTATAAGAACATAATATAATAATAATCAAATAAAAGGAGACCTCTTTATTTGTTTTCAAATGTTTATTGTATGGAATAAACATTTGATTTTGAAAAAAAATCTTAACCTGGATAACGACACCCCACATGAGTCGTCATCCAGAACTCATCGAATAGAGAACAAATATAATATTAAAAAAAAAAAGAACTCTATCTCAACAATTAAACAAGTTAGGAATTCGATACTTTGTATGTCACGTACCATATATTTTATATAATCAACAAGTACTAAAAACCCCGATTCATAAAGTATTTTATTGAAATATGGGTAATTTTTTGCAACTGCAAAAATAACTTTGCAATTCATAGTATCATTATGAAATACAAATTTATCTTTGCGATTTTTAAAATATAAAATCCAAATTAATAATATTCTTCACTTAGTATTTCTATTTATTTCCTTAATATGTAAGTTGGTATGGAACCCTTCGGTTGCGCGTCCGACTCGCACTTGGCCGGATTTTTTATTTATTTAAACACAAATACGTTACGGCATTTATATCAACGAAGCTATAAGAATTTTCCACAAGACGTAAACCACGAATTTTTTATGCATTCTCTCATCGTTCGTCCTGCACAGTTAATTTTCAGCATTACATAGCAATCACTGGCGGTCAGTCATGTCATCATGTGCAACAATACTTCACGAGTGATTGCGTGTTGTAGCATCTTATAATTTTAAACTGAAAGGATTTTCATATAAAAATTCTGCAGTTTATATTGAAGGTGTTATTTCAAGGTTTTCGCACAAATATTTCCTGTATATGGAACAAAAGTAAACGAGATACATACCGGAATATTTTCACATTGTATTGGCGAAAATCATAAGAGGCCATCGAACAATATGCACTAGCGTGGCGAGCACAATGGCGGCCGGCAGTGAATATCGGAAGTGAGGGTCCAGTGTAGTAGTGCAGCGTGGTGATACAGACAAATATGAACTGTATAACACATGGTGCTTGCGTCCTTTTGTAGGTCAATTTATTATGACGACCTTATAATTTCAGAACTTGTTCTTGCTTTTTATGTGGCCCATACCAAATAATAATGTAAAAAGTGTGTGTTAAAAGTAGTATATACATGATCTGTATACAAAAATATCACGTAACGTGGTATACAAAATTGATTTATTTGCCTCACGGAGAACAGTAATAAATAAAATACCGAACATTTGAAAACATTAATTATATATAAACTTAGCAGATAATTTCTACCAGTTCTTCAACATTCACTACACTAATCCAACTTGTAATGATTAGTCCGGACCGGATAGGCGAACAGAACAGTCGAACCAAACGCAAACAAACCAATTGTTAAAGTTTCATACTCTACCTTACCCTTCTTCCTTTCTCCAACCCCTTGAATAATTCTCTATTTATTTATTCCGCGTCCGTGCTTCTGTAACTGTTTGTAAAACGAAAAGTTAAATGTGAATACCTCGACTTAGCATTGTGGAATTAAATATCTCAGGAGTCCGATACAGAAATGTTAACTATAAAGTGCGACAGAATTATTATTCAAGAGCATTTCATCGCGAATGGGTGGATTTTTTCATGTCAATGGTGGATGAAACCAAAAACTCAAGATGTTTTGTAATTGGTACTGATGGAACTTGTTGGTTTCACTTTTAATTAACTTTTCATTAATCTGTAATAACAAATAAAACTTATAAAACAATCATAGTAAGTACTAAAACTAAATTGTTTTCTCTTATCAATTTGGTTTTAAAAATAAATTTATTCTCAAGGACTTAGTGTTCACGTGTGTGTGTGTGTTAATCCAGTCCCTTCACCGGTCCTTGAGCATTATTACCGGCTAATCAACGGCGGATATTCCGGTTCACTTACGCCACCGGCTGCTACTGGTAACACCGTCTACAGAGTAGCTGCCAAAATATTTTATTACATTTTAGACAGGATTATTCTCTCTGTAATTTTAAAGCTAATTAATTCAGAATTAAGGTTAAATATTTTGGTTATAACATAATAATAAGCTGCAGTTGTAAGCTGGAAGCTAACTACTTCATGGATTCATAATTTGCTAGGATAAACATTTTCATGCCAAAAAGCAGGCGCATGAAACTTTTATACATCTTTTATTGATGCACACAGCTTTATCAACTAGGTACCTCAGCAAAAGACGTACGAGTTCAAATTTGACATAGCTTAATAACATTTTGTAATGAGTAGGTATATCGACAAACATCGATACAGAATTACATTTAAGTAATGTTTGTATTCGTCGAGTTATCTCGTAGGTTTTATGATCAGTTGAAGTAGATATGATTGCAGGTTAAATTTCCAGAAACGTTGTTTTCTTTTTGACAGTACAAATTTAATGTTTTCCATTGTATGCTCTTCTCTCCTAATTTATTTTGTAATATTTATTACAAAAAAATAACAACTAGTAAATAATGTTAAAAAAATTATCCAATGTTATTTTTATTTTTTTGCTACATATAGCACAAACATTAGCTTTTTTTTAGAATATGAAATAACTTTAATAAAATCTTGATGAGAATCGTAGTCTTTAACTTGACATAAGCATACTCTCAAATGGTAAAACCCATCGATCAGACAGATAACGAATAATAAAATAGAACGAACTTGGATCAGTATTTAAGTTTTTTGCCACCGACTTCCAAAATTAAAGTTATTTTTCACTCTGTAGTTTGAAAGTCGATTGAAAAACTTTTTAGTGGGTTGGTTTGTAATTTATTTAAGTTAGAATAGCCTAATGTCACCCGCGGCAATCAACGCGTTGATGTCTTTTTAATGGTCAAAAGGTGGTGTCATCACGGTATCGCAAAATCAATTGTTTAGTCCCATCTCAAAAATGCCCAACGCGCCTAAAGAAGTTTCCACTTATAAAAAAAACCGACGAACTGAGAAGTTCCTCCTTTTTTAGAAGCCGGTTAAAAATAGAACGGACACTGGTATGTAATAAATTCATCACAATCGCAACGAGCTGGATGGCTAGTTCGGCAAAACCGGTATTGAAAGGCGACGAGGGGCTAAGCGTTGGTTCGAATACACGTCAAGTTGAGGTCTTTTCGACTGATACTCCGTTTTGATTGTCGTAACAAATTTAATGTTTAAGTAGTATAATATTGTAAAACTTGAGGGATCCTAAGTGACACTGTCTATACTTAATAGTATAACAGTACAATCTTACAAAAACAGATCTCTCAGCAGAATCCCAAAAACGCTACGTAACATATTCTTAATAATTTTCTAAGAAAAGTCAAGTAAACAAAGAAATTCAGTAGAGAACCCTTGCTCTCAACAATTTACATGTTATTATTACCCTTATAAATAATAAATGTTTAATATTACTAGTGTATGAACAAAAACATACAATCCTCAGCGACGTTTTAGACATGACTCTCGTAGCAAAATACGAAATCTTGTTATAAACACAAACTTGTGCAAAATGTTAGCTCGTAATATGTTTATCTTTGTGTCTTTTTTATATAAATACAGCTGTCCACTGTCACACAGGTCTTAAATGAAAATGTTCACATTGAAGAAAAGAGAAACTTAACGTGTTTCTGCCAGACTAAATGGAAAGAAAAAGGAAAAACGAAAAGCGAGGCATTGTGTGAAAATAAATAAGCTGCTAACTCGAGCGTTTTACTTGACATTACAGGCGTGATGGCAGATCAAGTCTGACGTCATAAAGATGTCTGTACCACGCTGCTTACTAGGATCGTTTGACTTTAAGATGAGAATTTGTAGACGAAGGGTAGGCTTTGCACTGCGTTTATATAATGAAAAACTCGGGTATTCCATTAATACGTGATCAAGCTTACTCACAAGACTGTCTCAATGCAGATCTATCATGCTGGGTGACAATCGTACGCCACAATATTGGATCCATGAGTGACGATAAAAGATAGGAAGCAGGTATGGTTCCCGCATATTATCGTCGCTCATTTTCGCCTGTTATAAAACAGTGTACATATGGAACGTTCACTGTTTAATACATTTTGTGATATATAAATATCACGGGCAACAGTCGAAACCTTTGACATGCGTGTGCTTTTAATAATTCTCATTGATTTGAATGTCCAGCCTCCAGCCCGGTCTGAGCGAAAACTAAACGTTATGAACGATGTAACCAGCAAGGGTTATGAAAATTTATTGAGATAGACATTGAAGTGGATAAAATGATTAGTTTCCCATTTAATTAAATTAAATTTCAATCATGAATAAAAGTAAATGCGTGGTATTAAATAAAATGTGGCGATTGTGATTTTTCGAGGCGTTCCATAGTCAGGCTATGTATGGCCCTTTACGGGGCGCCGGTGTGGGCGCGTTCAATAAGGCTGCGGCCAGCCCGCCGTTTGAACGCGTCCCAGAGGGTCATGGCCATCCGGCTGGCCCGAGGATACCGCACGGTCTCCTGCGAGGCGGCGAGCCTCCTTACCGGATTACCGCCATGGGATCTGGAGGCAAAGGTCCTCGCGCACATTTGGGAGTGGCGCGAGGAGGCGAGGCGCCGGGGCTTAGCTCCGCTGCCGCGAGAAATCGCGGCTCAGTGGACAGAGCTCCGGCGGGATCTCATGGCGTCATGGAGAGTGCGATTGTCGCAACCCAGCGCTGGGCACGCCACAATTGCGGCGATAAGACCCCTCTTTGAGGAGTGGCTTGAGAGGCGCCACGGCGTCCTCACCTTCCGCCTGACGCAGGTCCTCACCGGACACGGCTGTTTCGGGAGGTTCCTGCACAGGATAAGGCGGCAGGAAACGCCCAGGTGTCACCATTGTGTGGATCGCCCGGAGGACACGGTGGAGCATACGGTGGAGGTCTGCCCAGCTTGGGCGGAGCATCGCCGTGTCCTCGTGGAGGCGATCGGCGGCGGTGATCTCTCGCGTCCGGCCCTGGTTCAGGCTATGGTACGGAGCGAGAGGAAATGGGAGGCCGTCACCTCCTTCTGCGAAGCGGTAATGCTCGCGAAGGAGGAGGCGGAACGCGTGAGGGAGAGGCAAATTTCGCGCCCTCACGCCCCTAACCGCCGCAGGAGGAGACGCCCAGGGCGTCGGGAATCGCGAGGCGATTTCCGGCCACCGTAGGCGCGGGCTTGCGGGCGGTGAGCAATGGGTGGCTCACCGTCCGATAAGGACCAGGCCCGGGTCGACGGCGCGTTGTGTTCCACGCGCGCCTCAAAGAGATGTCAGCATAATTGAAGGGGTCCACTAGGACCGATGCCTGCCGGGGTTGCGAAGAAAACCGAAAGGGAGATCGTGGCCCCCGGCGACAGGGCAACCGAAGGAACACGGGTGGGTTTTAGTCAGTAAGAGTCTGACACGCCCTCCCGCTCCGCCCAGAGCGGGAGAAGTTATTTGATGATTTCCCACACTCAAAAAAAAAAAAAGGCTATGTAGAGACTAAGTTAGAAGCTTTAATGGTAAAGTTTCTAGAAGTAAATTCGTATTTTTTTAGCATAACGTAACATCACGGCTGTTTCCCTCGAAGAGTTAAGCAGAGGTATACCTATAGGTATTATAGTAAACCCACATTTCGCCAAAACACACATAGAAACACATGTTCCAGTTACACTTGAACATGTGTTTCTTATGTAATCCACGCAAAAAGAATCAACACAATCGTAGGATGTGAAAACTAAAAACAAACAATTTGTTTTACAACATTTTCCTGTTTTTCCTTTCTTACATTCGTGTTTTATTATGGCAATAAATCTTATTTAGTGCCATAATTTTAAGGGGAGCAAGCAATAAATAATTTGACCATTACTTGTTGGTAATGACATTTTTATCATACCGAGATGCTGTAGGTTGGGACCTAAGTCAAGATGCACATTGATTTACACTTAAACCATAAACTCATTAACGTCAATCAAGTAAAATCATCTGTAAACTAATGACAGCAGTGATAGCCTAGCGGTGTGACCGTCGGACTGTCAAGTCATAGGTCTCGAGTTCGAATCCAAGGCACGCACCTCTGACTTTTCGGATTCATGTGCGTATTGTATAATTATCACTTGCTTCAAAAACGGTGAAGGAAAACATCGTGAAGAAACCGGCATGCCTGAGAGATATATTTCTCGACTGCATGTGAAGCCAAATCAGAGGTCCATGGGCGGCTTTAGATCTCTGCCACCAGGTTAGTCTCTAACCACACGAAAAGAAGATCGGATTGTTATGTTATATCTTCGTTAACAGTGCTGTTGGAACTCCCATACTGTGCTAATTAGACAGAAATTCTTTCAGTAGATGCATTTCAAATGTTACGATAATTTCCTCCTCATTCTACTCCTCACTACTCCTCACAATATTGGAAGTGTAGTTAGTTTATCAGTCGTAAGTGTACTGACTTGTATTTAAGCAATTATTCGTTTTGACCCAGTAGTGGCTATGTGAGCTAACTCAGTAAAAGTAAGATGTCGACAACAAAAAATAAATTTTTGTTTCTTTTTTGCTGTCGACGGCATAATGACATAAAAAGAACAAAATGAAACAGTTTCTGGGCTCTGCAACACGTATATAAATATATAAGAGAATTCAAAAACAATATTAAGTTCCGTACGACCAAATATCTAAGTAAGTATGTCATTATCCTACAGTTCTCGCCTGCAGCGATCACCGTGCGACGCTCGTTACAGTAACAAAAGAACGGAGTTGTGTTATGAGCCACACGCTGTATTGCATCGTAGCGTACTCCACGACCATTCACTATTGTACTTCCGGAATGAAAAAAAAAAACAAGTGTAGTTATGGTTGCGACACATCCACAAGTCGCTAATAATTACGATGTGTGTGTGTTGCCGCTGGGCTCGTAGCTTTCAGTGTAAATATTTCCATTGTATTCTAGGAAGAAAAGCGTGAGGTGAACTGGGACAGAAATAAATGTGAATTAGTCGTGGGTTGGGCAAACAAGAAAGTCTAGCAGAAAATATTGGTCACCAATATTATTTCAGTACACAGCTAACTAATTCTTTTGTTTCTGTTGCATATACTTTGTCTTTGTTTCATTTTCACCACAAAATATTAAAAAAAAAAACAAAAAAGAAGAAAAATTGAAATTGTGAAGAACACAAAGATTGTTTTTATAAAAATTGTAAAGAACTCAAACTTGCGCCGCTTAAATATAAGCTACAGTTTAGCTTCAGTATCAGTTTACATTTAATTACCTGTCATACTTGACTCATCTCACTCAACAACGTTCTCAATATCAAAACTGATACGTTTTTGGTCAATGAATGGTTGCTATACAATCAATGTATAATTTATTACTCTATGAGAAACCCCTCTCACGGCGCGTACACCGCGTTTGTCACATTTGACATCCGCGGGACACATCGTTCTTAGCTAATAATTCGAAATCCGAAATTGTTTTTATTACCTCACAGTAGGTGCTGAAAGTAAAGTACTCTCTTTGGGGGTAAAGTTGTCTTTGTCTTGGGCGACCCTGGATCCCTCGCTGCATTCAGGCTCCTAGTCTTAATACCCTAGCTTCGCTCAGGAGGAATCCTTCATTACGTTTGGGATTCAATATAGCACCCGTGACATAAGATACTGAATAATAATCTACTATATAACAATTCAAACAATAAAACATAACTAACGATAATTTCAGAATGTATCAGACATTATCATCTCAGCACAAACTTCACGTCATCACGACAGGTTATGTTGACGATGTGTATAAAGAGTGAAAGAAGAGAAAGAGGATTAGCATCGAGGTTTCTGTGCCAAGTGACAACGTCAAACTTGTACGTCCTTCATTGCGGCAAGCGGCAAGATTTATCGGAGAGTTCACTTGGACATACCCGATTCTATTGTATCCCTTGAATTTATAGCATTCATTTTGGCCTACTGAACCATTAATAATGACCACTTTAACCTAGTTCTCGGTAATTCCCCATTTTGCTTCGCAGGGGACCTATTAGAATTTTGATGTAGATTACTCAATCATTAAACTATTGAATTCAGAGACCAATTGCTTCGATTTTAGCAAAATTTAACAGTAAATGTAGAAAAAGTTTCGTTTAAATTTCTTGGAACTTACAAGTTTGGTTGATGAAATTGGAGGAGATACATTGTTAACTTTCTTAAATTCCAAATTACAGTACCAACGATCTAATCTGATATGTACCTACTATGCAATAAATAGGTACTATTAACATATTGCTTTATAGATGGTTCTTCGATAACATTTATCAATAGTGCGGCAGTGTAAAGCCTACCCTTTCAATAGATATCACCAGAGCAATCGATTTTTCAGCTCCATTAAAAAGCTGTTTAAACAATTTGTGAAGGATCACAATAAAAATCGAACTATAGACCTGATAGCTACAATTTAGATTATTTCACCAACTCATGTTTCATCTCTTTTTTTATGTACTCTGCTTGCATCACCTTTATTTCTACAGAATTAAGGCGGAACATTGAATGGTGATAAATTGATAATATTTAATTTGGCTGGATTCACTTTCCATGTCACGAATAAAGCGTGTTTACGGCGGTCGTCCGAGAACATAGTACTGTCCACTAAATAGATTTCAGAATTTTCAGATGACAACAAACGAAACAGCAAACAAATAAAAGGTGAAACAATAAACAGAAATCGTTTGATTGGTACAAAAATGTGTTACGAAGTTTGTCCTATTTCAGTTTTATGATTTGTTATAAAATATGACGTGATAGTTGCTGCGACTCATTTTATATGATGCAAGTCACAAGCAGCTATTTGTTTAATGGTTTTTATCTTTCCAATAAATACTGCGCGATAAAAAAAATGGCTAGTATCATTTTATAGTAAGTATACAAATACAAGGACCATGCACATTGAACGTATTGGAGCAATAACTTACTAAACTTAGTTGCAGCAGTGGCTTCCTCTTGAATAAATTCCACATTTATTCCGGACGCGTCCGCGATGCCGGCACTTCAGGGCAAGTGAAACTCGCGTTTTAATTAATCTATTTGATATTGATGTCTACAGCATACAAGTGCTGACATGCTAATGAATAGGAGATGGAGATTTAGAAGTGAACTGTATAAATACATACATATATAAACTCACGCCTTCTTGCGATGGGGTGAGGCAGAAACTGCGGAACGCTTGCGATTTAGATACCTATTTATTTTTATTTGTTTGTTTGAGGAACTCATCTGAGGTACCAGCCTTAGTAAATTTCACGAGAAAAGCCTCCATTATCATTTGCCCACTTAACATTATATTTATTTTTGAGGTAGCGTTGTGTATAGTAAGTTAAGTGCACCGTACAGACACGTGCGGACGAGCGACCAAAGTGTATTAGTTTAGGCTACTTAACTAAGTCTGTAAATATGAACAGTCTAATTACTACACCAGACACGGCGTTTATAATAAGGTACTGCTCCACAGTTTATTAGGAAGAACATAATTATATTAGAGCAAGTTCGGAGCTCGACCTACATTGATAGAAAAATATGAAAAAAATATTTTCTTATTATTTTTCTTTCAATGTATTTCGAACATATTTGTTTGTACATTCTAAATAAAGCGCTTGTTATTTGTGTTAGTAGCTAACGCACTTATCGGAAAGACTTCTTCGAAATAAAGTGCTATTGTTATTTTAGACTTTTTGCTTTTAGTTGACTTGGAAGAAACGGGTGCAGTTAATGTAACAGCCAGTGGCCGGTTTTTTTGTAGTAAAGTAGCTCGAACTACAATCAATTTTTTTTAATAACTTCAACAGCAACTGTAAGTTTATTGCTTTTGAATAGATATAAAGCGTCTCTGGGTACGCTGTTTTAGTATCATGAAAACCCTTCTAACCATCCTGTAACCATAAACGGGCTGAGAATATTATCCAGCCCGCCTTAATAAATAAAAGCAATAAACTGAACAGACATAAATCGAGATAACATTATTTTAGTCGGCACTTTAACTTAATATGTAATATCTTTGCTGTAACACCCGCTGTGTGGTTTATCCTTTATTTCTAGTGGCTCACATAAATTTACGCAGTTGGTTATTGTACGAAATAAAATGCGTGGGAATTTAAAACTTATGGAGTTTATTGAAAATATAAAAAATACAGTCAAGAGGTACACCGTTTTACGTAGCAATTAGACCAAGAAGCAAAAAGTATTGCCGCAACACAACAGAAAAAACATATCATAAAAAAGTGTTGCAAGCTTATTATTAGCTAAAATTATTACTAATTACTTTAACACTAAAAATAATAACTATATGTTTAGACTGTTCTAAACATAATTGGGGCCGGCAGTAACCTACTCTACAGGTAATTGACATAGCCGTTTTACTGACCTTTTATACACTTTGTTATTCATTTTAATATCGGCTACTCTTACTACATTGTCTCTACCTGAATATGTTTTTACAATTCGAGCCATATTATAATTTAATGGAGTAGTGTTCATATCTTTTACAATTACCAAATCACCTTCTTTAAGGTTTGGTTGAGGATATTTCCACTTGGGACGGCTTTGAAGCTGTGTTAAATAATCCATTGACCATGATTTCCAAAAATCTTGTTTAAGTTTGGTACAAAGATTCCAAAATTTTAAACGATTAACTGAAACATCTGTTAGATCAACTTCAGGATAGCTAGCCAGAGCTGTTCCAATCAGAAAGTGTGCAGGAGTTAAATAATTACAATCATTTGAATTTGCAGAAAGTAGAGGCCTAGAATTCAAAATTCCTTCGATTTGTACAATGACTGTATTGAGCTCTTCATAGGTTAAACATTGGTTCCCTACCACTCTCTTTAGATGATGTTTTACACTTTTAACACCTGCTTCCCACAATCCTCCAAACTCAGGTGAATAACTGGGTATAAACCTAAATTTTATATAATGTTGAGAGCAAAAACCATTAACAGTATCCCTGTGATTTTTGGAGGACTGTAAGTCATACAACCTTTTAATTTCATTTGACGCTCCTTTAAAGGTTTTAGCGTTGTCACAATATATATTTGTGGGCATACCACGCCTCGAAATAAAACGCTTGAGACATGCTAAGAAGGCTTCAGTTGTTAAGTCCGATACGAGCTCTACATGTATAGCTTTTATAGCAAAGCAAACGAAAAGCGCAATGTAACATTTCTTAACGATAGGATTTCTAACCCTAGCAACCTTCATGTCGAAGGGTCCACAGAAATCAACGCCGACATGCTGAAATGGCCTGGACGCTGTGATTCTTTCTTGCGGGAGGGAACCCATCAGCTGCTTAGCAGCCTCAGCTTTTAAACGAAAACACTTGACGCATTTACGCACCACTTTCTTGACCTCCCGAATACCGCTGACTATAGAGTACCTTTGGGATAGAGAGCTCAAAACTAACCTAGGGCCTGCGTGCATGAGTCGCAAGTGTTCTCTTTCTATTATGAGATTAGTTGCGTGAGAGTTTTTCGGAAGGATAGATGGATGCTTCTTATCGAAAGACATCTCCTTGGCATTATGGAGCCTACCTCCTACTCTAATTACACCTATTTTATCAAGGAAAGGATAGAGGTTACCTATTCCTGTTTTTATATTTTTTCCAGCAGAAAGTAACTCTACCTCTCTAGCAAAATATTGCATCTGCGTACAGCGCACGATGACTGACATAGAGTCGCGAAGCTCCTGAGGCGACAGGTTACTGTCCGTTATTTTACTTTTATTTTTCGAACAGTTATTATAGAATCTGTAAATAAATCCTATCACTTTCTGTAATTTATAAACGCTAGAGTATTTTTCAAATAGCTTTGTTGAAAACGATGGCTCTACCTGTGTCAAGTTACACGGTACGTTTAGCTCATCAATTTGTTCAGTGTCTGTGGACAAATCAGACGATTTACAATGTTCAAAACTAGTATGTATATGTTTCCTGTCTGATAGGTAGGTTGGTCCGTGCCACCATAGCTCACTTTGCTGCAACTTGTGCGGCAAGACGCCCCTCGACAACAAGTCTGCAGGGTTGTCACAGGTCCTAACAAATCCCCACTGAGTCTGATCGGTAAGTTCTACTATTTGCTTGACTCTATTGTTGGCATAAACATTTGACTTTACATTGCCTGACTTAATCCAAGCAAGCACTATCTGGGAGTCGCTGTACAAGAACGTATCTAGATGGGAATACCTACCCACCAGGACTCTACCAATCCTATGCGTCAGCTGGGCTAAAAGGAGAGCACCATTGAGTTCAAGCTGGGGAATCGTCCTACTTCTATTCAAAGGAGCAACACGGGATTTGGAGCAGAGTAGATCTGTCTGCACTGAACCATCATTTTTTAAAATTCTTAGATAGATACAGCAGCCAAAGGCTTTTATTGATGCATCAGAATACCCTACCAATTCTACAGAAGAAACATCTTTACTGTTGACACACCTATTTATTTTTATTTTGCCCATTAACTTTAAATTGTTTAGGAAATTGCTCCAGTATATAAACTGTTCCTTGGGTACTATGGAGTCCCATCCTATTTGCAAAGACCATAGCTCCTGCATGAATACTTTGGCTACCACTATTATTGGGCCTACTAAGCCGAGAGGGTCAAACATCTGCCCTATAAAGCTCAGAATTTTTCTTTTTGTATTTAAATTATGTTCCTCATCAAAATTGGGGCTTGAAAAAGTGAATTTATCTGAAATTATATCATACATTAAACCTAGAGTCTTTACTAAATTATCCCCACTCATGTCTACATGTTCAAATTGTTTTTGCTCATCTGGAATACCATCTAGGACTTCAAGGGCATTTGAGCACCATTTGTGTAGAGAAAAACTACCTAACCTGAGGAGTTCTACCAATTGGGATTTTAGCTCATGCAGCTGCTCTATATTATCTGACCCACCCAGTATATCGTCGACGTAGGTACTCTTGATCATTGTTTCAGCAGCAAGTGGGTATTTATCTTTATAGCGTTGAGCTAATTCAAGTAGGCATCGAGTGGTCAAGAATGTAGAGGTCTTCAGTCCGTAAGTGACAGTCTGAAGCTGTAAGCAGTTGATTGGCTTCTTAGGATCATCTCGCCATAAAATATTTTGAAGGCAAGTGTGGTGGCTGTTTATCATCACGTTGCGAAAGGCCTTCTGAACATCACAAATTATTGTGTAAATGTAGGTCCTGAACAAAATAAGAATATCAAAAAGCTCACTCTGTACCACGGGGCCGTTTAGCATGACGTCGTTGAGGGACACCTGGCTGCGGGACTTCATACTCCCGTCAAACACAACGCGAAGTCGGGTTGTCTTACTTGCCTCGTTGATAACAGCATGGTGTGCTAGAAAGTACACAGGATCTCTATCAATATCGTAATTAGCAACCTCTACCACCTTAGCATGTCCTAGCTCTACATACTGATCTATGAACAATTTATACTGCTCTAGTAACAGAGGATTTGATTTAAATCTTTTTTCTAACATCAGGAATCTTTGGTAGGCAACTGAAAACGAATCGCCAAGCTGCAATTCTTCCAGAGGTGTGATGAGAGGCATATCTACATAGAATCGATTATCTTTCAGGCTCATAGAACTCTGAAAGCTTTGTTCAGCCTTTGCAAACTCATCACAACTCTGCTTCATAGGTTCCGGTATCTTTTCAGAGAGCCAAAAATTCTCCATTACATTTTCTAATTTATTATGATCATTTATAGCAAAATTTGATACAATATTACAAGTTATATTACTCACTTTTTCAGGAACGTTACCACCAACTACATACCCAAATAGGGTGTTTTGTAATACCGGTCCATTTTGAATTTTAATACAACCATCTAGCAAAACATTGAAATAAACATCCGCACCCAGTAACAAAGAAATCTCAGCTGGGATATTGAACTCTTCGTCTGAAAGTTTCACATTTTTTGGTAAATTCCACCCGGATACATTTATAAATTGTTGGGGTAATACTGTTGTTATTTTGTCAACAATGTGACATTTTAAATTTAATTTTACATTATTGTAGCATGGAAGCACACTTATATTCACAAGTTTATTGATTTGTGTTTGTTTATTACCTATACCTATAATATTATGGGTTTGATTCATAGCAATCAACCCAAGTTTGTTTACAAGGCTGGTTGTAACAAAAGATGCCTGGCTGCCCGTGTCAAGCAATGCTCGGATAGAAACTTTTTCACCATGTTGATTTAATAAATTAACCTTTACAGTTGGAAGCAAAATGTTGTTGGAAACAGGGTTAGACAACAAAGTCACTGCAGGCTCAATAGGAGCAGCCTTTTCTTCATGCAACAAAGTGTTGTGCCCTAATTTACATATTTTACATTTGAAATTAAACTTACATTTCCCCCTGTGTGTCCTTAGACATGTGGTACATAAGTCATGGTCCCGCACAAATAGCTGGCGGACCTCTAGTGCTGCCGTTTTGAACTCCGGACAGCTGAAAAGAGCATGGTCACTTTTGTTACAGTGTTTACACATTTCTTTTACTTGTGAGGCAACATTGGTCACCTTTGATGGGGTAGATTTATTGAACCTACTTGTACTTTCATAGGAAGTACTATTGGGGGGTAGGCTATCTTCTAACGCTATAGCGCGCTTTTCAAGAAAGCTTAAAAAATTTGCCACAGAAGGCAATTTTTCTAGATCCTTATCTAATTGATAAGCCCTATTAGTTATTTGATCTAATTTTCTTGTTAGAATAGAAATTAGCAACATGTCCCATGTATCGATGGGCTGTCCCAGATTATTTAATGCATGCAGCTCTTGCTGTACATTTGACACAAAAGACCTTATTGAGGCTGCAGTGCCTTTTTGCATTGTTGGTAAATCTAATAGACCGCTGATATGATTTCCTATTAACCGCGTTTTATTATCAAAACGCTTCTCCAACAAGCCTAGTGCTTCCTTGTAAGACTGATTGACTAACGGCAAATTGACAATGACTGCCAAAGCATCATCTGTTACATATTTTCTTAAATAGAATAGCTTCTGCACATCAGATAATGATCTGTTATTATCGATAACAGCCATAAATAAATCAAAGAATGGCTTGAATTTAGTGAAATTCTTCCCGTCAAAGGGTGTTATATCAATGGTTGGCAATTTGCATGTAGAAACATTATGACATTCTGAGACCGATTTTTTACCTATCTGTTTTAAAGAGGCATTAATTTTAGCTAGCACAGAATAATATTGTTCTTCTATTGGACCAACCTGTTCGCAGTCGTTTTCATCAATACTTAGTATGTCCAATTGCACCGCTTCATAGCTCTTGAGCGCCGTGATGAGCTTCTCCTTGCGAGCCTCCAGGATATCCACGGTAGCAGACGCAAAACTGATAGGGTCGTTCACAAACGTCTCAATGCGCGTGATTGTAGCCTTGCATTGGCCACGAAGAAGTCGATGTTTACGCAAAACTTCCTTGGACTCCGCCATTGTTGAACGTAGGTAGGACGTAACGCTTTATTTATTCTACGACTTACGAACACTCGCGCACTTTTATTTTCTAAGCCGCACTTTGTAAATACGAACTTCGTTGACTCGAAACCGGTACAACGATGTTTGTTTACTTTTACAAAACCGATGACACTGACAGCTGAGTGAGTGACAGGTGACAGTTAAGTGAATGACTCCGGCGCAATGGCCGCCGGGCGGATATGGACCGCGCTCACTTCACTTTTCACTGCTGCCAACACCGACGGTACTGACGAACTCCACCACTCTCAAAATGAAAATGTGGGTAATTGGTAAAAGCCAAACTCGATGTTCAGAATATCTTAATTTTTACGATTACTCGATGATATGATGCTGTATCTTGATGATGCTTCGATGATTTTCGTTCTAGCTTTGCATAGAACGAAGTTGCGGGCCTCGCACAAACCTCGCCAATAACGCCGACTTGTATTGCAAGCCGACCCCAAGGAACACAAAATCTGCACAAAATTTTGCGAAGCTGCTCGGCACTGATTTTATACACTTCTCGAAGGACCACAGCACGCATGTACGAAATAAAATGCGTGGGAATTTAAAACTTATGGAGTTTATTGAAAATATAAAAAATACAGTCAAGAGGTACACCGTTTTACGTAGCAATTAGACCAAGAAGCAAAAAGTATTGCCGCAACACAACAGAAAAAACATATCATAAAAAAGTGTTGCAAGCTTATTATTAGCTAAAATTATTACTAATTACTTTAACACTAAAAATAATAACTATATGTTTAGACTGTTCTAAACAGTTATAGTTAATTTCATCTCTAAACGCACATTTTGATTATTATGTTGCCCACATTAACTACGAAACTATATTAATCACGCATACAAAGTTGTAAAATAAAATGTTGATTAAAAATAATAAAAAATATCATTCTGTATAGAAAACCCTGGGTGGGAAATTATCAAATAACTTCTCCCGCTCTGGGCGGAGCGGGAGGGCGTGTCAGACTCTTACTGACTAAAACCCACCCGTGTTCCTTCGGTTGCCCTGTTGCCGGGGGCCACGATCTCCCTTTCGGTTTCCTTCGCACCCTCGGTAGTTTGCTAGCGGCAGGGTTCTGTATAGAACCCTGCCGCTTTATTGTCCAAATGCTATCAACGGCATGTCTTTGGTATGTAAGATTAGCAGTAGGTATTACATACCAAAAAGACTGCAATGTTAAAATTTTACATCTCGGGCCTGTTTTCAAGTTGTCGCTTTCAAAGCAACGATGGCTCTTTCACAACTGACATACATCTTAATTCTACATATCTGTGAAATATCTGTCTTATATAGAATACAAATAAGTTATGGTAGTAATTACACTTTCATACACAGTCGTTCCTGCTTACTTTTAAATAAACTTCTTTAACCAGTACTAATTTTATTGTCATAAAGGCTACAACCCATTTATGTCTGCAATTAAAACAGGGATAGGGCTTAGAAAAGGTGGACCTTTATGCCTTAGTATTGCTGAAATAGTATCATTTAATTAGAGCAATGAAAAGGACCGCTTTATTTGCTGAGTTGGGCGTAGTAGGTATTCAGTGCTGATTCTGAGATCTGGCTGGGTTTTGTTTGCCGCATTATATTAGTTCACTGCGTAGTACAATTTAATTAGGCAATAAAAAAGGGCAATTTTCTTAATTAACTTTTCTATTAGAAGAAAATAAGTGAATAAGGTAACCAAAATAGAAAAAATAAGGTTTTAGGAACTTAGAAACCATAAGTTATAAAACCTACTTTTACAGAATACCCGTAATTCAATCACATTTATCAAATGAGGAAAACCTCATTTATTTCCACAATTCAATCTGTAAATCGCAAAAAGGCGTGCGTCAAATAAACCTTAAATAAAGCGTGATTGTGGCTTCCATGACAAGGGTACATGACATATCACGCGGTACACACATTATTGTAGGAACGTTATTGGGTAATAGAGGGGAAAATGGTAAACGGGCTAAGTTTAATAAAGGAGATGAGGAGAATTCATTTCTTGAGTACTCTGTATTTGAGGGAGGCTTTTTGTAGTGCAAATGCTGGAACAATTTGTAAGCAAGGGACAATGCCTACTCAACAGCTTCTGTCTGAAGTTCCAGTTAACACCTAAGTCGATACTCAATGTGATCTATTTCCACGGTGTGAACTCAGAAGGTAGGTTTTACAAAGACATGAGCACTGTGAACCATGTCGTGCACAGCAAAGTAAAAGAGAGGACGAAGGCTTTAATTGGATTAAGTAATACCTATAATAATGTTGTTTATTGTATTAAAGTATTGTAATATAGGTAATGCATTATTATATAATTAATTACAATAAATGATGACTTTAACATTATTATTGCCAAAAGTATGCGCTTACCCTAATGTTTAAGTTGTTTATGTAATAACTATCAAATTGCATTGTACAAAACATAACATCACGCTTGTAATCCCTGAAGGGTTAAGCAGAGGTGCAGCAATATATAGTACACCCACATTTCGCCAGACATGTTTAAATCACCAGTAATAGGGGCGAACCTACTGCCATCAACCGGGCACAAATCCAGGCTCCAGGCTGCTACTGAGAAATTCCAGATGGAAAAATCCAATAACACTTTGCCCGACTCGGGAATCAAACCCAGGACCTCATACTCAGCAGTAGCGCTTGCGACTACTAGACCAACGAGGCAATCAGTTGGATTGTATTTTCTGTAAAATAAATTATTATTATTATAAGTGATTTGAACCTATGTTTCTATTCTAAACATTCATGCACTAAGCCTAGGGTATGGTCTGAATTTCAAACCCACGCATTTAATTACGAAAGTGTATTTAATAAATCAATCGTATTACGTTTGAGCTGAGCTTCTATGAACATAACATAACATCACGCCTGTATTCCCCGAAGGGTTAGGCAGAGGTGTATCTATAGTACACCCACATTTCGCCAGTTATGTTTGAGCTTCTATGAATACAGTAAAATATGTAACAAATGCTTTTGGTGTCAAGCTGGACTTTGAGATTTCATTCCTAATGTATACAGAAGTTATTCGGTAACGAAAGTGTATTTAATAAGCATATTACCTTTGGGCTTCTATGAATAATCTCAAGACCGCAGACTAAATAACGTGAGCAGAGCATGACAGTTTACAATAACAGAGCTTCACATAGTTCACATGTGACTTTGTTCTGTATCACAAGCTACACGAGATGAATAATTTTACAAAAGTGGCATGTTACTTGTGACAGTGAGTGTCGTAACTGCGTTTCCTATAACTATTTTAAGATGTAAACATACAGTATCTTACTGACAGAATTCAGACGAGGGTAAGCAATATAATTTATTTTAAGCAACAATTTATGTTTGTATCGAAATTGTTTAGTTTGAATCGGAATTGTTAAATTTATAATTAAATTGACAGATAGATAGATAAGTGGTACTCGAATGACTGCGTTTTGCTTAAACAGAAATTGTAAATTTTTTGCAAATATATAAATTTAAAATAGTAAAATGATACGGACCGTGTTGAATTTTATATTTATTGAACATAGCAGAAGATACAAACCTAGAAAACGTACTTCACTCAATTATACTAATAAAATGATATACTTCAATGAGTTAAGTTAATGATCGAACTCCTCTCTACGTTACCCACAGCAAACAAGAAAGACTAAGAAATTCAGAAGCTCACAATCTAAAAAGTTATTGTGTCAAGTGCGGAGGCGATAGACAAACATATTGTGACTCGAGATCTCTAATCCGAATGTTAAAACTGTATCATTGAGTACACTATGAAAACAAGGATCGAGTCAAAAACGATTATCTACTGAATACGAGAGTGGATTTTTAAAACGAGGGCAAAAGAAAAGAGCGCAGTAATTGGGCTATTAATTCAGTAATGGTCGGTATTATGTGGTAATGTTGGGAAGAGGAAGAAAAAAAAAGCTATGGCTTTGTAGTGCGTGAGAGTCTTTCGATTAACACTTGGTATAACGATACTACTGCGGCGTAAACACCATTTTGTGAGATCGTTTCGGCCGCTCAAGATTTATTTTTCTGTTGGGTTTCTCAATTAAAATTCATAATGTTGCTATGGAAACTTTACTTCAATTTTGTAAAAGTAGAATGAACAACGGTCTTTTAGGTAATTTATTTTGTGAACAATTATGCTAGCATTAGCAGACCAAGGTTTTCGTTTCCCACAATAATTTAGAATTTAACTTTAATTAAATATCGGACTGTGCGGCACAAAACAATTAAAATATTGCCAGGTTGTTGCTAACGAAAATTCCATCTAAGTACGTGAAAGGTTACGAAAATCTTCCTTAGAAGACCACAGAATGTTTCCAGACACTGAAAACTATGTGGATGGATCAAAGACCGAGTACCTATACACATAGTTAGGTACCTACTTGGATAGTTGTTGTTTGACTATCAGCACTGGGTCAGGACGGTGTTTTTACTATTATCAGGAAATTAATATTATATGTTCTCAATGCTTGCTTTAATTTGTAGAAGCATAAACAGGAAAATGCAGTAAACTTTGACTAGCCATAACTTAACAGATTTCGAACACAATTCTATCGTAAAATCAAATCCATTCAAATAGGTCAAATGAATATCAAATGTGTATTTTCGAGTTACGTTCAATGACCGGACCAAATTAAATTGTGAATCTAATGTTTATAAATTCCATAGAAATAACATGTATGTGGCACAATGGATGAGATTATTTTGATAAATGGTTTGATTTGCACCGCATTATGTAATGCTGGTTGTAGGCTTATGTATTCATATTTGTTACTGAACCAACTGTTAGTTTAAATTCTATTGATAAATACAAAAGCCGATGACTACGAAAATGAAATTGACGGCATGAATATGGGAAATATTCAGAAAAGTTATTGGAAATATCAAGAATTGCGTCAATATGTTCTGTATTTTTTTATTGGAGAAAGGACTTTTTTTGTTAAAATTTCTTTTTTCACAAAAAAAGCATGTACTTATCGTACCAGTGACTATCGAGGTAGCTGTCTGTAGTACGACGTAGCGTAGTGGCTAGTAGCACGTCGTAGCGGTTTGTAGCACGTCGTAGCGATTTGTAGCACGTCGTAGCGGTTCGTAGCACCTCGTAGCGGTTCGTAGCACGTCTCCGACTACATACAAATTGATTATAATAATGAGCTTCCTTTGCATAGCAAACACCTTAATCGGAGCGATTACCGACATTAACAATCCTTATGTTGCATTGCTATATCCTGATACCAACAAGTTAAGTATTCCAACATTCTCCGCTATTTAAACAATAAAAACTCATCCCATTTTAATTTTTAACCGAATGTACGGGATTTATTAACCCACCATGAAATAACCCTTTTACTTATGGAAATGTATGCATACGGGGTGTCCAATGAATGCAGCAATAAATGAAGCACTATTGACTTTCGTGAGCCACATAAAAGCCTCATTATCTTGCTAATGTATCAAATTACTAGCGGTTTGTATAATATCGGAGGGTTAATGTACTCTAGTTCCGCAATTAATATTCCAAATCTTCGAAGTAGGTACTCAAACATGATACGCAGTCAGTAACTATTCCTGTAAGTACTACTGAGCGTCGACGCCGCGCCTTCGAATCAATTAGGCTTAAAGATTAGTTATTTGAACACGAATATTTTCAGAACATTTGAACTTTCAATCAACTGCAGTTGTCTATCTAACTGATCGACCACACGCACTCCAACAACGAATGTTTCATGTCGTCCGTCTCTCCACACACTCCACAGTTTGAGCAAGTGCATTTCCAATTACAAAACGGAAACTGTAGGTCAGAATATGTCCATATTTTTGTTTGAAAGTATGTATCCCAATGACGTGGGAATGTTCTTATAGTAAGAGTTCGCACAAATTTTGTTGTCGGTTTTAGGCAATTATCGTCTTCAGCCGTTGCCAAAAAAAATTAAGTGCCGGCAAATCAATACTGTCAATTAATTTATTTAGAGACTATCAATAGTCTGAAAAACTAAAAGTACAATAACTGAGAAAATGCAGAAAAAAAAGTTTCTTGCATAAAATATGACATAACATCACGCCTTGTTTCCCCGAAGGGTTGGGCAGAGGTGTCCCTGTAACAGGTTCACCCACATTTCGCCAGTTATGTTTTAAGTCCCATGTAATAGCCCCCTATTACATGGGACTTAAAACATAACTATGAGTCTATTGCCATCAACCGGGCACAAATCCAGACTCCAGGCAGCTACTGAAAAATTTCAGATAGAAAAACACAATAACAGTTTGCCCGACCTGGGAATCGAACCCAGGACCTCATGCTCAGCAGTAGTGCTTGCGACCACTAGACCAACGAGGCAGTCAAAAAAAAATGTGTGCATAAAATATGTTTGAATAACGGTTTCAAACATATTTTATGCACACATTTTTTTTTGACTTGAAACCGTTAAAATTTGTTTAACCGTTTAAATTTAATAACACCAAAACTTAGTTTGGTGCGATTAAATTTAAACGGTAAAACATAATAATTAAAAGATTAACACTGCTTTTTTACTTTTGCCAAAGAAAAACCTATCAAAAACCAAAAGAATCAATATTTTTCGGTTTATGGCTGAAAACAAAAACGGATTCGTTCGGACTCTACTAATCTCTCTCTCTTTCTCTCTCTTATTTCGCAGCAATAAAGAGACCGTGTGAGTATAGCCATTCTAGTAACAAAGCTACAGTTTTGCACCAGATAATTTATTTTAAACTTTTTCATTTACTTTAAAACAACCAGACCGTTCAACCAGTCTTACCAAGGGGTATCGTGTTACCTAGTAACCAGGTTGTGGAGGTCAGAAAGGCAGTCACTCCAAATAAAATACTGGTACTAAGCTGCATCAGCCGACCCCAACATAGTTGTCAAAAGGCTAGGCAGATGATGATGACTTACGTTAAAATATGTAAAAGGCATCCTGTGATTCATGCAGATCAGTAGCTAAAAATATGAATTCGTTTTACGGCTATATCCCCGAGGAAACGTGATCGAATATAAATAACCTATCCTCTTTCAAACGAAAATGATCTCTCCAAAAAGGTTTAAGTGGATGTAGAAAAGAGTCACTCGTGGATCATACTTTATCTCAGAAGAGCCTTTTAGCGTAAAAGTTATTGTGAGGCTAAACACGAAGAATTTTGAACTATCGGAATACTGGGATTCAACTGAAACATCTTACGTTGTTGTAACCTTTTACGTATGTACGTCAGGGATGAGGTTTGAGGTAATTATAATACGATGTAATTGCTATTTCAATAAGTAAGCTCTCAGTAATATAGGAAAAACGTCTTCTTAGGGACAGGTTTAACATATTGACAGGCTTTTCCGTACCATTTCAGAAATCGAATTTATAAACGTTGTATTTGATATAACTTGTTGCATTCTTATTAAAGAAGGTTCCCGAATTTTGAGTAGGTACTCTGCTTAGAATATGTTTCATACAAAAGCGCATAAAATGTATCAAGTTAATCTGCTTTCTAAACATGTAGTCCTTAACTCCTATAATCCCCTTAAATAAAAAGCAAATATAACAGATGCTTTTATCAAACACATCGGCAAGAAGAGTTTGCGAAACATACAGAGAACGTCCGGGTACCTCGCACCGACATTACATTTAATTAAAAGATTTCTGAAGAACCCGGAATAAAGTTTTCGAATTTCCTCTTCGGCTAGGGGGGGGGGGGGGATCCATGTGCGATGTGTAGATTTGCATTATTTTAACTTCTTTATGTTATTAGTTGAAGGGAACCACGAACTTATAAGTTGCTGCTTCATTATGTACCGGTGCGTGCTTTTTAAGCGATGATGTCATTCAAATGATTTTCTCAGTCGCAGAAATGTTAAGATTATGAGTGTAACCCTTTTAAAGTAGAAATAAGGGTTCAGAATATACATTTAAATTAAATGCGGTTTAAATGCTGAAATTAGTCCATTTGATGATACATTTTTTACGTTCGAGCATGGTATGTACGAGTACTGACATTGACACTTATTGTCTGTCTTTTTCTGCATTGTTTATAATAATGCAGCTTACATAGAACATTGTCTACTATCCAACGTAAACTATGATAAACTGAAAGTGGATTTAAATTATGACGTTTACCCTGGATACTGGCAATTTATTCAATAAATAAAGCTGAATTGTCAAGCATTTCAAGGATCAGAAATAAATTGAAATGAATGTACTCGATGAGTTCGGCGTTTCTTATCTGACTAGTTTGAGAAGGGAGACCAAAACCAACTTAGAGGTCAATCTCTCTAATCCAGCACTCTTAGCATGATCACAACAGAAACGGGTTTTGTCGACGGAAGAATAGACAAAATGACAGATAAACAATCACAATGTCATTTTGTCTAATCTTCCGTCGACAAAACCCGTAGAAAAGCAGTTTCTATGGTTGTTATGCTACGCGTGCAGTCAAGATATAATATTGGTCAGATCATGTGATCTGACTAAGATTGTGTCTCGACTGGAGTTCTCATTGAGGTTTTATTAAGTCTTGATGTTTTAATCTCGATATTAAGTTGGTTTTGTATATTATGTTAAATTTGTATGCCTACTACCTTGGATCTTCTAAGAGTATAAATAAAACTTTATAATCTATGGTAAAATGACAGTTTTATTATGTAAATAAGTTGAATTTTTCAAATTAAAATAAAATAAATCTCGAAAGCTATGCGTTTGCTGGCTGTGACATTTTGCAATAGTGTTCTACATAAAGACATCTATACGCCCAAAAATTTGAAGCTTCTCACTCGCGGGTCATAAAGTACAGAGGCGCCATCATTTTTTTTTAATTCTTATTAGCTAGCAACATAAAGTACACAACGTTGCTGAAGCGTAGCTGTGAACCTGCCACACGTTTCATTGGATATTCTATTATCAGTTCCACGGGCCGACAGCAGGATAAAATCATTAATGGAAATGCGCGTGTAAAGTTATTTTATCGGTATTTTGGTTAATAAATAAATGAAGGCTTATTTTCTTCCATGATTAAGTGAAAATTGACGTCATCAAGTAAAATGATAATGTTAAACAGCTTTATTAGAAAAACAACATTTAAAAAAATTTTTTTTTACAGAAATGGTTTTAGTTACACAAATAGTATACGATTTTTCCTGTCCCAATAACTTAGCTAAAGTTGAATTGAAAATCTACACACCAAAAAGGTCTGTTTTGAACTTTCTCTGAATTAAAAAAAAAAAAATGATAGAATGAATGTGTGGATGTGTGTTTTCAATTGAAATAAACATCCCATTTCCATTCAGTGCATAGAGTATTCCAGTGAAATTGTCGACGAATGTGGTTGTAAAATGTTATGTGCGCGCAAATTGACAATTTTGTCCTCTAAGCCGAGCGTTAGACAGCTAAGTGGAACGATTGAATATATACAAACGATGATTTATACTATCAGCTGCACAATAGGTAAATGGATGTTGAGTGTGCAAAATCTATACATATAATAAAATCGTAGCGAAGTCAAAACTGTACATTGATTTTTTTGGAAAACAGTAATTGCTACGAGGTCTGGAATCGATTCTAATGCCGAAAACATAATTTTTAGAATTTTTGTCTGTTTATCTGTTTGTCTATTTGTATGCACTAGCATGACGCAAATTCTACCGGATAAATTCTGTTAAAATTTTGCATAGATGTCCCTATATTTTATGGTATAAACTATCACGCTACACCCTTATGGAACTAAGCAGTCAATCATGAAATATATAGGAACGGCTATTTTAAATAACTTTCAGTGAAGCAATTAACTCAGCGGTTGGACGATTGCTTTGCAAACTTTGTAAGTTCGATTCCGAACTATGTTTTTTTTTCGTTTCGTTCTTTTTTTTACATTTGGCAATACGTTTTTTATGTATGATTTGATTATCTATCTATACATATAATAAAAAAAAACTGTACATCGGATATTTTTGAAAAAAGTTATTGCTACAAGGTCTGGGATCTATTCTTATGCCATTATTGCCTTATAGTTTAAAGAATTTATGTTTGTTTCAAACTGTAGGGTAAATTATGAAGTGATATACACCTCCATTAATACTGATGTGGAGGAAGATGATGCCACACATTATACCCCGTAGAATTTCTCAATTCGCTAATGGCAAGTGGACTTCCGGTGTACATTATTCTCCTTCAGAACTTAACTCCGCCGAAGCTGTATAACGGAACCCGGCTCAAAGTCATGTCTTTACAGTGAAACGTCATCGAGACGGAAATTCTAACAGGTTGTGGTGATGGCGAGACAGTGTTTATACCGCGTATACCACTAATTCCCCACAATTACCAGTTGAAGAGCGTGCAGTTCTCTGGGAGCGTCTGCTTTGCAATCAACAAGTCACAGGGGCCGATACCGAAGGCTGATGGCTGCGGATATTGACCTCAGGATAAGCTGCTTCTGGCACGGACAATTGTACGTCGCTTGCTCCCGAGTCACCATTCCTGACTCTCTGTATATTTCGGCTGCTGAGAATAAAACTACAAACGTAGTATACAGGGAAGTTTTATAAAAATGTGGCTGTTATTGCATTGTATTGTGGTGTCTGACGACTTCCACATGAAAGAAGTCGCGGGCAAAAGCTAGTCTTATATAATACTAAAATAATAATATAAATGCGAAAATGATTTTGTTTATTTATTTGTAACGCTTTCACGCTGGTATAACGGCTGAACGGATTTGGATGAAATTTGGCACACAAACTATGACCTAGTGAAGGAGACTTATATTATATATTTTTTTTAATAGAAAAAGATATAGTTATCTATTATAATTGGTCAATGGTCGCTCTCGGATTAACCGTAAAATATTTTTACCAGAAACTGTGATTAAATAAAAAGGGTAACAAAATGTGTAACATAATACGTTACAAAAATATTTAACATTGTCACACTTTATCGACATACCTAAGTAACAAGTGGAAGCTATGTTACATAAAATATATGTTTTTAAGAAACTGAAAAACTATAAAAGGATAACTTCTGCATCAACCTGAAAATCATATGCGCAAACAATAGATTCACATACAATTAGAAAGAACTACGTACACCTGCACATGCCTGTTTACCTTAAATTTTAATTACAAGCAGATGGGTCAAATTTTAACTTCTAGAATAAATATAATTTTGCTTACAGTGTTATCTCGCTAGTCAAGTAGTGACCCAACTTTTACAGTTTGGTCATTATATAATTATTTAATTTTGCATGACATTTCCTCATCATAATACTAAAGAATGTAAACGTAACGATAGAAACTTCAACTATTTTAAGTTTGACTCCACTTTTGTCTGCCGACTGCTTCCCTCACGTTCGATTTATCACTGGTCAACCGACGCAGGTGTCGGTCGCTCGACCCCTGTCACACGTAACAATACAAACAACTTTAACGGATAACTCAGTAATAAAAAATAATTTCGTTTGGAAAAAAGTATCTGGAAAAAATCGTTCTTTTATTTCAGGGTCAATTTAATTTGTACGAGATTGTAGAAGTATTTTCTAAAGGATCCTTGTTTGAGACAAAAGAAAGAAATCGCTTCAGGAAAAGTGTGATTGGATTTTAGAAATTTCGCTGTATTCTGTGTTTCAATTCGTCGAAAATATTTATTCCAAAAGGAATATTAAAGTAAGAAAATGTTTGAAATTGGGTATGAGCGCATATTGTGTTAAGGTTTCCAATTGTTGTGTATATATTTTATTACATTTTTTATTAGCCTATATTGTGTTCCACTGCTGGGCAAAGGCCTTCCCTTTTTCCTTCCTAATCTATCTTTTTTGTGCGATTTTCGGCCATGTCACCCCGAAAACATGATTAAATCCATCACACCATCTTCACCACGGCCCTTTGCTTTACCGAGACCAAAAGTGTTTGCAAACAGTACTCGGAAACAGATCCTGGTGACAATAGAGTCAAGTAGAGTACATACAACACTGACGCGGAAAAGTTTTAGTTTCGTCGAACGTCCGAGGTTTTAGTATGAAAATAAAACTTTCTAAATTGTTTCAGTATTTTGGTAAGCAGCTGTTGGCTGAAACGAATTCACCGTGTCACTCCTAGCTGAAAACTAAGGTGTTCTTCTTCTGTAACCAGATAATACCAACAATGAACAAAACGAACAGTTCTAAACGAGACACAACAATAACAGTTGTAACAACTCGAACCTTTGAATGAATACTTATAAAGAGAAAATAATTGGTAATGTTTGTTTAGTTCTCCACAAACACAGCTAATAACGCCAATCGAAACTTTTCTTGTTTTGTGTAGTTGCGCGGCGAAAGTTGTGAGTGCCCGCATTCGCAAGCTGCCTACATACATACATATGTCATCTAAGTTGCTGTGTAGCTGTTTCCCTAAAATTTGTGGGGTAATTTCGTAACACACCCTTTATTTTTATTTTTTGGGTGGGAAATTATCAAATAACTTCTCCCGCTCTGGGCGAAGCGGGTGGGCGTGTCAGACTCATACTGACTAAAATCCACCCGTGTAAGGAACACAGGCGGGTTTTAGACAGTAAGAGTTGTTCAGTTGCCTGTATGTTGCCAGGGGCCAGGGTATCCTTTTCGGACTTTCCCGCAACCCCAGCAAGCATCGGTCTTAGCAGACCCCGTCAGTTGTACTGACATCTCTTTGAGGCGGTTTCCGTCGACTTGACCGACGATGGCGAGTCACCCATTGCTCACCGTCCACAAGCCCGCGCCTACGGTGGCCGGGAATGGCAATTTCATTAACTTTGACTGTTCAACAACATTCATTGCGTTATTTATGTTGTTGACCAGACGACATTTTAACATACATACATAAATTGACGCCTTTTTCCCATGGAAGTAGGCAGAAACTACAGAACGCTACCTGCTACGATCTAACATACTCCTTTTGCTTCATTTACAAATTAGATACATCTGTACGTTTATCGTACACGCACGCCCGTTGAAAACTAATTTGTAATCCTTCGGATTTTGATTAAAAGTATTTTTCGTTAGACAATCGGGTTGTTGACCTTGGGCAGCTGTGTGCTTCCACATTAAACTGTCTACCTCTATTCAATTTGTTCCACTGCGCTGGCTAATTGGATGCCGATTCTACCAGCGATAGGTTACAACAAGAATGCAAGAACGACGCTACTTTTTTCAGGTCATTTGCCAAGTGACATTAATATCTCAAACAAATACGTGTTACCCAGATCAAATAACCAGTTTTCACGTTTCATTAGGTTAACAACGGAGTTTGAATCTAGGTACCTAGATTCAAACTCACACATAACGTTGATAATTCTGATTTGGCTCTAACCCTTTTATCCAATACCCTAAATCGGGGTTCATTTGGGTTATATAGTTCTTACCATCGTTTTCAATATTGATTGCAAAAAATAAGTTTCCAATCAGCATACTTGATTTCTACATTAGTTTTTAAACTCATTTCCTCTGCGTCTAATAGCCTGCGAGCCAACAGACCGATCAACATAGGTAGGTATTAGTTTCTCTCTCATTGTGTTGTTCTCACACAGGCTCGCTTGTTACAAACAAAGAAACGAACGGATAAAGTTTACAACAGAAGGGTTCCGTACGGAGGCAATTAGTCAAGCGGTTGGCGTTTACGATATATTGTTGCACTATTATGAAAAAAGAAACATGATTGTTGGACAAATTTCACAAATGTATTTATAAGACTTATACATAAGTTGGTAACTTTTTAAGGAATAAATCCGTTTTAATCTAGAAGTGTTAAGTGGGTACATTTTACTTCTAACAATACTCAAACAAATGAAAGAAAATCATGTATCTAACCTTTATTGTTACGTACAAGGCGAGAAGCAAAAGCAAAAGAAAATCTGGTTTGAACGAACGTACATAAAACAAAAAAAGGTAACGATTCATAACACTCTCATTGTTCGTATCACGTGGTTCCAAAAAATATTACTGAGAAACTATATTTATTACGTGAACGTTTGGTTTGATAGTAAGCAGATATAAGCAGTGATTAATTTGATCGTAAATTATAATGTGATTTGAACTGCAAACGGTTTTTCTATTGTGTAATACCCAAAACTACCCACAGTAGTTAAAATATGGCTGATAATAACGAAAGAGACACCTACCCTCCTCCGTCGTATATATTTTTTTAATAAACTTAGTTTCATTGTTGTAAAAGCATACTAAATTAGGAGATAATTTGGCTCTATAGATGTAAAAAAATACTGTGAAATATATAACTATTCTCAGTAGCAGCTGGAGTGTGGATTCGTGCCCAGTTGCAATCCATAAACTCGCCCAACCCTTCGGGGAAACAAGGCGTGATGTTATGTTTTTTATGTTTTATATATTTAAACCTAAGTGTATTTGGAATTGTAAGCTACTGAACATTTCCAATAAAAAACAATCATTAGTTTTGTGTAAAAAGTTATGGAAAAAGGGACTGAGACTAAAATGAAGTCATATATTAGATGTCCCTTGCGGTACTTTAACAGTTCAGTTCGTGATAAATTTACGTTTTGTCTGCTTAAAATCCTTTTAACTTTTAACTTATGGAACTTCGAGTTCTTTTTAGGTTTCAAAATATGATTTGGGTTCGATTTTTTACGAAATAAAGATTTAACTGAAACCCAATGTACAAGATTATAAAAAGGAATTTTGGTATCGAATTAATTTGGCAACGTGACGAAGTTCAGAGGCCCGTAGAGCGATACTAGATTGGCTAGAAATGTAACAGCATAAAATTTTATGGGAGTTTACTTGTTACCTTTATAACTTTATAATTTCTTGGACAATATTGCGCTAGAGGCTTGTGCTGAAAGTGACAGTGCGGGAAATGACCAAACACAAAAAAAAAAAAAAATTTAAACATTAATTGTTTTTTGTGAAAGCACGCAATTGCGTATAAATAGGGTGGAGTTCTGAGATGGGGTAGAAGAATAGTGAGAAGTTGATTAAGGCTTAATAAATAAAATATTTCGACCAAAGTTTCAATTTGGCGTCGCCTTGAGCTTCAAGCTTTCGGCAAAGTAAAATATAATAGTTTATACGTTTGAAAAAATCCGTAATCTGGATACCATTTGTGCAATATTTACCTATTCACTCTTCTGTTATTCATACCTTACTGTTAACTCGATGACCCTTTATCTGTGTTCACATCATACAGTATCCCTAGAGATATAAAATGATCCATTTAACTTTCATCTGAGAGCATCTCTAGAGGGTTTTGTGTTCGGATTTTGTGTTCAATACATTTGCATACATGCTGATTGTGATTTTAGTTTCATTACATACATGATTTCGAACAAAGGCTTTCATCGCGACACAGAATTTATATGAGACTTGTCCACCATTCGTCACATAAGAGTGACTTACATTGAAAAGGGTATGCTTAGATGGTTTGGTCATGTTGAGAGGATTAATGAAAGGCGACTAACAAAATATGTTTACAAGGCAGATATGAGTGAAAACACTGGGAGGAGACGCCTTAGGAAGACATATTTTTCGAATTATTGGTGATGTTCTTCAGAAAGGTCAGGTGCGTAGTACTCGCAATCGGCGTGCGTGTATGACCAGATGTATGAACGTAAACGGGGCAAAAGGAGTATCTAAGGATCGTAGCAGTTGGCGTTCTGTAGTTTCTGCCTGACCCCATGGGAAGAAGGCGTGAGTTTATGTATTTTTTAATCTAGTAGCTTTTTGCATTCAGTCACAATAGTAACCTACGCCTAACATTGTCTTTTACATTTCATAAATTATAGTGCTACTTCCTAACTTTAAGTTTCATAAAATTATCCTCTATTCTCTGAAACCGTCGAATTTCAAAAACGATGGTTTGGATCGCGTTTGAGTGATGAAACTTGTCTACAGTGGTCGGCTTTGTGCACCTGGACATGTGGAAATCCACTCGGAATAAACTTATAACGCCATAGAATTCCACTAGTTTCCTGTTTATGGTAGAATATTTTTGTCCTTTTAATTTGTAAGGCTGTAAAGGTAAAGAATCCGCTTATTTAACATTCTTACATTGCATAACCCACATGAATAACATACAGCTACATTTAGTAAGTTTGGCGGATGACGTCCTTCGACGGAATGTACCACAATAAGCATCCGTATGTGGGGCAATTGCGTTAGATCTTTTGTACGTTACACAAAAGGGGAAAAAAAATGCCTTGTGTAGAAAAAGTCTGCTTTTTATGGCATTTTATATTTTATTTGGTTTGGTGGAATATATTATAGTAGCGTGATGTAAGGGTAAAACTCAAACTCAAGATCACGTAAGTTCCAAAACTTTATTAGCGAAATGTCTTCAGATTATTTATATACCTAACCCAAAGGAGATAGGGTAACCTACTGAATATTCAGTTCGTATCAAGAAACCTCGTAAATCTTTTTTACTAGCAGTTACACTCACAAATCGTCCATAGGCCCTCCAAGCTTCAATTCACGCATCCATACTCAATTCTCTGATATCAAGTTCTTCGCATTCATTGCCTTTGTCAGTCATCTTATTCTGGAGACTAGATTTATTTTTCCAATAAAAAGTTCATCTGTTCTATAAAGCTAACAAGACGTACGGACTAGTTAATGGCGTAATGGCGCGGAATGATTTAGATGAGGTTAATGAGAATATGCCTCCGAGCTTTTTAGAACATGGAAGTCCGCTATGAACACTGCAGTTGATGGGTGTGGACGTGCAGTTAGGTCAGTAGAGTTTTGAGTAATTAAGGAAAATGTTTGAACAACGAAGAAATAACATCCAATTCATTATGAAGATCTAATGTACATCAGTCTAATATTTATTACACAGTACCTAGATATCAAAGGAATTCTTTTCTAAGGAAAACTCCGAAAAATGGTATACATATTAAAGCCTAAGATGTAAGTTCGAATACATAATAATTAAAATAATAACACAAACTGGAAAACCTATCATAATAATAGTCTCAAGGTACAATGAAATGTAAAATTTTCAAAAAATGTACCTCTAGGGCAGTCTGCAGCACAACGCTGTTTTTGTTTTTTCTGCAGTATAGTATTTATTTTTCCAGTCTCTTTGATTGTTCCCCGACTACATTTATACTTTGAGTTTGTCGCAGAGCTCAATGTTTTTTTGCGATATAATTATGAAATTGAATGAAGACTAAATGAGTGATAATAGTACTGGGTACCATTGCACGTCTTCAACCAAGACCGTTATTACAAAAACAGCATTTTTTTTTGTAACAATACCTACTTATTCTGAAGATAATTTCCACATGCAGTGTAATTACTGAAACGTTCAATTTTTTTGAAAACTTTGCAGTATTGCCTGTAAACGACATGAATAATTAATAAAACATTTCGATTACGGGTTAGAAGTCAGCCGTGTGTGTGTGTTGCCTTCCGATTTGAACTAATTAAAATTAGTGCAAGATTGTAGCAAATTTACAACAAACCATAACCAATTCTGGACTAGCTTTGATGTCAAATTTCATTGGACGTTTTGCCACGCTCACAACGATGTTGTGTTCCATTCCTGTGACGGAAGTGCCTAAAGCCGTACACGGGGTTCAAAAGGTTAGCAGTTTTATTTCCAAGTAGAAAAATAGCTGCTAGCCTTTTGGACCCCGTGTTTAAAATTCGAGGATTTAATCAATCGAAAGCTTTTAACATTTTGTTATCTACAAAGCTACAGCCGACAGAAAAGTATTTTACCTCTAGAGCTCAGACTTTTAAGATTACAGTTTTACCTAAGGGTTTTTATAATAGTGCAGAGGTGTAAAATCGTTAGAAAGCCAGACAGATCTACACTAAAGAGCAATATAAAAAAGCCACTAACTTATCATGAAATATCTCCGAAACCACGCAAGATAGCTTCTTGAAGTAAAAACCAACATTCAAGTGTGTTTAATAGCATAAAAACATCTATAAAACATGATTTTTTTTCTTTATGTAACTTGTGTGGTTTAGGAGATATTTAGATTTTTGTGGTACTTCGCAGGTGGCTTTTTTATTACATTGCTTGTCAGTGTATATTTTACACAAATAAATTGCTTTGTGAATATGAAAAAGTCATGAAACATACATATCCTGGTGGAACATAAAAAATAAAATAAAGACAGAAGCTCCGCTTGAGCTCGTGTATATCTTTTAGCATACGGATGGATCGAACACTTCCGACGTTTAGCTCCCAGACTGGAGCGACTAAAATACCTATTTGAAAGAATAATTACTTAGCAAGATTCAGATATTTATTACAAATTATAAGGAGGCCATTATTAAAGTCCCCTTTTAATTTTATATAGGTGAGAGGTGTTAACAAGTCAGCTTAATAAACAATAACTAATCATTAGCGTTATTATAATCATGATTATAATTCAGTAAGATACTATTTGTGACTGTACCTGAATTACCCTAGGCTGATAAAATTTTCGTTTTTCCTAATTATGCTAATATTAGTGGTTAGGTCGGTTCCCCTTACGGGGAAGAACAGTGCCCCTCCTTTCCACACTGTTCTGTAGGGCTCGTCCCAGACTGGTCACCCTCCCACCGATATAAGATAGAATGGATTCCGATAATCTAAACTGCCTTGTTCCGATTGAATTAAGTTTAGGGAGGGAATGGATACAAGGCGAGACTAGTATTAGGGATTTACAGTTAGTAAACATAAGTATTATAATATGAAGCTAAGAAGATAAGAGGGTATGCAAAAGTATATAATATAATATTATGTTTTAGTATTATAAATATTGGAACGCCAACGTCTCCTCCTCTTGCAATTGAGCACCAATATCTGAAATACAGTCTTGGTAAGATGAAGGGATAAAGGGACCGTTACGCTTGCGCTTTAAATCACTATTTATAACTAAGTTAATTTGTCTGTTTACGATGTACCCACTGTAGTGAGACCGGGAACCGTTTTACAACGTTTTGTCTCAATGTACGTGTTCTGCTAGACCTAACGCATAGAACCTCTGAGGGACGATACGATTTAACGGAACACGTTCCCTAAGCATTAAATAAATGTCTTACTCAATCCTATGACAGAGTACTGCGAAGTCACTGTTATTGAGGAAGGCAAGTATTGAGTGATTTTAATCGCGTACTTATATGAAAGACACCCTTACGGCGGCCTAGCCCCTTTTTATTAAGATAATACAAAACTAGCACAAGCGCACCGTAGACTCAGTCTCTAGCAGAATACATTACGATCGTACCTGGTGAACGCCGAAGTGGTGGTTCGTCACTTCTCACTCCCTTAATCTGCCCATTTAGAGGATGCGGTGCGGCTGTTAGCGGCTTTGCGTCCCAATAGCGTGTCTCGATAAACAGTGACGATTTAGTAATAGTCCTACAGAACGGACGGGGTTTTTTATCGAGACACGGTCCCTAGCGTTCCTTGAACGTCTACCAATTCAGTTTGGGGTACTTGGTGAAGCCTACCCCCGCTCCCTGGGAATGTGCATCAACAAGCCTCACGCAATGTATTCTGTGGCGAGACCTTTTTGGATACAGAAATCATCACTAACGTTTGGTTGTTTTATAATGCAATTACGCATTGGCTTTATAGCCTAGTTCAGCTTTAAATGAGCTGTGAGTATTTATGGTTCTGCCTTCCAAATGTAAAGCGTCAGTTCAAATCATTAGTCGTCAATAGTCAGGAGCATTAGTGCTCAAAGTCAAGTATGGTGGAAGGCCTTCACCATTTCCCTATAGCCAAATGCAAGTGACAATAATCTGCCGAGGTACGGATTAGGATATGGACACGTAATACACGGGAATGTAGCGTTAATTATAAAATACGATACTAAATAAGAGTTAGCTCGACATTCTGGAATAAAGTATCATTAACAGCTGGTCAGCGATATCACGTAATTGTTACCTATAATAACAATACAATCAACTTGCAAGGATAATTATAATGATGAGAGAATTAGATTACAACTCACTTACAAAGTACTGCACACATTACCAGTTTTGCCTCAGATTCAGCTCCCGCTCTCTCACCACCAGTCGCACCAACAAACACACACTCACACATATTAGGTAGTATATTAGTCTAATCTGGGCCTTAACCCAACTTTATTTAACTTAATAACTAATACTCGTTATCTCACGACAGCCCACTCGGACATGGCCTCTTGGTATTCACCAAGTCTACTAATTTAACTAGCCTAGATTCGGACGTCCGTACCCTATCGTGGTCTAAACCCCATTGCCCTTGGTATTTACCAATCCTTCTCAATTCCTTAAAACACCACGTTTATCTCAGCCCCTTTTCTGAGTGTTTCTCACAAAGACTTAAAACGCTTTTTGCTTGCTTTGTTCCTTAATGGCCTGCATAGATTGGGTCTCAAGGACACTTATGATTAGCAGATGTGGCTGCAATAATGTCCGTTGCTTCGAGTCCAAGGATTGCCAACCTTTGAGACGGTATAGCCAAGAGTTACAATTTATATATATTTTATTATAAAACATTCGATTATGTCTTAGCACAAAACCGATTAGAGTAGCTATGATTCTAGCTAGCCGCTAGAATAATAAAATAATTAATCTAATAATATAACTACAGTTATCGGATATTAAATAGTAGCATCAATGGCTTATCAATTTATCATGCCTTTTGAAAGTTTGAATCTGGCTCATAAGTTGTTGTTTTAAACATCAAGTATGACTCTAGATTTATATTTATTAGTTGATCCATATTCCTTCCTTTTTATTATATTTATGCAAGACTACGCTTGCTCGCACGTAGTTTGAGAACCGCGTGTTGTGTACCCCTGCCTTGGTATCAGTTCTTAGAATTAGCAGGCTTGTTGCCATTTTAAAGTAAAAGGATATTTTGTTATTAATTAGGGTAACGTATCAAACTGTCAGACCATAAAATATAGATTTAATGTGTTTCTGAGAAGCCCGAACCATGTGCCGATTTTAAAATAAATATAATATTTTGTTATTAAATAGGAGCAAATGGCAGACAATCACATATTCATTTTTCTATTACTGTTTCACAATCTTGCACTCATCGAGTTAAGAGAATTTAATCGATACTATCGTCAACATTGAATGAAATAATCAATGAGCACCTAAGTATGTCATCCTGCTGCAGCATGACAGCCCTACGGGACGAAAATGTTTATTTTCATTTTAATTTATTCGCCTTTCAGCTTTCATTCCTACAATAAACGATTAAACAGAAAAGCATTTGATTGTGTAAACTTTGTGATTACGGTTCGTACATAAGGGACTTCGAACCGCAAAAGCTTTTGAACTGCGGTTTATAGAGGAAAGTATACCTATTTTTTTAATTCATTGTAGTGATCCTTTAGGTGTTTTTTTGCGTAACATAATATCATAATTTTTAAAAGCTTAAAAGTTTTCAATCAAATATTTTAATCATATTCTGACTAATTTTTATTTAAAAAATGTTATTAGCCTTAAAATAATAAAATTTAAAAAAATTACAAAAACAAAAAAAAATTATGGCGTCTCAGTATTTTTTTTAAAGCAAGTGGTCAGTATTATTTCCTCAATTTGTTGTGATGCACGACAACCATTTCAAGTGAAACTGCGGACAGTAACCAACGCGACACACGCCATTCTCCTTATCTGATGCCACATTCACACTCAGTGCGGTGCGATGATCGTCGGAGTGCCAATAACATTATAAATATTCCACATCGACGTCGATGTCGGTCATAGGACATCGACTCATGTGATACGATACATATTAATGTGCTATAACACATTATTGAGGCTGTGCGCAACTGTCTTTACCGGTTGAAGCTTCTGTACCGTGTACGGCCTTACATAAGTGTGGATATGCGTGTCATGCTGTGTGAGTCACTTGTTTTATCCAAGCTGAACTACGCTGACACTGTGTATGGTGCGTGCATTCTTGGTAGAAGTGAAAAGTTAATCCAGCGAGTACAGAATGCTTGTGCGAGATTTTGTTTCAATATCCCTCCTCGATCTCACATAACTCCATTTTTAAATAAGGGTAATTTGATGAGAATGTCAGATCGCAGAAAGCTTCATCTGGCTACCCTACTCTTTGGCACCATTCTCACAAAAAAACCAGAATATCTCTATAGGAAATTAACTTGGTCACGTAACATAAATAAAGTTAAAACAAGAGCATCTTCTTACCTTCTGTTGGCTTCAACGCACAGAACTGCTGCATTCCGTGGAAGCTTTAAATTCGCTGCCTCTCGCTGTTGGAACGACTTGCCACCTCCTTTTCGTGCTATAAAAACAGTTGGAACTTTTAGCACTAAATATAAGCAACATTTGTTACGAGTACAAAAGGAAACAAGTTACTAAACTCACCTTGGGACTGCACGCAGTTGGTTTTTGGTGACCTTAGGCGGAATCTTATTTCCTAGCCGCACGATTTTGCTCAATCGCTTTGTTTTGCTCGGTAACTGAATCTTTTTCGTCCGATTTACACAACACAGCACAGTCAGTCACACACAACCCAACGACACTTTATAATTATTATTTATTTGCACCACTTTCTTGCCTTATTTTATATTATTCACTCACTGCTTTATTTTTATTAATACCTCTTGTAAACAGTGGTATATTTTTTTTAATCAATATTATTTATTTTCTTTATTTACTCCAAAAATATTTTGCACAATAAAATTGACAGCCAATTCCATCGCAGATTTGTGCCATAGACTATACACTCCGGCGCGCGTCCCTTCGCTTGTCACAATAGATTATATATAATAGTCCACACCGTGGACAAGTGATGTTGGAACGTCGTGTCGGGTGTGCGGTGATTATTTTAATTTATCAAACAATGTTTTTGTTTTCCTTTTTTATTTGTTTTATGTTATTATTTTTATTGTTTTATTTATTTTGTAATCCCCTGGGATTTATAAGTCCGTAGGTATGTCCGTGGCATCACAGCGGGCCCTATCAGAATACCAGCGCTGCGGTATTTATTTATTTTTAAATATCGCAGCATCATGCTGAGATAGGAGCCTTTTTGGCCTCGCACAGGTCGTATTTTCCTTTTTTTTTGTAGTCTAGAATGCTCCTTTTTTATTTTTGTTAATGTTTGTGCCTTTTTTTTATTTTTTTTTATTATGTTTTGTATTTCCTGTGCGTGTCCCAAATAAAATATTTTCTTTCTTTCTTTCTTTCTATCATTTACGGTTGCTCGCTTATGGTGCGGTGCTATTTTTGGAGCATAATTTTAGGTGTGGTGATCTGAGAGATACCTTGATCTTAAGTTTAGTTACTTATTTATTAAAGTGCCGGTACCCATCAGACAACAACTGAAACTTTAACCAAGTTTGGAATTAAGGTACGGTCGACACCTACCAATACTGCAGCTTTTATATTTAGGGGTTCTCGGTTGATTTAAATTCATCGGATTTCGATAATTTGATAAGCTTTGGTATAAAGTTATTGGCGTTCATCAGTTTCTTGGGTTGTATAACTAAGTTTATATTCGTTTGTCTACTTAAAAATTTTGTGAATTGTACATAGTTGAAGAGTGACAAAGGTTTTCTTGGGTCCACTCTGAATCGCGACCTCGTTTGATGGAAAGCAATGAATGATAAATGGCTAGATACCCCAAAAATTTCATTTTCATGAAATCATGGAGCGTAGCGTGTCAGCTACGCCGCAACTCAGTTTGAGCTACGTCGTTGCGATACTGCTACGCGCATATTTCCGTTGCTTGCAAAGTTATGCGATCAGGATGTTGAATTATTTAGATTTGATTTCCGACTCTTTATTCTTTAAAAATGCTGTCAGTTTCCACTCTTTATTTCATATTTTCCTTAATTTAAAACGCAAATACTATTCTTCCCTCTACAATATTACAAGGAAATCAACGTTGACTACGGCCACTCCCTATTATTCTCTGCCAATGAATGCAATAAAATGCTAATGTAGATGTTCGCCTCGGAGCGATCAACAACTTTATGAAGCGTTACAGCCATTTTTCGGGAGACTTCACTTTTAATTTGTTTAAAATAATTATACTTATCGATTAACTCTGCCTCGTTGGTCCAGTGGTCGCAAGCGCTACTGCCGAGCTTGAAGTCTTGGGTTGGATTCCCAGGTCGTGCGGTTGTTGGGTTTTTCATAAGAAATTTCTCAGTATAAGGCGATTCGCACACTGTACCGCATCACGCTGCGTGGTCCGGGGCAGCCATAGCAAATAATCTGCGCGCGGGAACGCGTCGCGCAAACAGATTGTGTTTTCTATACAAACTGGTACTATGTTAAATCTGCTGCCCCGCGCCACGCTGCGTGATGCGGTGCAGTGTGCCAATCGCCTAAGCCCGGAGTCTAGATTTATGCCCAGTTGAAGGCAATAAGCTCGCCCCCTATTACTTGGTGAAATGTGAATTTACTTTTGATACACCTTTGTCAATCCATTTGGGCATTACAAGCGTAATGTTATGTTATCGATTATAGATTTCAGTAGAAGGTACTCAAACTCGCGTAACACTAACCAACTCCCTTATAGATAGATATATTATCACATGCTAATACAGCAATTCAGTATATTGTGTGAGAGTGACGTCACACATCGTCGGGTTCTCTCGCATATTGCAAGGTAATTGTATTATCAGCTCACGCAGTGTGGTAATAAACGCGGCAATCTAAACTTGTGGTATTAATATTGAATTCGATATTAGTATACAATCCAATAGTAAGTACTTTTATTAAGAAAAGTAACATAGGTAGGTAACATATACATCCACATGGAAGGAATTATGTTCAAAGTAATTTATGCAGAAAAAATATTTATTTGAGTACCTACTACCTACGCAGATATCTACGTCTCTAATTTCGTCTTTAATGTTGCTTTCGTAACACTAATATTTGTCGACAAATGAAAGTAATAATTCTGTACCGTATCAAATTCAAAGGGTTGCTTTAAAACCACTAAACGGTTTTACGGTTGTGTGAGTGCGATATTTGTTTTGTTCTTAGATTTTCTATCACGTGATCGTTATCCAAAACAGTGATCTGAATTATAAAAATCTATTTGGCGCTCCATATGATCGGTGAATTAAATTAGTTTCATCGCACATATATGTATACATACCAGCTTTTTCATTTCATCGGGCAAATTATACAATTTCCTAGGTTTTCATACTATTCATAACAAAATATAAATATTCCATGCCGCAACCAATTAACAACTAGAATACACAAAGCCTGAAACTAAACCCCCGACCCGACCACAGAATGTCATCGACCATGACTTAGATCCCACATTTTATTACTACCCGCAACTTGTACACGAATTAGCCACGCTTGACCGCACCAGTGGAGTACAAATTGCGTAGAGAAATATGCCAAGTGATGAATCTTGAATGAATTCCTACAGTGAAAACGATTCGTAAATTAACGTTTCGGGAAGATTTCAGAGTATTACATTATTGCTATGTTGTTCGGGTCAGAACTATTATGTTGACGAAAGCATAATAACTTTCACAAAAATATTGCTTTCGTGTAATTTCGGCAGATGGAAAGATTGACCGCCTAAAATATTTATAATTTGATTTGAAATGTATTCCTATTTGTTTTTATGTTAAGGTGCCTGATCTATTGTTAGACATTAACGATCTGCGGGTCTAAAACGGCCACATTAAGCAATTCCTCTAAATGCAATTCATTTTCTGAATTCCCAGCAATTCCTCTATGGTGATACATATTTTAGCTGAATCATATTCAATTCAATTCATATCAGAATCATATTTGGTGTAAATATTGCTGCATGAAAAAATGAAGAATTTATTTTACCGGATAAGTTTTCTTTACAGTTTTTATTAATCAAATGCGATGTTTATTTTTTACTTCGACAGTTTAAATCTTAATTCATTATAATAGAAAACTGTCAAACAGATGAATTGCGTAATATGAATTTGCGATTCTTAATATTATCAAATATTATGATTCTGCTAAAGCGGCCGTTTTAGGCCCCCTGATTTTATTGAATCTCTATGATCTATGATTCTATCTACACAACTGTGTCAGCTGGAGTTAAGTTCTCGAGCTCACTGTTTACCGAAAACATGTCTACTAGTTTCAGTATGTACAGTTCTTGAATGTAAGCATAATTCTGTAGATTGTGGTGTAAAAGAGAATTAAAATAATTGTTGAAATAATAAACATGATTATAATAGATTCGCGTCTATTTGTGACTAATCCAAGAACATTAATGCGTACATACCTAACACTTGAGCTAGCAGTATTCTTTAAGATCGTTGAATTTAATTGTAAACCGTTGTAATTGAGTTAAGTTGGTGTGAGGATTTCACACCAAATTAATTCAGCAGCAGTTCGTGGCAGTTAATTAAGTTCCATCTCAGATTTGATGCCACCAACTTACTGCATCAGACTGCTTGAAACGTGCGCTTGTTTTGAACTTTTTATCTGCAGTCGAGATTTTGTTTTTTACTATTATATTTTTAGAATCGTCTTCTCAAGCACTTTATTTTGATATTCCACATGGTTATGGTACTATTTTTTTTTTAACTTATTGACGTCTGAAACCCGTCATTTTGTTTTTATAACAAAACCCCAGACGAGTCGATAGGCGTCGCATTTATAAAAAATCCATCCAACCGTTAGAGCACTTCGAGGGAATAAAGAATCCCACATACAAAGATACATAGATACGCATGAAAAACATAACCCTGTCTTTAGTAAAATAAATAAAATGGTAAAATATGCTGTTTAATTTGTAACCAGTTTCTATTTAATAAACAGGAAACAACAAACAATTTAGGATTTCAGTATACTTTATAGAAGACTTCCGTCAGTTTAAGGACTTACTGGTTGCGGAGGTTTACAAAAAACAGGTGGACAAAAACAACTTTTGGAAAAGTGAAATGTATAAGTTGGTCGGAAAATATTTTTCTAAGTATATGTATTGTTTTTTCAGCAGGTTCTATTAGAACTTTAGTGGCCTGATTACCAGCTGACATATGTCATGATTTTTTAGCAAATCTTGGGCTTGAGTTTTAATGTTCTTATGCGAATATAATAAATTCAGCTCGATGGTGACGTTATAATATTATACCTGTATATTTTTCTAGGATAAACAGCTGAACTTCCGTATATTTCGTTATTAAGATGTTAAACTACTCATATTTTCAGTTTGAGGCAAACGATTTTCTCGTTGAGACAGTATGCCTCAATTTATTCTTTATAGTAAAGTATAGATTTTGATTAGGTACCTAGTCAGAAATAATCACGTGCAACTTACTAATAGTTTCCAGACTGGTGTTTGAACAGACAAACATTGACACCACTAAAATTAGTTCTAGAACGGTAACCAATTGAATTAATATGTAAATAGGTTAACGAAGCGATTGAATCAATTGAATCCAGATTCGGTATTATAATATTAATAGTTGTTATATGTTCTTCAGACACAACAACACTCAGTAACGTCAAAAGGAAATCGCTCTACAATAAATTAATCCGATTAATATTTCACGTAGCGAGCTAATAAATCAAGGTCAGATGTTGTCGCAGAACTTGAAGGTTTAATAATTAAGCCACTTCAGTGAGAATGGTTGTCAAGAGTCACCTTGACTTGGCTTTGTATCTTACAAAATATTATGACTGTAATTAGGAGACTAACAACTTTGGCTACAGTGAAGTTTCATGACAGAACGGAGAAGTTATTTAAAATTTGGGTGAATATTTTAACGAAAAACACTTTACATATTTTCACGTCTATTTTTAGCATGTTACTATTCTGATCTATTTTATACAGCATTTAAATAAACAAATAACATATTAATATGTTATTAACAATGTGTTTTATGCATGCTCAGCATATTAAATTGTGCTCACGAATAAAACCGCTTCATTAACGCAATGATGAAGCTCTACTTTACAGAATATTTGAGTTTACACAAACGAATCCCTTTTGTTATAAAATATAGGTATTCGTGAGCACGAATAGGTATTTCTACAAAAAAAAACCTAATCAGGTGGTGGTAGAGAATACAAATGATTTTGTAGTACTGGATTACGAAACGTAAATATAAAAAAAAACTTTTTTAATTTTAAAAGCATTAAACTTGATTTTTGTGGAAAATACAGTCTGTGTGTGTCTATCTACAGAATTATTGCATGTTGTTTATCAAAATTCTAAAACTACATATTTGTTATGTCCCAAGTTGTTTCTACTTCAGTTTAACCCGTGATATATCAGAAGTTCCTTAAAGCACCAACCTACCAGATTTGTATAAAATGTCTCACGTTAACTTGGACTCGGGTCAAGTTCTCGCACATAATGGTTAGCTCAGGAAGTTGGTCAGGCGAGATGGCGACTCCTGCTCTGATGTAACACTAAACATTAGCTTATCGAGTGGAGAGTTGAGATAGGAAGGTTGTTATAGTGAGCAGCCTCACTTCGGACGACACCGGACTGCCGCGTGAAGATAAGCTTGTAGCAGTTGCTGTGTGTTTCTAAATGTCAGTGATCTTGTCGAAAGTTTGTATTTTAGAGTCTTTGGATTAGTATTCAGCTAGTGCTGAAGTAGAACAATATTAGCAACCATTTATCCCCTGAACAATGGTATAAGTTTATAAGTTAGTTTCATTTGTGCTAAAACGAAAGGTTATTAAGGATCGAAGTAGCAATTGTAACTAAGGTCCCAATAAAAACCCTTTTGACTGACCTTTCTCTTCTTCTTAGTAACCTTACTACCGTGATTGATTCAGTAGAGGTACCTACCTACTACTGGATTTTAAGCATATTTGTAAAGATTACGTCCTCGTCCACATCCTTCGGGGAAATTCCAACAATCTTCAGGGTTATCGCCGCCTGCAGGAGCATCGCCGTGTCCTCGTGGAGGCGATCGGCGGCGGTGATCTCTCGCGTCCGGCTCTGGTTCAGGCCATGGTACGGAGCGACAGGAAATGGGAGGCCGTCACCTCCTTCTGCGAAGCTGTAATGCTCGCGAAGGAGGAGGCGGAACGCGTGAGGGAAAGGCAAATTTCGCGCCCTCACGCCCCTAACCGCCGCAGGAGGAGACGCCCAGGGCGTCGGAAATCGCGAGGCGATTTCCGGCCACCGTAGGCGCGGGCTTGCGGACGGTGAGCAATGGGTGGCTCACCGTCCGATAAGGACCAGGCCCGGGTCGACGGCACGTTGTGTTCCACGCGCGCCTCAAAGAGATGTCAGCAGAATTGAAGGGGTCCACTAGGGCCGATGCCTGCCGGGGTTGCGAAGAAAACCGAAAGGGAGATCGTGGCCCCCGGCAACAGGGCAACCGAAGGAACACGGGTGGGTTTTAGTCAGTAAGAGTCTGACACGCCCTCCCGCTCCGCCCAGAGCGGGAGAAGTTATTTGATGATTTCCCACCCTCAAAAAAAAAAAAAAAGGGTTACAACCGCGTGTGTCCATTTATTTTATTGACCTCGATATGTTTACGGATGCTAAAGTTTTCCTCTCACCGAGAGCACTCACTTCACGAATTGCAAGCTTTATTTGCGCGAACATTTGAACGAAGATTTACTCATGATACGAACAGTTTGGTGAGTACGTGAATCACGAAAAACAAATTCTCTAGAAACTGCTCGTGAACGAATGTTCGTTTTAACGAATAAATGTTCGTTGCGTAACAAAAGCTCACGCAACGAGTATTTGCAAAACAAATTCGTGATGCAAAATGCTCGCGTTGAGTGTATTTCGTCAGAATTTAGGACATCATAAAATTCTAATGTTTTAATTTTCGCATATTTTAAATTTTAGGCGACTCCTGGTAGACTGAAATTTGCAGTTAGAAAGCGCACTATTATATCTCGCCTTTGATGTTGATGGTATTGCCTTTGACAACACTGCAGCATTGGAGGTAAACCAACAAGAGTTATTTTAGGTTCACCTTTTCCATTGATGCAGAATAGATAGAATGTTTATTTATTTGCTCTGAATGTAGGTATTTATAATACGGTGGTTGCAATAATATTAAAGAATCCTTGTACATTCTACCATTTTGGCAAGCAAACATTGATGCACAACTAAAAATCCGATACGGAGTAGTAACATTTATTTAATAGAAGTACAGTTAGATTCTGTTAATAGAATAATAAGAATAAATAATTAAAATACAGCTGCAGAATATCCTTCCTACCTTTTTAGGATAATGATAACTTGTAATGATTTACGCCCAATGGCATCGTAAAAATAAGACATCATAATTACAGGAAACAACTTATCTTATTGTCTGTCTCACTGTGAACATTATGTAGTACAAAAGCGGCTAGAGAAAATGTAAGCAATAATCGTTCTGTGATGTACATACAAGACAGTTCTCTTAACTACGTCACTGTTGGGTGAGTTTGATGACGTGTTCAGCATGGTGATTGGGGTTTAAATATTTTGTAATGGGAGATAGCGGGAATTGAGTTCTAGTTTCGGGAAATAAGAGTTATTTTTGTGAGAAACTTTGAAAGAAGGATCTTGTTCATTAAGATAGTTAAACTTAAGTTAGTAGGTGCCTACGTTAGAACTAACTAGTAAGTAAACTACATATTTTTTTCTATTGAAGCGTTATTATTAGCGTGGAGTTCAGAAAAACACAAAAACAATCTATAAGAAGTCTTAAAATAACATGGTAAATCTATCAATACCGTGCGTACAAACTTATATTTGTAGTTGGAATGTATGGGAGAATATGTATTTCAACTACAATGTTAGGTTTGTATTTGGGATAAATTCATTCCAACTACGGAACCCTTCATTGGGCGTAGTCCGATACACACTTGGCTGGTTTTTTATTTAAAATACTCTTTACAAATCAAATGACAGCGAGGAATTCGTCGTGGTGGTATTCCTTTAAATAACGATGCATTGTATCGATTGTAATGAGCTTCAATTGATTGAAAGCTCGTTTAAATATTGCGATGAAATTTTTTTTTAGAATGAGAAAGTATAATTAATAAAAGTTTAGGCGTGCTTCAACTACACGAGCTTTGTTCTGCTATCAAGTTCTACGCAGACCTTTAAGCTATTGTTTAGATGCCTAACTATTAAGTAGATGCTGAGTTGTAACCTAATTTTCTTATTTACAGAAAAGCAGTAGAAAAATGTTGAAATCATTATTTATTAATCAGGAGCTATATCACAAACTACCATAATATGACAAAAACAAATAATAGATGAATCTATAGACACACAGAATCTTATCAGTTGAGTGATATTACTAATTTACCGCGCTAGGCACGGGTTGAGCGGAGCTCTCATCTAAATGCATATCGAGCTCCTCAGTAACAGTTACTAATCGACTCTCTATGTTATACAAGCAAACTTGAGTAACTATCGATATTGAAGCTGCATGCTAGCATCAAATATACTTTAGAGACGCTACAGTTTACTATAGGTTCTAAACTTTCCTTATTTAGATTTTGAATAGGAAAACTTAAGCACAAACTAGGTATAAATTATGAAGGCTTAGTTAACAATATCAGGTCTTTGATTGTAGTAACAGCGAAATTAGTTTTGTTTCAATTATTGTGAGCGTATAATTTGACATAAATTAAATTGCGGAACGTGCAAAATTAACCGAAGCTGAATATTTTAATTATTCTGGAACTTTCGGAGTTAGTTGTAGTAACGTTATAGTTGTCCCTCTACCTTTGTTCGTGAACAGTATATGAATATATCTAGATACGTCCTTTGTATGAACATACGATGACAAATGTAGTGTCCTGTTTTACCTACTCTGTACCTATTATGCGAATCTCCAACTTGCAGATACGTAACGGAATTAAAACTAAAAGTGTCGTAAATAAAAGTCACTTAATCTCCCAATTATGACAACTTTAGCCTCGAACCCTAATAATACCTACTACTAATTGAGATCGAGAGGAAAACAGAATACTTTTATTAACAAACTTGATTTATGTGAAAGACAAACTATGGAACAATGATAAATCTGTTTTTAGATGCAATTTTTCAGTAAGAGATTAAAGGGCTTTTAAAAGACTTGAACAAATGCAAGTTGATGATACTTATTATCTATAAATGATCTTGTGTTTGACGTTAATGTCGTAAAGTTATATATCTACATTTTGCGGAGATAAACGTCATCTATTGGTTCGGATGAATTTCGCCTCACTCTAATAATTCACTGTAATAATTTACTGTATCGTCAGCTAGCTCATCAAACATGGCCACACCAGATGAATCCAACTTATGGGCAGCTCATAATTTCATAGAGTTTGAAGATAGCTTTCTTCGAGAGCCAAGACTGCAAAGAAATGCAAATATTTCTGAGTACTGGTATTCGTCACCTTATAAAGTATTTGGGTCTGCAGCAAAAAAGTTTTTTTCAGTGCCGGATGATGCCAGATGTTCTTTTTTTTCTCACGATTTACTTATATATTATCGGTCTCGGCTCTAGGTCTCGACAGAGATTTTATTTTATTCTGGGTCTCAGTATCGGTCTCGGCTAGGAATAAAAAACCTGTCTCGGTCGACCCTTAGGAATAACACATCGTTAAGTAAAATCTAATAGGTATCCGTAGGTACAAAAAAATCGTGAACTTCAAAGTTAACAAAATCACGAGAAGAAAAGTTGTTTAAGGGTGAATAAACAACCAACTCCAATAAAAAGAAGACATAAAATTTATCATGGAAATCAAACATTTTATTGAAGCTCGTTTGTCGAATAAACGTTAACTCGCGGATAACACAAAACTGACAATAATAATTTATTGGCGTCTAGATAAACTTTACAGATAATTAATAATTATGTATTTGCTGTAAAACTGTTATCCTAGGCTTCTACCATAAATTAGAGCAATAGTTTGGATCTAAAGAAATTAACATTACTAACTTTTTTCATCATATTACTAATTGATAACAAACTATTATCGATCGCTTTGCATTACATGTTGATTGGAAAACATGCCTTTAACTGACACCTAGTATTTTTTATTTAATTGTAGCGTTTGAGGTAGTGCATAACTGCTCTCAACTTGCCAATACAAAAACAAGTGCTGTCTTGAAGTTTGATGCCTCTTATTATGCATATCGCACTTAAACTTTAATATGAGAACACTGATATGTAGAAAACTATCCTTTTAACACAATTATCAAAATAAAAACACATAAATTCACTGATATTATCGGTTTACCGGTACACTAAACGGTTCTTCCCAACCTTTCGGGGAATAATCAAAAGCGTGCTGTTATGTCGTATATATCATCATATAAATTGGACTACTCTGTAAAAAAAGTTATGCGTAGTCAAACATACCTCATTTTAAAAATATTAAAAGTTTTCATTTATTTTGATTTGGCTATAAAAAGAGTGAAAATTATTATATTTATTACGATGTTATAAGAACATTAACTTACCCCCACTACTCTCCAGATGAAAATATTTCCAATGTTTGTACTTGCATACTATCATAAAAACTTTCAATTTGATAAAATGACCTCAAGGTTTTTTTTAACCTCTACGTGTAATCTCTTAGCCTGCATTTCAACTGATGGTAAGTGATGATCAGGCCGAAGGCGGAAAAAACCACAGAGAAACTGCCTATCTTACCTCCAACTGCCGAAACACAACAATGCTGTTAACATTGTTGTTATGGTGACAGACTTAGATAAGATGGTGGTAGCTAGCCAAGTGTACTTAGAAAAACCCCTACCACCAACCAATCGAGCAGTAAATGTTGCCCCAACTGGGAATCAGACATGGTCTCAGGTGGTTTAATCACTAGAAACATTTTGTATTGCCGAGCCAGACGTTCAGTTTAACATTTTCAACTGAAGTCATAGACTGAAACGATGCCAGATGAGTACGGGTCGAACTGTGACTAGCTGTCTGAAAGCCCCGATAGACAATTATACTTAGTCTTTGTGTTTCCATGGAATTGATTGGTACATGGAAATAGAACCATTCCCAATATACAATACTTCTCGGCACCGATGATATTTAATCTAAAAAGATATGTAAACCTGTAATAAAAAGAACAGAGGTATGTCACAAAAAGTGTGAATCTTTTAAACGGGCGCGGGCGGCCGTTATTTAGCGGATGTCAACAAGTCATAACTTAACCAGTTGAAAATTTGCTCATTTTTAATGAACTTGGGGTAATTTTGGTACCAACAATGTGATTTTTAAATAGCAATAACTTTTTTATTTTCAATAATAATTAGATTTTTTTTCACTTTTAGATAATGTTATTGCAGTACCTATGAGCGCTTTTCGGATCGGACAGTTTTTATTTCATATTGTTAAGAGAAAAGATTTTTTTTTGAATGTTTGAATGTTTGTTTGTTTGTAATAAACAAACTCAAAAACTACTCAACCGATTTAAAAAGCTCTTTCACCAGTAGAATGCTATATCACCGAGTAACATAGGCTATAATTTATAAAGATATCATGCGGGCGAAGCCGCTGACGAAAGCTAGTCCAATATGAATTCAAAAGTGAGTTTATTGGTTTGTGGTTTATATGACTGTATTTTTTATTGCGTTGACTTGGAAGTTTGATTTTCGTTACAGCTCCATGAGACCGTAGATCTAAGTTTTCGATATCTATTTCAACTTGATACCTCCACGCGTTCCTGGCAAAAAGGGTTTTGACAGGTAACGAAGTCTTTCTTTAAGGGTTTCAATTTTTCATTTTGAGGTACGAAACCTTAAAACAGATTTATTATCTGCCATCAGGTAATCTTATGTCGGAACCACCAAACGTACCTGGATTAGGACAAAAGATACTCTGAATCCTGGTAGCATGATCCTGTGAGATATTTTCCGACATCCACGTGGGCGACGCCGCGCGCAAAAGCTAGTAATCCTACTATCCTACTAATATTATTAATGTGAAAGTTTGTAAGGATGAACGGATCTTTCACGCAAAAACTACTGAACAGATTTGGATGAAATTTGACACACAGATAGTTTATAATCTGGATTAACACAGATAATACTTTTTATCCCGATATTCTTACAGGATCAAGACTTATGTGGATGAAACCGCAGGTGTACTATGCCAAATCGAATGCCAAATAATCGAATATCAATTGATCGACAACTATAAATCGAACATCTAAATACTCGAACGTTCTTAAAATCGAATGGTTAGTAAATCGAACATTCAATATATCGTACACTCAATACATCGAGTGTTCAAAATATCGAATGTTTGTTTGATCGAGCGTTCAACGAATCGCATATTCATTCTATCGAAATACTGAAAACTTTTTAATGATATTAGAATACAAGAAAAACACAAAATTTACTAATAAATCACATTTTGATCTTTAATTATTATCTTTTATAGGTACATTTTAATATTTTGTGTGAATTGCAATTGCACGGAGAAACTCTAATAAATCCATGTTGTTTTTATTAGATTTTATCAATACCTGTTTATAATTATTACTTCTTTTTTTTAGACTTATAATTATATTGAAAATTAATCATAGATAAATTAAATGTATCATTTTATTAACATACATAAACTTTCGATAAAAATAAGTCTATTTCTGAACGAACAATTAGGTAAGTCATATTTATTTCAAGCTACCCTCATACATTGTAATATTGTTTTCACCTCTTAAATTAAATAAAACTATGTTCATCTGCAGAAAGCATTGTGACTAAGTACAAGTGAATTTTGTGAAAAATGTCTGTAGGGTCTTATTATAAGCCAGAATTGTCCCAAAAACGCAAGTCGGTCTTAGTTTTGGATGGCTATGTAATGGCAATAAACAAGAATATTAATAACAAGTTTTACTGGCAGTGTTCCTACAAATATAAATACCATTGTAATAGTACTGCAACAACAAAATTGCACGGAAGTGAGGAGCATTTGTTGGAAACCTATACAACACAGCATAATCACGCACCAGATCCTGGTAAGGTAGATGAACTACGTTTTAGGAATTCCCTAAAAAGTGATGCTACCAGCTCGCTTGATAGACCGAGTCAAATTATTCAGCGAAATGAGGCCAAAATTTCGAAATCAAGTTCATGTGCTCTTCCAAACAAAAAAGCAGCATCGCAAATTATACGTCGAGCAAGAAGAAAAGAAATGCCAAAGGAACCGATTACTTTGGATGATATAAACATCCCCGATAGATTGCAGAAAGTTGATGGTGAAAGATTTTTAGGGCGCCAGATTAAGTTTGAAGAAAACTATGTTATGTTATTTGCAACGAAATCAAATTTAATATTATTAAATAAATCACAACTTTGGGTGATGGATGGTACATTCGCAACATGTCCTATACTTTTCAGACAAATATATAGTATACATGGTTTGGTGGACACGGGTACAGATCGTTATTACGTACCTTTAGTATATGCGTTTCTAACGAATAAGACGCTAAATTGTTACTTGTATTTTTTTCAAGCACTAAAGGCATATGCTCTAGAATATGATATCGAATTGAACCCACGAGAAATAATGACGGATTTTGAGATGGCAGTCATTAATGGTGTAAAACAAGAATTTCCTGATGCGCAACATAAATGCTGTCTATTCCACTTAGGTCAAAATGTATGGCGTCAAATTCAACAAAATGGTTTGCAAAATAAATATGGCCAGGATGCTGAGTTTGCTGTCAAGTTAAGATACATTATCGCACTTGCTTATTTACCCCAAGAAGAGATACCAGATGCTTTCGATAAATTGAGAGAAGAAGTGTTACCCGACGAGGCAAATGATATCACCAACTGGTTTGGAAAATATTATGTTTGGGGAAATATGAATTCTCGTGAGACGGAAAATAATAAATTACTTATAGCACGCTCATCACCGATGTTTTCACCTTCACTGTGGTCTGTGTTTCAAAATAATACACTGGGTTTTCCTAGAACTCAAAACAACATTGAAGGATGGCACAGAAGATGGAACACGTTGCTTGATAAGCACAAACGGGGTCTTTATGCTACCATAGAATTTTTAGTTAAGGAGCAAGCCATAACAAATAGGACAATTGAAAAGGCAAACGCGGGATTGGGGAGACCTACTCCACAAAAAAGAGGCAAAAGGGATGATAATGCGATTGAAAAAATATTAAATAGGTAGTAAAAACAACATGGATTTATTAGAGTTTCTCCGTGCAATTGCAATTCACACAAAATATTAAAATGTACCTATAAAAGATAATAATTAAAGATCAAAATGTGATTTATTAGTAAATTTTGTGTTTTTCTTGTATTCTAATATCATTAAAAAGTTTTCAGTATATTGATATTTCGATAGAATGAATATGCGATTCGTTGAACGCTCGATCAAACAAACATTCGATATTTTGAACACTCGATGTATTGAGTGTACGATATATTGAATGTTCGATTTATTAACCATTCGATTTTAAGAACGTTCGAGTATTTAGATGTTCGATTTATAGTGGTCGATCAATTGATATTCGATTATTTGGCATTCGATTTGGCATAGTACACCCTGAAACCGCGGGGCGCAGCTAGTAATATTATAAATGCGAAAGTATGTTTGTTTATTACGCTTTCACGCTAAAACGGCTGAATGGATTTGGATGAAATTTGGCACATAGGTAGACCATGACTTGGGTTAGGACAAAAATTACTTTTTAACTGACTTCTAAAAAAGGAGGAGGTACGACAGTATTTTATTTTTTTATGTTTGTTACCTCAGAACTTTCGACTGGGTGGACCGATTTTGATGATTCTTTTTTTATTTGAAAGCTTAGGTACTTCCCGTGTGATTCGGTTGTTTTTTTTTTTTTGTAAAAACAGTTTTATTTCTCGCTTTTTAGTGGGTAGTTTGTAATTTATTTAAGTTATAATAGTCTTATCTCAACTGCTCATTACCTTATACAAAATATTGCTTTTTAGAAAATTTGCAAGTTGCAATATAGGGGTTAACGGGACCGAAAAAGCGATCCAACTAGGTCTCAGTTCTGGGAAAATTAGTTTTCTCTATTTTCACCCGAGCAGAGCTCGGTCGACCAGGTACAAAGCCTTAATTACCGTTTCTTTGACCCAAATTAGGTCAGCGGACAAAAACTGGGCTTTCCCTGGTTTTCACATTGGACAAATAAAAGGAAAATAAGGACGGACCAGTTCTCTTGGCTGCGAAACCGAGGCAAAAAAATCGGGATTAAATGGAGATTGCGGCCGAACTAGTCTGAAACCACCTTCCCCTGCTCTTGATTGCCAAGATCGCAGTTACGCAACCTGTGATTTTGCCACCACATTATAAGATTTTGTTTTATATTGGAAATTTTGAAGAAAATCATTTTCGAGCTATAATGTACATACCGATTGTTTTCGTCAAACCTCAGGATTTGCCTTAAAACAAATAAACACACTGAAAAAATATATTACCGACTGCAAGGAGCTCATTTAATAAAAAAAAAATGTCGTAAATAAACCGAAATGTATAAACCTAGAAGAGGATATGCAGTCAGTACGCTCGGAAAACTTTTCAAATTCGGTAGGATTATGCGGAGTCTAAATATCATTGTATTCCGACGTCACACCCTTGTTAATCCTCACATACCTCGTTTCAGTTTAATACAAAACGATTTATGTCGTAAATACGAACATTCTGCAATGGTATTACACCCGATGATTACAGAGATAATCCGCTACCAAATACAGTAGTAAATTGTATAAATTGTAGATCTTCTGTGGTTTAAATGGATAAATGACTCAAAGTGATTTGTTAACCCAAATACATTTGTGAACGTAATGTTAATGAACTTCAATGTAAATTCTTGTTTCGATAATCCATTGCAGTGTTTCCGATAATTGGAGAGTTTTAATATTAATTATATTCAACTAAACAATGCTATTTAGTGTTTTAAAAGCAATGAAATTATAGACAATGATAATGATATCGGCTATTTCATTTCTTTTCCATTTATATAAACAATGAAAAGTAGAGCATAAACCACTCAAAAACCACCTACTGATTTACAAATTACAACCGAGGATCACTTGAAATTGATCTGAAATTAATTTAAATTAAACTCAATTTTAAACAAAGACCAAGTTAATTCGTAACGGCCGCGATCCATTTCTCCGTCCACAATTTAACTCGGGAAATACATAATATTATTTCTAATGAATTATAATGGGGAAATAATAGAAAATGATTTAGTTGTTCTTTACAAGGGCCAAATTTTTCGTGAAAATAGAAAAAGAAAATTTAATAGTGTCCATTTTTTTTTTTTTAATAATTCATTTTGTTTAATATACCAGTGCAAGTTCCTTTCTTCGACAATCTCATTTTGCTAAACAAACGTACAGTTGCAGGTTTCTGGAAAACTTTTGTAAAATAGTATGCAATTTTAATGAACAAGTGGACTGTGAATTAAACTTCACTACTTTGCTGAATGTTCCACTGCCTCTGGGGTACAATATCGAAACAAACAAAGAAAATCGTACTTTGAATTTATTCTACGCTACTTGTTTAAGTGGTATTTATTCAAAATCGATAAAAACTACGAATAATGCCAAATAGATTCTAATTGGCATTATTCGTACCCGGTTCGTATACGATTAGTGTTCGATATGTGAAAAAGACGGACGGGACATTCACGTCCTAGCGTCTGCGCACTTATTCGTATTTGATTTGTTTTGTTTGATATACTCGGTTTTGATCCGTCAAAAAACGACTCGAAGTGAGAATCTACGAAATGAAAACGAACCGTATACGCATGAGTGCATAAACGTCCATACAATTACTAGGATGGTCAAACCAGACCAGAAACGAACACGAATCTAATACAAGCCGGATACGGATACGCGCAGAAACGCCCTAATACAATTTTACTTTGTGAATATGAATAATAAACAACATAACATCACGCCTTGTTTCCCCGAAGGGTTGGGCAGAGGTGTCCCTGTAGTAGGCACACCCACATTTCGCCAGTTATGTTTAAGTCCCATGTAATAGGGGGCGAGCCTATTGCCATCAACCGGGCACAAATCCAGACTCCGAGCTGCTACTGAGAAATTTTCACATAGAAAAACCCAATAACATTTTGCTCGACCCGGGAATCGAACCCAGGACCTCATACTTAGCAGTAGCGCTTGCGACCATTAGACCAACGAGGCAGTCGAATATGAATAATAAAATATATAAATAATACGGTAGCCACATATTACGATTGACGAATCATAAAAGCAGCAAGATAGAACGGAATTTTTCACTCTTCACCTCTAAAATACCTACCGAAGCAATTACTTAAACAATTTGTCACGAAGATCCATTAATAAGTAAATCCACGTTAAATAGTACGGCCTGAACACGCCAAGGTTAATTTAATTTATTCATTAGTAGGAGACGATTTTCCAGACGGTGTGGCTTAACGACACGGCGCGGCGAGGCGCGCGTATACAGGCTCAATTTTGCTTTGGGAAAATTGGATAACTCAGAGAAATAATCATGCCAAGTTTTGGTACTGGACATTTTGGTCCGTGGTACGAAATCAAATAATTGTAATTGAGTTCATGTTTTAATTTTTGGATAGGTATTTCGTATTTTTATGAAAATATCCAGTTTTTTTAAACATTCTTTATTTTTCGTGTAATTTTGAAAGGTTTTCGCTTTTAAAAATAACTAGACTCGCAGGTTGTGGTCTAGACAGTTCTAGGACGGTCTCAGGGATCGATTGGACGACTCTTCCCCAAGTTTTTTTGACAATTCAGTTGTTCCCTTCAGTGAGAAAGTGAAAAACTTGGGGATTTCATTGATAAAAACTTTTGCTGAATATTTGCATCTGCTGCATCTTTGAAGAGATTACGTAATTTTCTACCGACTGCCACCAAGATTGTGCTTGCACAATCACTACTTCTACACATCATTGACTATAATGATGCCAGCTGTCTTGACCTTACCCAAGACCAACTCGATAAACTTGAACGGCTTCAAAATGTTTTTATAAGGTTCATATTCGGTTTGCGCAAATATGATCATGTTTCCGAATTTCGTGTGAAGCTCAAGTGGTTACCAATTCGCCTTCGCCAAAATGTCCCTTTTGTATAATGTGATTTTTTCCCCTTCCAGCCCTATTTTTTACAACCTGTTTTTAAGAGACTCTTAAAGGAACATTACTTGTGGTTGTGATCTTGTTCTCGTAGTTGTAATTAACTATAATCTTCATTTATTTTTGTTGCTTATATATTTAGTAAGTATGTATGCATTCATGTATCTATTATTTATGGTATGTATATATCCGTGTATCTATCCTAGTATACTTATTATTTGCACCAACTACAGCCCCATTTTATGTCCAGCCAAATCACTGTCACATGTGAAAAGATCGCAGAAAGCGATAAGACCGCTCATTGTATATTTTCTAGTGTTTGATTTATATTTTGCTATGTATTTTGTGGTGTGCAATAAAGTATATATATAAATAAATAGACTCGATTTGAAAAACGATTTCATCCTATAATTAGTGAAAGTAGATGATAGCTCGGCGGGCTTATTGAAAAGCGATAAGACTTTTCCACACAAATCTAGTTACCTACATTCTAACAAGCTACGTTCTAATCTTCTTGATTGATGATCTACTTTGCTCGGTACCCGCGCTACTTTATTTCCTCTGATTTCGATATAGGTATTCAAAAGTAATCGTCATAAAGAGAAATAATAGCTGAACTGTTAAAATTGACATGTTTTATAAGTATTCTAAGTAAATGCTGTAAACAAAGTTTCAACTTACGATGTAAACAAGTAGGTAAATAAAACAATAAACTGCAACCAACTATTAACAAACTGTGCAAAGCGAGCGAGCTAAACTTGCCTAGAGATGCCACAACCTGAATGCTGTATCCGAGTTGAACGGAACAAATAAACCTTGAACACCTTAAGTAATCTAGCGGGAAGTGTTCACGCATTCCAATTTTTGTTAACTTACATAGTGAATCGAAGAGAACTCAATGAATTTGATAGAATTAATAGAAGTTCTCGCTCAGTGTTACCTTTAATTCTCTGTATATTGTACTAGCTTTTGCTTTCGGTTTCGCCCGCGTGGATGTCAGAAAATATCCCAAAGGAACGTACTACTGGGATTAAAAATGTGTGTTAATCCAGGTTATAAACTCTGTGCCAAAGATAAAAAAAATTATTACTTAATTTTTTTTTTTTTTAAACGAGTCTTACTACTTTAGATATCCTAACTTTTGTGCAAGTTTTTAACCCACATTTGCAGCTGCTATTTCTATCGCTAAACTGTTCCCGATAACAGCTTAAATTCTCGTCTGTAAGGTTGTAGATAGTTCATAGTTAACGAATGTGTGTTCAGCACTAATGTTCCAAAACGTCGATTAAAGGATCTACGTGAGAGTTTGTGAATACTCTTCTTCCCACTCAACCAGTTAGAAATCTTTGAACTACTCTAACTATAGAACAAACCACATCGAATTCTTTTATTAGATTTTTTTTAATAAGCATATGTCAATAAATAGACTGATTTACCTTTGTACCGTCGATTATTCAACATGCTCTAAACATAATCTGAAAGGTAAAAGTGCAGTATGGTTGTGTAAATATTATATTTATGTTTGAAATAAAAAAAAAAAGACCAGAATATTAAATATTATTAGAAATAAATATTAAGTTTGATATCACCAAAAGTATTATATCCCCAAAGTATTATGTAAGTTAGCTGAACTTCTTGTCACTAAATTGATTTACCAATAATGTTTTTTTTTTTTTTTTCATGAAACTTTGTTGTAAATTCAGGTTGATAAATCAAATGTATGTGCTCAAAGTGATTGTCGCTCGTGTAGACACAATCTTATTATATTACGAGTTACGTATTTTTCTGAAGTGTTTTCCTTCGCAAAAAAAAGTACTTTGGTTTAATTAAGTGAACTGTTTATTTCAGCAACTATGCGTTTCCCGTGTTCGATACCTGCGCTCATTAATTTGTTTAATTTATAACCGCTGAACCAATTTCTGGGTAAAATAGTGTCCATGGGGAAAAGGCCATCGCTTGTTTCGCGGATACTAGAGTGTCCAACGGGTCATTTGAATAATAAGTTTATTCCGTCTTAAGAGCATCCAACGGGTATCTAGAATTAGCCACTTAAACTAGCGACCACCCCGCGCCCCCCGTACTTTAAACAAACAAGCGGAGTCATTTTTATAGATATCTATCTATATGGATTGCAAAGTTATTGAACTGAGCACACTAGATGATGCAAAATAAGAAAAGGTAGAAACTGCGTTTCTCTACATATAATAATAAAAAAATAAGTTAAAAAAAACTGTAACCCTGCTACGGAAAAATAAAAGTGATTTAAAACGTACGATACAAGAAAATATTTCGACAGAAATCAAGACATAGGTACAAAAATGCTCAAGGTGAAAGCCTTCGTCGCATGCTATCATAATTTTGTAGGTGTTCCTGGCACCCACATGGTATACTGGCATTCGACCACGGCTTTACCTTGATCATTTTTGTACCTTGGTATGAGGAACAGGGTATAAAGTTCACTCATCCTCTATAGAAAGGGAAGGATCCTCCGACCAGACAGGTGTCGTGTCTATGCGGGAAGTTATGTACCAATATGCTGATCGTGCAGTAAACCCTGCTTGCACGATGCAGGATGTTGCGTCACGTCAGTTTGTGAATGTGAATTAGACGTTACAGCGGTTGTGTGACCATGATGTGATGACGAGCAGTCTGTATTAAGAGTGTATGTTTTTAAAGGTTCTGAAGGACTAATCTAAACATTTTTTTTTTTTGTAGTAAACGTTGTGAAAGTGTAACTAATATGGATCTATATATTTTCTCTATGTCGCCTGTGATAACGAATTTGTAACGATAACTAAAAGCTGCACGGGGGCTGTACACTGAAACGTAGGTGCGATGACAGGTATAAAAAAGAAAGTTAAAAACGAAAACTCAACTACGACAAAAACGCCAACTAAAACGATGTAAACAAGAGATCGTAATAAAATAACATCGGTGTTCGTATAACCGGATTCACACGTTAACTGTACGATTAACTTATGCCTTAAATTTTATACAGGACATATTTAATACTGACGTGTGACTCCGACTTGACATACGCCGATGTTATTTTGTTACTGCCACAAACTGCACAGTACATAATTATTAAAAAAACCGGCCAAGTGCGAGTTGGACTCGCGCACGAAACCCTTCGTGCGCGAGTCACACGTCAGTATTAAATATGTCATGTATAAAATTTAAGGCATAAGTACCATTATCTATAAAAACGAGTAAAAAATCACGTTTGTTTGTATAGGAGCCCCCTTAAATATTTATATTATTCTGTTTTTTTGTATTTTTTGTTATAGCGGCAACAGAAATACATCATCTGTGAAAATTTCAACTCACGTCTAACTATCACGTTTCATGAGATACAGCCTGGTGACAGACGGACAGACAGATAGACGGACTGACAGCGGGGTCTTAGTAATTCCCCATTTTAAATGTTAAAAAACGTAAAACAATTTCACTATTTTACGTGTTCTGAAAGCGTAACCAGCACAAAACATTTTCGAAAATCAATAATTAAAAGTTTCGCTATACAAAAACTTCGGCGAGCTAACTTTGTAGTGCATTTTGTAATGGCAGCCACCTCGTCGTAGATTTAGCATAAAGTTATAGAAAGGAAGAAATAAAACGGAGGCGAAGAAGCAGTAATTATCTCCTGCAGTAGTGCCGCGCTGCCTAATAGAGTGAGTGTACAAACAGGCTCCAGTAACAACGGCTAGCAGTCCTTTGTAAGAGTTGAAGTTAACGAGCACAATGCAGCCGTAGTTTTGTAGTTCATTAAGAAATCTCTGCGGAAACATCAAGGTGTACTCGCTAAACAAAAGCGTTTAATAGTTACAACATTTTTTTCACGTAATAAATCTTAAGATATTGTGTTAAGATATTACGTGAACTTGTCTCATTATAATAATATCTCGTTGATTATTGGAAATACTCATTTTCGCTTCATACTGAACACATAAACACACTTCCTAATCATCGCAGGATGTGTATGAAACATAATTTTCAGCCTAGATAAACAGCCTAGTAGTCCAGTACCCAGAATAATATGCCCTTCGATAGTTCAAGAGTTTTTTTTTCGCTGAGAGGATAGCTTTAATGAATTCATTGCTATGTACAAAATGCTAACAGTTTAGAGTTATGCAATAGGTAAATTTAAATACTTTACTTTTTCTTTATTATTACTGTCTAAACTTTTTATTAGTAAAAATTATAACAGATAGGTACTGTGGAACAATGGAAAATATTGAAAATGTCCCGTAGTTCTTCCAATAAAAAAATTAAGTTTCTCAAATCATTTCCTATATCCTTTTATGGCTTAATTATACCTTACAACAAAAGTTAAACTAAGTAATATGCTGCACGAGTAATTATGGTTTTACTTTGCTATATGCGAAATATTGATTTTATAATCTTTATAATCTTGCGCCTACATATTCGTATGTGGTGATAAAAGTGAGTGTTAATTTTTTCTCAAACAGCACAAATTGCATTCAGTGAAAATTCTGGAATGTTACCCTTATCGGTAATACTCTGAGAGGAAGCATACTGACGTAGCTCGTAGGCAATAAAATTTACGTACCACCACGAAACAACGTAATAAGCAGACAGTACAATGAAAGCAAAAAGCAGTGAGAGCCTAGTGATGTGACCGTCGGACTGCCAAGTCATAGGTCTCGAGTTCGAACCTAAGGTACGTACCTTTGATTTTTCGGATTCATGTGCGTTTTGTATAATTATCACTTGCTTCAAAAATGGTGAAGGAAAACATCGTGAAGAAACCGGCATGCCCCGAGAGATCTTTCTCGACGGCATGTGAAGCCAAGTCAGAGGCCCTTGGGCGGCTTTAAAACTCTGACACTAGGTTAGCCACTAACCACACGAAAAAGAAAAGAAAGAAGCACAACGAAGGTGATTGAATAATTGTTTAGTTTGGTTATACATAGTACGTACAAATGTTGGTGAGTTACGGAGATAGGCAATAAGTTCAGAAACAGTTAAATGCTATACCAAAATAACGTTGTTTTTCAGGTTAAGGAGAAAAACGAAAGCTCATGAAAATAATATGTTCTGTAGTGAATTGCCATACTTTTACGAGTACCTTCGTAAAGCATAATGCTTGCCATCTACATACAACCATTTACTCATTCCATTAATACCTCGGTCAAGGTGAAAATAGTTGCAATGTTTATACTTTAGTACGTATATTGCATAGATTAAACTCAGACACAGTATAAATAAGCAGCAGTAACCTATCTCATTATATATAGAAAATGATCGAAACAACGCGCTTCGAAATCTCAGTGTATATCAGTACGCAACAGAATCGACTGCGCGGCAGTTACGCACGGACGCGGAAGGTTTATCTACCGAGCGAACTTAAGTAATTATTTCAAGGTCACTGCCGAAATATAATACTGCTACTTATTTATCCTGTGACTGAGAGCTCTGACTGAACCCATTTTCTGAAGAACCTTGTAAACAACTCGTAAAATAAACTTGATGGCTAATGACACGAAGGTAATATGAATGCAATATCTGTCACTAACTATGATATAAATATTATACGAGTAGGTATAATAATGTCGTCTGCATTAAGTGGAAATATTTAACGTCTACGATAAAATAATTGTGTAGGTACCTATTTAATACATAGCCACGTTCATTTACCTGCTACAGCAACGAACTCGAATTGTTCAGAGCTAATCAAAGCAATATCCTTTAACGTTGTACTTGCAGTTTCAGTGGCTAGTTTAACTTTATTTAATTACTGCATAATTGAACGGAGTAGACTTTGCAGTAATGAAAATCATTCTCGGTACTTTGAAATTAGATGTTACTAAAAGCTATGTTTTCCGAAATGATACCGTTAAAGTGTTAGTTCGTTTATATTTTTGTGTTCATTCCAACCAAGTTGAACAAAAAATAGACAAAATATCTTCAGATAATTTCCCAAAGAAAGTTGCTAATAGAACCACTATTCATTATCCACAATCAGGTTAGTGAAGTCTGACCTTATTGATTATTGTCATCCCACGTAAGTCTGTCTAGACCGTAGTTAATCTTCGTCAGAAGAAAATTAATTTGCAGCGGCTAGGTAAAATCTTTTATGACCGTCGATGTCAAATGGCTTCAGATGAATACGAAGATTACGAAATAAGGATAGGGGAATGTTTTTACTTCCTTTAGTAGCAACTTGCAACATATTAATAGTCATGTTTATGAAATGGACGTCTTATTAAGCAGTTAAGCATTACATGTCTAAACATACTCTTTGTAAATATATAAGCTTCTCCCAAGGGCTTTCTCAAAATACCAACGTTTTCCAACTAGTGCCACCACACTTAACAATAACACCAGATTAATCCGAACATTGTGCCTAATATAACATGAGAGTTCAGGCTCAGCTCAGAACGAGTCAGCTGTTTGAATTAAACAGCCTCTGTAGTATGATTAGTTTGCTAAGGTTCACTAGTTAATTTCCGAGTAGGTAACATCGGAGAAATTAATTGTTCACTAAATTGACAATACACTATTTTACGTCAAAACGCATAACTTTTTACCGAGCAGTCAGAATTTGATGATTTTTTTTTACGGGATGTACCTTGAAGTTATCCCATTTTAAAGAAAAAAAAAAAAACTCGACCTCTAAGGGTAGAAAAAATGGGTTGCTGATTTTTCACCTACTGAATTTTCACGTTGGAAAGGGCGTTGGAAGGCCCCCCACAAGTTGGACCGAAGAACTGGTGAAGGCTGAAGGTATCCTCTGGATGCGAGAACCACAGAACCGGTAGAACTGACGGTGGCCGTCTTCATGTCCAGCAGCGGATGTTTTTCGGCAGAAAATAATTTCTATAAATTTAACAATTAAATTAGCAACCTGTTTGATTTTGTCTTGATTCTAAATTGTCCTATGGAGCAGGACCAGCATGTTTCCAAGCACTCTTATCTTGGATATAATCCTCTAATTTGTAATATGCTTGTTTACAAAGTGTACTTTTAATCTGAGTTTTAAATTTTCTTTCATTTAATTGCAATATGTCACAAGGTATTTTGTTGTAACATTTAACACAGTACCCCATAAAAGATGTATGTACTTTAGATAATCTGAAAAATGGTTGATCTAGTTTATCTTTATTTCTAGTATTAAAATTATGTCTATCACTTATTTTATTAAAAATATGTGGATTTTTCCTTACATACATAATATTTTCATAAATGAATTGGCAAGGTACCGTCATAATATTAATCCTTTTAAATAGTTTCCTGAGAGATTCGCGGCGACGTAGATTATAAATGGCTCTGACAGCTCTCTTTTGTAAAATAAAGATGGATTCAATGTCAGCAGCCCGACCCCACAGTAAAATGCCATACGACATAATGCTGTGGAAGTAGCTAAAATAGACCAATCGCGCGGTTTCTACATCTGTTAACTGTCTTATCTTTCTAACAGCATAAGCGGCCGAGCTTAGCCGCCCCGCAAGAGATGTTATATGAGGTCCCCATTGTAATTTCTCGTCTAGCGTGATTCCTAGGAAAACCGTTTGATTAATAAATTCCAGTTTTTCCCCATTCAATATGATGTCACATTCGCTACTTCTAACATTAGGTAATTTAAATCTAATGCATTTGGTTTTTGTTTTATTTAGTACTAAATTGTTTACCGTAAACCAATCTTGGACTTGCAGAATAGAGCTATTAACGTCTTCAAGATTTTGTGACCGTCGGTTTATTTTAAAGATTAATGATGTGTCATCTGCAAATAACACCATCTTCGGTTGATTTTGAAATAATTGGGGTAAATCATTAATGTAAACTAAAAAGAGGAATGGACCCAATATCGAACCTTGGGGAACGCCCATTGCCATTTCAGACCCTAATGAGTTTACGCCGTTTACCTGAACTTTAACCTTTCTATCTTTCAGGTATGATCTAAGTAAATCAAGAGCTGTATTCCTAATCCCATAGTGCTCTAGTTTCAGCAGAAGTGTCTCATGGTCTACACAATCGAACGCCTTCGAGAGGTCGCAAAAGATTCCAATGGCATCTTGTGCTTCTTCCCAGGCATTAAAAATGTTCTTTATTAGGGTGACACCGGCGTCAGTGGTACAACGCCCTTTGGTGAAACCGTACTGTTGTTCATGAAAGATGGAATTTTTATTAAAGTGAGGTAACATTTGATTGAGCATCAACTTTTCAAACACCTTACTGAGCACTGGTAGAACTGTCAGTGGTACAACTGCCAGATGATCATTAAAAGTAACTGAGAAAAATAAATAAATATTATATGACCCACATAGTCCTCACAATCACAATAATAAAAATAATAAAAAAAATATTATACTTCACAAAGTAAATATTCATGTCATATAAGTAAGTATATAATTTTAAAGTTAGCAAAAAAAAAAAAAAAACAAAGTTCCGATAGTAAAACATAAAAAAATAATAAAATTGGAGCAGCTCAATCCCATGCCTTTTTGTCCTCAATGTAATCTTTAACGGCATAAAAAGCCTTCTGGCACAACTTGCGTTTAGTAAATGATTTGAATTTATTAAGGCTTAGATCTTGTACGTGGCTTGGAAGTTTATTATAAAAGCGTATACATTGACATCTAAAGGAGCTACCTATTTTCTTGAGCCTTGTTGTAGGTACAACAAATTTGTGTTTGTTCCTAGTATTTATGTTATGGATATCACTGTATTTTTTAAACAATTTTATGTTTTTATGGGCATATAAAAGATTATCAAAAATATACTGAGAAGGCACAGTCATTATATTTATCTCCTTAAATTTATCTCTGAGAGAGTGTCTCGGACTTAATGTATAAATAGATCGAACAGCTCTTTTCTGCAAAACAAAGATAGTTTGAATATCGGCGGCATTTCCCCACAACAGAATACCGTACACTATGAAAATAACTAAAGTACACTAAACAGGCTGTCTCTATGTTAGTTAAATTACGAATTTTTCTAACAGCATATGCTGCGGAGCTTAGCTTTTTTGACAATTTATCTATATGTGGGCCCCACTGAAGCTTAGCATCCAAAGTTAAGCCCAAGAATACTGTGCTATCTTCAGGATTCAATTCTTCGCCCTTTATCAACAATTTAGTTTTCACCTGCCTAACATGAGGTAGGGTAAACTTAATGCACTTAGTTTTTTTTTCACTTAGTTTTGGTAATAAATAATTATGACGAAAATAATCATTTTCGTCATAATTATTTATTACCAATATTTAGCCATACGAAATTATATTCCTACCTCTATCAAAAAATGTAAGCTGTCCATGAAAGCAAACATTATAAATATATTCAAATTCCGACGTAAGGCATCAAATACTTTATTTATTAGGGATTTACAACATTCCAAACCTCAAAACATTCGTAATATTCGTGCAAGATGTCATATTAAACAGTAAGTCGACTTAAACATCTTACTTCAGTGTTAACATAAGAGCTCTCATACATTAATTATCCATAAGTTAATTATCCATCCATATTCATCATTAAAGAAGTAAAGATCACGATATGCTCAAATACATTTTTGGATAAAAGTCAGCGTTTAGTAATTCTCGTTTATTTCACAGCCTCATTCTCAATTCAACAATAAAGGAATACTTCAAAGAAATGCCCCGTCGCAATAATTTTAAAGATATTCGTCAGCCTCCGCGCTCCTTCGTCAGCGCTGGAGTCTACACAAGAACGTGAATTTCGAATTAGACACTATAATATAGGAATTGGCAAATCTCCAGACGAAGAAAATATTTTTTTTCTCCTTGTCGCAAACTGGAAGCTTCTTGTTAATATTGTAAGAGAAATTATTGTGACGAGACCAGCTAACATGACACGATTAAGTAGAAATAGCTACAATTTCATTGGGCATAAACACTCATTTTATATTTCTCTCGAATTGTAAATATCATATTTCTCCCAAGAGCGAAATTTACATTTAAATTGCAAAAGGTTGTGTTTATATTTCGTTGTTTATTTGAGAGCAATAAAAGTCAATTATTGCGGTGGATGAGTTTTATAAACGAATGCGCTACAATATTTACGAGTTCACTTTTTAAATCCCTAATCGTTAAGATTTGAAACAGTTCACGACGATTCACGAGCATAATTTTATGTGTATAATGCAACAAACGATTATAGGATCTCGACGATGAAGTATAGTTACACAATACACTTGGCTGTATTGAGTTTATATTACGGGCATCAAATATTACTTCAGTACTGGGGGGAAACCTGAATATAGCAAGATGCACAAAGTCTTATGAAAAAGTTACTATACGACTCACAGTGCTGACTTATATAGAAGCTTTAATGTAATGTATGAACTATCGAAGTTTGTCTTATGAAGACAATCCAACAATATGTCAATGCAAAATGGAAAGAAGCATGTTGGGAATCAGAGGATCAGACAAAATTAAAAACCAAGAAATTAGATTAATTACTAAAGTGACTGATATTGTTGAGAGAGTGAGGGCACTAAAATGGAACTAGGCGGGTCATACCTATTGGTCGAATGGCTAATGGTAGATGTCGGATAGCTAATTTTCGTCGGTCGAATGGCTAATAATAGATCAACCTCTAACAAATTATAGAATAGATCCCAAGAGACGGAACAAGATCTGAGGGTCGCCAAAGGAAAAAATGGGCAGACTTGTTTTGATGCCATCATTTTCATGACGGCCGTTATGCGGCCACCGTTGTCGTAGGAAACTCAAGCATAATCGAATCAACTAGGCAGAAAAAAGATATGAAAACGTTCCACATTTGCTGAAGTTTACCAGGCTCGTTAGCACGAGCAAAGCGGCATGGCGCGATGGGTATTACGAACTGAGCACACAAGAAAGAAATATCACCCAACTGCTTGGATATAATTTCAGCGTAGTCTGGTATGGATATTATGAAAACTTATTAATACTGGTATCAAACCTAATAGACAAAATGTGCACTGTATACGTAGATAAAAATTAATCGCAATAATCCTTACAATTTAGGTACCTAAGTACAGTCGGGGGAATAAATTGTTAAGTAAATTACGTCCCTACGTTAATCAGGTGTGGTATAAATATTCGGACAATTTAAGTTGGTAGTCAATTTGCTTATCTATTAATTTCCCTTACTTTACCTTCATAAGAATCAGAAATCAGTAGGTCTAGATAAATATTTCTAATGCGTTCAAAGGCACTATAGATAGTAGATAGTTCTACTATCTATAGTGCCTTTGAACGCATTCGTTATTAATCAGGTGTGGTTTTAATATTCGGGCAATTTAAGTTGGTAGTCAATTTGCTTATCTATTAATTTCCCTTACTTTACCTTCATAAGAATCAGAAATCAGTAGGTCTAGATAAATATTTCTAATGCGTTCAAAGGCACTATAGATAGTAGAACTATCTACTATCTAAGGTGCCTTTGAACGCATTAGAAATCCTATTTTCACTTTCAGTACTGTAAAAATTAAATGAGCGCAATTTTATTTAGCGTCAGACTTTTAGCAACGGTACTGCTAACTGTAGACGTAAGTTTTCATCAAACTGTTTCTGACTATTTGTGCTCTGCAAACTTATCCGTTACTGATGACAGAAGCATTTTCGTATACCAGTAGAAACTTATTATTCTAAAATAATATTGTTTTTTTTTTTTCTGGAGAAGCAAAACAATATCGACTAAATGAAACTAAATGTCAAAAGAAAAGTTAAAGTCTATTATTGTGGTAATTTTCAGAAAAAAGGAATTTTACAGTGTTTATTACATGGGCGTCGTGTAGCGGGTGTCTACAAGTCATAACTTATGACCCCTGTTGAAAATTTGCAAATTTTTAATGGATTTGAAGTATTTTTGATACTAACAAATTGATTTTAAATAGAATAACTTTATCAATAATAATAAGATTATTAATTACTTTTAGGTAATGTTATTGCAGTATACGCCCCTTTCAGATTGAGCAGGGTCTTTTTTACATATTGTCTATAACTACATGCTTTATATTAAGATAAAAATTGTAAATTCACTTCAAAATTACACGCCTCGCTGTAAATCTACAGGAAGTCTCAAATCGTCGCAATCGTCTTGCTAGACGCTAGAACTGATTGTGTACATTCGCAGTTCTGCCAAAAGCCTCTCAACTAGCGTGCTGATTGTATAAACCCGTCGTTTGGCTAGTGACCAGGCGCAAACACTCACCCGAAAAAGTGACAACATTACAGACTTAAGTACAAGCTTAATTTATCACCAATACACAAACAATAATTGCGTGAAAAACACAAGTCTCAGATTCTCAGATAAAGTAGTTAATGCAAATTTATAATCGGCATAGCATTTAGGAATAGAATTATTGATCAAAAACGTAATCTAAATAATCATGTTTAGGATACCGCCCATGTATGTTTTGTAGTGTAATATTTATTTTTACTATGTATTTTCTGGTGTACAATAAAGTATAATTACCTGTATAAATACCTGATCGTTAGATGTCTCCTTTGTTAGTTTTCCTATTTGCTATTTATGAAATCAATTTTCCGACATGATTTAAAAATAATATCACTGAAAATAGCATTACTAGCAATCTTTAACACTATCAAACATAAATGCCACAAAAACAAATGAAAGATAATTTGAACATTTGAACATCGAACACGCTCTATCGAGTCAGCTTTTTTTTTTTCTCACGAAATCATTTACACTAATTCATGTACACTAATTCATGTACACTAATTCCATGTTTTAACCTCATTTCTCGTACAAGTAAAGCCCTGCAAGTAAAGCCCTGCAAGCCACACTTTCGAATACCACTCAGCAGCTATTTCATTAAAGTTGGAAGAAGTTATTGAGAGCTGCATTCGGTTTACATCATAATTTACAAGCAACAGTCACGATCCGCTTCCGAGCAGCCGATAGTAATTGAGATAATTTTATTTAACTGATAAGTTTTTTACTGAAATTTTCTCATCCACTGAGTTCATCAAGCTATTAATAACAAGTGCAGGTCCTGCTTCCTTCGATAATCTCAAAAAAAACTTCAGTACCATTAACATTGGATTCTCATTACGGAGGGACGTAAAGAACTCAAGTTGTGGTCCCTTGTTAATAATGAATGCCGACTAACCTTGTTGGTGGAAAATCAGTTTGGGTAAAACTACCTCTTTAAGTAAGTAGGCTTGTTTACAGGTACATAGAAACACATTTTCCTTCCGCTGAGGATAGGGAATTGTTCGCTGAGCAATCAGCGCATACAATATTCAGTGAGTTGTGTGGTGTGGCCAAACACTGTCTTTAATTATGAGGCTTTAAGTGCGCGGACGGACAGTCGGCATTATTGCCCAGGGGTGAACCCTGTGGGATGCTGTGGCCCGGGGTGGGGTCGTCTTGGCGGTGTCTCTAGACATCGCCAATGCCTTCAACACCCTGCCCTGGAGTTGCATCAGGGAGGCACTCCGGTATCACCGGATGCCGACCTACCTCTGTCGTGTGGTCGAGGCTTATTTGACGGACAGGGCCGTCATCTACCCCGGTCACCAAGGAGAGTGGAACCGGCGAGAGATGTCGTGCGGTGTCCCACAGGGATCGGTCCTGGGGCCGCATCTGTGGGACATCGGATACGACTGGGTGCTGCGCGTCGACCTCCCTAGCGGCGTCAGCGTCGTTTGTTACGCTGACGACACGCTGGTCCTGGCGCAGGGGAGGTCGTACCAGGCGGCGGCCGAACTAGCGACACGCGGGGTTGCGACAATCGTCGACAGAATCCGGCAGTTGGGACTCGAGGTGGCTCTGCACAAGTCCGAGGCCATGGGTTTTCATGGACCTCGGAATGCGCCACCGTCGGGTTCCCAGGTAATGGCAGGAGGGGTTCACATCGGCGTCGAGTCGACGATGAAGTATCTGGGACTCGTCCTCGACAGCCGGTGGAATTTCGTCGAGCATTTCCGACGTTTGGCTCCCAGACTGGAGCGGGCCGGGGCAGCGTTGAAGCGGCTCCTGCCCAATCTAGGGGATCCAAACGCCTCCTGCCGGAAGCTCTACGCGGGGGTCGAGCGGTCCATGGCCCTTTACGGGGCACCGGTGTGGGCGCGTTCCCTAAGGCTGCGGCCAGCCCGCCGGTTGAACGCGTCCCAGAGGGTCATGGCCATCCGGCTGGCCCGAGGATACCGCACGGTCTCCTGCGAGGCGGCGAGCCTCCTTGCCGGATTACCGCCATGGGATCTGGAGACAAAGGTCCTCGCGCACATTTGGGAGTGGCGCGAGGAGGTGAAACGCCGGGGCTTAACTCCGCTGCCGCGAGAAATCGCGGCACAGTGGACGGAGCTCCGGCGGGATCTCATGGCGTCATGGAGAGTGCGATTGTCGCAACCCAGCGCTGGGCACGCCACAATTGCGGCGATAAGACCCCTCTTTGAGGAGTGGCTAGAGAGGCGCCACGGCGTCCTCACCTTCCGCCTGACGCAGGTCCTCACCGGACACGGCTGTTTCGGGAGGTTCCTGCACAGGATAAGGCGGGAGGAAACGCCCGGGTGTCACCATTGTGTGGATCGCCCGGAGGAAACGGTGGAGCATACGGTGGAGGTCTGCCCAGCTTGGGCGGAGCATCGCCGTGTCCTCGTGGAAGCGATTGGCGGCGGTGATCTCTCGCGTCCGGCCCTGGTTCAGGCCATCGTACGGAGCGAGAGGAAATGGGAGGCCGTCACCTCCTTCTGCGAAGCTGTAATGCTCGCGAAGGAGGAGGCGGAACGCGTGAGGGAAAGGCAAATTTCGCGCCCTCACGCCCCTAACCGCCGCAGGAGGAGACGCCCGGGGCGTCGGGAATCGCGAGGCGATTTCCGCCCACCGTAGGCGCGGGCTTGCGGACGGTGAGCAATGGGTGGCTCACCGTCCGATAAGGACCAGGCCCGGGTCGACGGCGCGTTGTGTTCCACGCGCGCCTCAAAGAGATGTCAGCAGATTTGAAGGGGTCCACTAGGGCCGATGCCTGCCGGGGTTGCGAAGAAAACCGAAAGGGAGATCGTGGCCCCCGGCAACAGGGCAACCGAAGGAACACGGGTGGGTTTTAGTCAGTAAGAGTCTGACACGCCCTCCCGCTCCGCCCAGAGCGGGAGAAGTTATTTGATGATTTCCCACGCTCAAAAAAAAAAAAAGGGGGTGAACCCTGTTAATCTATTACAAGAACATAATATAAACCCAGCGAATGTTTTAAAGTAAGTGGTAGATTTTAATTTAAGTAGACCAGTTATTTGGAAAACATAGAAAAAAGCATTTTTCCCATAGTCTTCACAGATTAACTTTTTATTAAAGCACACAATATTGATCCATTATATTATCGATCTGATCAAAATGATAAATTTATTTAACCTAGACTTTGATGCAGTTGAAGCAAAATGCCTCAAGCCTTGGTATAATTTAGTGGGTATATTGAGGCCTGGGGGCTCACCGGCGGCTCGCAACAAGTGCTTATGTGTTGGACTTTTTGATAATATAGAATTGAAACTGCTCTTTTAAAAACCATCAGCGTTTATGTACTTTGTGGAGTATAGACAAAGGTTTGCTCATGCATATTGCTAAAGTACCCGTCACGAGAAGCTATAAATTATGTTAACAAACATCTTTTACTAAGTAAACATTTTATACTGCGAGATAATAATAAATTGACCATATTCAATCGACATGAAATATAGACGGGTTATATGAAAGTAACAACCTATTTAATTTAGTCGGATCATATTTTAACGACGCAAAGCGCTATCGTTTGTGTTTCTTGGTACCGGAACGCGTCCGTCGCAGGGATTGTAAACAAAATACAAATTTTAAATTTGACGAGGTAAAACAATGATTACAAGAGGGACTGCAGCAGATTACTTCGGAAAATTGGAAGCGTTGTGTGGAGCATGTTATCAAGGAAGACGATAATTTTTATTCCAAAATCGATGAGATGATTGATAAAACTGTAGACAGCTTCGTGATACATGTCACTGATTCTGACACAGAAATGGAAACATCTGAATCTGACGAATAATTATTCTTAAATAATATATGTTAATTAATATTTGTTACTTAATAATTTATTAAATCTTAAACAAATTCATTTTTTTTGTTGGTCCAAATGTTGTGAACTCCTGAACACTTGTTTACAAAATTTATAGCTTCTCATGACGGTTACTTTAGCTGAATAATATTTAAAAACAAAAAAATCCGGCAAAACTCATTTTACTTAAAAAAAGATTTCACTGTACTGCAAAAGAATGAATCACAATAGAATAAAATGTCAATGCAATTAAAATAGGTACAAATTATAAAGGTCACACAGAATTCAAATTAAAATAAAATATCAAATGCAATTAAAATAAACGAATGAGTAATACAAATTATAGGAGCATAGAATCAAAATTAAAATACGTCAAATTAGAGTCACAGAATTAATATTAAATTAAAAATAATAATTTCATCAAACAAGTCATTAAAAATATAGGTAGGTCAGTGTCAATCAGATTAAGTGCCCTGACTATACATGTCTGTTAACAATAAAGTATTAAAAATATGGTGCAACCTTTTTAGACATATGTACATTAAGAAATGAATACTCGCCAAATGCTCTCAAAACTGTTGAAATGCCATTAGCTTTTTTATTTTTCATTTATTTTTCATTAACCTCCCTCCCTCTCACCTCTGCCTCGTTGGTCTAGTGGTCGCAAAGGGCTACTGCTGAGTATGAGGTCCTGGGTTCGATTCCCGGGTCGAGCAAGTTGTTATTGGGTTTTTCCATCTGGAATTTCTCAGTAGCAGCCCGGAGTCTGGATTTGTGCCCGGTTGATGGCAATAGGCTCGCCCCCTATTACATGGGACTTAAACATAACTGGCGAGATGTGGGTGTACTATATATACACCTCTGCCTAACCCTTCGGGGAATACAGGCGTGATGTTATTTTATGTGTTATTTTTCATTACTTTTTGTATGGCAATCCACTTTTTTTTTTTCATCTAAACTGGCCAGTATACCCACTCTGCTATTGCAATGACGCACCGCCATTTTTCGCCACAGATAATGTAGAAACACACAATCTTCACCTAGTTTTAATATTAGATCTAATGTTCTTCACAAATATTGAACTTGATAATTTATGCAGAACATTGGTTTTGTTGTTGCAAAACAAATCATTTTAGTTTTTTCTACTTCATTCTTAAAAATAATTAAAACCCATTATTCAATTAAAGGTAATATCATTTTTTATTCGACTAGAGTTGCACGTGAATAAAGTCTGTCGTTATGGTACTATTTTTATTATACGACTGCCCAAAAAGGAGCGTAATGTGTTCAGGGTTGGTGTATGTATGTGAGTTTATTTGTGGCACCATAACTTTTAAAGGCCTGAACAGATTTGGATGTATGGGTATCGTTAGAATCCTTATATCATTCCGAATGACGTAGGCTATATTAAAAATAAACAAAATGGCGGCAGTATGGCTCCATATTCAAATGTGTAAATAAAATAATTTCTTCATTTATTTACAACTAGCTTCTGCCCGCGACTTCGTTCGCGTGGAAGTCGTTAGACACCGCAATATACTACAATAACAGCCACATTTTTATAAAACTTCTCTGTATGATACGTTTGTAGTTTTATTCTCAGCAGCCGAAATATACAGAGAGTCAGGAATGGTGACTCAGGAGCAAGCGACGTACAGTTGTCCGTGTGAGAAGCAGCTTGTCCTGAGGTCGACACCCGCAAGCCTTCAGCACACTTTTTAATTTAAGAGGTTCCCCGACTGCAATGACAATTTTATTTATCTGTTTACATAGTCAGCGAGTAAATGAGTGACCTTTCGTTTTGTATAAACAGATTAACTAATACAACTTGTTTATTACTTTTTAGTTAGTTTTTTGGCAGGGCAATTGTGTTTTTTTTTTTAATTTTGTAAGTTTGTATTTATTTGATTTCATCATTACTACGTATCAGAGTAGACAAAGCTGTTCATAGTACAAGGAGGATACGTTTCGCAACATCTTTCACAAAACAATTGAAAGATAGAAAAGAACAAAAATATTTTATTAGGCCATTTAATTGCACAATCGTTTACCAACAACGCCCCCCTATTTGTCTTTTGAGCGCCAAAAAAGATACTTGTAATAATGTTAATATTTGATTAGATATAACCTTTAAAAAATAGTAAATTATTGCAAAGGCCGTGAAATAAGCAATTGTAGGTCGGGTATGAGTTTGAAGACCGAGCCGTAGGCGAGGACTTCACTAATACGAGACAGGCAATTGCCATTTCCGCCGAGGCATATATAGTGCTTTTCTCAAAAGAATGCAGAGAAATAAAACATACTTTTTATATTATACATTTTCTTTTGACTTCGCTGGAAGTAGGTTTTCCATTGCCAATTTGGCTTCTGATCTTAAATCTGGTGGAGTACAATCAATTTCCATTTCACTCTCTGTACCGTTGGAACTCATTTTAATTAATAAATTTATATTTATTATGTATGTAAATAACAAATCAAGACGAATTTTCAGCTTTGCCGCCAATTTTCTATTTATCATCTGTGCCGAAAGGCAAACGCATTTATGGCTATTCAGCCACGTGAACGCAATTTGTGCTAAGCAAAGAAACTTAAAATGCCAAGAATGATAAAAGATATGCAATCAAAGAGTATTTAAGCACGCCGTTTCATACAACATTGCTGGAGCGTTGTAAAGTTCCAAATTCAAAAAACGCTCCTGCAATGGATTTGAGTTTCTTTGACCGTAAATTCGATACTTCGCGTGTTCCTTTTTCAAAAATAATGACAATATTTCTGAAGCTATGATGAAAAAATAATAAGGGGTTAGGTTCCAATTTCACTTGAGTAAACTTGGTGTTTATTTATCGTTTTATAGATATTCAAAGGGGTAAGTAGCCGTGCGATGAGTTTCTTTCTCGTCGTTGTATCCTACTTATATTATTAACGCATATGTTTGTGAGGACGGATGGATGTATGGATGTTTGTTACTCTTTTACGCAAAAACTACTAAACGAATTTGTAAGAAATTTGGCACACACATCTATACTAATATTATAAAGAGGTAAAATTTGTTGGTTGTATGTGTGTTTGTTTGTAAGTTTGTATGTAGGGAGTAATCTCTGGAACTACCAGTCGGATATGAATAATTCTTTTGTGGTGCTGCTAGTCAATTTATAAGTTACCACTTTATTATAAGGAATGTTTTACATATCCTATGGCACTCGGCAATAGTGTAACTATCTTTTAGTGAAAGAATTTCGAAATCAAATCAGTACTTCCAGAAATTTTCCCCTTCATCAAAACTTACAAAGTTTACCCCTATATAATATTAGTGTAGACTAAATTCGTTAAAATTATCGATATGGAAGACCTTCGAAAGGAAAGGATTCCCTAGGGAAATCGGTACAGTAATACCTGAAAATTGCTTCTTTTAAACTGTTTCATGAAACTTCTCGTGTGAATTTGCAACATGTTATTTAGAGATTACCAATATCTGGGGAGTCTTGTTGTTCAGCCGTTTGGAATAAAACCTTATTTGCTCAGTTACCTACATTTCTAAGTAATTGTCACTAGTTTATAAGCCCAAAGGTATTGGTTGTTACCATTAAGTGTCGTTCACTCCACGCGTTAGCGAAAAAGGCTTCAATAAAAGTAACAAACATTTTTCCGAAGCTCAGCGATATAGCTATTCCGTCTTAATTGATGTTTTTCTCATTCAGAAAAATAGTTATTTTGGTGTTTGGCTACGGTGCTTTTAAAAAAAAAAACCTTTAGAGGTACCATAAAACTTTTTTCCGAGATAAGTGATGGTCTAAAACGGTATGGAAAAAAGTCTAACCATAATGCCTAATAGGAGGTATGCGGAGCTTTCTATTGCTGCTGTTCAAACTTCACTAATTTTTCCTTAACGGCTAAAATAGATGAGTGGCTCACTTTATTTAAAACGAACCACATAACCACAGACCACTTTACCGGTAAAAGGACAAAATATGCTACGTGAATATAGCACATTCTTCGTATAAAAATATCGTATCTAACGCTGGGTTTTCAACGGCAAAAGGCTTCTTTATACAAGCTAGGAAATAAATGTGTATTTTATCTGTACCAAGAGACTGCTTGTAACTACCGTGTCGATACACGTTCCAAGAATTAGTATTCATGAGACGAAAACTAAAAGCCCAAATCGATAGGATTTTAGTATCAGTTTACGTCCCCTTTTTGAATAAGAATGAAATTTAACCTTGTTGTAAGACGGAACAAATGGTTGGTTAGGATGCCATATGAATACTGATTGGATTTTTTAAATACATCGTGTGTTCAATCTGCCTAGCCTTTTCCCAACTATACTGGGGTTGGCTTCCAGTCTAACCAGATGCAGCTGAATACCAGTATTTTACTATCTATCTGACCTCCACAACCCAGTAACTGGGTAATACGATACCCCTTGGTAAGACTGGTTGTCAAACTTTCGGGCTTCTGACGACCCGTTGCGACGATCAAAGTTCCACGAATGACAGCCGGGACTAATTCCGAGGCACGGAGGAGTCTCGGTATGTAAAGATGATCTCCCATCTACACACCAATCCCAGCAAGCGTAGTTTAACTGGATGAATCGACCCGTGCGGGTGTAATCACATAGCCACGAGCTCCTCAATACATCGTGTAATACAGAGTCGATATTTTGTTCTAATTTATGTAGATTTTTATTTATCGGGGAAATAATATTTTTTCATAGTAATAAACGTGGTAACGTTATGTTTATACGTACTACACAGGTAAATGGCCAATAACATGCAACGTCGGCTGTATAATAGCCCTGCGAACAGCGAAGTCCTAATGACCTGATATGGGACAAAAGATTATCTACCAACAGAGATAAGCCTCTCAGTAGTAATTACAGATAAGCTTAGTTCTGTCTGTTCGCACTGAGTTTTTTTTTTTTTGAGCATTCTTTTCGCATTTCTTCATTTATATTTGTAATTTTGATGGTGTAAATAATACAGAGTATTCCATCTATCTATCTTTTTATATTTCCGTAACAAATAGCTAAACGCAATCCTGTTAACACCGAATTACGTACAGATAATCGCAGGGAAGTGTTTTAAGGGTATTTAAAAACGTTAAAGGTGACCCAAATCTTATTGAATTAATTCAGATGTTGCTCGTGAACGGAATTTCCATTTACTTGTCATCTGTTCACTACCGAAGATAATGAACAGATGTAGTAGAAGGCAGTTGCCTCCCCGACGCCTTTTCCTACGAGCAACATCAGCATCCTCACGATCCCGCTCGACAGCCTCATTCTGAACCATCACGTTCTTACGGAAGGAGGCCATTTCACTACAGTTCTCCGACTCCGCCAGCATAGACCTAATTACTGCTGGCAGAGATAAATTTCGCCCGATCCTGGCAACCAGGATACGTCTTTCAGAGGCCCATACAGGGCACTCCTTGAATGTGTGCTGTGCAGAATCTAAGCCGCCTCCACCATGGTCCCAATTTACCGTGGCTTCTCGCCTAATCTTGTTCAGATACTCACCGAAGTAAACGCGCCCGGTCAGCACCTGAGTGAGCCTACATGAAATGCGCTCCCCTCTTTTCAGCCAGGCTTCGAAGTGCGGTACGACGGCTTCAACAACGCGCTTACGAGAATATTGCGGCTGTTGCAGGCTCCCGGGCCAAAGCTTGAGCGCGTGTCACCGTTCCTGCCGCCTCAGCCATACAACAGCGATTCTTAACATAACATTGCCACTTTGGCGGATGACACGGATTCGGTTATAGACCCTTGCGGCCACATCCGCCGAGATATCACGTTATACAGCTCCCTGTTCCGACACATTATTTTCATACTGTTGTGAACAATCTGAAATGATAATCTTTAGCGTATTGTAATGGTAGCTTGTAATAAATCTAGTTCTGACAGAATTATTATGTAGTAACCATACCACAGTGCGGAATACGCAAGAGACCTTTTTGTACAAAAATTATGGTCAAGCTATAATAAACTAGTCATTTTCTCACTTTGTAAGCCGGTAATGATTCAAGATTATTTGTTTTTAGGGCTATCATTATCGGTTAGGGTACCAAAATGGTAAAAAGGATGGTGCGACTCAGTCTGTCTGTCCGTCTGTCACAAATACCGTTCCCTTATCTCCGATGTTTGCATAGAGAAAAATCTGAAATAATTCTATTTGATTGAAATTTATGTAAAGATTACAGGAAAAATAAAAGGATGTCTCTCAATAGCACACTTTTTCAGAAATCATCAACATAAATGACGTTAGTTCCACTATCGGTCAAGAGATGACGCAGACCTAAAACTGCAATATTCTTCACTGGACGAATATAGGCCTCACCGATTAAAATTTAAAATGGTACAGAACCCTCTCAGAGCAATTAGGGGACATTGGTGCTTTTATTTACGATCAGTCTAACGGTATTTTACGGTCTAAACAGTACTATTGTTCTACCATTGACACTTAGGTACACGTAGAACATAAATAAAAAATAACTTGGTTGAAGAGTTGTTTGTATTTCACAGATAAATAATAATAATCACACTTTTACTTCTGTATGGATAGCTGTAAGCCACCCAATCACAATAAAATAAATTATTGTTCTTGTTTTATCAATACGAGATTAGCAATACGATACCCTTACAATTCAGAATTAACTATGTTATATTACATGTTCCTGTTTTTCGTTTCACGTTTCTAATTAGTCGTTTTCTATGGAAAAGAGCCGGCAAGAAACTCCACGGCTACTCTTTTAAAAATAAATGGCGTAGCTGCGGAATCTTAGTCGTAGTCTGTATAATATACTGTCAAGGATTTGATTAATATTTTAGTATGACGACCATAGCCATCATTTCCGAATCTTTTTAAAATTTTAATAAGTTTGTGTTTTTAAACAACATTGTCCTGAAGGGTGTTAGGATAAAACGATAAGATTGTGCACAAAATGCACAACCGTTCAAAAATTTTCAAACGCAGTGCGTTCATTCACATAGCAATACCAAGTTAGTAAGCTGTTAGTACTCCGACATATTCAACGTCGTGAACGAAACCATAGCGCGATTCAGGAATCGAGTCTGAGCGGACAACGCCATCTATCGAAACATAGAGAGGTTTTTCTCTTTTTCACTTTTTCATAAATGTTTGGCATAAGTGTGTAATTTTCTTCATATTGCAAATTAAAGTCGCTTTGCATGGCTGTCTATGTAACCACGTTGTTAATCTTAACTACACAACGGATTTTGATGCAGTTTTCACCATCATTTATAGAATTTATTCCGGAAGCTTTATGAGTATAATAAAGTTTTTGTTTTTGTTTAGTTATTTGTTTTGTTGTTAAAATTAAAAAATATAATGTTTTGATCTGTAACAGTAACATCTTTCCTCTTGCTTTCTTGCAATCAAAATCAAAATCTAAAAAATCGAAACAATCAAATCTCCCACAGATTTGATGATTTCGTGAAAAGGGAAAGAAGTGTCACAGGAAGCCGGAGAAGCGCGCGCTATTTGATTTGACCAGCGAGCGCGCGCGGTGCTAGAGTTGGCCATCAGAAATGACCTTGACGAGGCCCCTCTATTGTTGCTTATTACCAAAGTGAGATGTCAGATGTTACACATTATACGCGACTACTGTAAGGCTCGCTCGTTTTGTTTTTTCTTCAAAAAACGCACTATCGTAACATTCTGCAGTTAGTTTATTCTTAAACTTTTTAGTGAACAAACTTTGTATGTGAAACTAATAACAGTAGCTTCATTGTTAACTGTTAATTAAAGTCAATATAAGGAATATAGTCAGTTTATCGGCGGCAAGTTTGTTGGTACTACTAACTCGTACGTGAACAATTATTAAGTTGTAACGCAGTAGTGGCTAGGTGAGCTAACTTCGCTGAAAGCCATTTTATACCAAAACTAATTTACGGTATGCGAAGTTAGACTCGTTCATAGAATTAACTATAAACAACACATCGGTGTTTGACTATATCGTCACTTCTGACTTTTATGTTCCTACTTTTGATTTCATTATTAGGTACTTTGAAATAAATGTCAATTAGACATGGATTGGACCAATAAAAATGATAAGGAAGTAAAAAATATTGATCACTATTATAATTTTAGCAGACAGCTAAATAATTCTCTTGTATCTGCTGCCTTTTGTTTTTATTTTATTTATTTATATATATACTTTATTGTACACCACAAAAATACATAACAAAAAATTAATCAAACACTACAAAATATACAATGGGCGGCCTTATCGCTTTCCGCGATCTCTTCCAGGCAACCTTCTTATTTTCTTCCTTCCTTCCTTCTTTATTTTCATCACAAAGAATTTTGTAAAACATTTTTATTTTTAAAAACCTTTGTGTACTTGGCAATTTTTATTTTGAAAGCTTAATTTGTTACTCTACTCTAAAATAACATTTGCAAGAATCTCGTTAACCAGGAATACAATTACTGATTCAAAGATTGAAAAAAAATACTCATTAATTTTCCGTGCATTACAGGATAATTTTCCTGTACAGCGGAATATAACATCATTTATTTTGGTCAAGTGAAAAGCTTTTTAGGGATATGGTTTGTGGATTTATTTCCTATTAAAGAAAATCGGGGAAATAAGGTTATTTGAGTATAATGTGGGAATTCGATTACTTGATAAATAAAAACATCTTATTGATATGTTTATACAATTATAACATTGTAGCATTACCTCGTACTATCCATCTCATCGAATTTCCCTAAACATCTTTGTCTTAATTACCAACTCGCTATCAGCTTTCCGTTAATTAATATCTATTATACTCGAATCTTATCAATATTCTCGATATCAAAGCTGGCAAGTTAGACTATCAATGTAGATTGCAGATCGAATTGGGTGGAATAGTCAATTTTGAAACGATTTTAATCAACTAAACTCAGCAAACCGATCGCAAATTATACGAAATTGTCGTGTGGGGTTGTTGAAGAAAGGCAGATTTATGTGTGACTGCAGCCTATAACTTATAGGACAGTATGAGTAGTGGGTACTCATTTATATTAGTTACTATTTAGGCATATCGTTTAAGCTCGCTCAAAAAGATGACTCCTTAGGATTACCTTCGATTTCATTCGTCTGCATTACAATAAACTACCTCGTTTAAAAAAAGGAAAATCCTTATATCTTTCCTATAGCTATCTTACTCGGACATACCATCAGAAGGTTTTTGTAGCGTACTCCACTCTCCCGGGACATTTCCGCCTAACAGCGCAAGCAGAATTGTGTTCTAAACAAAAATTTAAAATGAACTTTATACTGAAACAGTTCTGCCTTAGAACTGGTAGATAAAGGCAACAACTGTGTGCTGACTTTCAAATACAAGGAACAACATTTCAAGCGAAATAAAAACCCGTGTAATGTGCAGATTGACATATCTTTCGGCAGTTGGTAAACACAAAAGACGAATATAATAATAGAAAATATGTAAAAATGATTATAATTGCTTTTAATAATTCTGTAACCGTACTAAATTATATTTTTTGAAAGTAAAGAGATCCTGTATGTTTAAAATTGTCACATACTTGCTCACATGCTTTTCGCAGCAAGATTAGCTTTAATAGTCGCTCAAAAAGACATTGACAAAGGCTCAATGGCAACACAGTATATCAACAGTATAGCAACACAGTATATAATAATCTAACAGTATTATGTCTCAGCAATGACCTTGAAATAATTACCTACGGCCATTCGGCGGATAAACTTCCCGCGTCTGTGCGTAATTGCCGCGCACTCGAAACTGTTGCGTATTGATATACACTCGGATTTCGAAGCACGTCGTTTCGGTCGTTTTGAAGAACCGTTATGAAGACATAAGACTGTTACTTATTTATACAGTGGTGACGATATCCTTCCGTCGTTATGGACATGTTCCCGGAATGCCGCACTACCCGGAATAGGCAATTAACTTAAACCATCCTAAACGAGCAGTCGAGCGTTCCCGAGACACAAGTAATTTAGTTTATACCTACGAAATATTCAAGTTTGATGAAGGTATGTGTAGACATAACAGTAGGTTATACCAAAAATATTATTCGAATTACCTGAGAAAATGTGAATGAAGAAAATGAAAATTAAGGTATTTTTTTCCAAAAGTGCAAGTCAGAATAACACTCAGAAACAATGAATTTAACAACGCTCAAGTTCATTGACCAAAACTATGTCACCGTGTCAAATAAGATATTGCTAAAGTTATAACACAATCGTTAATGTGAATAAAACAATCGGCAACAGAAATCTATTAAAACCGTTCAAACAATTAAACATATCTATCAAGCGATAATTCCAGAATGTCTCAGATATTCTCATCGCAGCAGAAACTTTACGTCGTCGTGACAGATATTAAAGTATTCCACAATGCTGATAAAGCGGTTTAGCATTGAAGTTTCTGTGCCAAGTGGCAATGTAAGTTAGGTATCCGAGTTTCAGAGACAGGGTTTATAGAAGCGTTGACTTGGACAAAACCGATTCTATTGCAACCCTTGAATTTCTTACCTTTACTTTCGTTTGGTCTACACTGAACCACACATTTAATACACATTGACATCACACACATGCACACATCACATTTATAAATGATCCTCTAAAAAACTTATTGACCATGTGTGCACGCTTTTATAATTGATGAAGCTTTAAAAACTTTTTGGGCTTGTAGCGATGAACACTTGTTAATTGATTTAGGCATGACCTTGTGGAAATCCATTATAAAATACAATAGACGTTGATATTTTTAGTAACCTTTTCCGCTTAACTATTCCTAAATAAACCCTGAAAGAAATCGACACGTGTTTCACCTCTCAACTGCTTCGTTGATGATTCTTCTTCAGGATGATGATTGACTCGTCATGAACCTGAACATGGCGTGTTGCCATACCGAGCGCTAGGTGTAACAACATGCCGTGTTCTTATGCTTTTGATGAACTCTTTTTTAATAAATGCACTATTATCTTCACCCGCTTTTTGTTTCTTTTTTTCTTTCTTTTTGTTAGCAATTTCAACATTCTATTTTATGTAACTAATCTTCAGTAATACATCAAATTGAATATGTCGTCTATCAAGAAAACTAAGCAATTATAACTAGCCGGAAGCTGATTATTGATTATTAGCTGATATTTGCATGAGTTGCGGAAAATTTCGCGAAACAATGTATGTTTCGTAGAAATGAAAGTTCAGATCGACGCGACGCGGCGTTCAAAGTCTGCAACATGTTTCTAATAATTATATTTAACCTATTATGTGGGTAGTTACAGTTTTGATTTCTTTGATGATGATGATGCGTCCATTTGTGTAATGTCTAGACAGTCGAAAGGCATTCATTCATGCATTAGAACACAGAGAATAGTCTGACCATATGCAGAACACACTATATTTATACCAAATGCATGTCCATAATTTCTATCACTTAGATATAAAAACAGTTCACAGTTCTTTCTCATACCAACATGAAAGCACTTCTAAACGGGTCGCTATTAATATTATATTCAACCAAAAAATAAATTGAAAACTATAAACACCTAAAAAGAAACCGTTGCCCTGTCACCAGTCACGTCACCACAGAACAAAGGAAATTCGATTTCTTTATAGTCATCAATTATATTCTGAAATAAGAATATCATTAATATCTAGCCTGTATGGACAGGCCAATTCTTAAAGCTTCAAGAAAACAATCCTATGCTCGACTTGGTGGCCTCGACCACGACCGGTGGTCGCAGCGACCAGGTAAACTATAGAAACCTATACGAAGCGCGCACTTGGTCGCAACGGCCAACTAGCCGCAGACCATACAATACCACTAGAAGGCCACGACTAGCCGGAGTCGTGGCCGTCTAGTCCGTGAGATCCCTTCTTAATGTCTGAAATTCGGGACTCTTTTTCTTCAAAAATACAAATCTGATTTAAAAAATGGGAATAATTTAAATGGTTTGGCCCAAAATCATTTTCCTTTACTTTTGATAGGATTGTCCTTTACTTTTGATAGGATTCTTTGATTTCATAATACTTTTATTGAATCAGACCCTTGTTTTAAAGAGCTAAGATTATTACAACAACAAGTGACAACAAGTTACAACTTTTTCAACAAACTGAAACTGGGAGCTTGGGACGTGGAATTTTAGCACAAATTTAACAGAAATACGAGTTGGGTGAAGTGGTTATTAAATAAGTTGTTTCATCTTTGTATTTGCCCTAAAATATAAGATACGCAAATTGCTTCCAGGCAATAGGCCATTAGTTATAAATATTTGTAGACAGTTGTGGTTCGTTATGTTTACATTTATAAGTTTATTTATTTTCAAACAGAATCTAGTATATCTATCTTATCCTATGAATACCGACTACGCGCAATTTTTTTAATTAAGTAAACGTTCCTTCAATAGGAGTCCACCAATATTGGGAATCTCCAAGATTTCATTACGTATTAGTAACGAATAAAAATGGTGGCTTTCTGCTTTCTTTTCCATAAAAGCTAAGAAAACCTTCCGTTTTTATATTTTCTCGATCAATTACTTCTTTCTACAAGCAAACTGTAGTGGTAAACGCGTTGTTTTATTTCATTCTTTTAGATATCTTTATTTTCCTGAATCATACCTTTGTGAATTGAGTTATAAAATAAAACTGTAGCAACAGCGAAATCTAACGCAGAATATTTTCACTTCTGGATATTGAATCAAATCAACAATATATGGCATCGTGTTCAAATTACCAGTCACCTGTTCATTGTATTATTTCGTTTGCTTTTTAAGAAATCCATCGCGAGACGTTTATATGAATTATGTCTTTATTACTTGTCACCTCGACGTCTCCCCTCGTTACTTTAACTGTAACATTTTTAGTTCGTTATAATGTCATCATGTTTTGCGTTTATTTCCCTTGAAAGAAGTATGTCAGCTCTCAATTTTGAATCTTGCATCTTTACTTGTCACATTAACAGCTTTACGGTTTGATTTTTAGAGACGTCGAATAGAACGCAGAAAATATCGAAATCAGGAAATATTTTATTACAATGTGAATTACTTGATAAAACCATAAATTATTACATAACACATACATAACATCACGCCTTGTTTCCCCGAAGGGTTGGGCAGAGGTGTCCCTGTAGCAGGTTCACCAACATTAAATACCACCAATCAACCACCATCAATTATATGGCACGAATAACTATTTTATAATAACTCTTCGTATTAATTTTTTACTAGTTTTATCTATATAAACTATGCACGTATATTATGACCACATTTTATCCATTCATTACAAAACCAATTATGTATTACTATTATAGCATAGGTATATATTATAGCATAGGTATATATTATAGCATAGGTAGTTAATTGTTACCATACGCTCGATGTATTTTTTAATGCTGTAGTTATAATTAGTTAACTTGTAACTTTCTAAATAAATAGTCCTTTGTGAGTGGAAAAACGTTTACAATGTTCTAAACTTAATACATCACCGGGTAATATATTACACTCAGAACTGATACGGTCGAATAAGAGCCACTATACTGGTGAGCCCCACAACTTTCCGGCCGGTAGTCTTGATATTTTTCCTAAGGTAACCTGTCATGTTGGTGATAAAGAAGCCGTGAAAATCTTGCAAATCTACCGTCGATGACAAGAATCTAAAACAAAATGAACCGTCAAAAGGAACATAACTTCAAATCCTTCAAGCAAGAGAATCTTTGATGATACAAATCCGGTTAAAAGCTTTTTTGTTTCATTTCGGCATCAAATTTCACAGAACGAGCGATGAATACTAAATTCACCAAAACATTGATAAGCCGAAACTCGTTTAGAAATCATAAAGCGTAATGTTAACTTAGCCTACATACACGGATTTCAGAACATTATGCATTGAAAAAAAGAAACACGTTTCATGCTGAAGTTCGTAGGTTAAACTTTTTCATTTCCTTTCTAGTTACCCCTTTCTCTTTTTGACTGGGGAATAAAAACGATGTATTTTAATCAGTGAACCTAAATACAGTTTGTTGAACTTTTTAAATAATAAGTAACTACCTACTGGGTACTATTTAACGTTCCGCGCGCTTGGCACCCGCTGTTAGCGTGGTTGTTAATACCTTGGTAAACCTTTTGTTATGTATGTATTATTAATAATGTATATATAACTCTTATGCAAGCGTTTTTTTTTTTAATTTGTCTCACATACAGAAGCAACAATAATGTACCCAGAATTTTGTAATATCTAAAGAGTGTCCTTGGAGTTTTTTGCCCGTTCTTCTCCTCTCGTTCTTCTGTTCTTCTTCTTCGTTATTCTTTTACCTATATTTTGGAAAGGGCAACTAGCTTCAACTTTCTGACTAACTGACCGACTCTGATAATTTAAAAGTGCCTGTAAATGGTTTAATTGAAAAAAATGCTTTGAGTTTGATTTGTAATAACTGTATCTCGCGCTTCTGATGTTTAGTGCGTGATGATACATTTGTTTTTACGCAGCTATTAGAATGTAAAGTGTAAACTGAATAGATAGTAAATTAATATTTGTTTTTTGCTCACATGCGTTGACTTTGAAATTTATTTTTCAACTAGCTGCTGCTTGCGGCTTCTCCCGCGTAGACCCTCATTCTCTTTATACATATAATAAAAGTAGCCTACGTTACTCTTTATAACATCAGCTATCTGTCAGGGAAAGTTCCGTCAAACCAGAACAAACAGACAGACAACAGATAAAAAAAATAAAAATTGTTTTTTTTTTGTTATAAGTACCTTATATACTTTGATGCATTTAGTAAAAAGCTGTTATTTTGACATTACAAAGAGACGTCGTGGCGTTGTAGATGGCGCCACAATGTAAAGTGCGCGCGTGTGAAAGGTGCCGACTGTTAACTGTGACATGACTGTGTGACTGTATGGAACGTTCACGGTTTTATGCATTTTGTGATTAGCATAGATTCAAGCGGGATTTGGGATGCGTGAAATGTGTTTGTTAGATGTTTTTGTAATCGTAGTTTTTTGTTATGCATTTTTTTTTAAAGAAAGTATTGTATCGTATTTTTATCTCCTTCACTTTCTACCTACTTATAGGTAGGTACATGTTATTTTTTAGCTTGAAAACGTTTCGTAAACTTAAGTTCATACGATCATTTGTTTTCCACATTCTCTTTCATCGCTAGATTGGCGCGAGTATTCATTGTAAATCTATGTTCACACGCTTGATCCGGTGCCCCGAGGGAATGGACTGAGTGGAAAGGTTGGCGATGCATCACACACTAGATAATGATTGAAATAAATGCTCCATTACATTCTATCTAAAGTTTCTGTTTGTTCGGTTCACATTCATTTCATTTCATTCAGTTCAGACGTAGTTACATAAATGTTGGAGGATTTTTCCAAGTCTATTTTTAATTCAGGCAATTATTGTTGTGACAGTTGACTGCTTAAGTGGCAGGGCAAGATGTTTTTATGTGATATAAAAAAGTCATAGTTCAATCATTTTATTTATGTATCAAAATTCAATGCATTCTTGTTCAAATGACAGAAAGATGTTCCTGTTCTGCCCAAACATCAACTCAGGCCGCGAAGTCACCGGCTACTAGCCGTACCATCAGCACGCACGGTGTCGCGAGCTAACTCGCCCCTCGTTCGGGCCCTTACTATGCTCAATGCTCTTCTGACATCAACACCGGAATGTGACTTGTTTGCTGGGAGATGGATCGATGTGTGTCGTGAATGTTTAAGTTTTTGTGAGAGGATGGATGAAAGATAATTTTTTTTTTGTTTTTTTATGTAATTTTTTCTTCCTCTTGATTGCAGTTTGTTTGTTTATATAATACGAGTGTCTATATTGTTTGTTAATTAAGTTATTTCTCGTGTTTCATGTTTTATTTTGTTTTTTTTTGTAATTTTACATAACCTACTTACGTAGGTATGTGTGTAATTTTTAGTTTGTATATTGTTCTGTACAACGCCTTGGAAATACATTCTGTTATGTTGTGCATGAAAACTTAAATAAATAAATAAAGATATTATTTTAAATGACATGTAAAATTATGTAATAAAAAAAAAATTAATAATAAAAAAAATGCAAGTAGCAATGGGAACTAATTAATGACTTAATATTGTGCAGTACGATTGTCTCCCAGCATGATGCATCTGCCTCTGAATTAAGACTGTCAGGAGAATATGCTCAGGTACACCGATAAACGCGGCGCGTGGACCGCATATTTATTCGTCTGATATTTTTATAAAACGACGATGGTACGCGACGACTAGCAGTCAATCAAAAACTGTTAGTTGGGGAAGTTAATATATTTCTATGTTATGCTATAAGTACTCAGCTTTCGAGTTCTTTTGTAGATTAAAAATAAATGCCCATTAGAACAAAAAAATGGAAACCCAAAGCCGTTTTATTAAATCACGCAGAAAAAAGAAATACAATACAAATTAATTGCACCGTAAAACTATTTGCAGTAAATTATAATAACGAAGGAATGTAAGCAGTGGAACTGGCGAGTTAAGATAAAAACATGAATTATGTGATAATAGACACAAACATAATTTAATGTTACGAAATAAAACAGTTTCCATCACTACATTCTCATTTTCATTGGTTGTGTCAGTCTGCAAGAACTTTTTCAGTTAACCTAGACTTTCAACATTTTGTCGCAAAAAAATTGAGAATTTAAACGTTTGTAATAAGCGGCGTGGTGCTGGCATGTATGACGTCACACATCATGTGATGTCACGCCTTTATTGTAAACTTAAGCTGTCCAGTATGGAATTAATATTGGTCTAAGATCTTTGGTGATTGGTCTAAGACCAGGGATTTTTTCACTTGCGATATATTTACTAACATACTAAATTTGATTTAAAATACATTTTATCCATTAAACAGATGGGTGAAGATCGTTCCTCTGCGGATCCTATGCTATATGTACTGTCGCTCCTTGCTGTCCAGTAACCCGCAATTTATGTTCACATGCTACTCTTTTAATTTCTAATTACCAACTACTCCTTTCTCTTTCTATTTATTCTGACAGTTGTTTTAAGTTTCTTTTGTCCTTTATCTAAAACGAACTATTATAATAACGAGCTAAAAAATTAAATGTTGTCCAACTTTATGCTCATATATAATACGACTTTTTTTTCGTAGTTTGCTACGAGAGTCTCCTTATGTCTAGAATCTCATCGTAACATTTCTATTTTTACACAGAATTAAATTCTAAAGTAATCTAAGGTAATAAAATGTCAATTGTAGTCTAGTAAAGAACGTCAACTTAATTTCTTTATAGACTCGTGCCCTTATATTATCACAACTTACATAATATTTATATAATGTATTTTTCTTCCATAGTTCTTCTATCAGACTTTTGAATAGTAACGTAGATCTGCCTTTTTATGGAATTTATATGAAAGCCTATTACATTAACTATTATTGCTAATGTATTACAACTTTCATGCGACTGTGTGCCGATAACATAAAACTACAAAGGACAATTTAAAATGATATTAGGAGTAAGTTTTTGAACTGAAAACTTCTTTTGGCGCGTTGGGTATTTTGAGATGGGAAAAAAAAAATTAACTCGTGACGCTGTTACCGTTACCGACACCTCATTAAAAGTATTTCCTGCACAATAAAATTGTTCAAATTTTCACTTCTGTTGGCACTCCCGGAGTTCCACTGTTTTTTGCTTAAGCTTCTGTAGGCACTAAGAAGTTACCTGGCATAATCGAAAACCTATATACAAAATATATTCTGAATTTTGAATTCTAATTACAAAGAGAATAAAGGCTCGTCAGACCAGCGCGATATCGCGGGCGCGACACGGGTCGCGCTGCCTGTCGTGCGGGTCGTGCTGTGAGCCTTAATCCGTACTAATTTATAATAATATGTTTTGGCAGCTGCTCTGTTAACGTTAAATATCCAGTAGCAGCCGGTGGCAGAGGTGAACCGGAATATCCGCCGGTATTTAGCTGGTAATTATGTGCAGTGTCCGGAGAACAGACCGGATTAACATAAAAACACATATCTCAAATATCTTAGTTTCAAAACGAAATTATATCATATGAGAAAACAGTTTTGTTTTATTACTACGGATTTTTGATATTTCAAAAGTTTTCGTCCATAATTTCAGTCTAACGAAAAATTATTTAAAAGTGAAACCGACAAATTAAATCAGTATTTCAAAACAGGACACAGTTTTTGATTTCATGCATCATTGACTTGATAAAATCCACCCATTCGTTTTTAACTCTCTTGAATATTAATTCTGTCGTACCTAATCAACAGTTCTGTCTCTCACGGACTCCCAAGATATTTAATTACACAATGCTAAGTCGAGATATTCACATTTTGCTTTTCGTTTTACAAACAGTTTCAGAAAAACGGACGCGGAATAAAAAATGAGGAATTATTTAAAGGGTGGCTGAAGGGTGGTGGGAGGTGTGAAACTATAACCATTTGTTTGTTTACGTTTGGTTCGATGTGGTCTTTCTCATTAAGGGTCTTTCAAACAGGCGCGACACGCGACGCGACAAAGAGCCTTTACAAGTTGGATTAGTGTGGTGGCTGAACTGGTTAGGAAGTTTTCAAATGTCGAGATAGGACTTGTTAACCGTATGGCAAACAATTAAACTTTTAAACTGATTATATATATTTTGAATAGCTAAACGTTATTTATTGCAAAAAACTAGACCATTGGGGAAAGGCTAGGCAGATTGATGTCGTTAAAATATTTCCGAGTGATCCATTTGAGTGCGCAATTTGTTTACCTAATAAACAAATTGCGCATTTTTCTGCTAAGTTAGTGAATACTTACATTCTTACACATTATAAAACAAAATCCCATACCGCGTCTGTCTGTCTTTCTGTCTGAACGCAATAAACTCAAAAACTACTGATCCATTCAGTACTTTTTGAGTTTATTGCGAGTTTATTCAAATGGTTTTCACCAATGGATGGAGTAATTCATGCGAAAGGTTTTAATGTATAAAGAAGGATGAAATTTGACGATTATTGTTGAAGATGTTGAAAAAACATTCCGACTGGGAAATTTATTGACGTGCGCCACGGAAACCGTAAAAGTTACATAAAATGTATGTCTTACAGTATTGTTCACCTTAAAAAGTTCAACAAAAAGTCCGCGATGGCATATGACTATCTTCTAAGGATGACCCACAATAACCATTTTTATCTTTCTGAATTTGATAAAAACTTCATTGTTATTTCCGAAGCTATTTTGACCGGTATTATATTAATCCTTATCCAATATAACTATGTTACTTAAATTGAGCATTAAATTTGGATTAAAATATGCCTCAACATCATTTAATTTAAATGAATTTTTTTAAAGATATCACAGATTCAAAATTTGGTTGACGACAACGCGAGCGCAGCCGTAGGAGTCAATGACTTTTTCCTCGGATATTAGGTATGTAATCCCGGTATCGGTAGTAAGTTCCTGTGGAATATTTTCCGACGCCCACGCGGGTGAAGCCGCGGGCAAAAGCTAGTTTTTATTATAAAACAAAGTCTCCCGCAGCGCCTGTCTGTCTGTCTGAACGCGATAAACTTAAAAACTACTGAACAGATTTTCAAACGGCTTTCAACAATAGATGGAGTGATTCATGAGCAAGGTTTTGGTGTATAATTCATATGAAGGTTTTGTGTAAATTGGCAGAAATATGACGATTATTGTTGAAAATATCAGTCAAAATCATGCCGACTGGGAGCTTTGCTGGCGTGCACCGCGTAAATCGTTAGAGGTAGGTACATAAAGTTTGTGTTAAACAGGTTTGTACATCTTAAAAAGTTAAACATAAAAGTCCGTGGTGGTATGGTATGTAATGTCTACCTTCTAAGGATGACGCACAGTAACTATTATTATCTTTCAGAATTTAATTTCATTGTTATTTCTGAAGCTATTTTGACCGTTATCATATTAATCCTTATCCAATAAAATATGTTGTTAAAATTGGACATTTAATTTAGATTAAAATATTGTGCTTGCCACATTATACTACAACGCATATTGTTCGACGTTCTTTCACAATTTTCGCGATGACGATGCGAAAATTTTCAGGTCATAGATATCTCGTTTACTATCGTTTCGTGTCATTTTTTCAGTTGAAATAACAACTTCAATAATAACTGCAGAACTTTTGTATAAAATCCTTTCAGCTATAGATTGTAAGACAATACGCAGTGACTCGTGAGGTATTATTGCACATCACTGACCGCTAGTGATTGCAGCTATGTAATGCTGAGTATTTTCTGTGGAGGAACGTCGGTGAGAGAATGTAGATATCACAAATACGTGGAACGCGTCTTGTGCAATAAGACTTATACTTCTAAATGCCGTAAGTACATAACGGCGTTTAAATGGATATATATATTTTTTTTGTTAAATAAAAAAGACAGAAATTCCTCAGATTTTGAAGTAACTTAACCAAAATAAGAAAATTACAGTTTATTCAAACACAGTATCGGTATACATGACTGTTTACAACAGAAACAACATACGTATTCAGTAAGGAGTTGTTTTCATAATATTTCTGTACACGAGTATGTTTGTGTTGCCTGGACTACATGGTGGTACGCGCTCACAGAGTTTGTAAAGAAGATGCCGCATGAGATTTAGAGCAATGGTAATTAGACATGACATACATTTATTTTGTTTGAATGTAAGTACCTGCTTACACAAAATACATTGTAAACGTTATCATACCTGAATTCGGAAGAGTATGAAAAACATTTGTAGACGCATATCTACATAAATGTTTATGTATTTATTTTATCGGTGACAGTATTTGCGAAAAAAAAAACATGTTAACATAATTGTAAGTCTCCATTGGAAATATCAGTATTTTCCCTCAGATCCAATACAAAAAGTATATCTTGACTCATCGCCACCTCATCAATTGTTTCTTCGTCAAGTGCCAACAATTCATCAAGCTCTCGCTTCTAATTTCGTCTCTCCGTCTAATTGTAGATACCGTTATAGCCTACAATGGCGTGCACAAATAATTAATGGAAGTAATTTTAGATAAACAAGAGACGCGTAAATACGAAAGATTGTACGGTAATGATATGAATGGTGTTGTTGTGATGGTAACAATATTAGCATTCTAATTCAAGCTGAACAACTTCTGAGTATGTGTGGGGAGGTACTCTGTGGTTTTCAAAATGTTAATAAAGTTCAGTATAAAGTAACAAAGTAATAATAGTGAAAATTACTTTCGAAAAAATATACTGAGGAAGATTTTCCCTTTACAAACAGCTGGAAAAACCAAGGTTTTACCAATATAAATGACAATATTATAATAGGTAGCCTATTTCAATCCAAGACTATAATAATATAGTCCCACCCCGCATGATACCTGTCATTACAAAGTTGTATTTGCTCTATTCAATATGAGGACCTACAATACAAGCCACGTGTAAACCTACCTATAAAGGTTTTATTATCAGCAATCTCATAGGTCAATCCGCAATAAATAAAAAGCTGTTTTATTTTTTTTAAGGTATACAATAAAACGGAATTGGCGATAGACGTGATTGAAACAATTTAGATTCTGTAACTAACTTACGATTCATCATCCGTTGTATGTACCTTTGACTTTGCAAATATTGGAATAAGGAGGAATATTGGATGTTTCTAGTCCTGAAAGGTCGTTTTCTAATTGCAAAGTTACTTTTGTCTGGATTTACTTTCCGTGGTAGAAATAAAGCGAGTTTACGGCGGTCTCCCAAGGTGATCGTACTGTTCACTAAATGGATGTCAGGTGACAATAAACGAAACAGAAACGAAGAACTGTGAAAATAAACAAGGACCGTTTGATTGGTATTAAAATATTTTAAGTACTTATACTACAAGTTTGTCCTATTTTATTTACAATTGGTTATCCTAAGCCACCGAACCGCCACCGCGCACCGAACCACCGTCACCGTAACTTCTTGAGCGATGCAAGACAAAAGCAGCAATTTTATGGTTTTCATCTCCCGAATACTGCGCAAACGGAATCTGAAAATGTATTAATTTTAAAATATACTAGCTTCGCTATAAAGCTAGTATATCTTAAAATAAGTACACAAATTCCGGGACCATGCACGTATTTGAGCAATAAATTGCTAAACTTAGTTGCAGCAGTGACTCCCTCTTGAATAAATTTCACATTTATTCCGGACGCGTCCTCGACGCCAACACTTCAGGGCTATGAAAATGAAACTCGCGATTTGATTAATTGTTGTGACACCTACAGTGAACTAGTGATGTCAACATGTTAATCCTATAAGGAAATTAAGGTTTAGAAAAAGAGGAGTGTTATGCTTAAGATAGTTTTTTTTTTATTTGACTAAACTAGGATCCGTTGCAGCGGTAGCGTTGTATACAGGTAATAAGGTGCACAGAAAAGACACGTCCAGACAAGCGACCAAATTGAACAATTTGGGATCCTTATCTAGCTTTGTAAATAACATTCTAACTAATTCACCAGACACGACATTTAAAATGATTTACCTAACTACTGCTCCAGAGTATAAAATCATTTAAAAAAATCAAAGCAAGTTTACCAGTCACCTAAAGTGTCTGGAAAATATAAAAAGATTGTTCATGACTTTAAAGAGAATTTTGCCAAGTCGAGATAAATGCGCTTTCTTTTTTCCTATAAATGACTCACATTTCTGAGACGAAACGAGTGCGCTGAAGGTTGAAGATAACAGTTATGTATTTCTCGCTCTTTTTTGTCAGAATAGTTTTAGGTACTAGTAAATTTGTGTCACATGAATACAAGATTGCTCTCTGTATTCGTGTAATGTTTGCTATTTACTCAAATTCTAAGTCATTTCGCTACCTGGATCAATGACATTGACTGTTATAAAAACTTTTCAATCGGTGGCAAAAAACGAAAATACAAAACCAAAGACTATATATATTCGTTATTTACCACCGTCTTTTGAAATTTTAGTTTATTTTTCACTTTATAGTGGAAATCGGTTGTCTTTTTCCTGAAAAAGACTTTATTTCTCGCTTTATCGTGAATCGTTTTGTAGTTACAATGGCCTAATGTTAACTGCTCATAACCTTTTACAAAATATTGCTTTTCCCGATGCAGGGTCGTTAATTGTTGAGGAGTTCTCCTAGAACTTCGCCATCAGCTGTACTTCACCCTATGCATTGTGACGTGCATAAATTGCTTGGCAACCATATTAAAGTAATAGAATCGCAACCCGTGAAATAATAATTATTGAGTACGGTGGCTATCTTTGGTCTGCATCATCAGTTCCACTTCACTAAATGTTGCTTTCCGAGAGCAAATTCAAGAGTTACTATTTAAAAAAAAAACTTAAATCACTATAGGTGTGCTGATAATATTTGAAGAGTTCACTCGATTTCTCCCGGATTCCATCATCCGAACCTGACTTCATAACAATGAGACCACCTGGGAAGTATACCCTTACAAATAAAAACAGAATTTTCCAAATTGGTACAGCCGGCTTCGAGTAATCGGGGAACACACATAAAAAGAAAACATTCTTAATTTCTGTCTGTAATATTTGGTTGTTTCGTACTTTTTAGATCATTTTTATTTTCCCGTAGTCTGGTTACAGTTTTTATTAGACTTAATTTTTTATTTTATACTTTTCCGTTTTTACGCTTGATAAACGTTACAACAACGTAAATAAGAGTAATACAATAGGTCAGTAATTAACTTATTTTATTTCAATTCCGAGTGCATAGTGCGTTGGCCGAAACCATAGCGCGACTTATTTTGACGCCAAAACCATTCATCGAGCTTCGAAGAAATCCAAAATATAAATATTTTGTTGTACTTGTTTTTCTTCATAAGAGTGGAATTACAAATCATTACTATTTATTAAGATTTAATTAACTGCAAGTTGGTATCATCTTGTGCAGTAGCGCAGTCTTTTGCTTGTTTTTGTCAATTTAAACATATTTATTTACTTTGAAAATATGATATCATATACATATTTGTAATGTGCTCGCCAAGACCTTTCTTTTGATATCAAACATGTCATGATCATCTCATTTTAATTTTTTTCAAGGTTAGAGATTTACGTGTAAAGTCCACCACATTAAATTTAGAATAAAATTATATAGCCTTTGTCACCCAAACCATTATTACAAATTTATTGATACCTCATTCATCAAAATCGGTTCAGTAGTTTAGGCGCTACGGTGGAACACACAAACATACATAGACTGCTAAAATCATAACCCTTCCTTTTGGCTTTGCCGTAGTCGAGTAAAAAAAAAAACGTTTAAAGTAAAAATACTTGCATAGAACATTGACCCGTAATGTTATATAAATAAAGAGCACAATCGCGTTTACAAAAAAGAGGTATCGGTAACGGTGTAGCGAGTTCAATTGTTTTTTCCCATCTCAAAAATGCCCAACGCGCCTAAAGAAGTTTTCAATTAAATAAAAATAAAGAGATTCCGACGAACTGAGAACCTCCTCCTTTTTTGAAGTCGGTTAAAAACTTGTTATTGTGACATCAACGTCCTCGACTCGAGTGTTCCTTAATGGAGGTGAGGAATCATCTGCCAAACTCACGGTACCTCGAAACCTACTGTAGCACTGACTAAAAGCAGCACGCAACTTGCTAATTATAGGTTCGATAAGGACGGCGCGTTCTTTTAAGTAATTTCAAGCAGCGCGCCGGCTTAAAGCAACGCTGAACACGTCACAAAAATCCTAGACTCATAATCATCTGAGGTAAAATTCGAGAAACCTCAATTCACTCAAACTTGCGAATAAGAATACCATTTGGAGAGTTTTTCTGAGGCCGTTGTCCTGGCGACCTGAGTTACGTATGAGTCGACGATGTTCCTTCAAACGGACTTAGAATATCGGCTCAATGCTGGCTAAAATTACAGTTGCTTTTGTTTTACGAATTGGCTTATAGAAGGGAATTAAAATAATGTCAGCCATTTTAGAAAAAAGTTTTAAAACCTCAACTGCCACTTTCATTTAAGTATAATGGCAATTGTATGGTAATAAAGCGCCCCAGGGGTATTAAACGCTGTTTTAGTATCATAAAACCTAACATTTTGTCCTGTGACCATAAACGAGCTGAGAATATTAACCAGTTCGCCTTAATAAATTAGAGCAATAATCTGAACATACCAACATCCTGATAACATTATTTCAGTAATTTTTAACTTATTATGCAATATATTATTTTTCCTAGTTGGTCATTCTATTAAGTTTATGCTGAAGAGTTTGTTGCGCCATTTCTTCTTTCTAGCGGGCGGGCGTTTTGTAGGAATGTCTTAGGTAATTTTGACGTTCAAGAAGGGCTGATCTTCAGCCTAATTTGAAGAAAATAAATAACATTTGATTAATGAAAATCGTTACAGTCAATTTTGTCTCTAGCCGCAGATTTTGATCATTATCACTTATCACGCTTTTATTAATCAATCGCAATGACAATAATAAAGTTTGAATTTGCAAGACTTTCAGCATGTCAAAAGTGTAGACAACATAAACTTCTTCAGGCATCACTTTGAGTGAAATTTGTTACAAAATTGTTTTTAATTGAGTTTCTGTTTATTTGTCGCTATTAAATTGTCTAAAGTTTAACCTATAAAACCTCGCTAACTTTGTTCATTACCCAATTAAGAAATTAATAACATCATACAATCCATTTTTTCTGCAATTATATAAGCGATATGACTCAGAAAAGGTAAACCTTTGTACCTAAGCATATACCTATTACTAAAATAATCACTTAATTAGAGGAATAAGACGGAACGCTTTATTTGTCGAGTTGGGAGTAGCATTCAGTGTTGGGTCTGATTCCGCTTGCTGCAGTAGGCATACTAGTCCACTGAGTAGCGAAATCTAATTAGGGCAATGAGATAGGATCCTTTTCCTTATTGACTTTTCTATTAGGAGAAAAGAAGTGAATAAGTTAAACAAAAAAGGTAAAAAATAAGGTTTTAGAACCAAAATTAGGTAACTTAATAACCTACCTTTTCAGACATTCAAAAAATACGTAAGAATCGAGCATGGTAACAGAAACACAACACACATAGCCGTTCTATCCAGTAATCTAATCATATTAATCACGTGAGGAAAACCTCGTTTATTTCCACTATTCAATCTGTTATTCACACAGTGGCGCTGTCCAGTCAATTACACAATAAATAAATCGTGGTTGTGGCTTCCATGACCAGGGTACATGTCATGACGTGCGGTACACATAATAGTAAACGGGTTAAGTTTTGTTAAGGATACGTATTGAGAGAATACAATTTTTTTAAGTCTATATTTGAAGATGTTCACGATTGAAAAGAGAGAATAGGTACTTAATAATCCTTTTCGGATGCAAAGGTAATTCATCTGCTATTTTGAAGCTTCTTTAGAACAATGTAAGCTTAAAAGCTCCTGTTTGTAGTTAACACCAAAGTTCTAGGTAATGAATACCTTTAAGTGTAAGGAATTAAGTTCCTAGAAGCCCTGAGAATTCATTCGAGAAACCTTCGGGTCTGAATTTCAAATCCACGCTTTAACCATGACAGTGTATTTAATAAATTGAGCGTATTCCGTTTGAGTTGAGTTTCTTTGAAAACAGTGAAATAGGTACTAAATGATTTTGGTGCTCAGCTGGGAATATAACTTTTAATTTTAAGTACCTACTGTTTTGTATGGACCAGCAGATTTTTTAAGTGAAAACTTCTTTAGGCGCGTTGGGCATTTTTGAGTTGGGACTAAACCATTGATTACGCGACACTCTGACGATACCAGCTTTTGACCATTAAAAATACATCAACAGGTTGATTACTCCGGTGCCGATTTTATTTCAAGTTTCCACTTCTATCGGTACTCCCAGAGTACCTTTAAAAATAACCGACGAATAATATCAACGCCCCTACGTTGAAATTATTTATTAGGTTCAGAATCTAATTATATATTAGGTTCAGAATCGTGTACTGAATCCATGGTAGCAGTTTTCGAATCGATGTCCATGGCCACCCTGTAGATAGCTACGATTTGAGATGTATCTTATTGACACAATGTAGATGAGGGTACGCAATTTTATTTATTTCAAGCACGACGATTTGTGTGTATCACCGTTTTTTGCAAAAAAACTTCTGTTTGTATATTTTGTCCTATCAAAGTTTCGTATATTTGCGGTTCTGAACCCAAATGTTTTAAATGAATATGTCCCAACAGTGTTACATGTGTTATATTTGTAGGTCATGGAACCGACACAGATGTTTTATGAAAGATACCTATCTGATATTCCAAAGGGTAAATGGGTTAGATAAAAACATGATTTGTTGTCGATAGGGAATCCCGAAACTCATGCATGCAAAAGGATATCCCTAAAAATTTTCGTTGGAAGTAAGTTTTTTTTTTCCTTTTGCTGGTGAAATGGTTTTTAAATGAAACCTACGAACTATACTGTTTATTTTTATCATTCTAACTAAAACTTACACTCGAAAACATACAGGTGTTTTTCGAAAGCTTTAAATTAGCTCGGAAATTTTACACTAATTGACTAAATTCCGAGTGCCGGATAAATATTCAGTGGGTAAGGCACAAGCTCTCGCCGTAGTCAATGTTTGAATAAAATACCATTTGGCACCAGTTTTTATAATCTTGAAATACCTATTCAACTTCATTCGCTTTATACAATACATAGCGTTCAATCTATCAACTAACTTACAAACCAGGAGTCTACATACCACAATGTTTCGGATGCATCATTGCATTGCCAAGTCTGGCCAAAACCACAAACATTTTAGGCCGAAACTTTCTAACTTGGCTGATAAAACTAGAATGATGTTCGCTGAAAATGCAGGTTGGTAACCCTTCTAGACTTATTGATCGGTTAGCTGTTTTTAGATAAAAATAGTAACCTAGATATTACGATGACACGATCTATTATGGTTCGAAAAGGTTCTCGTCAGACTATACAGGTATTTCTGCATTATATAACGGTCTAGTAAATCCAAGTTATATTTTAGAAAAGTTCCTCTCATTCAAATCATGATATTTTAAATATACTCTAAGAATTTAGGGTCTAACTTATACAGTAGGTACAGTAAGTTCTTAAAATAACAATCCGATCATCTTCAATGATATAAAATGTGAACAGTTAATAGTAAACAACATCTTCTAAAATGAACCCGATCTAAACTCCGCGAAACAACCGCTTTAACTTTCAAACGACATCTTATATTAATTTGAATTTTTTGTTTTCCCCTCTTATAGCCGTTTACAGTAAAGTTTCGTAAACAATATTAACAATGTTTAAGCAAAGTCATCAGCAGGAACAAGTTTAATCTTGAGACCATTACGAATAATTGAAAAATACAGGAAAACTTCAAAATGACCATTTTCCAAAATATGCCGTTGTAATATAACTGCTATTACGGGAAAACGATGTAATAGGAATAGGTTCTTAATTGTCTAAATAAAACCCTGATTATTGACAATGAAAAATTTTTTGTAGATATTGAGTAAAACCAATGTGATTGCATAAAATATCTTGCTGGTTGTTGGAAAAAAATCTTATTTCATCGAAGTAACGAACCAAGCGTAGGAAGAGATTAGATTTCCGTATTACAGCAACATCAGCTTCAAGTTTCAGTCGAGTCAAATAACGTGGTTGTAGATGTAATTTTGTGCTGCGGGCTCCGCAGAATGTGGTTGGCGTAATTTACTTTCTATCCTGAAATATTGGTCATATGTCTCGTGCAAAAATAACGTACGATGAAGAAAGAAGTCATTTCACCCGAAAGACGTCCACTGCTGGACATAGGCCTCCCCCCAAGTACAGCCACTTCGACCGGTTCTGTGCTTCTAGCATCCAGCGGATTCTTGCGGCCTTCACCAGGTCATCGGTTCACCTTGTGTGGGGAGATAGAAATATAATGTAAATATTATTATGCTAGAAGCGGCATGTCATTATGTAGTAGGTACTGTAAATCAAATAATTTATTAATTTTATCCCATCCATTGTGCCGCATACTTGTTGTTTCCATTGAACTCACAAACGCCCGTTTCATGAACAACTTCATTTGATACGAACATTGAACATGGCTCGACAACACACATTTGATATTCGTTTGAACTACTCGAATGAATTCGATTTTGGGATAGAGTTGTTGGAAAGGTCAAATTATTGTTTACCGTGTACTCCGCTTTACCGTTTCTGTTTCAAATAATTATTTGAAGGTGTCAGTTATCAGGTATCGTAGGTACAAAGTAAAGTAGTAGTAAATATGGAGCATATTATGTCATTAATTACCTGAAAATCGTAAGTAGGTCAGGACAGTGTTGATACTCAAACAACAATTTTACAAGTAGGTATCTAACTAACTATGTGTTTACTCAGACTTTGATCCGTCCACACAATCTTCAGTGGTCTGCAAACATTCTGTGGTCTTCCGAAGAAAATTTTCGTAACCTCTTACGTATTTTGATGAAATTCTCCTTGGAAATAAATTGGCAATTTTAGAAATGTTTTGGGCCTACAATTTTCTATTTAATTAAAGTTAAATTCAAATTTATTGCGGGGCACGAAAATATTAGTCTACTAATGCTAGCATAATTAGTGCATAAAATAAATTACCTAAAACATTCTTGTTCATGTTTTACAAAATGGAACCTAGTTTCCACAACAACTTCATGAATTTTAAATAAGAAGAAACACAACAAAATAAAAACAATCTTGAGCGGCCGGAAAGATGAAAGAAAATAGCTTTTGCGCCGTAAAAGTTTGGACATACCAAGCGTTAATCGAAAGGCTCTCACGCGCAACAAAGCCTGGGACATAGATTGTTATCTCTTTCTCTTCTCAACACTACCGCGTAATACCGTCCCTTACTGAATAAATAGCCCAATTACTGAGCTCTTTTTTTGCCCTCGATTTAGTAATCAACAAACTGTTGCACTTCTCAAACAATATTTAAGAGGAAACCCTGTAATGTATGCGGTACAAGATCAGTAGCTAAAATTATGAATTCGTTTTGCGGTCATGTACCCGAAGAAACGTTGTGACCGAATATAAATAACCTACCAAAAAAGGCTCTCAAAAAAAGGTCGTTGCGGACGTAGAACGGAATCACCCCTGGATCATTCTTATTCTTTATCTCAGAAGAGCTTTTAGAGTTTAAGTTATTGTGAGGCTGAGTTCTAACTGGACGAGTTTTAAATCTCGAAATATACTATTGCAACTTCTTTTTAGTTAAAAGCTGTACGAAGCTTATTATTATTTTTTATTTTTTTTCAAAATGAACAATAAACAGCTACAATATAAAACATAGGAACAAGAAATACATAAAAAAATACAGATAATATTGCAGCCCTCAACGCTGTTCACGGATTTGCTACAGGACAGTGACAGAAAAAATAATCGCTAGGGTTACAAATACATTTTTTTTCTTAACTAACGTGTTTATAGTATATACATATAACTTTTAAGAAATGGTATACAAAAAAAAGAAGGAAATATGTTCAAGAAAGCTCCTTGAGTATAAGACTTCTGAACGTATAGGGAGCACAAACAAAAATGTCTATATGTTCACAGGTCCCATTGTAGGAATCGACCATTCTTCGAACAGGCGAACGCAGGCCAGAGTTGGACTTGCAAGAGTACTTGCAAGTCCAACTCTGGCTGGTAGGCGCTGGCAGATTATTCTCAGTGAGTACACTGAGAATAATCTGCCAGCGCCTACCTTTCGGTTGTGGACTGTCCTAGGAACTGCATAGCATACCATGTTGGACAATTAAATGCAGTCAAATTTATTTCTTACAATATTATATAGATTCATGGCTTCTAACAACTTACGTCTATTTTCAAGTACTGCGAGCTTATACTTTACAAGCAAATCTTGGTATGGCAAATAATATCCATAGCATCTATAATGCATGGCATGCAGGAATTTGTATTGAACACGTTCAGTCATTTCAACGTACTTTTTGTAGTACGGACTCCAGACGGACACGGCATATTCCAGTTGAGGGCGTACTAGAGACTTGTACAAGCAAATGTAGGTAGAAGGCTTTTTACAATCGACAGTTGATCGCATTACAAATCCGTATAGTTGATACGCTTTATTAACTATCTTTTCTATATGAAGATCAAGGATGAGACAAGTAATCAATAAGTTGATGAGACAAGCAATCAATACGTTGTGTATGGAGATCAAGCTGGCTATCTATCAATGGTGTTGTTGTGCGTGTATGTGTATAGGGTCCAGATGAAATGATAAGCGATTTAAGGTTATACTGAAATATTGGTTATTTAATAAATGGTTCACAATATACTTGATTACAACCTACACGATAAATTAGGACATGGCAGGGCGATGGTATGTAAGCGACTGCCAGCCCGGTGGGTTCCGGCCGGGCGGAATATCAAAACTGCAATTCAGCGATCGCGTCGCTAGGGTCGCTACATCACACCCCCCCTTTCTCCAGAATTTTTTTACATTATTCACAAAAAAAGAAATTTCTAAAAATACATTTGGTTTACAATGGTGCTTACATAATCCTTACTCACTAGCTTATCTAACAGCTTGCGGTCTCTCCATGTTTGAGAGCCGTCTTTACAAAAACATGAAAAAATATATATATAGGATACATTTAGGTTTAAGGGTAGCTGTCATAACGTCCGTTCTGCAATAATTAATAACGCCACTAGGGCCGGCAACTTCCGTTATGACAGCGCCAAAATGCTAACACTCAATTTAAATGGGCGATTCTTACACGATTCACTTTTCGTTCACTGTTTACACGTAACTTGCTGCGGTTGCCGCGGTACCCATATTTCCAGGCGCTACCGCTGTCCCGGTCAGTGTCGTCACTTCCTTTCTCAACCAACCTCTCAAATGTCCCATGCAGCCTCTTTTTATTGCGTAACATAACAATATTCCCAATAGAATCGCGATGATAATAAGTGTTATCCCAAAATAATTTAGTTTGTTTTCTAATTGTTGTCCAGTTGCTGCCTGGGCTTGGTCCATGGAAATGTATTCCTTATTTTGTGTATTTCCCATGTCTGTTAATTTGTATGCTGGCTGATGTTTACTGACTAGGTGGTGTGCAATCGCCAAATTAATTTGTATGCTCTCTACATTTGCTATGTATCTAAACTACTAACTGCTAATCGAGCAAAAATCGCACGGGTTGCTTGATTACTCGACCTGAGCGCGTGGTTTTAATGATAGGCGGTAGCGGGTTTTGCTCGACCTGCTGTTTTTGTGTTTCACTGTTGCTATTATTCTCTAAGTTTTCTGGTATTACGTCTTCATTGATCATATAGGCTGGTTTTAATCTATCAATGGACACGGTTGATTGACGGTCGTCTTTCTGTATGTCAAACATCTTCTCGCTTCTGCTAATGACTTGGTATGGACCACTGTACGATGGTGTCAATGGTTTCCGTACCATGTCATTTCTAATGAATACGTGTGTACAAGTGTTCAAATCCTTATGAACGAATATTTTTCGTGATCCGCTATCCGCTCGTGCCCGTGGACGCATGTTATTTATTATATTTCTGAGTTTGCTTACAAATGCCGGTAAGTAACCTACTTGCGGTTTTTCTGCCTCGTGATAAAAATCGCCCGGTAATCGCAACGTGTGTCCTAAAACCAGTTCTGCTGAACTTACATTTTGGTCACTTTTGCAGGCTGCACGAAGTCCCAACAATACTGTGGGTAATTCGTCAACCCATGATCTATTCCCTATCAATCTTGACTTTAATGCTGCCTTAAGGGTGCGATGCATTCTCTCTACCATACCATTCCCTTGTGGATGGTATGCTGTGGTACGGATTTTCTTTATGCCTAACATGTTCATCAAACTGCTGAAAATCTCGCTCTCGAACTGCCTGCCCTGATCGCTGGTTAAAATTTTAGGACACCCAAATCTACATATCCAACCTTCATATATCGCCTTAGCCACTGTGTCAGCAGTAATGTCTGTGACTGGGAATGCCGCCGGCCAGCGAGTAAATCTATCTACGACGGTGACGCAATATCGATAACCTTCCTGTGTTGTCGGTAGTGGCCCTATTATGTCTACGTGTATGTGCTCAAATCGTTCTGTTATCGGAAATGTGCCTAATTTAGAAACTGTATGCCTGTGTACCTTTACTTTCTGACATTGTACACACGATCTCGCCCATTTGGCGATATCTGTGTTCATTTCCGGCCAAAAATAACGACTGGTTATCATTTTTCGTGTGGTCCTAACGCCTGGGTGGCTTATGTTATGAACTGAATTATAAACTGTCTTACGGAATTGTAACGGGATGTATGGCCTTATTTGGTTTCTTGTGATATTACAATATATTTTTCTTTTGCATAATGGTTAATGACTGTATTTGTTCTAATACAATGTTGCCTCGTGGGTTTGTTAACATGTGTGTTATTTGACCGTCTGTTTCCTGTGCCTGCGCGATTTCGTCGTAATCTATGCTCGTGTTGCAAACAATGGACTCTACTCGTGACAGCGCGTCAGCAACCGCATTCTCGGCGCCGGTGACGTATTGTATGTCGCTCGTGTATTCGCTGATATACACTAATTGTCGTGCCCGCATAGGTGTTTCTCGATCCGTGCCTATTTTGGTGAACGCGTATGTTAATGGTCTATGATCGGTGAAAATTGTTAATTCGCGACCTTCTATCATGTTTCTGAAATGGACAATTGCTAAATAAACTGCTGTTAGCTCACGGTCGTATGTACTATATTTTTGTCGTGCCGCTGATAAACCTTTTGAAAAATATCCTAGCGGTTTCCATTTTCCGTTTATTTCTTGTTGTAAGACCGCGCCCGTGCATGTGTTCGACGCATCGCACATTAGTGCTAGTCTGCCTGACTCTCCCGGGTGTGCTAGCGTAATGGCGTTTTTTAGGTTTGCCTTGCACTTTTCAAACGCGGCCACCGAAATATCGTTCCACTCTATTTTAGATTTATCTTTCTTTTTAGCCCCGTGTAAATATTTATTTAATTCGGCCTGGCTTTCGGCCGCTCGTTTTATGTGTAACCTATAAAAATTCACCATGCCTAGAAATCGACGGAACTGTTCGACTGTTTCTGGCCGCGGATAGTTTTGTATTGCCTCGACTTTATTTTCTTGAGGTTTTATTCCGTCCTTATTTACTTTGTAGCCTAAAAATTCTATTTCCCTTTTCCCTAGCTCGCATTTTGCTAAATTTATTGTTATGCCGTATTGCTCGAATCTACTGAAAATTATTTTTAGGTGTTTTTTGAAAAGTTGGTCGTTGGTGCTAGCTATTACAAGGTCATCTATATAACAGAATAAATACGAGCTTTCTTGGCCGTCCTTAAGATATTCTATATTTTGCAGCACCGTATTATTCATGAATCTTTGAAACGTTTGTGCTGCGTTTCGCAAACCGAACGACATCCGTGGAAACTCGAAAAGCCCGAAAGGAGTAATAATGGCCGTTTTTTCAATATCCTGCGGTGCTACACAAATGTTATGATAGGCCCGGTTGATGTCTATTTTCCCGAAAATGGACTTACCTGCTAGCCCATATGTAAAATCCTGCAGTCTTGGGATCGGGTACCTGTCTGGCTTCGTGATCGCGTTGAGTGCACGATAGTCACCACAGGGTCTGATCTGTCCGTCCTTCTTCGGCACAACGTGTAGAGCGCTCGCCCAAGGACTGCTGGATGGCCTGCAAATTCCTAACTTCTGCATTACCCTAAATTCGTCCTGTACCAATTTATATCTATGGGGTGGTAATGGCCTAGCGCGCGTGAAAACTGGTGGGCCTGTAGTCTCTATGTGGTGGTAAACACTGTGACTCGATGGTTCTTTGTAAGATACAGGCTTAGTTATGCTCGGAAATTCCTTTAGTATTTCCCGGTATGGGTTATCTAACTGTATGCTTGAAACGGATGGGTCCGTGCACTTTACGACGGATGCCTCCCTACTCATCCTAGTATAACCGTCAATCAAACGCTTTTTATGTAAATCAACTATCAGTTGGTGTGCCTCTAGAAAGTCTGCTCCCAAAATGGGCTGTTTTACATCGCAAATTATAAATGTCCACGTGAAACTCCTTTTTAAACCTAAATTGAGTTCTATGTTAACTACACCATAAGTTTTTATCTCAGTGTTATTCGCCGCGAACAGCTTATACGAACACTCACGTCTATCCTTATTACCTCTCACTTTACCCACTGGTATCACTGAAACGTTAGCTCCTGTGTCTACTAGGTACACCATGCCGCTTCTGTAATCCCGCACGCAGAGCCGGTGGTTTCCCGCGGTACAATCTGCCACCGATGTTGACTGCACCGCCTCTAGTTTCCCGCGCTCTGCCGTTTCTTCGACCAATTGCACGGCGACTCGCACGCCCGCGCGTTTTCCCGGTAACGGAAGTGGTGTTTACATAGCCAATCCGGGGAACTCGGTGTGCGACGCGGCCTTGACTGGCTCCTGTCCCTGTAATACTTCGGCTGCCATTGCCGCCCTCTCCGGCCTTGCCCCGGGTTCCCGTCTCGCCTCCTGATGTCATTTATTTCTCCGCGTAACTCCTTCATTTCCACTGCTAGTGCGCTGAGATTCTTAACCAAATCCGTGGTCGTGTCGCATGTCAAATCCGATGTACTCGGTGCTATTGACGCGACTTCACCGGTTCCTAAGTTTTCCATCACTCTGTCCGCTGTTTCAGCAAGGTCTTCCATTGTCGTGTCTCGGCTCATTGCCAGAACCGCCCGCACGCCCGGGGGTAAACGATTCAGCCACAACTTTTTTAGTGGCTCGTCTGTTACTTTGCAATTCTTTGCTAGGGCCGCCATTGCCCTGTACAGCTGCGATGGTTTCTGTGTTCCCAGGTCCATCTCTCCCATCAGCCTCTGGAATTGCTTATCCGCGCTTTCCTCATAAATCGCCAATAGACGCCTTTTCAACGTTGCGTACTTGCCTGACTCGGTTTTGCATACTTGTGAAACTTCTTTATCATATTAGAAGAGGGGAACCTCTAGTGGCCGGAGTAAGAAATCACAAATGAGTATTTTGGTTTAGCCTTTTCCCAAGTATTGGGCTCGGCTTTCCGACTAACCGGATGCTGTTGAATCCATGATGAATTTATTTCGTCAAAGTCAAAATTAATTTCGTTTTGGATCCTTTATTGTTCACATATAAATATTGTGACAAAATAAACTGGGATGGTCGGAAACCTTCCTCATCAGAAGCCTTGCCTCTCTCAGCACTTAACTTAAATATTAATTTGCCCTTTACAAATACCGAGAATGCTATATCAACAAAAATAAATATTTAATTTCAAGGGATCTCCGTATTATTGTTACAGAGTAAGTACCTAAAATTGCGGAACATCATATCTTCATTAGGCACACGTTTTGTATATTCAACACTGAAGTAATGTAAGACAGGTCGCTTTATATATGGATATGTACATTCGGGGAAATTAATTGTTAAACAAATTGACACTGTACGTCAATTTGCCGTATTATAGCCAATTCATACAAGTGTCAAAGAATGACAGTTGTGATTTGATTATAATGGACAATGTAAGTTGTCGATGTTATAAAAGCGCCATCTTAATTATTACTATAACGTAGCTCTATTAGGTGAGAAAGTGAGTGGTATGACGAATGATGATGGTGCTGTGGAGGCGGATTTTAGATTAGGTAAGGGCATATAATTTTATTAAGTACATTAAGCTGAGTTCTTGGCTGTCATTTGTAGATCTTTGACAGTCGTTACGGGTAGTTAGAAGTCCAAAAATACTGACAACCGGTCTTACCAAGGAGTATTGTGTTACCTAGTAACTGGGTTGTGGAAGTCAGATAGGCAGTCGCTCCATGTAAAATACTGGTATTTCAGCTGCATCCAGTTAGACTGGAAGCTTATCCCCACATAGTTGCGAAAAGACTAAGTAGATTTGTCGTAATAATAATGAACATTGAGCTAGCAGTGGGATAGCTGTTAATATTAATCTATACATTTAATTTGTGGTCAAGTCAGCAAATCAAATAATTACGCCCTCAAATCTGTTAGTACCTATGGCCTACGACAACATTTTTTATCACAGTGATAAACCAAAAGCCGATTAACATAATCACAAGATCGTCAAGTCAGCCGACTGTACCTAAGCACCTCTGATATTAGTACCTAAACAAGACCAGAACACAGGAGTTATAAGGATTACACAGACTTATCTCTATCCAGCTGCTTTATTATGTACCGGTGCGGGCTTCGTAAGCGTTGAGGTCAATTAAATGGCTTTCTCGATATCAGGAATGATAAGATAATACGTGGAACCCTTTTTAAGTAGAAATATGGAAGTTCAAAATATTAATAAAGTACCTAAACGGGGTTTACATACTGATAATAGTCTATTGGATGATAAATTACTAACTTTTAGGGAGGTACTGGTGTTTTTGCTTATTGTCTGTCTTTTTGAATTTTTCACAATAACGCAGTTACCATCTAAACTAATACTAATATTATATAATATAAAGAGGTAAAATTTGTTTGTTTGTTTGTAAGTAGGGGGTAATCTCCGGAACTACATACCAGTCGGATTTGAATTTTTTTTTTTTGCATTTGATAGCCCAATTCTTGAGGAAAGTTATAGGCTCGCGAACGAAGTCGCGGGCAGAAGCTAGTCAAACGTAATTACCTAACTATCAAACGTACCTACGTACATAAAAACCGCACACATTATTAGACGTTCATCATGAAAGTCTAATAATGTGTGCGGTTGACGGGTTATTGAGTGTCACATGCATGTGGCTGCCATCGCAGTCTTAGGAAACCCTGGCTTTAGCTCCCAGCCTATTTCAACTGCAGTTAATAGGGTGTATATTAATTCTGCATCGTGTGTGGAAATTCCAAAAGGCAGAGGAAATGAATGAATAATGCTGTATACAATTAAACTGTTAGTGGTTTCGGTGAATTTTGGAACATTTTAATTTGAGTGTAATATAAAATTGTTAAGTCCGTTACATTAAATGCCAACGGCACGCTTTTGTTATTAAAATATTTCAATGTTGCTATTATAATACAGTATAGATTAAATTACTTTCTAAAGGGCTTGCTACACGGCTGGCAAAAGCGTCCCGACGGAGGTGACCTTGGTGGTTTACATCCATGTAGATGGTGGCTTACGACCAAATTTCAAACAGCTCTGCCTGTCGCCAACCAAGCCCACCTCTGTCGGGGACGCGCTTGGCAGCCGTGTAGCACGCACTTAAAGTGCAAACAGAAATCAAATTAGTTATAACCTTCTAATAAATAAAATTATTTGAATAGGTGTCCAAACTTTCGCAAAACAAATAAGTTTTTATTAGAGAACCATATTATTTAAGTAACCAACTTAAATAAAATGACTGGTTCTCAAATACTGGTTCTTTCGATATTTTATTACAACTGTGTTGCTTTTGATAATTTGATTTAAAAAAAAAACATTACTACAGTATTATGCTTCTCCTTCTTTTCCTAGCCGTTTCTTTCTCTCCTTCTCCTTTTTTTTGAGCCTAGTAGGTGGCCACGTTGATTGCGGCATCAGTGGAATTATTTAGGTCAAGTGAAGGGGCACTTAGGACACTCCAGCAAGTGGGACATGATCTATTAGAAGTACCTCACTCGCATTATTATGCTGATTTCGTTATTCCATAAATTTTAAATTCCTATGCCAAAACTTTTGCCTCTGACCAACAAAAGCAAACATCCTACGTATGGAAAATCGAATTAAATCATCCTCGGTCGCCACGGGCTCACATCCGACATTCCTTCCGCTGTCCTCTTCCTCAGTCCACACTTATTTAACAAGAAATTAATAATGCTCTGTGCATCCCTCTATTTTATTTTACAATTACTTAATCTTTAATTTGAACATGAACGGAACTTATGATATTTCGTATGAGTTTTCTCACTTTTAACGATATTTTCCCTTTTTTTTAAGTAACTATTTCACTAAAAATTAAGATTAAAACCTAGTACCGAACAAATTAGACAGTGGAAAATTAATAATTGAACATGAATCAGTAATTCTTAGAATAGTTATAGTTTTTACTTAAAATGCGCTCACAATAAATAATGTGAACGGAATATAATTAAACAGCCTGCACCACATGCCCTAAAATATATTTCAAATGGTAAATATCAATAGTTTAAATAGAGTTAATAGCAACTACAACTGTTTCTAGAGCCACACTGTTTAATTAGCATAATGTTTTAATGATTACAATGTATTACAGCTTGCATTTAATTGCGGTTTCATCAACGTGTTTAAAGAGCGAAGTGATTCTTGTTACGCTGAACAATATACAACAAAGAGCTTAGTAAAATAGAATGTACGAATGTAATGTATGTATATATGTTATGTGTAATGTAATGTCTTGTATTTCAAACACAACCACACCCTTATCATTATAGTTATGCTGATTCTGATCTTTAAAGGCGTTAGCCCGTGAATAAAAAATGTTTTCGAGCTATACCCTGGCTTTCACCTTAATTAACAAAGTGTACTAAAATGAAATGAATTAGACAAAAAGTGCACGCCATACTCATCTTGCTTTAGAAATTACATCTCATTTTCCCTTTTCTTCAAAAGAAGAAGTAGTTAACTTACTTTATTTTCTTAACAGAATTTTCTTTTCTTTTTTACCATAAAATGTCATGTAGTTTTGAGAAGGTAATTTTCCGGTAGAAAAGTCTGGATAACAAGTTCCAATTTCAGGACTCGAAAAGAAAATGCCAAGAATATTATGTTTAGTGTTGTATAAATGAAGAAAGGTTGGAATAAGGTATACAGTTTAACTGGAAGTAATTATTGAAAGTAAGATGTATTTATTGCAGCTTCGTGAAAGCGACCTCGGTTATTTGATGTCTGCAAGCTCGAGACACCATTCTACTGGAATTCTACACTCTAAAGAAAAGGATAGTGTAATTAAGTAATTTATTAGATGTCCCGTTACTTTAAAGCTGTCCACTTCGTGATAAGAAAAACAGTAAAGTAACACATTCACTGTCCACAAAGTAGACACAATAATTAAAATCAACCCAAACCATATGTGGTTCTTGGGACAGGGAAAGGGTTAAATAAACCCGTTTAATCTCACTTATTCACCTTGTTAAGTTTAATAACATGATTTTGGTTCGACTTTTCATGGTATAAACTTTTAAATGAGACCCAACGTATAAGTTTTTAAAAAGGAATTGTCATATCAAATTAATTTGGCAACGTGACGGCGTTCGAAGCTCCGTGGAGCGATATTAAGATTGGCTGAACACGTTACAACATAAGTTTTATGAGAGTTTTTCTTACCTTCATAACTTTATTATTGCTCGGACAATATTGTGTTAAAGATTCGCCTTGAAAGTGGTTCCCTATTGAGAGATTACGCCTTCGGCTCTTTTATAAAGGTTCCGGAAGTCACCAAAATGTATCAAAATGTTCTAATTGCGTTGTCGATGTATTTTTCAAGCTCACTAGTTTTTTACACACATAAGAGCCTATTTTCCCCGAAAGATTAGGCAGAGGTGTACCTACGAGTACAACACACCCACATCGCCTTCTGTTGTTATAGGCATGTTTTCAAAAATACATAAACTTGTTCAAAAATGTCTCGAGGTTTCTTCTAAAACTTCTATAAAACATAAGAATATAAGTCCTAATTCTAAATAAATAGTCCTAGTTTGGTAGTAGATGCTAATAAATGTACACAATATTGTAACTGTTTTACTATTAACAATTAATATAAGCAGCTAATTAATACACAAATATTCTAACATTTTTATTTTTTCCGGTCTAATAAATAATAAATACATATATAAATTGGATGGACCTACTATAATATAATATGTGCGGAAGAGGTATAAAAGTGCGCAGTCTCTGAGACACGTGCGTGATATATTGCATCGTTGCGTTGTCTCCGGCATGCAATGCTGCGGTGAATGTAAAATAGTTTCAAGTAGTATGACAGACGGAGAATTTGATTTTAGTTCCGGAAACCTACGAAGCCGTATTTCGATGCTAAATTACAGGAATTCTGATCGTATCCTTCGAAAGGCGAAGATATTCCTTATGTTACTTATTTGTTGCTCTTGCTTTCGTAGTGAACGGCTCACACTGTCGTTTTAGTATTGCCTAGAATAGCACATTTTTGGCAATAAAAAATGCTGTACTTTACATGTTGCGTATGTTACCCGTTTTTATCTTTTTCTGTTGCCTATCTACAAACAAAATAAACAAGAACTTACCAAAGTTTTACACAAAATTCCCTACAAGGATAAGACCAAATCAAGTACCAACCACACCATAGCACACCACACTTCATCGTTACCCACACTCTTAAATATTAACTTTTAATTTTGTATTTTTTGTTGATATCATCAGATAATTTAATCATTATATTTTAAGGCGGTTTTGTGGAAGAGAAATAAAAATGTTTATTTATAAAAAGAAAAGAGAAATAAGACTAAAACAAATGCTAAAAAGTTTAGGAAAACGAAACAAAAGAACACCTAAAATCTCGTAGGATAGGTTTATGAGGCCGACCCTTTCATTATTAGGGTTTCCGAAAATATACACATTCAGAAATAGTCTCTGAGATGTGCAGATGCATACAGTGGCAGTTTGAGTACATTTGTCTAAGCGATGTTACCCAAATAAACTTGGACAGTTCAAGTAAATGGAACTAAAAATCTGTTTGGAGGACCCAACAAAAAAGGTTTGTTTTTATTTTTAAGTATCTGATAAGATTCTTTCAGGAACTAGTATTTTAAAGCTTAGAACTTTATATTTCTACTGCGAAGTTTTGGCATGTTCGTTCTTGTTTTCGCGAAATTACATAACATAACATCACGCCTTGTATCCCTGAAGGATTGGGCATAGGTGTACCTATAGTACACCCTCATTTAGCTAGTTCTGTTAAAGTCCCATCTAATAGGGGGCGAGCCTATTGCCATCAACCGGGCACAAATCCCGATTTCGAACTACTACTGAGAAATTCGCGAGATTATTGCTAACTAAAACTGATTTACAATGTTCATATAAGCTTTGTTTTGAAAGAAAAAATATTATTAGGTATTTAGATTATTATTTTCAGGAACGAATTACAATTCTTAGACAGACATTGTTCTCACTGAGACTTGGATCCAAATTGTACCCGAGCTTTGAAGATAAACGTTTAACCGCGGAAAATCATGATGGGTAGCAATAAATATAAGATGTCTTCACAAAAGTTGCACGCAAAATATGTGAAGAAGGTGCAATGGACGTGACATATGAAAGAGCAATACTTGAGGAGCATGAATAACAATAAATAAAGAGCATTGGTGGTCATTGTGCTTAATGTTTTTAATACAAAAATATATGTTTTGAAGTTTAGTTAATGTCAGGTTTTTCAAAATGCATTTGATAAGGTAAAAGCATACACATAACCAACATCAGTGCACTAGTTAAGCATTTTATATACTTTACTCGTTCGCACTACAAGTAAGGACCGCTTACTTCGTGACGTCTTAACTCACGTACGTCACGAACACGCGCGTATACGTAAAGATAAACATGAGGATGATATCTGCAGATATACTAGGCACATTATCAGGAACAGACTGCAGAACACAGACCGACATATAACCAACGACTAAAGATACCAGACGCGGTAAATAGAATCGCAATCAGTAAGGAAACTGTACCTACTTGGAATCGTAGTCTCATCTATAATCGTATCGTCATTTGACATAAGAATAGACAGAATGTGCCAGAATGATATAGTTGCTCAAGATTTGATACTACTATCTGTAAGTAGACTCTAAGCATTTTGTTGAATAGTTTGTTATACAAACTCGATATCGGAATCCAGGCGCGAGCTATCTTTCTGATGGTGAAAGTTTCCGAAACGATAAGTCAATTTTGTGTTGACATTGAAAACAAACAAAGGTTTCTTTCAGGTTGGGGGTACCGTGAGGACAATAATTATTATCGTTGACGATTTCTTAAATTGAGAAGCTGAAAATCAATTTATGTGTTCTTATGAAGTTTTCATTAAATATAAAAACCGGCCAAGTGCGTGTCGGACCACGGACAATAAAGGATTCCGTAGTTGGGATGAATTTATCCCAAGAACAAACTTAACATTGTAGTCGAAATCATGTTCTCCTATACGGAATATATGGGAAAACATATTTTTACAATTGCAAATTGGTCGATTATTACTCGTTAATTTGTAGAGCCTACTTAGCTGTGATAGTTTTCCATTTGATTTCGTCATACATACATATATACTACTGCCGTGAACTTTTACACATATTCAAACCAACCATTTAGCTGGTAGGACCCCTCACTCTAACAAAAGGGAGACACTCGACTCTAACAAAAATGAGCACTTTAAAGCTTAATATTTCGCAAACGGATCCCTGAATCCAAAAATGGTTTTCAGACACTTATTATATATTTGAACGACCTTTCCAACGACAAGTATGGTTGGTGGTTGGTTATGATTGAATGGTGGAGATTTAAGGGGGAGACAAGAAAAAAATAACATCCTCACTTTACGTGTAGGGGACGTACCCCATTTTTTTTTTCATTATTTTAATTTATTACTTTGTCGGCGTGATTAATATGTATACCCATGACAAATTACAGCTTTCTAGCACTAAAAGTCTCTGATCTAAGCCGCGGATAGACAGACAGACGGACATGGCGAAACTATAAGGGTTCCTTGTTAACTGTGGAACTTGTTAACTAAGTAACTATGGTTTATTCTGTATGTTGCATAAATCAATTCTGGCTAGTTGATATTTGAAAATTCCGCCGCTAAATAAATACCAATGTGTGCCTAAATTAATATTTTCTCTCATCTTGATGTTTCGGCACAAAGCAAATCATTCAAAAATATTCAATATGTATGTACATCGCCTGCTTCCTTTGACAACTCGTTAATATTAACGAAGCAAGAGTCAACATTCTGATCAGTTTGAAATATTCCACAAGATTTAGCCTACTTAAATAGAGAAGAGGTTACCTTTATAGTAGTCATTTGACCAGAAGTCCTGCTTATCCAATCTAGGTAAACAAATAAATTTTTCTTAAAGATATAATTTCTCAAAAGATAAAAAACGTCTCTTGACCATATCTGGCACATGTGAGAGGTCTATAATAGATTGACAAGAATATCATCCGCACAAAAGCGTGATCAATAAATCAATACCTCGAGATACGTGACGCAGGGTAGTGTCAAGTGATCCGTTCAGCGTGTGACGTTACACAGCAGAATTTATGCGTCAACGATACGACGCCATCACTTATTTGTTTAATATGAGGACAACGGAGGAGGGATGGAACAAGAAAATTTATTAGGTTAATATATAATAAACGGAAATTATTTGAATTTATAGTAAGTGTCAAGTTTTTCTAACTTAATAGACAGCTATGCTGCTGGGGAGTTTGTTGCGCCAATTCTTCCCAGCTAAAGCACTAGGAAGTGGTGAAGGGTGCGCGTTTTTGAGGGATTGTCTTATGTTATTTTGTCATTTGAAAAGTGCTGATTCTCAGCCTACTTTGAATAAATGACTTTTGAATTTTAATTTTGAATATGAATATAATATTTTGTTTCAATGGTACAAGAGTCAATTGTTTGCGGTTTTCAAAATATGAACATTCGAAAATATTTCGTGATAGATATTCCGTATTATTTTTGATGAAAAAACGATGAAAAGCTACTACCTATGCATATACACTCTTTACCTTGTTAGGATCAAATATACTGTTTAATAGTAACTGAAAGAAACCAATGATGTAGACATGCCTTGTTCATTTCCAGAACCTCGCTACCTTTGAACGAGAATGGTACAAGACTTCAAAGTGTCAAAGAATGTACCCCCCATCATTATTTTCCTTGCAGAGGGAAACGTAAAATTACGACGTCTTTCACAGTTCTCACGAGAGTAGCATGTTGCCTTTGTCATGCGTCCTTGTTCATATCATCTGTAGTAAGAATATGAGAATATACAAATGTGACGGGCCACTTTACTGTGACGTCATCCCGCAGATTATGTGTTACTTCATATTTATATGTGGCGGGCTCATCAAGTGCTGTATAAGCGAATAGTTTATAATGCAGGCTGTTAAAAGTATTAAAAATCTATATAATATTAGCTAAAAATATTTAACTTTTTCCACGTCATAATAATAATATTTGATGTGTTTATCCTATTCACTTACCATAACAATGAATCTTTAGTTCATTAGATGACATTAAATTGATATAACACTGGCTGTTATTTAATGGAGAAACACAGCATAACACAATGTAAATAGTGTTGTGTAGATAAATTAACTTTCGTGTGTTATTGAAAACGCGCGTCGCGAGCGTATTGAATTTTTGGCAACATTGTTGGGTTTTCATACTGGCAATGGTTTATATCTTCTAAAGCAATATTTATTTCAGCTAAGCCCGATGCAGAGCTTAGGCGAACCACCAATTGTGGAAAACTTTGACAAGGAAAAGAAAAACAAAAGGATTTTTGCTACTATTTGCCGACGACGTAATTTATTTTCTTTAGGCATTGTACAGAACAATAAAACAAGAGTTTTTTGTTTTAGAACAACAGCAGGAGTTTATTTAAATAGTTAAATTATATATCTTTAAATATAAAATAACATGTAAATAATAAAGACTTTCCCATTAATTGAGATTTTCCAAAACTGCCCTTTAAAAGCACAAAATCCACGCGGATGAAGTCGCGGGCGATGTGCTATCTATTGTAATAATTGCTTTTATGACGTTGGCGAATCTATGGAAAATATCCAAGATGACAGGACTTAATTATGACATTTTAATGTAACGATTACCTGAGTTAATACTAATTCATAATGGCCTTTTATTGTAAATCACAAATCTTAGATTAAGATTGACAATTGAATATTTGTACATCATATTATTAACACCATACTATGTAAAACTACATTCTTACAAATAAATAAGTTCTGAAATTCTGATTCTAAAGAAAAGAAGAGATAGTATTATGCTCGGATGTAGTCGGATACAGAAGTTAAGAAACTTAGGTCAGACAGAAACACAGTGAAGGAAAGTATTTAACTAGATATTTATGAATAAAAAAGTAAATAATTGACAAATAAGAAATAAGGACGTCGTAGTTTTAGATTTCGTCATAACTAACATCAACAGTCACAAAAACAGTTTCATACTTTACTCTTATTAAGAGCAAACATTTTATCAAATCTACGGAGGCCTTGTGAAAGAAATATTTCCCCAATTATTATTATTTGTTAAATGAATATAGAATTTTGATAAAGCCACCACAGCAAAATACTTGCAACATAAGATTGATGGTTCGAAGGTAAAAGATTTCCCTAACTTTATTTGTTCAAGCGAGCTGTTTGCTAAAAACATTGAAATGCCAATGTGAATTACCTAATTGTGAAATGGAAACAATTTTCCTCAAAATAATCTAGTATGATTTTTATGAATTATTAATTAAAAATACCGTAGAGAAACCCGCAAAATCGATTGTTGTAGATTTTTGTATAATCTGAATTTGGGAAAGGCTAGCAGAAGGTAAACATTTTAGACAACAAATCAAGCTGATTGTTGCGCTAATAAATCCGTTTTTGTTCTGTAGTTTGATTACAATAGCTTTGTTTTCTTCTCGTCTCTCACTAAACATGACTGCTAAAAGGTCAGTCTCGAGGGAATGACGTACGTTTGTTAACTCCATGGTCGAGTTCACGAATGTAAAAGCTTGTTCACAAACACACAACGTATTGATGGTGCTTCGTTGTGAGGTTTTCAATTCCGTGGAGAAGATGACAGGAAGTATATTTGCCTACATGCAGCCTTTCCATATATTATTTGACTGAAATGATACTTGACTTACTGAATGGGCATTCATTTTGGGTAAATTTGCTGAAAACGAGTCATACCTACCACAATCAAACGTGTTCGAGTCGTAGTAATTCATAGTGATTGCGAAATATGGTTTATTCTGTAACTATTTTGATTGGGTTGTTATTTACTTAAAAAATAGCTACATAACGTCTACTTCACAGACAAGCAAAATTGATTGCGGTACCCATGTTTCCTTATCCAATAAAAATACACGATTCTCCTCGTATTCTTTTGGAACATGAGATGAAGAGCAAATTGAATAAAGAAAATACTGAACGTTGATAGTCGATTTGTTATTACAAGCTTGTTTTGATAATGACATTAACAACAGTTTACTTTGCGATGTTCTTTCTTCGATCATTTCAATTGACTATTAGCTAATCGTATGACACAAACGCTTTTCTTTTGTAAACGTTAACAAAATGAAATAATTTCTTAAACTGTAGCTCTGATCATACCATTTCTTACCTGCAAGTTCAATAAATGTTTGAGTACAATGGAGATGTCTTTCAGTACAATCAATTCAGGACGGCTTTCTGTCTGAAGTTTAGCAACACATTTTGTTTTGTTTAAAGTTTGTTTTGCGATTCCCAATTCGACTCTTATTTTATGGATGGTAGTAAGACATGATGAAATTTTTCGAAAACATTCAATTTATAGCGTTGCCATAAGCTTCAGGCTTTAGCTAAATTAAAATGATTATAGTTTTCAATTCTGAAACAATCCATAGAGTAGGTACTATTTGTACAATATATATGAAGTGCTACTGTTGTTCATACATTACCTACTGTTAACCCGACCACCTTTTCTGAGTTCACATCACACAACATTCCTTGATATTTAAGTGATCCATTCTACTTCCATCTGAAACCATCTCTAGAGGATTTTCCGCAAAATGTTCACACTTCAATAGGTTTACATACAATATGCGAACAGAAATATATACTTCTACTTTTTTTCATAATGTAATAGTATAGATAACTATACATATGATAAGACTCCACCATCAGTTAGAAGAAATCTCATTTATCACGTCTTTTTCAATGTGCTGTCTCATGTCTATAATCTTATGATCATAGAAAGAGTTTAGGTAAATAATTAAGGATAAATTTACTCTAACCTTTACAGTTTAAAACGTTGTGCTACTAACGTTGACCTTCTAATTCCGCTATTCTCTGAATCCATCGAGAATTTCAATAAAACAACGGTTGGATTGCATCCGCTTGATTTAACTCGTCCACAATAGTCGCCTTTGTGCACTTGGACGTGTAGGAATCCCCTCGGAATATATTTTATAAGCGCCATACAATTCCTATTTTCCTATTTCTGGTAAAATAGTTTTCCTTATTTTATTTTCTGCTATTTAAAGGCTCAAAAAGGAAGAGAAATCATCCACAAATACAAAAGTACTTGCAAGAATGTTATGTGGAAATGTATATTTGTATTTACATAGGTAGCGGTTGTCGTCGCTCGACGAGACCTCAATGAGTATCCGTCTGTAGGGTTACTTTACTGCGTTGGGTCTTTATACCTACATTATATAAAATAAAAACCGGTCAAGTGCGTGTCGGACTACGCGCATTGAAGGATTTCGTAATTGGGATGATTTATCCAAAATACAAACATAACATTGTAATTGAAATACATGTTCTCCGATACGTTCCTAATGCAAATATAAGTTTGTACGCACAATATTGAGAGATTTACCATGTTATTTTAATACCATACACTTCTTATAGGTTTTCCTGTAATATATGAGTAAAGAGCCATACCTACTATGTATTTTTTTCAAAATTTTAGGTCCAGTGGTTTCGGAGATTAGGGGGGAATGGTCGAATTTCTTAAATATATTTAAAAGTTTATTTTCAGTTTATATAAAAAAATATGTTTAAGATTCTCGCAACAAACAACCTTTCATTTGATATGTCACTCGGTACTGTTAGCAAAACTTTTTTTTTTTTTCGTTTGCCCTATATATAGTGACTCTTATATTCAAAATTCATTCCATAAATTCATCCAAAATTCATCCTATTTTATTTACGTTACACGTTCATGTTTGGGTCACAGAAATACACATATGTACCAAACTTCAACTTAATCCAGTCCATTAGATTCGGAGCAAATTGGAGCAACAGACGGATAGACAGACAAACAGACAGACAGAACACACGAGTGTTCCTATAAGGGTTTTGTTTTTTCCTTTTAAGATACGGAACCCTAAACATGCTGCATTCTGTGAAAAAACACAGGAACCTCTTTTAAAAAATATACTGATATTTTATGACATTTTGTATAACCATGGGTGAAAGCAAGGAAAACCCAAACTCAGAGCACGTAAGTCGCATATAAAACTTTATAACAAAAATGTCTAAGATTAAGTTCCAATTGAAAAGAAGGCAGAGAAACCTTCAAATCTGCTAAATATTCAGTTCATTTCAGTAAATCTTTTTTTACTAGCACTTACACTCAAATCGTCTAGCAATACAAGCATGGGCGTACCCACTGGGGGGCAGGGGAAGGCAGCTGCCCGACTGACTGTGGTAATGACACGGAATGATTCAAGTGAGGTTAATGATTGTGTCTAAGCTTTTAATAACAATTGTTCCAAACACAGCGCTTCTGATTCAAAAACAGCAATTACACATTTGAAATTATATTTAATTTCGAACCAGTTGAACACTTGCGTCAAGATCAAAATTAATACAATAATAAACCACAGTTGGTGCTGCGTATTAATGCCTGTAGAGAGTTGCAAAATCTGCTGCATGTGTCGTCGATGTAAGCGTGGCGCGTGGCTTGGAAGTTCAATCAATTGATTCAGACGTTTACTGGTATGGTTAGTGATTTTGTAATCACTGATTTCAATATGTTTTCACCTTTAAGTTTTCAACACAGAAGTGTTGAGCCACTTAAACTTGGCAGAAACCAGTACCATCGGAAATCATACGCGGATTAACACTGCTTTACCTAATTAAACACGAAGCTCGAGAGGTTCCAATATTCACGTTGTAATTACCAATTACGAACACCAGCGTGGCTGAAATATTAATTAATGAATCGCTGGGATTGCTTCCACCGAGGAAGCATATTATTTATTTATCAATAGAGTTTCTGATAATTATGATGTAGGTAATATAGTTTTCTTCCAGTAAATTAATTAATTACATAATCACTGTTTGTAAACCTAGCGGAAACTTATAGCGCAAACAGACAAAAGGCAAGAAAATAGATTTGACTAAAATCCATGGAACCAATCGTCATAACCAAGATTAAATAAGTTTCTAATGATATGCTCTGAACATTCTGCCACATATGTACAGTTCCCTTGATTTTGGTAATCCTTGTGGATTGGAATGATTAATATTGTGGTCGGAGCTAACGTTGCGCGTTCAGTCTCTTAGTGGTATCTCGGTTATCTCGACGAACACCGAATATATTGTACAAGAGAACGCTGAGCAGTTTGGTTTAGTTATAAATTTAATATGTAGGTGTTCTGTATAAGATATTAGCTCAGGTAAATCTAATACCTTATAGGTAATGGGAATGTGTGGTGTTGATAAACGCCAACGTCAGAGTGTAACCACGCTCAATCTACGTCAATTAGTCAGTCAGTTTTTTATCAAGTGTTCATCCACTTGATGAAAACTCTCATTCTTCTTCTCAAACAACATACAATACGAAAATAATTGCTTTGATTTGCTCTACTCATTATGTTCTTCATTAAGTCTGACAATAGTCCCTTGGTCATAATTAGTAATAACTTCTACATGTCAATTGCGACCTTATACCTTACAGATATGGTTCAGTGCAAATGTTAATAATTATGATTACATAAATCACGTGAAGATTAAATAAGTGCCTGGTGTGATAGATGTGCCACGAAGATACCGTGACTTGCGTGCGCCAGAAACTTTGCTAATATCAGACATATTGGATTATATTACATAAGGTAATTTGTTAAACAGACGCCACAAAGGGGCTAAGTTAGGAAGAAAAAGTAAGTATAAAGCCGTACCTAGTTATTTCTTAAATGTTCCGGTCTGTTGAACGCTGCGGGATATTGAAGAAGAGATTACGCTCATGTAATGAACCGCAATTTAAGGCAGATCCAAAGTTTTGTTAAAGTTTCGTTACTTTGCGAGGCATGTTAGTAATACCTAACTAGTTTGAAAGTTGCATCAATCTGCTTGAAAAGAGTATCGAGTAGGTAAGTATTCTTTTTACATCAAAAAACCATTATTTCATTTGTAATCCACGGAATCTATTCAGATTAGAATTTCATTCCTTTAAAAATTATAAAACGCTGTGAAGGGAAGGTAACCTAACCTAACTGAGTAATACGATAATGATCACGAACATCACTATGTGACACTACCAGAACACCTGCAGTAGGTACAGTAAGTGTACGACCTGAGTGAAAAAGCGCCCTGAGGTACCTATTTCTTTACAAAGTTCTACGATAAATTAATATCACTCGAAGTTCTATCAGCATTATTGAGCCAAAGTTTGTAAAACATATTTAACTCAGTAGAGAAGTACATTTATTTATATAATGGTAATTCTGTAGACTACCCCCTACATACAAACAAACAACGAAACCAATAAATTTTACCTCTTTATAATATTAGTATAGATAATGTAATTATTAGAAAGACAGAAAGAAAAATGTGTATATTGGCATTACAACAGAAAAATACACCTTATAACTATAAAAACAAGTGTATAATGTATGTGTGTGTTATTTTATTATTGATGTATTACTTCACTGAAACCTTCCGGAATAAATTCTCTAAATCAGGGGACCCACCTAACAAAAACTGCCAAATTTGGGACTCACCTCTTAGCTGTCAGTTGAAAAAAGGGCATACTTAACTATATGAATGAAGGACTGTTCAAATAAGAAAACACATTCAGCTACAATCGAAAATTGCTATACTTAATTAAATACAAGGAATGCTATTTCAATGAGAAGGATGTATTTGTTTCCTATTTTTGTCATTATAGCTCAACTAGCATAAACTTCAATTTTAGTTACTTGTAATCGCAATGAGTTGATACACCCTAATTATTTCGGTATTTAGTTTTAACATAAATTACAGCTGAAAATCAATTTTTCAACGCCCACCCAATATTCGCTCGCAGGCACAAAGTTGGTCCTGCCGGGGTTGCGGTTATTGTTTGAAAGGGTTACCGTGGCCCCTGGCAATATAGGCAACTGAAGGAACACGGGTGGGTTCTAGTCAGTAAGAGTCTGACACACCCTCCCGCTCCATCCAGAGCGGGAGAAGTTATTTGATTATTTCCCACCCAAAAAAAAGGGCACAAAGTTGGTCAGAACATTATAGCTTCCTTTGTATATTTTACGTTTAGCATAAGAAAATCCTTGGAAAAGTATGGCTGTAGTCTGATCTCACAATAAATTGTATTCCGGAAACATCCATCGATCGTGGCTGAGCTTGCAAACTGGAGCAGGTGATGAATAGCAAAGACTCACTTTGAATTTATGATGCCGAAAACTCTTTACTACATAAAGCAAAAGACATATTGCCTAGCTGGTATTGAGTTCAACCTTAAAAATAATATTTATTGTTCTCAAACTTAAAACCTATACAGGGTGGCATTATCGACGCGAAAACTGTTATCATGCTATCAGTACATGATTCTGAAACCCCTGCGTTGAAATTTTTCGTCCGTTATTTAAAAAACATCAGATGTTCCATACACTTTTCTATGAACCAGCAGATTTTTTTTGCCTGCCGCCCTGTATTTTGTCTGAGAACAATTTTTGTAACAGTTTCAAATAATAATAATAATAGGTTTATTAGTACATAAAAACAACAACACAGTACATAGCATCATCATGGAAACAGTGGGTTGTACTACCAAGTTTAAAATTTTTGTCAGCTTTCCGGGCTCCTAAACTAGGTACGCAGACCTGTATCTTAGGAGTCGGAGATTTTGCGGCTTCAGTTTATATAATACAACCGTGACTTTTCTATTTGCTTACAGTGGTTGTTAACACAGCAAATGGAGTGAATGTGGTTGTGTATCTAGGAGTGTGTATATGAGTGTAGTTTGTGTGTAGGGAGGTGTGTATGTGAAGTGTTACTGTATGAGCTTTCCTTCAATGTAGGTTTGATAAAGTTATGATTGAATAGCCAATATATTTTCTGTTTCATCATAATTTAAGGATAAGAGCCATGCTCTTAATTTATTTTTAACTTCATGTAAGGTATGTCTGTACAGCGGAATAATTTTGTTTATTTTATTATACAAGAGTGAACTTTGAGCCAACAATTGTCGACTTGTAAAATGATTTCTTTATTTGCGTAAGTTCTTTAGAAACACTCAGAACGCTTGGACGTGTTTTTTTACTATCTTATAAGATTTGATATTACTTTAGTGCCAAATTGCAATCGGACCATTGCGCAGCGCCGCAATTTCCACCGATTGACCGAAAAAAAGATGTCAGATACATAGAAACAATTATATTAAAAACTAACCCTAATCTAGATTCCCAAACGTATACAAAGGGCTCATGTTTTTATGAATCTCTGAAAGCATTGCCTTGAGAAAAATTCATCAATGCCAAGGTTTTTACTTGAACAATCTTACTAAATTGGTAATTTCACGGGTCTTCAGAAAAACATATATTTGAAGAAAAGTTCCATATACATTTTAATTAAACTCTCTGAAGCTAATTATGTATAAGAGATAATATTATGTACTGCAACGTTAACATTTTGTTACCTACCTTGCCTACTTGTTTGTGTATTATTTGAGCAAACTTTTTATGACTAAAGGTTTAATTAACACTTGAAAATGTTTTCAGAATTCAGACGTCTTTTGGATGAAACTTGTTTGTGAACTGTTAAATGAAGCCGGTTATTTTATTCGTAATTAAATGAAGTAACTAAAATTCATTGAGTACACATCTAAGTAATTTATTCCAGCCTTCCATTAAATTGACTTTGCTAAAGTCTGCCGTTTATATAGAAAATTTAATGTTCCTTAGAATGAAATTCCTACTAGGTATAAAAGTAAGTACATCAAACTACGAAGAAAACCTCTTATGTAAGAAAGAGCTGCCTTTTACTGTAATTACATTTTCATCGTGTTTAAACTGTTCACTTAGTGGCGGGTAGCGTGTCTTTTGTGACAGCGAGTCTTTGTTCAGTGTGAAGAGCCATTTGTAAGAACTATGCGTTATGGTGTGGCCGTGTGGGAAACTATTAAATGTACTACTATTATGTATCTATTATTACACGTATGAATCAGGTTTTGCTAGAGCTGTGTTTCAATTGGCACCTATAGAATTTAGCAGAATGTATGCATCGCAAATAGTTTATTAAACAATAACATTTTATTTCGTGAATAACGTGGAATAACTGCTGTCTCCAAAAAGCTAGGCAGATTTATCTACGAACTATAATTAATTACCGCTACCACGCACACTCAGCGATGTTATATTAGGTTAGATATACATTGCGTCTCTCCCTCACGTTGATTTAATGAACGTCCTGAATACCGCGTAATGTTTGCGTCGCACTCCGAGTTATCTTTATAGCCTCTCTGATCACGCGCTCCGGCTCCGACAATTTGATTATGTCTGTGACGTCACTAAGACACGGACGTACCTACAGTTCGGTCAGCAGAGTTACGGGTAATTGAGGAAAATGTATGAACGAAGAAGAAAAAGGATATAATTAATTATGAAGACTCGGAGTAATGTAATATTTATTATATAGTAGATATCAAAGGACTTATAAGAAGATGTAGTAAAAACTTAAAAGACGATGTAGTGAAAAAATTGAAAAGAGTATGCTAAGGACCCGTTCACGGCTTTGAGCGATGCGACAAGCGACAAGCGCGCGTGACAACTGTGTTCGTCCGTCGCGTCGCGGTGATTCGTGGCATCCTCTTAACAACTTTTTTTATTTGTTTTTATCAGACAAAGAAAACTCCTATATTTATTCAGAAATCCAATCCAATTTAGATGAGTATCCCGAGGGTATCAAAAATTACTAAAATCATAAACGATTCCATACAAAGAATAGTTATTTATCTATTTTGTGACATACTGTGATGTACAAAAGCTAACAACATGGCGGCATTATGTTCATTTCAGATTTAATTAAACTGACAGCAAACGAATACAAAGTATAAAGAAACGTAGATATTAGAAAGACAAGGGTAGTTGCAATATTATCTTTATTATTATAATGAGAACACTTTATGTGTGATATTTTTTTTTTAAATTGTTTTATAAGCAATTCAAGGGACCCCTTTGCCCAGTAGTGAGATATAGCCAAATTGAAAAAAAAAATACGTCAGGTCTGACAAAATCAACAGGCATTTGTAGATTTTCTTTAAACAGCTTTTTTCACAGAGTTATTTATTTCACGATCCGTTTCAATTTCCGAACAACGGTAGCGTATGTATGAGTGTGCAAGTGGACTTGTGTAGTTTCGCAACTTAATACAGCATAATGCTAGCAGCCTACTGGGATCTAGATTTATATAAGAACTGCGTTTTCAATTATTCTTTTCTATAATTAAATTAAACGATTGAGCGTGTAAATAAAATAGGACATAAAGAAAACTTTTTAATTAACTTTGCAAAAAACACTTCACAAAAGTTATTTTCAATATTATTGGGCTTTCTTTTTTTGGGTGGGAAATTATCAAAAAACTTCTCCCGCTCTGGGCGGAGGAAATATGGTAAAATATATTGATATTTTTGGCCTGAAAGAAACATTTCAAAATAAAATAAAATTCTCTCCGTGAAAATCACCAGCTAGCAAAGTCAGCATCACACAGTCTTACAAAGGTATAAACTAAGATAATGGATCTCAATAAAACGAAAAATCGCTTAATCAAATGAGATTTCGATCTCGTCGCGTGGTGTCCGTAGTCGTAGTAAGCAATTTCTCTTCGCGCCTTCAAGGGTACTTGAGCCACAGTCAGCGACGTCACAGTTTTGCGTCACCATTTTTCCCACACTCTTTCCCTTTGTCCCGGGACCGGGCAATGCGGCTTTTGATATGCTAATCTTACTCAGCTGTGATATCCCTTTATTAATGCTTAGTTTTACTTTAACTGTTGACCTCAATTTAGAAAAAATATCTTTTGTGTATTCAAATGGTGTAAATAATAAAGAGTATTCTATTCCATATAATACCAATCCTCTGTCCAATGTACGAGGTTGTGGGGTGCGTATACCAAGTGACTTTGCAAATCTGGGCAGGTACGAATGTGACTTTTTCAATATTCATGTGTACTTTCTGAGTTTATCTTGGACATTACTGCGATTAGTGAAGGAAACACAATTCAAGGAAACCTGGACTTATAATAATTATAAGTCTGAAATTGCCAAACCGTCTTGAGCAAGCGTGGTGATCAATGCTCGTACATGAGAAGCTTTTTTACTGCTCCTTCTCTGAATGAGAAAACCTTTACCAATAATAACGTATGAAAAGCTAAAACTAATAGGTTACCAAGTAATAATAATAGAAATTGCTAACATTAGTTACCATTTCGTGCGCACTCTGATCGTATTTAATATTCAATTATGTGCGGTTACTATTGTAATTGAGGCATACGAAATTGTTTCAGTGTATTTTACAAATTGGAAGGCTGATACAGGCAAACAAATATAGCCATGAATAATAAGTCACAACAATTTACCTCCCTAATCAACTGAAATTATTTAAGTTTAATTATTATCGATCTCCCCTCGCTTCCCGTGGTCGCGGTATTGGCGAGACACAATGTTTTTTTTATTAATTATTTCTTTAACAATGGGATTTGACGGGCTAAAGAAATTCAGTATTTAAGATAATTACATAATTATGAGACCATTAAAGTTCCCTTTTAATTTTATAAAGATAAAAATATAAACAGAGCAGCTTAATAAACAATAAAGTTTTCACGTAATTTTGATAAAAAGGAGTAGGTATGTAAGGATCGTAGCTAGTGGCGTTCTGCAGTTTCTGCCTAACCCCATGGGAAGAAGGCGTGAAATTATGTATGTATGAAATTATGATAATTAATTCTAATTTATATTTAAAAAAAACCGACCGAGTGCGTGTCGGACCATGCACAATGGTGTTCCGTAGTTGGAATGAATTTATCCCAAGAACAAACTTAATATTGTAATTGAAAAACATGTTCTCTCATACATTCCAACTGCAAATTTAAGTTTGTACGCACAATTTTGAGAGATTTACCATGTTATTTTAAGACCATAGACTTCTTATAGGTTTTCCTGTAATTTATGAGTAAAGAATCATGCTCTGTATTTTTTTCAAAATTTTATGCTCAGTAGTTTCTGAGATATGGGAATGGTCAATTTTCATCAATTTTCTAAAATATATTTAAATGCATTTTTTTATTTATTTAAAAAATGAGATTCTCGCAACAAGACCTTTCATTTGATATGTCGCACGGTACAGTTAGCAAAACTTTTTTTTATTCCTTATTTTCGCCCCAAAAGTGAATCTCATATTCAAAATTCATTTATTTTCGTTACACATACATATTTGGGTCACAGAAATACGTATGTGTACCAAATTTTAACTTAATTGGTTCATTAGATTCGGAGAAAATTGGCTGTGATAGACGAACAGACAGAACACGAATGATCCTATAAGGGTTCCGTTTCTCCTTTTGTGGTACGTACCCAAACAAAAAAAAAAACTATTACTGATCATTAAAATAGCGTGATAATGTTTCAATGAGATACTTCTAAATATCCAATTTTTGTTTAAAATGCATGTAAGTACTTGCCAAGCTTTTATGGAAATATAAAACGAATTGGAATGTAAATTTGTTCAATAAAAAACTAATAAAATGCTGTACAGTTCGCATCCATCAATTCGATTCATAACATAAAAATGTGTACGACATTTTATGCGATAACCCTAGCTGCTGCATCAGTCTTCAATGCAAAAATCAACGAATATGTATGTATGTCATCCTGCCCCCAGTCTGACAGCCCTACGCTACGAACATGATTATTATCAACTTAATTTATTCACCTTTCAGCTTTTATTCCAACAACGTACGATTGAACAGAGAAATCATTGTGAAAATGTTGTGATTACGGTTGGATTGAATTGGCTCATTATACTCGTCCACACGGGACTTCGAACCGCAAAAGCTTTTGTTCTGCTGTTCATAGCAGAAGAAAGTTCTTAATATTCTTCTTTTCGTGATTCGTTGCCCTGAACGTTTAGATATTGTTTTGCCTAAGCCTAGCATCATTATAATATAAAATGGATAAGGCCCGGACTTCACCAAAGCGTAGATGTCCAAAGCGGAGACGAGATGAACGAAATTCTATTGGTTGTTTAAAACGCATCTCCTCTCCTCTCGTCTCGTCTCCGATTTGGTAGAGTCCGGGTCTAAAAGGTTTCAATCAGATATACAAATAAAATCGTGGCAAATGGTCATAAAAAAGTTATGCACTGCCTTTTGATAAGAAAGGAAAATAGTTAATTGATTCAGGCGTGACCTTGCGGAAATCCATTATAAAATGCAATTGAAGAGGATATATTTAGTAACCTGTTCCGCTTAGCTATTTCTAAAGAGTCTTAAAAAGACCCTGAAAGAAATCGACACGTGTTTCACCTCTCAACGAGGCATCCTCAGGATGACGATTGACTTGTCGCGAACTCGAACACGCCGTGTCATCCTGAGTCACCCTGAGGATGCCTCGTTGAGAGGTGAAACACGTATCAATTCCTTTCAGGGTCTTTTTAAGACTCTTTAGAAACAGCTAAGCGGAACATGTTACTAAATATATCCACGTCAATTGCATTTTAAGAAAGGAAAAATAAATTAAAAAAAAAAAACGTAATGTATCTTTTTTACAGCAAGTTTTTACGGCAATCCAAAAAGGTTGGGTAAAAACAGTACTTGATATAGTATTTTGAATAGAAAGTTATTGCTGTATTTTCGGTAGATAAATCGATGAAACATCATCATTTGCCTAGCCTTTTCCCAACTATGTTGGGGTCGGCTTCCAGTCTAACCTTGATAAATCGATGAATAATATTGTTAAATAAACATATTAACAGTACATTGCATTTCCTCAATTACCGGTTACCATTTCAAGCGAAACTGCGGACAGTAACCAACGCGACACACGCCATCCTCCTTATCTGATACCATATTTACACACAGTGCGGTGCGATGATTGTCGAAGTACCAATAACATTGTAAATGTTCCACATCGACGTCGATGTCGGTCATAGGAATGCTATTACAGGAGACCGAGTCACGTGATATGGTACGAATTGACGGGTCATTTGCGGTTGCTGGTTCACTTCGAATATGGGTGCTAGTTCCGCTCTGTAAGTTCACAGTGAGATTCTAACAACATCACATCACACATTTAGAATGGAAGTTCCTGTCGCATTTCTCTTATTTCGTTTTTTTGAGCAATTTAACTCTTTGGAAATTTTTGGTCGTACCTTATTTTCCATCACTGAACTTTAATTAAACCTCTCAAGAAGTACAACACCGAGAGAAGTGTGCAGGTGCAAGTATTTACTATATAGCTCTTGTCTTCTGTAATTAGTACGAAGTGTGTTGTTCACTCCGTTGTGTTTTATAGTATCATGCTAATTAAAATTGATTGTAGCTGTAACTACATTGGCGGAAGATACATGGAAGGGACCGCGGTCTAAGAGCCAAAACTTGAGCTTAACTTCAGTAATTTATTGATTAACAGTTCTGGTACCCACGAGACTAAATTAAACTTTAACCAAGTTTGGAATTAAGGTATGTACCTAAAATAAATAGTTTAATGTTTCAGGGTTCTTGATTAATTAAATTTTGTTGAATCTTGGTAATTTGATAAGAACATTATAGTGTTGCATTCATTTAATTAGCTTATATGTTAGAATAATTCATTTTTAGTTTTGTTATATGGAAAATATATTATGGAGCATTGTGATTTAAATAGAAAGAAAGAAAAAGAAAAAAAAATAGGTTTATTTGTCACAGAGACACGTGCATACATAAAAGAGAAGAGTAAACGAAAACAACAAAAAGTACATAATAAATCACGAGCGTAAAACAGAAATTAGTCGGCAGCTGCACGACATGACTGTGACAAGAAGGCTTCCACTCAGCATGATGCAGTGCTATGGGGAACCCACAGCACAGCGCTGATTTACAGTGGTCACGCGAAAAAAAAAAAGAAGAAAGAAGAAAAGACGTGCGGAATTCAAGTCAGGTACAGTGATTTGTTTATTACATAGGCAGGTAGTAAAATAAAATAAAATAAACAGTGCTTAGAAATGTAAGACAAATACACAACGAGATATAAGAATAAATATTATTAAAAATCATAAAAAATAATCCGCAGGCATTATTACATAGAAGAAGGCATTATAACATTATTACAAAACAAGGATATACAAGTGTTTTGTCTCGCTCCCATCCTCACCTTCGCGTCGTCTGCGCGCGCGCTCACAATCTAAAAAATCAATCAAAAATCAATTCTATTTGTCAAACAGGAATTGTTAGGTCATTACTTGTTATCCTATATCATTGTTTGTGTTCGGGCCAGACCGACTGCTGGCGTGGCGAGGCGTCGCCACGCCCACAGTCGTTCTGACCCGCCACTCTGGTCGGTCTGATCAGTCGCCATATTTATTTCCTTTCGTAAACTGTCCTTTTATGCATATTACCTGTACATAATAATTTGATGTTTCACATCTAGCAGGGGTCCCGCGACGGCTCATTTTTCTAATTAATGGGTCTACTCTATACTGTTCCGTCGCCTGGTTGAAACCGATGAATGAAAGAAGGAACCTTGGAAATGTTGTTTGTAATACATAAAATCGTAGCATTGAGTGTAACGTGTAGGCTACGCCGCAACTCAGTGTGAACTACGGCGTAGCGACAACGCTACGCACATATTTCCGTTGCTTGCAGTTTTACGAGCAAGATATTTCCTAATTAATTAATTTAGATCCCACAGCTATTAGAAATAGATGTCATTTTCTGTTTGATCTTATAAAGTTCTGCAATGAGTTTGAAATAAACTTTAAACAAAATAATATTTTCTATCCAATTCCCTTCCTTATACAAAATGAAAATAACCGCTGAATAGCATTACATTTTTCGCCGCCAAGGAATGCAATGAAATGCAAATGTGAATCTACGCGAGCGATCTACAACTTTATGAAGCTTGACACTTATTTTTTTGTAGAGTACACTTCCATTTTGTATTAAATTGTTTTAACGGTTGAAGTCTTTAGAATTGGCTCATCTCGTTATTTAAGAAACTTCAAATTGTGTTAATAGAAAAAGAGAATGAATTAGAGTGAAGCTCTATTTTACCGTGATAATATGATTTTATTCTGAGTTTAAAAATTACTGCGATTAAAATAATTTTTGATTTCCTTTTCTACAAACAAATTATTTTGTATCATTAGAAAGTAAGGCTTCAACAAGTTGACAGCATGTTTCCATAAATGTTGATATCGTATATACTCAAACTTGTGCCTAACCTAACCTAACCATCTCCACCAAATAGGTATTATCACTTACAAGTACAGCAATTCAGTTTATTGCTATGTGACGTCACACATCGTTGGGTTCTCTCGCATATTGCACGGAAATCATATTATCAGCTCATACAGTGTGGTACGTGTTGTGAATTAGAGAGATGTGTTTGAAGAGGTAATCTAAACTTCACATTTTATTCAATATTAGTATGAAATTCAATCAGTATTTTCAGTATGAAATGTAACAAAGGTAGGTAACATAGATATAGACATGGAGGGAATTATGCTCAATTTATGCGTCTGTAATTTTGGTAAATTAACGTTGCTTTGGTATTTCTTATTCGCTGTGTAATGAATATAATATTTCTGTACCGTATCAAATTCAAAGGGATTCTTTAAAACCACTTCGGTTTATGGTTGTGCAAGTGTAATATTTGTTATGTATGTAGATGTTCTATCACGCGATCGTTATTCAGGATAGCGCATTGTGACTCGAATTAAAAAAAAAACATTGAGAGCAGGTGCGCAATATTCAAAGGAATATGATCAATTTGGCTTTGCATATGAAGTGAAAACCAGCGCCAACCGGGATGGATCGGTGAATTAAATTATTTTCATAGCATACCAGCCTTTTTAATTTTATCAGGCAAATCGGTTGCAATGCAAAATATTGAACAAAGAAATAAGGTACTCCTTTACGATTGGAGTAAATTCAATTTTATAGGTATTCATGCAATAAAATATAAAATATTCCATACTGGCCTCAACCAATTAGCAACTAGAATACAGAAAGCCTGAAACTTAACCTGCGACCTGAGTACAGAATGTCATCGACCATGACTCAGAACCCGCATTTTACGACTACCCGCAACTTGTATACAATTAGCCGAAAATTAAACTCGCGCTTGACCGCACGGACCTCGGACGTCTACAGAGAAACATGCCAAGTGGTGAATCTTAAATAACTTAGACCTATCCTAAGCGAAGGTTTCGGGTTGATTCTAGAAAATTTACATGTTGCTATATGTTGTTCGGGTCAAAACGATTAATTGTGTGGATGAAAGCGTTATAACTTTCCACTAAAATATTACTTTCTAGTAATTTCAACAGATGCAACGATCTGCTTAAAATATCTTAATTACTTAAACTTAAATTGAAATTCTGAAATCATTGAATTATTAGATATTACCAACCTATTTCTTGCGTCTCTATGTTGATTCTATCTACACAACAGCTAAAAAAGATTTGCTTAGTCATTCAAACTACGCTTTTGCTTTGTAAAATGTATCTACTAGTTTGATAGACATATCTAATTATAAAATAAAATATGTCTTCAATGTTGCTTTCTACAAAGTAAGCATAATTATGCAAGTTGCAAGTACTACAAATTCGCGTTTAATTTCATCCCGGTAGTACCTACCAACATGTACAAAACTCAACCATTGCTCAGAAAATTTTTAAAATAAAGAATAACGTTTATTGTATCCGTTCTTACAACAATTTTATGTCAAAGAAAATTTCCTTCCTACCACTTACATATGAGAAACAGGAGTCTGGTTCTAAACACAGAGATGCTAAACTAAACCACTGGTTATTATGTAGAAATTATTCAAATGAGGGTCGATACTACGCCATTAGGAGGCTCAAATATCCGGATTTTTTTTAAGTATTCTAAGCTTGAGCTTAATCAGATGGCAAGAAGTGCTTGAAAAATAGATGACAATGCGACTAACTGGAAACATTTACGAACGAAGCAAGCTAATATAAATCTTGCAAAAAGGTAATTGCTCTACGGTAAAGTTATTCTATGAATATTTCACATGGCGAGCTAATAAATCAAGGTCGTATGTTGTCAGAGAACTTTAGATTTTAATCCACCTCAGAGTGAATAGCTGTCAAGAGTCACCTTGAGTTTGCTCTGTACCTTACAAAATACTGCGACTGTAATAGAAGCTGTGCGTGAGCTTTGTTAAAATTACTTTATTTTAATGTTTACTTTTTTGCAAAAAAATAACATTCAAACAAAGATTCAAATAAACACTTTTCTTTGATATGACAATATTGTGAACAAATAGTTTAGTTACGGAACGTGCAAAACTAACTGAAACTGAATATTTTATTTATTCTGAAAGTTTTAGAGCTTGATTACCGTATAAGGTTGTATTAGTTAATCTACCTTTGAACATGTAAAGTACATATAGGCATATACCTACGTCCTTTGTACGAGTATCCTATGATAAATATAGGTAGATAAATATTTGTGCGGATCACCAACTTTCAGACACGTAACGGTTTTAACAGTGAAAGTGTCGTAAAATAAAAGTCACTCAAACTCCCAATTACTACAACTTTTGCCCCGAACCTTAAAAATACCTACTACTAATTGGGACCGAGAAGAAAACATAATACTTTTTCAACAAAGTTGATTTATGTGCGAGACAAACATCGTAACAAACACGCAATTTTTCAAGAGCTTTTAAAAGACTTGAACAAATAAAAGATGATGATACTTTTTATCTGTAAATGGAATTTTGTTTTAAAGTTAATGCAAAGTTGTATCGCGCCGATAAACGTCGAAAATTATTCGAATATAAATCTTCGCATTAAATTTATATTCATTATGAAAATTGTACTTTCCTGGTATTGTATGTAAACTAATCCATTTCGAAATGTTTGATTTGAATACCCGTACGCAAAATATCCGCTTTGATGTGGAATTGCGGACCTGTAATTACCCATGGTTTGAATAGATTTAACTGAAAACATTAATGTAATAAGAAAGTCGGTAAATTAAATTCTAAATTTATGTCTGTAATTTTTATGGTGTATATAATAAAGAATATCCTATCTATCTATTTAAAATCTAAGTTTAATAATACGCAAACATATGTAATGAATTAAAATAGTTAATATGGTAAGCACATGCTTAAACCTTTATAGATAAACATCAAAGTTAAGAAACACAAATAAAGTTTAAACACACTCGCAAACAGACACGCCGCGACGGACGGCGCGACGCGGCTCTGGTGGAACAATTTCTATGAAAACTTAACGGATTTTGTTCTACCGGTATCAGATCGCACAATCGCGTCGCGCGTGTCTGCGCAAGCCTTAAATCGAGTGCTAAAATAATATTATTGGAGCTCGCTTATGGAGTGGGTAAACGTTAACTCGCTGAATACACCAAACTGGCAATAAATGGCATTTGAATTAACTTTAAATGACGATTTTTTATTTGTAGTAAAGCTGCCAGTTGTATTAATTTGGTATCTAACTGCATATAAATCACGCTTACCGTTAAATAAAGTAGAACAGGTTTCGAAAAACAAACACCGGGTGTACTTGATAAAGCATTATCGAAAACCTATTTAATTGCTACAGATTGCATCTAACAAGTTTAATTAATTGCGAGCAACTTAAACGAAACGCGTCACTCTGCGCCCGGCACCGGTGGCGGACGGTCGTGTTGCGCTGCGCTGCTGTGTACAAGAGTTCCCGATTTTCCGGCTCAAGCGTTCCTTGGTGGTTCCCGAGTCGTCCCTGTAGTCACCCGACTACCATCACGTCTATTAATTGGGGTCTTTTTCAAGACACAATTAATATCGACTTTCTTTAAGATTGTCGTTCAAAACGTTCGTCGAGGCAATTTTGGCCCCTTCCGGGCAAAACCACAGTTTCGTGGTCCTCGGTGGATACCTTACGGTGCCAACGAAACCGAGGGGGTGTTGACCCAATCACACCCGCCGATCCCCTTCAGGGTTAGGCAGTTAATTGGCCGGGTCCCAGTGTTCGGCCTTGGGGGGTCTCCTAGTCGGCACTGGTGACAGTTTTGCCTCCACAGCGACTCACCTAGCGTGGTCGGGTATATCGATACCCTTCACACTAGACTGGATAGGACCCCGTTGCACAATAAGATAGGCAACGGGCAAAAGCAAGCTTAGGGCTCACCCATAGGCACACATCCTCCCTGTCTACACCCGACAGGGAGGGATTACACATCCCCGGCATACCCACCGGGGAGTTAGGATAGTAGGAAGTTAGTTAGGGAAAAATTCACGCGTAAAGTCTCTCTTCCCCCGTCATTATGAAGGACCCGGTAAAGTGCCTAGCGCTCTTTATCAAGTTCTTCCAGGGTGTACTCGAAGAAGAGCCCGCCCTGAAGACAAAGTATGGAGCTCGGTTCGCCAGGCTCCAAGCTGAGTCAGAGTCCCAGTCATGTCCCTCTGACAATAGCATCGCTAGCTTTAGCGATGCTCTAGAATCCCCCCCGGCTACTGAGCCATCTAGACCCCTTAGTCCGTCAGAGTCCATGGACACTGACGCCCCCATCAGCGCCGCTTCCTCAAAGCGGCCCACCACCCCGTACCCTTATGGTTCGGACGACGACGAAGCAGAGTCCGCCGCTTCTTCTTCTTCCTCATCCTCCTCCCAATCCGACGACGGTTTTACAACCGTCCAAGGAAAGGGCAAGAAGAGGAAGAACAAGAAGCAAAGCTCGTCCCAGGCCAGCAAGGTCGTTGCCCTTGAGGACTTAGACTTTGCTCCCTCGTCGCCCGCACCACTGGTACCGTCCTCAAAAATCTCTCCCGCTACCCCCGCGACTTGCGCTATAGTAGCTTCCCCCTCCACCCCTCGTCCGATTACGTCATCCGCTAGCTGCGCTACAGTAGCTTCCCCCTCCACCGTTCGTCCGATTGCGTCATCCTCCGCGAAGGATACCCCCGCGCCTAACGCTAACGCTAAAAAGATCCCTCTCCCGCCTCCCTTGTTCATCCAGGACAAGGGAAAGTGGACCGACATATCCAAATGGTGTGTCGACCACAAAATAAATTTCTCCAGCGCCCGAAATACCCAGCAGGGTATTAAAGTCAATGTCCCCACGTCGCGCGACTATAGGGACCTAACCCGTCTTCTGAGAATGAGAGGTGTGTCATACCACACCTACTCACTCCCAGAGGAAAAACAGATCCGCGTAGTGATCAAGCGTATCCCTCGCGAAATCCCCCCATCCGACATTCTAGAGGACCTTCAGTCACAGAAAGTCCCCGTAGATGAGGTCCATCGCATGCACCGCTCTAGAGGCGGAGAGTCATACGACATGGTCCTCGTCATCTGCCCGCCCGTAGAGGGCCATCACCCGATCTTTCAAATTCGTTCCCTGTGCAAGCTCACAGGGTTCGAAATTGAAAAACCCCACAAGAGTGGCATTGTCGGCCAATGCCACCGCTGCCAGTTATATGGTCACTCGCAGAGGAACTGCCATGCTACACCTAGATGCGTCAAGTGCCTAGGTGAGCACGGCACTTCCGACTGCCCCCGTCCAAAGGATCGTTCCCTTTGTACCGACCTTCCCAGCTGCGTCCTATGCGGCAAACAAGGCCACCCGGCCAACTACCGCGGTTGCCCCAAAGCCCCTAAGGCCTCTTCTCCCAAACTGGCCAAGCGTTTCGACGCCCGCCAGCAAAGGGAAGCTCCCTCCTCTTATAGGATTCCCTCATCCCATTTGCCCCAACGACTAAGCCCTCAGAGGCCTAGTCCGTGGAGTTATCTCCATCACCAGCAGTCTTTCCCTGCCATGGTGCCCTCTCAATTCAGTAACTTCCCTCCCCCTCCCCCCGCTCCCCTCCCCCGCCTTATGGATCCCCGTATTCGCGCCGCCGCGCCACCCGCGCCCCCTGCGCCCTCTGCGCCCCCTGCGCCCTCTGCGCCTCCGGCGCCCGCCGCGCCCCCCGCGAAACCCACGTCCGCTCTTAAAGCTACGCGTCCTTCTCAATCCACTCCCGTGGCTACCCCCAACGTCTCCGTTGACTCGTTCAACGTAATTACGTCAACCTTCTTGGCCTTCGTCTCCCCTCGCGCAAAGACAATGGCCAACGAAATCCTTGCGGCCCATGGCAATCTCCTCCAGATCCAGGCCATCTACAACGCGTATCCGGACATTACGCAAGCCCTAACCTCCCTCGCTACTAAACCCCATTATGGATAACACGGTCTTAGCTAGGTTCAAACCGCGATCCCTAATAATAGGTTATTTCAATGCAAACGGCATTAAAAATCAACGCGAAGAGATTGCGGCTTTCCTCCGCGATCATCAAATAGACGTTCTCTTAGTCCAAGAGACTTTCCTAAAACCTTGCAACCGTAACCCATCAATAGCTAACTACCGGATAGTTCGCAACGATAGGTCACGTTGCCATAGAGGAGGTACCCTGATTTACTACAAAAAGCAGCTTCACTGCATCCCAATTGACCCTCCTCCCCTCTCACGATTAGAAGTTTCGGCCTGCCGCCTCGGCATGTCAGGCCACCAGCCGATCACTCTCGTGTCGGTCTATCTCCCCCCCGCTAATACTTCGGAGAATTTCCAACTCCTCTCTGACGACCTCTCGATTCTACTCACTATGAGTAACTCGCTCATTTTAGCGGGCGATTTCAATGCCAAACATCCCTCCTGGAATAGTTCGGTAACTACTACAAGAGGCCGACACTTGTTCGACCTCTCCCACTCTCTGACCTTTGACGTCATCGCTCCAATGACTCCCACCCACTTTCCGGTTAACGTAAATCATGCCCCTGATATCTTAGATGTGGCGCTCCTTAAGAACGTCAACCTAAGACTAGACTCCATAGAAACTATTAACGAGCTCGACTCTGATCACCGTCCGGTAGTCATGAGATTAGACCCCCGCATAGGTCTCCGCGACCCAAACTCTCCCCCTATCACTAAGAGGATCACGGACTGGAAGAAAGTAAGCACTCAGCTGAAATCCAACACGTCCCCTCAGTTAGACTCTATTCCCGACGTGTTCAACTCTATCGCAGACACGACGTCCGCGATCGACTCACTCACTAATCACGTACAAACCGTCCTGAACGAATGTTCAAGGGAGGTTACAGTGACGGACGACCGTCACTGGAGCTTGCCGGACGATGTGCGTGCATTACTGACTGAGAAGAACGCGGCCGTCCGTGCCTACAGCAGCTTCCCCTGCTCCGCAAACAAAGCCCATATGCGCTATTTACAGAGATCTATAAAGACACGCATACAGGAGCTGCGTGACGCGGGCTGGGACAAGATGCTCGGCGAACTAGAGCCCAACCATCTGGCATTTTGGGAACTTCAGAGGAAACTCAAATCCCCTCAAACTTCCTCCATGCCCCCCCTGACCCGTCCCGATAAGACCATAGCCTTCGAGGACGTTGAAAAGGCAGAATGCCTGGCCGACACCCTCGAGGCCCAATGCTCACCCAGCTCCCTGCCAGTAGACCAAGCTCACCTCCTAAAGGTCGACGCTGAAGTCGAACGTAGAGCCTCTCTCCCTCCTGTCGACGACCCTGATTGTCCACTGCCTCCCGTCGCTCCAGACGAAGTGCACGACATTATCAAAGGTCTTAAAGCTCGTAAAGCTCCCGGTTCAGATGGACTCACCAATAGGGTGATCCAATTATTCCCTGCCCACCTGATAATGCTTTTGACTACCATCTTCAATGGTGCCTTAAGCAACAACTTCTTTCCCCAGTCGTGGAAAGAAGCCACCGTCATAGGTATCAGAAAGCCCGGTAAACCCAGTACCGACCCCTCTAGCTACCGTCCCATCAGTTTGCTCAAGGTTCTCGGAAAAATCTATGAGAGGCTTATTTACAAGCGTCTCAGAGACTTCGCCGAGACCAAGGGCCTCATCCCCAACGAACAGTTCGGCTTTCGAACTGAGCACTCTAGCGTGCATCAGGCCCACCGCATCATTGAGTTCATAAGCGATGGTTTCCAACGCGGCTCTTTGACGGGTGCAGTTTTCTTCGACATTGCGAAAGCATTCGATAAAGTCTGGCACAACGGCTTATTATACAAGCTGTACCAACTCGGCGTGCCGGATCGTCTCGTACTCATCTTACGGGACTATCTATCGAATCGCGTATTCCGCTATCGCATTGAAGGAGCACTTTCCTCTCCCCGCCCCATTCGTGCAGGAGTCCCTCAGGGCTCCGTGCTAGCTCCCCTCATGTTCTCGCTATTCACTAGCGATATTCCAAACCCAGGTAGAAGGACGCATTTCGCTCTGTTCGCAGACGATACGGCCATCTACTTTAGGTCTAGATACCCCGACAATATCGCCCACACTCTCCAAGGCGCAGTCAATCGACTCGCTGCCTGGTTTCGAAAGTGGCGCATAGAAGTCAATCCCGAAAAAAGCCAAGCGGTTCTCTTCTCGAAACCGCGCACAAGGCTTAGAGACCCCCTCCCCCGACCTCTCACTATGTTCGGTAAGCAGATCCCTTGGGAGAAGCGAGCCAAATACCTAGGTGTTTTCCTCGACCACCATCTCACTTTCGCTGAGCACATAAAGAAGGTTCGTTCGCGAGCCGCTTTCGCTCTCGGTAGGCTCCATTCCGTCCTAAACGCACGCAGCAAGATGTCACTTAAGTGCAAATTGCGAATCTACACAGCGTGTATTCGTCCCATCATGACCTATGCGGGTGCCGTCTTTGCTCATGCAAAACCCCATCATATCCATAGGTTGCAAACGCTCCAAAACCGATTCCTCCGTAGGGCCACAGGCTCCCCCTGGTATGTTAGGAACGAGAGTCTCCATCTCGACCTTAGAATTCCCACGATCCACCAATTCCTAAAACGCCTTGCAAAGCGTTACTTCGATTCCGCGGTCAAACATCGCAACCCTCTGGTTGTCGAGGCCGCCAGCTATGTCCCAAGTAGGATTAGCCGTACCCGCCGACCTAGGCACATTCTCACCGACCCTGATGACCCCATAACCCTCCTTCAGGAGAGCAATAGGGCTACTAGTACTCTACACAGATACAGACGCCTCCCGTCATTCCGACCTCGCCGTCGAGGTCCTTTGCGATCGCGTCCGCGCCCCCGAGTAAATGATACTCCTCCCCGACCCTTGCTCGATAACGAGGTGCCAGCAGTGGTTTCAGCTGTGCACGTAGCTTTAAATTCCCCGATTAATAATAATGATCAAAACTTTGATCCAGCCCGTCCCATCTTAGAGGTCAGCTACGAGATGCCCAACAGAAAAAAAAAAAAAAAAAAAAAAAAAAAAAAAAAAAAAAAAAAAAAAACGGAACGCGTTCACATTGCACGAGTTAATGGCGAAAACGATTCCGGGAGGAATCTAGCGGAAATTATATTTCCACACGATATTTCAGTCTTCGTGAAAATGCCTTCGGTGACTGTAAATTCGTAAAAAATTCTTTAAAGCTTCATCTTAAGCAGCTGTGGGGTAAATAAAAATCTTTATTTACTTCCCAAAGCCAAGACAATGTCCAGAAAAATTCAGGAACTACGTCACTTGAACAAATTGCGGACATGTTTTTGTAAATTACGGCAACAATTTAACTCCGACGCTCCCTGCGTGGGAGTTAAATTGTAAGAGAAGGAATGTTTATCAAGCTTCTTGTCACTTAAAAAGAAATGTCCCGTGTGATGAGCACTTATTGTTTTACGGAACAACCCGGAAATTCAAGCTGCAAGCGATGTTTAGGAATTTAAAGCTTGTTCAGCTAGTTAGTGGTCACGTTCTAGTTGGCAGGCGCTGAGCTTTGCTGGCAAATATTTCGCTATAGGATATTGGTAACACAATTTTTTTTTAAATTGCCAAGTTGTAAGTAATAGGATTACTTACAACTTGAAATGAGTTGCTTTTTTAAGTAATCATTTCTTTTTAATGAAATTGATGCAGTTTAACTGCATAGTATGAACTAGGATCAATTGCCGCCTGCGTTACAAGACAACTTGAGTGTTATATGTAAACATTAACAAAGGTAGTAAACTTAGTATATGCACAAGTCGTAGGTAATCACGAGAAGCGATAGTCAATATCGTAGTACTCATGTATAGCGACGTAAACGGGTCATTCTGATAAACTCGCAACTTTACACTTCGCTGTTATGCAAACTTTTTATCGAGGTCGGAGGTATTTTGTTGCATATTTCTTATGAACAGCAATTTGCAACAAAATATGAGGTGACACTTATTAAAAAATATTTTTAGTAAAAAAAAATCTCGAATTTAAAAGAGATAATTAATTAATAAAGTTAATTAGAATTTATGGTTTGTACGAAACATGATTATTCACACAGTAGGAGTTGATAGTAATTGGCACGGCAAACATATCTTTGCTAATATTTTCTCAATGTATCACAGTAAAACCAATTGCGACTATCGCAAATAATGACCGTCTCAATGTTTACGACACAACTTACGAGAATTGGCGAAGTCTTTCTAAATCTGTTCCGTAGTTCAGCGAGACATTTTATCCCACAGTAAACACACTGCTTGGATACAATGACCGACTTATCCTCGTCAGCTTCCAGTCTAACCGGACTAGTTCCACTAAAATGTCTACTTTTGTTATTCTTAGATGATTGTTCAAAATGTTAGGCGTAATGTCATGTCTCATATTTGACTAGACAATATTACCTATATAAAACATGTAACTTTTGGTAAAGTCTAACTCTAAACTGTGTTGAAGATTAATAGAGTGTCAGGTATAGTATAGTCTGTGATGACTTATTACATGTTGCATATTTTCTGTTATGAGATCAAGAAGTTTCTAGTTTATCTGTAACGTCTAACATGGGGTAACTGCAAAATGTATATATCGGAATCTGAGAGGGTTGAGTCACTGCACGTGCATGCTATAAATGAGCTCACTGTTCTTGTGTCAGCAAAGAGGATAATGCTGGCGACTCCCTTCACATTTGCTATTTTGTGCTAGGTTATTATTATATGTTAATTTCTATGTAAATAAATGTATATGCGTACCTAGTATGCCCCGAATATGTTCATTTTACCCCAGATCATGGAGTTTCTTCTTTTTAGGGTTCCGGAATCAACAAGGAACATAGGCATAGACAGACGGACAGACATTGTGTGTCTGCGGCTTAGCTCGGAGACTCTTAGTACTAGAAAGCTGTAATTTGGCATCGGACATATTATACACGCCGAAAAATGGTAAAATAAAATATAGAAAAAACCTTTTCTAGGGCAGGTACCTACGCGTAAGGTGGGGTGGTTTTTTCTCTTGTCTATGTCTTGGTGTGAGTTCTGATTGGATTGGTCGTCCAAAAATATTACCAGTGAGTGAAACCATTTTTCGATTAAGGGATCCTTTTGCGAAATATTAAGCTTTAAAGTGCAAATTTTTGTTGGATTTAACTGTTCCCCCCTAGTTCGATTAGCACCAAAGACTTGTAGACTAAGATAATCATTTGTATAATTTAAAGAAAATTAACAAAACGTATAAATCCCATCTAAATTTTTCAACAGATTACCGCGAAGTTGTATGCAATTAGACGTGAAAAAGTGTTATAATATTGCAGTTATAAAGAAAAGATAGAAAGAAAAAGTATTATTTGTGACTCGCACAGGAAGATCACACAACACTAAACTAAACACAATCATAGTAACATAAAATATTAAGTAGATCTATTAAGAAATACCCATGGCACAGAAAAGGCGCTGATTGGTTTGGGGCTGATAATGATGACAGTTTCGTGACGGTGCATAGGAGGAAGCGCCGATCGCGAAAGAACATGAACGGCTGTGGCAAAGCTCCTACGGATCCCGAGGTGAGCCTACGTGCCGCAAAGCCAAACACACCGGTGTACATCTCCCGCCTGCACTACACCACTAAGGAGCAGGATATCGTGGAGTACTTGCGCCAAAAGACAAGGTACACGCCGAGGGTGTAGTTACTGAAGTCGCCCCGGAACGTCAACTTCAAGGCATTCGTGGTGCGTGTATCGAACTATTATCTGCCCCTCGTCATGAAAGAATACTTTTGACTGCAGTGTTCCGTCGCTTCCGCAGACAAGTATCATAAGACAGCAGAAAGTCTTGCTAGTGCCAAGTGAAATGCTACTAACATATTCTTAAGCCTTATTTATTAACACAAGTTTAGAATAGAAATTAATGATATTAATAATGAGAAGTATTACTAATGTCATTAATTTCTATTCTAAACTTCATGAGATGAAGTTGAAGGCTGCTGATGCACTTCAAAACGTGTATAGCTGAAAACTATCACAAGTAACACATAAACACATGCAACGTGGGCACATAATACGCATACTCACTACCTACCTCGTGCTAGATAAGGCAATCTCTGCTTACCCATATAAACGAGATTACTCTTACCGAGGCGCTGTACAGGAAGCGAGTCACATCAGCATAGATATTCTCTATTTATAGCCTTTCCGCCGGTTTGTGGGAAATACGTGCAATATATTCAAAGCGTGTGATACATTGAACGTTTTTATGCTGAAGATGTTGCGCATGTGCTGCCATCTGTCAAAGTAATGCCATGTTTTATTGTTGTAAAGACATTACAGAGGGAATTATTTTTAACACTAGCTGCGCCCCGGGGTTTCACCCCTATAAGTCTCGATCCCGTAGAAATATCGAGGAAAAAGCATTCTATGTCCTAACGCAGGTCTTGTTATACCCATGTGCCAAATTACAGTCAAATCCGTTCAACCATTATAGCGTGAAAGCGTAACAAACAAACATTCATACAAAAATCAAATCTTTTATCACGTCATTTAATTGAAACGTATTTATCCTATATATGAACTCTAATAAACCAGCCAGTATACATTTACGTAAGCAGTAATATCATCTTTTGAAAAATATATCATTTGTCCTAAACTTAATCTTAAACATTGCTTTCTCCTTATGCGAAAGGTTCTCTCGAAATATTGAGCTTGAACACTTGGGGCCAAAAAAAGTATATAGCAATTAGCAAATAGTTCAGCTACAAAGAATTTCCATAATCTGAGCTATTAAGCGTGATAAAATATACACGGAGACCTTCGCAAAAAAACGTTGATGATCCATTTCATAAAACCATAAAATTAATTGCTATAAAAACAGTTAAGCTTCTTTATTTTCACGAATTCTTCGAATTCGAATGCTTCTTTTTGTAATGAATTTTAATTATTTAGACTAATTAATTGTTGTTTGTAAAATTATCTTATTAAAATCATAGAATATTTTTATCCTGGTCGCAATAAATTATGATGCTTCTCAAGCGTCTTTGGCTTTGTATGCGGATTTTTTTTTTTTCAAAATCAATGATTTGTGTAAAGATGTGGTTTTTTTTCTATTAATTTCTTTATGATGGTTAACCGGAAAAACCCCGTCCCCCTTTTTTTTTGGGTGGGAAGGTATCAAAAAACTTCTGGGGCATGGCAGACTCTTACTGACTAAAACCTACCTGTGTTCCTTCAGTTGCCATGTTGCCAAGTGCCACGGTGTCCCTTTCGGACTTTCCCGCGACCTTGGCAAATAGTTTTTTTTGTGACGGTAAATCGGAAAAAAAAACATTAAAATTAACAATTATTACGAAAAAACTGTACTTATCCATTTTTAATGTGTTAGCTTATGTCATTACGATTCAAACGACATAAGTTTTATAAACGGCTCGCATACAAAACTTTTGAGATATCGTCATTTTTATCTCAAGAGGTCTTGCTTCTGGGTGGTCCCGGTACCACCCAGAAGGGCACTTGACATCCCCGCGACACGCCACTTGAGTGTTGGACTGTCCGAAGTCCGACGATATAGGCGTATTTCTTAAATTTCTGTATAAATAACGAAATTTACGAAATACATGAGTATTTTCCACAAACATATACACTACCAACGGTGACTCATATCTACGTCACTAGACTCTTGAATCCTCCATTCTCGCATCGACGGTTGCAGTTGCCTCTGCCGGTGGCAACGTGCCTATGAGCACTAAGGCGGTAGAAAAGTGCCTAAATCCCGGTTAGTCTGCACAATTCGCTTTGCGTCGTCAGAAGTGCGATGTTACTGCATTACCAGTTTTTAACGCCTATCGCGGAAATACGTGGAACTTAAGCTAAACCTAAAAATTATCTGAAAATGGAAATTGATCGTTTACTTTATCAAATTTTTGAGTTTTCTTAAAATACTAAATTCAATTTGTTAATTCCAAGGTGAATAAAACTTTAAGAATTCAAAGAAGGACAGTAAGCTATGTTTATTTTTAAGTAATTCATTAAGGAGATCTATCTTCCAAGACTTCTCGAAGCTTCAATTTAATTTAGTGAAGTTTGATTTAGTCTGATCAAACATGATCATTTTATTTCATTGAATCGTAATCACGTCGAAAAGGTCGATTCAATAAAATCAGAAAGAATCAATGAATTAATGAAGAAGGAAGTGATTACTTTATTATTCCATTTATTACATATTGGATTTTAAAAAGAGGTTTATTAATTTAAGAAGTAGCGTTTATGAATGAAATTGTAACATAAAAAACTTTATTAGTAATAAGAATGATGAAACCTTTGTAATTTATAAAATCACAAAATAAATGCTGACTCGTTTCTCCACATACACCTGTTCAGGTTTATATCTCCCGCGACGCGAATGGTATAAAGTACTATCTGTATATAAACACTACACAATATCTTATTTTATGAACACGTAAAGTATCCTCCTATATTTAATGTTAATTTATTAAAGAAATAATTAAAGAATGTTCTAATTCAAAAAGCATATTATAGCGTTTGCGAGTTTTTAACAGACAAAGTATTGATATAGTTTTATTTTTTGTAGTTTGGTTTTGCTTTTGTTCATTATTGATTTTATTTAATCTGACTTGTGTGAAATAGTATGTAGATTTTTATTCCTTTATATTATATTACTTTGACTTTTGACTGGCTAATTTTATTTTATTATACATTTCTATGACGAGTCGATGACACTATTCTATAGTGTATTTATTATAATTTGATTGATTAAGTTTTAATTTGATAAGTTAATTTCTTTGAACAATGGACTAATTCATAACTATTAGATGTTTATATCCTACTAATAAAAATAACCTTCCTGTTTATATTTACTCGCCGTTAAGGTAAAACACGACTGTGCTATAATTTAATGTAACATCTTGTATGCCATGTGTGTGTGTACTTATGTTTTGAACAAATATATGATCTTATCTTATCCTCTCTACGTAAGAACTGACACACTTGATACATGCACGAGACAGTTTATCACGCGCAGCCATTTACAACTACTGAACATTATTTATGAGCAACTGTTATTGAACAAGAGGAAAAGAATCGGTCCTCGAGATCTTTTTGTGTGTTTGTGTTGTCTGCGAGTGACAGAGAGATATTGGTACTGGCAGGTGTACTACCTGCACCTCGGGAATAATTTATAAAAGAAGGTTGAAAAATACGATGTTTGTCCTTTATATTCATATTAGTGAATTCAATTAGCCGGCGTTAGCGAGAGCCCAGTGATTAGTGAATTAGTCGGCCTCTTAATGAATCGAGCCGGAACATGGCACATATCGGTAATTGCATTTAGACGATTTTCACGAATCACTAGCGACAAAAAGCGAGCGCACTTCATATCACTAAAGATTTTAGATCACTCGACTGTGAGCACACACACACTAGGGCTGCCTAATAGAGATATTTTCAATATCTGATCTTTTTATTACCTATATAAGCCTCCTGATTACTATTAACATTAACATGAATATTCGTGGAGGAAAAAGTCCAAGACTATGACGATGGTGCTGTTATACTGTAGATGTTAGTACTAATGGTGTAATATATAATGTTATTATTTTTCTTAAGCACACAAGTAGTGCTTATGTATGTTATACGGTAACGGAGTAAGTGCCCAAACAAATGATTGAGTATCAATTTTCCGCGTCACGTTCTGTGGCAACCCTTAGGCTCATATTACAGCAACAGTACCTGGTTGACCGAACTCTGCTCGGGTTAAAATAGAAATAAACATATCGTCCAGGTATGCCAACGTTGTATCACATTCTCGAGGCTGTGAAAATAGAGAAAACGTATTTTCTCAGATATAAGACCTAGCTAGATCAATTTTTCGCCCCCGTAAACCCCTATGTTGCAACTTTCATCGAAATCGTTAGAGCCGATTTCGAGAACGTGAGTACAAATATATATACAGACAAATATACAAATATTGCTCGTTTAATGGTATAGGATGGGGAAATATTTGTTTTATTACTTTTTTAAAGAATTTAGTAACGTAAGTATTTGGATTTATTTCTCCGCGAGCATTTACGGATAAAATGTAAAATTTTGAATGTGTAAGAGACGGTATTGCACACGTTGACTGTTGAGAATCGATAGGTACTCGGGTTTCACAGTTAATTTATAAATAAAATTGGTATTACTTTTAAATAGAATTCTCTTGTTGTAAAATTTATTGACTTTCTACGACTGTCTAATAAAAGTCGTCTGTTAGTAAAGTTAATTAAATAATCAAAATGGGTATGAAATCCGACAGAATTTCATAATTTCATTTTCAGAATTTTAGATTCGACAGAATTTCATACCCATTTTGATTATTTAATTAACTTTACTGACAAAAATAATTTAAATAACAATTTATTTCAACCAAAATAAAACGTGTCACTTCGTAAATGAACATCAAATAGGTACAGAATAAATGCCTCGCCCTCATTTTCAGAAAGTGTAAAAAACGCGTAACTCCAATTTAATTTCCTTTTCACCTTAATCAGCGCGTCCAGAATTCAATCATTCAAATGTCGGAATAAAAAAGGTTCCATCTCTAATTGCGCATTATTTCCATCACTCGAAACGTTCGGGTGGACGATGTGACTGCAAAAAACCCTTTTTATTTCCAATAATGATCGTGTATTGTCTAAAATTATTTATCTACACCCATGCTATAAAACCTCTATAAACGTTTCTGAAACAGTTAGTTTATTGCCAACATTAAAACAGCTAGTGTTATAGTAACCATAATATTATCCAAATGAGTGTTATAATGTTGTACTAAATTTCATTATGCAATCCGAATTTCAAAAAAAGAACATTGTCATGTATGCAACTCCTTGTTTCCATCAATTTTTGTAATTGAATGTTGAAGCAGGGGACAGCAGCACCCGCTGCACGCATGCGCGGGGATGTGCTGCTGCAGGCGACACTCATACGTGCACTTGTACTGAATTTCGTGGGTTTTTTTTTTATTCTTGAACTTGAATTACAAACACCCAATGGTTTCAGAACCTTTTATAGAGGATTCATATCATGGGTATATATAAAGTCTTGTATGCAACTGTATAAAATTAGGTATTAAAACGCTCATGTGATACTATTATATTTAGTATTATTTAGTATTATTATACTATTATCACAAAATAAACCCACATTCGTGTTTTAATATACAGATGTATACAACAGTTGCATAAATAAGTATTATTTATTTATTTGATCTCATGCACATCACACATTTTACAATATTTACTGTCGGTTTTTGTCCATGAACCCTGTCAGGGCACTGCAAAGCACAATTTTGGTTTGCTGTTGAGTTTGTGAACATTAAGTTATCATACATTTTGTCAAAATTTATGAAAATATAATAAAATACATTTCAGAAATAAAAATACATGTCTAGAAGTCGATATTATCTCCAATTAACAGTAACAGTAACAAAAATTATACAATCAGACGCAATAACACTCATAAAGTCATATTTAGTCAGATTGTATTAGTAATGTAGAATAAAATAATAATAAGGAATAGGTTAATTACAATCATGTCAAGTTATCATTAATAATTTATCGAAATAAGGTATATTATTTTACAATACAATAAAAAATAAAATTGATTAAATGCCACTGGAATATACAATATTCATGTCTTTGCTGAGGCCGGATCTAACAAAAATAAAAAGTTATGAAGTACCTACATCTATAAAGTTTTATCCGTCATAAATTCGTTTACTGTGTAATAACATTTCCCTAATAAAAGTAACCTTAGTTTGCTATATAATGAATTTGTTTTCTCGTCTTTTTTATGTAATTCGGTAATTTATTATAAATTGTTGTGATGCTATAGTTGGGGCTATTTTTCATTATTTTTAATTTTGGTGTCGGTGTAATCAACTTGTTTTTGTTTCTTCGGTTATAATTCTGGTTTGTTTCTATGTTTGTTCGAAGTTCATTGTAGAAATGGAACAATCTATTTAATTTTTATATAAGTCCTTTATTCTTTGTGATCCATAAGTCGCCTCAATTTTTTTATGATAATATATTCGTATCACTAAAACTTTTTTATTTTTATGAAACGTCCCTACTTTCCTACACTGTTACAAGATGATAACAAGGTTCAATCAAAATCAAAATTTATTGGTCGTTTCCTATGGAGAAGAGCCGGCAAGAAACTCACTTTAAAAAAAAAAAAATACTTACTCTTAAAAATAATAGGATATTACAATGTTTTCAAATTACAGTGTTAATAGGTATGGGAGCACAGTGTAGGCCTATCAACAAGTATCAAGTAGTTAACAAAATAGAAAAAGGTCTACAAATCTACAGCCTACGAGGCCTACAACGTTCTTACATTCACAAAATATAAAAGAATATATATGTATAAAAGATAAATAAAATAATTTAAAAAAACCTATTTACACCAAAATGTTTTTATTTTATTTTATAGGGGAAACAAACAATAGTATAATAAAATAAACGGAAATAATTTAACATATAACTTAACAAATATACTACCCATTAGATTTCCCGCAGATAACAACTTAAATATTTACAAACTGATAGCAAACGTTAACATTAGTCAGGGCAAAATCAATTAAATGAATAAAAGAAACTAATAGTAGATTATGCACTAAGGGGATAAAGTAGTGTCTTATGTAGCGGGCATCGTATTGACAAAAATCCTGAGTGCAGCCTGGGATTCAAGGTCGCCGAAGACGAATGCACCTTTATCCCCGAGGAGAATACTGTACTTTTCATACTATCTACGAGACAATAAAAAACAATAGTACTAGAATCAAAGTATTTATTAAAATTACATACAACATTACATTACAATTACAGTTAGTAGACCTATTTTAAACAATTAAATGTTAAAAGTAATGTTTGATACATTAGACCAGTTGTGGAAAGACAAAGTTATGTTTTTAATCGTTACATTTATCGAAGTTGAGGTAGAGTTTATTTGACTATTATTGTTAAGTAACGTTTCAGTAACTTGGGTCTGCTGAGGACCATTTTGGATCGTGAAAGTTGGTGAAGGTGGTGCTTGAGACAGCGGGCTGGATGAATAGTGTTTTGATGAGGAAGGTTGTGGGGACAAAGGTGTCCAAGGATCAGTTATCAACGGTGTTTTTAGTTTGATGTTGTCACCAATTAAATATTAACAGTTTAATTTTACAAATTGTACGTACGTACGTGTTTGGAATTCAGAATACGTTCATTTATGGTAAATATAAAACTTATCCTGCAAGTATGCACATATATTATTATAGTCTTAGGTGTTTTTCTGTTGTATCCACTATGTTTATATGTACTTGAGAGTTCGTATAAAAATAATATATTTTGAGACGACACAACCACCGGTACCTTTGTACTCAAAAATAATTTTGCCATATCTCTATGTATTTTACCGTGTGAAGGTACATATACTATAAAAAAAAAACATTCAGAACGAGATAACTAATTATTTTTATTGACCGTTTCATTATGAGATCCACAAGGCGCAGTAACATATTTATCACAATGACATATTAAATATCAACTCCTCAATAATACTCAATCATGAAACTAATCCGTAAGCCACTCAAGACAATTGCTTTTGATAAAGACACGTACATCTGCCACTGGTCGTATTATTGCCCCCACACGACTTTGGAGACTTGCCAAAGATGAAAACCGGTCTGTAAGAGTATCATTCCAATTTTTACTGCGGCTTCTATAAAACTAATCGCCTGAAAGGTTCTTTGAGAGACTGAATACTCTTTTGCATCTTTAAAACACATTACCCTTTGAAAAAGGTGACTAATCGAGCTATTTAGTAGAAAAAAAAATACGTTTATTAGCGGTAAACATGACGCAAAGAAAGAACACAAACACAAAAAAGAACAAGTTAAGTTACAAGTTAGGGGAAAATATGCGTCACATCCACGCAAAAAGGTCATCGCTCAGCATAATGTTGTCACCCTATGCGAGACTGAGCCTAAGCACTGGTTTTCAGCGACAGGCGGCATTGACGTGAAAAGAAAACAAACGGCGAGCTTGTTTAGTTGTTTACTATACTACAGTAATGACGGATCTTATCGGTTGACCGATACAGCTCTGGCTATCCCTTGGAGGTTACTTAAAGACGTGATATTATGCACCGATCAAATAATAAGGGTTTCAGGAAAGTTCTACATCAATGTGTGAACCCGAAACCTCACAATAATCCAAAAAACTTCTGTTACACATTGTGTAAAAATATCAAATCTATATTATTCGTTGCTGTTTATGTGGGTCAGATGGGTCCCTCACAGAACGCATAAAGTTTACGATTCTTGGAGTGTGTCCAGGAGACTCCCGTCCGTTGCTAAAGCCTACAATATTTCGCTCTTCATAAAACTGTCGGAGCAATGCAAAAAAATGTGTGAACAGCGTAATTGTTATGTGCACGCTGTTTCACGCTCGGGGTAAAGTGAGTCTTTAAGTGTTAATAGCGTGGAAAGCAGTTTTAAGTGGTTGCATTTATAGACCAAAACGTTTTTTCTATGACAGCTCATTAGGAGTTGCCAAACTTTTGTTTTATATATTAGCATAAGAATGGTTTTCTTTCCTTAATTGACACGACTATTTCAATTTCGATCCAAACTCAGTTGCAACGTTTAAATAGAGTATGTTGTGTGTTGTCTCTTACTGAAACAAAATGATCAACAAACAACCTCTGTAACATTTCAATCAATCTGCCGAGCCTTTTCCCAACTAAGTTGGGGTGGGCTTCCAGTCTAACCAGATGTAGCTGAAACCATATTTTAACATGGAGTGACTGCCTATCTGACCTCCACAACTTAGTAACTGGGTAATACGATACCCCTTGGTAAGACTGGTTGTCAGACTTTCGGGCTTCTGACGCCCTGTAACGACTGTCAAAGATCCACGTCATTCGTGGATCTTTGACAGTCGTTACCAACGGGACCGACGATTTAACGAGTTTTCCGAAGCAAGGAGTAGTCGCGGTATGTTAAGATGGTCACCCATCCACAGACCAACCTCGGCAAGCGTAGCTTAACCTGATGGATTGAACCGTGCCGCTGTTATTACTTAGCCACGAGCTCTTCTGTAATAATATATAAGCTGATAATATAATCGATTTACTACTTCATTGTACTACTTAGTAACATCCTAAATATCACCTAAATTATTATCTCTTTTAACAAGAAAATATTATTAGAGTAATGGTTGCTATCTCTAAAGTACCTTTATGTTACTCCACAAATAAATTGGTTCTGTCTCTATCATGTAAGTGGGAGGTTCTATTAGACCCACTCTCGGAGAAAAACAATATATAGGGTCCAATACCAACATGATTAAAGAGCAATTCACTTTTATTATAAGTAAGTAGACACTTCTTAAAACTAAACGTGATAACATTTCGATCGAATAATCGTATTTCGTATTTGTTACCCGTCTACAGAGCTCATGAAAAGGTTAACTTAAAAGGGAAACGAAATATGAAATAAATCATCAATATACACGAGTTACACTCACGTACAGCCCATTCCAAGAACAATTGGTTTTGGGAATATCACATACAAATTGTAAAAAAAAATCTTTATTATCGTTTTATGAAAATACTAGCTGCACCCCGCGGTTTCACCTGCTTAAGTCTCGATCCCGTGCGAATTTCGGGATAAAAAGTATTCTGTGCATTCATCCAGGCTATGAACTATTTGTGTGCCAAATTTCATCCAAATCCATTTTGTAGTTTTTGCGTGAAAGAGTAACAAACATCCCCACAAATTTTCACACATATAATATTAGTAGGATTCCATAACGTTTAAATTGAGGACGGTTTATTTTTGTAATAGGTATAAAGACTACCTACAGACAAAATAGGTTTTAAATTCAACTTTCTACAGCGTAGCAGGCGTAGCGATGACGTCAGGTGTGCTACGTCGTAGCAATCGCGTAGACCTTCATAATACTATTGCAATTTTTAGTAATGTAAAAGCAATTGTATTCAATTGTAATACAGGGCATTAATCAACAATTCAAGTAGATACATAGATATTATTCAATGACATCCCTGTCATGGAATAGTATCTATTTATCCAAGCACAAAGGAAAATATCCTCAAAAGCTTAAATGCAAAAGTTAGATAAAAACGGCTGCAGAGTTTTTGTTACGTGACGGATCCGTATTACGTTATTCATCTGTATCATAAATTCTAAGCTCAATCCTTGAGGAGGAAAAGAAGATCCTTTGGAACCCGTCATCAGCAGAATGTATTTAGTTAAACGTGGTTAAAACATATTTTGTCTGTACCGTTTCCTTTAGATACGAGCGTTCTTTAATTTGTATGTTATACTTATTCCTCGCCTGTCTTATATTTTTTTTTTTTTTACATAAGTATTTATATGCTCTAATCTCGAATGATCAAGAGATATTTCAATTATTAAAATGTCTGTGTTACAAAAGTACTGAAATACCTGCCTTGGGACTAAAGTTTCTAAATTTTTTATAAGGTAAGCTAACTTCTTGGGTGTTGTCAAATTATTTGTCTTCTCTCAAAACCGGGAAGCCAGTCATATAATTGCCAGCACATAATCTGACAAAATCCTTCACAATAAAATCTAATAAGCCGTTTCAAAACAAACTACATTTTAAGAGCCGTATATACAAACTTGATAGTTATAGCTAATCAAATATTCCTATTTAACAAGCTTTTTAACCCACTTTAAAAAGGAGGAGATTCTCAATTCGACTGTAAGTTTTTTTTTGTCTATTTGTTACGCGATTACTCTGCTAATTATTATGATTCTTTTTTGTTTAGTAGGTCTTATTTCAGAGGTGGTCACATATAAATTTTATTAACTTAGCTTGTGTAGTTTTTGAGTTAGCTTCAATAATACGTATTTTTCCCAAAGTCTATGCGGATTATGACTGCCTCGTTGGTCTAGTGGTAGCAAGCGCTACTGCTAAGTATGAGGTCCTGGGTTCGATTCCCGGGTCGAGCAAAATGTTATTGGGTTTTTCTATCTGAAATTTCTCAGTAGCAGCTCGGAGTCTGGATTTGTGCCCGGTTGATGGCAATAGGCTCGCCCCCTATTACATGGGACTTAAACATAACTGGCGAAATGTGGGTGTGCCTGTGCTACAGGGACACCTCTGCCCAACCCTTCGGGGAAACAAGGCGTGATGTTATGTTATGTTTTATGTTCTATGCGGATTATGTTATAATAAGTTCCTGTCACTGTTATTTACGTAGCAGGTAGTGGTATTTAAATTTGGATGGGGTAGATACCACAACTAAAAAGTGAAAAATAAAAAAAAACAACCGACTTAAAAAAAAAACACTACAATGCGAAAAATAACTTTAATTTCGAAAGTCGGTGGCAAAAAACGAAAATTCAAAACCTCTTGACATCGACTTTCGAAGTTGAATTTCATAAATTTTTCTCTTTTTTTAAATAATATACCTCAAGAGACGTAATAGATAATACAAATGCGTAATTATCAGAATTTTCGCTTAAAGTATTCTGGAGCATGACATAACTTCGTAAACGATGCTATAACAAACTTAGGGTCACATCAAAAGTTAATCCCGAGTCTGCGAAATCGGCAGTAAGACAGAAGCTCATAAAATAGTTATAGATTGGACGTTTACTGGTAGTAAATAAATGATTGTTACCATAAGTAATTCGGGAATTGATAATACCAGTCCACAAACCATCAGAATTGCTTGTTTTTTTTAAAGTAATAAATAATCCAAAATTCGCGTCTTTATTGAAAATAATGAAGTGTTCACTGTCGTCCGTCGAGCAGTCGAGAGCTGTCTCTTGTCTGTTATTAATGGAGCAGAGACGGTCTGAAACATTATGGATAATAAGAAGACCATTGTAAATGCCTTTTAGGATTGCCTCGCTACAAACGAATGACGATTTGTACCCGTCGTTGGCAGGAGTCAACTTTTCGTATGGTTGACTGAATCAAAGTTTTTTTGTGGACTCGGCTGTCTAAATATTTGATAACTTCGCATCTCACCTGAACCTTATTTTATTGCTATGATTGTAAAGAAAATAATTGTTGTCATAGGTTCTTCAATTCACTATCAATTAAATATGATTAGCATAAAACATTTTGAACAATTTTTTTTTAACAACAACATAAATGTTAACAAGTTAAAATTAATTAGGTTCGTGCCAATTATTTTTATATACGAGGCAGTATGATATATTGACATGACATGAGTACATAATTATCATTTCAGTTACATTAGTACCACTTAAGCAACAAGATGGTTTTATAAATTAGGTTTCCGTTGCTTTGTCAAAACCGTAAAGGATAATACATAAGATTGTTTTTAACATCCTTATTCATGCAGTAACCCACTACCTAGGTATTGAAGTTTTGTATGGAACAGCTGATATTTTTTTTCAAGATTCAATCTGCCTAGCCTTTTCCCAACTATGTTGGGGTCGGCTTCCAGTCTAACCGGATGCAGCTGAATACCAGTATTTTACATGGAACGACTCTCTATCTGATCTCCTCAACCCAGTAACTTGGTAATACGATACCCCTTGGTCAGACTAGTTGAAAGACTTTCGGGCTTCTGACGACCCATGGGACTATGGGTCTTAAAAAATAACTGGCGAGAAGAAGTTATGTTATGAATTTAATAACAAAAGAAAATCAAAAAGTTGTTTTAGCTTCATCGCTATATGGGATTTGATTCTATTACTAAACTATGGTTTAATTGAATTCTCTATCGCAAACATCGCTTTCGATTATCGAACTATTTTATGGGCAAACTTTTAGTTTAGAGTCGATTGATTCAATAAAATACCATAGAGTTCTCGATCAGGTAATATAATCTCTATTGAATTCTTTCTACCTTACCTAGGTACTTTGAATTCAAAAGTTTTGTTTATGGCAATTAGGCTAACAAAATCTACCTAAATATGGTTTGATGAATCTGTATTATAATATGTTATTAATGAATCTGTATCTGTCGTTCACAATGCCGTTAGCTTAAACAATATACACAACATTAACCCTGCCACAAACTGCACAGCACAAAATTACTAAAAGGCTAACTTTTAAAGAACAAACACTCTATTTTATACGTGTTCTGAAAGCCCAGTTATCAAAACTAGCAAAGAACATTTTTGAGAATCAATAATTAAAAGTTTCGCCATACAAAAACTTCATTGGAATAACTTTGTAGTGCATTTTGTGATGGCCGCCAACTCGCTGTAGATTTGCATAAACTTCACGAAAGGAAAAATAATAAAGAAGCGTTAAAACTGCAATTATTTCCTACAGTAGTGCCGCGCTGCCTAATAGAGTGGGTGTACATACAGGTTTCAGTAACAACGTTTAGCAGTGTTGTTCTCATGGTACATCTTAGAGAAACGAGTCCGTTGTAAGAGTTGAAGTGAACGAGCACAATGTAGTTTATCGTTCATTAAGAAAACGCTGAGGAAACATTAAGGTGTAGTAACGATAAACAAAAACTTTCTTGCAAAAAGTAAGTTTTAATATTGTCAGCGTTTCGTGCTATGCCGGTCTTTATAAATAATATGACGGCATCACGCATCTCAAATAGACTGGGTTTTCCTATTTATTAATTACTGGAAAATGGAAAATGCGTTGCAACAAAATAGCGCTTTAATGCTCGCCAGTGACTTTCCAAAATAAACTTTGTTTAAATAATTTACATACATAAATTCAAGCCTTCTTCCCATGGAGGTAAGCAGAAACTACAGAACACCACCTACTAAGATCCTTACCTACTTCTTTTGCCTCGTTTACGTTCATACATCTGGTTATACACGCACGCCGGTTGCGAGTACTAAGCTTACCTGACCTTTCTGAAGAACATCACCAATAAGGTCACAGTATATCCTCCTAGGGCGTTTCCATTCACATCTGCCTTGTAAATAAATACCTTTTGTTAGACGCCTTTCATTCGTCCTCTCAACATGACCAAACCATCTAAGCAAACTCTTTTAAATTTTTGTCACTACAAGTTATATTAAATCACACCGCTGTCTTATCACATCATTCCTCAGCCTATCATTCATAGTCATACCACACATGCTTCGCAAGGAACGGATTTTCACAGCATTTTATTCTACTTTCATACTTTCATAATTTAATAAGAACATAAACAAGCCGGGAAAAATCTGCTGTAAAAATCAGTAGTTCAACGATATACTCGCGTTTAGAACTCGTCTGCTTATAAATGCATGCTTCAAAAACACCGGACATGGCATTTATAAGTTGAAGCCTACCTTAATTAGGATTACGAAGGAACACACGTTAATCTTTTCGGGTTAATTTGAATACATAAAGCATTACCCTGTGAGAGGGCAAAAGGGTGCTCGAGCCGTCAACCGTCGTCATAAGCTAGAGGGTCACGTGAAGTATGAGGATCTGTGTAAACGTCATGAATATACTAATAAAACTTGACCTTCTTAAATTTTATCGTTATCAAAATTAGTTTAAATTACAATAACATTTTTGAAAACTTAAATATATTAAAGAAGTCACCTGCCTGAGATACTATCTTGTGTTAAGAATTTAATAATATTTTAATTTTAAACACATAAATAGCAACAAATAAACAAGTTTGTCGTTATAGACTAATTAAAAACATAATGTCCTTTTAAGTATTTACATTTCAAAATTTAAAATATCGCTTTTACTTAGATACTTATAAGAACAAGTTGTATATTTCAACTTTAAAGAAAATATACAAATATTGTTTTAATAGAACGAGATAATATTTTCTAGTGGATCTATGTTAGGATGAGTGAGCAAATAGATAGATTCCGATGTTCATAAAATTAATTTTAAAAAATTGTGAAATATTTTATGTTATTGGATCATTAAGGGCCGATGCCTGCCGGGGTTGCGGAAAAGTCGGGCCGGGGTTGTAGTAACATAAAGGCAACTGAAGGAACATGGGTGGATTTTAGTCAGTAGGAGTCTGACACGCCCTCCCGCTCCGCCCAGAGCGGGAGAAGTTATTTGATAATTACCCTTCAAAAACAAAAAAGAATTGCAAAGTGAAACTTTTTGTTATTTCATCCTTACCTGAAATTTCATGCTCTCGTAGGTATGTTTGTACTTATCTTCAGTAGTCTAGTACTACACGACATTTAGCACTTATCCTTGTACTGCATAATTTATTCCGTTACCTGAAGGCTTCAGTCCGAGCTCCTTTGCACCAATCTCATCTTTATATAAAGGTATAGAAATCTAGGGTATTTTGGGGATAGGTTCTGATTTACATGAGTGCATAGCTATAACAACGTAATAATATAAAACACAAATTCGCGAATTAATAACTTGCATAATATACATTAACCATCTAAACGATTCGGGTAATGCGTCAACTTAACCACACAACTTATTACTTTGATACACAATTTCATAACAAGCTAACGATAGTTAACATTAATCTCAACTAGTGATAACAGATTTCAGATGATAATACTGTTTTGAAGTAGGTTGTACTGGTGTGGTTCAAGTTCATCGTGGTTAATACTAATTCTCTCGGTTCACTGTTGTACAGTACAGTACAAAGTAGGAGAAATTCTGAACACTATCATCCCTAAGGGATTATTCATAGAATGGGTTGTTTTCAGAAACTAACTACCCTGCTACGTGTGTTTGGCTTGTATAGGTATATACATTCGTATATAGGTTTTGTTCAAATAGGTAATAGGTATAACATATTAAAAGAGATTTTTTGTTACGCGTAGCATAATCATGATAATATAAACTTATGTAAAACGTGAGCCATGTGTGGTAAGAGGCCCATTTGATGGAATTACGTTTGAATTTATAGCAGATTACCGGATCATCCTGCGTTTATAAGGATTTAATTGTTTTGTTGAAACAATGAACAATAGAATGATAATTCTCATTTTTTGTTTCTGGTATTGGATTATCGAGTACCAATAAAATTGTTTACGATTACATTTTTAAGAGGAAATCTTTTCAGAACCTATTTAGTTGTCACCGACCGTTACTTACGTGTAAGGCTGATTCCTTCATCCATGTGCAGAAACAACTTCTTAACCAACATCTATAGCTTTAATATTTGACTACAGGAATCACATTGTCTGAACAAGTTAGATCTACAGATGGCGATGAAAATTATATCAGAATAATTCTTGAAACACATGAACAAATTGTCACACTATAATAATGTCTCACAAAATAAAACAATAGAGACATTTTCTCATCACATAATAACATCTTCTACAAACACTACATAATCACCGAAGGATGTGTATACGGTACACCTATTCAGTTATTAAACACTAAACACATAATTTTATACCTAGATAAACCGCCTACACATATATGCAAAACTTATTTATGTAGGTACCTTAATATTGCTTCTAAAACAATATTCTCATATAAACATTTTGAATGTAATAGAACAAGTTGGGGAAAAATATGCGTCACATCCACGGAAAACGGCCAGCCCTCGCTCAGCATAATGCTGCGACCCTATGCGAGACAGAGCCCCAGCGCTCTATCAAAATAATGTGTATGTATGTACTGTACATGTAATGTCCCGTAATTTCCTACAGTGTCTGAGTTTACACCCAAAATGCAATTGTCTCTAGAAGATTGTGGCTATCGGAATACAATCACGATAGAAATAGTTTTAGACCCGTATTCGTGAAATATATAACGCACATACAATACCGTCCGTACTGATAAACTGAAGCTGCGCAATAATACATTTAATTATAGTGAACCTCTACGATATAACTTTCTAGCACAAGTTTAAAACCTAGACTTATGAGAACGGATCCAGCACAAATTACAGTCAGTAAAAGTTTGGAATATTGCTCTTGTCGTTAATACCTACTTAGAGAAAAGCGCTGACGTAGCTCATAGGCAACAAACTTTACGTACTACCACGAAACAGTGTAATGTTTGCAGCATGTTAACTGCGAACAAGAACTCATTTCGGGAAGAAGTCTATATCCAGCAACTGTTTGAGATAAAATTTACTAAAAGCACTCGATGCGTGCCATACCTACATATATTGTGCAAACAAAACAATAAATTGCGGTTAAAGCAAAGGCCACTGTAGTGTTTATAATTAATACTGGAACACGTGTACTGCAACAATTAAACTTGGTGCACTGCCCGATCTGAAACCATTCTCAGTGTTCTATAATTTATCAGATAAGAGCGGATCTCCTTTATTCTAAATTAGATAATGTTAAAAAGAGTTAACTCTCCGAACTGATACTGATAAGGTGTTAGTTCGTTTATATTTTCGTATTAAATCCAATAAACTTTTGTTAGAAATGGTTAATTCATTTGTTTTTAGAACGTTACAAATAATCTATAGATAATTTCCCTTATAAAGTTCCTGATAGGACCAAGACCCATTCATTACACATATAGCGGTATGAGGAACAGGATGTAAAGTTCACTCATCCTCCATAGAAAAGGGAGGATCCGCCAACCAGATGGGTGTCGTGTCTGGTGGGCAACTGCCCAACGATTGATATCGGCAAGTTATATATGTTATGCTGATCGCGCTGTAAACCCTACTTGCGCGATGCAAGATTTGTGTGGCGTCAGGTCTTTGATGCGTAGATCGCATGCGGCGTTGCAGATGCCGCCACATATACATTCAGGTTAGTGAAGTCTGACCTTAATAATTATTGTACATCCCACGTAAGTTTGCCTAGAACGTGGTTAACCTTTGTGCTGTCGCGAAAAAATGTCCAAAGGAAATTAGTTCGCAGTTCTTGAGAAAATGGAAGCATACGTATGTCGAGGTCAAATGGCTCTAAGTAATCAGGTATATTCTATAACTGACCACCGTTTTTGTAATAGCAGCCTGTAAGGTACAATGATTTATTATGTTTATGAAATGGATGCCTCAAAGTCAAAGTCAAAGTCAAATCATTTATTTCAAATAGGCCCATGTATGGCACTTTTGAACGTCAAAATTTACAGACTAATATAATTGATTCTAGTCGCCCCTTCCAAAAGGTAGTTTTCGTATGGAGAAGAATGGGCAAGAAACTCCATCGTTACTCTTTTAAAATGTTTTACAATAGTTTGTATTAGTACGTACATTAGTTAAATAATTATATGTGAAGACGATGCACCTAGAATAAAATTACTATACCACAATAGGTAAAAAGAATTAAAAATGAAGCAACGACAGATAATTTAATTATGTGATAGATACATGGTGCTCACATATTTACAAACATTGTAAAAGTAGACGATTTTCCTAATGTTTTTAAAATTAATAAGTCAGTGTGTGAGGAAGTAATCACAGAATTTAAAATCAATGTCATATAACACAAAATTATAAATTTTACAATTAAATTAGCAATCTGTTTGATTTTATCTTGATTCTAAATTGTCCTATGGAGCAGGACCAGCATGTTTCCAAGCACTCTTATCTTGGATATAATCCTCTAATTTGTAATATGCTTGTTTACAAAGTGTACTTTTAATATGAGTTTTAAATTTTCTTTCATTTAATTGCAATATGTCACAAGGTATTTTGTTGTAACATTTAACACAGTACCCCATAAAAGATGTATGTACTTTAGATAATCTGAAAAATGGTTGATCTATTTTATCTTTATTTCTAGTATTAAAATTATGTCTATCACTTATTTTATTAAAAAGATGTGGATTTTTCCTTACATAAATAATATTTTCATAAATGAATTGGCAAGGTACCGTCATAATATTAATCCTTTTAAATAGTTTCCTGAGAGATTCGCGGCGACGTAGATTATAAATGGCTCTGACAGCTCTCTTTTGTAAAATAAAGATGGATTCAATGTCAGCTGCCCGACCCCACAGTAAAATGCCATACGACATAATGCTGTGGAAGTAGCTAAAATAGACCAATCGCGCGGTTTCTACATCTGTTAACTGTCTTATCTTTCTAACAGCATAAGCGGCCGAGCTTAGCCGCCCCGCAAGAGATGTTATATGAGGTCCCCATTGTAATTTCTCGTCTAGCGTTATTCCTAGGAAAACCGTTTGATTAATAAATTCCAGTTTTTCCCCATTCAATATGATGTCACATTCGCTACTTCTAACATTTTATCATCAGCTGATTTTATTTTATTGCTAATATAAAGAGCTTTGGCTATTTTGCACACACTTTTAAAAGTTTTTGAATATTTTGCAACATACTTATGAAAGCTTATATTATTCATATGTTGCTTTAGGCCATAAAGTTCAAATAGTTTTTCCCTGCTTTTACGAATACCTGGAGTCGCCCAATCACTAAATAAGAACTTTGTGTAAATGCTTTTAGTCTTTAGTGGAAAAGTGTCATTAAATTGCGTGTGTAATAGTGAAAAGAACTCGGCGTAGAACTCATTTGGGTCATCTATATTATTAAAACTCTGAACACATAATTTATTGGCCAAAGAATTATTTAATTTCTCTAAACTTTTACATGTAATTGGCCTAAACCTTATTTGAATTTTTTGTAAAGGTATGTAGGAGCAAAATGTTATTGTTTGTCCACTGTGATCTGATGGCAACTTATTTACAATTTGTTTGTGTAGGTAATCACAGTTACAAAAAATATTATCTATACAAGTGGCAGAAGAAGCTGTCACTCGGGTTGGTTCAATAAAAACATTTGACAAATCAAATGACCTAAAAAGACTTAATAATCTGACAGTGTTCGAGTTATTTTCTAATAAGTTAATATTAAAATCACCACAAATGATTATTGACTTACTACTAGTACTAAGTTTTTTTAATACATCTTCCATCACAGAATCAAACACAGATAGATTCTGGTAACTTGGAGGTCTGTATACGCATACTATAACATGCTTATCAAGCTCAACACAGGACAATTCAATGTTGTGTTCAACAGACAGCCCGATAATGTCTTTTCTTTCTTTCGATTTTATAGAATTTTTAATCAATATTAATGATCCACCATGTATCATACATTTTCGACTGAAATGGCTAACTACACAATAATTTTCATAATTAATTGACATCACTTGATGATCTTTTAACCAATGCTCTGTTAAACAAATTACATCAAACTTGGTATTTTCTAAAAACAACTCTATTTCCAGTAATTTGGAAGAGCAACCTTGGATATTTTGATTATATAATTTTAAAGTATGTTGCACTCCCTTTGGTTTAACATTATGAGTTATATTGCCAGAAGATACCATTTTATTATTCTCTAATAATAATTGGTTAATTGAAGGGGTGACTTCTGTTGTCTTACTGCCTAGTTTAAAGAATTATCCGGAGTGACCTCCACAACTACAACAGGAGAATCTAAAATGCCCATATGAGTTCCAGCAGGAAAGGAATACCCTATCTGACTGGTAGTGGCCTCCAAGTATGTTGTTATTGTAGGTGGATCCTCCTTCGTACATGGTAAAACATAATTATTCACTATGCTGTTAGTATAACTAGACAACATAGATTCGTCACTAATACTAAACTTTGTTATATTATCTATAACCTCATTAATATTATATGCTATCAACATAGCAATCAAATTTCTACATTCCCAAGACAGAGATAAAGTTCTCTGAGTTAACTTAAAACCACTAACAAACTGGTTAGTGTCAAAATACAATAATTTGTCACTATGACAACATGTGAGCCTGTGAATAGTATTATTCAACTTACAAATATAGTTATTTTCATCATACGATGAAGTATCAGAATAAGGAAAAGCACACAACATGAGCTGAGCTGAGCATGAGCAAATAACTAATTAAATGACTAGTTAAATAATCAACTATTTTTATGTCTTTATACATTACTTAACTAAGCAATGCTATGTAAATAACCTTCTGCCGAGGGCTTTCTCATATTCCAACGTGTTCCAATTATATCACACTTAGCAAGAACACCGGGATTATCTGAACACTTACTTAGCGAGCTGTCAGCTATTTTAATGAAGCATTCTCTGTGGTATGATTAGTTTTCTTAGGCACACACTGATTGATTTCCCGTAGAGAAAGTAAAGGAAACTATAATTGACTACCAACTTCAATTGTCTGTATATTCAAATCACAACTATAATTTTTTAACAGTTATTTAAAATGACTGTAATACCTACGGCAACTGGACGTAGTATGTCAAACAATATTGACTTTACCAAATGCTTGCGCCTGTCGGTACACAATAATATGTGGCCAAGTAATCATCTCAGATTTAGATATTCAGTAGCATGAATGTGTGTTCTCCCTAATATTTTGTGAAGAACTTAGAATAAGCTTTTTCATATTATCTTGTTTATCGCAGCGCTTTAAGAGCCTATGCCACCTCACCTCAGACTTTTTGGATTAATGTATGATTGATGTTTTCCTTCAACTTTTTTCGGTGAGAGTTTTCCTTCATCTCTTCGCTTGAGAGATTTTTCTCGACGGCATGTGAATCCAAGTCAGAGGCCCATGGGCGGCATAAAAACTCTGATACCAGGTTAGTCACTAATCACGTGAAAAAGAAAGAAAGAAAGGTGCCTTTAGACATGTACACAATACAATGTATTCTTATGGACTATGGTATAGATAAACTCCGGTTCGTTGACTAGTTTTAGTCGAGCACTAATTAATAAGCGCTGAAGCGAATCCGTTCTCTTATTTGCTATGCTTACGAATAAGAGATCGGAATTCAGAGTCAAAACTCTTCGAATGCTTAGGTATATGCAGATTTTCGCAATTTTCGCTCGTATTTTCTATCGTAAACAATTAACCCAAATGATTTTTTTGCTGACTAACCAAAATCGACTGAACGTGAATACCCAGATTAGTTCAATAATGAATGTCTAAATAAATAGTGATGCTGGTTCTGATCAAACCGTCTACATTGATTTTGATCATTTGATGATTCCGTGTTTGGGTAATGGAATAATTTAGATAAGCTTGTTAATGCGACGTCTTTTTGCAAAATAAACTGGGGATAAGTATAAGATGTGGTTGATGATGATGATGTTATAAGATGTTGGATAAGATAATAGTATAGTAAGTACAATGCCGAAATAATAAATAAGTTAACCCTTTTTAGTATTTCTGAAGTTCTTTCATTTATAAATTGCGGCTTTGTTTATAATTAACACAAAACCTCAACAAAACTGGCTCAGCTACTTATCTAATATTTATGCAATCCTAAATCCTGCGAACGAATCGCAGCTGAATAAAACAGCGTTATTTTATGTGTGTGGAACACGGGGCTGATAAAGCTTCTACCTCTCATACGATTCTACTAAGAGTGAAGCTTACTGAAAGGAAATGATTGCAGAAGCACACATTGATGCTTTCTGACCGGTAATAACAATGGCAACCTATGCAGTGTTTGCTATATGTTTGGTCCCAGGGTCCACAAAGATCATATTTTTCTAAAACTTTTTATTCACATGTGAAAGCAATAAATGTATTGAGTGTGGAGTAGTTCAGTCGCAAATTAAGATTTCATTTGTTTATTACTCCGTGGCGCACACAAATTGTGACACGATTGCACACGCGAATTTATTCACAAATCCACAAGTCCAACTATGATAATGTGACAATCGTGTTCATACAACACGCGGCGACTTTTAACTGTGAGAGCTCAATCTCAACGACACATGTCATTAACAAACCTATATCACCGTAACTACCAAACTTGTCTCATAGGGAGACAACCGTGAAACAAACACGTATTAGAAAGACCTAAACTTTTTCCTTGTTAAGGCTCGTGCAGACCAGCTCGATATCGCGGGCGCTACAAGGGTCGCGTTGCCTGTAGCGCCCACGATATCGCGCCAGTTTGCACGAGCCTTTATATCTAAGAACCATAAGTAGAGAAAGTAAAATATACTTATTGCAAACAAAAAAACATAATTATTTATGCTACGAAGCTAACAGTATTATGATTCAGTTTAATTTTTCCATTGTTTTGATCTTCCAAATCCTGAAAGATTTATTGGGATTTGAAGAGTGAGGAGTTTGTAAAATCAAATGAAGACTAGCTATACCTTGTGAAAATGAATTAAACTCAACATAATGACATTTTAATCACTTCACATATTAGTTTCTCCCTGTTCGCAAATGAAACTATGTAGATACATTACATGGAACAAACAAATTGAAACAATACGGCCCCTCTTCCCTTACCCTTCACTCGGTTCTACAATAATAATATATTACTAGTAATAACTGTAATTACACTCAAGTCCTAGTTCCAGAACAAATAGATGGAAACATTCACTTTAATGTCCATAAAGAAGAAGTTACGTTTTATGGTTATGATATTTTCTCAGTCAGAGGTAAGTAGACAGGAGACTTACATAAAACGACTGTTTATATTGTTGATATTTGCAGCAATATTATTGCAATCTATAGGTAGTTATAGCGTCGTGTGTTGTGTACGTGAACGGTCAATTTCGAACTTCAGTTTGCACTGATCATTATCCCAATAGCAACGCAAAAAAAAACAAATTAATTACAACAAAAAACCGTCGCCTACTTAAGATTTTCATGTAATTAGGCAAACACGAAGATAGAGAAAAAGAGAATTTCGGCCGAGATGCTTCCGTAACTTTTGTAAAAAAAAAGAGATAATGTTATTAAAAAGGTATTTTTTAAGACTGGGCTTCGTTCGAGTAAAGGCCTCATTTTCCGTGTCGCAAAAGTGAAGCTCTGTAGAGCAGCGGTTTCCGATTTTTTAACATACGCGCCCCCTAATTTTCTTATAATTCACTACGCCGAGAATCATAAGTAAGTTTGAGCGAGCGAACTGAGCGAAACGTTCGCAAATATAAACACTCCGCCTCAAATAGGTTTGGTTTTCTTTGAACATTAATACAGGAATAGGAAAACATGTTTTCTCGACTAATGCAGAAAATATTTTACTCATTTTACAACACCTAAGTATAATATAATACAAGAAAAGACAGCCCTGTGCCCAAAATTGGATGAAGTCGGCCTTAAGAAACATTTAGGTTTTGGGATTTTTTCTTTTTTTTTGTTCCGGGTTATAAAATCCTCATGGATGTCCTCCGCCCCGGGGCGGGCAAAAGGGTCTGTTCCCGGTGTTCCCTCCCTACACTTGAACTGGGGATCATGAGATCTTGTGCGCCTTCCATGATCCCCGACTGGGGTTTTAGGATCTAGCATGACCTTTTCTGGAGCCGTCGCGCCTCCCTTTGTGTCACGCTATACCCCAAGAGGGGCGCGCCCATTGGTTGGGAACCCATTCTATGGAGGGACGACACGCGACTCGATGATCAGGAGAAAGTCCCTGGCTGCGCCATAGAAGAAAATTTCCGCTGTGGCGCGGCCCGGGAGTATCATACCTTTTATTAAATTGGGTTTACAAATTAACGCCGATGCTTACTTCGCACCCTAAGATTTTCAACCACGATAAGTAATCTTGAGAAGCGTATTATTTCACCAGCTTGAGCCCTTTGTGATTCTTGAAAAAAATACTTATCTCTGTACGTCGCTCAAGCTTTATGTGCTTACAGTTCAACCGTCGAGGGATATAATTTCATTTAACAGACTATCAGAGTGTAGCATGACTCTACTCTTCCGTTCTTGGTAGTAAATACCTATTGTATAGTTTCAAACACGCCCTTACTACCTTTATGTTGGGAGTACAAATTAATTTATAACACTGACTTCCTGACACTGTTATAAATAAAAATGATCACAAAATATAATGTCAATTCCTCCATTTATAATGTATCAAACCCATCTTGTTTAGTTAAGAGAAATCATTACAAGTGGCATTTGATTGCGCGTTACATCCTTAATGTGAGTAATGACAGAGAAGATTCAACAATGATCATTACACAGAAACTCTAGTATGCGCATGACTTTTGAGCTTGAGAATTAACAAACTTTAATATTTTCTTTAAAGCTTGAGGGTGTAAGGACGTTCACGCCTCAAGCTTTTAAGAAAAGATTAAAGTTCTATGTTTACGTAAGTTTTATTTAGTACTTTTTAGTTAATTTAGTTCTTAACTTTGCTGGAGCGCGTTAATCGCTACATCGTTGTGCAAATCGTAAGTAAAAAGAGACACAGTGTTGTTTTTATATAATAAATTCGAAAAAAATTGGCCAAATGCGGGTTAGACTCGCACACCAAAGGTTCTATACCACGTGACAAAATTTAATACTACATATTATTTTTAAATACTTTAGAAAAAAAAAACACGTTTCTTGTATGGGCCCCTTTAATTTTTAATTATTTCTCAAAAACCTTTAGACGCAAAAATTTAATTTTCGGTGCAAATTTAAGCACAAATATAAGCTATCCGCCCATGTTATTTATTTATCTCTGCGGTTATTCATTTAAAATCTTCCTACACTGGAACAACGTTACTCGAGCAGGATTCGTTTTTCCTTTTTTTTTTTCTAAACGTCACTTCGGATTTTTTTATATAGCGCTTATTAACAGCAGATTGCAGGTTTAATTATTCGTTGATTTCAATTAATTCTAGAAGACATTTTCTTATTTTCATCATTTTCACACGACATGACAGCAGAGGCTTTGTATTAGTTTTCCTTTTGTCACCCTTGGGGTACGGAGCCCTAAAAAGAAGAAGAATCAATAATTTAATAAAACAACATTTCAAAATATACAAAAATATAATTATCATATATTGAGGGAGACCTGTGTCCGACAGTGGACGTCTTGCGGCTGAAATGATGATGATGAGGATTAACTTTTTGATAAATGAATTAACAATGGTCAGATCATTCTATCGTGTAAATCGTGTGATGAACAAGAGTTTAATCTAATGGAACAATTTTTTTCTTACTTAGCATATATTGTTCGTTGTTTTTACGAAAGTACATCACAAAATTATGAACATTATATCCTAAGCTATAAGTATATCTTTACAATCTCTATTACAATATGTACATTATTATATCTAAGGTTGTCATATCACATCCCTGTTTCCATGTCACTAGTTTACTTACACCTACTAGCACTTTGTCCCGCACTACTAAGTGGGCGCTTCTTCTATGCGCTGTGAGCAGTGGTCGGCGGCTCGGCTCGGCGTCCTGTTGAGTAGGAAGTCCAGGTCATGTGATATTTTGTGCAGCACTTTGTCAGTGTTCGTTTGTGTGCTGTGAGTAGTTGTTCTGTTGTGTGGGTGTGTGTTGACTAGTTGTATGTGTGAGTGGTTGTGCTCGTCGCTGCACTCGCGGTGGATGGACGGCAGCGAGCTGCTGCTCGACAACTGCGGCGCTCGCTTTTTGAGACAGCTCTTGATCGGACGAGCTGACACGTCGGGCGTCGACTGACTACAGATCGTACAGCTCTCCTGGGAAATTATGATTCGATTAGAGTAGAGTTGACATTTGTGAATTTACGTCTATTTGAATTTGCGTTACCTTGGGCGTGTCGGTACTATCCCTGTAAGAGTGCGCGTCTGTTCCGTGTAATGGCGCGTGCGACGCGGGCAGCACGCGCAGCTCCACACACACGCGCGACACGTGCGACACACCGTCACCGTCTGTGGGAATCATGTCATGTGTAACTATGTTGTATGATGTCAACCGTGAGGCGTGACTTACGAGGTCTAGACGCTAACGATTTTTAGTTAGTTATGGTACAAGTAACCGAAAAGCGTCGGGAAGTCAAATGACAGGGAACCAGAAGTGATCTACAAAAGAAACCAAGTTTTATTGCCCTTCCTGAAACTATAAAACAATCATGTCCTGAAAGAAGTATTCACATAGCGCTACCTGTGGGTATGAGGTCACACAGTGTTCGCGAGTGTGTGCGCGGTGACTGCAGCTTGTGCTTGTACTCCACGCACCGCACTATGTCCGCCACACACGCGCCGCTCGACTGATGCCTGCAGCAACAAAGGTAACAAGTCAGATCTCGTGTGAAGTTACTTTGCGATGGCTACTGAATAATAGTGACTCAGTGTAAAAATTGTACCTCAGTCCTCACCTGTACATGGTGTTCGGGCTCTCTAACGTCGGCGCTTGCCAGTAGGTGTTAGCGGGCGACACATGAGACGAGGAGCAATCCACCTCGCGAGCTTGCTTTATGTACACTATAACAATGCAATTAAAACAGCTTTATAATAATTACGGTCATTGTATCAGATAGTTAATTGATTCAGGCGTGGACCTTGCGGAAATCCATTATAAAATACAACAGACGTTGATATATTTAGTAACCTGTTCCGCTTAACTATTCCTAAAGAGCCATAAAAAAACTTGAACTAGAGCACCTTGGTGGAAGAAAAATACTTGCATAGAACATTGATCCGTAACGTAATATAAATAAAGAGCACAATCGCGTTTAAGAAAACGAGGTGTCATCACAGTGTCGCGAAATCTATGGTTTAGTTCCATCTCAAAAATGCCCCTCACGCCTAAAGAAGCTTTCACTTCAAAAACCCTGAAAGAAATCGACACGTGTTTCAAAGAGGCATCCTCAGGATGACGATTGACTTGTCGCGAACCTGAACACGGCTTGTTACCACACCGAGCGCTGGGCATGTGCTGCTGCTTTTATGTATGTTTCTATACACCGCTTAACATTCACGAGAAGCAAGCCTGAATGAATGAACTCCTCTTTAAAGTTATCTTCCCTTTCGACTTGGTTTAGGCAAAAGCGTAGTCTCCTACAAGTTGATGACCGAAATAAGAAATACACAAAATATAAAAAATTATTGCCGGTTGTGAATAAAGTCGTACTTTCGACTGATCACCATAATCACATATATAACATTTTTTTTTTTTTTTTGTTTTAATTATTGTGAATGTGAGGACTATGTGGGTCATATATATATATATATATATATATATATATATATATATATATATATATATATATTTATTTATTTATTTTTCTCAGTTACTTTTAATGATAATCTGGCAGTTGTGAGTACTTTATGCGACCTACCCAAATGTCCTTTGGTATTGTTCGTCGAATCATTGAGCTCCTTTTAAGTTCTGAGTTGTGCTACACGATTACTGACAAATGCGTGCATGGAATGGACAGGTCCACTCACATCTGTATGGTTCTTTCCTCAAAAGACCATTTCAGACACAAATCTACATGGTTCTCAAATGAAATGCTCTGACCAAGATTATTTCCTGGTTTTTATTTACACATTGACATTAATGAATTTTATATACTTTTAAAGTATTATATTATTTAAATTATTGTGAATGTGAAGACTATGTGGGTCATTCCTTTTTCTTTTTAATTTTTTCTCACTTAGTTCTAATTATAGTCTGACAGTTTGAGTAACTTATGCGGCCTACCCAAATGTCCTTTCTTTGGTATTGTTCGTCGAATCGTTGAGCTCCTTAATTCTGAGTTGAGCTGCACGATAACTGACAAATGCGTGCACTGACTGGACAGGCCCTCTCAATCTGTGTGATGCTTTCCTCAAAAGACCACTTCAGACACAATCTACATGGTTTTCACATGATCTGACCAAGATTATGTCTGGACTTTAAAAGAGACTGTGACCTCTGAGTTTTTTTTTTGCCTTTCTTCTCACAGTAGTCAGATAGGAAACGCCGACCTCATCTAGTTTTTAAAATATGATTGACGTGTAAAAGTGTTTGTACAAACCTATTTACAGAAATAAAATCATTTATCATTTATCAATTTTTATATAATTAAATTGGTGGTAGAGCATTCTATTCAATTTTTGGGGAACCGATTACTTTTCTGTTTTTATTTTGTTCGAATTTCAGTTTACCGAAAACTATTGACCAACTTCTTTTTTGCTATATGCATTATTTGACATATTTTTAGATCATCGAAGTATCATATAATTTGTGTATTTTTTTGTATTTAATATGGATCTAGGACCTGAAATAAATGAATTTTATTTATTTATATTTCGCAGATTTACAAAATAACTTTTTGCTATTGGCCGAAGCCTCTTTTGAGCTTTTTCATTTGCCCTATTTTCACCACACCGAAACAACATTTTACGAAATATTATTTGGTCACAAATATATAGCTAGTTACTTGGTAGCATTTTCAATATTAAATTAAAAAAGTGTCATAAAAAGTCAATATGTTGTGCTACATTTAGTGACAGAAACGAATCGCTGCAAAACTGACTTCACGCAGTCTTGTCTGTCCTACCCCTAGAGTGTAATTTAAGACCACGTAGGCGCGGAGGGGTGGGACGGCCCGCGAGTTGAGGAGCAGGTGGTTTGAAGGCCGCCGCAACTGAGGCTGCCCGGCTTCGCCGCCCAGCCTCTGCCGCGGCGGGGCGGTGAGCGTTAAAACCATCTGCGACGATAAGCTCGTGTGGGGCCACCCAAACTCTGCAGCGCCGGAGCCGTGACAGAAACAATGCTTGCTGCGTGCTGCTTACCTGCTTGGGACCACTTAAAACCACTTTTGTTTACTACTCTACAAAAATATATTTTTCTTTGTCCTAAAATTTATTTTAAGATTTTGCTATTCATTATGCTCCAAAATAAAGGGAAAATACCCTTATTCCTTAAAAAGTTAACCAATATTGTATAATTATCATAACCACAAGTTATGATAATAATAAAATATTGATTGCAGAATAAAATATGAGTTGCAGAAAAGTACATAATGCTGCATGCTCATTTAGATAAATTAAAAATTATCATAAAGGTGTACTCAGAAGAACAAGGAGAACATTTTCATCACGATTTCATGGGCTTCGAACAACGTTATCAGGGCATTGTCCCTGATAACGTTGTTCGAAGCCCATGATATCGTAAATGTACTGCCCCATTATATTTCCGTTGTATATTGATACAACGGAAATATGATGGGGCAGTACATTTGGGGTTTAGGTAATAAGGTTCCCCAGAGGCTCATGGCCATCCGGCTGGCCCGAGGATACCGCACGGTCTCTTGCTAGGCGGCGAGCCTCCTTGCCGGATTACCGCCATGGGATCTGGAGGCACAGGTCCTCGCGCACATCTGGGAGTGGCACGAGGAGGCGAAATGCCGGAGCCTAACTCCGCTGCCGCGAAAAATCACGGCACAGCGGACAGAGCTCCGGCGGGATCTCATGGCGTCATGGAGAGTGCGATTGTCGCAACCCAGCGCTGGGCATGTCACAATTGTTATATATATTGTCTATCTATCGATAAATCTATCGATGTTTCATACCCTCTTATCAAAATCAAAATTCGTGTTGACCTGTGATTCAACTGTTTTATTAAGTGCCATTAACTAAACTTTCTAGGCGTTTGGTGAAATGAAATGAATATTCGGAAACAATATTTCGAACAAATGTTATTTCGGCTAAGTGTAACTTCGGTGAAAAGTTCTTCGACCAAATGAAATATCGGAGTAACGAAAAAAATCGAATATCGGTAATAGGTCAACTGATACAGTGGCAGACGTGACCTCGATGAAGTAAAAAAAAAACGAAACGATATATAATAGTTGAAAAATTTTAGGTGAAATGAAATTCGGTCAAATAGTTTTCAAACTTATGATAGGTAACCCAATATTTGGTATTCTTTGTGGGTTCTAGTACAACGGAATCATGTCAACATATTTATAGGTCAAAAAGAAATATCTCACTCACGACTATGCGAGGCGTCTGCCTCGGGTGCGTCCTGCCACTCGCTGTGTGAGGAGAGCGTGAGCAGGCGCCGCGCTGCCTGCAGACACTCCTCGTCCATGATCACGTAACACACCAGCATCGCTATACCCTGGACAAGCAATGGGAGATTTTGGTCGAGTCTATTGATCTTTATGACATTGATTCTTACGATCATTGACTTGTCTCACATTAGCCAGCGCTGCGGCGGCCAGCACTACAACGTGCGGCATGCTGGTCTCTGCGGGCTGCACGTACGCCACTCCGGCTGCTTGCGTCGCGCACGTAGTCACCAGCAGCACTAGCGTGTGCCGCACTACTCGTGCTCGCTCGCGTACGTGCTCCTGTCTCCCCGGCTTGTGCTCGTATGCTCGTCCTCTGAGCGCGAGCGCGAGTACGAGCGCGAGTGCGGCTGGTAACGCTTGGCCTGCAGCACACACGGCGTTGGCGGCCGCGCCCAGCTGCAGCGGCGCGCCGCCCCACAGTCGAGCTGTCAGCCAGCACAGTGTGCACACGCCTGCAACCAGTTCCCGTGAGTACACGCGCGGCCCTCCTGCTAACCGGCCCGTCTGCAACTTGACGTACCACACAGTAGTCCGACAGAGGGCGCGCGCGTGGCTGTGGCAGCAAGCTCGGCGTGCAGCAGCAGCGGCGCAGCACACAGCGCGGCGCAGCCCGCCATCCAGCACAGCGCCACCGCCCAGCCCACGCCGCCCGGACATGCTACGTCCTGCCCGACAAAGCAACGCACCTCACTCACTTATTATCTGAAGCATTTACACAGGACTCAAGTTATTGATACTCACCTGCTTCATGTCACATTCAAGTAGAGCCAACATAGCTGCAGAGTGAAAGCCCGCAGTGGCAGCTTTGAGCAGCACTGGCAGCCTAGTCTTACTGCCAGCTACCAGGCTGAGGAGCTGCAGTAATGCCACCACAAGACACATTGCTCCTCCCAGGCTCACTGTGATCTTCACGATGCCTCTTAAGTCATTTTCTGTACCTATCTAAAATAGTAGTTTATGAAACTGTTGCATAATGAGGTTTTCAATAGTATCACACGAGTGTTTTCATACCCAGTTATGTGCAGTTACACACACTACTTTATCTATACGCATACATTGGGATTGAACCTACTAAATAAAAGATTAATGTTAAAAGAGTATATAAAAATTCCTACGAATTCAGTACAACATAACGTATGAATGGCGCCCACTGCACATGCGCTAAAGCAAGTGCCGTCACTAAGTAAAAATTGGAAACAAAACTTTTTTGTAATGCTTTAAAAATGGCGCGCCCCGGATATGCATTCCATCAGAAAAAAAAAAATTGATGTAAACTCCTTAGTGATAACTAACTTATTGGATTTGCCCTGTATCGTATTTGGACGTACCTTGCACTGTATCATATTGATAAAAAATAAAACAGTGGCACTCCGGGAGTGCTGACAGAAGTGAAAACGTGAACAATTTTATTTTGCAGGAAAAAAATTATCGCGCGTTGATATCTTTTTAAAGGTCAAAAGCTGGTGTCGTAACAGTTGGCTGCGAATAAATGATTTAGTCCCATCTTAAAAATGCCTAACGCGCCTAAAGACGTTTTCACTTCAAAAATTGTTTTATAACATTAATTTGTTAGTAAAAAGTGTTATAATAAGATACTATTCTATTTTTAAATTTTGGTATTGTGTTTATAAAGTATATCAATAAAAACTCGTTTCGAAGTTTATAATTCGAATTTTACGATATGAGAGTTTTTTTTTTTTTTTTAATGGGTAAAACGCTCTATTTATTTATTATTGACATAGGGTTATAATTTAATAAAAATGTATTTTCATACTTTGTGCATACCAGATATTGAATCTGAATTTTACCGGGTTGACGCTCATTAAAGTTTGAAAAAATGCGGAAACATCTGTCTTAATTATCCAAAACTAGCGTCCCACCTTTGCTTCGCACGGGTGCAATGTACTGATGTACACGTCAACATCCCAATGTTCGTTGACTTGAATGTGCCCTGGCGGCTGATAGTATGTCATGCTCACTCAAATGTCTCGCTGGTGGTGGCGTGTGTTGGGTCGTTAAGTTCCCTTCAAAATGGTTGAGCTAAATGCTGCTAATCCATGCGTCATGTTCGTGCCACGAACATGACGCATGGACCAGCATCTTTTAGCTGCCACAGCTTTTTATTATGGACGCTTTTAACGTGCACGTCTTTCTACATTGTTCTTACATGTATAATTTCAACATGAATGATATAACCAATATTTTGGAACAATATTATGATTTAAAAGATTGTCCGTGGAGTTTCTTGCCCATTCTTCTCCATAGGAACCTACCTACTACGCTTTGGAATGGGCAACTAGCTTTATCTTTCTGACTTACCGACCCCTTGACAATTCAAAAGTGCCTGTAAATAGTTTAATTGAAATAAACGCTTTGAGTTTGAATTGATACGGTTAAAAACAAAATGCAGTATGAAACTGCCAAGAAACTGCCGGATGATCCCAAATTATACAGAACAAAATATCGTTCTGATCATCGCCATGTGAAAAGGCCTTACAAAAAATAAAGTGTTCTATTTGTCTATGGATAGTCCCACTATTTCATTGAACTCGAAATATGAAAGTATAGTATGTCCATCTCCATTTTTATGGAGTTTGGACGTCCAAACACTTAACCAGCACCACACTGTCATGAAACTTTATTAATCCAATTCATAAATTAATTTCAATAATCGCAGTTTTCTAATAGCTGAGGAAACGTCATTGAACCCTGTCAGTAAAGGCGCCACGCCGCGCGTCGTCAGCCATAATTATTTTGCTACGTGTAATTTTAAATCTGTGATATCTTTTAAAGTATTCATTTAAATGATGTAATGCCTACCTGTACCCTAATTGCGTAACTTATTTTCATATACGATTATGACTAATTTGTTTCATTTTGACAGTTCAACAACATTCATTGCGTTATTTAAAGAAAGAAAGAAAATATTTTATTTGGGACACGCACAGGAAATACAAAACCGTAATGAAAAAAACAAATATTAACAAAAATAAAAAAGACGTGTATTTACGTTGTTGAGCAAATTTTTTTTCCCGCTTATTGCGCAATGGATTAGCAATATGTTCAAAATCGAGACAGATTGTGATTGATCGTGTATTACGCAATTAGGACACTGGACATAAATACACATATTTTAATCTTAATTAAATGACCAATTTTAATAACACATTTTATTGGAAAAGGATTAATAATTTAGTGGTGAAAATAGCTTCGGAAATAATTTTTTTTCTTAAATGAAATTGTACAAGATAAAAATGGTGACTGTGGGTCATCCTTAAAAGATTGACAAAATTATGCCATCGCGGACTATCCTGTTGATTTTGTCAAGATATATAATCCAGTAGAACATACATTTTATTTATCTGTCACGGTTTAGTCAGTGCACGCCATGTAAGCGCTTAAAAGTGCCTTTTTACGATTTGACAAATCTTCAAGTTTCAGTGCACGTTTACGTTTAATATAAAATAATTATATTTATAAACTTTCCGGAATACATTCTCTAAATTTTGTTGAAAACCTCGTCGAAATCCGTTGCGCATTTTAGAATAACAATGCAGACATATAGACAATGCGAAAAGTTACTTTTTGTATTCAATAAAACTACTATGTCGAAAATTGGGGGAGTGTCAATATTTGGTGCATTTACACTTCTCTTCTATAATAGTACTCACGAATGTCTCCCTGTGGACAGTGAAGAGTGCGATGGTGGCCAGCCCCCGACAGCGGCAGGCGACGTGTGTGCGCTCCGGTACGCGCAGCTCACACGCCTGCGTGCTCCACACGCGCGGCGCCGAGCGCGGCCGACCTCCACACGCGAGCTGAGGTGCTGACACAGAACAACTACATGAGCGAGCGTACATTCTAGATGATATCGTTGTCGAGCGTTGTGTTTGGTGTCTTACTCACCAATAGCGCTATAATTCTTGGAATGCGCGAACAGCAGAGTGACAGTGTGAGCGAGCGTGGGATCAACTCCCGCGCCACTGACAGACACCTGCACCTGTTGTGATGCTACTGTGTACTCTGTCGCGCGGCCGGACCTGGAACAGTTGCCGCTACAACTAACGTGTAGGAGGGAAACGAAAACAATAGATAAATAAAAATAACAAAACAAAATAAAATTATAGAAAAAAAAAGTTATTGCTGCGAATTGTTTGCTAGGTTGCCTGGAAGAGATCGCGGAAAGTGATAAGGCCGCCCATTGTATATTTTGTAGTGTTTGATTTATTTTTTGTTATGTATTTTTGTGGTGTACAATAAAGTATATATAAATAAATAAAATAAATACATTGTAATAGAAGCTAAAATCAGTTTTTATAATAATAGATTGCTTTAAAAACGTAATACAAAATTACAAAATACATAAACATGTTAATCATAAAAGTAGAGTGTACTGAAGGTATTCTCTAGTGCAATGTATAGATAGATAGTTAGAATATTCTTTATTATGTACACTATAAAAATTACACACATAAATTTAGAAATTACACAACACACTATGCACTTGTATTCCTATAGCAAATTATAAAGCTCTTAATTACTGATGTAATATTATTCTTTTTTTTTTCTATAATCAACTGTAATACTGGCTGAAATAAAAATTTTACTATTTATAAAGATAGGGGATCCTTACTTATACTCGACGTATCTTCTCAACGACGGCAACCTTGCTCCTAGATCATGATACAGGACGGTAACCACGGAAGCATTGCCAGTTCTATCCACCAGCTCTACTCCTGCTGACGTCACGAGCCACTCCTCGCTCCCCACTGGAGCTGGCTGAAGCTCGAAGTGCGCCGCGTTATCGTCGTGTACTGATTTCGTTGTGACTGTGAACTCGTGGTAGCGCTTGTCGAAGTCACTCCTCATGCCCGCTGTGTCCACTACCGCGTTTTGAAGATCGAAGATTTTCTAATGAAGAAATAAAAAGCATGGGTAATCAATGCAACATTCTAAACTAATTATAAATTTGACCTTGTTTCAACTTAATCTTAAATTTCTGTGTGTAAAATAGTAAAATGTAGCTACTAACCTCTTCATCAAGAAAAGCATCAGGATGTGTGAGCAGGCGGTCATAGATGTGCAGCAGATATTCCGCGCTGTGGTACCTGTCGGCTGGCTGAGCTGAAGCTGACATGAGGTAGCGCAGCATGTGTGCTGCATGTATGAGGGGAGGCTCGCCCTCGCCCGGGTGTGTCAGCAGGGACCGTAGCACTGCCCCGTACTGCCGCAACACGTGCGACACAGAGCGCCAAGAGTAGCCCAGCGATATCAGAGTGAACTGACCAACAAAGTGAACAACAAATTGTATGTTTCAACTGGTTGTTATGAAAAGCCAAAAACATCGAAATTGTTGTTTTCTTTTACCTGTTCATAAATATCTCTGAGTGAATCTGCAACACAACCAGAGAAATAGGGTAGCATCCACTTGACACCATGTTGTCCGGTTTTCGGTTCACAGAACCTGAAAATAATGTACCTACATATGTACTTTTACTTCATGATGTAGATTTGTAATGTTATTAAATCAGACGTTGACTCGTAATTTAGTGAAATCTGTTTTTCTAGTTACCTCTTAGTCTCTCCGCTGTGTCCTGGTGGACAGGCGGCTGTCGCGTGCGCTCCGGTAGCAGTCTTCGGCCAGCGCAAGCCATGGGAGGCGTCACTCTCACACGCTACGTCGTCAGGTCCTACAGCCCACATTGTCACACCTTTAGCGTTGGTGCCAGCAACCGACGATACTTGACACCGGAACTCGCTGGATTTCTATTTAAAAACCCAAAAGATATATCGAATAGTACGAAAGTGGAACACTAAACATATTCATCGTGAAACATAACATACCTGTACATTATAAAGCTTGAGCACGCTCCCCGCGGGGTATAGATCCTCCCAGACCTCTCTGCCCGGCGCCATCGGTAGCAGCGTCCGCTCCCTCGCCCAACTGAACCCGAGCGCGCCGTGCACCCGCCCCGCTCCCGCCAGACATGTTATACTTACGTTATCGCCCTGACACACATTAATATCAACTGTTATATCATTACAATATGAGCATTGTTTATTACTTTTTTTTTCAAACCACCTTTCCTGCTCGATAATGTCAAATTATATGTCATGCAAACATAAAGTTATAATAGCTCTATGCTCTAGCCGGGCAATTATGTTGTACTGAATTTCATTTTAACCCGCTGGTCAATAATGTCATTTGAATTTGGAATCTAAACTACACAAATCGTATGAAAACTTTTACCAAAAAAAAACTTTTCTTTTACATTTGTTACTAACATGGCTTTTATCCGCTCAACAGTCCATTTGCTTTTAGAAGTAGATGCCAATAAAAATTCTATTGTGTCTCGTCGAGTTTAAGTATACCTACTTAAACTCTAAAGAAGTGGTCCTCTACAATAGAATTTTTATTGTCATCTTAATATTTTTTCTCTCATCTATTTTTTTTTTTTTGTTTAATTAGGTTTATAGGTTTTAGTTGCCATCAACGAACAAAATAATTTACTTATGCAACTTAATACAGATATTATAGTGTTCAGTAACAATAATGTGTATTAATTAAATAGATAAAACAATAGTAAAACAATATATACAAATAGTTAGAACAATAAAAACAACAGTTTTCTGTTTCTACATTATCTGTGGCGGCAATGGCGGCATGTCATTGCAATTGCACAGCTGATCGGTTGCTGTGGCGCGTCCGAATTTTGGATTTGAGCGTCATATTTACGCTATTAGATAATGGGTTTTTGATTAAATTTTGATGGGTTTAGATAATATAGTGTTTGAAACTGCAAATAACCAGTTACGAGCAGTTTCTCTAATCCTATATTCCTCAGTTATTTAACAGTCTCATAAATAGTCATAAATGACTAATTCGAAGATCGAATTCGTTTTTATTACCTCGCAGTTGGTGCGAAAAGTAGAGTATTCTCCTCGGGGGTAAAGGTGTCTTCATCTTAGGCGAGCTTAAATTCCTAGCTTAACTTAGGATTCTAGTTATAACTCCCTCGATCCGCTTAGAAGTTAACTCAGAGCTCCTTTGCTGCGCTTGGGAGCCCTAGAATCCTTCGTTACGTTCGGGATGCAATATATGTCCCGTGACATAAGACACTGCTTTATCTCCTTGATGTACAAGCTACTATTATTCCACCACCAGAGTCTACCACCGATTAAGCTTGACTCACTTTATTGACAGTGATTGTGGAAGGCACAAGTCGTATATCGGGCGGTCTCAGCACCGTCAGCCTCAGCGCTCTACATCGTCTCCTGCCGGCATCGTCTGCTGCACAGGACCACTTGCCGCTGTCGGGCCTTTTCGCTTCCGATATACCTAACACGGACATGCGACGACCGAGCGCGTCTTCTGACACCGTGCGCGTCCAAATGTCTCTGAAAAACGAATGCTCTTCTAATGGCAATGCTTTATTTTTGCCACTGCTAACGAGCAGTGGCAGAAACAAAGCATTGCCGTTAGAAGTCGTACTGCGTCGTCTTTTGCAAGTTTAATGAAAAAATAAATTTGATTAAAACAAAGTTTTAACACCTTCACTTCTGCTGAATGACCTTGTTTTCATATAAAATCTAAATGAAACGTGACTATCAGGAAGCGAAAGTGTTGGAAGTTGGCCGATTAATCGGTGAAGTTAAATAACGCTCGCCGGGTACTTGTAACCGTCGTTTGGTGCAGGGAATCATTTGTTAGTCAATCACGTCACCAGGCTATTAGGTAGTCTTTTTCAACCCAATGATTGAATTTTAAAGTTTCAATAACTAGAAAATTGTATCCTGTTGACCTTAAAGCCTCACTCCCTTACCTTGTAGTACCATTGAAGTTTATCTTGACGCCATCTTTGTACCACGTGAAGGCGATTTTCGGAGATCCATACGCCATACATGTCAATATGAACTCTGATCCCTCCCATATTTCTGGACGATGGTTCACAACCAGGGTCTGCAAAAGGATGCCTTAATATTTAAAATATTTGCCAGTCAACATAATCATCGAGTACCGCACTTTTGGTCTTCGAATCTTATGTTAAAAACTGTACCAGCTTTCCAGCAACATTTCGAAAATAAAATGAGACAGAATATTTTATCTTACATCGTACATTTCCATATTGGAGTAAGTAAACCTAATTCTTGGAAGGCTGAAGGTGAATCCAATCTTAATAAACTATCCCTTTTAAAGGAACCGACCATTACTTTATGAAGATTAACTTGATTTTATTCAAATTTATGAATTCCGCAAGATTTTGTTTGAATAAAATGAGTGCGTCAGTTGTATTAACGTATAATGAAGTGAATTTTGCAGGTAGTGGTATTAGGGTGTGCCCAACAATGAGTATCATAAAGAAAGGGCTGAGCCAGGTTAACCAGTATTATCTGGTAGCATATGTGCTGGACCGACGCCAAATCTCGCTATAGTCGGCACCAAAAGCTTATTTGAAGTAATTAAATGAAGGATTCGGGCTCTTACTATTTATTTAATTTTTATATTATTTTGGCATGTCGTTGTTTAACTTTGTTACAGAGCAAGTTTTAAATGCCAAGAAGATATTAAGAGACGCAAGTTTTAGAATAACACGTTATCGTCTAGGAAACGTGGCAGGTAGTAGGCGAGACGATGACAAATAGCAGACAGCCTCCACGTTAAACTTAAACAAACTTTCAATTAAGGCTCTGTGCACGAAAAAACGTATATAACTTATCTATTTGTAAGAGAGCTTGAAATAATTGAAACATTAAGTCTGTGTAAGTATAAAAGTACAGTTTTCGTGGTGCTAAACCATTCGTGTCAGTCACAGCACCTGTTAATAGTTGCATCACTCTTGCCCTCTCATAAATATGGTTTATATCGCCTTTGATTTACTTAAGGAAGATATAGTATAATCACAAAAAAAAAAAAATATTTCAAGGAAGACTAATGCGTGATTTTTAAATTGCTTGTTATGATTTGCTTAAATAATAGGAAAAATAACTAACAGAGTTTAAAAAAAATGGTTATTTCAAAACTTTTTTCTACTAAATTTTGTATGGAAGTTGAAAAAAGTAGTTCCTTGTGTACAAATAGACCATATAATGACGTTGATAATTTTTTTTTTAATTTTCAAAATTAAAAGTAGTTTCTTCTGACAAAACGATTCAAACGTCAGTCTCGCGTCAAAATTGATCAAAATCAGTTGATTTCGTGCACGGCCCCTTAAGACCAGACACTCCAAAGACAAACTCCGCCCCAATGCACCCAACCACTCTACTATGTGCTAAACGCTAACACATCATAAATAAAGTTGAATATCGCGTGCGCTCTTTGATCGTTCAAGCACGGAACTAAATGTCGTAAGTCTCAATTTTTATTTCGTTTATAACTAAAGTAAAAGTTGATCTAGAGAAAAATATCTTATTTTCGAATAATAAACTATATTTCCTTACTGTCAATATTTGTTTGAGACATAAAAGCCGAGTAATAGTGTTTTTGTTTCAAATAATCTTTAAAAAAGACATGATTTTCGAATAAAAAATGGATCGAGTGAAAATGTTCCAATAAAGTAACTGTCTTATATTTGGAAAGAAAATGATGCAATAAATCATATACTAAAGTTCCATTTTGATTGTATGCGTGACTTTTACAATTTACAATTTATTGAGTCTCCTCTTAAGGTTACCATCCTATTTCACGAATGGTTATAGTTATACGCTTACTATGAACTAGCAGCTCGGAGTCTGGATTTGTGCCCGGTTGATGGCAATAGGCTCGCCCCCTATTACATGGGACTTAAACATAACTGGCGAAATGTGTACTTCGCTCTACTTGGGCATGTACCACATTCCTGCCTTTGTAATAAAAATCCCGAAAACATAATATATATCTAACAACCGGTCCTAGTGGTCTCTTGTATTGTATTTATTCCTAAGAAAGGCGGGATCTGGGAGATGGAATGAATCCTCCTTACTAAAAATTATTCAATAAATAATTACGCAAACACAGCTGCACAGTTCACAATAGTTCGGGGTACAATAGTTCGTGGGGGCTTTTGTTCTTTATTTCATGCCTAGGTTCCTAGGTTGGTTCAGTTTTTAATTAGGACCTGTCAGCGTGTAACATACTTTAACAACAAACGATTTTAGGTAATTAGTTTTTTTTTTAATAAGAAAAAAATATGAATAAAAAACCGGAACAGACCGGAAAACCACCTTGTGTAGTATTCATCAGCTTTCTAATTTTTTTCATCTTATCATCCCGTTCGGGGAGCGTGTAGCGTTTGGCAAAGTAATAACTCAACTTTTGGCACCATGAGGCATGGACGTTGTTTCAAGATAGTGATTTCAATTTAATCATTATGGGGTTTATTTAAAATAGTTGCGTTCTTAAGTATCGTTAAAGTTATGTTTTGTGTGAGTTCAAAATCCTACAAAAGGTGGTCCACAAGATGATGACTGTACGGAGACCTAGCCATGGCATACACTCACGTGCAGACTAAGTGCAGGCTGCATGTAGAACTGCAGCGTGTCGGTACGCAGACGTACGTATTGTGTCCGCATGCGCACCAGTGCCGCGCGCAGTGCGCCCGCTTCGCGCCGTACGCCCCACACGCGCACCCATACCCCTCGGGCGCCACCGTCTGACGCCGCACTGACACATACACAAACCATAAATACACCATCACGACAAAAAATGTATCTCATGTGCAACAGTACCTTGTTTAGTAAAGATAAACTTACCTTATGTTTAGAATTTCTATTTCATCTTCTAATGTTAAGTTTGACGCCTTTAAATAGCTAGATAACTGAAAGAAGTAAGTAACATAGTAATTGTTATTAATGATTTTTTATCTCTGGCATATATTGTTATGTTCTTTAATCTCTTTGTGTATACCTGTTTTATGATTTCTTGAGATATGTTTACACCTGCTTGGTCCACTACTTCCAGTCTTATTTCAAATCGTGCTGATGCTATAAACATACAACGATTAGATACTGTTACATAGCAGCTAAATTAATTTATCACTGCTTCCTAGCATTATCGATTATTATGTTAATACTCACAGAAGTCTGTATCTTTCGGGTTACAGTCACAAGCTGTTCCTTCCTTACAAACTTCTGCACATTCTTCTATACCACATTCTAGAACAAAATGAACACAAATAACATTAACGTGGCAGACATTATTACAAGTTTTAACCTCAGTTAAACTTTGGATAATAGCTTGGTCTGTACTATTATGGGGAGACGGTTTGGTTGGGTGCTTAGTTTTTAGCTTTATTGTCTTTTTGACTTCAGTTAACATGTCACTGATAGTTAAGGTAAGTCAAAGACAAGAGCTCGTCACAAATAAGTGGTGGTAAGGCCTGTTATGGAGGAATGGCTGGAGTGACAGCATGGCGGTCTCAGTTTCCGGCTGACACAGATGATTCGGGAAGTACCTGCGTCGTATAGATCGGGAGCGAACGCCCGCTTGTCATCACCGCCTTGTAGACCGCCCCGCGGACATGGTGCAATATACGTTCGAGGAGTGCGCAACTTGGGTCTAACAGCACTGTACCCTCGTCGCGACACTCGGTTCGGATGATCTCTTGCTTCCGGCCATGATTCAGTCCATGGTCGAAAACAAAAACGCGTGGGATGCTGTCGCCTCTTTTTGCCAGGAGGTGATGCATGCCAAGGAGGAGAGGGAGAGAGACTCTGGTGCGGGTGGAGTGAGAGCATACCTCTCACTCCACCCGCACCAGAAGAGTAGCCGAGCGTCGAAGGGCGCTTAAGGATCTCCAGCCACCATTTAAGAAGGAGTCTGCGGGCATCGAAATTGGGGCTGTGTCGTCGCCCGAATAGTCAGGCACAAAGAAGTGGTACGCAGTGTTCTATGCGTGCCTTTATGTGAAGACGTGCAGTCGTGGGATCGGCCGCACTTGGTTATTGGGGCTTACTAGGCACGGTGGGCTGATAACAGTCGGGGGTGCGGCGAATGTACAAGTATCTGCCGGGCCCCCGACTCATGTTAGTAGTAGAAACAGTGGGGTTTTAGTCTGTAGGAGTTTGGCATAACCCTCTATTCTCCCAAGACGGGGGGCACATGTCAAAGACAATTTATTTTAAGAGACACAAACATGATGAAAAAAAGCAGTTAAGATGTTCAGCAGTCGAAACATTCTCTACTGTTATTCTGGCAGAAATGCTTTTCATTTCCTGAAAACGCACCGTTATACGGAAGTGGCTTCATAATGATGATGGATCGCAAGATATTATTTGAGGTAATGGAATGTAAACATTGACCTAAGGTTGCAAGAGGATTGTTAATTTTGCTTATTTTATTAGTGAAATTACTGACAATTTAGTAAATCAAGTGTACATATTGTTAGATAGGCCGTGTGTTCATGGTATAACTACACGGATTTTAAACAGTAGGTAATAGAAAAAGTATCACAAGCAAGAATGTATTTTGTTGGTGTAATGCTGTTTTTAAATAGCAAACAAAAAGCTAGAAAATAAAGTAATATTATTAAATATTTTCTCACCGGGTGGTGCTAGCTGCGCCTCGCACAGGTCGCCCGTGTATCCCGACGCACAGATACAGCTGACGGCGGCCGGGCCCATCTGTCTGTCGATATATATTTAATATAGCTTGTAGATTATAATTCTATTAATAACATATAAAAGTTGATTTTTTATGAGCATTTTTGATCGAATCGAAGGTTGACATTCACCCCTGTAACAGCAAACACTCATTTACAAAACTTCTGCCCACATTAATAAATGTGCCAGAAATCAACAAAACCACGAACTTAAGTTTATAATACTTTAATTTTAACTCCTTTTTGTTCTTGAAGAAAAAACCAACGAAATTGAGGATACACAGAGCAAAAACCGGAAATGAATCAAACGAATATGTGACCTAAGGGTCACATATTCGTTTGATTCACATACAGATGTGACTTCGTCGCATGAAATAAAAAACCGGAAATGTAGTAGGTACTGAAGAAAATAAAATGTGTTTTCTACACAATTTCCTTTTTTGTTGTAATGTTTTACATTGTGTTCTCAAATAAATATATCGCAACAGTAAAACTTTATAAATAAACATGTTTATACGAAGAACATTAACTGAATTACAGTCCTAGAAACTTGGGGTAAATACGCTGGCAAACCAGAGGGTCATGTGTTGACTCACCTGCAGGTGCCGCCATTCTTACACATGTTGGAGGTCCTCGGACACAGTGGACCCTCTCCGCAGTCCGCTCCGGAGTAACCCTCGAAACACGAACAGTAAAACTCCCTGCGATGAAAAACATATTGTGGAGTTAGAAATAAATATTGTGAGTAATCGCGCGGAAATATCCGCCACGGTATTTTGTAATGAAAGCGAGGTTTTTTGCCGTGTAAACAAACAGAGAATTACTTTCAGTATTATTTTTTGTCTTTGTGTTTTTGTGTTTGTGTTTTTGTGTTTGTGACTTTGGCACCCATTTTGTTCCCGCTTTCACTCCACGCTTAATTCCCTTAGCTAACGGGTTTCCAACAAAGACTGCATGTGAAATTTTAAGAAATCGTCTTTTCTCCCCACCCATGTTCAGGGTTTAATTTTCGAGGATATAATAAAACATGATTGTAAATGAGAGCATTTTTAGATAACAAAGGGTTCCATGATTTACCTTCATTAAAAAAAAAAGGATTTAATTGATAATTTTGTGCCATTATTGTAACTTACTGATAATCCCGCCTGGCGTAGCAGTGCCCCAGCAGTCTGCACTCGATGGCGCTGCATGAAGTGGGTCCCGATGACTGCGCTGCTCCTCGCACCTCATACGTCACGTTGAACCCGTACACGGATAGCAGACCCAGCGCCCTGAGCTGTGTGCCCTCTAGTCTATTCAGGTTGAGCTCCACCACCAGCACTGGACTCTGAACCTGGAAACAAATCCAATATTTTAAACATGGTAAAAAAATATACTTAGTAAAATGATTATATTCGTCATAATTATTTATTCCCAGTAAGGTATAAATTTCCTATCTCTAGGTACCAAAAAATGAAAGCTGTCGTATGTTAGCAAACATTTAAAAATGTTAAAACTTATACTTTTGGTATCAAATAATACATTTATAAAAGAAATATCGAACAATGCAAACGCCAACACATTAGTTATATTTTTTTGAATATCATGCAAAAATCAATAAGATTCAAAAAAAGGAGAGCTCTCATTAATTATTCATCATTATGGAAATAAAGATCCAGATATTCTCAAACACATGTCGTATTAAGGTCAGCGTAACAATTCTTTCTTATTCGGCAGCCTCATTTTCAATTTAACAAAAAGGAGGCATACGTCAAAGAAACGCCATGTCGAATTATTTATGAAGATATTCATCAGCCTTCCCCGCGCTGGAGTCAACACGAAGAGCTGGAATTACGAAAAAGAATTGGCAAATCTCCAGACGAAGAAATTATTTCCGTTATCCCCTTTTGCAAACTGAAAGCTTGTTAATAATGTATGCGAAGTAAATTGACACCGGCTAACACGACACGATTAAATAAAACACAACTGAAGCATTTTTGTACATAATTATCATTATCGTACACTGAAATGTCTAATTCTGTTATTTTTGTATGGAGAAAGAGACTAGAAGAAAACTAAATGTCAAAAAAGTTGCAGGAATATAATGTAAGCACAGAATAACAATAATGTATAATGTACAATAACAATAATGTACAGTAACAATAACAATAATGTATAATGTAACACTGAATATTAAGTGACAAGTGTAATTTTGTACACTTTTTACAACAAATCTACAGGAAATCTCTACAAGTTCATATCCTCGACTACCCAAGGCCTCTCAAGTTAGCACGTGCTGATTGTAAGTATACAGGGTGGCAGGGACATCGACGCGAAAACTGTTACCATGGATTCAGGACGCGATTTTTAACCCTCCTGGGTTGAAATTTCTCGTTGGTTATAAAAAACAGTTTTCGCGACGACGCGGACGTCCCTGCCACCCTATATTATACCTTTAATGCGGTTAACTGCCAGGCGTGTCATTTGAAAATGTGACAACAATACAGACATACACATGGTACTAAGGTGGTACCATGTGTGTGTCTGTATTGTTGTCATTATTTATCCGTGTGAAAAACAAGTCACAGATTTCACAACCAGTAAAATTATTCATCAAAGACTAATTTTAAAAGATGTCGAGAGGTATCGTGGGCACTCGTAGGACACCCGGTTGGAACGAAGTTCCTTTCGCTGTATATTTTGTAATAAAATAACAGGCACAATGAAATTAATAAACAACATTTGAGAGTACCTAAATGATAAAACTCATAGCAAAGTGTCATGACAGTCAAAATGTTTCAGTTTTTTCGAATGAGAGCTAGTCTCATTCACGCACGCATTACGTGCGTTAAGGAGCTTTGTCCCAATCCTGTATAACATACCGATCGTTAGACGCCTCCTTTGTTATTTATTCTTATTTTACTTTCTCTAAAATCAATTTCTCGGCGCCATTTTAAAATATTATCACTGAACCTTAGCACTAAACAAAGGATTATTAAAGCAATTAATAAATAAACAATAACAAAATTAAACATTCTAGTGAAAGTAACCACCAAAAATAAATGAAAGATAATTTGAACATTTGAAATTCGAACACGCGCAGTTTTGCGCTCCATCAAGCCAGTTTTTTTTTTTTTGTCTCGAGAATTGTTCAACCTCGTTTGTCGTTCATGTAAAGCTCTGTACACACTTTTAAATACAAACTTTAACTCGGCAGTAATTACAGGAAAGTCGGCAAAAAACAAAGTTATTGAGAGTGCATTCGTTCTGCATTGTAAGCAACAGTCACTTGCCTGGTCCGAGCCGCAGATAGAATTGAGATTATGAATTTATTCAACTGAAAGTTTTACACAGAACTTTCCTCCTCTGCTGAGTTTATCAAGATATCGATAAGTATGGCACTTCATTCGTTACTCTTAGAATCTTCCTTATCTTCAATAGGTATATCTACAGCAGCTATACATTTAAAATTGGATTCTCATTACGGAGGAACGTAAAGAACTCAACTTGTGTTCCCTTGTTAATAATTAATGCTGACTAACCTTTTTGGTGGAAATTCAGTCGGCGTACAACTACCTCTTTACAAAGTGGTTTTGTTTACAGGCACATTAGTAGGTATAATTATCTCAATAGGCACATAGGTACACATTGGCCTTCCCCTGAGGTTAGAAAATGAGAAATAATTCGCTGAGCACTCAGTGCATACAATATTCAGTGGGTTGTGTGGTGTGAGCAAACGCTGTCTTTAGTGATGAGGATTCAGTATGCGGACGGACGGCCGGCATAATTACCCAGAGGTGAACCTGTTTAATTATCATAAGAAAATAATTATACTCCCAGCGTATGTTTTAATACAGTTAAATAGTTTTTTGAAAAGATTTAATATGTGCAAATAGGCGAAATAATTAGAAAGCCTTTTGGCCGCACTCTTTTGCAGATTAACTTTATATGAAAACAGGTCATAATATTGTGCGGGTCTGGTTAATACAATAACCTATTTAACCTAGGCTTTGACGCAGTTGAAGCGGAATTCCTCAAGCCCAAGTCTGCGGGTATACTGCGGCCCGGGGACACAACGCAACTCGAAAAAAGTACCTACGCCACGGAGACCGCACATAGCGTGACATTTACGTGCTGGATTTTATGATATAGAATTCCTATTGTTCTTTTTCAACATTATATCTTCGCATTTTGCTGTATACGAAAAAACTGATACTTTTAAGATATTGTTTTTCTTTTATCCCCAAGGCTTTATAATTTTCAGCTGTGTTTGCTTTGTTACACACGAATTCAGGACAAAAGGTTGCCGTAAAAGAAGGTCAGAGTTACTAGGTACTAAGCTCACAGCTTTGAGTAATTTTGCTTGTACTAATACCTAGCCGGGGTTATTTAGGTACCTACGCAGTAACTATTCCTATATTACCTTATTTTGTCAGCAGTAACTTTTGGAAGAAATATGTAAGTGTATTATGTATACCAGTGGTATCAGATTATTTCTTTCACTGAAAATATTTGCTCTCAAGAGCGTTAAAAAAACAGACGCGGTGCGGCGGTCTATTGCGTCGGTTTGAATATTATATGAATCTTAAAAATATCGTCTTGCGTGGCAAAAAAAAGAAATATCATTAAAGTAGTATTTGTGTGTCTAAAGATCTCGCTACAACATTAACACCGAGCACTTGCACGAAAATAGGTTATAGTGTGGTATTCCGAGGAATTCTCGACGATGAGCCAGGAAACTGTGGCTACATACCTAGGTAGGTAATGATGCGCTCCTTAAGCCGAACACGATAGTGCTTTCAGATCTGAGATTATACATCTTAGCAGTTAGGTTGAGATTTTCATTTAGGCCTTTGCTTTAATTCTAGTTAGTAAGTGCAGACATAACAATACCAGCTACCAGACAAAAGTTGTATGCGGTATTTTTTTTTCAATGGTTCTTCATAAAAGATTTATTTATATTTTTTATTAAGAGCAAAAGTATATCATAATGTTTTTAAACATATCATAAATCATATTTGGAAAATGTGTAAAATACATACATTATAAAGCAACAATATTTTTATAATAAAAAGGATTAAAGGTGCAACCTTTTTACATTTTCATTAAGGCGAAAGCGCCGACCCTGCCCGCGAAATTCAAATTTTCTTACGTTTTTTGTATTTTTTAGGTCAGTCTCAGATCTCATGTTAATGATTGATTGATTTGCGGTCGTCGTAGGATCTCTCGGGAAATGGTGGACCTTCCACTGCTTGGGGACATAGGTTCGCTGTAGTATTGAATTAAAAAAGTATGTGAGAAATTTTATAGCGACTTCCGGTAAATGTTTTAGAACGGACGCGATTATTATGTCGTATCCTGGAGCCTTGTTGTTTTTCAATTTATTGATGGTATATTTAACTTTGCTAGGAGAACATTTTCTCAGTAGTGTGTCTAGTTGGTGAACAGAGGATATTGTGCCATTGACATAGTCCAGTTTTCTTGAGCCTTCGTCGGGGTGGGAAGTAAAGGCACTTTGAAGGTGGTTAGCAAAAACTTCAGCCTTTTCGGCATTACTGTTAACCCATGTACCATCAAGCCTTCTGATTGGAGGTTGGTGCAGTTGAGGTCTTTTAAGCTTTTGTGTGGCTTTCCATAGAGAGTTGTTAGAACTAGCAGCTCCATCTAGTTTTTCCAGGTGTCTCTGTAATCCTGCATTTCTAATTTCTTCCATAACCTGCTTTAAATTTTTTATGTGTGCAATCTGTTTTTTCTTGACACTGGGATACTTATTCACTTGCCACTTCCTTCTCAGTTCTTGGACCGAAGTAGGGCAATCGATGCCTTTTTTACCACTTCTGTTCATTGGGGTAGCTTCCCATGCACTTTGCTGTATAATGTTATTAAAGTATTCCACACCTTCTTCAATATCTTGGTCACTTGAAAACGATAAGTTTAAGTTGATTTTTTCAGCCACAAGGCATTTAAACTTATCCCAGTCTGTTTTCTGGTTGCAGAGTTGAAACGGTGGTAAGGTTTGTGTACTATTCAAATTTAGGTGCAAAAACACTGGGGAATGGTCAGACGATAGTTCCAACCTAGTTTTATATTCAAGATTTTGGATATTTACGCTTTTTTTGATGAAGAAATCTATCAAGTCAGGGGTCTCATTTCTGTCCGTAGGCCAGTAAGTTGGTTCACCAGAAGATATTAGTCTTAGGTTGAGTTGAGAGAGTCCACTGCCAGGTACATTTAGCGTCCTTTAGTCGATGTAGTTCGGAGACCCCAGAAGGTGTGCTTGGCATTATAGACTCCGCCTGCGATAAACTTAGCTCCAAATGTAGAAAATAGTTTTACATAGTCCTCCTTATTGGGTTTGTGTTTGGGCTGTAGATGACAGAAACTACAAGAGGGCTTTGGAGGTCTTCAATCGCAAGAAAATAATATAGGTACTGCACCGTCTTATGAGAAGGCTACAGTAACTATTCTAAACTCAGACCCTTTAAAGGGCCGTAGTAATAAAGATGTGAGGGTTGTTATAGAAGCCTTGGAAGGCACTTTATGTGGTTACCAAAGAAATCTTCAAACGTTCCGAGAGTTAGTACGGGAATCGCTGACTCAAACACTTAATCGCTGCTTTGGGTTTTATTGACACATGTGATGACAGTTTTACTTTATTATTTTTTGTCCATTTTCGGAAAATGCCTGCTATGCCTACTACTGGATTTGGTTTCAAATACTTGAGTTGGCATGGGGATTACTTATTATTGTAAGGTATGATTCCGAACAACGCTGCATGCGGCTTTGCTGCCGCAGCAGTGCTGCCGCGTCACTACTGGTCCCCATTCATTTTCTATAGGTTTATAGAAAACCAAGCACGACAAACCGATTACCTTCCGAGCACGGCAGCAATGCTGTGCAATATTGCTGCGTCACATTGCTGAGGCAGCAGCACTGCTGTAGCAGTACTGCCGCGTGCAGAAATCGGAATCATACATTTAATTTGAGGGTTTAGTAAGCTTGCGATTAGTTTCCTTCTCATCACTTGTTTAAATAACCAAAAGAGTTTCAACTGTTAAGAAAAAAATGTAAAATTAACTTTTAAGTAACTTATAAACCAATTTTTCCACAGACAAAATCGGTGCAATACTGCCTGAAATTATTTTAAATTATTTTATTAAACTTGTTGTGTGAATTACCAACATTTCATTTTAAGAATATCTGTGCCTAGGGAGTTTGTTGTTCAGCGCTATGGACTCAGAGCTCATTAACTAAAATACATTTCTAAGTAAGTAGTTTTCCCTCGAGTTTATACACTTACCCGTATTGGTTGTTACCTTTTAGTATCATTCACTCCTCGGCTTCAATAGAAGTAACAAGTTTATTAAAAGTATTTCTGCGAAGCTCCTTGATATATTGTGTCGTAATTGACGTTCTTCCTATCCAGCAAGATAGTTCTATTGGTGTTCGGCTACGCTTCTATTTTGAAACCTCTTTAGACATACATTATATTTGTACCGAGTTAAATAGTGGCCATGTGAAAATTTTAAGGCATAATACCTAATAATACGTAACTTACGTCGGAGGTTTCTGGCGCAGATATTAAATTATACACGTTTTTGCTTTACGGCTCTAATAGATAAGCGGCTCGCTTTAAAACGAGCCAACATAACCGCAGACCACTTTTTACCAGTAAAAAGCCAAAATATTCCACGCGAATAGCAAATCCAACTTGCCTTTTAACTGCCAGTACAATTAAAGCTTACCAAAAAGATATTTTTTATAAGAGACGGGAAATAAATGTGAATTTTATAAGAGGCTGCTTGTAGGCACTGTACACGTTCCTAGAATACATAAGACAAACACTAAAAGCCCAAAAGCGATAGGATTTTATTATCATAGTTTATGTCCTCTTTTTGAACAAGAATTAGGTTTTCTCGTGTAAAGACCGAACAAAAGGCTACTTAAAATGCCATAAAAATCTGATTGTATTTTTTAATATATCGTGTAGGAATGTAGGGAAAAGGTATTTTGTTCTAGGTTGTGTAGATTTTTTATTTATGATCATCATTTCAGCTGAAAGACGTGCACTGCCTGACAAAGGCCTCTCCCAAGCATCGCCACTTCCACCGGTTCTATACTTCTCGCATCCAGCGGATTCCTGCGGAGGTCGATTTTTTATTTATCAGACGAATGATATTTCTTTACCATAACACGTTATTGAATACTATTCAGCTGCATCCGGTTAGACTGAAAGCCGACCCCAACATATTTGGGAAAAAGCTAGGTAGAGTAATACACGTGGTTACAATATGTTTATTACATGTAAATGCCCAACAACGTGCAACGTCGACTGTTAAATAGCCCCGCGAACAGCGGGGTCCTAATGACCTGAGAAGGGACAGAAGATTACCTAGCAACAGAGACCAAACCTCAATAGTAATTGCAGATAAACTTTGTACCTAATGTTGAGTACACCCGACATCTAGGGGGAGGTTTGTTATAGAGCAAGAACATTACGATTAATATCCGGGTACCGTCATTTGTTTTTTGGATTAGATAAACAAGTCACATCCATCTGGGTAAATGCACAACTCTTTCTATTTCCGTAACGTAACAAAACACAACACTCTGTCATTGCCTTTCAAAATCGGATTATCGAAAGGTAATTACAGAGAAGAGTTTAAAGGATATTTAATTAAGTAAGTTGACCCAAGTCATTGAATTAATTCAGAGGTTGCTCGGGAAGGGAATTTCCATTTACTCGCCATCTGTTGATTACCAAAGCTCCGGGTATCATGAAGGACGATCAATGGAGTATTAATTTAGAAATACCAACCTTTTCTGGCTAAATAGGGCAGGTGCTAAATATTGTGGTATATTTTAAGAACACTTACTAAATGGTGCATAGATAAAATAAAGTTTATTAAAAAATTACATCCGCGTCATGTGTTGCAATCACTTCCGCAAAAAAAACCTTATATTTGACTGCTTACACCCTGTAAGTACTAAAGAACTCAAAGATCATTTGATCGTGTACCCTTCTTTGATGTTGGTTTAGGCAAAGTAAAATTGGAAGTCTGAGTGTTCTGTTCCGGCTATGACTTGCTATGACTCTTATCCAAACTATTTTAATATGCTTCCCTCTAGTAGTTAAGTAGTACAACAAAACGTATTAACGTCAACGTTAGCTTCCGACCATTTCAGCGTAAAAAGCGCTTAATAATTTAAACCCACGCTCCGGACTGTACTATAAGAATATTACTGTTACTGTCCTAGTTATTTATGTGCACAAGAAAAGAAGCCAGTGCTCGTGTGCAATTTCTATGTGTGTTAGTTGGAAGCGCGCCAAACACATCGCCTTATATCGCAATAAGATTTAGTTTTTTTTGCAACAACATTGAAGCGACAGGAAATTGGGGGCAAAAACTTATGAGAATGGTTTGTCAACTGGACGGTCGCCTCCCTGTTTAAAGTATAAATGACCGTTCATTTGCCCGATCTTTATAAACTCAGTTATTCCAGAGCTCTCAGCGTAAACGTATGAAAGAGCATCTCTACTTAGTCAGTGATTTGAACGCATCAGAAAAGATGGACGTAAAACTACAAGCAATCAGTTGTGCAATAAAATAGTAAACGCCTGTTTCCGACGCGGATGTACGATCGGACTATCAGACCGGACGTGTGCTGTGGGCTTGAGGACAACTAGTGACAAATAAGTTAAGTAAGTATGATGAAATTTGTTCAATGTCAAAAGTTTTGGCGTCGACTATGGTTTAGTTACACGGGCTACCCCGCATACGCAACGTGGTTACGTGGTAGCCCATTTAAAAGAGAAAGTAAAATAAAACTAAAACCCAACTACGAAAAAAACGCCAACTAAAAAGTATAAACAAGACAACGATGTCGCCTTTTTTCGGTTTTCGTATAACCGGCGTCACACGTCATTGTAATTAAAGCAGACATAGGTCGTATAAATTACGTGGGACTCCAAGTTTTTTAAAGTTGCAGTCATGTATCACAAATAATGCAGCAAATGGTATTTTATTGCAATATCAGTCGTTGGCATGGCACAATATTTTAATTATTTCTTTCACAAAAATCACATTTCATATAAAGCTGTAATTGGAAGTTATAAATGATAAACTAGGACCATCGAGGTAAAATAAATAAACAGTTAATTACTAGTAACAACAACAAAACCATGATCAGTATGATGACCAGTCACCACAAGCAGCACCCGTTCATGAGCATAACGCAAAGATAAAGTAAGTAATAGTAATAAAAACTTTTCCTGTAATAAATTCAAATCCAATTTGGATTCAAACGAAACTGCACAAGTAAATAGCGTACGCGGAGGTGGAATAAGAAATGAAACGCATTTCTACGTTGTAGACAAGGCTTAAGCGGGTTCAGATGATCTATAAGAGGCTACAGATGGGAACTGGTGCTGGGTGCTGAATAATGCATGTTCTCAGTGACCCGGGGACGCTGGGTAAACTTCAGTTTCGGAAGTGTCACACAGCATGGACACTGCGATTGTTTTATTTAGAAGTTTGGGGATTTCAATGTTTTGAATATCAAAACTTCCGTTTTGACCAGTAGTAGGTTAGTAGAAAGAGGGTGCTGTCGTCTAAAATCTTGATTATATGTAATATTCTAGACGAGTTTGTTTGTTATTTATTTGCAGATAAATATCATAAATTTTACGTTGACAATGTTGTTTTGTATATTTATGTACAGAAATTATGTTCTTCCAAAGGTATAATTAAGGTCAGGTGGTCAGGTCACAAACTAAAACCATCGTGAAACTTACCTGCACTATCTTCTTCGTCTAAAAAAACCTGCACTATTGGAAAAATATTATGAACGCGAAAGTTTGTGAGGATGAATGGATGGATATTTGTTACTCTTTCACGGAAAGACTACTGAACGGATTTGAATGAAATTTGGCACACAGATAGTTTATAACCTGAATTTACACATGAGATTTTATAAACTTTTTATTTCGATATTCCTACGGTATCAAGACTTATGTGGCATTGATCATAGAGGGAAACTGTTAATATACATTTCTATGATACACTTCCTTGGTATGTTTTCGAATTTATTTTTTAAAGTCAAAGCAGGTGCTGTTTTGTGGATGAGGTAATGTTTATTTAATGTCGCGATATATGTCGAATACTGTGTGCAATGTGCATAGAAAAAATATGACTTAGAATTATTGTCTCAATTTATAACTTTGTAGAGAACGAATAAGAATTGTAGTTCGAGACTGTGTTGTTTTAAATAACAATAATATTCACTGTTCACCGACTATGACAAGTATAGTATTCTATTATATTCTTGTTTATGGTCGTGTATACGAGAGTTCATAAGCTAAAATAGACAAAATGTTAATCAACTAACACACCGCATATTATGTTCATATACTGTTGTGAAATTATTTTTAATGTATTACATAATTGCTTGTTATAAATTTTGTTCTGACAGAATAATGATTTAGCAATATACCGCAGTGCGGAACGCTCAAGAGACTCTTTTGTACAAATAATAATATTATAATAATAATAATAATAACCCACCGCCGTATCTCTACGTTGGCGTCATGGTGGCGCTTGGGCGCTCCGAACTCTAGGTCTGTGCCGGTAGAGTTTACTTTGCTGGAACGGGTCTAGGATGAGGAGCCAGACCAAGAGAGATACAAAAACCCGCAGAGCAGCATGTGGCGAGCTGTTGGGCAGTAGCGACCCCACGGACCCTATCTCCCGGGAGAAGTCTTGTTCCTCACCTCTGGCTTGCCTTTATTGGCCGGCTGGAGTGAATACTGACGAGGAACGGAGCTCCCACCTCATTCTTGCCTTAATTGGCTGACTTGAGTGGAGATTCGCAAGAGCAAATGTGCTCGGAGGAAGGAAGTATTCTAGTAAGTGCTCGTAGGGATCTTGACCATCTTCCGGGCTCTGGGATTGTTCTGAAAGCCGTGGAATACCTCTCCACTCCTCAAGCACCTCAAGACATGTTGCCCCCTAGTCGCTACGTCACTATGTGCTAGCGACAGTTTTTCGGGGGCCCATTATTGAGTGTGCAAGTAACCCCCTGCCATCTTATCCGTGTATATTATATATCATTGGTCAGGCAGGGGTCATAGTCCTACTATAGTTCTTGATAACCAATCCACTATAGTCAACCAAACCCATAGTCCAATTTTTTTGTTCCCATGTACTGCAATAGTCCTACATCAACCGGGGATTGTCCTTGCTTGCAGGGATAATCGTCGGTCGGTGCCTCATTCCATTTAAAATTGTCCAAGAGGCCTCTGCGAGTTGGCTTCGGCCCCTCGTACGCCTTTCAAAGGACCGGGACCGCATGGTTCCGAGATATGTAAGCACAAGTATAAAATAATAATAATATTATACTGCCTCGTTGGTCTAGTGGTCGCAAAGCGCTACTGCTGAGTATGAGGTTCTGGGTTCGATTCCCGGGTCGGGCAAGGTGTTATTGGGTTTTTCCATCTGGAATTTCTCAGTAGCAGCCTGGAGTCTGGATTTGTGCCCGGTTGATGGCAATAGGCTCGCCCCCTATTACATGGGACTTAAACATAACTGGCGAAATGTGGGTGTACTATAGGTACACCTCTGCCTAACCCTTCGGGGAATACAGGCGTGATGTTATGTTATGTTATGTTATAATATTCAAAGTATAATAAACTAGTTATTTTCTCACTATGTAAGCCGATAATGATCCGCGATCGTTCGTTACAGCCCGAGTGTTTGGGTTTTTATTTTATATTATGCTTAGAAGATCAGATCAATTAGAAGATAATGGTGCTATTATTAACGGGTGGAAGCAATAACATTGTTTTGCCATTATACGTAAATTTACGATTTAGGCAATGTGGAGCATCTTTCTTACCTAAGCAAGTTTCTTGGTTTTCTCCTAGATCATAACAAACTCGCATGATTGCCAAAAGGTTATTCGTAAGTATAAAACTTAACTGTTCTACAAAGAGAACCACCAATTAAGGAATTAATGTATTTAAAGTAGCAGTCATACCGGTATAGCTTAAGTTAAGTCACAGAACTGACATTGATGGCTTAATGGAAGCGAGGCCGTGACCTCATTGTACTGCTCAACGTTTCTCTTATATAAGTTAGAATTAGCATTTATCATAACGAGATGCAGTAAAATGTTAGAATATTATAAAGTTTTCAGTGTCGATGTTAAAGATTTCCCAAGAATGACTGATTTCAAAGTTTTTTTTAGAACTTATTTAAGTTATACGACACAATTTGTTTTTAAGCTTGTGGCCTGTGCCCTCCTGGTATCGTTTGCGTCTCTATCAGGCGAGTGTGAGCGGCTCTGAGTCGCTCGAGGCGGCCGGAGATCAAAGAGACGACACTCGCCATGGAATAGCTTTTATAACTTCATACTTTTAACTTTGAGTTATTTAAGTATGATAAATTTAAATGCTAGTTTATAAGCACTTAAGTGCAAGCAGACGAAAACGAGAGTGTTTGTAGCGGATATTTAGTCGACTTCTTGACATAGTCAGGCAGACTAGGTAGGTAAGGATCAGAGCGGCTAATGCTCTTAACATTCTGAATAATGTATCGCATGATACTACTAAAACGGTGGAACATATTAAATAACAAGGGTACCCTCAGGGGAGTACACACAGTAATATGTACATAATTAAAAGGTAAATATTTGAAACATTCAGTAACGAGCCGACGGATTGGGCTGACGACTTAATAGGCCCACGAGTTGCCTTAGTTGTGAATTATAGTTTGAATGAGTACTTACATTTATGCTTTGTACCGTCGCTACGGCGTAGGTAGTGGGTCTACGCCAACGCTACGTGAGCTACGCTGTCGTAAAACAAACATGTCGTAGCCATCGGCGACTCAATATTTCGACATCTAGTTTTATAGTGAATATGAAAATATAATATAATATGTGGTTTTTATAAAATCTGATTTATCCGAATCGATATTATAAAAAGGAGAAAACATCTTATTACCAGCTTTTTTTAAAACCTGCTTACATTTGCTCCCACTCGTAGCCCGATTGAATGCTGCGTTATTATTCCCAGAGCACTGTTCGTTTGAAAATCCGGATAAAACTAATGCAATAAGCAATAACAAGTTTATTTTTAGCAAAACGTTTTCTAAACTCGCCTTCCAGGTTCTTGGAAAAAAGCGTTTTCTTTATGTTAAGTTCTATTTTAGCAAAGGCTTTTTTGAAGGTAGGTTGGTTATATACTCACCTACTTATAAATGTTTAAAACAATAAATCATCTAATTTTAAGCAAGTATTACATCAAGTTAAATATTTTTTGTAACCTAACTTTTAAAGTCTATAAAGAGTTTTAAAAAATCAATACTTGTCACTCATCGTCAGAACAAGAAAGTTTCTCAAAAAAAAGTTAATTATTATAGTCTCCGGAATTATACAAAGACTCAAAATATTTTACCAACTGGATTAAGCCGCTTTAAAAACGCATTTGCTTTGCTACAGAACATTTCATCTCGTGGAACAAATTCCACTTGCAAGCGATTTTTAACAGCGATATTAAAACTGCTTTCCTGAATTAATCATACGACGGAGATTTTTATTCCTTAAAGTAATTTCTTCTGATGAAGATCTTACTGTAGGGCTTTATTTATTATCTGATCTCAATTCATAGTTATTGTATTATTGTGGTCTGGGAGAATGTTATTAATAACAAAAGCAAACGGGTGGTTAGCAATAATAGCGACCACGAATTTTGTTTTTGAACATGGTGTGCGGGCTTGTGGACGGTGAGCAATGGGTAGCTCGCCGTCCGATAAGGACCAGGCCGGGGTCGACGGCGCGTTGTGTTCCACGCGCGCCTCAAAGAGATGTCAGTAGAACTGACAGGGTTGCGGTTATTTTCCGAAAGGGTTACCGTGGCCCCAGGCAATATAGACAACTGAAGGAACACGTGTGAGTTTTAGTCAGTAAGAGTCTGACACGTCCTCCCGCTCCACCCAGAGTGGGAGAAGTTATTTGATAATTTCCCACCCAAAAAAAAGGCTATTATTGCTGTAATGAATTTTGAAATTTGGAAATATTTGATTTGATTGAGCATCCTTTGATAAAAGGCATGAAAGATTTGGCATGATTAACTATTTAATAATATATTTTATAAATTTAATAATATTAACTATTTTATAATCTATTTAATAATATATTTTATAAATTTAATAATATTACTATAATAATTACTATTTAATAATTTAATAAACTCTTCGCATTTTTTAGTAGTGTGTAGACTGGAGAAATATATACCTTATTGCATGTTTATCTTTGTACAAAGGAGCATCAAAATCTGACCGGTAATTTTGAGAAAAATGTATTTTATAGTTTACAGAATTTACAATGGCCTTGTTCAGACCGTTCCCTATATCCCTAAGTGATGAGGGCAAGGATGTCTTCAATGAAGTATTGTAATTTTCTAGAAATATAAACGTATATTTTTATAACAAAAATGGTTTACAAAAAAAATGTTGAAGAGACACAAAGCCGTTAGCGAATTTTCGTCGAGAGATGTAAGTGAAGTTGGCTGCGACGGTGCTGCCACCCTCGGCAAGAACGGGAAGATTGCTCACAATGTTCACGCCGCAGAATGCTTGCGCCATTTGCTGCTAGATGGCGTTGTAGGAGTATTGAACATGCCGGCCCCTTTGGAAGTACCAGGATGTAGTCTTCCAACACGAAGTACTCGTCGCTGTAGTTTCTTGATTATGGTGAAAGTAACGGGCAGATTTTTGAAAACGATCGCCGTATGTTGCCGTGCGCTGTACGGATTTCAGCTACACGGGATATTCCATCAGCTCCGGGGAATACTTGCGTTATTCGGCCCAGCTTCCATTTGAGTGGAGGAACATTCTCTTCTTTGATAAGAACTAGGCTGTTTGGTGTGATGTCCTCACTGTTTTCCTTCCATCTTGATCGTTGTTGGAGCTCTGAAACATACTCTTTCGACCATCGTTGCCAGAAATGTTGTCTGAGTTGCTCCACACGGTCGTAGCGTCCCAGTCTCATAGGCTCGATCGTCGTCAGATTCTCGCAGGTGGGCGCAGTCAGCGGGCGACCGATCAGGAAATGTGCTGCAGTAAGTGGAAGGAAATCGTTCGGGTCTGAGGACAGAGGGGACAACGGGCGTGAGTTGAGAACGGCTTCAATTTGCGTTAATACCGTTTCAAACTCTTCACGGGTTAGTTTGGCATTGCCCAGTACCCGCCGTAGATGATGCTTGCAGGACTTGACTCCCGCTTCCCACAACCCACCAAAATGAGGACTGTAAGGAGGTATAAACGTTAAACGAATTTGATTATTATTAAGAAAATCTAAAATATCATTAGTATTATTAAAAATTACTGACAACTCCTTTTCAGCACCAACGAAATTCTTTCCGTTGTCTGAAAATATTTGATATGGCTTTCCACGACGTGCTATGAATCGTTTTAATGCTAAAATATAATCCTGTGTACTTAAACTGCCTACCAATTCTAAATGTATGGCTCTGGTAGTAAAACATACAAATAAACAAATATATGCTTTAATAAGCTTAGCACCTCTGCCTTTGCGGTCCAATATTGACAATGGTCCCGCATAGTCTACACCGCATTGCATGAAAGGAAAACTAGGCTCTAACCTTTCAGACGGTAAGTTACCCATCAGAGGGGTCAATGCCCTCCCTTTCAGGCGTTTGCATCTGACACAATTATGTATTACCTGTCTGGCTAAGTTGCGAGCTCCTAAGATCCACCACCTTTCACGCATAGAATATACTAAAAGTTGAGGTCCAGCGTGAAGTAGTCGTTTGTGTTCATATTCACACAACAACCTTGAGAAAAGATGTTTATCACTTAACAATACAGGATGTTTTTTGTCATAATTAAACTCAACCGCGTTAGATAGCCTACCACCTATACGAATTATTTTAGATTTATCTAAGAATATTTTTAAACCCGATATTTTATTATATAATAACTTATTTGTGTTATTATTATTAGTATTTAACGGTATATTATTTTTTAATTTGTGATATTGCTCACTAAACGATTCTTGTTGAACAAAACGCGTCAACGTATCAAGCGATCGCTGCAACTCGTTTACAGATAACGGACCGGTTTTACGCATACACATGCCGGCGCGCGTCGTCGCTCGTACATTATCTATAAAACGCAATAGATATGCGCAAGCTCTTTGCAAATGAATAAATGACGAAAAACGTTCAAATTCAAACAATGAAGTGAATTGAATGGAGTGTAAATTAACAGTGTCAGATTTAGTTTCGGGTAAATCAACGGATGACGATTCTTTATTATTAGTCTTTGGCCACACGAGACTAGATTCTCGTAAGAACGTAGGGCCACACCACCAAGTATTATTAGTATCGTAATTTAAAGTATCTAGCGTAGCACCTCGCGTTATAATGTCCGCAGGGTTCTCGGTGCCCTTGACATGTCGCCAAACTGTATCACATGTCAATTCATTTATTTGTACGACGCGATTTTGTACAAAAGTTTTTAGTAGATGCGGTGACATACGCAACCACCCTTGCACAATGGTCGAGTCAGTCCAAAAATAAACTTTATCGAAATTTAAACGTAAGGACTTCTTTATTTTATTATATAATTTTGCACCCACTACAGCTCCGCATAGCTCTTGAGCTATGCGGACAACAACGATAAAGACAGTTAGCATTCCTAGGCTTGCCTAGGAATGCTAACTGTCTTTATCGGCGCTAATTTACTTTTAGCACATAATAAACGCACTGAAACGGGTATGGAACTATTACAATTATTGAGACACGATCTAACGTACGCGCACGCTCCGTAGGCATTTTGAGACGCGTCGGTAAATACATGAAGCTCTTTATAATTTTCACTAATTATGTAACGAGGTATTTTAATATCGCGTAAATGTTGTAAATCAGCAAGAAACTTATGCCATGTAGTCGCAATGTTTTTGGGAACTTCGTCATCCCAATCTAATTTATTTAACCATAATTTTTGTAACAATGACTTAGCAATAATTACTGCAGGTGCCAGCAAACCTAAAGGATCATACACTTGTGCGATGGTTGATAACATTATACGTTTCGTAAATACTGTGTCAATATGTGTGAATTTTGTTGTAAAATAAAACTCATCACTTTCCGTATGCCAACCTAACCCTAACGTTTTAGACAAATGATTTTCACCGATGTTTAGGTCTTTACAATTCTCAGGAGACACGTCATGACTAAACGTCCACTTATGTAACGGAAAACAGCCACCCTTTAACAACGCGGAGATTTTATTACATAACCGCATTAACGAATCAAGGTCATCGCTCCCTGTAATAAGATCGTCGACGTAAAAGTCCTCGTTAATCGTCCTAGCAACTAAATCATCATTAGATTCTAATGCCAATTGTTTTAAGCATCGCATGCTAAGAAAAGGAGCTGACGATGTGCCATACGTCACTGTATTTAACATATACAATTGTAAAGGTAAGTCTCGACTTGCGCGCCATAATATCAATTGTAAGTTACGTTGATTAGATTGAATTAAAATCTGTCGGTACATTTTTTCAATGTCCGCGCAAGCCACGTATTGATACTGTCTGAATCTGAGTAATATGGAAAAAATATCATTTTGTAACGGCGACCCTATATGCTGTATGTTATTTAATGATTTGTTGTTCGACGTACTCGCGCTCGCGTCGAACACAACGCGTAATTTTGTAGTGACACTATCCTCTCGGTAAATACCGTGATGAGGTAGGATGTAATGCGGTTTGCTTAATATATCAGGAATATCCTTTGATGCGACCAGGGTCATGTGACCAAGTGCTTCATATTCGCGAAGGAATTCACTATAAAGTTTTTTATAGTTAGGTAAACGATCTAACTTTTTTTCTAGAGATAAGAACCGATTCTTTGCCATGTTGTATGAATCACCTAACGACTCGGGTGACTCCTTTAAAGGAATTCGAACAGAGAATCTGCCGTGTTCATCACGTTTTGTAGTCTCTGTGAATATTTTTTCACAATGAATATCATCTTTTGACATGACATTAGGTAAGTCAGACAATTCTTCTAACTCCCAAAATTTTTGCAATTGAGTATCAATTTGAACGAAATTACATTGAACTCTTTCAGGTTTAAACGAATAATTATTATAAAGACGGCCAGAGATGATCCATCCTATTTTGGAATTGTACAGATATGGACCACTACTAAGCTTTACTTTGTCATTATTTAATAGATCCCAAAATATGTCCGCTCCTAAGAGTACATCGATGTCCGACGGAACGCTAAACGTAGGGTCCGCGAGCGAAATATGTTTAGGTATATCTATAAATTGACATTGAACATCTAAAGAAGGTAACTTTGATGTAATACGAGGAAGAACCCAACATTGAATATTTGTATTAAAATCATTAACTTTAGAACGAATGTTTATTTTGCAGGTGTGAGAACTTTTTGACATGCTTTGTCCTACCCCCGAAATATGAATTGTGGACTGTATAATAGGTAATTGTAAACGATTGCATAACGATTCTGTGATAAAACAATTCTGACTTCCGTTGTCAAGAAGTGCTTTAACAGTATGATAATTATTCCTTGAATCTGGAACATCTATGAGTGCCGTCGACAACAACACCGGTTGTACCGCGGCACTGCACGTGAGTACATTGCGCTCGGAATGTACTTGCGTATCAGCTGATTTGCTTACGCTCGGCAATGGATGCGAAATAGACGTGGATACGGCCATACCTATTCTTTCGCTGGAAGTATTATTATTATGAAGTAACGTATTATGGTTATTTTTGCAAAATTTACATGGACCGTATGAACAGTCGCTTGGCAAATGACTATCAGTCCGAATACAATTTTGACAAAGCTTTTTATTTTGCACAATTACAAATCTATCTTGCACGGACAAATTTAAAAATTTCGGACATGAATACAAATAATGATCACCACCACAGTCAACACAAACACGTCTTTGTTTATTATTATCTGAATTATTTTTATTTTGAGTTGAATTACTAACGTAAGAATGTGTGGCAGGTAGCGGGTTTATGTTGTTTGATTTATTAGAGTTTCTTTTGTTTTGATTGGAATTCAACCTTACGGAGTCATTTTTATTGTGTTTAGAAGAAGAAACACCTTTATTATTATTTGACTTTATCATTTCCAACATATCCGCACGGTTTCTTAGAAATTCTAATAAGTCATCCAATTTAATGGTATTTGAATCATTTTTAGACACAAGGGAACCCTTATGTGTTTCCCACTCGCGTTCCGTGGACTGGTCGAGTTTAGAAACAATAAGATAAACGATTAATGTGTCCCAAGCATCGGTTGGTTCGTTCAGTGATTTAAGTGCTCGTAAATTACGTAATGTTGAATCTATTAATTTCCTAATTTGATCATACGATTCACTTTGAAGTGACTGAACAGCAAATAACGCTTTTACGTGATTTTGCACTAATAAACGATTGTTGTGATACCTATTTTCTAGCAAATTCCATGCGTGTAGGTAGTTTGGAGCAGTGAATTCTAACGCACTAATTACATAAGAGGCAGAACCACTAAGAGATGATTTTAAATAATGAAACTTCTGTATGTCGTTAAGATCTTCACGATTGTGTATCATGGTGAGATACGAGTTCCTATACTCTAACCATTGATCATACGTACCATCAAAGGCAGGTAGCTTTATTACTGGCAACTTAATAGACACAGGATTACAAATTTGATGAGAAATAGATTGGGTTTGTTCAATATTGTTTGGATTCAATAAGCACTTCGCGTCAGCCATGATGGAAAAGTACTGATGTTCAAATAATTCACGGTATTCTAATTGAGTAGTTAAATCGGAATCATCAACTAATTGTTCAATTTCACCTTGAATAACATTAAAATTTTGAAAAATAGTGCAAGTTGACTGAATGCGTAAATCTAATTCTGTTTTGCTATTGGAATTTAATGTTAATTTTTCTAATTTTGCAATAAATTTGTCAAACAACGTAAGTCTGCCTTTCAGCGTGCCTCGCTGCTTTTTCAAATCAGCGAGACGTTTATTTGTCATAGTGCTAACACCTAAATGGGGAGATTTAGATCTTTCTCTTATTAGAACGGGATCCTGAACCGAGGCAAATTGCAAACACTCATCGTCACTCATTTTGGAAGGCTATAGAAAGCACGAGTACTTACAGTTTCCCGCTCAGCCTCACCCAGGCGCAGCACCGCACAACACAACGAACAACTAAAACGTAAAAATAACGATATTAACGCAAATTGTTGGACAAGGAGTAGGAGGATGGGTTTTGTGACCTGACCGGTTGCTACTTGACGACAATCCTGGACAACCCTCTTCTCCAATGCTTCTCGATGTGACGCTCCACGTGGCCGCGTGGTTCTTCTTATATCCGGCTCGTCAAGGACCAAAATGTTCAGACCGTTCCCTATATCCCTAAGTGATGAGGGCAAGGATGTCTTCAATGAAGTATTGTAATTTTCTAGAAATATAAACGTATATTTTTATAACAAAAATGGTTTACAAAAAAAATGTTGAAGAGACACAAAGCCGTTAGCGAATTTTCGTCGAGAGATGTAAGTGAAGTTGGCTGCGACGGTGCTGCCACCCTCGGCAAGAACGGGAAGATTGCTCACAATGTTCACGCCGCAGAATGCTTGCGCCATTTGCTGCTAGATGGCGTTGTAGGAGTATTGAACAGGCCTTAACAGTTGTAACTACAGGAAAACATTCTAAGGAGACTGTCCTTAACTTATTAAGTAATTTATAACTGCACAAATAAAACTTCACAAATCGTACTGTAAAAAACCGGCTAATTGCGTGTCGGACCACGCACAATTAAGGGTTCCGTAGGTTGGGATGAATTTATCCCAAGAACAAACTTAAGGCGGGGTGAGCCCGAGCGCAGTAGGCATACAACGCTTACCCCAGCCCCCGCAACGAGTAGCGATACGTAACAAATTACGATGCGCGGGAAACGCGAGCGCCAAGCGCACCGCTCATGAGTTCACGACCTCGCGTAGGTAGTAAGTTGGGTCACATAACAGAGCAATGCAGTAGATCAACTTGAATTGATTAATATAAGTTTATTTTATTTTATTTTTCTATTATATATTTTTGAAGATTATAGATAGATTAGGTAGGTATTGATTAACTTGAACCTAATGAATAATAATTAAAAATAAATATAATAATAATAATAATTGTCAGAAGGTTCCTCTCCCTGGAGCCCTGACCGCCGGTAGCTTGGACCCTGTTCCCGATACCGGTGGGCTACTATTTTTTATATTTTTAAATGTTTTTATATTTTATATGTTTTAATATTTAAAAATATAAATCATATGTATTTAAATGAAATAAAGGACATAATAATTTTTGATATACGGTTTTGATATACTCTTTCGGCATACTCAAATGGACTCAGACCGAACTCGACGCCTTGGATAGGAGGGTCCGTACGTTGCTGACTGCATATCGAATGCATCACCCACGGTCATCAGTAATGAGACTGTATATCCCGCGAAAGTGTGGAGGTCGAGGCTTTTTAAACGCTAAGACCCTCCACAATCGCGAGATATGCAGTCTCAGGGAATATTTCCTTGGAGTCGACGTGGGGATGCATCGAGATGTGGTCGTGGTGGACAAGGGCCTTACCCCGCTCTCCTTGGCTAAAGAGAACTGGCGCAAGCCTGTAGTGCTTGACACTAAGGATCGCATGGAGATATGGCAGAGTAAGGAGCTTCACGGACGCTACTTCCGGGCCCTGCATGGGCCCGATGTAGATTTACCAGCGTCCGTAACCTGGCTGCGTTTTGGTGACCTCTTTGGGGAAACCGAAGGTTTTGTCTGTGCAATTATGGACGAAGTTATGATGACGAACAATTACCGGAGATTTATTGTGAAGGACGGCACGGTTGACATCTGTCGGGCATGCCACCGTCCGGGAGAATCAATCCGACATATTATCTCCGGGTGTTCTCGTCTAGCTAATGAAGAGTACTTGCATAGACACAACCTTGTAGCCAGGATTATCCACCAGCAACTTGCTCTGAAGTACAGCCTTGTGGAATCGGAAGTGCCGTACTACAGGTATGTGCCCGACCCAGTTCTCGAAAATGGAAATATCACATTGTACTGGGATCGATCCATCATCACTGACAGGACTATTGTTGCCAATAAGCCTGATATAGTGGTGGTGGATCGAGGAGAGCGGCGCACAATGATTATTGACATAACGGTCCCGCATGACGAGAACCTCGTGAAAGCTGAGAAAGATAAACAAATCAAGTATCTTGACTTGGCTCGCGAGGTTGTCGACATGTGGGATGTAGATTCAGCAATCATTGTGCCGATAGTCGTGACAGCCAATGGCTTAATCGCCAAGAGCCTCGACCAACACCTAAGGAGGCTCTCGTTGGGCAGCTGGATCAAGGGCTTGATCCAAAGAGCGGTACTCCTGGACACGGCTCGCATTGTCAGAAGGTTCCTCTCCCTGGAGCCCTGACCGCCGGTAACTTGGATCCTGTTCCCGATACCGGTGGGCTACTATTTTTTGTATTTTTAAATGTTTTTATATTTATATGTTTTAATATTTAAAAATATAAATTATGTGTATTTAAGTGAAATAAAGGATAATAATAATAATTTCATTCAAAACGTCTAACGGGCCTCTGCGAGTTGGCTTCGGCCCCTCGTACGCCTTCCAAAGGTCCGGGACCCTAAGGTCCCGAGAAATGTCATAGACCCTATAGTAATAATAATAAATATATTATAATAATAATATATTTATTTACTCAAAAACGATTAAAAACAGTCTGATAAATGTAATTTACAATTTCTAAATACTTTTCCTCTTGCCAATAAACACTGAATAAAGTTATGCCTTGGATAACGTGTGTATAGCCAAACTAGCTACATATATGTAGTTTTTATTTATTTATTTGTCATAATTTGATACAGTGTTTTTAGTAAGTAGTGTACTGCGCATAAACGAGCTTGTGCCTAAACGTTACCGAAAATAATAAATAGTATTTTTGTAGGAAATGGTCATACTGTACATTTCTACATTATGGCACGAGTGTGCAGCGCGTATTACATGGCATAGACAAGACCTACACAAACGTTGCAGACGCCATAAATATTATTATTTGTTGTGTTGTGGTGGCTGTGGGATACATAGCTTACTTCTAAATGAACACCTAAATATTATTGCACTGTTGAATTTTCAACTCTCACGTAGGAAATACGCGCTTTTATTTAGGCATTTACCTATTTAGATGTACGATAAGTGAAACCGGACATATCAGTAGTAAATAACAAATATTATAAGACTAGGCAAGGGCTCTTATTATACATTTATTGAGATTTTATTAGGGCTTTGTAACCTTATTGAAATATTACGCAGGCGCTCGGTACCTTTTTATTACCTATCAACTTCGTTTATGCAGTTTGTCCTGCGAGTCGCGTAAACACGTACAGTAGGCCGCACGTCATGTCAGTGGAAACAAAACCAGTGTAAACTGGTCTCTTATTCTAATGAAACTCCGTACGTTGGGCCAGCTCAAGATTATAGTGTTATTTATCACTTACTACAGACGCGCGACGTGTGGTCGACTGTACAGTACCTAACTACGCTAATAAACATTATAAAAACCACCCGGACCAACTCAGCGCGGGGTGAACTAACTACCTATTTGACATTCGAAAATAGTAAACTATTACAACATTAGTGCGCGTGGCGGCTTTATGCACTGCGATATAGATTTCAAATTCACCTATTTACACACCTTGATGCGGTTGGTAAATCTATTCAGCGAGAAAAATATACCATTATAATTTTTGCGCGCATGGCGTCTTTATTCACATTGTCATAGGGTTGAAATTCAACTGATTTACACACATATTTGCGTTTTGTAAATCTATTCGTTAGTAAAGTAAAATATAATACCTTTATATAATGTAGTGTATAATAATATTTACAATTACCTTTTTTGTTTATTCAGCCTTCGTAGACCCAGCGATGACAACTTTTTTTTTTTTTTAGTTTTGCCCATTTAAAAAAAAAATATAACTAAGTATCTAATAACTATTTACAACTATTAAAATTTTTAACTATAATAATTACCTATCCTAATACCTAACCCAATTCCTTATCCAGATATCCTAATTCTAGTTACCTATTATAATTTACAATATGTTTTTTGGCTCAGCCGGTAATAAAACTTAGCGGGGTGGCGGTCTTGCAAAAATTGGCATACGTCCGACCTCCAACACGTTCCGCTCGGGACTAAATGGCACGGGGCGAGCGCATGAAAAGATGAAAACGCTTGATTTTGGAATTAGTGGTATTGGTATTCTCATATTTCACATTATTTTGGCCAGTTTATATCACTTTTTTTACGACCTTTATTATGGTATAAGTTTTATTATTGAAAGCCTAATATAACTCAAATAAAAAAAATATTTGAACATAATTTAGACATGTTTTTGCGATTTAATTGGATGCAGTAAAGTGCAAGTAATCGTGTATCGCATGGCTGGAATATCTAGATCAAAGTGTGAAGTATGTAATATGTTTTTTTCAAAATTTTAATCCGTGTTATTTACGAATAAAAGACAATAGAAAACGTCGTTTATCCGGGTAACCCCGCCTTAATATTGTAGTTGAAAAACATGTTCTCCCATACGGAATGTGTGGCAGAATATATTTTTGCAACTGCAAATATAAGTTGGTTGATTATTACTCATTAAGCGTCGTGCAAACCGGCGCGACGCGACAGCGCGACGCGACTCTAACAAATCAATTCTAAGAAATCTTCACGGTACAACAATTAGCGGTGTCGCGTTGCGCGACAAGTCGCGCTAGTCTGCACGAGCCTTTAACGTGTAAAGCCTACTTAGCTATGATAGTTCACCTTTTAATTTAGTTATAGAAAGTAATGCCATGAATTTTTTCACATATCCAAAGCCAACCATTTAGCTGGCAGGGAGGGACACTTGACTGTAACAAAAATTTGCACTTTAAAGCTTAATATTTCGCAAACAGGTGAATACAAAAATAGTTTTCTCACACTCATAATGTTTTTGAAGGACCTTTCTAACGATACCTCACACCTTGGGATAGAAAAAAAAATCACCACCACTACCACTTTGCATGCAGGGGAGCTAGAAAACATTTTTTTTTTCATAATTTTGTTTTACCACTTTGTCGGCGTAATTAATATGTATACCCATGCCAAATTACAATTTCTAGTTCTAAGAGTCTCGGAGTTAGACTGCGGACAGACAGACGGACATGGCGAAACTATAAGACTTCCTAGTTGACTACGGACCCCTAAAAATGGTACAGTCAGATAGAAAAATGACAATTCTTATGTTTTATTTTATGGTGCCAATCGATACTTCTAGCCTCAGCTAGAAGTATTATTCGAAACAAAGTCACTCAGTTAGAGGACTAGTAAACTCAAAAATAACGACTTGTCACTTTCTAGCTAAGTAATTAACTGTCCTCAATACTGAAAAAAACGTTAACAATGTTCTAAACGTAATACATTATTACTCAATAGTAAATTATGCTCAGAAGTGTTCGGTTACGGTCGAATAAAAGGCACTATAATGGTGAGCCTCACAATTTTCCGACCGGTAGTCTTGATATTTTCCTTATCGTACCCTGGCATGCTTGTGATAAAGGAGCCGTGAAAATCTCGCAACTCGCTTTGACAAGAAAATAAAACGAAATGAAATGTGAGAAGGAATTGGCAACTTCAAATCCTTCGAGCGAGAGAACCTTTGATGATACAAATCCGGTTAAAACCTTAATTGTCAACAGAATCGGTCATCTTTTCACAGAAATAGCAATGAATACTAAATTCACTGAAACGATGGTAAGCCGAAATTCGTTTAGAAATCATAAAGCATAATGTTCTTCTTTTCGTGTGGTTAGTGACTAACCTGGTGTCAAAGTTTTAAAGCCGCCCTTAGGCCTCTGACTTGGCTTCACATGCCGTCAAAAAATATCTCTCAGGTATGCCGGTTTCCTCACGATGTTTTCCTTCACCGTTTCTGAAGCAAGTGATAATTATACAATACGCACATGAATCGGAAAAGTCAGAGGTGCGTACCTTGGGTTGAAACTCGAGACCTATGAAAAAGTTATTTCATCTTTCTATTTGGCATAAGATAATTATAAGATACGCGGATTGTTTTCAGGCAATAGACCAAGAGTTATCAAATATTTGTAGGCAGTTGTGGTCCGTAATGTCTAGGTATGTGTTCTTACTGTTTCTAACATTGTCTAGTCTATCTTATGCTATGAATACAAGTTCACGCAAAAAGTTTTCGTACTTGTTAGATTTTCGTTCCAATGTGGTCTGCTCGACGTCACACAAAATAAAAAAAAGCTTCTATCAAACTGTAACAAACCTGGTAATAGGTATGGAAAGAAAAATGTTATATCGAATTATGGAAGAATAAACTCGAAAGCTGGCATAACTCTGACAAGGAAAATAAAAGCAAAGACATGAATAACGAAATAAAATGTTACAGCCAAAGTAACTTGGGGAGACATCGAGGTGGCAAATAATTCTTAAGACATTATTCATTTAAACGTCTCGCGACGGTTTTGTTAAGAAGCAATTGAAATAATAGAACAAACAGGTGACTGGTAATTTGAATGCGAAGCCACAAATTATGGATTTGAATCGATTTCCAGAGGAGGGAATATTCTGCTTCTGATTTTCATTGTATAAAATGTTATTTCATAACACAATTTACAGTGAAAAACGAAGTTGGTAGTCTAAAAGGATGAAATAGACCAACGCGTTTAGGTTCTCCCGCAGTTTGCATGTAGATAAAGAAGTAACCTTATCGAGAAAATACAAAGACGGACTGTTTTCTTAGATTTTATTGCCAAGCTGGAAGAAAAATTATTTTCACGTACCTATTACGTAATTAAATCTTGAAGATTCACGACACCTACTGGTGGACTCAATAGGAACGTTAACTTAATTAAACTTTTTGCGTGAACTTGGTATTCATAGCATAAGATAGACTAAACAATGTTAGAAACAGTAAGAACACATACCTAGACATTACGGACCACAACTGCCTACAAATATTTGATAACTCTTGGTCTATTGCCTGAAAACAATCCGCGTATCTTATAATTATCTTATGCCAAATAGAAAGATGAAATAACTTTTTCATAGGTCTCGAGTTTCAACCCAAGGCACGCACCTCTGACTTTTCCGATTCATGTGCGTATTGTATAATTATCACTTGCTTCAGAAACGGTGAAGGAAAACATCGTGAGGAAACCGGCATACCTGAGAGATATTTTTTGACGGCATGTGAAGCCAAGTCAGAGGCCTAAGGGCGGCTTTAAAACTTTGACACCAGGTTAGTCACTAACCACACGAAAAGAAGAAGAAGACTTTTTCATTTCTGTATTCTTCTACATTTGTGCCGAAATTCCGCGTCGTTCCAATTTGTTGAAAAAGTTATAACTAATGAAACAGCCACTGATCAAGGGCTATGCAAAGTATACAAATTCTGTGACTTATAAAAATGTTACGAAATAAAATAATTATGCTACAAGTTCATTTTGTTATTTTGTAATAAATACCTGAAACATTAATATTTTTAATTTAATCTTCTTTAATATTATTATTCAATAACCAACTTTAAGACATTCATAAGAATTTAAACTATAACCACACATTAAGAGGTAAAAACAAAAAATACAGAAAAGAAGTTGTACGTAGGTATGTACTCCAACGTTAGTAAGTCAGCGGTAGAATTAAACATAAAGGTCAAATAAAAAAGGTAAAGGTATAATTTACACATTTTCATTTTAGTTCAAAGTCACCGAAAAAAAAAATTAAAACTCTGGTCTAATCTAATAATTACTAATTATTAAGGCTTGTGTGTATTTAAAAGAGACGACGAATGTTGATCCGTAGATACAATATACCTACTTACATTATATGCGAATGCCCTGGCTCCATAGTTATGTATCTATATGTTTTCCTTAATTGTGTATTTTTGTATTATGTATGTGAATGTTTTATCTTGGTTGCCGTTTTTTTTGGGATCTTTCCGTGTATATAATATCTTATTATTAAATTAGAATATTTATAACACGGACGAGACTTTCTATTTTATATCACAATGTTGAGTTAGTTAGTACTAAGAAAAGGCGTGTTAGGTTCTTAAGAGTTAATATTGTATGCAAGCTTAATCGTGTATTATATTTATTTTACATCCTGTATCAGGTGGTAAAACAAAACCTGCGGAGAATTTATACACAGTTCAAACATTATAAAATAAACGAAACAAAATTTTAGTCCATTATTATTAGTGAACAAAGTCTGAGTATTGTGCTAACGTTAACTGATGGTTCAGAAGTCTTACAGGGATTTGATCTTAAATCAAAAGGGCTATAGGTATAAAATTGAGTTCCGTGCTGGATAAAAAGAAAGAAGATAGAATATGTCATGCTCACTCTAATGTCTCGCTGACGGTGGCGTGTGTGTTGGATCATTTAGCTCCCTTCAAAATGGTTGAGCTAAATGGTGCTAATCCATGCGTCATGTTCGTGAACGGGCGCTGTCAGTAGGGACTGGTCATCTTCTAGCTGCCATGGTTTATTTTAATTTGATTTTTCAATTGATTTATTTTTTATTATGGACGCTTTTATCGTTCTGCATCGTTCTCACATTGATAACTTTAACATGAATAATGTAACCAATATTTGGAGTTTCTTGCCCGTTCTTCTCCATAGGTACCTACTACGCTTTGGAATGTTTTAGCTTCATCTTTCTGACTGACCGACCCTTTGACAGTCGTGCCTGTAATTGGTTTATTTGAAATAAATGCTTGGAGTTTGAAAAAAAAAAATGCGATTTCTATATCTATACATAAATTATATATCAAAGTCGCTTTTCGTGTCTGTCTGTGTAATTGCGTTGCGGTTTTCATCATCATTTATGTAATTTACTCGGGAAGGTTTATTTGTATATTATTTGTATAATACATGAATAATTTAAATTTAAATAATTATAATAAAGAAATATCAATGTTTTGTTAGTCGTAAAAACCGTGCGAAGCAGGAGCGGGTTGCTAGTTAAATATAAAATATCTAAAATGTTCAGAATCAAATCAAATTCAGATTTTATTTTACAACTGAAAAGTTGAAGTGAGCAACGTTGACAAAAAAAAATGTGAAGGGGCTGCTTGAAGTGACCCTGGAAATTTACATTTAATGAAATTTTCATTTTACTTAGAAGCTTTCATGTTCAATAACTCGTGAGAAAAAGGGTTGGAATATAATCTCCTGTTCTTGTTTGTAAATTGAGGTAAAATTAGGTAAATATTGAGTATTATTACAGACGCTCGGCATTATTGACGTCAATGAAATTATGACTCCGATATAATGTCATTTAATGCCAATCTAAAGACTAAGATAATTATAGAATGTACCATATTCTGACAAATAAATGATCATGATTATGATCTTAAAACACGACAAATGTTGCGATTTCTCTAACTTGTTAGTTAGATGGAATCAACTGTTAGTAACGGTGCGCGATGGTGAGCTCTAAGCGTGCGACGCGACGCGTACGAGCACGATATATCATAGCACGTCAAATGTAAGGAGGCGTGGGATTCCGGAATACGTTATAAGGGTCATCACACTGTTACATCGTCAGTCATTTCTACAGGCGATTTATGTGAAGGGAAACACACTCAGGTCAAGTCACGTGTACGTGATAAGGTGGGTTTTATTCATTTTTGTGAACATCCATTGCAAAGTAGGTACTTATAGGGATGATTGATTGTAATGTTAATAAAACCAATGTATGTATTATGAATCTGAATTCCGCGATATTCATTCCAAAAAACTTTTGGTTAAGCTGATTAAGTTAAGCATCAAATACAAGTAGCTACGCTTGTATCATTCCGGTACCGCTCCGGTGCAACAAGCACAATATTTGCAAAACCAGCCAATTAGCCTTGCACTAGTGATTTGGGTAAATGCTTCTTATGCGAAAATTATACAGGTGTTCAAACAACGTTAGTTAGATTCAGTCGATGCATTTCGTCAGTATCTAGCTTCAAATATTCTGGAGCTTGTTACACTGTGTGCACATGTGAGATTGTTGTCAGCCGGTGGCGGTATCAGCTAAGTTATTAGAAGGAAAAGTTTTCTATGGCTGGTATTGCAAACTATTAAGAAAACTGCTCGGAACTGCTCAAAGGCATTAAGAACAGAAGTTCTGTGTTGTGTGGAAAGCAAAATAAACAGTTGCAAGCTACTTTTGAACTGACTGAACCATGAAGAAGTAAAAATGTGCCAATTTTTTTGTCAAGTACTTAGTATCTATATAAAACGAAGACGTCATTGCAGTGGATAAGTTCTTATAAGTCAATATTGATGGGAGTGCCAGTGAAGTCTCTAGGAACAACTGATCAATCGATTACTCAAATGACATCTATTGAAATGGCAGGCTTTACACTGCCGCATTATTGATGAATGTTATCAAACAACCGTCTATTAAGTAACGGACGGTGCCTATTTATTTGCTTGGGCCTATCTTTGCAATTAAGAAACTTGCGTGTTTCTTATAAAGCTTGTTTCATTAGCAAATCTTATTTTAACATGTAGGTGAATGCGTAGAAATTAAATTAAATTGGAAGTTCTATTGCAATGACATGTTTTACTGCCGAATTTTGCTGATTCCATTTTGAAAGTAGCTGAATGGCCTCTGATTTCAATATATTTTAACGATTCTAAAATCTCCATTAAAACTCTAACAAGATCTTTCCTGCGAAACAGAATAGAGGATGACCGAGTTCTTGGTTGAACTGGTGGTTACTAATGGTTTAAACTGAATGCTATAAATTCGAGCGTTGCAATAGAACCGATTATGTCCAATTGAACTCTCCGTTATAACTTATCTCTAAAACATGTGCGTACATACGTCATACATTGTCTCTTTGATTAGAATTCTCGATTCTTAATTCAATAGGTTAGTTGACAGTAAGGAAAATATCTTAGGCCTGACTTCCTCTTAAGCTGATGTCGGTCGCGTACAGTCGGTCGCGTACGCAATGTACGTAATTATGCGTCGCTGACGTCAGCGTCACAGTATGGTACTATATAGAACACAATGTATATACGCACGCGCGATCGACGTATGCGACCGACATTATAGGAATTTCAAGCCTTAGGTTTTGTATTTTTTTGTATTATGGTTTTGAGCTTACCAAAAATCAACATTTTGTAAATGATTATAGAAACAAATAGTTTTGAGATATAATTCCGCAAAAACAAAGCCATTGGTCGCGTGACATTGAAGTCAAATCACGCTCTCTGATTGCACCTGTGTGACAAGTTGTAAATAGAAACAAACTTTATCCATCAGACATAAAGTTGTATTGCCGGGCGTCATGTTATGTTGTTGAGAACATAATATGACGCCCGGTATCTCATCCACATTTCGCCTATTATTTTTAAGTAATAGGGGAGAGCCTATTACCAACAATCGGCTACAAATCCAGACTCCCACCCTCAAAAAAAAAAAAAAAGGGTGCTACTGACAAATTCAAGATAGAAAAACCCAACTACACTTTGACCGACCTGGGAATCGAACCCAAAAACTGAAAAACGCAAAAAAAAAAAAAAGTTTACATGGGGTCTAGTCATCTGTCATCTGTGGTTTCAACTTTGCGTAAGATTTCCTATTCATATTTACCAAGAGGCAATTTATCACGAAAAAGTTTCTGCGCCTTGAATATAAACAAAACGTAGTGGACAACATTGAAAAAGTATTATATCTGAATGCCATTACCTCGACAAAGAAAAAAAATGTAAAAACGAAAATTTAATGGCATCTTAGAGTTTTTTACCAGTACTACAGAATACCTATCAAAATAAAAGAGGTTGCGACCCAATTTTGAGATTTGAATATTTTAATAACTACCATGACGACGTTTTAAGTTTGTGCTGAGATGAAAATAAATCTGGGACATTCTGGAATAGGTAATGTTTGATTCAAGTATTTCGTTTGAACTGTTTTAATAGATATCTTATTGATGACGTCGATTATTTCATTCGAAATAACGATTATTATACAACTTTAGTAATATCACATTTATATATAGCTTCGGGCTTTGGTAACATAGTTTTGGCCAAACCAATGGAATTCAAGTCGTTGAACTCTCCTTCATTTCGTATAGCTTGTGAGTGTTTCTTGTTTCCTCGTGAGTAAGTTGTGTAATTATAGTTACACATATGCTGCCTTATGTTACCTCACTGCAGACCTCTATCAAACTTGAACATTAAGCGTAAACTACATCACATGAACGCTCGACTGCTCCCTTAACCGTAACATTTAGGATGGTTTACGTTAATTGCCTATTCCAGGCGCAGAGTGCGTCCTTCCGGGAACATGTCCATAACGACGGAACGATATCTTCACTGATCCTTTGTCAGTGGGTTCTTTGTTCAATGTCCGACTACAATTACATTACTGTTGCGGCCTGCAACTAGGGACGGACGATCGTGAAAATCTGGGCCGAGTCGAAGCCGAGGCACACAGACGTGAGTCCATCCTGGTTGCGGCCAAGGCTTGTATAGTACTTTTCTCAAATAATGCGCGGAAATCCAAACTAAGTAAATTAATTATAAATTCCAGAATCAATGACGAACAACGATAATTTTTCACGCGCCATTATGTTCATTTGTTTCTTCTTTACTTTAAACAGCTCTATTTGCAAGCCAAATCGAAATTTAAATACAATCTTTGTTATGTTACCTCCATTCATTCGTTTCATTTTTAAATAACACGACAGAATGTGTCTTCATAGTAATTTATTTAGCTGCTAAACACGTCAGTTATGGATTTATATGCAAATATTTCCGGCCGGGGCCCGCATGTATTCGGCCAGTACAGCAATTTCGATTTATCTCGAAGAAGGTTCTCAAAATAATGCTGTAATTTCCAAGTATCGACATATATCGATATAGAAAAGGCTTTTCCTGCTGCGAAAAGCAATTTATGTAAGAATGTTAAACAAACAGCATCCCGTTACACAGAAAAAAAAAATAACTGCGTGAATATAACTATTCAAAACAGTAGGTACCGTGGTTTTTGCTCATTTTATTTAATTCAACCGTGAAGAAAGTTTTAGGCGTGAATGTGGATGGCTAAGAGAGTAGGGGAAGACCAAAGAAACGATAGACGGACTGGACCGTGTGAAAGGTCATTTGGCTAGAAAGGGCGTGACTACTGAGGCGACGAATAATAGAGATGTATGGAAGAAGAAGCCATGTTGCACCTATCCCAAATAAACTGAGATAGACAAGACAATGGTGATGATTTCATTCAAATGAAAAAAAAAATGTAGTTCTGTAAAAGATTTTAGAAACATTTTTTAATTTTTTTTATTCCTCTTTTGTTTTTACCAACTGTCGGTAAATCAATTTGTTCGCTACACGGGTTTTTATTTGGTTCGCTATTCAAAAACATACATTGTTTTATGTTGTTCAGTGTATTTAAAATTCCGCACAAAAAATGTAGATATCCTTTATTTACGTTATATAGGCAGATGTGTTTCAGGATAAAATTCGTTTTGAAATTTAATTTAGAACACGATTCTCGTCTGCATTTCGGTGCGATTGTCCCAGGAGAGTGAATAAGCTACAAAAGCCTTCTCAGTATGTCCGAATAAGATCGATATTGAAAACTGATATCCCTTTTTCAAAATCGATGAAGTTTATTGCAATGCAGAGCAATCCAATAAGTATAAAGAATTGAAAAGGAATTGAACTGAGATAGCATTTTGAGCGAGTCTAGATTTAGTCAATTATATATTTTGGGACTGCGAAAATGACCATAATACTACTAAAATAGTTTCAAAGAAATGCATAGGGACCGTCATTACCATATAATTTATAATCTGCAGTTATCCATACTAAAATTTTCGACACACGATAATTTCTTAGAATAAAATTGGCGAGCGGTTTGCCACGGTTCGTCGATTGTGCCAAAATAAACTATTCAACAAGCTGATAGCTTGTCGGTCTCTGATTAGGGAAATTCTTTGGAATAGGTAGAACTACTATAATGTGATGTATTATAAGAGATTTTAATTAAATAAATATTGTCAACAAATACCCACATAAGACTCATATTCCCTATTTTCCGCATTATTTCCAGAACGAAAAATTTCTACAAGTTATTTTGACCCTGAAAAGCTTTTCACTTGACAAAATAAACGAATTTGTATGCCACTGTACATTATTATTCTAAAATGCACGGAAAATTAAATTTTAATTTATTTTTCTGGTTATTGTGTGGCAAATTTTAATAAAGAACGAAAACCAACAAAGCTTTTAAAAAAAAAGTTTTTCACAGAATCCTTTGTGATGAGGAACAGAAACAAGAGAATTTAATTAGGTCAGCAGCTGTCTGCTGAAATTATATTGGTGACCAATATTTCCTGCTAGACTATATTGTTCATCCAACCCATGTCTTTACATTTATTTCTGTGAACAGCTCGCCACACGTTCTTATTTTTTGGAAACAATGGATATATCTACACTGAAACACTGTGTGCCCAGCGGCAACATATTTTCATGTTCTTCGTTCAATCGAGCGATAGTGTTGCGTACCTAATATTAAAATCACATTTGGGTACCACAGAAGTCACTATAGAGGTATGAGGAATAGGGTGTAAAGTTCACTCATCCTCAATAGAAAAGGGAGGGTCTTCTGACCAGACGCATGTTGTGTCCGGTGGACAGCCCGACGAATGATGTTGGGACGTAGTATATACTCATCGCGCGGTAAACTCTGCGCGATGTAGGATTTTATGTAGTCAAGTCTTGAATGCATATTTCTCATGTGGCATGTGGTGTGTACATGCCGCCACACTACTAAGATGGCGTATCAAATTTCCTTCCTCAAATCGACTCCTATGACATTAGCAGTAAAACTACTGCTAATGTCATAAATGAAAAGGAAAGTGTAAGGAGGACTATACCCACAGTCTCCATAGCAACACTTATTCGTTATTTTTGTGTCTTGTTTTTTCCTTTAGTAAAATAAAACATTCGTCACAAAGTTCCAACAGTCTTTATTTTACTTTAATATGGTAGCAGAGCGTGAAATAAAGCTATAAATACGTTGATCACGATGGCGTCAGGCTCAAGTACAAAAATTGAGACTTTAAATAAAGAAAATTTCGACACGTGGCGAATTCAAGCAAGGGCCGTACTCATCAAAAATAAATTATGGAGTGTTGTTGAGAAGCCGCTGGATGAAAAAGCTAATGAAGAGAAGAAAGAGAAGGATCTTTTGGCTCAATCTGAGTTAGTACTTCTGATTTCACCTTCCGAATTAAAGCAAATAAAAAACTGCAAAACAGCTCATGAGATTTGGACTATGCTTCATTCCATATATGCCAGCAAGGGACCGGCTAGAAAGGCTTCACTTTTAAAGCAGTTGATATTGTTCAAAATGGAACATGGCAATATTAGAGAGCATTTAAATAAGTTCATGGACGTGATAGACAAATTACAGGATATGGACATTCATATTCATGAGGATTTGCTCGCTGTTATGATGCTATACAGCTTACCACCTGAATACGAAAATTTTCGTGTAGCTATAGAATCCAGAGACACGTTACCGAAAACTGAAGTACTTAAGGTAAATATTCTAGAAGAATCTGAAGCCAGACAAATTAATAACGGTTCCAATAACAATACTAAAGATGAACATGAAGAAGAGTCAAATTTCATAAAAACATGCAAATTTTGCAAGAAGAAAGGACATGTTATCAATGAATGCAGAAAGCTGGAGAATAAGAAGAAGAAAGAAACGAACGAAGAAGTTCCAAAAACTTCCCACACTGTATGTATGCATTCCAAAAGTAAGAATTCAGATTATGAAAATAATACATGGATTCTTGATAGTGGTTGTACATCGCACATATCTCATAACAGAAACTATTTCGAAAATCTCGAGAAATCTAACTTCCAACTGCTAAAACTAGCTTCCCAAGATACGACAGCTGATATTGCTGGTAAAGGCCAAGTCACTTTTATGCTAGATGCCAACGTTGGAGGCAAAAGTAAAATTCAAGAGGTTACTTTGACAAATGCTCTCTATGTGCCAACCCTATCCTCGAATTTACTATCCATTGGAAAAGCCACAGAATCTGGATGGACTGTCTTATTTACAAATAAAAAGGCCACAATTACACATCCTGAAGAAGGTATTATACTCGATGCGCCAAAAGGCAAAGATGGGCTGTACTACTTAAATCCTACATCGTGTAAATACAACAAAAAAGATAAATGTTACTTGGCAGAAGACACGAAAATTCATAAATGGCATAAATGTTTAGGTCATATGAATGAAGGTGATATGAAGTTGGCATTGAAGAATGAGACACTTATCGGTTTAGATTTCAAGCCAGATGAGAAAATTGGAGATTGTGAAATATGCATTCAAGCAAAGATTAAAAGACTGCCTAATAAACCCAATGACACACTACGCACGTCAAAACGACTCGAGATAGTGCACAGCGATGTTTGTGGTCCAATGACTCAAACCCTCGGTGGAGAGAAATACTTCATAACCTTCATCGATGACTATACTAGATACAGCCGAGTCTATTGTATAAAACAAAAAAGTGATGTATTGGACAAATTCAAACTTTACAAGGCAGAAATGGAAAATTTCACAGGTGAAAAAATTATCAGTCTCCAGTCCGACAATGGTTTGGAATACTGTAATCAAAATTTTGACAACTATCTGAAAGAGCATGGTATTACAAGACGACTAACAGCACCATATACACCACACCAAAATGGTGTTTCAGAACGCAAAAATCGTACCCTACTGGAAAAGGCTAGGAGCATGATGATCGAATCCAAAGCACCTCAAAGTCTTTGGGGAGAAGCTATTCAAACTGCAAACTACCTTTCCAATCGGAGTGTCAACAAAACTATATCTGCACATTTTGGTACTGTTATTACACCTTATGAGAAATGGGTACAAAGAAAGCCTCGCATCTTCCATCTACGTCAGTTTGGAATAAAAGCTTTCATACTTCTGAAAGATGGCAAAGAACGTAATAAATTCAAATCGAAAGCTATACCTGGGATGTTTGCAGGCTATTCAGATACTTCCAAAGCTTATAGAATTTGGGTACCTTCAAAACATAAAATCATGATTGCCAAAGATGTTCGATTCACTAACAAACTCTACTATACCGAAACACAAAATCCAATCTCGGAAATTACAAAATCTTTGAAGGATAACTATAAACATTACGCCGAAATAAACTTCTTTGACGATGACGATGATGTTGAAAGTGAGTATGAGTCAGTGCAAGAAAATGATGAACAAGAATCAGTACAAGGTAATGATGATGAACAAATACCTATCCCAGATACAGATGTTAATGACGCTATTATCAATAATGAAGTCACTACCAATGAAGCTTCTCCGGTACAACGAGTACTTCGTGATCGCAGCCTTCTTAAAAAACCACAAAGGTTTGATGAATTCGTTCTCGCTGCTACTGAGGAGTTTAACAGCTATAGAGAACCTTCAACCTATCGCGAAGCTCTAGAAAGCACAGACAAAGAGAAGTGGTTAGGAGCGATGTTGAGCGAGATAAATTCCCTTAATGAGACCCAAACTTGGGATCTTGTTCCTTTACCAAAGAACAGAAAAGCACTGCCTTGCAAGTGGGTATTTAAAGTTAAGACCAATCCAGACGGTAGTGTCGAACGACATAAAGCAAGACTGGTAGTAAAGGGATTCTCACAGAAACCAGGGGTAGACTATGACAAGACATTCAGCCCTGTAGTGCGTCTTACTACCGTCCGTGCCCTATTAGCAGTAGCTGTAAAAGAGAAATTATCTCTCTGTCAGTTTGATGTGTCGACAGCATTTCTTAACGGTAACGTAGAAGAAGAAATCTACATGAAACAGCCAGATGGTTATAGCGATGGAACGAACAGAGTGTGCCGCCTGAAGAGGAGCTTATATGGCCTCAAACAAGCTCCAAGATGTTGGAACACCAGTATACATGAATTTCTTGTGAACTCCAACTTCAAACAGAGTACATCTGATCCATGCCTATATATTCGAGAGAATGGAAAATCTAAGGTGTTGATTGCACTTTACGTTGATGACGGGTTAGTTGCATCAACTACAGAGGATGATGGAAAGAAATTCGTAAAGGAACTACAAAATCGCTTCAAAATTGTAATAAAACCAGCTTCATATTTTCTTGGTTTGGAAATCGAAAGATCTGATAATGGGAACATAACATTAAGTCAAAAGGCTTATACAAAGAAAGTACTAGAAAAGTACAAGATGTCTGAGTGCAAACCAGTCAAGACACCGATTACAAAAGAGACTGCTAAAATAGAGAATTCATCAAATGAAAAACAAAATAGTTTAATCTTCCCTTATAGACAGGCTGTGGGTTCCTTGGCCTACCTCATGGTCGCGACTAGGCCAGACATTAATTTCGCCGTCAGCTGCGCTTCGAGAAATCTTGATAATCCATCAAAAGCAGACATTCTAGCAGTAAAAAGAATACTACGTTACCTAAAAGGTACAATGAATAAAAGCCTAGTATTCAGTTCATTAAACAATGCCAATAACAAATTAATCTGCTACAGCGATGCGGATTTTTCAGCAGCTCACTCAACGTCCGGCATACTTTGTTTGTATTATGGACCAATCAGCTGGCGGAGTAGTAAACAAAAGACGATAGCTTTATCGTCAACGGAGGCGGAGCTAATGGCAGCTTCGGAAACAGCACGGGAAATGATATGGCTACAACAGATGTTGGAGGAAATCACGAAAACTGAAAAACCACCACTTCTTTACATTGACAAATGAGTCAACAATAAAGCTAGCGTACAATCCGCCGTACGAGCAACATAATCGGACCAAGCATATACAACGGAGGTATCTCTATGTCAGAGAGTGTGTGGCAGCTGGCATGCTTGAGGTCAAGCAAGTTACAACTGAGGACCAACTGGCTGATTGTTTCACAAAGCCCGTATATGCACCCAGGCTGGAAAAGCTAACTAAAGCCCTTGGTCTCAGTTCCTAAAAGAGAAGTGGATGTAAGGAGGACTATACCCACAGTCTCCATAGCAACACTTATTCGTTATTTTTGTGTCTTGTTTTTTCCTTTAGTAAAATAAAACATTCGTCACAAAGTTCCAACAGTCTTTATTTTACTTTAATAGAAAGAAAGACGAGGTTTGTCGTAAGCCATCGGCCAGCTCTTCCTCGGGACTAGTGGCTATTGGTAAAACCTAACCTAACTTTTTTTACTACCCATAACTATGAAGGTGTTCAAATACATAAGTTAAATTGCCAGGTCCATAAAAAATCAGGCGTGTGTAACTGGTTTTATATAGCTTAATTCTATGAACTAGTTTAAAGATATTCACGATCGACATAAAACCAATAGTAGTCATTGCAATGACTCATCATCTCGGTAAGGTAATCGCGCTGGTTTGCATGAGCCTTAAGGCATCAGAATTATTACCGAGTTTTATCAAACTCACGGCAATCATTCTAATTTATACTTTATTACAATGAAATAAGAGTTAAATTGCATTGACTTAGGGTTTTACGTCTTTCAAAGACCTCTCATCTTCTCATACAACAAATAAGTTTCGCACTATGGACTTTTAGCCAAGTTAGCTCACCTATGGCTAGATGAGCTAACTTGGCTTGGCTACTGCGTTACAACTAATAATTACTCACAAACAAGTTAGACGTACCAACAAACTTGCCGCCGGCGTCGATAAACTGATTATATTCCTAATATTGACTTTAATTAATGGTTTACACGGAAGCCACTGTTTATTACTTATACGTGCAAAGTTTGTTGAAGTTTAAGTTCTCGTGAACTAAACATCCACTGCACACTGCTACCCTAGTGCTTTCTATTGTAATACCGTACAAGACAATTCTTTGAAACGACAAACCTGAATAGAATATGTCGTCATCCTAACTATATAATAGGTATGTATTATATCGGAGAGGTATATATATATCCTAACTTCCTAACTAATATTATAAAAACGAAAATAAATTTGTTTATTACGCTTTCACGCTAAAACGGTAGAACGGATTTGTATGAAATTTGTCACACAGATAGCTTATTACCTGGATTTAACTCAAAAGATACTTTTTATCCCGGTACTACGTTGAATACAAGAAGGTATTCTGTTCACGACTCGTCGCCGCGCCGTGCACAATTTCTGAGCAGTAACCTAACAAAAAGTACTAGGCTTGCATGAATTCACAATAGTATTTCAATCATTAGTAATACGCAACTAATAGGATTTGGATGAAATTTGGCACACATGCAGATAGTTTATAATCTGGTTTAACACAAACTTTTACCTCCAAAAGCCCTCAAGTTTCCAGCATATTGTTATACTACCTAATATCTACTACACTCTACAGAGTATTACGTGCGCCACACAGACTAATAAGCTTTCATTATGATCTTCACCTGCTATTAACTACATAAACTAAGTCAGCTGGTGCTGCCGTTATTAGGATTTGATTGGTTGCTAAGCAAGTAAATTATTTAACTTGATTGACGTTAATTAGTTTCTGGCTGAAGTTCGTATAAATCAATGTGCAACTTGACGTACTAGTAATCGTACCCCAGGGAGGAGACTATCTTATTTCCACTATTTTACCACCAATATGTTTATTACTTGCTCCCCTTACAGTTATGGCATTAAATTAGTTTTATTGCCATCATAAAACACGAAAGCATGAAAGGAAAAACAGGAAAATGTTGTAAAACACATTGTTTTTACTTTCCACTTCCTAAGATTGTGTCGATATTTTTTTTACGTGGAAACCATAAGAAACTCATGATCATTTTATATAATGACGTGTTTAATTCATACTATATATTACAATATGTAAAAGTGAACAGCTCTAAAACATCACGGAGGTAATTGAACAACTTTCAAACATTAAGATTTTCACATTAGTCCTTTCACAATATGCTTCTAACAGACGCCGCTTGTTTTAACAGCTGACGTACAGTCGAGAGATTATCTGAAACTATTGCACTATTTTACCTTTAATCCGTCTTTGTATCTTTGTAGTGCACAAAGGTTAATAAATATAATTAAAAAAATAGTTAGCTTTATTACTTTGTCATAGATAGTAGATTGTTATACAAGGGGCTAAAATAACCCATTCTAGCGAGGTAGTTTGCCTCAGCGAGGGAGTAAATAGAAATCGAGTTATAATTGGTTTTAGCGCCGTGTGTTACATTCTACTTTTCACTATGATTGCGAGGAAATAAAATAATCCCATACAATATTAAATAGTTTATTTTATTTAAAAAAATATACAATTTGTTCAACCTGAATTTTTAAGGAAACTTTTTATCCCGCTATGCGGTAGGTTTCCATGGGATGATTTTCGACTTCCACGCGCGCGAAGCCGTGGAAAAAAGCTACTTTTACATAAGAATAAAGACTTTTTCGTTTTTGTAGGCTCGTTGGTTACAGACAAAATTTATAAAGAAATTACTTTTTCCCCTAGAGATACTATTTTTTTCCTCGCTCTGGTAGTCGTTGCTAACAGCTGATATTTCGGTTACTTTTGAATTCATTATTATTTTGTCTGCAATTAGGCTCAGTTTGTCAATTTCCATGTCTTCCGTAACTGCTAGAACCGTAGTAACTGATGTTGGTAAAAGCCTGAACCATAGTAGTTTAATTGTTTCGTCACTGATTTTTCCTCTCCCGAGGACTCGCATTTGACGTAATAACTGCGAAGGTTTTTGATCACCGAGTTCTGTCTCTGATATTAATTTTTGAAACTGCCGCTGTTCTGTTTCTTCGTAACAATCAATTAAACGTTCCTTGATGTTTTTGTATTTATCTGTAGTCGGTGGCGAAGTGATTAGGTCACTAACCTGTAGTATTTCTTCCTTGGATAACTTTGCTATTACCGTACAGTATTTGTATTCGTCTCCTTGCTTCTGTGGTGCTAATATGGCTTCTAGTTGCGTGAACCATAATCTGGGTTGGTCTTTCCAAAATTCCGGAATGCGGGATAAAACCGAGGTGCCAGCAGCTACTTCAAGTGTTCCTTGCTGATTTATGTTCGCCTTGCACGGTGGTTGCGCCATGTTTCTTGCTGCGTATTCGTTCGTCGGGGTCACCAATTTGCCAAACTTCTTGGCAGTATATGGTTAGGTATAAATGAGACCAAAGATGTAGTATAGTCTGGTTATAATTATCCAAAGGTGCATCTTATATACTAACGACTACGTGTTGAAAACAGATAGTAGAAACATTTAATAGATATTGAACGTGCGATAAAGAACATAAGATTGCGATGTAGATTGCAGATACAGCACAAAGATATTGTACTGTAACACACTACAATGACGGACTTTTTGAGCAAGAGGAGTGAAAACATAATTATACGCTGAGCATCAAAAAAATAGAGATAACTTAATAACTTTGAAATAGAAATAACCTTTTGACATGTAAATGTAAGAGTCACGTAAGAGTAAATGTCACTATACCTACTGTTTACGTTTTTGACCGTAACTACGTATACAGACTCTTGCAAAAATATATTCCTACCACATGCTAGCATATAGTAAAACCAAAGAATATAAACAAATGTTAACGGGACAAAAACTTGCAAAAATAAATAAATAAACACTTGTTTAGTAGCAGTATGTTTTCGCTAATATTCACTTTCCGTCATAAAATAATATGTTCCAAGTAGGGATGTAACGATACATAATTTTCCCGATACAATACCGATTATTGTAGTAAATAATCGCCGATAACGATACCGATGCTGATATCGATGGCTTGGTATATAATAAATAATGAAGTATATACCTGTATCTCGTGCGTTTGTATGTCTTTTGTATTTTGTATTTCGGATACATCTGTTTAATAGTGCGTTATAGTCGTCACTTCACTATGTAAATAACCAGAACCATGAATAGCGATGACGTGAAACAGGCACGAAACAATACATCGCTCAGCTAACGCTCAGCAAACTGCAAACATTGCCGTTTGCCGTGTTTCCATGTAGCTAAGCATGCACTGCGCGACTTTCCTGCCAGTCCCGCCTGTGATGCCGACGGCAAAGTTGCGCGTGCGTCGTCGTTTCGCGCGCTCTTCGAACTGTTTGATATCGGTTCCTCAGAATCGGTATCATTACATCCCTAGTTCCAAGTATTAATTTAAGGGTACCGACAATTATTTATTTTTTATTAACTAGGAAGACACTGCTTTTACATCATAAAATATCTTCACAATCAACCCAAGTCATGATACGTCTTGGGTAAGGCACTAACCCAAGGCACTTACCTAACAATACAAGAGTAAGTAGTAGGTACTTCAAATAACTGGCCATTAAAGCTTCTAACTTATTCAAGTTGTAATGGAACACCTCAAGAAATCACTATCGCCACAAGTTATTCAATAACTCACATTTACTTTTATTCGCGATATTTTTAAATGGAAAATTTACTATTTCGTTAAAAAAAAATATATATATATATAATTATGATAATTTTTCATATCCCTTACTAGTTGTGTCGTTCGGAACGTAAAGTTTTCACTTGAGCCGGGCTGCACCCTGGACATTCAATACAACGAGAATGATTGAAAGCGCTCGCATGTCAAAGGTCTCGACTGTTGACTGTGACATCTGCGGTTGTATGGAATGTTTACGGTTTTATGCATTTTGTGATTGGCAAAGATTCAAGCGGAATTTGTTGGATGTTTTTATTTGTTAAGTATGCATTGTTTTGAAAAAGAAATAAGTGTTTCGTTTTTGTGTCTGTTAAACAACTGTCTTCCTCTTCTTGATAACCTTTAATAAACTTGACTGTGGAAACAAATGATTGTTTCACACAACAATTTGTTAAAAAAAAAAACACTTTCTGTTTCATTATGTGAACACGTTTATACGCTCCGAGGGCTAGTGGGAAAGTTGGCGATACGTTACACACCAATTAATGATTGAAATAATTGGTCCATTACGTTCTATCTGAAGTTTCTGTTTCAAACATTCATTTGATTTTGTTTAGTTCAGACATACACAAACATGTTGTATGATGTTTTATCTATACGTTTTGTTGTTATAGTTAATGATGCAATTATTTTATGTGATAATAAAAATATTACATTAATATGAAAAAATAAAAATTCTATCATTTTCTACATGTATCAAAGTTCAATGCACTCTTGTTCAAAGCTTGAAAGAGTGAAAGATAACTGGTGAAAATAGATCAAGAAGTGGAAGGAATAATTGATGGGGAGTAATGGATAACTCAATATTGCGGAGTCCGATTGTCACCCAGCATGATGCATCTGCCCCTACATTAAGTCTGTCAGGTGTCGGGTGAGCTCAGTTATTCCATTATTGTGTTTGATATTAAATGATGAAAGCAGCGCGCGAAACGCGTAAAAATCGAACACTATAAGATGTAGAAGTTATTGTGTTGTTCCATTGTCAAAAAAACTGGGCTATGAAGCGGCGCATGCCATCTAGCCATTTCCAATACAGAACCTTCAAAACATCCTCCAGTGCAGCGGTGAACAGTTTCGGAGAGATAACGTCTCCGTGTCTCACACCTCGCTACAGAAGGATAGGTTTCGAGGTCTGGTCCTGGAGTCGGACTGACATAGTGGCGTTTTCGTATAAGCACTTTATCACCTTGATGTACCGATAGCAATCTATAATTATGATTTGTGTAGTTTAAGGAGTTTAAGTTTTTTTCATTATTTAAGCTTCTGCACTCCGAAATTACCTGCTGAAATAATGTAAAAACATGTTCTTCAAAAATATGTCGTTTATTTTGAATAGCTAATAAGCTTCTTAAATTAGATAAAATAGAACAGCCCCGGATAAATTATAATACATTTCAGCAGCTGCCCTGTTAACGTTAATTACCCAGTAGTAGCCGGTACCGTGAAGTGAAGGTGAACCGGAATATCCGCCGATAATCATTCGAAACATCCGGGAACGGACCGGATTAACATAACACACACGAGGATGCTGAACCCTTAAGATTATTCCCTATTATTAAAAATCTATATCTTAGTTTCAATACTGCAGGGCAAAGGCCTCTCAAAATTTTTTGGGGAACGAAAAGTAAGTTAAAACAAACTTTCATTAATATTTCAATACATCTACAGTTTCTGATTTTATCCTTCATTGAGTTGAACCCATTTGTACTGAAATGCCCTTAAATACTTATTCTGTCGTGTTGTCGTAATCAACCTTTTTCTCCCGGCCTCCTGAGATATTTAATTACACAATGCTAAGTCGAAGTAATACATATTTTATTTTTCGTTTTGCAAACAGTTACAAAAGAACGAACGCGGAATAAATAAATTAGGAATTATTCAAGGGTTGGGTGAAGAGGAGGGAGCGGTGAAACTTTAACTATTTATTTGTTTGTCTGCAGTTTCATGTGGTCTTCCTCATCACAAGTTGGATTAGTGTGATGGATGTTAAATAACTGGCTATTCATTGAACTGTTATTGGTACTATTGGCAACGAGGCAAAAAGTGTGTTAACACTGTTTTCCGTTGGACAAGGAAATCAATTTGGTACGATACATGACTTGATATTTTTGTGTTGGTACAGATCATTGCAATAAAAAAGTATGTGTGAGTCAGCTCCGACGCATGACTAGAGTATACTCCTTAATACGATTATACGATTGTCTTTGAATACGTTATATGCAAAGAAGGTAAATAAAAGCATCTCTTAAACCCCCCCCCCCCCTTCCCTCCTCAACCTTCTCCTGTTGTATGTAGTATACACATACAAACCCCTAAACCTCCCTTATATAACTCAAATGAAACAATAATCCTAATTAATATAATCCATCCATACTAGTCCATACTATCCATCCATAATAATATTATAAATTCGAAAGTAACTCTGTCTGTCTGTCTGTATGTTCCTTTTCACGACTAAACCACTGAACGGATTTCAATAAAATTTGGTAAGAGAATAGATGGTATCTTGGAGAAGGACATCGGGTACTTTATGTCTCAAAAATAATCCTATAGGGGGTTATACAGGGGATGAAAGTTTGTTTGGGAAGTCCAGCATTTTTTTAAGTTAGGGAAAATTTTAATTTATGCTTTTGGTAAGAAATAATGAATAACGCATGTCAGCATTTTTATAAAATCAAAGGAGTATAAAGGGAATGATTTTAAAATTCTCATGTAATATTGATTTTTTTTGTGTCTTCGTTTAAAGAGATTTGTGGGATTGGAAATATAGTCATTGTCCGAATTCTAAATTTACTTTTAGCCTTTATTTAATTAAAATCGGCCCACTGTCAAAAAATATTACAATTTAAAGCTATAAACTAACCTTTCTAACATGTAAGTATTATGTGTTCAATGGCGGCACTAGAGTAGGTATTAAAAATGTATGGTGATAATAATAGTAAAATGAATAATTAGTATTTTAAGTAAGGCATTTAGAATCATAAAAAACCTGTTTTTTTTTTACCGGACCAATTTGAGTTAGACTTGCGCCCCGAGGTTTCCGTCTCAAAGCTGTGCTTGTTCGGCTACCCGAATTTTCAAATCTGGATTGAAGGACAAACTTAAAAAAATAAAAAAAAAATAAAATAGTTTATTGGTAGAACAAGTTTAAGTTTTTACAAAATTTTGTGATTGGATCCTCCTTTTAGGCAGATAGTGCCTGTGTTAGGAGAGTCCGCTCTTCCATAGCAGGTCGTATTATACAAAAAGCACAGCGTATTATTATTATACTAAGACTAATTAGGATTAAGATTAACTTACAAATTAAATGTGTGTATGAGTGGGTGTAAGTTTGTGAGTGAGTATATGTGAGAGAGAGAGAGAGTGAGCGTGAGTGTGTGTACCTATGTGTATGTGTCAAGGTTTCAGAAGTGTTTCGGTATCATTGTAGGTGAGCGTTTGTATCCATTCCATTATTACTTTTTTACTGTCATAGTAGTTTTTGGGATAAATGTAGATGTATTTATTGATTTTATTATATAGCGCTGCAGATCGTTTGCTAAGTTGCATACTGGCAAATAAAGTCCTTGTCCTAGGGACATTTAATATCATGTCTTTCCTTCTTTTTGACAGTATGCCAGCATCATAAGAAAGAGACTTATGTTTTTTTAAAGTAATTTGTGTTATATACAGTTTCCTGACTGAGAGCAAATTACTAAGTCGAAATAGGTCTTCAGTAGGATATCTCTTTTTTTTTAAATACATGCACTTGATAAGGGCGCGTTGTGCCCTTTCTAGCGTTAGAAATTTTGTTTTGGCTGCACCACCCCAGACAGAGATGCAATAGGATAGTACTGACTGGACTAGCGCAATATAAATCATTTTAAGGAAATCTTTTTGATGGCCTGAGTTATTACCGGCAGTCCTTGGGACGACGTATCTAAGAGTCCTGAAAATCCAGCTTAATTTCCTGATTCTATTGGCAACCTGGTCAATGTGCGGGTACCATGACAGTCTCTGATCCAAAATAACGCCTAGGTACTTAATATGAGGTACTTTGTTGATTGTTGAGCAGTCACAACTTTTGCGATTGCCGTTATTACAATTATGAATTCTTACATTAAAATCTTTACCTGGTTGTGTACGTTGCCCGACACTGAAGCAAATGTAATTTGTTTTTGTTACGTTCAATGTAAGCAAATTAATTGTTAACCACTTGGCAATTTTTGCCAAGCCTGACTCAGCACTAAGCCTAACACTCTGCCAAGTATCCCCGGTGAAGACTACAGCAGTATCATCCGCGTAACAGAATACTTGTGCGTTTGCAATATTAATGTTACAGAGTTCATTAACGTAGATAAGGAACAATGTAGGTCCCAATACGCTTCCCTGCGGGACGCCATAAGACGTGTGTGCGTCTTCACTAGTGTACTGACCCACTCTAACTCTCTGTTTCCTGTTTCTGAGATAATCCTTGAAGAGGCTAAGAGGTGTTCCACGAATTCCGATACATTCCAGTTTTCTTACAAGTATTGGGACAGAGACGGTATCAAAGGCTTTTTTTAGATCTAAGAATGCAGTTACACACTTTTTACCTTTATCAAGCTGTTCAGTTAAATGATTACTTAGTGCAGTAACTGCATCCTCAGTGGAAATCCCTCTACGAAAGCCAAATTGTGACTCAGATAATACGTTGAGATCTTTTAGGTATGTTAAGAGCCTTAGATTCATAAGTTTTTCTAAAATTTTTGATATAGAGGTTAATACAGATATGGGCCTAAAGTTGGAGACATCGTCGCTGTCCCCACCCTTGTGCACTGGTGTAATAATGGCTAGCTTCAAAGAAGTCGGGAAGGTGCCCTCACCAAAGCAAAGATTAGCAAGGTGTGTAATTAAAGGAACAACCTCCTTTCTTATATATTTTAGAAATGCAGTGGAAACATTATCCCAACCAGACGCACTGTCAGATTTAAGACTCATTAGGATATGATTCACTTCAACATCGTCAGTGTCTAACATTACGAAAGAATTGGGTTGAGTTCGTTGTAAACAGTGTGGTTCATTTTGATCATAGGCTAGAGTTGGCTGGATTTTTTGAGCAAGGCTCTTACCAATGTTCGCGAAATATTCATTAATATAATTAACTGATTCTTGAGGAGTTGATTTTATATTAAGTAAGTCTGTATTGCAATGGTTAGGTTTATTTGTGAAAGTTATAGTTTTAATGTTCTTCCAAAGTAATTTATTATTAGTAACTGATTTTGTAATTAATTCTCTTTCATATTTTCCTCTTAGTTTTTTGATTAGTTTGTTACAGTGATTTCTATATCTAATGTATGTTATTTTTAATATGTCGTTGTGTGGATCTCTTTTATTATCTTTTTGTAGCTTATTACGATTTTTAATACAACGTAATAAAAACAACAACAAACAACGTAAATTTTCAATTGAAAAATTACTTTTAATAGAGAAATGAGATACAGACGAAATGTTACTTTAAGACACGGCCTATGAATGTTTGATCCCAGATTGAAGAATAAAATTAAGTTTGCAGTTCATATATAACTATAAATTACCAATTTTCGGATTTTCCTCTTTACTTGACCTTGCTTCTCGCCAAACTTCATGCTGCTGGGCCAACGGTAATTAGCAAATAGACTGGTTTATTTGCGAGTGTCAAAATATACGACATAATTGGCCGTATTTTTTTATTCCGTTGACTTGGAAGTTTGATTTTCGTTACAGCTCCAAGAGACCGTAGATCTAAGTTTTTGCTAAATCTATTTCAACTTGATGCCTCCACGTATACCTGAGAAAAAGTGCCTTGACAGACAACGAAGTCATCCTTTAAGGGTTTCAATTTTACATTTTGAGGTAGGGAACCCTAAAACAGATTTATTATCTGCCTGTTACCTTTCCACGCCGTAACGGCTGACTGGATTTAGATGAAAGGCATTTGGATAGGCCATGACCTGAGCTAGGACATAGGATACTCTGAATCCCGGTAGCACGTTCCTGTGGGATATTTTCCGACATCCACGCGGGCGAAGCCGCGGGAAAAAAGCTGCTCATTAATATAAATGCGAAAGTGAGTGTTGTTTGTTTGTTACGCTTTCACGTTAAAACGGTGGAACCGATTTAGATGAAATATACATAATACAAATATACATGGGTAGACCATGAGCTGGAGAAGGGCATAGGATAGTTTTATCTCGATATTCCCACGGGATCGAGACTTATGCGGGTGAAACCGCGGGGTGCAGCTAGTTTATGAATAAAACACAAAATTGACGCTTGTTTAAATTTCACTCCTCATAAAATTTTCATACCGGGGGCCTTATACGAAAATCGATTCTTAAGGAGTAATAAAATACTACTTTTAACACAAACTTTTCACATTATTATTGGTATGGTATGGGTGACATAAAAGCAACAACCAATTCTGATATATAAGATTGTCATAATAAATTGACCTACAAAACGGCGCAGGCCGCATGTGGTTCATACAGTTCATACTCATCTGTGTTCCCGGTCACACACGCTGCTCTGCTGCACTGAGCCTCAATTCTGATATTCACTGCCTGCCGCTATCGCGTCATTGTGCTCGACACATTATACTACCACTGCATATTGTTCGACGTTCTTTCACGATTTTCGTGATGATGATGTGAAAATTTCCTGTCGAAATCTTGTTTATTGTAGTTTTTTCTTAGTACAGGACATTTTTAATACCTTAGAACTATTCTATGAAAAATCCTTCGCACTTCAAAATTATAACCTTCTTCTTTTCCGTCAGACTGCCAAGTCATAGGTCTCGAGTTCGAATCCAAGGCACGCACCTCTGAATTCTCGAATCATATGCGTATTGTATAATTATCACTTGCTTAAAAAATGGTGAAGGAAAACAGCGTGAGAAAAACGGCATGCTTGAGAGATATTTCTCGACGACATGTAAAGCCAACTTAGAGGCCCATGGCCGGCTTTAAAACTTTGATACCAGGTTAGTCACTAACCACACGAACAGAAGAATATTATATTAAAGATAATACAATACCCAGCGACCCGTGAGCCATTATTGCACAACACTGACCGCCAGTGATTGGTGGAGTGGAGTGAAGGGGACTTAGTCATAAATTCGAGGAACCCGTCTTGTTTGATTTTCATTGATTCTTATAACATTATCAGTGAATGTGTGAATGCCACGCTTATTTTTTTTTCGGACTATAGATTGCGGTTGCTAGTGAAAAACCGTAAAAAAATTACAGTGCATTTTCCAAAATGTAAAAATTACGATTTATTCAAACACAGCATCAGTATGCATGACTTGGCACAACAGAAACCATTTTTTTTTCACTAGGGCCATCTCATAGCTGACCTCTGAGGTCATGACTATTTAACCGGTCAATCCTGTGATTCCTTTAAGCTGCTAAACTCAAAGCCTCCAAGCCAGGGGCATACAAACTAAGCTAAAAAGCTAGGTGAACGCTCGCTAAGGGCACCCCCTGTGGGATACGAGCCTCGGCTTAGGGCGTCACCGGAGGGAAGATATAAAAGATGGGACGGGCCGGGAAAGAAACCACATACATATTATTATAACTGGCGAAATGTGGGTACACAGGCTGCTAAGTATGTACGTAAAGCACATTTTCCGATGAGGAGGTGTGGTATAATATTTCCGTATGTATACATGTTTGCGTTGCCTCAGGCATTACATGGTGGTACGAACTTACAGATTTCATACTGCATGAAATTTAGAGTAATGCAAAAACATTAATTTACTGAGTTTGTGGACCCACACAGTTACGTTACATTTCGGAGACCCAAAAAGATTATATGCATGTATTAAAATTGCGAAGAGGCACATGTAGGTACCTATAACAGTCTTCGTTATTTATAAATACAATTTCCTTCGATCCGTACAACAATAGTAGATTGTTTGCCTAGGGAGCAAACGACTAGTTTAAAGGCGAGAGTGTTTCTTTGAATCCAGAGCGCAGCGTGGGCTTCAAAGTACGTCACCCGAGTTTAAAGTAGTAGTAGAGTTGCTCCCGTTGTATATTTTCCAGCCTTATCACGACCTCACCAATTGTTTCTCTGTCAAGTGCTAGCAATTTATCAAGCTCTCGCTTCTTATCTCCTCTCTCTGTCTAATTGTAGATACCGTAACTGCCTACAATGGTAGGATCAAGCAGACAGTATGCTCGGACAACGCTGACATCCGACTAATTTACGATGAACTTACTCGCCGACACTACGGCTGTGATGTTGTTTTGTAATTTGTTGGTTTATAACGAACATTTTTTTAAACGTTTTATTTTATGTGTAAAAAATCCATTGTATGAGTAACGAGTTTTGGGTTCAGCTTTGTATTTCAGCAAGTTGGCTGTACACAGGATAAAAGTTGACTGTATCGCTGTCCGTGGCCAAACGTCCCATGAGGTATATTTTTTCACCGAAATATTTTTAAGCCTCCATTTTTATTTAAACGTAGTCCAGTACATAAATATTAAATTCTCCATGTTACGGGTTTTTGTATTTTTTATTTGATTCAACTTTTAAGCGTACCTATGGTAAATACGAAACAATGGCTGATAATATGAAAAAAAAAAACCTACATGACATCATGAATTACGTCATGAACCTACATGACTGACTTTCCCGAAGAGTTAGGCGAAGAAATATTATGTTGTTACCAATTTTTTTCCTCGCTACGTGTTAATAAAAGCAATTAACTTTAATTTAATTTAGAGATTTTTTGCGTAAAGGCTCCTACAAACAGGCGCGACACGCGACGCGACACAAAGGTACGTCACGTCGCGCGACGAGCGGTGTCTTTGTGTCGCGTCGCGTGTCGCGCCTGTTTGAAAGAGCCTTTAAGTGTATATACAATTAATATAATAACAGGAAAATTTCTAATAAAATAAATACAAGTTATTTTATTAGGAATTCCCGTTTTTATCCTTAATTACTTCCATTAATTGTATTTAATGGGAATAATTGGGAATGTATGGTAATGAGTATGAGCGTGGAAGTAACAATATTAGCATTCTAATTCAAGTTAAATATCTTCTAAGTATGTGGAGGTTTTTTTGTGATGTTCACTATGGTAATTAAGTTTATTTATTTGTTTCTGTTAGACTTTCAGAGTAACAGAGTTATTATAGTGGTTGATGCTTTTGGAATGACTGAGGAAGATTTTGCCTTTACAAGCAGCTAGATCTAGGTAACTAGGAGTCTAAAATAACTATTTATAGTCAAGTTCTGTCAAGTTTTATTTATTATCCTTATTGTGTATATAAAAACAACATAAGTCTTACCTAGGTATAACAAAAACTATAAAAAGCTGTTAACAACAATTTGTCAAGGTATACATTAAAACCGAATTGCCGATAGACCTGAAGGAAACAATATAGATTCTTCTAACTTCCGTTTCATTTTTGGTTGTATATACGTTTGATCACTATAGCCATTATTGCTTTCGGTATAAGGTGGAATATTGAACTAAATAAAAACAAAAAGTTCCTTTTCTAATAGAAAAATAACTTCGTCCGGATTCACTTTCCGTGTACAGTATTCTTTTTTTCTTAATGTCCCTCGGGAATCATCGCATTTCCGAATACAAACGAATGCTAATTTCCATGTCCATCAATTATTAGATTTATAGTGTATAATAATTTGAATTCAGAACTAAGTACTTTATTGTTGTTTTGTTTTGATTTTCGTGTAAACTATATAGAGCTGTAAAACTATTTTCCTATCCGTCCTGCCTGCGATTTTAGCAGATTTTCTCCCATTTTTTAAATAAATTAAATTAAGTTAAAATAGTATTAACAACTCTTTATACTTCCAAGTCGATTGAGAACGTTCGGTCTACATAAATTGCAAAAGGCAACTGATAGAAATCCGACGACTGACGAAACACGAAGTTAGCCGAGGGATATTAAGAAAATTAAAATACTGTAATAAAGCATGTTTACGGCGGTCGCCCGAGGACATCGTGCTGTCCACTAAATAGATGTCAAATGACAATAAACGAAACAGAACCTGAAAAAAACAAATAAAAGCTGAAACAATAAACCGTTTGATAGTTAATAAAATGTTTTACGCACTTGCATCTAAAGTTTGTCCTATTTACATTAAGCATTAGCATAAGAGCAGTGGTGGGCCAGTGGTAACGACCCCGACTTACGAGTTGTAGGTTTTGGGTTCGATCCCAGACATGCGCTTTACTTTGTCTTTATAATTTCATCACCACTACTCTCAAAACGATGAAGGAAAACATCGTGAGGAAACTGACATGTCCTAGACCAAAAAATTCGAAGGCAAGTGACATCAACCAACCCGCATGCACTGGGCCCGCGTGGTAGATTACAGCCCAGACCCTCTCATAGAGAGGAGACCTATGGCCCAGCAGTGGGAACATTGAAGGCTGATCATGCTAAAGCTTATGCTAAGATTACATACGATTAGATACGACTATGTGACGCGATAGTCGCTGTGACCTCTTTTATACGATGCAAGACACAAACAGCCATTTTATTAATGGTTTTCATCTTCCGAATAGCTACTGCGCAGACGGAATCTAGAGCGACGCTAATATATTTCATAATAAACACACAAATACCGAGACCATACAGGTAGGTATTTGATCAATAAATTGTGGCTCCCACTTGAATAAATTTCACATTTATTCCGGACGCGTCCTCGATGCCAACATTTCAGGACAACAGGAAATTGAAACTTGCGTTTTGATTAATTGTTGTGACGCCTACAGCAGACAAGTGCTGACGTGTTAATATAGGTATTAACATGTCAACACACTCACACACTGCTTTTCTAAGAAAAAGCAGTGTTAAACTGGCGATGGAAATTATTCATTCATTTGTTTAAAGAATTATAGTGACATCTAGACTTCATTACATAAGTTTATTTGAAAAAGCCTCCGTTATCATAATATGCACACTTAACATTATTATCACACGAGGAAGAGGCTCAATTACAGAGGTAGCGTTGTGTATAGTTAGTTAAGTGGACCGTACAGACACGTGCAGACAGATACCACGGCGTGTTAGTTTGAGATCCTTAACTAACTTTGTAACTCCTTAACTAAATATGAACAATCAAACTACTATAATGAGTTACTGCTCCACAGTGGAAGACCACTATAATAACCACTTTGCATTTTTAGAAAAATAAGAAAAATATTTATAAGTAATGATAATTTTGTAAAGTACAAAGATTTTATAAATTCTATATAGAGCGATAGCCTTTTGTCTTAGCTAAACAGTTTGTTTTTATGTGAGGCTTCTTTTAAATCTTCATAATATAGCGCTATTGTCTGTTTACACTCGTTGTTTTTCGATAACTTGGAAGAAATTGGTGCGGTCAGAGGCTTTTTTAACGGTTTATTATGGTTTGTTAAGTAATTTTTTGTATGGCTAAATACCCTACTACTTGAAGTTGAACTGCAGTCAAACCCAAGAGCTGCTGTCACAACCTCTGTATGGTAACAAAGCCTCGCTCCATATTAAACGCTGTCTTAGTATCATAAAATCTGCCTAACATTTTGTCCCGTGACCACAAACTGTCTGAGAATACTATCCAGTCCGCCTGAATATAGAGCAATAACCAAACAGACCTATTTCAAGATAATTTTTTTTGGACTTTAACATAATATACAATATCGTTCCTATAACAAGGTAATGTGTGGTTTATCCTTTATTTATAAGTCCTTAGTCCTTGCTTTTATGATAATTTCGTATGCCTATTATTGTACAAGAATCACCCATTTTTATAACTGTCACATCTTATTTACTATACCTGCAATCTTTGCAATTGAATGTTTACTTTACTTTACTTCTACAAAAGTTTATGAAGATTGTGACAGTCAATTTTGTCTCATAATGTAAATTTTGATAATTATCACGCCTACATTAATCCAACTCTTATCAAATTTGAATTTGCTCTCAGCGTCGCAAAAGTTGAGACATCTCCATTAACTTACTTTTAAATAAACTTCTTCAACAATTACTTCGAATGAAACCATCGTTACTTAAATAATTGTTATTACTTAATTGGGTTCCTAGGTATTTGTTGCTATGAAATTCTCTAAAATCAAACGTGAAAAATCGCCAACTTTACTATACTTAATTAAGAAATGAATATCATTGGACAACCCGATTATGTCTGCAATTAAAAAAACAAATTATGGTTCAGAAATAGTGAAATTTTGTGCCTTAGTATTGCAGTAATAATATCATATAATTAAAGGAATAAAATATACCCTTTATTTGCTGAGTTGGGAGTAGTTTCGGTGTTGAATCTGAGATCTAAATTCCGCTTGCCGCAGTATACTAGTCCACTCACCACTGAGTAGCGAAATCTGATTAGGACATTGGGAGATGGCCTTTTCTTAATTAACTTTTTTACTAGGCGAAAAAAACTGAATAAGTTAGACAATAAAATAAAAAAGATTAGAAAAATATTTCTATTTTATTAAATAAATTAACTTGATAACCAACTTTTTTAGTATACCAGTAAATTAATCACAATTATCACGTGACTGAGGTAAGCCTCATTTATTTCCATTAAGTATTCGATCTGTTAATCACATGATGGCGAACTTTCCCTCAGTCAATAAGCTCAGGTCAGCACGGGCGCTGTTTTCCCGAAGTAATTTTTTTTTCGCGCACTGAATTTTGATCGTCTTGCTTAACGCGGAGAGATGAAAATCCAACGGTGTGTTTTTTTACGTACTGGGAAGTAGTCTGTTGGATTCTGAACGATCGGCTCAACACCAAGAGTTGAAAATCCAATTCGCGATAAAATCGCGCCGCGATATTTTGACGCCTGTGAGAACGGGGGCTTATACCATAAATGAAGCGCGGTTCTGGCTTCCATGACGAGGGTACATGTCATGTTGGTCCACCCACTTGACTATAGAACGTAGGTAATAGGGTAATAGAGGGAAAATGGTAAACTGGTTTGTTCTGTTTTGAGGGAACTGATATTTCAAAATGACTCCCAAATAATTTTCGTAGAAAACCACAAGGGTTGAACGTAGACAGTTACTTTATCTGTTAAATCAAGTTTAAGATATTTCGGAGCTGTCTTACTTAGTATTCTGAGTATTCGGTGATGAAACCTCGAGACTTCAAACTCACGTTTTAATTACGAAAGGATGTCAAATAAATCAAGCGTATTACGTTTGAGCTTCTATGAATTAACTAGAGTAGAGTACCAAATGCTTTTAGTGGTTACCTTGGATGTTCAGATTTAAGCCCAGTTTATCAAATTATTCTATCAACCGACGTATTTCAGTGTGCAGTAAATCAAGAATATTACGTTTGGGATTCTATGAATACACTAACAGAACGCAGAACATGGACCTTACACTAAATAACATGATCAGAGCACATGAAACAGTTTACAATTGAGCTTCACATGTGACGTTGTACTGTATCACAAGATACGCCAGACGAATAATCTTACGCAGCGTACAGATTTGTTTCAATGCAGTAGTCATGTACCATAAGTAATTAAAGGTACTTATGACAGATAATTGCTACCTTCACGTATGCGTAGGATAATGTACCTGTAACAATGAAAATGCATAATTAGAAAAAATGCGAGAAAGCTCATGAGAAGTTAAAAAATCTGTATGCTGCCATTTAATGTTCAAAAGTGGCATGTAGTCCAGTGGGTAAATTGTGAGTAACTTTGTTCCCTATATCTATTTGAAAATGTAAACAAACACTATCTTACTGTCAGAATTCAGACGAGGGTACGGTAATTTATTTCAAATAACAATTTATGTTTTTATCGGAATTGTTTAGTTTGTAATGAAGTGGGTACTCGTATGGCTTCCTTCTATTCAACATACTAGGGCTGATATTTTTGCTCGGCGCCTAGGGGTTCTAGCGTGATGTTAAATAGCCTGTATCTTTCTTCAAGAATTGGGCTATCAAATGCAAAAATATTTTTTCAAATCCGACCGGTAGTTCCAGAGATTAGCATGTTCAAACATACAAAAAATTGTTCCGGTTTATTATTTGTATAGAAAATATGAACCGATTATCATTACTTTTTGATCAGCCTAGTACAGTATCGACCAAAAGTCCATAGGCAAACTCACAAACCAATAGACTGACGCTGCGGTTTGACTTACGACCTTCTTCTATAAGTTGTTACACACACACATACTTACTTTGTCTGCAACTCATACTAGTTCATAATTTCGAGCAATACTGTATATAGCATGCTAGCTCAGTGGATAACCCGCTTTGGTATGTGCGATTATAGCGAGCCGAGAGGGTTCGAATCTCACGTGCGGTTAGCTCGTCATTTTTTAATAATTACTATTCGTAGTTTTTGTTATTTTTTAAATAAAGACTAGTTCAATAATCATTTATTTTTTGGTTCATTCGTCTTGTTCACATAAATATTAAAGTTTAGCAGGTAGACCTCAGAAAACTAAGTAAATTATTTCGATTTCTGTAGGGTAGACAGATGCAGTTCGTTACGAGTATTCATTTAATAGAACTTTGTTGGTTCGTGATTATTGTTGGTGACAAGTAAAAGCGGTGTTGTGGTTATTATTTTCAAAATGCAGTCAAATATAAATATTGAACGGAGATATTATTGCGCTGCGTAAAAGTGAATGTAATTTACACAAATATCGTATGAAACCAGACTAAGTGTGAGTGTTATCATTTATATATTTCATATTTGACTAAACATAAATCTTAATCAAAGGTATTGTTGATCGAACAGAGGTATTGTTGAGACAGAAGATGCCTTTAAAGTTTTTATATTTATTATGAGGTTTAATTCGATTAGTGAATGATAAATAATTAGTATGTGTAATAAATACGATGTTATTCTTTGTTCTAGAGAAATACTGTGAAGGTTAAGAGATATTTGGAAGAGGCTTGTTATCGAGAAGCAGCGACGTCAAATGGTGAATAAATATGAAATAAATGGTTGCATATCAACGAGATATTTTGCTGAATTATTAAACACGGTATTATGAACCGTTCTCCGTGCACTCTGAAGGCTTGCATCACTGAAGACCAGCTAGGAAACCATTTTTGACAGAAAGGCATAAACAAGAACGTTTAAGTTTCGCACGATAATATTAAGACTTCAAGAGGGACACTGCTATATTTTAACCTTAAAATATTTACCGTTCTAACTTAATAAACAACACATTCGTTATTGCATGAATTTGTGGTAACGATTTTTTTAAGTATGTAAGAAATACGACAAAAACCATATTGAAATATGGTGTTTGTCGTATTTCTTGCAATTTGACCGAAAATGTTTAAGATTATTTTAGTAATATTATTATTTTAGAATTAAAATCTGTGGTTTAGTTTCAATCTTCTTTTCGTAAAGAAAATGAATACTTAAGCTATAACCTCAATACCAACCAATATTTATTAAAGCCAAATAAAATGTAAAATAATTAATGTAAACAAACTGCCCATATTTAACCTTAAAATTACCTATTTTGTAAGTAGTTTTTTTTTTAACATTTTGAGTAGTCTAATCTTCTTATTTATTGCTTAATTACTTCGACCATGATCAAAGCTTAATATTTATGGCGAAAAAATCCATTTAAAATTTAAAACATTTCATAATTTAAATATGTCAAAATAATACAAATTGCTTCTAAGTTTCTTGAGATCTATATCTAATAAATATTGTTTAATTTTGTTATCACATATCTTTTATTCTAAACCCTTTATTGCAATATCAAAATTAATAAAAAAGGCAGCAATATTAAAAAAAATTTATTTTTTAAAACAAAAATAATAAATTTCGAAAAGAAAAAAACCGCGCTGTTCTTTACGAGATCAGAACCTAAGCCAGCTCGAATCTCAGACCAACTCTTTAAAGCCTTCTGCTATCTGCACACATAAGATTAATTTGAATTTTAGCAATGACATAAACTGGCCAATGTCACGCGCATGATGCGTGTGTGTTATCGTGTCTAACAAAAGCGACGGAGATATATTTTTGTTTCGCGAGTACGTGACGACAGTGTGTAAAGCGTTCTCTGTGGTGTTTGTGCCGTGTTATTTACACATACAGATATACGGACTATATCGCGTGTTCACAGCAAAACGACTCTTAACGTGCCTATCCACTTTTGAGCGCTTACTGTACATAGGTGGGATCTCTCAAACAACACCGAGCTATAGAAAGTCGTAATACTTTCTTTCTCTGATTATCTCCGCCATCTTGCGTGAACTTATGTCGAAAGGATAGATACACGTATGTTCTTTCTTCAAAATGCTAACTGGTTGCAAAGGCTACATCCTCATTACTGAAATGACACGTTTTTTGTGACACTGTACCACACCAAACCAGCCATGTCGCGGCAACACGTCGCCTGCAGTTGCCGCCTGCGGTCGGCTACGGAATTGTACCTTATGATGAGGTTTGTTCCTCTGTATGTTTATTTCTATAGGATCAGGTAGCCTGGTAGGCACACAGGAAAAGATTACAATGATTCATTGACTTTAAAATGTATAAATTGTCAATTAGTTACTTAAAATTAATGTGGGATGGTAAGCGGAGGAAGGAGACCGGTAAAGTGTTTCTTCAAACTACTAGGTTTTGAGGAAGTTTTTTTTATTTTCTGTCATTTTTTTACTTTATTTTTATTTACTCAGCATTTGTTAAGGCCTAAATGTGGTTTTAATATTCTTTAGAACATAAAATTTTATCAAGTTAGCCAAGTACCACTAAGAAATGATAGATAACATTAAAATGGAAGACAAAAAAATACTTTTTAGTAGATTTAAAGGGCTGACCTATTCATTTTTTCTGCAATGCAAGTTAGGAAGTATTTTTGAAGACCCAAATAAATAAAAATTAACCCTCTTATTCATAAACGTTGCATAAAGTTAAATAAGCGTCTCTTTAACCATACATTTGTGACGTTTAAATACCTCTTAACTTAAGCAACGTAGGCTGTAATTTTTAAGACCTAATGAAAAAGCTTGGCTGATCTGTGAAAAAAGTACGTGAAAACTATTGACGCCATAATTTACGATGGACGAAGAAAACTTTGTTCTTATTCATTTTACAAAACGGCCGATCATCGATCAGCGACCCCTGTCGTGCATCTCTCACGACGTCCTCCATTTGTTTCCATTCCTCGCCGGCAGCTGGTAAAGCAAACATTCTTATTCAACCCGCGTGTTTGTACTTTGTGTGTATCACCGTTTTTTGCAGAGAAAGTTCTGTTGGTATTTGTATTCTAGTTCGCATTCGATGTTTTGAGGGAGACAGTACTATGAATGTTTGTATTTTCGGAGTATATTGGTTATTTCAGATTGTTTTATTTTATACTCCTCATATATCTTTTTTTTTTGTGGGTGGGAAATCATCAAATAACTTCTCCCGCTCTCATATATCTACGGTAGGCATTCATTATAACTTTGCGAGACTTTATAACACCATCATGAATTTAATTCACAATATGGAGACCATCATCATTTGCGTAGATCTCATGTGATCCTTAGTGATTTTCTATTGGCTATCCTTGTTGAGGTACTATTAACACGAAACGCGGATCATTTTTCACGTGCACGCTGTGCCCCTTTCATTTAGTGCTTAGTGATCTATGGAGTTTTATGTATGTACCTAAATTTATCGTTTGATAATGAAGGAACTTGAGGTTTCTCTGGATAAGTAGAGGTGATAGAATACGTAATTAGATACATTATGTTTATGGAACGAAGTTCTTTTACGCAGCTTGTAAACTTTTAGTAATCGTCATGCTAAAAAGTGTTAATACTTGCGACTGTCTTCTTCTAATACAAAGAGAAAATAAGAGAGAGCGAGAGACAACGCTGCCTGGCAGAAAAAAAAACATAAGAAAAACAAGAGAAAACAGTAAAGCGATTAGTGTTGTGGGATAAAATTGTACACATTGGCCCGAGTACACTGCATGCCGGAGAGACAGAAACTATGAATTTGGTCAAAATGAAAATCCAAAATGGCGGCTCCGGAAATTTTCAATGTTTTCGTTATGGGTATCGTTTTTATGGTTTTCAAGGGCGTCAAAGCCGATAGTGAGGTCAAAATATAAATCCAAGATAGTGGCACTAAGAATTTTCACATTTTTCTCCTTGGCTATCGTTCTCATGGTTTTCGAGGGTGCTAAAGCCAATAGTGGAGTCGAAATATAAATCTAAAATGGCGGCTGCAAAATTTTTCGTCATGGGTGTCGTTTTCATAGTTTTCGAGGGTGCTAAATTCGATATGAGGTCAAAATTTAAATCCAAGTTGGCGGCTGCAAAAATTTTGTTTTTGTTTTAAATCATCGTGAGAAAGTAATTTGTCGTGACGGGGTCCCCGACCGCACACTTTTTTTTTACAGTTTTCAGTTACAACGAAAACGATTCATTTTCCTCAGAAAACCAAACCCTTCTTAGAAGACAACTTTATACAAGTATCAAAGTTACGTATCTGCGGTTCTGGTCCCAAATCCTCAAAATTAATGTGTCCTAGCGGTGCGAGTTACATTTGTTTTTTTTTTTTTGTAGGTCATGAGACCGGCACAGATGTTGTATGAAAATAAAGAAGATAATCAGATTTTCTTGAGAAAGGGTAAATGGGTAAGATATAATAACATGATGTGTTGCTCTAGCGAACCTCGAAACCCAAGCATAATAAAAAAAATCCTCTACCTTAACTTAATAATAGTTTGTTTTCGCTTTTGAAAAGGTTTTCCAAATGAAAGCTATGAACTACAGTGTTTGTTACTATCACTCTAACTAAAAGCTTCACTCAAAAACTTACTGAATATTTTCGAAAGCTTTGAAATCGCTCGAAACATATTCACCAATTGACGATTCCGAGTGCCGGATAAATATTCAGTAGATAAGGCACAAGCTCTAACCGCAGTCAATTGTAGAATAAAATACTAGTTATTTGGCAGCGTTTAGTAACTCACCGTATGCAACATATGTATACGAGCCTTTAATCATGCAATTTCAAACTCTATTTGCCATACAAATAGAGTTCAAACTAACATTCAACTAATAAACCATCAGTCTACAAACAACTTATGTTTCGGAAGCATCTCATTGTCAAGTCTGACCAGAAATATAATACAATTACACTTTAGCAGTTACTTTTTAAACTTGCCTCGTAACACTGGATGCTTTTCGAAAAAAAATGCAGGATCTCGGAGCTATACTTTTAATCGGTTTAAATGTAAATAGAAACTTGCATAATTATGATATGACTCGACCCGATAATAGATCGATATCTGTTTTACCATCTCGTAAATCGAGGCTATCAATCTGCCTAGCATTTTTCCAACTACGTTGGAGTCAGCGTCCAGTCTAACCGGATTCAGTTGAATAAAACTTTCGTGTACTAGGCTTCTTATCTAAATATTTTCCTATGATTTTACTAATTCTGTGTACTTATTATACTTTCAAGTAATCTGAATACATAAGCTCACGTTTTGAAGGAATAAAGATTCAAACGAAGAAAAATATATTAATTATAATATTTGTGTGCTTGCATAAAGTAGGTACCTACCTATTACGTAGCCCTAAACTAAAAAAGAAACTAATTTCATCGAACGAAGTAACGCACCAAACTAGGAAGAGATTGGATTTCTGTATTGCAGCATCAGCATCCAGTTTCAATCGAATAATGTGGTTGTAGATTTAATTTCGTGCTGCAGGCGTCGCAGAATGTAGTTGACGTAATTTATGTACAGTCAGCCTCAAACGGATGCATAAATCGAAAGAATTAAATGTACTCAGACTTTGATCCGCCCACATAATCTTCAGTAACTTGGTTGGAAACTATCTGCGGTCTGCGGAGGAATATTTATCTAATCTTCAAAGTATTCTGATCAAATTGTCTTTCAGCATAAGCTGGCAATTTTGAAAATGAGTTGGGCCTACTGTAATTAGAATTTAACTTTAATTAAAAAGGTCCACTTTTTAATTAAAATTAAATTATAACTCGACAGCAAAGGCAGGGTTATGTTTTACACGCATATCTATGAACATTATCTTTGTATGTTTGTTTATTTGTATGTGGGATTCTTGATACCCTCAAAGCATAGATTTTAATAAATGTCGTGTGTATTGACTCGTCTAGATCGCCCGATGGTTATAGGCTAAGTTTTGTTTTTATAAAATCAAAATTGCGGATTTTATATAGATGTCACTAAGGCTTGAAAAAAGGGCTCAAAATAAAGGGCTTGAGGAGACGATTCAAAAAGTACAACAAACTAAAAGAAAATAAAATAGGTAAAGCAGTCTGGTTCTTTGTTATTTTTTAAAATATTTTATTACGAGATACGAATACCTTGGTCTGCTAATGCTAGCATAATAATTTCACAAAATAAATTGCCTAAAATACCTTTCTATTTCACAAAATAGAAGCTAAGTTTTCCGAAAAACTTTATGAATTCAGAAAGGAGAAGCCCAACAAAAAATAACTTTAGCGGCCGGAACGATTTCAGAAAATGGCTTTTACGCCGTTATAGTTTACTTATAGCCAGGGGTAATCGAAACACACACAACATTGCCTACATAGAGCACTATCCCCAACACTAACGCATAATATAAGTACCGTTCCTCACTGAAATAGCCCAATTACTGTACTCCTATCTTTGGTCTTGATTTAAAAATCCACTCTCGTATTCAGTAGATTATCGCTTGTGACTCGATCCCTGTTTTCATCTAGTCTAGTATACTCGATTGTACTGTTTTGACAGATTAGACATCGCGAGCCGCAATCTGTTTGTCTGACACCTGAACACTGCAGACGACAACTGTTTAGTTTGTGAGCTTCTGAATGGTGCTCCTATACCTACCTACTTTGATGTTTGCTGCGTGTACCGGGAGTGGAGTACGATCCGTCTATTTTTAGTAGTATTCGTAGTTGTTTCGTTTAGTAAATGATTATGAGTGAAATACTTCTCTAGGTTTGTACTGCTAAGTACAATAAAAACAACACTAATTAGTAATTTAATTTCATCTAAAGAAATAACAATATTGAGAGTATTAAATTAGAACTGAAACCTAATAAAATACCTCCACTTCATAGTTCTTTATTCTCTTCTAACATGTTAATTTCCAGTCTCCTACGACTTTGGTTATAGTTTGGTTAAAAACTTATGGTTAATAAACAATTCTTGGTAATTAATATTGCCTAAGGAATGCCTAACTATCGAAATACCCCAAACAATTACAACTTATTTACTAGGTTAGCCAATGTATCTCAAGTTAACATAGGTGCAAGCAATATCTGGCTCATAGAATTTAGTATCGACGGAGCCGTTCGTAGCATTTCGTAGCACAGCGCGGTGGCGTAGCGGTTCGTAGCACGTCCTATCCGCGTAATGCAAACAAATTGATAACAACGAGCTGCCTATGCATAGTTAACCAATTGCCTTAATCGGATCGATTACCGATATTATCAATCTATCGTTATTTTGCACTACAATGTCCTGATACAAACAAGTTATATTAACATTATAATCTGCAAATTATACAAAAGAACTCGTTCCATTTACAACCGGATATATGGCATTTTTTCCCCCTTAAGGTAATCCTCTTATACAAGGAATTATATGCATACGGGGCCTAAATGAAGCACTGTTATATTTCGTGCGTGTGCCACATACAAACCACATCATCTAGCTAATTTATGAAATTACAAGCGGTCATTTGGAAGGTGGTTCCATTTTCTGTGAATTCCTATAATATCATTAGGGAGGGTTTAATGGGTACTACAGAGTTCCGCAATTAATATTCCAAAGATTCGAAGTAGGTACCCGAACATGATACATAGTAACAGTTACCGTACTAGGAGACCCGTTGTACACACATGCTTTTTTGCCGTGAAAAACTACGGTTTATTCGCTGTGTTTATGCACGATCGTCAGTGTTGTGTGGATCACTATGGAAGTTTGTTGACGATACGGCGGCACTACATACCATAGTACTACATACCATATAATACATACCATATACAAGCTCATACGATTATTCTGCGGTGCGGCTAGCGCGCTGTACCGTAAATAAACCGTGCCATTTACAACGGGCCTGAAAGACCAGAAGATTCTCTGGTAATTATAGATACCTAATTTCTACACAGAAACAGAAATGAAAATGATCAAATTAAATATTTATTGCTGAACACAGTAAGTTCATATAAATACGTTCATGAAATTGAATTGATGACGCTGAAATCGTGAAAAAAAAACTGCTGTTCTCTACATTTTGACGAGCTATGCGAAATAAATGTAGGAAACAGCAGTTTTGTTTCACGTGATGTAAGGTATAATGTAATAAGATAATGAGTTGTTTTGTGAATCGTATCAATCTAGTATTTGACTCATCCACTGACTCGTAATCATCTAGCTTGAGGTAATAAAGGCTACTTAAATGGTTAAGGTAGTTCTTTTGCCCCCATTTCAAACTTAATAATTAGGAATTAATTAAGTTGTCTGTCTATATCAATTGAGGATTCAAATGTGTTTCCATTTAGATTAGACAGCTAAACATTATGCATTCAGACTGGGTTTGAATGCGAATAATAGCAATGAACGCCACAGGTGAAGTATTATAATACGATATAAATATAATTGCTTTTACACTGACTAGTACTGATTGCATTCAGTTTTATTGGTAATGTTCAACCCAAGTTGGCAGCACAGGCAATAGGTGCAAATATTTCTTCACGCAGACACTTAGAAAATTACTCTAAGTTTCCAGTATCACAGTTGTCGTGACCACAAACACAGAGGTTTAGAGTGAATGCTTTACAAACAAAACTTTTGCCTTTATAGTATTGATCTGATCAGCTAACTTGAGGATCATTCAACCATAACAATACTATTAACTATTGGAGCTTCGGCTGATCCCTTCCGTCAGACGAAGTCATGATCCCCTCGAACTGTTAATTATGATAAGTAGTACGTTTAGTGGTCACTGATGGGGTAAAGATACATAAATGGATACTTGCAAAGGTTTACTAAATGGAGGAGGAATAATCATCCTACTAATATTATAAATGTGACAGTTTGTGTTTCGATGTTTGTTACTCAATCTCGCAAAAACGGCTGAACGGATTTGAATGAAAGGCACACAGATAGTTTATAACCTGGAATAACGTATAGGATAGTTTTTATCCCGATAGTACTTTCCCGTGGGATAATTTCTGACTTCCACGTGGGCGAAGCCACGGGCGAAAGCTAGTAATCCATTTTTTTTAAATTTACGGGAAAGGCACAGTTAGCGTTTAATTAACACAATCATACTCCGCAGTAGATTACAAATCAAAGCTAGGATAGACCCATGTCAGCCTACAACTGACACACGACTGCTTTAAGTACCATCGGGATAACGCATTTCTAAGCAATTTGAAAACAAAATCCTTTTTTTCGTACGTAAGCGATACTATAACGGCCATGCGCTTCAAGCAAGAATAGTCCTTACAGTATAAAGATATGCATTTCTTCTATAGTACATTGTCCAATGCGGGGATCGCAACGCTTTATATTATTGAATGGGACAAACGAACTTTTAACGAACGCACACAACTACTAACTAAAACTATTTTAAACTGTTGCTACGTTCTTGTTTTGAAAGTAATAACTATTTGTTTTAGAAACATACAATATGTTTATTGGAATCTGGTAGCCGAGTGTGTGGCTGTAAATCAATGTTAGTTGATACCAAATGATCTGTAGAGCCTCGTGTTGTTTGTTCTATCTTGTTTTTATTTTTCAATTGGGTTTATCTTCAAACAAGACATTTACATAATTATAGCTAACAGTTTTGTTGTTTTTGTTGAAATTCTATATTTTATTACAAGTTTAATAACATTTTGACAAAATGAGTAACATTCTTGATGAAAATGAGTAACAATGATTTTTGCTGAATATTATTCAAATTTCATAAACAAATTACATAAACAGAATGGTGAAAAATTTTAAAAATTCAACAAGCAATATGACAGACTGATAATACATGAGATCGAAGGTACATAAGCATCCCGGCACTCGTATATTACGGCTCAGCCAGGAGCGACGGTGTGGGGAATCCAATTTGTTTCTGTAGGTGAGTTAATACATGCATGAATTTAAATTTGAAATGCATTATGACTTGGACTTGATAAGAATTGAGCACAATTACTGCTGCTGTCCTGCTTTTCAATAGTATGAAAAATAATATTAAATAATTTACGACGATATCATGATTGCGGATGCAAAAAGCTATTTCGGGCACAACTACATGAATCCCTTACTTAGTTGTACAGTATATTATTTGCCATTTCTTATTTCTAATTACACATCATTGTCTATATATCCATTGTTTGATAAAATAAATCAAAGACTGTTTCCTATTATAAACTGAGTAAATACTTTAATTATTGATACCAAATACAGATTTTTATAAGAGTGTACAGTAAAGATACGTTTTAATTATGTACTGTTTAGAATTCTCTTAATACTTAGATAATGGTTCTTTGAAAAGTTTAGTAGATTAGCAATCCGTCTTGGAGTGTGTTTTAGGACCTAAGTTTTCACATTATAGTTGTTCAAGGTCTGGATGTAATGAAGGTCTGAATGTATGATCAAACGACATTTGTGACCTAAACTTGAATGAGTTTGAGTCAACACCAGTTACTAACAATACCTACTGCTTACAAACTTTGTCCCGCTGATGTTGATAGGACTTCGAGTCGTATTACTCTGTCGTAACTTTATCCCGAAATACGTTATCGAATGTGGACTCTGACTTAGTGATTTAAAACAAACTAAGTTAAGCGAAGGAAATATCGTAGAAATATCATTACTTGAGGCATAAATCGTCGTTGTACAGCGAGAAATCATTAAGTGCAAAAAGCTAGTTTTTTGATAACCGTGTTTTAAAGATTTTTTGTTCTTTTAATCGATATAACACATTAACGCATAAAGTTGCAAAAATGCTTTTTAAAAACAAAATATTGATAGTTTTACCCTGCATTACAATATTCCGTAAATCATGTTATTATTTTTACCGTAACTGAGAAAAATAATAAACAGTAAGATAGTTAATTTTAGCATAATCAAAAAAAATAATTTAGGTGTATATATTCGACGAGAACCACTGATAATCTCTCTTAGTTATTTCTTGAAGACGAAAGTTTTTCATGAAATTAAATTAATATATTGTATGCGAAAAGTAACCAAGTAACATAAATGAGCAGTGTAGCCCCAGTAATTGAGAAAACGTTAGTAAAAACATTGTCATAAATTAATCAAGTACCGTTATTTAATTTACGTAGATTTTATTTTACAAATAGTTATGTACTTCTGACATTCTCGTATTATCTAAAATTCAAACAAAAATCTCTACCTTTCATAAAGTAGATAATGGGTTTAAAAACACTTTGACATCATTAACTCATTTTGGCTAAAATGTCACTCAGTGACTCGCATTACAACGACGAAATCAGATTCCATAGTGGTAAGAATAGGAAGCATGTTCTGGACTTTCCCATAATCACATGTTCAGGTAGTAAGTACAAGTTAGTAGGTATCATCATACCTACACGTGTTTGATACAAACATTACATTATATATATCAAAGTGTCAAAAAAATAAGGAACCCACGGTGTTAAGGAACTGTAAATGATTTTACCGAGAATTTACTTCCAAACTACGCGTTCAAAGTAAATATTGATTCAAATTTTTGTGCTTTTTTTATACAGGGCCTTTCAACGTTTGAACTACAAGTTTTTATTTTTCCCAATAATCTGATTGATGGTACATTGTTTGGCTGACTACGGCACTTAACCTTAGTTCTGGCAAATAAAATACTTTTTGCTAAAATAATTTCCGTTGACAGGCTTTTCTGCACCCTTACAGAGATCGAATCTATCACCGTTGTATTTAATATAGGTTTTTACAGAAAGGTCTCATCATTTTTGTACTCTATCACAAATATTTTTCGTACAAAAGGTTATATAAATGTATCAAGTTAATCTGCTTTCCAAACCTTTTTAGCCCTTTAATAAAAAGCAAATATAATAAATAGCAAACACATCAACATTAAGAGGTTTACGTGCGAGTACCTCGCGCCGACGTTACATTTAATCAAAAGATCTCGAAAGAACTTGGAATAATGTTTCTGAATTTCCTCTCCTGCTGAGAGCACCGTTTGTAGATAGCGGGTTTGCATAATTGTGTAACTTCTTTACCTTATTAGTTGAGAAAACCTATGGTAGCTGAGGTTAGGAATTACAAAAGAGTATTTCGATTTGGATTTGTTTGTTTCGTTAGCTTCAAGTTCTATGTTAGGTTGATTTTACCCTTAACTAGGGTTGGCAACTTTATTTAAAAAATAAAGCATTTCTGATTTCAGAGGTACATACTTATAAGAAAGAGTATAAATGTATTTAATTTTTAAAACATCAATTTTTTTTGTACTTTTTGCTTGAAATAACAACACATTTTATGTTTTTTTTTTTATATAATTGTACGACTCTAGAAGTCTAGTCTACTACTAATTTTTAATTCAAATTGATAAGGTGCTCAATTATTATCAATTTCAACGAAGCCCTGTTTCTGACTAACAATTTCAACGTTTAAACCTATCGCCGCCAGTCTCGAATAGTTTAGGTTTTTTTTGGCAGTCTCTAGTTACGACGCTGGCAGCAACCAGGAGGCCCTAGGGGAAATGAGGCAAGGATCGCAGGGCCCTGGGGCACTTGTCCAGTGGCCAATAGAAAAGACTCTATTGCTATTGCTTTTGTAGATGATAAAGTACGATTACGCGAAAAAGAATACAACACTCTAAATTAGAGTACGGTTAGCAACCCTACCCTTAACTGTGCCAGCACTATTTTATTTACAGTAGATTCATTTATACCTAGCCGACCCCAACATAGTTGGGAAAAGAATAGGTAGGTGATGCCTATTCTTCGGTGGGCCTTCCCGACTAACCGTACGCATCAGAATGTATGCTACATTAATTCATTAGTCAAATTGAATTTCGTTGTCCATCCTGTCATTTTTACCGTCAAAAACACAATACCTACGTGAAAATATTATGACGGAATAAACTCAGGAGCAGTAACCCAGCTGTTCTCTTCCTATAAAAATACCGAGAAACAAATAATATATAATACCTGACGACAAACAAATAAGGAAAGGTTAAAGGGACCGCCGAATTATTGATACAGAGTACCGGAAATTACGAAACATCATAACATTAGACAAACGTTTTGTTTAATCAACACAGAAATAATAGAAGACATTTGGCTTTATATATGGGTATGTACCTACGTATTTAAGTGTCATCTTAATAATTATAACGTGGCTCCTAGGAAAATGATGATTAAAAATTAATTAATACACAGAGATTTTGAGATAATAGGATGATCATTATGATGTGGAGGCAGATTTTAGATTAGGTAAGTGGAAATAATTTTCGTGTCTAATATAAGATTGCTACCTCAGTTTTACCTTTATAACGTCCAGTTATTTTCCAAGTTGTTTATGTTATATTAATCTATATATTCCACAAGTAAACCGACTGAACCAGAGCACGTCTAGTAGTTAATAAACATGACCAGAACATAGGATTGAGAAGTATTACACAGAGTTATCTCTAGCCAGCTGCTTTGTTATGTACCGGTGCGGGTTTCGTAAGCGATGAGGTCATTTAAGTAGTTTTCAGTATAGCAAGAATGATAAACTAAAGACTGGAATCCCTTTTAAGAAAAAATATGGAGGTTCAGAATATAAATTTTGGAGATTTTAAGGTTGAGTAATTTATAGGGCCTAACCAAATGTCCTTTCTTTGGTATTATTCGTCGAATCGCTGAGATCCTTAAGTTCTGAGTTGAGCTGCACGATTACTGATAAATGCGTGCACTGACTGGACAGGTCCACTCAATCTGTGTGGTTCTTTCCTCAAAAGCCCATTTCAGTCACCAATCTACATGGTTCTCACATAATCTGACTGGACTTTAAAAGACACTCTGAGTGAGTTTTGGCCTTTCTTCTCAGAGTAGTCAGATAGGAAACGCCGACCATTTCTAGTTTTTTAAATATAATTGATGTGTAAAAGTGTTGGTACAAACCTACTTGCAGTAATAAAATCATTTCATTTAATTTAAATGCAGTAATTAGTCTGTTAGATAACACAATACTGTTGTATCCCTACTAATACTTTCGCTTATATTATTGTCTACCCAAACAGAATTTCATTGTTAGTTTCGTCTCCGACGCATTTCATCTTAACTCTTAAGCCCTCTTCGTGTGAATAAAGCACGTTCTGGTTATTCATTAGACAATCTTAATAAAAACACCCTGAGGAGGACTTGTTATTATTACATTGTAACATCGAATCAATTTTCACGTCTCCCCCTTAAGACTTAGGCCATTTTTTTTTTTTAATTTCGCTTAGCTCATGACCTAAAGAGGTGCCTAATATAAAATGAATTAAAAATCTAAAAAACTTAAACAAGATCACCTTGGTGGAAGAAACATTTTTGTATAGAACATTCGTCCGTAACCTTATCTAAATAAAGAGCACAATCGCGTTTACAAAAATGAGGTGTCGTCATGGTGTCGCGAAATCAATGGTTTAGTCCCATTTCAAAAATGCCCAACGCGCCTAAAATAATTTTCACTTCAAAAAATATATATATAATCCGCGTTTCACGGGTATTCTAGTACAATATAATTTAAAGGTTTAAAAAAAAAAAATGTAAATATTATCCCTCATCTTATGAGTTACTTACTTAGCATGTTCATTAAATCAAATATAGGTATAATTAATGTTTCGAACATATTTGACGTACATTAAAATCGACTTAATATTGTGTGCGATTGAAAAGTTATCAAGTGACGTCACGAGCATTCTGAACATTCATTTGTAAACCTACTTAATTTTATGTGGCCGAATACAATAATTTAATAATCATCATTTATCAATCAATAATTAATTTTAAACAGTACAAAACGTTCATGAAAGGGAAGCTGTGAGTCTGCCTCACGTTTCATTGGGTTTTCAACTGTCAGTTCCACCGCCCGACAGCAGAATTAATAATAAATATTATTTTTCATGACAAATGTGCGAGTATTATTCCATTAAATCAATAAAGGCTTTATGATTTCCTAGAAACAGTTGACGTCATGTGATGGTAGCCGGGTGGTGCGGTCTATGAGTTCAACAGACATGTTATTTTTTATTTTTTTCGCGAATTTGGTTTTAAACTCTCTGCTTAGCACCGAGTCTAAAATCTAACACAGTCTCTTCTTTTCACTCTGTTAAAAACAAAGTGCGCGAAATAAATTCGTCGCATAATAAAATCGCCCGCCCGTACCTGGGCTTACGAAGGATATTCAATTGTCAATCAAATCGACTGGCAGCTGACAGCTTACTCCATGAACGGCTCTAGTGGATACCTAAACATTTTTCGAGTCTGTCGGCGGACTATGTCGGCGGGTGTTTGACAATTTTAATTTTTCTATTTACGAATGATTTTATCTTATAATTTTTATGATTACTGGCCACTAACCCTACCCGTGTGTTAAATTAATATCGCCATTATAGCGGTAGGTTGTACAAAATTTTCTGTTGTAGGTACTCACACCAAAAAGGTTTTTGTCGAATGTTTTTAATTGAAATAAAACTCCCAATTCCACTCAGCGCCATAGAATATTTTAGTAAAATTGCTGGCTGTAAAATGTTATGTGCGCACAAATTGTCCATTTCGTCGTCTAACGCTCGGCACAGCTAAATGTAACAGGTGAATATAATACAAACGATGATTAATACTTTTAGATCTTCTCTATATAATAAAATAGTAGTTTAGAATTTTTGTCCGTTTATCTGTTTGTCTGGATGTATGTTCCGGATTGGCACAAAAACGGCTGAACAGATATGAATGAAATTTGCCTCACAGATGATAGTTCATAACCTGAATTAACATATAGGGTACTTTTAATCCCTGGATATTTTCCGACATCCACGCGGGCAAAGCCGTGAGCATAAGCTAGTAAGATATATTTTACGTCAAAACATGGAACGTCACACGGACGATAATTCGCAGGTAGTATAATTTGTTAAAACATTCACGCGGAATAAGTCGCGGGTAGAACCTACTTTACAATAAATGGGTATTGAATGTGGAGAATCACTTAAGTATACATTTTGTTGTTACATTTGTTCGTTTTGTGTAGTTAGGAAATCGAAAAAGTCACAAACATACGAAGGTACTTATAAAATGAAACGGTTTCATTTCAGCAAAAATTGTGCTTAAAATAAACGTTAACAAAAAGCTTGCAAACAACGCGAGGCGTGAGTGGTCAAAGGTAACCCTAACCGAGAATTCTTTTTACCAGAAACTTTAATTGAAAACGGGTCACAAAATGTGTTATACAACAAGTTTGCAACAAAAATTGACTGGTTACTTTTTATCGACGTAAGAAACAAGAAAAGGCGGTGTGTCTTAAGAGTTGAAAAGATAAACAGAACAACGATAAGGAAAGTCTTTGGCACCTTCTACGATGCAGTGACAAAGTCCAGTAGTACAATATAATTCTTTCAGAATCCCTCTATTGACCTAAAAATTACGAAAACGTGAGATTCGAATCGCGTTAGGTAGGTTGCAATATATTATGCATTCACTTCACTGGACACCTGCGCATTGTTTGTATATATCTCGCAAATGGGTCAAATAAGAATAATATCCTTGTAAATTAGATCTAACTAGCGGACGTCACGTGGTTTCACCCGCGTAGTTCCCGTTGCCGTGGGAGTACAGTGATAAAATATAGCCTATGATGTTACTCGCTGATAATGTAGCTATCCATTGCTGAAATAATTTTTCTAATTGGTCCAGTTGTTTTTAAGTTTATTCGTTACATACAAAAATACAAATCTTTCCTCTTTATAATATTAGTATAGAAGTATAGATATAGATAAGTACAGTTTTTTAGTGAATTTTGCCAACGTAAGATATCAAGTTCTATCGTTCTGTACAATTCTACCACTTTTGCTATAGGCCGACCGCTTAACTCAGACGGTCCCCGAGGTAGCCGCGCGGTGCGGGAGGGGTGGCAGTTATCACAAGGTGACGGAACACTGAGCTCTCGCACCACGATACCACACCCCGCCCGCACTGCGCTTCTTCCTCAGGAACCGTCTCAATTAAGCGGTTACTGGCAGTTTTATGATTAATTTCGCTGACATTTTCGCATCATACCTATACCTTAATAAAAACTCAACCATGGAAACTTCAACCATTTTAAGTTTGCCCCCACTTTTGTCCGCCAACTGCTTCCCACGGTCGGTACCTCACCAGCAGTTAGTCAACTGACGACGGTCTCAGCCGCTCAACCCTTCCCACACCCACGCTACAATAGAAAAAAAAACTGAAACGGATAACTTAGTAATAAAAACTCACCTCGTTTAGAAATAAGAATCTGGAGGCAATATCACCTTTGTATTTCAGGGTCAATTGATTGTGTAAGAGATCGTAGCAATCTGTTCAAAGGCAAAAGAAAAAAATACTTCAGAGGACGTGTAATTGAGTTTCAGAAATTTGGATATATTCTGTATTTCATTTCGTGGAATATGATTGTTCTAAAAGGAATATTAACGTAATACAAATATTAAATTGTTTTGAGGTTTTCAATCCCTGTGTATATTTTTTTAACTAAAACATAATTCATAACCTCCTATATTCTTGGTTTAACCGCAAATATCACAAAATCCTGAAGAAGTCAGCGATACATAAAGTGGCAGCAAACGGAAAGCGTTGTTCAAAGTCGTGAACTAACGTCTTTTATCACCAGGCTCTGTTTTGGAATTCTGTTTGCAAACACTTTTGGTGCTATTGGTCTCGGTAAAGCAAAGAGACTTTACAACTCGCGTCTTCGTGTACTTTTAGGGTTTACGATTTCATCCCTCGGTGATAGGGTTAATTACTACAACAATACGATGCGAACGTGAGAGCAAAAACACACCTGTGTACCTACTGATGTTTAAGTACGAAAATAAAACTTTTTAAATTATTTCTGTATTTTGGTCAGCAGCTGTGTAGTCTGGGGTAAATTCACCGTGTAATTCCTAGCTGAGAACGAACCTGTTCTTTTTACCAGAAGATAAACATAAAATTAGAACAACTCGAACCATGGAACCATGGAATGAATACTTTTAAGGGTTAGTTAGTCATGTTTGTTGAGTTCTCCACAAACATTAGCTATGTTTGTGGATAATAACGCCAATCGAAACTTTTCTTGCGCAGCGAAAGTTGTGTGAGTACACTTGCGAACTGCCTTCGTACTGAGACTGACGTCATCTGTGAAACTACTATGTAGCTATTTACAATATACCTACATAATAACAAACAATGCTAACCTTTTTAAATGTATTCATTTATTTTCTCCTTAAATTAAAATAAGGTGTCCGTAGCTACTATACTAGACAGTACGTTCAGATCACACACGCTGCCTCTATGCTACAAAGCCGATCACACAAGCGAGCCGGCAAATTGGACGCCAGTGCCAATCCCACCATCATTCCTGTCGGTCGTCTGAATCTCGTTGTGTAACCGCATTGTGCAAAAGAAGCTGATTACCTTCAAAGCAGCATTAAGAAGAGCTTGTCGATTGTTTGATCGACGCTACATTTAGCTAGTTTATGAAACATACCTCATTAGATAGTGTGCTCCAATGCTCTGTGTGTTAGATCCAACCCCACCTCTAATTTAAAAAAAATTACTTAAATGAATTACTTATTGGGTGACTAACTATACAAATAAATACAAAAACAAAAGGTCACTTAGGCGTGGAAGTACTCGTCCGCATCGCTTTCATTCGGAAGCGCACCTCAGAAGTTGCTCACCGTTTAATGGCAATCCGAATTCTTTGGCGTAAAGTGTCGACCAGTCGGCGAGAAATTTCTTTAAAAAGGAAACGCACACTCCGGCCACATGACCGCAGCGTTTCGTTTCGTATAATAATACTATAAATAGGTTACATACAAAGTACAAAAATTCCATGAAATGCGTTTTGGTAAAATATACTATTCAATAAATCAATAAAAAAATCAATAAAAAGTTTTTTAAATTTTTTATTAATGTTTTAATAAGTGTGTTTTAGTTTAATTTGTGATGTACTTTGCGAGTCCCAATAAATACTTTTTCTTTCTTTCTTTCTAATCAACTCATGTCTCGGAAGTATTTGTACCAACCAATAAAGCCAAGGGCCATTTATCCAGAAAGAGGGTAATGTTGTATGACCTGATTTTGCTTTCGAACCCTTTTTGCGAATTCCCTAAATCAGATTGAGTGTTACATTTCCAATGGACAAAAGTAAGATCATACGGATTTAATTACAATTTTTCTCATTATTTGGAATCAATAAGTTTCAAAACAGTGCTTAATGTTTTCTAAGATAGTTTTTAATCTCATTTCCTTAGCCTCCAGCAATCCGTCAGACTAGTCCACAAAGTTAGTAACTTCTCTCACATAGTGTTGTTCTCATACAGGCGCTCTTGTTACAAACAAAGTAATGAACACTACGGTGAAGTTTACAACAAATTGTTTTCCGTACGGGGGCAACTAACCAAGCGGCTGGCGTTTAGCTGTTACTTATAATAATAAATTAAATCCTCCCGATCGATTGTGGTCACTATAACCAGTCTCAAAGGAGATCGGCCAGGTAGGTAGCAGATATTATTATAGTTCACAAGTGTCTGTTCCCTAGTTAGATGAGTTACTTATAATATATGACTGCGCACCATAAATATGAAACCTTCTTCTTAGGTACATATTCACAAACGCTCAATATTGTAGGACATAATTATTTATAGGACTCTTAGCGCAAACCAATTTCTGTGCAGCGCCAGACGTGCCTTTAATATGGAAAAGTATATCAAAGAAGTAAGTAAGAATTTTGAGGAACTCTCACCAAACATAATATCGTATCATGATAAAATTGCCGCACGGGTCAATCGAAGGTAAAGCTACCCTTGCCGCGGTCGGTTCGTGTTTCAAAGTTGATATTATATTACACTAGCTGCGTCCCGCAGTTTCACCCGCATAAGTCTCGATCCCATGGGAATATCAAAATAAAAATATCCGATGTATTAATCCAAGTTATAAACTATCTGTATGCCAAATTTCATCCAATTCCGTTTAGTAGTTTTTGCGTGAAGGAGTCACTAACATCCATCCATCCATACATCCTCAGAAACTTTCGCGCTTATAATATTATTAGGATAGTAGGATTATTCATTAAATTAGTTTCCAAAGTGCTAACAGAAATCAAATTAGTGATAACCTTTTCATAAATACAATTATCTGGATATTGTAAACTTTAGCACAACTACAAGTTTATGTTTAAAATCTAAGCTTTTTATTGAAGTTGGTTCGTTTGAACTTTCATTACAACTGACTTTGCTGTTGAATATTAATTTAATGAAAGTACTTTTATTAGACCTATTATGTGAGCCGTGGCTGAATAATAACAGCCGCACGGGTCGAACGAAAGTTAAGCAACGCTTGACGCGGCTTTTCTACACCAGTAACAGTAATTGATAATGATTAAATTAGATCTAGGAGTACATTTATTCTAACATAACTGGAAAAAATTAAAGAAACATTATGAAATTCGCTTTTGTTACGTACAAAGGCAGGATTTTCTTTACTGAAGGAAAAGAAAATCCGGCGCCAACACACTTTGAACATCCATTTTTTTCAACGAAGTAAGCTAATAAAGAGCTTGTAAAAAGAAGGAAACGATTCGTAAAACTCTTTGTTCAATTGTTCGTATCACGTTGTTTCAATAAAATTATGACTGAAAAATTTATTACGTTTTATTACTTTGTTATATTTATTACGTTAACGTTTGGCCCGAAATAAATTGTTACAGCCAACTTAATTTTATTAATTTACTATTAATTTATGAACACTTTATCGGATTTTGCTCTGTCACATATACAGTTTGCCTTGAGACACATTCTAATGTCTGGTGTCAACGGGTGCTGCTAGCATTCCTCAGGATTCCACGTCAAACGTTTAACGTTACAAAAGTAAGATACCATTAATGTTTGTGGCCAAGTGTGAGCAAATAATCACATACATTACACAAGGCTTCGTATCAATGAATTATAAGAGTCTGTGAGAGGTGATTACTATTCCCGTCACGTCTCTGCCCCCGAAGTTCGTGCTAGGTAAGAATAACAAAACTGAACTAATGGAAAGCGTTATATAAATAAAACGATGCAACCATAATTTTATGACAAAAGTTGTTGTCGTTCAGTTGCGGCGAGAGTAAAAACTTAGATTAGATTTATATTCTATTGAAGTCACAATTGGCAAACAATCTATCAATAAAAATGCCCACCGTTCTCTGAACAACATGTGACACTGCACTATCAATTTACTAAGATTGCTTCACAAGGACACAAAAAAAATTCAACCGTTTCTATCAATCCATTCTGTTACATGAGTGACATTCAAAATGAATTCCTAATAATGAATGCCAGTAAAATAAAAGGTTTTAGGTTATATATTGTTACGTCGTGCGTACGAGATCTTTCGAGAGGGCACGGATTGCAGTGTGTTTGCGCTAAAAACTTCGAGAAGCATTCCATTATTATTAGTTTGAAGTTAAGTAGGTAACTACTTATAAACAATATTAGAACTCGTCATTGTAATTTCGACCGTACGCCGAGGGCATAAAGTACCTATTTCTTTATTCGGTACAAGTAGGTTATTATTTTTTATACCTACTACTTTTGTATTTCCTGGTAATGTTTATTTGTTGATGTTTTTCTGGAACCGTTCTACACATAGCCAGAATGTTCTTGAATATTGACGGTATAAAAGCAGAGCGCCGACACACGATGGAGTCAGTCTGATTTAGGCGATACAACGAAGCGAATCGAAGTGAACTAGAAGTGCGATATCTGAGCGAATAGTGATCAGTGGCGTATTTGTGATTAAGTTTTAAGTGTTTTGTGATTAATAAAGTTATTTAATTGTCTGATTGGTAGTAAATAATTTATCCCATACCCAGCTCGTAACAATTTGGTGTCAGAAGTGAGGGATAAATTATGCCAATCCTACCGAAGGACGACACGGACGGTATCCGTACCAGGAGTCAGCGACAGCAGGACATGGACCAAAGGCGGTTTGGACATTCTCCAACACAGACACCGGGTGGTGTCCAGCCTACGTCAGTGCCAGTCGCTGGCCCATCCGCAGTTCCTACAGCATCAATGGCGCCAGACTTGTCAGCCTTAATGGCGCTGCTACAGGAGCAGTCTCGCCGTCAAGAGGAGCAGGCTCGCCGTCAAGAGGAGCAGGCTCGCCGTCAAGAGGAGCAGGCTCGCCGTCAAGAGGAGCAGGCTCGCCGTCAAGAGGAGCAGGCTCGCCGGTTGGAAGAGCAGTTGCAGCGAGATAAAGAGGAGCAAGTCCGCCGCCAAGAGGAGCAGGCTCGCCGGTTGGAGGAGCAGTTGCAGCGAGACAAAGTGGAGCAAGTCCGCTGCCAAGAGGAGCAGGTTCGCCGGTTGGAAGAGCAGTTGCAGCGAGACAAAGAGGAGCAGGTCCGCCGCCAAGACGAGCAGATGCTCCTCATAAAGGATCTTCATGCTACTTTTGGCAAAGACCTAAAGGTGATGAAGGATCAGGTACAGCAGCACGAGAATCGCCTCTCAGAAGCCGAAGTTCAGATCGCTGGGGTGAAGAAGGCTTTGGGGGAACTGAAGACTGGAGACGTGACTGTAGCTTCAGTAGTTGCTGCACCTTCAGCGCGGGGCTTTAAGGTGCCTCCATTCGATGGCACATCTTCGTGGTCGGCTTATAAAATTCAATTTGAGGCCGTTATGAAGGCGAATGGATGGTCAAAACCGCAAGCCATGACCGCGCTCACCTTGGGCCTCCGAGACTAGGCCCTAAACATTCTTGAGGCGCTCGGCAAGAATGTAACCTACGAGCAGCTGCTGGAGGCGTTAGAGTCCAGATACGGCGACGCGCACCTGGAGCACGTATTTCGTGCTAAGTTGAAGGATCGTGTTCAACGTAGTGCCGAGAACCTACAGCAGTGGGCCCTCGAAGTTGAAAAGCTGGTTCGGAAAGCATACCAGTCTGCCCCTGCACTTATCGATGGGAATCTGGTACAAGCGTTCGTTGATGGAATACGCGACCTAGAAGTTAGAGCCGCCGTGAGACTTGGGCATCATGAGACGCTGAAAGACGCCTTGGCCCATGCCTTAGAAGTAGAGGCAGTGAGGCAGGACCACCGAACGCACCGCGTCAGGGAGGTTGTAGCATTACCTGTACGCGACCGGCCGCAAGGGTACAGTCCTAGGTGCTACACTTGCGGAGAAAGGGGTCATCTTCGGTCAAGCTGTCCTAAGCGCAGCACCCCGAGAGAAGATCAGCAGGGAAGGGTGGCTGAAGTGACTGCCCAGCCACAGCAGGGAAAACGAGTAAATGCCAGGACTGGGGGGCGGGTGCTGGCTGGTATTGAAAGAGCCCCGAGAATCTTGATCTCGCAAGCACATGATGGGAACAGCCTGACCATCAAAGGCGAAGTCAACGGAACACCATGCAAACTGACGTTGGATACTGGAGCTTCTCACACGGTCGTCAATTCTCACCTAGCAAGTCGGTTTCTTGGGAGAACTCACGGTAACGCAGACGCCTTGTCAAGAAGACCTTGTCCTGAAGACGGTAAGCACTGTGCCAGGCAAGAGACTAAGGAAGTAGTGCCCGTGAGGATGCTTAGAACAGATCTCAGCGATGAATGGAAGGAAACCCTACAGCAGGCTCAGCAAAATGACTCGGACATCAAACCGATCTTCGAGTGGGTCAAAGCTGGTGCTCCTAAACCTAAGTGGAGTGATGTGGCTGCGATGAGTTCCATCACGAAGAGTTATTGGGCGCAATGGAACAGCTTGGTGATCCAGGAGGGAGTCTTGTGCCGTAAATGGGAAAACGCTCGAGGGGACAGCTGTCATCTACAAATGGTTGTCCCTAAAGCTAAGGTACCGGATGTTCTACGGCTCTACCATGATGGATGTTCAGGAGGACATATGGGAGTAAAAAGGATTCTACTAAAAATTCGAGAACGCTTTTACTGGATCCACTGTCGAGATGATGTGGAGGACTGGTGTCGCAAATGTACCAGTTGTGCGGCCGTGAAAGGACCCCACACACGCAGCCGAGGTGCATTAAAAGTGTACAATGTTGGAGCCCCTTGGGAACGGATAGCACTAGACGTTGCGGGACCATTTCCAGAAAGTGAGAGCGGAAACAAGTACTTACTGGTGGTCATGGATTACTTCACAAAGTGGCCAGAAGTCTTCGCCATTCCTAACCAAGAAGCTACAACTGTCGCAGATAAATTAGTTCAGGAAGTTTTCTGTCGTTTTGGAGTACCCTTAGAAATACACAGCGATCAAGGAAGGAATTTTGAATCGCAAGTATTTCAGGAAACTTGTCGATTGATGGGTACCTACAAAACCAGAACCACCTCTTACCACCCACAATCTGATGGAATGGTGGAACGATTCAACCAAACGTTGGAGAGATATCTGGCAAAAGTCGTGGAAAGCAGGCAGAGGGATTGGGACAAGCACATACAGCCGTTTCTGCTGTCCTACCGCAGCGCAGTCCACGAAAGTACGACTGTGACGCCAGCCTTCGCGAATTTTGGAAGAGAATTACGGTTGCCTGCAGATTTAATCACTGGAGCTCCCCCTGATGCTCCACGTAGTGTAACAGATTACGCAAATGATTTGCGTAACAAGTTGAATGATGTTTATGAGCATATCCGACAATCCGGCCAACAGATGTCTGAGAAGATGAAGACCCGTTATGACCGCAAGGCAAACAGTAGGGGTTTCGACGAGGGTTCACTGGTGTGGTTACATAACCCAGTGCGGAGCAAGGGGAAGTCTCCGAAATTGCAAGCAAAATGGGATGGACCATACCGAGTCGTGACTAGGATCAACGATGTCACCTACCGAATACAGAAGGGTCTACGAGGTGCGCCTAAGATTGTTCATGTAGACCGATTGGCCCGATACTACGGGGCTAATGATGCTCGGGACGAGCATGTCTAAGGAGGGGGCAGTGTTACGTCGTGCGTACGAGATCTTTCGAGAGGGCACGGATTGCAGTGTGTTTGCGCTAAAAACTTCGAGAAGCATTCCATTATTATTAGTTTGAAGTTAAGTAGGTAACTACTTATAAACAATATTAGAACTCGTCATTGTAATTTCGACCGTACGCCGAGGGCATAAAGTACCTATTTCTTTATTCGGTACAAGTAGGTTATTATTTTTTATACCTACTACTTTTGTATTTCCTGGTAATGTTTATTTGTTGATGTTTTTCTGGAACCGTTCTACACATAGCCAGAATGTTCTTGAATATTGACGGTATAAAAGCAGAGCGCCGACACACGATGGAGTCAGTCTGATTTAGGCGATACAACGAAGCGAATCGAAGTGAACTAGAAGTGCGATATCTGAGCGAATAGTGATCAGTGGCGTATTTGTGATTAAGTTTTAAGTGTTTTGTGATTAATAAAGTTATTTAATTGTCTGATTGGTAGTAAATAATTTATCCCATACCCAGCTCGTAACAATATTGCCGTCTACTTTTGTCGTCCAGTATGCATGCGACACACCTCAACATTCCCACGGTCAATATTTGATTTGGCTTCAACCCGAGCATGTCACGTCACGTTTCGTTCTTTTTTAATAGCGTTACGTACGGCTCGGTGAGCTCCCAGCCTATTTCAGCTGCAGTTGATACGGTGCAGATTTTTGCTTCGTGTGTGGAAATGCCAGAAGGTTGTGGAAATGGATAAATTTTCGTTGTATAATGTAAATTAAACTGTGAGTGGTTTCGGTGCTAAGCCTTAAAATGTTGGTACATTGAACAGTACCTAATGTTGGCACAAATTAATGTAAACTATTGCTAGTATAAAATTGTTGAGCCCATTAAGTGCCAAAGGCACGCTTTAGTACTTCAAATATTTCAAAGTTGACATCATATTGTATTATTCATTAAATTAGTTTCCAAAGTGCAAACAGAAACCAAATTAGTGATACAATTATTTGAATAGTATATGTAAACTGGAGAACAACTAAATATTTGAAATTCAGATTTATTTATTCAAGTTAGTTTGTTTGAACTTTCTTTACGACTGACTTTGTTGTTGAGTATTCATCTAATAAAAATGTTTTTATTTATACATCGTCATCATCATAATTTCAGCCGAAACACGTCCACTGCTGGACATAGGCCTCCCCCAAGCACCGCCACTTCGACCGATTCTGTGCTTTCCGCATCTAGCGGATTCCTGCGGCTTTCACAAGGTCATTGGTGCATCTAGTGGAAGGCCTTCCAGCGCTTCGTCGTCTTTTATTTATACATATTTTTCAAATTTTGCATCCATTATCGCATTTTTTTTCCTCTGTTCAACGAAAACAAACATCTTACATATGGAAGATTGAATTAAAATCGTCCTGGGTCGCCGCAGGCTCACATCTGACATTTCTTCCTCTGTTTTATTTCTCAGTCCGCTCTTGTTTAACAGGAAATTACGTTTGTTCTTTGCATCCCTCTATAATCATATTAGCAGCAGCAATGTTTTCCTATTATATTGAACGGAACTCAATATATCGGACGCTCTCACTTTAATTTATTTGTTTTTGTAAGATTATGGTGGAACAGAGAATCGAAAAACTCGATCTGTGGCATATATGGTTTCAAATTAAGAAGTTTTAGTGGAAAAATCAATTCAATTCACAGAACTATTACAAAAATGAAACTTATTACTGATGTCATCATCTGCCTAGCCTTATCTCAACTAGATATATTGAGGTCGGTTTCCGGACTAACCGGATGCTGTATTTTACATGGAACGACTGACTTATTGCTGATATGATCACACCAAATAATTGAACACGTTCAACTAAATATGCCTGGAAGAGATCGCGGATAGCGATAAGGCCGCCCATTGTATATTTTGTAGTGTTTGATTTATTTTTTGTTATGTATTTTGTGGTGTACAATAAAGTATATATAAATAAATAATACATATCTAGAACCACAATATTCCATTGGCATAATGTTCTAATGATTGCAATGTATTACAGCTTGAATTAACATAGTTTGCGGTTTTATGAATGTGTTAGAACAGCGATGTGTGTTGCACCCAGCAATAAATGGTTGACACACTAGTTAAAGTGAAAATGACAAAAGTATGTTGGTTCAATAACATTAAATTGAGATCATGTCTACGTTCACTTAGAGTAATTTAACTGGAGAAGCCATAAGTGCAATATTCCGAACAAAAAAGTCTGTCATTTTAGGCGGGGGACGCGGTAGCTTCTACGAAAAAGAACAATAGCTATTGTTTTTTTCCAGCCCGGAAAGAGAAGTCCGTATCATCGATTTTCTTTTTTTTATCGATATCGATAATCACTCGGAATTTTGCTTGAACCCAGAAATAAAACTATTTGATAAAAGAAATTAAAATGTAATAGTACCAACAATTAATACATTTAACGATTTTTAAAATGAATCAATTTGGAGTATATTTGGCGAATACATTTTTGAGGGTCCTTTTTTTGTAATTTACGCAATTCTTGTATCTGTATATTTGGCGTTCTGACTAACATTAAAATAAATCCTTTAGAATAGAAATATAAAAGAAAATATTAAAAACAAAAAAAAAAACGAGTGCGTTCGGTGGACCCCCGTCAGGAATAAAGCTCCTTCTCACGTATGAATTTAAACAAAAACAAAATTTTCGCATCCGCCACCTTGGATTTATATTTTGACCTCGCTATCGAGTTTAGCACCCTTGAAAAATTTAGAACTAGGTATAAACTATGAAATCTTGGATTTTGATTTTGACTTTCTCTCTGTCTCTCTCTCGATCGAATTAGAAGAAGACAGTTGGAAGTATAAACGCTTTTTCACGTGAATTTTCTGCCAGTTTACTCCTACCGCAAGCCGCGCTAAAGAACTTAGTTCAAAAACAATTTTCTTTAACAACAAAAAATACTCATTCGCCCTATGAAATTATTGACATGTCAATTTTGGTTTCATACATGACCCCAACCCTACGGTAGTCTCGTTATCATTTTTGCTAGAAGACATAATCGCATGGCAAGTGCATGTCAATTAAGTTGATTTAACGTACATTCTCGTAATGCAAAAAAATATATTTTGAACCTTATGAACATAAAAACGAGGTATAGCGAGACATGGTGACGTCACAGAAGCAATGCGAGAATAATACTCGATTCATGCCTTGTTTTATGTTGAATCATGGTTGAATCGAATGAAAAGTCAAAATGTATAATGCGGTTAGGATTTTGAATTTCACTGAAAACATGACTAGATATTTATTAACGTTGTGCGTTCGAATCGATTTGAAACTAGTTTTCATTTATTTATTTATATATTGGTTCACCAACAACTGTTTACACTGGTAATATGCTTAGGGTAACAAAAAAGGTAAAAAATGTAACAAATTAGTGTAACAATCTCTTATAGGTGAACTCCGCATGCATACAAAATTTGGTTGTACAAGGAAAACAACAAGAGAAAACAATAAGAATTTAACTTAGAACTAAAGCTTAAACTACGTAACTAAAGTTAAATGACAGTTATATGTTTTAAGTTGTATGAAGATATAGGTCAAATGAAAACTTAAACTATTGTGGTGAAAGAAAAAAAAAACCATGTTTCGTTATATGCCAGAAAGTACTTAATCTAAATTCGGAAGACATTTGTAAATTTTAGCTTTCAATTTGTTTAGAGAGTCAAAGTGCAGATCAATTTGATCGCTACAATTATTCACTACCTTACAAAATCTTGTAAATGGAGAATTAGCGCCTAAAACCGTTCTACTTTGAGGTGGACACAGTGGTGTTATTGGATTGCGAGGAATTCTTGAGGCGCACGGAAGTTGAATGTGTTCAATATCTGGGGGCAGTCAATTTTATGGGACATTACTTTGCACACAAACGTTGCGTCATTTAGTCGTCGGCGTTTTTCCAGGGAGATCATATTGTAGTGTTTTAGTCTATTACTATAGGAACGTATTTTTTTTGCCAAGCCGCTGGAAAACGCTAGATGCCATAGAAATCGTTTTTGAACACGTTCTAGCCGCAACGAATGTGAGGCATAGTGCGGTCGCCAAATTACACTACAGTACTCCAAGACGCTTCGAATTAGACAATAATAATTATATAGCATTCTTTTAGTCTTCGAACACTTAAAATGTTTGGAGTTTCTTATAACAAAGCCCAGCATTTTAGAGGACTTTTTTATGATATTGTCTACGTGCGGAATAAAAGTTAATTTTTTATCAAATGTAACACCAAGGTCTCTGATTGTGTCCAGTTCGCCAACTTTGACCCCATTAATAAAATAATTATGTTCAATTAAATTGTGATTTCTCGTGTATTTTATGTGATAGCATTTGCCTGAATTTAAGTGCATATCATTCGTGTCACACCAATGGATCAGCCTATCCAGATCCCACTGTAAGTCGAGGGCATCGTCTTTCGATTTAACAATTTTAACAAATTTTAGGTCATCGGCATACATAAATAAAGTTGAGTTGTGAAAGCAGTTAGGGATGTCGTTTATAAAGTAATTAAATAAAACTGGGCCCAAATGTGATCCCTTTTTGTTTTTTTGAGGGTGGGAAATCATCAAATAACTTCTCCCGCTCTGGGCGGAGCGGGAGGGCGTGTCAGACTCTTACTGACTAAAACCCACCCGTGTTCCTTCGGTTGCCCTGTCGCCGGGGGCCACGATCTCCCTTTCAGTTTTCTTCGCAACCCCGGCAGGCATCGGCCCTAGTGGACCCCTTCAATTCTGCTGACATCTCTTTGAGGCGCGCGTGGAACACAACGCGCCGTCGACCCGGGCCTGGTCCTTATCGGACGGTGAGCCACCCATTGCTCACCGTCCGCAAGCCCGCGCCTACGGTGGCCGGAAATCGGCTTGCGACTCCCGACGCCCTGGGCGTCTCCTCCTGCGGCGGTTAGGGGCGTGAGGGCGCGAAATTTGCCTCTCCCTCACGCGTTCCGCCTCCTCCTTCGCGAGCATTACTGCTTCGTAGAAGGAGGTGACGGCCTCCCATTTCCTCTCGCTCCGTATCATGGCCTGAACCAGGGCCGAACGCGAAAGATCACCGCCGCCGATCGCCTCCACGAGGACACGGCGATGCTCCGCCCACACTGAAAAAACTGATTGTTAAACAAGTGAGAATTTTACTTGTTTAAGTATTTTATGTTTAATCCTATCAAGAAAATTATAGAACCGATAAACCACACATGATTATTAGCGATAAAGTCAAAATGATTAAAATATTAATCATCACACATTATTTTCGCTACAAATTAACTTGTTTGAGACAGTCATTTTGAAATCGTCCCTTATAAATTCAATAAAGTGTCATTATGAGGCCGTATGGCATTGTGTATTTAAACAAGTTTTGTTTGTAGGTATAAAGTCGCTTTATAAAATTTATCAAAACATTTATTTATGGCAAGAAATGAGATTATGAAATAAATTATAGGCGGGTTTATATGAAACATACGATTATGTTGGTCTGACAATGCTGTTGTTAAACATTGGCTGATTTTGTACTTGCCAATAATAATATTTTGTAGAATGGGTGGAAATTGAAACCTCGGAATAAAAGATAAAAAACTGAATATAAATAAGTTAAATCCTTATTTCACTGAAACAGCATTTTTATTTTATATTTTGTATTCCTAAATATTTATTAAGATCAAAAGCGGTCGTTTTTAAAACAAATCATAAGGTGTTCTACCATTTTATGACGGTACATTTTATTACTGAAATGGCAACATTATTTCTGTGTGATTGATTTACAACAGGTTCTTTCCGGTTCTTTCTTTTTCCCTCGAAAAGATCGTTGTACAACAAGCAAGTCGACTAATAAATAAGTTTTTTTTTTTCAAAATTTGTTCACTTGCTTGCGTTTGCGTGACAGCGTGCATGAGTACCTACCAAAGAGTGCTTTAAGTATTGCGTGAGTATTCGTGTGTCGTTCGCCGTTTTGCTCTTTGACTGTTGTGTCTGTGCCTACGTTTTCAACTATGGATGAAGTTGAAGACCTATTAAAAGCTTGGGAATTACAGGAACTTATCCCAACGTTCCGGAGTAAGTACTCGCAGCTCATTATTTATTTGCTTTGCTAGCTAGCTAGTGTTCTCCATGCCAGTGCCGGCCGCTGTTTTATGGACTGCCTAGCCTTGTTAAGTAGCTGGCAGGTCACTGCAAAAAGGCAAAGGTGCATTAGTTAGGCGCAAGCTGTAGGTAACAGACATTATAGGTACTTAAGTACCTACACAGGCCGGGGCGGCGCCCTGCGGGCTCCCGCGCATTTCCAAAACGACCCACCGACCGTACTTTGCGATAAATAAATTTAATGTCTAGTATTACTTGCAATTGGTTAGATTAACTGTCTTATTAGATAGCACATACTATCAGAACACTCAGTGGGTCGTCTCTCAGCTCAGAGACGCTATTCATTTATTTCAGAAGTTTCTATTTATGTAAATCTTATAGTAATTATATACTGGATAGGTATATATACAATTTTTTTATTTCATTCATTTAAGTACATAAACACCCGCCATATTCACATCAGAATGGTGGTGTAGTGTCACTAAATTTTTTATTAAATATTATTGTCCCAAAAAAATTTACCTACCTTTAAAACACACACCTGCTAACATTAATCCCCTTATTTATAAAAACTTGTGTTGCTTAGCTACCGATTAAATATCACCTGTCCTTGTAATTTCTATTTCAATGAATAGAGATGGCAAGTGACCTAAGAGCTATTTAAGATATTATTATATGTAACGTCTAATCAATGTTTATAAGGAAGTGGGTTGTGTTACATGCTTAAATACTTAAGAAAAATATAAATGTATTTTTATAATTCAGTAGTTAGTTACAAAGTTAAACGAAACAATAATTTTATTTTTAGGAACTAATCAACAGGTTGATGTGTGTGTTTTTGGTACCTACCAGTTAACATTTTTTTTTGGAAAAATAAACACCCACCATTCTGATGAATTTTTAAAGCACAGAGTATGAAAAGGTAGTAAATTTTAGGTAAAAAAATTGGTATATGTTATGATTGAATTTGTTATGGTAGGTACACCCTCCATTCTGACTCATCTATATTATTCTGTGCCTATACTTACCTAATTATACCTACCTAGGTATAATTAAATATTCAAGTACCTACTTGAATATTTAATTCTCAATTATACTTATGTATAGTTATTTGTGATCTTGAAACAAATTATTTTGGCAAATAGAAACCTATGCCAAAAGTATGTGAGAATAATTATCTATGTTAAAATAAAAAAAAAGAATGTATTTCTCATGGTGGTAAGTTCCTATAAAACTCCAACATGATTATCCCTATGAGTTATTATAAATAACTAAGTATTTATAGGCAGTAAAAATATGAATTTATATAATCATTTTGATCTTGATTAAATTCTCAATTTTATAGACAACTAGCTGTAGCCGCGACTTCGCGTGGATGTAGGAACTCAACAATGTATTTTTTTTTAAACAAAGGATTTTTCTAAAATAAAAGTAGCCTAAGTTACTCCTTATTACATCAGCTACCTGACAAAAAAAGTCCCGTCAAAATCGGTCCAGCTGTTTCAGACATTAGCCGATACAGACAGACAGACAGACAGACAAAAATTGTAAAAAATATTATTTTGGTGTATGTACCGTATATATATTCATATGCAAGTAGAAAAAAACAGTTATTTCAATATTACAAACAGACACTCCAATTTTATTTATGTATAGATGTATAGATAGATGTATAAATTAGGAATCAACCAATAAATTAAGTAATTCCCAAATTCATCTGTAAACATTATAAGTAGTAAATCAAGAATTCAATATTCTCAGAATTAAGTATTCAGGTACTATCAACTAAAGTAAAATCTAGCCATTTTTCAAACAAAATCGCTTGCACAGTTGACCACATCTGTGAACCACCTATTTCTGTGAGGACCAATAGTAGTTAAATCAAAAAAAGAAAAAAAAAACAAAGAGATGTAAACCTTACTGCATAATATTTTGTTAAAGCGTTGTTTAAAAAAAAAAATCTCAGGCATCTGTAATTATTAACAATAACTACAGATGCTGCGATGTGATGCGCTACAAAAGGGAATAGTCTTTAAGGTGTCTAGATTTTACTTTTGTCGATAGTACCTATTTAAAATAGATTGTTCTTGAAAGGTTCTTTATGTCGTTGCTTAAAAATCTCATGAATATTATCCTTTTGTAGGTAATGTAATTACCATTCAAGCTTTGGCATCACTCAGTCCTGAGGAAATTAAAGAATTGGTCCCTCAAATAGGACCACGCGCATTGTTTATGCGTTGCTGGAAAACCTGGATGTTAGATTTCACAAGTGCTTCTGCTATTAATATATTAGATACATCCAATATTTCACTGAGTGTAAGCATTATACTTGTTTCAGTTAAGTTATTAATTTAATTTGTGCAGATTAAAACATATTTTTTTTAATAATTAGGATATTGAATTGATGCCGATTATCCAGTCTCAAACAATTGAACCAACATCACAGCAAATACCCAAATTGAACAATAACAAAGATACAGAATATTTGGAATCTGATTGTTCCAGTGCAGATAGTGTATGTATGAGTTCTTTTTAATTTATCTCGAATACTTTATTAATCATATCAGTATTCCAAATGAGCAAGGCCTCGTCGGTTGCCACCCTTCGATAATTTTAATAAAATAAAATGTTTGAGTGTTTAAGGGATGAGAAAAAGGGTAGATCCCACAACAGAACTTTTTTAGTAAACCAAGCTAAGTTGTTGTACCTATCTCGAGAAAAACTTGGCTGTCCAGTGGTTTTATTATCATGAGTGAATTTTTTTTTTGCAGGTTTTGATTAAAATATTAAAGGAAAACCTGGAAGCTTCATCTTTGTTGCCTAGTGTGGGTGAATGTCTACCAGGGGATCCAGCACGTAACTTACTGGCGTCCATTATAGCAAAAGAAATATTAAAAACTAACAAAGATGCCCCAATCACAAACTTAATTTATAACAGATGGTGTGGAGAGATTAAAAAATGTTTTCCTAAAGAGCGGATAACAACATACTACATACCACCATGTATTACTGCAAGTGGAATCACACATCAAGCTCGAGGTAAATTAATCAGTCAAGTTTTGAATACCCGACGCAAATACCAAAAACTTGGTGTTCTGATTGTGAAAAAGAAAAGACTAAATGAAGAGAGTCCAGCTTCGTCAGGCAGCTCCACACCTACACGTCTACACATAGATAGTGATGATTCTGCCGCTGATGTAGATATTGAAGATGAAATACAGTGGCTAAAGAACAGCTCCGATCCATGGTCCATAGTAGAGCAAAAATGGAAAACAACACTGAAGTACCGGTTGCTACAGTTGAAAAACATGCCCATAGAACAGTATTTAACAGAGTACCCCGCATTGAAGAAACCCCATGGAATAGTTTTGGTAATTATTCACAAAATCTATTAAAATACCGTCGCCTTCTTTATGAACATGGTTAAAGCTACCGTATAAATTGATCTTCATCATCTTTCCTTCTGTTGGTCATTTGAGGTCATCTACTAGGTATTTCTAATTTATGATATTTTTTATTACAGGTCGATAGTGTTTTTGATGCAGCAAACCCAAGACAAGCTAACAATTTACATTTAAATTTTCCAATTGTAAAGCCTAAACTGCTGCAACTTATAAAGAACAAAAAAATAAAAGAGCCCTTCTACGAAAAACTTGTAAAATTGGCTGATTGTAAGTACCTATACTTACCTTTAATATGATTTTCATTATTATTATTTATTTATTATTATTTTACCATTCAGTATTTGATAGTTATTCACTTTCTATGTATGTATATACATATAGTAAAAAATAGAATTTCCAACCCCTTGTGGCTGGTATCTAATTAATATTACTACTATACATACATAGTAGTAATATTAACTAGGTACCCACCACAAGGGGTTAGAAATTCTATTTTTTTTTAATGATTAGTATTTATTACCCAGAATTGTGCAATCTGTCCATTTATTGACATTGGCTGATTTTTGTTATTTTTGCCCAGTATTAACACATGAGTCAATATTACTCATGTTGTATCAATGAAAATTGCGAGCGGATTCTGTGTGGTTTGTTTTGTTTTAAAAACATTAACATTTTATTTTTTGTTCTAGCCCCAGTTGAAGAAACCACAAACATTGCAGCATTTATGGCCTTAACACATCTGATCACGACAAACGTCCTTAGCCATTCAAACAAAAAGAAAAAAACCGAAAAGGAGAAAAAGTGGAAACCGTCAAAAGTAGAAGCACGTGATAGCTTCATTTCGCATGTAAGGGACGATAGCTACTTAAGATTAACCATCGACAAAAGGCACTCAAGTTGTTTAGAGAGAGGTTTGACCTCACAGCCATATATTGTTTTGGTGGGCCTTACATTGTCAGATATAAAATCTTACTTTGTGGTTTTAAATACTGATGTATTTTACAGTAGGAACAATATTTTGTCAGCTGTAGATTCATGCTTTAAAGCTATTTGGGCCCTTAACTTAGAATATTCGGCTGAATGCTACGGAGTGTGGTATTTCATTCAAAGGGCGTTTTTCAAACTCACCAGTACTCATGACAAAGGCTCCACATCTGCGGAATCATTATTAACTGACTGTGACTATATGTGATAGTTGAGATAAAAATGGTGGTTTGTTTCTTATGCAATATTGAACTAACTAATTTCAGTGCTTTTAAAAGACAGCTTGTTTCACAATCAAGTTGATTATAACACTTTTATTTGTGCTGATGATAATTGTGGCCGGAAATTTAATTTATTTAATTATTTTAAAAGACATATACTAACTCAACATAATTCTGAAGGTCCATTAAATATAAGTAAACAAATTGAACAACATAACAGTAGCAATGCTGACATAGTGCCTTTAGACAATACTGACAAAGAAGCGTATGTCGAGCTTTTGTCATCAGCCAATTTACCAGATTATAGTTCCAATGAACAAATCACATCTCAGGAAATTTTTGATAAAGCTACTTCTCTATTTATAGCAAATTTATATGCAAATGATTTTTTACCTAGAAATGTGGTTCAGTCAATTGTAGACGGATTCAAAAATTGTGTGTCTAGTGCATTACTTCCTGTAATAAACAAAAATCTAGAAGAACTTTCGCAAAAGGAAAATATACCGGCTTTGTTAACACAGACTATTATAAATAGTATCACACCATTGTTAACGGAAAATTGAAAAATTATACAGCAGGTATGTAGGTATATTAACCTACACCTACCTACCCACCTACCTACCTATTAGCCTTTCGTTAATTAACATACCTTATTATAGAATCAACAATAAAATCGCGAAAAAAAAGCTGCTCCATGCATTTTATCGATTCATGCAAATGTATGGAACAGCTGATTTTTTTTCGCGATTTCATGGTTGGTCCCATAGGAAAAGTTGTTCATAATGATGAGCACAATGACCTTTTAAAGGAAACGCCTTTTGTTAATTAGCATTCTGTATAATTAGTGTATCAACAATTGATTCAGGCCCATTCTGGGCTCAACAACAATATTATAGAAGTGGAAGTGCAAAGTGTCAACTGGCATTGGGTAATCAATGCTGGATTCCAATACATTAAAGTACTTACGTCATCTATTAAGGGATAAATGACGATCTGCACTAAAGATTGACAGCTCCTAAGTTCATACTTACGTCTGTCCTAAATATTCTATTTCTTTCTAAATACCTATCTAGACAGAGATAGAATATGAGGAGAGACTATGTCTCTCAGTATGAACTTAGGAGCTACGCTTCCACACTGTGTACCTTTTACATTGTTATCAAGCCCAGAGTTGACCTATAAGACAATCAAAATAATAATTATAATTATACTGTTGATTCTAATAATAATTTAATTATTTGTATAGAGTGGAAATGGTGAAGTGTTAACTGGTGATAGTTTTATCATTCATTGTTAGATTCTAGAACATTAAACTACATCACCTAAAATAATGTGACATCAATCTCTGATTGACAAAATTATCGCTTGTTCACAGTACGCTACCACACTGTACCTAGTACATTGTTGTCAAGCCCGGAGTGAGCCTAAAGACTGCCTAGTGGGCTAGTAGTTAATAAAAATAATTATAATAATTGTTTATTTTAATAGGATGTAATTATTTATACAGTGTAGAAGTGTCAACTAGCGCTAACTTTGTCAGTCATTGCTAGATTCCAAAACATTTAACTATGTCAACTAAAGTATAATGTGAATCTATCACTAATTGTCTAAGTTGTCGCTTGTGGACACTATGTTTCCATACTGTCTAACTATTATAATATTGTTTGTCGAGCTAGTGAGTGTTATTATTTTGAAAATGAATGTGTTTGGGAATAAATTTTTCTAAAATATGTACTGCTCTATTTTTTTATTTTACAGATAGGTACTTACCTAATGTTTAATCCAATGTATTTTTTAATAGTGTTGGTAATTGGTATTGGGATTAACTTTGATACTAAAATTGATTGTAACGAAAAACTGATAATACCTTGCATTTTATGTGAAGCCTATTGTAAGTAATTATAAATTACTCTTGATATAGGGTTGGCATTGTAGGTAAACGAAAAACGAAAAATTAATAATACCTTGCATTTTGTATTACCTAAGCCTTTTGTGAATAATTTATTAAGTTGCAGTGTTAGGGTGATACTACCCTTAAAAAATTAGTAATTTATTAAGAGTAGTATCACCCTAATACAAATAAATTATTATATAAGCAACTTAATAAATTATTCACAAAAGGCTTAGGTAATACAAAATGCAAGGTTTTATAATTTTTAGTTTTTCGTTTACCTACAATGCCAACCCTATATCAACAAAGTTACTAATTAAAACAAATATCGCATACATTGGACTAAACATTCAATTTGATTGATCCCAATAACCTACCTTTATGAAAAATACTAAGAAATTTTATAAGATTTACTAGACAAGATATTAAAATCAAACATGGTTCATAGTAACTTTTATAAATAACCATGATTAACTTCATAAACTGAAAGAAGTGAATTTAAATAGGGTCTTAATAAGATTTCATAAAGACACATGATTAGATTAACAAAGTGATTTGTTTGGGCACAATACTTTTAGTAATTAATCTAACAAAGGTCCTTATTAAGTCTATCATAATCCTTGTTGATCATCATCAACAACATGATTAAAAGTACTAAATGTTTTGTTAGAATGAAATAACTTCACTGATCATCACGAATATGGACTTATTTAATTTCACTATGATATTTGTATAAATCAGTGATAAAGTTAGCTTTATTGCTAGCAAACAAGTAGCTTTATGTTCCCCTATATGAACATTTTACTTGATAACAGTAAACAAAAAAAATTATGGCAGCGATAATATTTTTTTTTCAGTGCAAGCTGGGCAGACCTCCACCGTATGCTCCACCGTGTCCTCCGGGCGATCCACACAATGGTGACACCCGGGCGTTTCCTCCCGCCTTATCCTGCGGCACGCCCGACGAAATATATCGTGAATTTGAATGAAAACCGTTGACCACTACAAAGAAAGACCTATCCACAAGGTATGAACCGTGTGCTCGTAATTTGCCAATTAATATACAATGTGAGACTTTGTCGAAAGCTTTACTAAAATCTGTGTAAATAACATTAGCTTGGTAACCCGAGTCAATTGTTCTCGCTAACAGTTCCGTGAACAGAACAAGATTAGTACTTGTAGACCTAGACTCCACAAAGCCATGTTGCTCTTCACTCAAGTACAGTTTTAGGTGTTTTTGAATATAAGGACATATGAGAGATTCAAAGACCTTAGCAAGAGTCGATAAGATCGATATGGGTCTGTAGTTAGAAACATCATCATCATTGTTCGTTTTGTGGATGGGCACAACCTTAGCCACCTTCCATTTTGAAGGGAAAACGCCAGATGCCAAAGATTTATTGAAGATAAGTGATAGGGGAATAACCAGCTCGGTTGCACACTCATAGATAAAGATCGGTGGTATTTCATCAGGCCCTGCACCCTTGCTACAATCTAGACTTTTTAACTTCTTGAATATAATTTCATGACTAATAACAATATTGGATAAACCCAAACTATAGTTTTGAAGGTTGTTTAAAAGGGTCGCATCATGTTTATTATGCTCGTCCTGAACAGAACAATAGACAGAAGAAAAATAGGATGCAAAAAACTCACATATCTCTGTCCCATCAGAAGACCTATTAATACCGTCGGTCATAGATATAGGGTACGTGCTCGACCCGCCACGCTTGGATTTTACATAGGTCCAAAACAGCTTGGGGTTATTTACAAGTTCGGCTTCCATTTGCTTTAAATAATTATTGTAACAGACAGTGGCGAAGTCACAGCAGCGCTTACTAATTATTTTTAATTGAATTTTATCTAACAGGTTCTTGTAAACATTGTAGCGTTTTCTGATTTTATTTTTTGAATTTAACATCTTAATTAGTTTTTGGTTAAACCATGGTGGGTATTTTCTATTCTTGGGTACTCGAGTAGGTACAAACTTTAGTATCGCTCCATTAATATAATCGTAAAATATTCGTATCATCTCATTAACGCCGTGCTGTCCCTCAAACAGTTCCTCCCAGTCCAGTTCTTTTAAGTAGATACGGATCGGTATGTAATTCGTTTTATGGAAGTTAGGTCTTCCAGTGACTGTATTATATGGAAGTTTGGCTTCTTTCTTTAGAGAAATTATTATGTCTAGAGGTGGATGATGCTGATCAATATTACAAATTGAACTAATACCTTTTCTTACATTACACAATGAGTGGTTACATAGTACCAGATCGAGTATGCGACCCGAGGTATTATTTACGTTGTTAAATTGCATGAGTTTGTTGACATATGTGAAATCTAACAAAGCTTCGCTAGTATTGAGTAGCTTAAGGTTATTATTTGAATTGCGGATCATTTTCCAGTCAATATTACCTAAATTGAAATCGCCTGTAATACATACGTAAGAATCATTAAGGTGTTCAAGGGCAGCATTACACTTATCCAAGAATTGTTCCAAGTAAGAAATGCGAACCGGAGGTGGCAGATATACTGCACAGAGAGCTATTCGACGGGCAGGGCGAGCGGCAGGGAGATCCAAAAGAACCCAAAGGTCTTCACAGCTACTTTCGAATTGCACTGCACGCTTAGAATCCACCCTCTTTACCACTTTGCAAGCCAGAACTTTCTCTGTCTCGTCGGTAAACCACGTACCTGTCGTCGAATAGCTCGCTGCTCAGCACGGTGTCATTAAGCCAAGTCTCTGAAAGAATTATTATATCATAGTTATTACAATACACATTGCGACTGACAATATGCGTTTTTGTTCTAAAACCTCTACAGTTTTGATAAAATATTTGTAAATTATCGAATTCTGTTAAATATTATTGTAAAAGTTACATGTAGGTATATTTAGTAAAAAAAAAAGAAAGAAAAACATAAATACGCGAATCATGTTAACTTATCTAGAGTATCTAAATCTTTAATGAGGATATGGTCGGCTTCCACGGTCTTTCTGACAAAAATCCTGCCGTTTCGTACCCATACGAATCTGTATCCCTTCTCTTTTACTTTTTGTCTAGTAGCAGCGTGAAGCGCTTTATTAGAAGAAGACAAATGTTCGAGCACATATACTGGTTTTCTGTCTCCAGCTATCCCAAGATCGGCACTATTGAGTTTGTCAGTATTATTTATCTTTTCTTTATTGTAATTGATTACCGACGCCAGAAGACTGTCACGAGTTCTCGGGGAGGCCAGTTGCACGACGATAGACCGCGGGCGAGTATTGGTAGCTTGGAGTTTGGCTACGCGGGTACAGTGAAGAATATCATTGTCACTTAGCGCGCATCCGACCACTGACCCCAGCTGCTTCACGATTGTATTAAGATTCTCCTGCTTGTTTTCTGGTAGACATTGGATTTCTACATTGCTTGAACGTGATTTCTGTTCCATATAATTTATGCGTAGCTTTAATTCTGACGTTGATTGTCTAAGATTATCATTTTCTTTGGTAATGTCCTTTAAAGCGTTTTTAACGCTTTGTGTTCCGATTGGTAATCCTCAAACTCTTTAGTGTGAAATTCTAATGATGCAGTCAGTTCTTTAATATCATGCCTAATTGGTTCAAGTTCTTTGTTGACCACACTAAGTATGCTGTTATTAATTTGCTGAAGCAAGGAAGCGAACTCAGTCTTCATAACTTCTTGAATAATGGTGCGCACGTCTTCAATGGTTACCAGTGATGTCTGCGGGGGTGAGTTTAAAGCAAGTTTCTTGTTTCCTCGTGTAGTGGAAACATTCCGATTAGGCGTACCTTCCGTTTTGGAGGTGTTCGAAAAGACGCTCATACAACCCGAACATTTCCAACGGCGATAATCGGCTGAATCGGTTGAAATTATCTGAATAGATTGACAATCGAAATGATAAGACTTATTACATTTAATGCAGTTAATAAATTCCGCAGATTCATCATCGACGGCACAGCAACCCCACGAACGCGTTGGTTGATCCATGATGTCTTAATTTTTATTATTCTCAAGTTGTAGTCCGTCACTTACGCAGTTCAGTGTTATGGTTCCTAAAACGGCACACCAATAAAGGCCCTCTCAGATATAATACATCTTGGACAGTAAAATCGCACACTAAAAAAGGCCCGCGGTGGGTGCCGACCTTCGATCAATAATGTACTGATCGAAGGTGCCGACAGCGGTGTGAGCTGGTTCGCGAGAAGAATGTCGTAAGCGCCGTGCTTTATCGGGCGCTTACGCGTTTTAACACGCTATGCTGTTATAACTTATAACTCACGATTGACGGTAGGCGGGAATCTTCCTAGATTTAATGTCGTCTAGATTTTTTAGACTACGCACTAGATCACCACAGTTTTTCAGCAAGCCAATTGTGGTAAAGTTCGTCTATCCGTTTTGCACTTGACACTGCACTTTCACACGCTTTTTGCAAGAATTTTCGATATATAGGTGGAGCAACAACAACCAGCGGTTACTTGTGATTCATTATCGTGTTAGAGCATTTGCTCTTGTACTTTTACAGAGGGGAAAGTGTTCGTAAGGCTTCACCAGTAATATATACTCTAAGCTTTTCCATAAATACAATATACAAGGAGGAATTAAAATCTAATTGCATCACACCGAGTCACACGTCGTCTTAAATAAAATAAGTAAAAAAAAAACATTACGAGTGACTCCGGATTTTTAATTTGTCAGTCTGTGATTTCTAATTTGTACCTTTTTACAAGGCATTCTTTTTTTTTTAGTTCATGACTATGTCCTCTAGAAGCAACCGTTTCTAAAGATGAATTCTGAGTACTTAGATTTAGCACCGACAAGCAAAGTAATACTATTTTATACCCTTTACGTAAATAGTGTCCCACTCCATTCATTGATTGAAGAAAGTACCCAAATAATATGTAGTTTTACATAAAAATCAACTTGATACAAGGAAACGTACCTGAAGCCATTTGATCCTGGTGATATTCTCGTCGGTGACGGTGAGCGCTCTCCTCTCGCCCAACTTGTAAGACTCGTCATAGTACATGTACTCAGTGAACGTCAACCCACTGGTAGTGTACTGCTGAGTAAAGTATATCGATATAGTCCCATTCACTATGTCGTGTTCTATTATCCATTTACACTTTATCGGGACGGGGAATGGGTTGGGGAAGTTTGGTGTCGTTATCGTGCCCACGGGAGCCTTCAAGTGTCCGCCGCAGGTTTGCGGTCCCTGGTGCTCCCTGACGCGCTGCTGCGCGTGCGCTTGCTCTGCGGCGATGCTGAGGAGAGTGATGCTGAGCAGACGCCGCATCACGAGCCTGCAACAAGATAAACTGTTGTAGATAAACATTGTATCCTTATTTTGAAATTATTATTACGGTAAAATCAAAACTCAAGCAGAACTATCCTTATCTTGAAACGAATCATTTATGATATTGTTTGACCACTCCTCACTAATCTTCTATTGTAATCTATTAGAACTATCTCTACGTGTATTTGAAATTGCAAATCACTGAACATTTTCAATAAAAAGCAATCATTACTTTTGTGGGAAAAAGTGGGAAAAGGACAGAGACTAAAATGAAGTCATTTATTAGATGTCCGTTGGGGTACTTTAACTGGCTACTTCGTGATAAACGTCCACCTCATTTGTCTTTTTAAAATCCTTTAATACAATTTATCGACCCTCGTCATCACGCTTAGGTGTTAATTTTTCTCGTCTTTTATGGTATAAATTTAAAATGAGTTCCAACATCCAAGATTGGTTAAGCGATATTAGCTTGTTTGAAAACGTTACAGCACAAGTTTTACAAGAGTTTTTCCTTACGTTCACCTTCCTTAACTTTATTGTTCCTTGGGCAATATTGTGTTAGGGATTCGTTCTAAAATGGTTCCCTTTTAAGAGATTGTGCCTTATGTTGTTTTTTTGGAGGTGCCAATTTGTTTCAAAATATTGTAATGGCTTTGTCGACGTTTTTTTGAAGCTCGCTATACGAGTATAGTTAGTTACTTAGTTTGCGTTACGGAATACCATAGTTAAGTCGACTCATAATATTTTTACTACTAGGACTACATTTACTTCAATAACTAACAGGACTTCGTAGAATAGTTTAAGGAAACTGTAAAAAGGGAGTCGCAACGTTTTTCGGCTTTTTTCAATATTTTTCGGCTTATTTTCATCTTTGATACCAAAAGATTAAAACATGCATATATTATACTTATAGTATTTCATGCACATTTGTTTTGGTGATATTGAACAACTTTATAATATGCTATAAAGTAAATAGCTCCTAAATATTGTGTTTTTTTTTATTAGATTCATTATATGACCTGTAAAAAATCCTTTTATTCTTTAGTTCTTAAATGATCCGAATACAACCTTGAATATTTTGTGACTGTAAAGTACTTCGAACGTAGCAGCTTCCCATAGCTTACGGAGTTTTCCTTTTTTAGTGAATTAATACATTCTACGAACTAATAATATATATAATCAAAAAAAAAATCGCTTTACAAAATGTATCACAAAAATGAAACAATAGATTGGAATCGAACTTACTACCCCAGGATTGCAAAGCATTCGTCCAACCGCTTAGTTATTTGAAAGTTAGCTAAAATAGCCGTTCCTATATAATGATGTCATGATTTATTGCTTAGTTCCGCAAAGGTATAGCGTGATAATAATCATTTAAAAAGTTACATCGGTAAGTATCTACAGTATCCTAATCTTTTGGCGCGTCCTTTTACAATTTGCGAAGAATAATAGGAACATAATGTAATATTTCTCATCCCCCTACCAAACAGCGTGATAGTTTATACCCTAGAGTTTGAAATAGACAAAAAATCTAAAAACTATATTTTTGATATAATAATCGATCCCAGACTTCGTAGTAATAACTTTAAAAAAAAGTACACTTTTAACTTCGCTACGATTTTATTATATTTAGTAATAAAAGAATAATATCTTGACATTTTTGTTGAAGTCTCCATAAATTACAAGAATATAAATCCACTTAGCTACATAAATATAACCTTTGTATAATTTGTACAGAGTACGATACGAATGTGCGCAGAGGTAAGTGCGCAGTCTCTGAGATCTGTGATATATTGCGGTGTTGCGTTGACTGGCGGCGAACGTGAAATATTTTAAACTAGTATGACGCGGACGCCTGCACAATTTGAATTGAGTTCCTGGCATCTATTATTTGATGGTAAATAACAGGAATTTTGATCGTATCCTTGACATGATGAAATCTTCTTTCCTTCTCAGTTTCATCATTTTTGGTAATCTCAAAAACCAACGCATTTTTTTTTCCTGTGACATCATAACAAAATAAGTAAAAAGTAACTTAGTTTTACGTAAAATACCCTACAGAGATAAGACCAAATGACGTACTTTCCTAACTACGAGGAAAAGAGAAATAAGACAGAAAGAGAAAGGAGTTAGATTTACATAAAAGGTTTGCAATATTGATAAATAAAGACATTATTTGTTTGAAAAATATTGACGTTTCTCAGAAGATAAACCTCTCTTGACTATATGTCGTAAATGCTAAAAAGTTTAGGATAACGAAACAAAAGAACTACTAAAATCTCGAAGGACAGGTTTATGAGGCAGACCCTTTCGTTATTAGGGTTTCAAGTATTTTATCAACATTCAGAAACACTTTCTGAAATGTACAGACGCATACAGGGGGAATTTGATGCTGAAACTTGAGCACATTTGTGTTAGGGACGTTACACGAATAAACTTGGATGGTTTAAGAATGGAAAATCTGTTTGGAGGATCGAACGTATTTTTAGTGGAGAAATCCGCAGATAAAGTTTTGTTTTTGTTCAGGAACTAGTGACAATATTTAACTTTAGAGCTTGTTATTTCTACTGCAGGATTTGGGCATGTTAGTACTTGATTATTTTAATACTTGTATTTCTGAATGTTTTCGCGAGATGATTATACAGTGTGTTCACTAACGAAGAGCATTCCCGTTAAATCTTAAAAGTAACACTCTGTACACACGCACTTCTCTTTCAACGTGGAAATATAAGTGCGAGAAGTGCGCATATACAGAGTGTTTCTTTTACGTATGGATTAAATACTTTTTGTGCTTAAATAAAATAAAATAAATGTATACTCAAATAAAATAAAAATTACATTTTTTAAGCAAAAACTTCTTTAGGCGCGTTGGGCATTGTTGAGATGGGATAAACCATTGATTTCACGACACTGTGACGACACCAGCTGTTGACCATTAAAAAGACATCAACGCGTTGATTTTAACAGTGCTGATTTTTTTCAAGTTTTCACTTCTGTCGGTACTCCCGCAGTGCCACTGTTTTTTATTTTGCATGTATGTACTCTATACTATTGCTGGTTACAGTAACAGAAATGCCCTTCTTTAGTATATATCTTATATATATCTTTTTTTTTCTTTATATATATCAAGATGTTTTCGCTAAAGAATTTTTGGAAAGTTATTTATATTATTATATTTAAGAACGAATTAGGGGAGGAAGGGGTAATGTGAGTCACTTAAGCAGTAATTGAAATAAATAACAGGTTTATGTCTAGAACTTTATTAAAAGCAACTCTTAAGGTACTGTAATTAACAAATTATCAGTCTCAAATAGGTTCATTATCTTTAGAATCACAGTTTAGGGACTATAACATTTAATAGAAAAACAGCGTTGACCACCATCGTCCGCATATGCGGGTAATTGTGGTTACTATGTAGGCAATGAGAGTCAACAGTTATCCTTATCACACCCGTAACCCCGTGGTAAATTCCACCCAGTGCAGTCTTTGTGCGCCCACAACCCACAAGCAGTGCATCTGTACCACAACTCGAGGTTGCGGCCAAATTCTCCACATATCAGGCAGATATTTCTTATTTTTCTTAAGTCGCTTTTGAAGACTAGAAAACGGTATATTCCTGGCTTTAGCAACATACCTTATAGAGTGACCTTGTTTCATGAGATCTTATGCTTTTGACAGTGTATCGGAAGATCACTGAGCTTTGTCAGGGGATCTTAGGCGTGTTTTTGACATTCCTAAAACAATAATATAAATTAATCAATGTTTGAACACAACTAACAAACATCGCGGTCAATGGGTGTCAACTTCCATTGTCTGCATTTCACTGACTCTCATTGCCCAATTATACCTAATTGTCAAAAAAAACCATAATAAAATATTGTTTTTTTGTTGAATCACCACAAAATGTTCTTAAAACTATTATTTAGGCATACAGTCACACAATAACCAAGATTAACGACTTGATCGTGTTAAAATAAACTACTCACCGATTATTTTATGCACTCGTAAAATTAGATGCAAAGCACCCAAATACGTGCGGCGGCACTACCTTGCAAACGATGGCCGCGAACTCACCGCGCTGCGCGGGTGGGGTGGGAGGTTTCTTTTTCTGTATGGTATCTCATAGCTGACCTCTGAGGTCATGACTCTTTAACCGGTCAATCCTGTGGTTGCCTTAAGCTGCTACACTCAAAGCCTCCAGCTAGGGGCATACAAACTAAGCTAAAAAGCTAGGTGAACGCTCGCTAAGGGTACCCTCTGTGGGGTATGAGCCTTGGCTTAGGGCATCACCGGAGGGAGGACATCAAAGATGGGACGGGCTGGGGGGTGGGAGGTGTATGTAACGAGTCTTAATGGTTGATATTCGTACCGCGGACGCGTACGCTTATTTTTTTCCTATGGTTGAATGTTATGAACGTGACCACCACTGTCCGCTGACTACGATTACCCCTTTTCCCCCTATAATTTTTAGAGAGACATATTATGGATCCAAATTGTACCAGAGCTTCGAAGATAAACGTTTTCTATGGAAAATCGTCGCGGGTGGCAATAAATGAGGTGTCTTCATAAAATTTGCATGTGAACTGTGTGAAAAAGCTGTTACGGATGTGAGAGATGAAAGGGCAATATTATTCTTTAGAAGCATGAATAAAGAGCGTTGATGGTCATTACACTTAACCCTTAGAACACTAAAATATATGTATTGGTAGACGTAAGGGGCCGAAGCCAACACACAGAGGCCCGTTCCTCGTTTTAAATGAAATGAGATGCGACCAACCGGCGATTATACCTGTATGCACTGTGTAAGTGCACCCAAGGTATTGTTAGGTTTTTCAATCTGCATCTGTTATGGTAAAATCATGCACATAAGTGACATAAGTGCATCCAGTTATAAACCGAGCAAATAATTATTATAAACTTAATTGGTTAGCACTGCGCGGCAAGCACCGCATATTCATTTTCATCTCAAACACGTCACGAACACACGCGTAAATAAACATAAACATGAGGATGTCTGCAGATATACGACACTAGCTGCACCCAGCAGTGTCACCTGTAAAAGTCTCGATCCCAGGCCAATCTGCTCATGAACCAAATTTCATCCAAATCCGTTCAGCTGTTTTAGCGTGAAAATGTAACAAACAAATAAACATACAAACAAACTCACATTCGCAATTACAGGATTAGTTAGGATTATCAAGAAGAAACTACAGAACACATCACATACTACAAGAAGGACTTTTAAGATAATATACAAGATGAACTGAACCACAATCTGTTAGGAAATAATAGCTTACCGATGAAGGGATATAAGAACAAAGAGAGGACATAAGAATAGAGAGACAATAATAAAGCAGCACAAGATTTGATATTATTATCTGTTTCAGCGTGAAAGCGGAACAAACAAGCAAACTCACTTTCGCATTTATATATGATTACTAGCTTTTGCCCGCGACTTCGCCTGCGTTGATGTCGGAAAATATCCCACAGGAACGTGCTACCGGGATTCAGAGTACCCTATGTCCTAACTCAGGTCATGGCCTATCCGTGTGCCTTTCATCTAAATTCGTTTAGCCGTTATGGCATGAAAAGGTAACAGGCAGATAATAAATCTGTTTTAGGGTTCCATATCTTAAAATGTTAAATTAAAACACTTAAAGAAAACTTCGTTGTCTGTAAATACCCTTTTTCTCAGGAACGCGTAGAGGCATGAAGTTGAAATAATATCAATAACTTAGATCTACGGTCTTTTGGAGGTGTAACGAAAATCAAACTTCCAAGTCAACGCAATAAAAAAATACGGCCATTTATGCCGCATATTTTGACACTTGTAAATAATGTATGAATCTGAAACCTGTCTATTCAGTATTTCCCATTGGCCCAGCAGTATAGCAGTCAAGTAAAGAGGAAAATTCGAAAATTGGTAATTTATAGTTATTCATGAACTGCAAAGTTAAGTTTGTTCTTCAATCTGGGATCAAAAATGCATGGGCTGTGTCTTGCAGTGACGGACAAAGCCTATCCGAAGCTCGGGGCAGCAAAGCTAAATGGGGCCCCCGCCCAGGAATGACGTCGAAATATTAAGCGCGCTGCGTCGAAAAGGTTTGGTTTTCTTTTGACTATTGATTCAGAAATAGGAAATACTTTCTCAGCAACAGAAAAGCCAGAACATCAGACAAATAGAGGGTTATAAAGCGAGCGCAGTGAGCATGCAAATGTTTGCACACTGCATAGTTTAAATTTTCTTTTGAACATTAATACAGAAATTGGAATTATTTTCTCAACTGAAACAGAAAAGTGTGAAAATGTGGGATGCAAGAGCGAGCGTAGCGGCCTCGAAAATATTTGCACCCACCTCGGATAGGTAAGATTTTCTTTTAGCTATTCGTACATAAATAGGAGTTACTTTGTCGAGTTACGCAGCAAAGTCTGAAAAAAAGAGACGGCAAGAGCGAGCGAAGCGAACTCGAAATTTTTTATACCCTACGTTAATATTAACCATGCGTAGCCCCCAAATACAAACTGACTTTTACTATTATTATTTATTTATTCATCAAACAAAGTTCTCAAAATTATATTATTTTATGAGAACAATATTGTTCTGCAGTATTTCTTATTGATGTTGATCTTGATAGAGAAAGGAGTTAGTTTTACATAAATGTTTTGCAATCTTGATAAATAAAGACATTATTTGTTTGAAAAATATTAACGTTTCTCAGAAGATAAACCTTTCTTGACTATAATATGTCGCAAATCAGACTGATCTATAGATCTATGTGAACATCATCGGCACAAAGGGTGTGATAAATAGGTTAACACCGCGAGGTAAATCGACGCGGGGTAAGTGATCCGTTCAGGGCGTGACGTCACACAGCGTATTTATTCGTAAACGACGCGACACTCGTCACTTATGTATTTAATATGAGGTGAACGGAGGATGGAACAAGAAATTTAACGAACGGAAATTATTTAAATTTATAATATTTTGTTAAAATGGAACACAATTATTTAGGGGTTTTCAAAATATGAGCCGACGAAAATATTATTGATATTCCGTATTTGTTTAAATAAAGAAAACAAGGTAAAGTTCTGCTCATTCTTGGCTGTCGTTAAAATACAAACTTTTCAATGAGAATGCTACAAGACTTCAAAGTGTCAAAGGATTACACCACTCGCATCGTTATTTTCCTTGCAGAGAGAAATGTAAAATCCCAACGAACTGCAAAGCTCTCACTTGAGCAACATGTTGCCATATCTAACACTTTCACGCGTCCTTGTTCATATCATCTACATTATGAATATGGGTGAATAGTATGTAAATTTGACGCGACGCGTACCCGCGGTATGTGGAGGGGGGTGTGCCACTTAACTGTGACGTCATACCGCAGTTTATGTGTTACCCTGTATTTGTATGTGACAGACAGGCTCATTTGTTGTATTGTGAAGCGAATTGAATTTATAATGTAGGCTGTTTAAAGCATTACTTAACTATGTACAACCAGCAGTGCCTCGTGGTATCACCCGCAAAAGCTCGATTCCGTGGCAATACCGGGATAAAAGTATTCTATATGTAAATCTGGATTATTAACTATATGTGTGCAAAATTTCATACAAATCCGTTTAGTAGTTTTTTGCGTGAAAGAGTAACAAACATCCATCCATTCTCACAAACTTTCGCATTTATAATATGAGTGTTTATAATTATTATTAATATTTATAGCGGGCCGGGAGAAGTTATTTGATAATTTCCAACTCGAAAAAAAAAACATTTTTACAAAAAATATAGAGCGAGGAACAAGGGAGGCGGGTCGCTCTTGATTGATCGACGTTTGTTGATTGACACTGGATGAGAACCTGCCGCTGCGGTGCAGGCGCACCAAACCAGCTGTCGTTTCTCCCTCAAGAGCGATCTTGAGGAGAGGTCTTGAGTCAGGTTATCTGGACAGCCCGTGGCATGTATAATGCCGCCGTCGGGGCTTGGCTTAACCACCCGACCCAGAGAAAGGACATTTCTAAAATAAAAAAAACCACCTAATCCTAAGTTTTGAAGCATGGCGAAATGAGGAGTGGCTGGTGGGGAAAATAAAAACAAATGGTGGCAAATAACTAAAATACAAAACCAAAGATACTGACTTCCAAAATTGAAGTTGTTTTTCACTTTGTAGTGTTTTTTTGGAAGTTGTTTGGTTTTTTTTGTCAAAATGTTTTTATTTCTCGCTTTTTAGTGGGTAGTTTATAACTAAAAGCAATATTTTGTAAAAGGTGTTTTATAAAACATTGCTTTTCCCGATGCAGTGATGTTAATCGTTGAGGAGCTCTCCTTATACTTCACCATTAGCTCCACTTCTCCATATGCACAATACATGCATGACGAGCATAAATTGTATTGCAACCATATCAAAATAATCGAATCGCAACCCGTGAAAAACTTATTATTGAGTCATTCTGGTGGTCATTTGTGGTCTTCATCATCAGCTCCACTTCACCATATAGTGCTTTCCAAGAGCAACTGCACGAGTTACTATAAAAAAAAATAGGTACCCAAATCGCTATAGGTTTGCCTATAATATTTGAAGAGTTCCCTCGATTTCTCCAGGTTTACATCAGCAGATCCTGGTTTTCTGATCATGATACCACTCTTGAGATATCTCCTTTCCAACAAAAAAATAATTATCAAAATCGGTTAATAAACGACGAAGTTATCCGTGAACACACATAAAATATATATATACAGTATAATGTGTAAAATGTATACAGTCGAATTGAGAAACCTCCTCCTTTTTTTGAAGTCGGTTAAAAAAAGGAATGAGAGTAAAACTCGCGTTTTGATTCATTGTTGTGACGCTTATAGTGGACAGGTGATGACATATTCATCATACCTAATCCAGGTGATCAAGGTTTAGAAAAAGAGAAGTATTGAACTTACGTAAGCAATGTATTTTTTATTTGTTTGTAAATTTTTTTTTTTTTTTTTTTAAAAACGTCGCCCCACACTAGGAATTTCTCCTGTATCGTGGGTGCGTTTCACAAACATTTAAACTCACATACACAAACAGCCAGACCCGGAACAACTACTTGTAGGTCATACAAATATTTGTTCCGTGCGGGGATCGAACCCGCGACGCGCAGCGCAGCAGTCAATCGCTTAACCACTGCGCCAACCGTGTCGACCGTGTCGTCAAATTAGCATGACCTGAGGAAAAGTTTACATTTTTAGTGCAAATAATGCACATTTAACACAAGGAAGAGGTTTCCATTACAGAGGTAGCGTTGGATAGGTATATACTTAGTAAGTTCAGTGCACCGTACAGTAAAGTGAGTTAGTTTCGGGACCTTAACTAACTCTATGAATAAAAACAGCCTAATTGCTACTACAGACATGACATTTATAACGAGGTGCTGCTCAACAGTGGAAGATTATAATAAAATCAGAGCAACTTCGGATCTCGACCTACATTGTTAGAAAAATAAGAAAATATTTTTCTAGAATTTGGAACCAAAAAGGTTTCATAAATTCGAGATAAAGCGCTTACTTTTTGTCTTTTAGCTAACCCGATTTTTTGAAAAGCTTCTTCAAAATAAAATGATTTTGTTTTTTCACACTCGTTGCTTTTAGTTGACTTGGAAAAAACTGGTGCGGTCAAGTGTCGCTTTTGACGGATATTTTGTTTAGTTCAGTGAATTTTTAACTGTCTTCAAAAAAAAGGAGGAGGTTCTCAGTTCATCGGAATATTTTTTTTTTATATGTATGTTCCCCGATTACTCGAAGACGATTTGAAAAAATATTTTTTTTGTTTGAAAGGATATACTTCCAAGTTGGTTCCGTTGTCATTTGATCACGATCTGATGATGGGATCTTGGAGAAATCGAGGGAAAACTTTAAATATTATAGGCGCACCTATAGCTTTTTGGGATTTTTTTATAGTAACTCATGCATTTGCTCTTGAAAAGCACCATTTGGTAAAGTGGAACTGATGAATTACAAACCAACCTACAAAAAAGTGAAAAAAGAAACTTTCATTTCGGAAGTCGGTGACAAAAAAACTTAAATACTGATCCAAAGACACCGACTTCCGAAATTAAAGTTATTTTTCAGTTTATAGTTTGGAAGTCGGTTGTATTTCAGGTATTTTTTTTTTTTTTTTGTAAAATATACATTTCCGGTGGTTTGAACTGCAGTTAACCATTTCGTAAAAGTTTGGGAAACTTCTACAGCCACTTTAATTTTATCGCTCCTGTATGGTAATAAAGCGTCTATCACCGATTAATAAAAGAAAATTACGCGTGAAAAAATAATAATGGTTGACCGTAACACAGGCGCAACGGTAGGAGTCAATGACCTTTTCTTCGGCTTTTAGGTATGTAATCCCGGTATCGGTAGTACGTTCCTGTGGGTTATTTTCCGACATCCACACGGGCGAAGCCGCGGGCAAAAGCTAGTTAGTTATAAAATAACCTTAGCCCGCGGTTTCACCCGCGTGGTTCTCGTACTACCGTGGTTAAAGGTACTCTGTGTTAATAATACAGGTTATAAGCTATCTGTGAACCAAATACCATCCAAATCCGTTCAGCCGTTTTTGCGGCAATCGGCAAAACATACATCCAGACAAACGGACAAAAATTCTAAGTTACTATTTTATTACCTAGGTATATTTATTATTTTTGCCTGAGTTTTCGATTCATCTCTCATTTCTAATTACACATCATTGTCTATCGTCTTTTGTTTTAGATAATTATCTTGATTGAGACTGTTTCCTAGTGTAAACCGAGTAATTTGATTAATACCATTTTAGTACATACAGACACATGCATAATTATTAAACATATACCATGTATTATTAAGAAATACCTTCAAATTTTCAGTGCTGTTTAAAGAAGATGTAGTGACAAAAACTGAAAAAAGTGTGCTTAGATGGTTTGGTAATATGCAGAGGATGAGTGAAAGGCGACTAACAAAAGGTATTTACAAGGCACATCGGAGTGGAAACGCTGGGAGGGGACGCCGAAGGACATTATTATAGTGACATTATTGGCGATGTCCTTCATAAAGGTCAGGTGCGTAGTACTCGCAACCGGCGTGTGTGTGTGACCGGATCTATCTGCCTACCTGGCCTTTTCCCTATCTTGGGGTCGGCTTCCAGTCTAACCGGATGCAACTGAATACCGTATTTTACATGGAGCGACTACCTATCTGACCTGCATAACCCAGTAACTGGGTAATACGATACCGACGATACGACCCGTAACGACAGTCAAAGATCCACGAATGACAGCCGAGACCAACGGCTTAACGTGCTTTCCGAGGTACGGAGGAGTCTCGGTATGTTAAGATCCACAGACCAACCTCAGCAAGCGTAGCTTAACCTGATGGATCGAACCGTACGGCTATTACTACTTAACCACGAGCTCCTCGTGTATGACCAAATGAATAAAAATAAACGACGCAAAAGGACTAGCAAGTGGCGTTCTGTAGTTTCTATCTACCCCATGGGAAAAATGTATGTATCATCATAGTAGCCAGCTAATGGTTCTTTGAAAAGTTTAGTGGGTTAGCAATCCGTCTTGGAGTGTGCCTAAGTACCTAAGTTTTTAATGATCAACAGTATGGTTTCACCAAAGGGCGTTGTACGACTGACGCCGGTGTCACCTTATTAAAGCACATATTTACGGCGTGGGAAGAGGCCCAAGACGCCATAGGAATTTTTTGTGACCTCTCCAAGGCATTTGATTGCGTCGTCCACGAAACCTTAATCTCGAAACTTGAGCATTACGGACTTGGAAAACTTGCGCTTAGTTTAGTAAAATCTTATTTAAATGGTAGACAGCAGCAAGTTCAAATAAATGGTGTCAATTCACTTGCTTTAAAAGTAAAAATGGGTGTACCACAAGGATCGATATTAGGTCCATTCCTCTTTTTAGTATATATTAACGATCTGCCCCATTTGTTAAAAACCCAACCACAAATGGTGTTATTTGCTGATGATACTTCTTCAATTTTTATAATTAATAGACGTGCATCAAATCTTGACGACGTAAATAACGCCCTGCTGCAAATCCAAAATTGGTTCACTGCTAATAATTTAGTATTAAATGGTAAAAAAACTAAATGCATAAGATTTTCTTTACCAAATGTCAAAAGTAGTAATTGTGAGATAGTATTGAATCAAGAGAAACTAGAATTTGTCGATAAAACTGTTTTCCTGGGGATCACGCTCGACTCAAGGCTTCAATGGGGTCCTCATTTAACATCCCTTTCAGGACGGCTAAGTTCAGCAGCATATGCTGTGAGAAAAATACGTCAATTTACGGATGTAGATACCGAGAGGCTAGTCTATTTCAGTTACTTTCATAGTATTATGTCGTATGGTATTTTACTATGGGGTCGGGCTGCAGACATCGAGTCTATTTTTATTCTGCAGAAAAGAGCCATCAGAGCCATATATGGCCTCTGCAGGCGCGACTCATTAAGGGAACTGTTTAAAGATATTAACATCATGACGGTACCTTGTCAGTATATCTATGAAAAACATTATGTATGTAAGGAAAAATCTACATCTTTTTAGTAAAAGAGGTGCAAGACACAATTATATCACTAGAAATAGGGACCAATTAGTTCAACCAGGTTTCAGATTGGCTAAAGTGGACTCATCTTTCATGGGGTACTGTTTAAAATGTTACAATAAAATACCTCCCCACATACTTCAACTGAATGAAACGAAATTTAAATCTTATATAAAACGCACACTATGCAGCCAAGCATATTATAAGTTGGGGGATTACATCGCTGATGTAAATGCCTGGCTAAACGCTGGTCCTGCTCCACAAGGGCGCATAAACTAATTGATTAGCATTTGAAAATATTTTTGGAGTTGCTGAAGATTTAAAAACTACTCATCTTTGCATTGTATAAATTCAATCCCTTAGCATTGTATAATTTCATAACACGTGTGAGTACTATGTACCTACTTTAAAGCTACCATTTACTAGGTACGTCTTTCATTGACTTGAATGTGCCCTTGCGGCTGAGAATATGTCATGCTCACTCTAATGTCTCGCTGACGGTGGCGTGTGTGTTGGATCATTTAGCTCCCTTCAAAATGGTTGAGCTGAATGTTGCTAATCCATGCGCCATGTTCGTGAACGGGCGCTGTCAGTAGGGACTGGTCATCTTCTAGCTGCCATGGCTTATTTTAAATTGATTTTTGAATTGTTTTATTTTTTATTACGGACGCTTTTATCGTTTTGCATCGTTCTCACATTTATAACTTTAATATGAATGATGTAACCAATATTTTGTAAACATATTGTGATTTAAAAGAGTGTCCATGGAGTTTCTTGCCCGTTCTTCTCCATAGGTACCTACTACGCTTTGGAATGGGCAACTAGCTTCATCTTTCTGACTAACCGACCCCTTGACAATTCAAAAGTGCCTGTAATTGGTTTATTTGAAATAAATGCTTTGAGTTTGAGTTTGAGTGAGTTTGAGTTTGAGTTTGAGTTTGAGTTTTACATTATAGTAGTTCAGGGATTGAATGTAATTAATGTCTGAATGAAAGATCCAACGACATTAGTGAACTAAACTTGAATGAGTTTAAGTCAGCATACGTTCCATATGTAATTTTAATGTGTTTATCTACTGAGTTACTATCTTATAGATACTTTGCCTCGATAATATTGATAGGACTTCGAGTTGTATTACTTCTTCGTTGAACTTTGTTTAGAAATGCGTCATCGAGGGTGGTTACTGTGATTATGATATAACACAAAGTTTATATAGAAATATTATAAAAAAATACAAATTACTATTATAATATTCCTCCAGCGTTTATAATAACTCTTAAAAATTATAAATTCCGTCTATAAATCTCTTATAAATTCCGTCTATAATTTTTTTTATAAATTCCGTCAACTCTTATAATATTCCTTCAGACTTGAGTCAAATTTCAATGTCTAAAGCAAAAAGCTTTGTACGCTTTGCAGATTTTCTCGAAAATATGAGTTCTGTTAATACCTCCATACCGACACGTGTTTCATGCAACAATATGTTTTATATGAAAGTAACAAACAATAAGAAATATATTTTTATCGCAGTACCCTCGTCATCCGCATCCCTCATCGGCGATGAGCTGACAAATGTAGCGTCTTGGGACCAGTCAGTAACATTACCGTTTATTATATTTGTTGTATGAATAAAATTGACTTTTATACTGAGAATTCACTTCCAATGTAAATATTGTTTTCCAATTTGTATACAGGAACCTTTCACTATTTGCGAAGTACAAGGTTTTTATACATTTTTCTGATTGATGGTTGCACCTTTTGAGTAAACTTCACACACACGGCACTTAATCCTGAAGGTAAAAGGTTTACCATAATATTGAAAGACTTCTCCGCACCCTTTCAGAGATGAAATTTATGAATGTTGTACTTACTACAGATTACAGCAGGGTCACAAAATTTTAGTACTGTACCTCTAATGCTTTTCGTACAAAAGGATACAGAAATGTATAAAGTTAATCTCCTATCCAAGTACGGTTAGCTCTTAAATAAAAAGCAAATATAACAAAGGCAAACACATCGACATGCGATACAAACAGAGATCGTCCGATAACCCCGCGTCGACATTTCGTTTAATTAAAAGATTTCGGAAGAATCTGGAATAATGTTTCTGAATTTCCTCTTTTGCTGGAAACACCGTATGTAAGCAGGTTTGCATAATTGTGTAACTTCTTTATCTTATTAGTAGGATGGAACCGCTGGTGACCGGAGTTAGGAATTATGAATGAGTATTTTTATTTCTTTACCCTTATTAGATTATTAGTATTTAATTAATTTTGTTTTTATAATTTTAATTAATTTTGATGCTTTATGTAATACATGCAAATATGACGGTTCAAACTCAAAGAGACTAAACCGACCACTTCATTATGCCCCTCGCAGTGCTGGATTTTCCTTTTTCAAATACCGCCAATGCTATATCAACAAGAATGAACATTTAATTTCACGGGATCTCCGTATTATTATCACAGAGTACCTAAAATTGTGAAACATTATACCTACATTAGGCACACGTTTGGTATATTTAACAATGAAATAATAAAAGACAGGTCACTTGATATATGGGTTATATGTTATGGTAGCTAGGTATAAAAGCGCCATCATAATAATTATAACCTAGCTACTAGTTAAAGATGATTAGGGCTATGGTGATGATGTGGAGGCAGATTTTAAATTAGGTGTATATACCTAATTAATTTTTTTTTTTTATTATTGACGGTTACTTAGGATACTGGCAATTTATTCAATAAATAAACCTGACTAAGACAAGCACTTCAATGATAACCAATTTTCAAACTGCTATATTTTTTTATTTTATTCTTATTAGCTAGCGTACACAATGCAGCTGAAATGTAGCTGTGAATGTGCTTCACGTTTCATTGGGCATTCATTTGTCAGTTCCACCGACTGACTACATTTATGAAAACAAACTGCGACTTACTTAATTGAATACTGTTAAAATTAAACGAGTCGCAGTTTGTTTCCATAAATATTTTTAAATAAAAGCCATATTTTGTATGAAATAATTGAACGTTCACGTTATGGTTTTGTGGTAGGGTGCTTACATATATGAATAACGTGTCATAATACCTGTTCGTGGATATACTCTCATTCAAATGGCAGAACAGTTTAGGTACTCAGATGATGTTAAACGACTCTAATAAACAAATTTGTATTTTTCGGTTTATAAAAAGGGGTCACAAACAAAATTCACGAAGTTACCTGTTTTTGTGTGACTACAGTTAAATTAGCTAAATAGGCGTTAAACATCCCGAATCACAATATTTTCAATAAACAAACCATACTGCTATTGGTATTCAGTTTTTAGTTTTGCTACACTACAAAGATATTTTCAAAGAAATTTCACTGAATAAGTATCTTTTTTCAATCGAAATAAAAATCCCGATACCCTTCAATGCACCTAAAACATTCTAGTAAAATTGTCGACGAGTGTGGCTGTATAATATTATGTGCGCACAAATTGTCCATTTCGTCCTCTAACACTCTGCACAGCTAAAATAATCGTTTGAACAAAGTACATAATTTATACTGCCAGCTTTAGAGTAAATAAAATAGGCATTGCGTTGCAAAATTACCGAGCTATATATACACTTTGTTGTTAGGTTTCTTAGGTAGGAAAATCGGAAAAGCGTAAATAGAAAAAAAAAAATCTGTTGCATTACCAAGTGCCACTGCAGTCACGGTCTTCATAGGGTCAACTCACACCAAAAGAGCGGCGAAGGGCAGCGAAGCGAAGCGATCCGCTCGGTAGAGAAGGCGCGCGGATTCCCGCGACTGCTCGAGAAGTCGCTGGAATGCTCGAGAAGTTGCGGGACACCGCGCGCGCACGAGCCCGCCCGCGTTGAATTCACGGGTCGTTCTCCTTTGCGCAGTTCTACCTTGAAACTTGTGTTGTTCCGTGCAGTGAAAATGGGTATTTTGGATTTAATTATTATTGCATTGCGTTATTTTTCATGTGTTTATCGCTGTTATGCCTTGATTTGATATTGTATAGGCAGTCGTACATTTGCACCAAATAAATAAGCTTTTCTTCATCTATTTCCATCACTTCTGTATTCGTTGCACTGCAAGGAATGAATACAAATGCTCGCGCGCAACAGACGCGCGCGGGGAGTGGGCGCGAGGGACGGGATATTGCCAGCGGCCGCTCGCGACTGCTCGAGCATTCTCGGGACTTCCCGCGACTTCTCGCGCAGTTGCACGGCTCCGTTTATGGAATTCGCCGGAATTCCCGCGGCGCCGCAGGCGTCCGCGCGACTCGTTCGAGTTTCTCATGCGATAATAAGTATTATAGTAGTGAAAATAATGTTAAAATTCATATGACACTGAAACTGCGCTCCGCTTCGTTGCGCTTTGCTTCTAAGACATTTTTTATAACTCTATAGGAATAGTTAAGTGGAATCGAGTAATAAATATATCTACGTTAAGTACATCAATATTTAACTATGTTACATTTTATCGACGTAAATAACAAGAGAGGGCGGGCGGTGCGTCTTATCTCAGTTAAAGTTATACATAGTTATGATGGTAACGATCTTGTACGATACAGTGCTAGAGCCATAGTCGCTTACAATACGAGTTTTCTTTCAGAATCTCTTTATTAACCTGAAAATTACGAAAACATCAGATTCGAATCGCATTACATTATTATGCATTCAATGAACACCTGAGCATTGTTTGTTCAAATAACTCGCAAATGGGTCAAATTTAAACAATCTTATGAATTATATATAGTAATTACTATCAAGTCTATTCAACTCTGTCAGTTTTTAAAGTTACTGTTGCAGTTATTTGATTAATTTAGTTGCCATTTATGCGTCATTTAAATGCAAACTGAACCATGAAAACTTCTACTATTTTAATTCTGACCTCACTTTTTTCCACCAACTGCTTCACTCAAGGTCGGTACATTGCCAGTCAACAGACGAAGCTAGGTCGCGGCCGCTCAACCCCTGTCACACCCTCGCTACGATAGAAAAACTGAAGCGGATAGCTAACTAATAAAAAATCATCTTGTTTGGAAACATCGTTCCGGAGGAAAAATCGTTCTTGTATTTCAGGGTCAATTTAATTTGTAAGGGATTGTAGCAATGTGTTTTGGAGGGTCCTTGCTCGAGATAAAAGAAACAAATCGCTTCAGGAAAATTATAGGTAATTGGGTTTCAGAAATGTTGCTATTTTCTGTGTTTTAATTCGTGGAACATTATTCGTCTAAAAAAAAAATATTTATAATATTTCATACTAGTTGTACCCGCGGCTTCGCTTATGTTCCCCATTATAGGCCAATGGGAACATGAAGTCATATTTATTCATAATTTCTTCCACAACATAGTGGATTGTGATAATTTTAACTAAACATGATGTGAACATAGACATGATGGCACATCTTTGGATTAAGAATATGAATGAAAGGATTTTCCATAAGGAATTTCTTAGTAGATGCCCGCAAACTGGATTTTAGGTGCTATCTATTATCTATTCTCCTTTGCCCATAGGCTTACCCCCTACCTGAAACTTAAACATACCTGGCGAAAGGCTCTGTTAGAAAAAATAATTGTTCATTACGTTCCTGCGTCAATTTGTCAAATTGTTTTCCAATGGAAGCAATTAGTCAAGCGGCTGGCGTTTAGCTGTTGCTTATAATAAACTAGCTGCTGCGATTCTTTGGGATTATCGGGATAAAAGTATCCCATGTCCTAACCCAGGTTATGGTCTACCCACTTGCAAAATTACATCCAAATCTGTTCAGCCGTTTTAGCGTGAAAGCGTAACAAACAAACAAACTCACATTCGCATTTAATGTCGTATGTCGTGCCTTATGTTTGAACCGAGTTTTTTTTTTAAACGTGGCCCACCTTTATTCCTCCTACTTGTAACACATTCACACTCGATATCTGGAGGCCATACTTACTCCTAACTTTAATATTATAAATAAGAAAGTGAGTTACATTAACCTGGAATAGGACATAGAATACTTTTATCCCAGCCGTACTGCCGGGATAAAAAATGGGATCATTTCCAACATGCACGCGGGTGAAGCCAGTGGCAAAAGCTTGTATAAATATATAGCATAAACCAATTACTTTGGTATAGCGTAAAACTCAAGTTTAACTTGAAAAACTATAAAGAAGAATAAATTTTCTAGAGCTCTAACCAAACCAAAAACCATGACATCTAAGCATTATAAGGTTGATCCTTTGAAAAAAATATACGCAGTAAGATGTCAGAGTTAGTGCAATTTCTTCTAACATAACTTCGAAAATAAAGGAAACATTATGAAAATCGCTTTTGTTACGCACAAAGGCAGGCTTTACTTTCTTTACTGAAGCTAAGAATATAATAAATAAAATCCGGCTCGAACAGACTTATAATAAAAAGAAATCATAAAAATTATTAAAAGGATTAAATTAGCATTGGGACAAAAATTATGGCTGGTATTATTATACTAAGTCATCTTGGCTGCAAAATTATCTGCAGAAAATGGCTTTTCGATTAGTATGACAGAATAATTCTTCTAGGATTGATCGTCGATAATAAACTCTCGCATGGTCTAGCATCAAATTAATTTATTTCTCTAATCTGGACCATAAATAAAGAGCCTTTTTTCATTGGGTGAGAATTTATCAAATAACTTCTCCCACTCTACGTGTCAGACGCTTACTGACTAAAACCCACACGTATTCCTTCAGTTGCCATGTTTCCGGGGGCCACGGTATCCCTTTCGGACTTCCCCGCAACCCCGGTAGGCATTGGCCTTAGCGGACCCCGACAGTTCTGCTGACATCTCCCGCACCATATTGTATGGGCGTCCCCACGGGTTCCTGTTCAGAATCTCCAGCGACTCCTCGCGGGTCAGTGCCCTGGACCGCAGGATCTTGGAGGGCTGTTTCGCCACTCTGTACCCCTCGTATAGCTCCGCCTGAATGGCTTCCATATCCGGAGAGCGAATACGGAGCCTGCGGTGCCTGGTGTACCGGCGTCGCACAGCAACGGACGCATTGCGCAGCGTCGTCAGCTGTTGCAACCACCAGTACACCTGGCGCGATGCGGAATTGCCACAACGCATATTTCGGACATGGCCTCCCGGAACCAGTCCGCCTCGTCGTTGAAATCAGCAGGTCTGTCCAGTGATGATACCCAGGCCTGCACGATCGAGGCTTTCAGGAGGAGCTCCCGGTTCAGCTGCTTCAACGCCCACCGTGGACCACTCGGGACCTGTCGGACCAGCGCGCTCGAGGTCTGGGCGGAGACGTCGAACCCGATGTACCGGTGGTCGGAATAGGTCTCCACCCATACATAAAGTGCCTCGGCCTAGTATTTTATTGAGAATAACTTTATCAAATGTATTGTAAATTCTTTCAGTTTAGAGAGAAGATAATTTAGTCGTTCATTATTATGTTGATTTGCCTGTGATATTCCCCCAAAGGTAAATTTTGAGAACCAACAAGTAACTCTTGGTATAACTATATCTACATAATTAGCGAATTCCACACATACACACAAAACAAAACAGATTAGTAAATCGAACTAACCTCAACAGTATTAAAGGTAAACGTACCTGAAGCCACTTGATCCTGGTGATGTTCTCGTCGGTGACGGTGAGCGCTCTCCTCTCGCCCATCTTGTAAGACTCGTCATAATACATGTACTCAACCCACTGGTTGTGTAATGCTGAGTAGAGTATATCGATATAGTCACATTCACTATGTCGTGTTCTATTATCCATTTACACTTTATCGGTACGGGGAATGAGTTGGGGAAGTTTGCTGTCGTTATCATGCCCACGAGAGCCTTCAAGTATCCGCCGCAGGTTTGTAGTTCCTGGTGCTCCCATGTCACGCTGCTGCGCATGCGCGTGCTCTGCAGCGATGCTGAGCAGGCTCTGCATCGCGAGCCTGGAACAAGACAAACAAATTTATGTCCTGTTTACGTTTGGAATAGGTACTACTTAATAATATAATTAAGGTATGTTAACTAACAGAGGGCGTTCCCGTTAACCCGCAATAGTATAATATCGTTCATACATGCTAAAAAAATATTGTTATAGAAAAAAATTATATATAATATTCACAAAAATATTAAAATACGTAAAAGAAACACTGTACACGCACTACACGCGCACTTGTCTTTCAACGTGGAAAGACAAGTGCGATAAGAGCGCGAGTACAGTGTGTTTCTTTTCAAGTTCACATACATTTAATAAATTATTATGAAAACTTTATAATAAAGTATTATGATGTCAGAATACTAAACATTACTGACATTGTTCGACCATACGTCACAAATTTTCCATAGAAATCTGTTTGAAATTGCAAACTACTGAACGTTTCCAATAAAAATCAATCATAAATTTCGTGGAAAAGGTACCGAAGGGTTAAAGGACAGAGACTAAAATGCAGTTATTCGATATTTATATCCTGCGTTACTTAAACTGTCCACTTTGTGATAGATGTTCGTCTCATTTGTCATTCTAAAATCCTTTAATACAATTCATTGACCCTCGTTATCCTCATCACTCTACGTGTTAAATTTTAAGTTTCTAAGGCAAGCCCGTGATATATTGCAGCCTGGCGTTGACTGTGGCGCTGCGGTGAACGTGAAATATTTTTAACTGAAATTCAATTCTCGATTTCAGTTCCAAGAATAAACGAAGCCGTGTTTCGATGCTTACAGGAATTTTGATCGTATCCATAGCATGATCAAGATATATATTTCCCAAATTAAAATAGATTTAAAAAAGACATTTAGCTTGTTATGTAGGATAGCTAGGTGCGACTCTTGTCTTTATCTTGAAAAGCTGACACAGTTTCGCTTTGCTATCTTTTTCCGTAGGCCTAAAATAAAACAAGTAAACAGGAAATCAACAATTTTCTACGTCAAATTTTCTACAAAAAATTAATTAAAGGACAGATTTAGGGTTTCATGTATTTTTCAAAATTCAGAAACAATTCCTGAGAATTGTATAGACGTATTTGTTGGCAGTTTGATTCTGAAACTTGAGCACATTTGTGTCAGCGACGGTAACCGAATAAACTCGGACTGTTCGAGTAAATGGAACTGAAAATCTGTTTAGAGGATAGAACGTATTTTTAGTGAGACCATACTTAAAGACTTTGGTTTTTATTGAAGCTTTATTCAGGAAGTAGGTAGTTGCCCATAACAAAACTTTGGAGTTCGTTAATTATTCTGCTTTGAACATGTTATTAGTTGATTACATTGAAACTTGCAGTTCAAGATGTTTTCTGGTTTTTGCTTACTAACAAGGTTAATTAACAATCTATAGCAGTACATAATGTTTATAAGGTTTGTTTTGAAAGAAACATTATCTTTAGGTTCTTTGACATTTCTCGGAACCCAATTGGTTACCTAGAACTATGGAAGGCCTATGTCCCCTGCCTAATCAATGTTATGGTATACACGGACAAATGGCAGAGGGTGACTTGCACACGCAATAATGGGCTCCCGAAAACGGTCGCTAGCAAATAGTGACGTAGCGACAAGGGGGCAACATATCCTGAGGTGCTTGAAGAGTGGAGAGGTATTCCACGGCTTTCAGAACAATCCCAGAGCCCGAAAGATAGTCAGGACCCGTACGAGCACTTACTTGAGTATTTCCTTCCTCCAAGCACGTTTGCTCTTGCGAATCTCCACTGAAGCCGGCCAATTATGGCATGAATGAGGTGAGAGCTCCGTTCTTCGTCAGTGTTCACTCTAGCTGACCAATAAAGGCAAGCCAGAGGTGAAGAACAAGACTTCTCCCGGGAGATAGGGTCCATGGGGCCGCTACTGCCCAACAGCTCGCCACATGCTGCCCTGCGGGTTTTTGTATCTCTCTTGGTCTGCCTCCTCATCCCAGACCCGTTCCGGCAAAGTAAGGAGCGCGCAAGCCTCACCACGGCGTCAACGTAAAGATACGGCGGTGGGGATTACGGTCATTATTATCTTTTGGGACGAATAACAATTCTTAAAAATATTTGTTCTCACTCAGACTTGGATCCGAATAGTACTGTAATAAATGTTTAACGCAAAAAGTCGTTACGGGTCGCAATAAATAAGGTGTTATTATCAGTTGCACGCAAAATGTGTGAAAAAACTGTAACGGATGTGATAGAGCACTGCTGTAGGAGAATGAATGATAATGAATAATTAATAGCATTCGTGGTCATCTAGTTCCGCACGCGTAGCATGACGCTATTTCTACGAAGAACAGACACAGCTCTTTCTATACAAAGTGAAATTTCGTTTCTCCATTTTTGACATCGCACCGTAAAAATCATTCTACAATCTGTCATTTTGTTTTTCGTTTCTAACAATTTTTATCTAGGTCCTATTTAATGTAGACTATTTTAGAAGAAAGTTTTCTATCCCAAACTGTCAAAATCACACTGACAACTGACAGTTTGATTTTGTAATCGCCATGCTAAAGACAGTAGAAAACTTATACTCGACAGCCACAAAGTATATACGGTTATTTACAAAATCATGATTGTACAGGAGAGCGTTTTGAACGCAAAACTATGATAATTAATAGAAGAACAAAGCTATCGACACTACCAAGGAAATGATTAAATCCAATATTACTGTAATATATTTTTGGTCCAAAATGCGGTACTTCAACACTTTGAGACTTTTTTCACTTTTTTTTTTGTAGTTGTTTCTCAATTTTTACTGATATTAAGTCGTCGTGACTTAAAAAAATTGAGAATCAAACAGAAAAATAATCCTATAACAAAACAAATAATTCTGAGTTGAATTATGTAAAAGAGTGAATTTCGTAAAAAGTGCAGTTGAGTGCTATTTTCCTGCCGTCTGTCGATATAACCCGTTTCTACGGTGGTCATGCTACGCGTGCTGATTACTAAACTACAATAATTTATTATGTTTTTAGTTTAAGGTAATGTAAGGTTTTTCATCGATATCTGTAATCGTTAAAGTATGCACATAAATGACATAGGTCCACCAGTTAAGCAGTTAAGCATAAGAGGCTAACAACAGCTAAAGCGTGGTCACTGTCAGACTGTATAGAAAAGAAAGAGAAGTGCGATGACGCAACTCAGGTAATTTATTGGAAAATATGAATAATTATCTATTTACAAAAAATCTATTGATTGGACTAAAAAATTAAAACACTATTACGGTAATATCTTGCTTGTAGAATAATCTGAAAAAAATCAGAATGATTGCAAGTATATATGATTTTTAATTTTAAAATAATTTTTTAGAGGTATCTTCGTGATTTTTCTATTGTATCAAATTAGTTGTATTATGTTTTCACAAACACACTATCTTACTAGCATATATCCTGAAGAATATCATATATTTTTCTGTTTTTTTTTTTTACTGCCGTCAATCTTAGGCATTAAAACTTGCGTTTAGGCACGTTTTGGTCCTTTAGTCCCATAAAAAAGTGGTGGCAATCTGGAAGTGCCGACGGAAGTGAAAACTTGAACAAGATCGCCTTGTTGGAAGAAAAATACTTGAATTGAACATGGGTCCGTAACCTTATCTAAATAAAGAGCACAATCGCGTTTACGAAAAAAAAAAGAAATCCGAAACCTTTAAAGTAAAAATACTTGCATAGAATATTGATCCGTAACAAAATACAAATAAAGAGCATAATCGCGTTTACAAAACCTTTAAAGTAAAAATACTTGCATAGAACATTGATTCGTAACGTAATATAAATAAAGAACGCAATCGCGTTTACAAAAATGAGGTGTCGTCATGGTGTCGCGAAATCAATGGTTAGTCCCGAACATGCGCATACGTAAACGTAAACATGAGGACGAAGTCTGCAGATAGACTACATTATTTGGAATAGACTACTAAACACATGACATGACATATATAAAACCAACGACTGAATATAACATACCGCTGAATGGAACCATAATCTGTAATGAAACAATAGGTACTTCAAATCGAGTTTATCTTCGTGTTTGACGACAAGATTTTATATGATATCTATGTAGATTCTTCGCATTTTATTGAATACTTTTTATACAATCTATATATTTGGATCTAGGCACGAGCAAGCAATCTCAGATAGTGAAAGTTTCCAATCAGATAAATAAATTTTATTCCGTTTCGGCATCGCTATATAAACAAAGCTTTCATTTGTGTCAGAGGTACCGTCAGGATACATTCGGTTGACGATTTTTAAATGAAAAAACACAGAATCATTTAAGTGCCTTTTAACTCAGTGATATTTGATGCTACTAGATAATTAATATCAAAACACATTTCTTCAAATATCATAATGTAAGAAATTTATTCATTTCTTTCAAAAAATATTGTGGTTTATTCGTGCGTCTTCAAATTAATTCTGCCAGCTTAATATTAGGAAATTTCGCCGCTTTAATAAGTTACGTAGCTATTTTCGCTCTTATTGACTTTTCGGTACGAGACATATTAGTCAATAATGTTCAATATATTAACTAAGTTCGAGTTCATAATGCTTCGAAACTTGAATATTTCAAGACATTTTGTCATTCTTATTAGATACCAAGGTTTATTGGTGACGCGCACGAATATGCTCGCTCGAAACAGGCAAATCAACACTTTTTAATTGTCACCAATAAGCCGTCTAAGTTGGGGCTTTGGTTCTTTGTTTTTATTATTTGCCAAGGTTATCAAAGTTATATTATATTATGGGAACTATATTGTTCTGCGGTCTTTTAAAGCAATGTCCACTCTTGATAGAGAAAGCAGTAGGTACCTAGGTAGTTTTACAAAAAGTCCCTGTTTTCCAATTTAGGCAAATAAAGACCACGGGGTTGCGAAGAAAACCAAAAGGGAGATCGTGGCCCCCGGCAACAGGGCACCTGAAGGAACACGGGTGGGTTTTAGTCAGAAAGAGTCTGACACACCCTCTCGCTCCCCCCAGAGCGGGAAAAGTTATTTGATAATTTCGCACCCAAAAAAAAGGCAAATAAAGACCTATCTATAAATCCGTTTATTTAACATCTTGCGTTGATAAGAATAAAACATAGAGTTAGTGAGTGCGGCGGATGACGTCGCTCAACTGGATATAGCACAATGAGCATCCGCCTGAATGGTTACTGCGCTGGGTTTTTTATACGTCACACAAAAGGAAAAAAAACTGCCTTGTGTGGAAAAAGTATAGACCGTGCTTTTAAAATATCTACTGATATTTTATGGCATTTTATATGGCTGTGGGTGAAAGCATTCACTCGGAACATATTATAATAGCATGATGTGAGGGTAAAACCCCAATTTAAGAGCACTTAAGTCGCTTATAAAACTTTATAACCAAAATGTCTTCACGTTAAATTCCAAAAAAAAAATGGTTGGGGATCCTGGTTAAGTTTGTATTAAAAAGCTTCGTAAATCATATAATATGGCAGTACCGCTCACATATCTATAGGCACTGCAAGCTTCAGTTCGCTCATCGATACGTAAATTATCTACACATCGACTTCTTCACACTCTTGGCCTTGCCTTATTTTGGATACATGGTAATTTTTATCTTTAAAAAAAAATGGCTGTTCTATATCGCGAGATGTGCGGACTAGCTAACTAGTATTAATGACGGTATGCCTCCCAGTTTTTTTAAACATATAAATCCGCTATGGACCCTGCATTTGATATGTGTGAAATAAAAGGTAATTATTAATGAGGCCAATCTGGTCAAATAATGTATAATGATTGATAAGGATTTACAGGGAAATATCATTTGACCGATCGAACAAAGCATTTCTAGTTCAAAACATCTATGACTGTCTTATCTGTGTGAGTGACTCTCAAATAAAATTGCTTCAAGATTGAATTCCTAATTGAACAGTGGTGTCAAGATAAATTAATTCGATAGTAAACCGTAATTGGTGCTGCATATTAATGTTTATAGACACGGGCAATATCTGCTGCATAAGTCGCCGGTGTAAGCGAGGCGCGCGGCTGTGAGGTTCATAAAATTATATCAAACGCTTGGGGGCAAGTGTTCACTGTTTTCAAGATTATCTAGCATTGCCTTGCAATCACCGAAACGTTTGAAGTGGCTCAATACTTGAATATACCAATATAATCGGACACCATACGCGGATTAACAAGGCTTTACCTAATTAAAGCACGAAATCGCGCGAAGCCCGAGAGGTTCCAATATTCACGTTATAATTACCAATTACGAAAACCAGCGTCAGTTTAATTAATGAACCTCTCCTCCTACATTATTCCATAAATTACGTTAAGATTAAACAAGTATCTTGTGTAACAGATGCATCAAATAACTACCGTGACTTGTGCGCAAGAAACTTAGCTAATATCAGATATATTAGATGATATTGTTTATGGAAATTTGTTCACACTCACAAAAGGTTTGAGTTATGAGACCCAAGTAAGTATAGAGCAGTACTTATTTCTTAAATTTTCCGATCTGTTGAACGCTGCGGTATTCTAAAGATTTTCCGGAAAAGAGTTTTAGTTTTAACGGAGTAGCGAATACCGTGCTTTTAGAACACAATATTATTAAGCGGTAAGAGAATATTTTTATGAAGCAAAACTAACAGGCTAACTTCTTCTTTTCTATCTAAATGCATTTTTTATTTTCAAGCGATTTAGCTTTTTTCTCATTTTGTTATATTGAATTTTTCACAATCATTCACTATCCATTTTCAGCGTTTTCCGCTGAATCCAGCGAGTAATGCATCTCGCTTTATAGCTGTACTAAACTGCTTTAGAGAATACTTCATAGGTTGCACCAGACATGTTAGTTTATAACATTACATCACGCCTGTACTCCCCGAAGGATTAGGTAGAGGTGTACTCCCACATTTCGCCAGTTATGTTTAGGTCCCATGTAATAGGGGGCGAGCCTATTGCCATTAACCGGGCACAAATGCAGATTCCGAGCTGCTACTAAGAAATTCCAGATGGAAAACCCAATAACACTTTGCCTGACCCGGGAATCGAACCCAGAACCTGATGACGTGCACTGCGCACTGCAATGTTAGCGAATTATGTTTATGTTACGTCGCAATTTGGCAATTTCCAAGTTTTGTTAAAGTATCGTAACTATGCGAGGCGTGTTAATTAATAAGTAGTTTGAAAGTTACACCAACCTGCTTGAAAATGAAAAGACTATAGTTTGAAGCAATTACACTTGAACATGTGTTCAGATACACATGATCAAGTGTAATTGCTTCAAACTATAGTCTTTTTGATTAGATTGATACTGCAATTAATGTTTTCAAGACTTAATTTACATTTTGATGTATGAACGTGAATGAAGCAAAAGGAGTATGTAAGGATTGTAGAAGGTGGCGTTCTGTAGTTTCTGCCCATCCGCATGGGAAGGTGTGAGTTAATTTGTAACTTTGGAACGATAACAGCACAAGGTGAATTACTAACGGACTACATACATAATTACCAGTGTTCCATTACATCCAAACTCCATTTTCCAACCAATTTGAAATTCATCTATTTTTTTTATATTCAAGTTGAACGAACGCTAGGTGAAACGCCGACCCAACAGCTCGTTAATTTGTTTGCAGGTAACACAATAAATAATATAGGATAACGAGAACGCACGATACAGAAATTATATCAAAGCGTATTTCCGTATCGTGCACTACAGACACCTACTTACAAGTTATCTTCAGAAATAATTGGTATACCTCTTCAGATCAAAGGTTAAATTCATTTACCATCCACGGTTCATGTAAAAGATGTTTGAGAGCCTATTCTAGTATCTACTGGAACTGAGGAGTTTCTTACTTTGTTAAAGAAACTTAAAAAAACCTGGACACATGCGACTACTTGACACTACAATAGTATGGTTCATTCCCTTAATATATCTTTGTCCTATTCGCTAGATCCAAATCATGCCGTACTGTTTGGCATGTCGACTTTACGTTCATGACCAGCAATGTATCCGACGAATGGCGATCTATCACGCGGCAGTGAACCGAATCCAATGTGAAGACGAATGTTCCTGTACAATCGTTAGCAGTGACCTCAGTATACTGACCAAGAAAAAAGATAATCTTACTGAACCGACAATCCTTTTAATTAAAATTACATTTAATTTTTCTGACGTAGGTATAATTTGCACGAGTGATTAGAATATGGTATGGAAAAGTACGTACTGACATTTCACAGTTATCGATTATATTCCTACTTGCCAAAAGTGATTCTTCTAATAAAGTATAGTCCAAATATGGATTGTAGGTTTATTTAATGCAAAGATTCCTTAAATATTACAAGGAAAACCTTGCACGAGGTTGTCTGATCTTACAATGGATATATGAATTCCGGACTATCGATCGCTGCTGAGCTTGTAAACCAGAGCAGACTATGAATAGCCAATGAATCACTTTGTTATTTTTTGATGCCGAAAATACAACTAGTTTTTTTCATTTTTTAATTCAACAATGCACCTAAACAATATTTTTATTTCGCAATAAATTGAACTAAACATCGTCCAGTCAACTTAAAAACGTATTACAGGTGAGTTTAATATTTTCCTCGTAATAACTTTTGTAAGAAAACTGGTTTCTTTAAGATATTTGTTTTTCAAATGTTAAAATATATTTTTGTGTAAGAAGTTTTTTAGACAAACTTAAAATAATTCACCTATTTATTTTGTTACCAAAGTAGTGAGTTATTCTTTTTCATTCGTGATAAATCAAAGTCAATCGACCGGACAGTGAACGTAATTTCGATCAATATTTTTCACCGAAGAAAAGGCTGTCAGACGCATAAAGTTTCGAAAACTAAACCTAATCTAGATTCCAAAGCTAACAAAAGATACATGAATCTTTAAAAGCCACTTGCTCTTATCATTGACTTTTATTCCGAATCTTCTAAACTTAGCTACTGTTCAATTTTTGCAATGAATTTTATACCGAATGAATTTACTAACACCCCACTACTGGAGCAGCTGACGCTCAGATCTCATATGCACTCTTTTTCTTCTTTTGGTGTGGTTAGTGACTAATTTGGTGTCAGAATTTTAAAATCGCCCATGGGCCTCTGACTTGGTTTCACATGCCGTCAAGAAATATCTCTCAGGCATGCCGGTTTCCTCACGAAGTTTTCCTTCACCGGTTTTGAAGCAAGTGATTATTTTACAATACCTAAATACGCACATGAATCCGAAAAGACAGAGGTACGTGTCTTGGGTTCGAACTCGAGACCTATGACTTGGCAGTCCGATGGTCACACCACTAGGCTATTACTGCTGTACTAAGGAAAAACTATTGTTGTGATGATTTCCACCCGGTGTGAAATTACTTAAGGCTCTTTCAAACAGGCGCGACACGCGACGCGACACAAAGACACCGCCGCCCGTCGTGCGACGAGCGGTGTCTTTGTGTCGCATCGCGTGTCGCGCCTGTTTGAAAGAGCCTTTATTCAAACTAACGCTCGTCCTTATTATCTTCTAAATCAAATAAGTTTTGTACAATTTTACAGATTTTTGTATAAATTAAATAGTTCTTACGTTATAATAGTGTTGTTAAGACTCTTAACAAAATACAACATCAAACCACTACGGTAAGCGGTGAATACATAGTATGTGACGAGCACGTGCGTCGTGAAGAGAATACGTCGATGTCGAGACGATAACTCTTGTTTGCGAAGCAACTTGCGGCGGCGTCTGCCAGTCATACCATGCTGTTAGGAAAATTATAATAAATCTTCGAAAAATCATGTTGAATTACTTAACTCATGTGAAACGAAACATGAAGTCTTTGAATGGGAAAAAGCAATAAGATGGGGGATAAGTTTTGTAAGAGGTGAATAATTTGCGTCAGGGCTTTGATAAGCTCAATGATCGTCAATCAGCTCATCAAAAAGCTTTTATACGTTTATACCTTAATACTGTTACTTGTTATATATTATTTAAGCCCACGAAAATACAAAATGAACTCCAAAACATATTATGAATAAAGATTTAATTGAAGCCTTTTAGCTTAAATTAGTTTTTAAACTACTAAGTGGAGCTATTTTGTCCATTTTATTAAATTAAGATGCTAAATTCACGGAGTAAGATTCTAATTTAAGATATTTATTTTACCCTCCAATTAAACAACACGTTAATGAACTTATAAATTGTCTTTGTTAATGTTTTAGATTGAATATTCATGCTTAATCACTAAATAACTTTCTTAATAAAAGCTTGTTACCAAAGAGCTGCATTTTACTTTAATTACATTGTCGTCGTGTATAAAGTGTTCACATTGTGTCGGGCAGCGCGTCTTTTGTGACAGGGCGTCGTTTTGTTCAGTGTAAAGAAACATTTTGTAAGAACTACGACTGTGTTATGGTGTAAGAAACTGCTACGTGCTTGGATGTGCTAGCTTTTGCTAGAGCTGTGTTTAAATTGGCAGACGTCAAAAAATACCTTACATCGTAGATAGTTTCTTAATTGTGGGAGAAAATTTGTTTATTGTTCTAACAACGGGCAGGGTTCGGTTCGATTCAATCTGATTTTACGCTTCTATTTGTTTCCTCATGTGAATTCTACAGGCTTCAATAGTTTCAACATATTCCGCTGATTAATTAATCAGTAGTTGCACATCTTCAGTGAACACTGCTATTTACTATTCAAATAGGCTTGTTATTTACTACTGAAACAAAATTGATTATAGCATAAATATTAGGTCTTTACCTATGAAATTTCCGTTTTTCATGAAATAAGTTAACGGCCTTGTTTCTCTATATTTTTATTTATTTTTATTAATCAAAGTAATTACCCATGCAATCAGTGCATTTTTGCCAACGTAGTGGACGGGTGGCAACTAACTCTTCAAAGGCATTTTGAACTGCCTCTCGGTTATTGAATTTTTTCCCCGCCAAGAAGTTATCCAAATTCTGGAAAAAGTAGAAGTCTGTAGGGGCAAGGTTTGGTGAGTACGGTGGATGACGGAGAACTTCCAACCCCAGCTCTTGTATCTTGGAGACCATCTGCTGTGCAGTATGAGGTCGCGCGTTGTCGTGCAGGAGCAGCGGAGCCGAACAATTGACCAAAGCTGGTTGGTGATGTGCGAGCTTCTCCATCATTATGTTCATTTCTTCACAGTATACATCTGTAGTAATGACCATCCCATTTGGTAAAAAGCTGTGATGAATGACACCGGCGCTACACCACTAAACAGTGACCATCACTTTTTAGGGGTCAGTTTTCGTTTGGAGCATTTTTAGTTGCTGAATCAGGATCTAACCAACTTGCTGAGCGCTTGCGATTGTCGAACAGAGTCCATTTTTCGTCGCAAGTAACAATGTGATTCAATATGCTTTCGTTTGTGTGCCTGTTGAGCAGTGCAAGGCTCAACTCGACGGGTGCTTCGTGCTGGCGATCATTCAATTCGTGGGGCACCCATTTGTCAAGCTTTTTTACCATGCCAATTCGACGCAAATGAACCAATATTATTTTGATGGTAATATCGAAAGCTGCTGCTAATTCAGCTGTAGATTGAGAATCATCAGCTTCCACAACCGCCTTTAATTCGTCATTGTCTACTAAATTTTTCGGTCGACCACGGGGTTCATTTCTTAGGTGGAAATTTCCAGAACGGAAGCAGGCAAACCAATAACGGGTGGTACGATCTTTAGTAGTATTCGCTCCGTATACGTTGTTTATGTTGCGTGCCGCTTGTGCCGCTTTGCTGCCACGACGGTACTCATACTCCATTATCACTCAATTTTTTAACGTATCCATGATGACGAAAAACGTACAAATGCGGTGAAAACAGAACGGTAACCATTAAAAAAATTACATATTTAAAAAAATAAAAATAATTTCACCTTACAATGCTTAGCTAAAAAAGAAAAAAGTGGATTTTAAATAGCCAGTACGGCAGAACGGTAATTTCATAGGTAAAGACCTATTATAATGTATTTTGTGGAACACTACGTTGTAATACTGCCGTCTCCAAGCAAGGCAGCCATTTATCTACAGAACTCTAGTTAATAACCACTACCATACAAACATACACGGCGACGTACTATATTAGGTTAGGTATCCATTGCGCCTCTCACTCACGTTGATAATATCAACGTGAGTGAGAGGCGCAATGGATTATATTATATTATATTATTATGAACGTCCTGAATACCACGTAATGTTTGCGTCGCCTTCCGAGCTATCTTTATAGCCGCTCTGATTACGCGCTCCAGCTCCGATAATTTGATTAGGTGTATGACGTCACTGAGACACGGACGTGTAGTTCGGTCAGCAGATTTTCCGGGTAATTGAGGAAAATATGTGAAGGACGTAGAAACAAGATCCAATTAATTAGGAGGACTCGGAGCGTTATGCATTAGCGTAATATTTATTATATTTAGTAGATTATGAAAGGACTCACTTTGTGCAGATTAGGAAAAGTTCATTACGCCCGCTGCGGAAAACGACGGAAGATTACATGTACCACATACCTAATGTATTAAGAGTAACAACATAATAATATAACGATAACAAAAACAGAAAAAGAATTCGCAATGAAACTCAACATTTTTTCAAATAATATTTAATTCAATAGATGTTTTTTATTTTTAATATTTTCTATTCTCTTTTGCTTGTTCTCTAACAGACTCCGCTTTTTGCAGAACACAACATTATTTTGAAAAATATTTACTTAATCGAATGTAGAATTATAGTAAAACGGGGCGCACGTGTTATAAAATAAGGCCTGGTAGAAATGCTTTGTGAACTCAAACACCAGTATGTCACTAAAGATGAAATTTGCAGGAAACCTTGAAACCGCGTCACCCGTAAACGATAATAACATAAGTTCATATCTTCATTTCGATTACGGGTTGATGCCAGATTAGTGCTTGGCTCTAGCTGCCAACTAATTTAATTATTACGCGACTGTTTCTGATTTGAAACAGTCGCGTACTAATTAAATTATCTCAGCCAATTTTGCCCGTAGAAGCTTGGATTTAAAGATATTTCGTACCAACTTTTATCACGTTAACAACGATGCTGCATTTTATTTACGTGACACAACATTTTAAGTTCACGTATAAATAAAACTGCTAGCTTTTCAAATACCTTTTGAGTTAATAAATATTCGAAGAGTCAACTAACGAAAGCCCGATATTCCGGCTCAAGCGTTCCTTGGTGGTTCCCGAGTCGTCTCCGTAGTCACCCGACTACCATCACGTCTATTAATTGGGGTCTTTTTCAACTTTCTTTAAGATTGTTGTTAAAAACGTTCGTCGAGGCAATTTTGGCCCCTTCCGGGCAAAACCACAGTTTCGTGGTCCTCGGTGGATACCTTACGGTGCCAACGAAACCGAGGGGGTGTTGACCCAATCACACCCGCCGATCCCCTTCAGGGTGAGGCAGTCAATTGGCCGGGTCCCAGTGTTCGGCCTTGGGGGGTCTCCTAGTCGGCACTGGTGACAGTTTTGCCTCCACAGCGACTCACCTAGCGTGGTCCTCTCCCGCCTCCCTTGTTCATTCAGGACAAGGGAAAGTGGACCGACATATCAAAATGGTGTGTCGACCACAAAATAAATTTCTCCAGCGCCCGAAACACCCAGCAGGGTATTAAAGTCAATGTCCCCACGTCGCGCGACTATAGGGACCTAACCCGTCTTCTGAGAATGAGAGGTGTGTCATACCACACCTACTCACTCCCAGAGGAAAAACAGATCCACGTAGTGATTAAGCGTATCCCACGCGAAATCCTCCCATCCGACATTCTAGAGGACCTTCAGTCACAGAAAGTTCCCGCAGATGAGGTCCATCACATGCACCGCTCTAGAGGCGGAGAGTCATACGACATGGTCCTTGTCATCTGCCCGCCCGTAGAGGGCCATCACCCGATCTTTCAAATTCGTTCCCTGTGCAAGCTCACAGGGTTCGAAATTGAAAAACCCCACAAGAGTGGCATTGTCGGCCAATGCCACCGCTGCCAGTTATATGGTCACTCGCAGAGGAACTGCCATGCTACACCTAGATGCGTCAAGTGCCTAGGTGAGCACGGCACTTCCGATTGCCCCGTCCAAGGGATCGTTCCCTTTGTACCGACCTTCCCAGCTGCGTCCTATGCGGCAAACAAGGCCACCCGGCCAACTACCGCGGTTGCCCCAAAGCCCCTAAGGCCTCTTCTCCCAAACTGGCCAAGCATTTCGACGCCCGCCAGCAAAGGGAAGCTCCCTCCTCTTATAGGATTGCCTCATCCCATTTGCCCCAACGACTAAGCCCTCAGAGGCCTAGTCCGTGGAGTTATCTCCACCACCAGCAGTCTTTCCCTGCCATGGTGCCCTCTCAATTCACTAACTTCCCTCCCCCTCCCCCCGCTCCCCTCCCCCGCCTTATGGATCCCCGTATTCGCGCCGCCGCGCCACCCGCACCCCCTGCGCCCTCCGTGCCCCCTGCGCCCTCTTCGCCCCCGGCACCCGCCGCGCCCCCCGCGAAACCCACGCCCGCTTCTAAAGCTACGCGCCCCTCTCAAACCACTCCCGTGGCTAGCCCCAATGCGTCCGTTGACTCGTTCAACGTTATCACGTCAACCTTCTTGGCCTTCGTCTCCCCTCGCGCAAAGAAAATGGCCAACGAAATCCTTGCGGCCCATGGCAATCTCCTCCAGATCCAGGCCATCTACAATGCGTATCCGGATATTACGCAAGCCCTAACTTCCCTCGCTACTAAACCCCATTATGGATAATACGGTCTTAGCTAGGTTCAAACCGCGATCCCTAATAATAGGTTATTTCAATGCAAACGGCATTAAAAATCAACGCGAAGAGATTGCGGCTTTCCTCCGCGATCATCAAATAGACGTTCTCTTAGTCCAAGAGACTTTTCTAAAACCCTGCAATCGTAACCCATCAATAGCTAACTACCGGATAGTTCGCAACGATAGGTCACGTTGCCATAGAGGAGGTACCCTGATATACTATAAAAAGCAGCTTCACTGCATCCCAATCGACCCTCCTCCCCTCTCACGATCAGAAGTTTCGGCCTGCCGCCTAGGCATGTCAGGCCACGAGCCGATCACTCTCGTGTCGGTCTATCTCCCCCCCGTTACTACTTCGGAGAATTTCCAACTCCTCTCTGACGACCTCTCGATCCTACTCACCATGAGTAACTCGCTCATTTTAGCGGGCGATTTCAATGCCAAACATCCCTCCTGGAATAGTTCGGTAACTACTACAAGAGGCCGACACTTGTTCGACCTCTCCCACTCTCAGACCTTTGACGTCATCGCTCCAATGACTCCCACCCACTTTCCGGTAAACGTAAATCATGCCCCTGATATCTTAGATGTGGCGCTCCTTAAGAACGTCAACCTAAGACTAGACTCCATAGAAACTATTAACGAGCTCGACTCTGATCACCGTCCGGTAGTTATGAGATTAGACCCCCGCATAGGTCTCCGCGACCCAAACTCTCCTCCTATCACTAAGAGGATCACGGACTGGAAGAAAGTAAGCACTCAGCTGAAATCCAACACGTTCCCTCAGTTAGACTCTATTCCCGACCAATTCAACTCTATCGCAGACACGACGTCCGCGATCGACTCACTCACTAATCACGTACAAACCATCCTGAACGAATGTTCAAGGGAGGTTCCAGCGACGGACGACCGTCACTGGAGCTTGCCGGACGATGTGCGCGCATTACTGACTGAGAAGAACGCGGCCGTCCGTGCCTACAGCAGCTTCCCCTGCCCCGCAAACAAAGCCCATATTTACAGAGATCTGTAAAGACACGCATACAGGAGCTGCATGACGCGGGCTGGGACAAGATGCTCGGCGAACTAGAGCGCAACCATCTGGCATTTTGGGAACTTCAGAGGAAACTCAGATCCCCTCAATCTTCCTCCATGCCCCCCCTGACCCGTCCCGATAAGACCATAGCCTTCGAGGACGTTGAAAAGGCAGAATGCCTGGCCGACACCCTCGAGGCCCAATGCTCACCCAGCTCCCTGCCAGTAGACCAAGCTCACCTCCTAAAGGTCGACGCTGAAGTCGAACGTCGAGCCTCTCTCCCTCCCGTCGATGACCCTGATTGTCCACTGCCTCCCGTCGCTCCAGACGAAGTGCATGACATTATCAAAGGTCTTAAAGCTCGTAAAGCTCCCGGTTCAGACGGACTCACCAATAGGGTGATCCAATTATTCCCTGCCCACCTGATAATGCTTTTGACTACCATCTTCAATGGTGCCTTAAGCAACAACTTCTTTCCCCAGTCGTGGAAAAAAGCCACCGTCATAGGTATCAGAAAGCCCGGTAAACCCAGTACCGAGCCCTCTAGCTATCGTCCCATCAGTTTGCTCAAGGTTCTCGGAAAAATCTATGAGAGACTTATTTACAAGCGTCTCAGAGACTTCGCCGAGACCAAGGGCCTCATCCCCAACGAACAGTTCGGCTTTCGAACTGAGCACTCTAGCGTGCATCAGGCCCACCGCATCATTGAGTTCATAAGCGATGGTTTCCAATGCGGCTCTCTGACGGGTGCAGTATTCTTCGACATTGCGAAAGCTTTCGATAAAGTCTGGCACAACGGCTTATTATACAAGCTGTACCAACTCGGTGTGCCGGATCGTCTCGTACTCATCTTACGGGACTATCTATCGAACCGCGTATTCCGCTATCGCATTGAAGGAGCACTTTCCTCTCCCCGCCCCATTCGTGCAGGAGTCCCTCAAGGCTCCGTGCTAGCTCCCCTCATGTCCACGCTATTCACTAGCGATATTCCAAACCCAGGTAGAAGGGCGCACTTCGCTCTGTTCGCAGACGATACGGCCATCTACTTTAGGTCTAGATACCCCGACAATATCGCCCACACTCTCCAAGGCGCAGTCAATCGACTCGCTGCCTGGTTTCGAAAGTGGCGCATAGAAGTCAATCCCGAAAAAAGCCAAGCGGTTCTCTTCTCGAAACCGCGCACAAGGCTTAGAGACCCCCTCCCCCGACCTCTCACTATGTTCGGTAAGCAGATCCCTTGGGAGAAGCGAGCCAAATACCTAGGTGTTTTCCTCGATCACCATCTCACTTTCGCTGAGCACATAAAGAAGGTTCGTTCGCGAGCCGCTTTCGTTCTCGGTAGGCTCCATTCCGTCCTAAACGCACGCAGCAAGATGTCACTTAAGTGCAAATTGCGAATCTACACAGCGTGTATTCGTCCCATCATGACTTATGCGGCTGCCGTCTTTGCTCATGCAAAACTCCATCATATCCATAGGTTGCAAACGCTCCAAAACCGATTCCTCCGTAGGGCCACAGGCTCCCCCTGGTATGTTAGGAACGAGAGTCTCCATCTCGACCTTAGAATTCCCACGATCCACCAATTTCTAAAACGCCTTGCAAAGCGTTACTTCGATTCCGCGGTCAAACATCGCAACCCTCTGGTTGTCGGGGCCGCCAGTTATGTCCCAAGTAGGATTAGCCGTACCCGCCGTCCTAGGCACATTCTCACCGACCCAGACGACCCCATAACCCTCCTCCAGGAGAGCAATAGGGCCACTAGTACTCTACACAAATACAGACGCCTCCCGTCATTCCGACCTCGCCGTCGAGGTCCTTTGCGATCGCGTCCGCGCCCCCGAGTAAATGATACTCCTCCCCGACCCTTGCTCGATAACGAGGTGCCAGCAGTGGTTTCGGCTGTGCACGTAGCTTTAAATTCCCCGATTAATAATAATGATCAAAACCTTGATCCAGCCCGTCCCATCTTTGATGTCCTCCCTCCGGTGACGCCCTAAGCCGAGGCTCGTACCCCACAGGGGGTACCCTTAGCGAGCGTTCACCTAGCTTTTTAGCTTAGTTTTGTATGCCCCTGGCTGGAGGCTTTGAGTGTAGCAGCTTAAGGCAACCATAGGATTGACCGGTTAAGTAGTCATGACCTCAGAGGTCAGCTACGAGATGCCCAACAGAAAAAAAAAAAAAAAAAAACCAACGAAAGCTTTTACTGTGAACCAAGCTTTGTACGAGCCAGCCTGTTTAAAGGCTCGTACAGACCAACGCGATATCGCGGGCGCGACACGGGTCGCGCTACCTGTCGCGTCCGCGATATCGCGCTGGTCTGTACGAGCCTTTAAACTATTTGTCCCCCAGGAGCTTAGATTATTAAGATTTCGGTTTTATTCAAGGGTTTTATTAAAGTGCAGAGGCGTATTATTCGTTTCAAACCTATATTTTAGAGAGATAAATTGCCTGCTTTGTGAATATGAATAATAAACCCAATCGTGTTGGCAATTTGTAAATACAGTTCGTAAAGAAAATTACAGAAGAAGTAAAGTGAGGGGAGCAGGATTATGTTTTGAGTCAGACACACGTTTTGTAAGTATTTTTCCTTTTAGTTTATATCGCTATGATTATTTAAAGGACTACAATTCTTTTTTCTCCAGAGAAAGAGAGACCAAAATATGACATAAACACTTTTCAATTTTTTACAGACTCGTTAATCAATGAGAAGGCTGCGATGGAAGAATTAATTGCAAGGACATATTTTAATTAACGCTGGCTCAAGAACCCTTTTATATTTTTTTGTAATGGCTAAATGAATCTAAGAAATTATTTTATAAGTGTAAGTAGTGATATGGTTCCCCAAGAATGACAATGTTAGTTCTACAACAAAGGAAACAACAGTTTTAGCTTTCATGTTTCCAGTATAACAGTTATCTAAAACCTCTTATCTTAATAATTTCTGGATAGTTATATATATATAAACTGTAAGATGTGTGTGTGTGTTATTGTTAGGCTCCTTGATTAATTAGGTACCTGGCAGCAGAAACTCAAACACAAAGTCAATTTAACAGAAGCGGCTCCGGGTCGCAGTTGGTAAAGTTCTCGTTACTAAACTTTCAAAGGAACAGTACTTACCACTTTCATTTAATTGTTTCTTAATTAACATAATTAGTTCCGGAATAATAATGTGATTTGTTATTATTGTTAAACCCCGATTTGATTACATACCTGAAACAAAAACGAATATAACATAGTTAATTGATTCAGGCGTGACCTTGCGGAAATCCATATTAAAATGATGATGTGGATATATTTAGTAACGTTTTCCGCTTAGCTATTTCTAAAGAGTCTTGAAAAGACCTTGGAAGAAGTCGAACACGGCGTGTTGCCACACCAAGCACCGAGCGCTCGGTGCTTGGTGTGGCAACACGCCGTGTTCGAGTTCACGACAAGTTAATCGTCATCCTGAGGATGCCTCGTTGAGAGCAACATGTGTCGATTTCTTCCAGGGTCTTTTCAAGACTCTTTAGAAATAGCTAAGCGGAAAAGGTTACTAAATATATCCACATCATCATTTTTTTTTTAACGATAATAACATCAATTTGTTTTTTGTAAAAATAAGTGGTTTATCATAATAATATTCAAATAAAAATCTAAAAAAGTTTTTTCGGTACCGCAGAAAAAAAAGGACGGCTTTTCATACTTCTTACACTAAATTATACCTATCTACACATACGCATAGAGAAAATATTGTTCAAAAACCCATTCAATTTCGATATCATTCTATCACAAAAATTTACTAAAAATATAATATAAGATCAAAATTCACAAAACAAAAAATACTATTTTATTTATTTTGTGAAATACTGTGATGTACAAAACCTAAAAACATGGCGGCATTGTGTTCATTTCGGATTTAATTAAAACGGCAACAGACGAATAAAAAGTATAAAGTTACGAACATATTAGACAGTCGAGGGTTGTTGCAATATTATCTTAATTATATTAACGAGAACACTTTAGTCGAACAATTAGAAAACATTTTTTTTTAAGTTTTGTAAGCAGATGTAGGTATCCAGTGACAAACAACATGCATAGCGTATGTAGTACAAGTAAGTGTGTGCATGTGGACTCGTCTGGTTTCGTAACTAAATACAGCTTTACGTTAGCTGCAGCATCCTACTAGGATTTATTTGCATATTAGGACTACTTTTTCAATTATTATTTGAGATTATCTAGTAAGTTCAAAATAAAACGATTGAACGTGCTTTATGGGGTGGGTATACTTCGCAAACTATATTTTACAAAAGTTACCTATCCAAAAAAATTTGGTCTGAACGAAACATTTCAAAATCTCGAGCTAACAAAGTCATCACCACACAACCTCACAAAGGTTATACCTTTGTGAGGTTGTGTGGTGATGTTCAAAATAAAACGATTGAACGTGCTTTATGGGGTGGGTATACTTCGCAAACTATATTTTACAAAAGTTACCTATCCAAAAAAATTTGGTCTGAACGAAACATTTCAAAATCTCGAGCTAACAAAGTCATCACCACACAACCTCACAAAGGTATAAACTAAGACAATGGATTTCAGTAAAACGGAAAATTGCTTGAATCTAAATGTGCAGTTAAGAGATTTAAATCTCGTCGCTTTGTCCCTACAGACGTAGTAAGCGACTTTTCTTCCCGCCTTCAAAGAAGTACTTGAGTCATAGTCTATGACGTCACAGTTTTGCGTCACCGGTTTTCCAGCACTCTTTCGATTTGTCCCGAGACTGGGCAAAGCGGCTTTTGATATGCTAATCTTACTTGACGGTGATATCCTTTTTTTAACTCTTAGTGTGTAGCTTCACTTTATTGAACTGTTGACCTCATCTTAAAGTAATACCTATAATTACGTATGAAAACCTAAAACGAATAGGTTAGTTATTATTTAGTGTGGACTCTGATTGTATTTAATATTCAATTATGTGCGGTTACTATTGTAACGGAGGCATACAATATTGATTCGGTGTGTGTCACAAATTGCCAGGGCTGGCAGCTGAAAAACTAGTTATATGATAATAATAATAATTATTATTGTTTGTTATATATTAAACCCAAACTGAGAGTAGTAGTGGCCCAGTGGTATCAGCCGCAACTTACGAGTTGTACTGGTACCAACCTGCACTGGGCCCGCGTGGTGGATTACGGCCTACTCTCTCTCACAGAGAGGAGGCCTGTGTTCCAGCAGTTGGAACATTGTAGGCCGATTATTCATGTACAAAACACGTATTTGTTACTTTTCACAAGAAATCTACAACATAATATCAATAACTTCAGTCCTTACCAACTGAAATATTTAAAAACATAATTGTTTTAGATCTCACGAAACCGGTTTCTCATTCGAATATTAATTACAAATTAATAATTAGGAGACCATTAAAATTCACCTTTTAATTTTACTAAGGTAAATATTGACAGAGAAGCTTAATAAACAATAAAGTTTTCACGTAATTATAATTATAAATTATTAACTTCTGCCCGCGAATTTGTCTGTATCAGATTTCGGCCAGACCCAGCGCGTCGCGTAGTATCGCCCGCACTTTTACTTTGTTCGGATTCGTAGCGTAATGTTAAATAGCTTATAACCTTCCTCAGAATTGGGCTATCAAATGCAAAAATATTTTTTCAAATTCGACTTGTAGTTCCAGAGATTAGCGCATTCAAACAAACTCTTCAGCTTTATTATATAATTATTCATATTCATATATTTATTTGCATTCCATAATGTAGTTATAAAGGTGTTACAATGGCTTAAAGCTAAGGTACAATTACGGACCCTGTAGGGCACAGCAAAAACAATAAAATTATTGTATATTATAGATAATTTATATTGAAGAGAGCAAAACCTTTGTTAATTGAAATAACGAGATAATGTTTTTATGCTATACTTTCCATTATTGAATAAAATTTATGCACTCGTTGAATTTTTACTGGAAAATGCATTTAATACGATTCTCGTAATATTTATGTAATAAAATCAATCAGATTATGTGTAGGTATGTCACCGAACCTCAGTGTGACAGTACTACGCTTTGAACATGTTTATTATCAGCTTAATTTATTCGCCTTTCAGCTTTCATTCCAACAATATACGATTGAACAGAGAAATCATTGGGTAAACGTTGTGATTACGGTTGGATTGAATCGGCTCATTATATTTGTGTTTAGGGGACATTGAACTGCAGAAGCTTTTGAGTTGCAGTTTATAGGAATGTTTTAATTGTATTCTGCTTTATATGATTCGATGCACTGAACGTTTAGGTATTTCTTGCCTAACATCCTCATAATTTAAAAAGGTTGTGTCAGGTATTTATTTGTTGGTAAATGCTGCTTTTGTAATATTAACATTCGTCGTGTAATGAAGGAAATATTTCTGTACCGTATCAAATTCAAAGGGCAGTTTAACGGTTTCATGAGTGGAGTGCGTGTGGAGTGTGAGTGCTATTTTTGTTTTGTTCGTAGATTCTCTATCACGGTATCTACGAGAGTACACTGTGAGCCGAATAAAAAAAAATCATCAATAGCAGGTGTGAAATATTCAAAGTTTTATGATCCATTTGGCTTTGTGTATGAACTGAAGCCAGCGCCACCGAGATGGATCGGTGAATTAAATAGCACAATTTACATACAAGCCTGTTCAATTTATCAGGCAAATCAGATCCAATGCAGAATTGCTAAACAAATATGTTACTCTATTACAATTGAAGTAAATTCAATTTCATATTTATGTATTCATAATTCTAACAATTGAAATAGAAATAAATTGCGGAAAGCTGGAATTCTGAAATCAATAGTATTCAGTTTGTTTTTTTATATTTATTTATTTATTTAAACTTTGCACACACAAAAAGGTACAAAGGCGGACTTAATGACTTTTATTAAGTTGTCTGATCTATTGTTAGACATTATCAACCTGTTTTTATTGAATCTCTATGGTGATTCTATTTACACAATTGTGCCAGCTGGAGTTAACTTCTCAACAGCTCCTTAGCAGTTCAAACTCAACATTTGCTCTGTTTTTTTATGACATCAGATTCTAGTTTGGTACATAAATTATAATGTGATTATGTAATTAAATGTTGCTTACCACAATATAGGCATAATTCTGTGGATTGCTGTGTTATAGAGAATAGTAAACAATGTTAGTAATAATAAATATGATTACAATAGATCCACATCTGACTGTGGCTAATCCAAGAATATTAACATGTACATATTTAGCTAGCTAGCAGTTAGCTAGCAGTATTTCTTGCTAGGATATACGAGATTATTTACTTCACTCCGATTAGGTATAATATGTTTACTTATAAACTTAACCACACAATTGTTTTGTGAAATAGATTTAAATAGTAAAAATATTCAGTAATTCCTAAACATACAATATACCCGTTTCTACACCCACTGCTGCCCTACAGGCAATGCGTGGTCTGCCACCTCTGCACCTTATCGTGCGGGAGGAGGCAGCCCTGGCTGACTTTAGGCTCTATTTATCAGGAAGCCTAAGCAAAGACTCCAGAGTTAGGCATACACGCATAAAGGACGATGCGATCAAACGACGGCCAATGATGGCATCACTCGCGACAAAGCCCCGAAAACACATCACTTTCAAAGGCACTACAGCATAACACTCACAGAAGAACAGTGTGACTACTCAGGCCCGAAAGAGATGAGAATATATAACCGATGGATCGAAGACCGACTCTGGTATCGGGGTCGGAGTCTTCTCACACGACCTCAACATAAATATATCCAAACCATTGGGAATGTTCAACACCGTCTATTAGGCGGAGTGTGTGGGCATTAATTATACATGCGGTCCACGCCCTAGAAGCCAGGTGGGTTACGGATACCCACAGACGTATACTCTCCGACAGCGCCTCAGTTCTCTAATCCTCACGGAAAAAATATATTACCTCGAAGTTAATATTATAATGTCACAATGCACTACAAAAAATAACGATATCTAACCGCAACACGGTGACACTGAAATGGATAAAAGGACACAGCCGATTGCTAGGTAACGAAGCAGCTGACGAATTTGCTAGACGAGAATCCAGCAAGGCAGTATGTGGACCCGAGCCTATCGTACCCATCCCCTTCAACCAAATACGCAGGTGGCTACAGGAGTTCACCCACAGACAAGCGGGGAACTAGTGGACCTCGACCCCAAGCTGCAGGCAATCCAAGGAAGCTATTCCATCCTTAGATAGCAGGCTAACTAAGCATTTATTACGCCTGGATAGGAACTGCCTACGCCTGGTGACAGGGACCATCACGGGACAGTACTCGCTAAACAAACACTTTCACACAATAGGCATAACGGACAGTTCTCTGTGCAGGGCGTGCATGGAGGCTAAGGAACCCGTAGCGCACGTGCTCTTTGATTGCATAGGCATCACCCAGATTAGAACAGAAATCCTCGGGTCACCCAGATCCTACACAGATGTTCTGAAAAGACCTGAGGATTTAATTAGCTTCTGGAGGGAGGTGGGCTGGTTGGAATAACCACCGAACGGCCGCCATGACCCACACACAATGGTTCACCTTAAGGACTTAGTGCGGACCTTCGCATTCTTCTTTTACAATGCGAAGGACAGAAATTAATACGGGCTAAACTATGACGTCACAGTCCCATACAAATATAACAGTATGTGAATCACAGAGTCGTCCAAGTAAACCGAGGGCTAATGGAAATTATTCAAATAAGGGTCGATCCATTCTATTAGGACGCTCAAATATCCGGAAAATGAATGTGGTGGACAATAGATGTGGAACTCACACAAATTTTAATTACCACATATGTTTTGAAGAAGCGTGTGCTCAATATCATAGTAAAAACTAGAGGTGTCGTGGGACACCCGGTTGGAACCGAGTTCCTTTCGCTTTTGCACACTTGGCGAATGAGAGCTAGACCAAAAAAAAAAAAAACGAGTGAGCCTTACAGTATTCGCATATGATGTGTAACATCTGACATCTTGGCTGATGGTACCAACCTCTCGGAATATGGGTTGGTACCATCTGACGCCCAACTCTAACACCGCGCGCGCTCATTGGTCAAATGAAATAGCGCGCGCTTCCCCGGCTTCCTGTTACACACTTCCGTCCTTTTTCACGAAATGACTCCCACTGATTGTAGGAAAGCGAGAGAAAAGATGTTACACATCAGAAACTATAACATTTTGTCCGTCATAATGTTACACTATTTTCGGTCTAGCTCTCATTCGTCAAACGTGCGATAAACAACGGAGTTCCAATAACAAAGACAGTTTACTACTATTACAGTGAAACTGTGGTCTCTAATTTAATCTGAACACCAATAATGTCACTGCAAAGAGGAAGTTGGCAAGAGGCTGTTTAGTTTGTACCGAGTTTATGTGACTGTCTGTTTATTAAACAGGAAACGACACTTTAGGATTTCAGTATCCTTTGTAAAAAGCTTCGGTCATACATGGGACTTAGTGGTTGCGGAGGTCAACAGAAGCCTGCATGTGGACAAAAATATAACTTTTGGAAAAGTGAAAAGTATAAGTACAAGTTCGAAAAATGTGTGTCTTATATTGATAGTTCTGTATTTGTTCAGCTGGTTCTGTATTTTGAGAACTTTTTGGCCAGATTACCAGCTGACGAATGTTTGAAACATTAGATATGTCAGCTGGTGGAGCTATTATAAAACTTTTTCTATTATGTAGAGCCTACTTATCAGATAAGTTTTGATGTTTAATATAACTTATGCAAATAAAGTACATAAATTCTGCGTAATGGCAAAGTAAACTTTGTATATTACTGACAGGATACCTACAAGATAAACAGCTGAACTTTCATTTATTTTAATTATAAAAATATTTCTTATTGAGTAGTTCTTCTGCTTTTTCCTGCCTGGTGTGTGATTAGACCATCACTACTAAAATTAGTTCTTGATCAGTAATCAATTGAATTATGTAATAGGTTTCCAAATCAATTGAATTAATTGAATCTAAATTCGGTATTAATATTAGTAGTTATTATGTTCTGACAAAGTAACGCTACTCTGTAACGTCAAAAGCAAATCGTTCTACAGTAAATTAATTCGTTTAATATTTCACGTGGCAAGCTAATAAATCAGGGTCGAATGTTTCCTCAGAACTTCGGGTTTTAATTAAGTCACCTCAGGGAAAATGGCTGTCAACACTCACTTTAAGCTACGCTCTTTCGTCTTGTAAAATATGGTGACTGTAATTAGAAAACCTAACACGGTTAATATTCCCGGCCAAACTTCTAATTTCGACGAGTACCTTTTGTTGTAAGTTACATTATTACGAAACTATACAAAGTTTTTCAATTAAATCAAACTAAGCATATGGTTGGCGGTAGAGAATACAAATTTAATGATTGTGTAGTAGTCAACCTATTAGTTCCAAAATTTTTCCAAACTTACAAGGACTCCACGAGACAGGCTGGACCTAGTGTGGAGTTCACAAGTTAAAATATTAAAATGATGTTTCCTTCTATTGCTCACCGTTCGCAAGCCCGCGCCTACGGCCGGGAATCAGCCTGGGATTCCCGACGCCCAGGGCGTCTCCTGCGGTGGCTAGAGGCGTGAAGGCGCGAAGTTTGCCTCTCCCTCACGCGTTCAGCATGACTGTTTCGTAGAAGGAGGTGACGCTTTCCCGTGCTCTCTTGCTCCGTACCATGGGCTGGACCAGGACCGGACGCGAGAGATCACCGCCGCCGATCGCTTCCACGAAGACACGGCGGTGCTCCGCCCTTCAATGTTAATGAAGCAAAAATGTTGCTAACCTCATGCCTATAATATTGACAAGAGAAAATTGATTGTTTGAATGTACCTGATTTCATCGATATTATTGGAACAAAATACGTTGTATTTTTTGTTAAATAAATCTTTTCACTAATTGTCAATTTAAATTCAATTTCAGGCAAGTCATTACTAGGTTAATTGAAATTGGCAATTAGAAATTGCACTACCAGATCGCTCGCATTTGATGTTGAAAGTGTTCCCTTTGAAAGCACTTTGAGGAAAAATTAACATGTACAATATTACACGCATGGTAGCACCATTCAATTATGACATCACAGAATACAGAATACAACTACGACGAATACGCTGTCGACTCGTACGCTTCATCGTTTTTTTGTAGTAAACTACTCACATGAAACATAGCATACTGCATACTCGGAGTAGAATAGTGGCTAGAGAGAACGTAAGCAATCATCGCTCTGTAACAGCCCGTCTCATCTTTGATGTCCTCCCTCCGGTTGACGCCCTAAGCCAAGGTTCGTACCCCACAGGGGGTGCCCTTAGCGAGCGTTCACCTAGTTTTAATTAGCATAGTTGAATAACCCCTGGCTGGAGGTTTTAAGTGTAGTAGCTTAAGGCACCCACAGGAAAGCCCAGTTGAGTAGTCATGATCTCAGAGGTCAACTACGAGATGCCCTACATATAAAAAAATAAATAAAAAACATCGTTCTGTAATCGTACAAGACAGTTATTTTAACTACATCACTTGAGTTTGAGAGTGTTTTCAGCATGGTGGCAGGGTAATCGAGTTTCAAGTATTTGTTTTGGAGGAAAGTGGGGTTCCTAATGCGGAAGTTGAAAAGAAATATTATATGTTATGGTGTGAAGATGTATTTCGTTTAGTGAGATAAGTCCGATATATCCTTTTGTATGAGATACAAAATTATTTTCGTCTTTGATCTCGATCTCGCTGTGACATCGTTACTCTAGTTAAATGCACTGAAAACTGAAAATTCAATTGATGCAATTCAATGAAAAGAGGACCTAGGAGACCAAGTTGTGCTTTTTCCAAAGTAAATCAGGCATAACTTGAAGGAACTTCGATTTAAAATTTATTCCGCATTGTCCAATTAGATCCCAAGGATCATTACGGTCCGTTTGCATTTAAAATACCTCTTTACAAATTGAATAGAAAGCAGCAAGAGTATTCAAAGTATGGCGTTTTGTATAGTTTGAACAGATCTTCAGTTTAAGAAAACAATATTGAAATGTCGGAAGGTTCTAGTTTTCTTTATAGACTACATCAAGGAAGAAGACTTTCAGCCGCAAGGCGTGTTGTTCTGTCGCTTCTGCGGACAAGTTCCACAAGACAGTTATACAAAGTCAAGCTAGTGCAAAGTGAAGTGCCACTAACATAATCTTAAGGTGGATCCGCAGTGGTAGCCCGTGAAATTTAAATTTTCTTACGTTTTTTGCAGTTTACAGGTTGTATTTTGATCAAAATACGATTCGCGACCATAACATATATGTATTTAGAAAGAAATTATGTATTTACAGAATTATAATCATTAGAATAATTATTACATCTCACAAGTTAGATTTATTACGAACTTCTCTCCTATGGAAACGTTCGTAATGGATTTGTTCTTAAGGTACAAATTATGGAACTAATTGGCGTTCAGATAAACTTTAAACAATGATTAGGTATTTTGCTGCTAAGCTGTTATATAATTTGATATCTAACTGCGACTATTTCACACTTAACGTTAAATAAAGTAGAACAGGTCTAAAAGATAAACACAATAAACACTGGGTGTTATTGATGCTGCATATTCGAAAACCTGCAAATTGCTTTAAAATGCATGTGCCAAAGTTAAATTGTGACCAATTTATTGTGAACAGCGAAATATGGTCACACTGTACTAGTATAGGGCGAACACAATTCCGGGAGGAATCTTGAGAAATTATATTTCCACACAATATTCAGTCCTTGTGGTTGAATATTGAAAATGCCTTCGGTGATTGTAAATTCGTAAAACTGTCTTTGAAGCTTCATCTTAAGCAGCTCTGGAGTAAACAAACATGTTAATTTACTTCGCAAAGCCAAGGAAATCTCGTGAAAAATTTAAGAATTACGTCGCTTGAACAAATTGCGGACGCGTTTTTGTAAAATACTTCCTCACATCAGAGAGGTTGGGAGTTAAATTTTAAGTGAAGGAATATTCAACATAAGCCCCTTTTCACTTGAGAGGAAATATCCCGTGTGACGACCACTCACTGAAAATTCCGTAATGTCAAGCTGCAAGAAATGTGTTTAGGAATTTATAGCTTGTAGATTTATAGTTTGTTAGTGGTCACGTTCTACTTGGCAGGCGCTGAGCTTTGCTGACAAATATTTCGCTACAGGTTTATGCTTTATAGTAACCACAACATTTAACATTGCCGAGCTGAAAATTATCCTACTTGCATTCTTTTTTGGTTTAGTAATCATGCCTTTGTATATTGATGGAGTATATTGTCATAATATGAACTAGAATTGATTTGTGCCTGCAATACAGGACAACAAGAGTGAAAATTAAAAAAACAAAAACTATTTCGTGTATGTACACCAGTTGCGGTAATCAAGTGAATTGATAGTCAATATCGTAGCTGTAGTCAACTTGTGTAGCTACGTAAACGGGTCAATGTGATAACTTCGCAACTTTTCACATATAGGTAATCAAAATATCTATCACTTATGGGCAGTTATGAAATTTTAGAAGCTAGTTCTAATTGGTAGTTTTCTATGGAAAAGAGCCGGCAAGAAACTCTACGGTTACTCTTTTAAAATTAATTGGCTTTTACAATGTTTTCAAATTACAGTGTTAATAGGTATGAGAGGACAGTGTAGGCCTGTCAACAAGTACCAGGTATTTAACAAATTAGAAAACTGTCAACAAATCTATAGTCTACGCCTTGTTTTTTTTTTTGGGTTGGAAATTATCAAATAACTTTTTCCGTTCTGGGCGGAGCTGGCGTGTCAGACTCTTACTGACTAAAACCCACCCGTGTTCCTTCGGTTGCCCTGTTGCCGGGGTCCACAATCTCCCTTATAACATAACACATCACGCCTTGTTTCCCCGAAGGGTTGGGCAGAGGTGTCCCTGTAGCAGGCACACCCACATTTCGCCAGTTATGTTTAAGTCCCATGTAATAGGGGGCGAGCCTATTGCCATCAACCGGGCACAAATCCAGACTCCGAGCTGCTACTGAGAAATTTCAGATAGAAAAACCCAATAACATTTTGCTCGACCCGGGAATCGAACCCAGAAATCGAATCTCCCTTATATAATAGAAAATGGTCAACAAATCTATAGTCTACGCCTACAACGTACTTCGCTGTTATACCTTCAAATTTTTATTCATGTCATTTCATTGTCAGAAAAGGCAGCAGACAAAGATGGATGGTGAAGTATGGGGGAGACCTTTGCCCAGCAGTGGGAAAGTATGGGTCAAACAAAAAAGCAATTTGTTTCTATATGGAGTGCGATGCTATATTAAAAAAAAATCTTTGTTTCGAAAATAGCGAATTAATCACGCAGTCCAGGTAGACGGTAATTATGGACACAGCAAAAATATTTTTGATAATATTTTCTCAGTCAAAGTATTGCAGCTACCTAGCATCCCAACTGCAACTATCGAAAAGGATGACCATCTGAATGTTTAAACGACACAAGTTTACGAGAAATAGACGTAGTCTTTCTTAATCTGTTTCGTAGATAGTTAAGCAGGACATGTTATCCCACAGAAAAAATAAAGCTTTATATACAATGGCTGACTCACCATCCTTTGACAAGTATATCTAGATCTCGTCGTAAGCTAAGCGTCAGCTTCTAGATCTAGATTTTTGTATCATTTATCATTCGATCTGTTTCCACTAAACCGTATTATTTATTATTTGCAGTTCAGTTGTTCAACTTGTTAGTTATTATATCTCACGTAGGTAGAATTCGACGGGAATTGAAAGAGGTTAGAATTGGACCTTACTTGGTAAGTATATAACTTGATGGCTGTGTTGAAGATTAATAGTCTGTCAGTTATGACAACGTTTACAAGTGACTACTTATTAAAATTGCTTATTTTCTGTTACAGAATGAAGAGGATTCCAGCTTATTTCATCACATAAGGGAAATCTTTAATATGGAGCTATTGCCTACTAAAATCAGAAAACTCTTAATAAAGCAGCAACAATTTGTTCACTCAACATGATGTTACAGAGCTGAGCAGTTAATTACTATGAACACTCGTCGACAATGACGTCACACGCGAGCGTGACACGCTATCGAGCAACCATCCAAGCCCATCGAAGGATGTTTATTTGTGGTTATATTGGTTAATGTTGATCCGTTATACCAGTTTTGCTTACATACATACTTTCGTAAGCATTCCAAGTACAATTTACACTATGACAACCTAAAGCTATGTACTTACATATGTCCATGTAATCATTTAAAACATCATTATTAAAATACAAGCTACTAGCTGACTTTACAAGTATACCTACGTTATACGCAAAACTACACAAATGTGATAAAATACAGTCGTTACAGAATAAAGTACCCCATTACTGCTCACTCGTTCATTCTGAACCTCATAGTAGCAGGTATTACGAAAGGATCACCTTAAAATGAATGTGCTTTTACAACTAGTCTAGCAGAAACGCAGTAAAGTGCTGAAACTCCCAAAAGTTTTCATATATCATACCAATGAGACCATTATAAGAAGTTATTGTTTTATTCGATACATTTATTTTTACTGATTCCTACCTGCCAGCGAATGGTCAGCTCTATGCTAAGATTGGGTGTATGTACAGTCACAGGAAAACTTTAAACAAACGATTTATAAACAATAATAATTATCAAGACTGTAATGGTTGCGCTAGTCGACGGCTCGAACTCGTTGGTGGGCGCGGCTAGTATGCTTGCTATTTCACCTAACAACGTATGAGAAAGGATATGAGAAAGTGAAATAGACGATGATTTAAGTATAACGAAAACAAGCGCATAAACATGAATAGACCTTTGGGCGTATAGATATTATGAAAAACTACTGGATGTATTTCCGAGTCTTTAAAATTAAGTAATTTTAATTCTTTAATAAATTATCTATACCTGTACGGTCAATTTTGCCATTTTCATACTCCGGGAGTTATTTATTTATGCCCAAAAATGCGTTAAAATTAGTGTTGAAATGTGGACGTTTCGACGTTCATAATTTCAAACAATTTTTTTCTAAATTCTGTTTTCGTAAAGGCCTAGATAATAACGGACAAGTAGATATATTTTTTTAATTTGTAATGTATATTATCAAAGAGTGAAGAAAACTCCATACGACGGACGTTAGTATGGAAGAGTGACTGACTAGCGTAACTTTAAATACGAAATGTCTAACGCACAAGTCTTGCATAATTAAAATTTTGTCTAAATAAACGAGCGTTGGTTATGATTAAACTGTTTGCTCGGATTTCCCTAATATTAAAAAATAAAAAATTTCAAGCAACATTGAACAGTTCGTTTCTCTTAATATGTAGGTATTGACAAAGCAAGTCATGGAAATTCAAATCGTGTACTAAACACAAATACGGCGCCATTCGAGTGTTCATGTGTACTAGCGCTACTCATCAGCGACGTCATCTAGGAGACATGCTGTAAACAGTTGATGTTACAGACTGCGATATATTTGTGACTCGTAACATAAAGGTACGTGATAAAAGTGTTTCGCTTGTGTGTTGAATTTCCTATATACGGATTTGGATTTTATTTATTTTATTATTTATGTAAGCACAGTAAAATACATAAACGAAATAATTATGATTTAGAGTACAAAGGTACTGCTTATTTCTTAAGTAATACACAAATATACTTTGGTTATGTTTCACGAACCTTAAGTACCTTGTGGTAGGAAAAAGTTCATTGGTTTGCTGATAACCGTTTTTTTTTCTGAATATAGCAGATGAGATAGTTATTTAATCCGTCGTCTATAGATAACCCATTGTATAAATTCGTTTAGTTTTTTCTATGATGATGACTTCCTATCTTCGAAAATATCAGTTTTCTGTTCTTTGCTTTAATATTCAACCTTCAGTATTACTATTGTAAAGTTCCAACTTCACTTATGTGAGACCTTATTCATTTGATCCTAGACTTGTTTATCCGTGATTTAATTTTCATATTGAAGATGAATAAAACATATTTGTGGGAGTCCAATCCAACAAATATGTTATATTTTTCTTGAATCTGAACTTTTTAACTGACTTGTAAACATAATTAAAGAAAAGTGTTATTGATAAGTATATCAATAACGCTTTAGTTTAGCTTTCGTTGGTTTACTAACGACCAACAAACTATTTCATGTTTCATAGTTCATCCATTTACTAACCACGGGTAGGCATGTAAGTAACCCAATTTGTTGTTTGTTTAGGTTATTAAACTATAAAGTTAATTAAAAATTACCACAATGTAACAAAACTTGTAAATATTTGAACTCACTACATGAGGGACCGTCTTAAAACAAACATGATATTCGAAAATAAATTGCTTTTGATACTTAAATTATAATCTCTGTAAAACTACGCTTTTACTTATACCGGATGTTGTGCTATTTTTTTTTGTATTTTCCTACGCTAAATTTTACTAAAACATTTGCAAAGGATCTGAAAATAATCCAGAGAACCAACAAAACTGTTTAGAAGTTTTAATTGCGTTCCGGCATTGTTTTCCAACGGTTTTGTATAGAAAGTAATCGACCTTATTGACATTAACAAGACAAGGGGCAGTTTTAAAAACATTGTTCAAGTAACGATAAGCATCTAACATCAAATAACGGAGCAGACCTTTGTCCCGGAAGCAATTTAGGAAAATGAGCCGAAGATAAACATCAATGTCCCTTCATTCGTTTGTTTAGAATGGTTTTGAATCTGCTGTAGACCATGGTTCAGAAGAAAAATCTAAAACATACACAAAAGCAAAAATTGTGTAAGAGTGGAACTTTACTTCTGACGTAAATACACGCGAAATAAGTTAACCTAAACTGCACGACTCTTCCGCAAAATGGTCGAATTCACTATTTATCAAGGTTTCAATTGGTGACCACCATAAAGCAAACCTAGAAACGTACCCTTACGTTTGAAACAGACATAATAGCTCGTGCAGGCGGCAGGGTTGTCCTCAAGTCCTAAAGTATTCCCAAACTCCCAACTATAAGTGTTATTCTGTTATTTACGAGTATTGTGAGCGCCCTCCTATTAGTGAGGTCGCGTTAGCTGCTAGTAAACAAAATCGAAAGGTTATTAAAGGAGACAAGCAACTACTTGGTCGAATCATGATAGCCATTGACATCCGTAATGAGAAGGAAGATTACGAAGTTCTTACGTTATGTTGAAATGAAAACCTTGTTGTAGAAATATTTCGAGACAGAAGTCATGAAGATTTAATCACGGTTGCTTTATAGAATTTGATAGATAGCATCGCTCACAAAGTGTTTCTTTACGTTAAAAGTTACAGTTAACGCTTTTTTTCTGAAACACGTCAGCGTGCCTTAATACCCATTGTTGAATTTTTGGCCCTGAACGTATAAAAGCACTTGTAGATACTTTTATTAAGATCTCTGCTACACTTGTTTCGATTCCTTACTTACGAGGCTCCTACTTTTTGTAGTGAGCTGAACATCTTAAGGTACTAACAGTCTCGGATTTAATGTGACTCGCAAATCAACAATTGGAAAAGAATTGGGAAAGATGAATTGATGATCACAATAATGGTTAGTACAGTACACAAAACACAAGTAATATCATCGATCTAGTTCTTCTTATAGTAGTCGTTTTCTCAATATGTCAAAAATCCTTTGGGGCTGTATCTCCATGTTCTACCTATTCATTCATTCTTTCAAGTTTTAGGTGAGATAAACCGTAAGGTGTAATGTTAATATCTTACTTGGATACAGACGTTATATCCGTCAACTTTAACAATCAATTACATAAACGACGCCTCCCACTCATAAAAATTTCAGTCGTGTTAGGTATTTCAGTATTAAGTTCCTCCGTAATGTTTTAACACAAAATAAAACACGGCATTACTTTGACAAATGGCAACATATGCGCAACACATTCAGTATATGGCTCCGCGCAAACGGGCTATCGTCCACAGCCACCGGTGGCTGTCGCGCGCCACGTCCTTTGGTACCACGCAAACGAAGGTGGTCGGTGGCTGCCACTAGTAATGAAATTAAATGAAATTGTTTATTATATAAATCAATTTTACACATATCAAAAAATGTCAATAAATTTACCCAGTAACTGGGTTGTGGAGGGCAGATAAGCAGTAGCTCCATGTAAACAACTGGTACTCAGCTGCATCCGGTTAGACTGGAAGCCTACCTCAACAGAATTGTTAAAAGGCCGGGCAGATTGATTGCCATGACTGCTTGCAACTCACTACAATCCTTACCAAGAAGAAAAAGTGGTGCTTGTCAACGAATAATAATTCATGTTTAAGGAGACACAATTTCCTTGACCATAGCTGTTTCTACAAACGTTTAATAATGATATAGGAACATAAAAACTACTGCACTTAGCTCTTATGTGAAAATCTGTGACTTCTCCGGGAGAAATGTTGGGAAAAAGGAAAACTATAAAAAGTTTGTTATCATAATACAGAACAGTTTTTGTTACGACACAGACATTGAATAACAAAGAGATACGATAAAGATATTAGATATTTTATTACATATTTCTTGAGAAGCTTTTCTTTTCCTGGATAATATTTTTTATTCCATTATAAGCGATGGCCGAAGCTACTAAAATAATAACCAAGCACTAGCAGTCATATAATATTATCAAAATATTTCATTTATCCACTGAAGTAAAAAGAATGTGTGAACATAATCATCAGTACCAACCTTTGGCTGTCTCGAAGGTTCTCCCAAATTATTGGAAAAATGTGGGTACTGTTTACATAATCCATTTGGACCAAGAAAAATAATGAAACCCTTCAGCTGCATTTTTACATAGAATTACTATAATCTGAGCAATCAACCGTGTTGACAGACTCAGGGAAGACCTTCGCAAAAAATCCAGTTTAATGACACATTTTCATAAAGATATAAAATGTATTGCTATGAAAACAGTCAAGGTTGTTTACCTACAAGCTATTAAGTTTATAAGATTTTTTCACCGTATAAGAAATACGGCTTAGTCTTGGCTCTTGTATTGATTTTGACATTTCAGGCGATATTTTTCAAATGAAAACATCAACTATTGATGTTTTAGGGTATAAAATATTGCCTTTATTAATTAAAGTATGTTATACATTAATTCATTGTAAGAATATTACACTTGTACAGAATATACCTAGGTACGTATTTCCCACAAACATACATTAAATATACGCCATATCTAAATCTCCTGACGATCGCAGCCTCCATTGTCTCAGACGCAGCGAATGAGCGTGAATCTCGCTTAATAGACATACATTTTGTAAAGTACCTATTTGCGTCGTCGTCTGAAGCGCGCACGTAAATATTCCCATATTACGAGTTTTTAACATCCATCGCGGTAATACGTCGAACTTTACCTATTTACACATTTTTGCAAAATGTTTTAAAAATGTAAATTGATCGTTGGCTTAACTCTATTTTAGGATTTTTCTATAAAACTGTAATTCCAACGTGAGTTGAAACTTTAAGCTTAAACAAAGAAGTACTATGTTTATTCCTAAGTAATTAATTCAGGAGATTTAACACAAAAGTCTGAGCCGGTTCTTTATTTTAATTTAGATATTCATATTCAATCATTTTATTTAATTGAATCGCCGTTTTCAAAGTAATCGGTTTCTTATCCTATTAACATGATTAACTGAATTTTAAAAGGTGGTTATTAAATCTTAACAGCGCCTACAGCAAGACTCGTGAACGATATTATAACTTAAGAGATTTTATTAATAAGGACAATGAAAATAATGAGACTTTGAATTTTATAAAATCATAAATTTGATATTGACACACTACCTTATAATATACCTATTCAAGTAGTTGATATCTCCAGCTACGCGGACGGTACAAAGTAGTGTCTGTAAATAAACACCTCGCTACACGACATAAATTTCCTTTTTATGAACACGTAAAGTACCTTATCCTCTCTACGTAAGAACTGACACTTTTGATACAGGTACGTGACAGTTTATCACACGCAGCCATTTACAATACTGAACATTATTTATAAGCAGCTGTTATTCAACAAGAGGTAGAGAATCGGTTTGATGACTCTCGAGAGCTTATTGATGGTGTGCAAGTGACAGAGATATTGAGTTTGGCAGGTGTTACCGTACCTGTAGGGTATCATTTAGTAACTAAGCAATTAGTTAATCTATATATATAAAAATGAATCCCGATTTCCCTTGGTCACGACATCACGCTAAAACGGCTGAACGGATTTGGATGAAATTTGGGATATGGATAGACCTTGACCCAGAGAAGGACATAGGATACTTTTTATCCTGATATTTTTACGGGATCGAGACTTATGCGGGTGAAACCACGGGGCGCAGCTAGTCGTTCAATAAATAAATCGGACCGGAACATGGCGTGCATCGGTAATTCCATTTAGACGACTTTCACGGAGCACTAGCGATGAAAAGCGAGGCACACACGCTAGGGCTGCCTGATGGAGATATTATTGATACCTGATCAAAAACTATCACCCCACTACATTGCCTGCTGATAGAGTCCATCATGAGTATACGTGGATGAATATTTCCAAAACCATGACGATAGTGCTTCTGACCTGTTGAGGTCAGTACTTATAATGTAATGTATATTATTATTACAGATCGTGGCACGTAAGTTGAACCAAAATGGCGGCCGTCCGCGGAGGTACAATTATGATTATACATACTTCGATTGAGACCCGAAAATGTGTTACAGATCGTGGCACGTAAGTTGAACTTATGACCTAGAATGCGCAGTGACACATTTTCCGGTCTCAATCGAAGTATAATTTGTAGCTGCGCGGACCACCACCATTTTGCTTCAACTTACCTATGTGCCACAATCTGTACTTTTCAGTAGTGATTATGTATGTAACACGGCAAAAAGTAGGCAAAAACAAATTATGGAGTATAATTTTTTCTGCGCCAAATGGTGCGCAATATATTTTTCATGAAGAATTTAGTCACGTATCTGAATGTATTTCTCCGGGGGCAATTACAGTTAAAAAAAAAAAAACTCGTATGCGTAATAGACATTTTTTGCGTTGCCTTTGAGAATCGGTACTCGGGTACCTCAAAGATTTTCGTGTGACAGACTTCTCTTGTTGTATAAATTAATGACTTTCTACGCTACTTTTCAATAAAAGTTGTCTTTCATTAACGTTAAACGTAGCATAAAATTAATAATTAATGTCACTACAGTGACATATTGAATTACAATTAATTAAAATGAGGTAAATGTGGATGAAATTCTGTAATTTTTTTCAACCGAAATTAAACGTGACACTTCGATAACGAACATCAAAGACAAAATTCCTTCGCCCTCATTTTTAGATAGAGTAAAAAAGTCGTACACTCCAACTAAATTTTCTTTTTATCTAAATCAGCGTATCAACAATTCAATTATTCAAATGTCGGAATAAAAAAGTTTTATCTCTAATTTAGCATTTCATCATTCGAACCTTTCGGTTGGACGACGTGACTCAACAAAAGCCTTTTTATTCAAATAATGATCCTGTATTGTCTGAAATTAATACCAGACTCGACGAAATCCATTGTCGGAATCAAACAATCTATTAAATTATTCAGCAGGCCCTGTTATTCTTTCTCTGTGATGTGATAATCACAAAGGTTTCATTTGTTTTAAAAAGCAGATACCATTTTTAAACAACAAAGACACAGAAGAAAGGTTTTTGGTAAAGCTGAGTTTTACAAATCCCTAAAAAACACTGTTAACTTTACAGTTTGTTTAACTTGTCTTGTAAGTATAATATAGCAGTTAACGGTGATTTTCTATCATCCACTTTGCTAATCAACGATGTTAAAGTTTTTAACTATTAAAAACATGAAAACCCGAGTGAAACAAATATTTTTACAGGAAATATTACATCTTCATCTCATATTAAATGTCAAGTCCTAATACAATCCGGTTATTTGATTTCAAATTAATCTTTAAAAAAAGGCACTATATATATTGTAATTTATTTTGACAATGACACCTCCCACTGCAGGCTACTGTCCGTATTATTGTCCCCACGACTTTGGACACTTGCCAAAGACGGAATTGGTCAGTAAGAGTGTCGTTACAGTTGTTACTTACTGCGAATCTTCACAAAACTCATCGTCTGAAACGTTTTTTGAGCTACAGGATAATCTTAAGAATATTAAAAGAATAGTACCAAAGATATCAATATTTCTAGATAAACAATCAAAGCTGTAACTCGTTGAAAAAAAAGCGACGGTTGGCCGCTAAATGCACGCACCTATAATTTGTATTACTCATTTGTTTATTTTAATTGCTATTGAAATTTTATTTTAATTTTACCTTTTTTAACCTTTATAATTCAAACCTATTTTCATTGCATTGACATTTTATTCTATTGTGATGTAGTGAAATTTTATTTTATGTAATTTGGGTTTTGCCTGAATTAATATTTTTTTTACGTTCCTATTTTATTTATAATAATATATTTTTTTGTTCCATTCGAATACAGCTCCTGCCATCTAACCTCTACACCACCCTTGGTTGACTGGTAGAGAATGCCGAAAGTATTAAGCCCGCCTTTGTACCTTTTGAGTGTGAAAAAATAAATTAATGTATAGCTTGATGTGTAGCTGTGTGTACATGAAAATAGAGAAATTTCCAATAAACTACATAATTATACTTTTCAGTACCAACGTTATTTGATCCTATTTATAGTTGAAATAAATGGAGCAGACGTGTAGCAATGTAGGTTAAAAAAGCGTGAATTTTTTTAATAGAAGAGTTACGTTCGTTACTATGCCGCATGCCCCGAAAACAATAAACTGAAATCGTTTTTACTAGTAAATCGAAGGGTTTAAAAAGAGGACAAATTGTTTATTGAGGAAAATAGCCAAAGTTTTCACACAGGCATGGTCATCTTTTCGAATTTCACATGGATTTATTCCTAGTTCTGTAAAATTACCTATATAGTGTAGCTGCAGCAGCTACACTATACAAAGTCCCAGTGATCGATGAACGAGTTACAAGCTATTCTTGTTTGCCTTGAGTTTTTGCGGAACATAATTATAGTTTTTTTTTTGTCTGGGACGCAAAAACTAAAAGTACATACCTACTTACTTAAGTAGTACAAATCACCGTTTTTTTTTTAAACCAGTAATTAGTCTAGTCACGAATTTGATGCAAAAAATCAAAGAACGAAATGAAACGTCAACGGTAACCGTAAGTACAAGGAATACAAATGAAAGTTTCTCGTAAGTTGACTTCGTATCTCAGGCTCGGCAGTGCCTTCAACGTGCTTCAACATCAGCGCCCTCTCGGAGGGCGCTGATGTTAAAGGTAATGGATAGAAATTGCAAATTGCGGTGATCTACAGCTTTAAATTTGGCTGTATACATTGAATTTTTCCGAGAATTCATATTAAAATTGATTTGCTTTTATTTGGAGTGCTGATAGAAAAACATTTTTAGTATATTTTATAGTTTTGCAATGCTACGGACATATTCAAAAGACCTACAACTGAATTTTATTTTCAAAATATAAACTCAAACGAACCTATTTCTCTTTAATTAATAACAATAAAAATTGGCATGTCAAAAATGGCTAAGCAACTGCACTTGCTTGGTAAGTACGTCATTCACTCATTTCCTCGACCTCACTCATTTGCTCCACATTCTTACTTCCAGTATTTTAATTAGTGAAGCATTTCTTCACTGCAGCCTCTCCCGTGGATCCGTATATTTTATGAATATCGTGAGAGATGCGCTGAATAAGATGAAGGAGTAATCAATCTGCTTAGCCTTTTGCCAACTATGATGAGGTCGGCTTCCAGTCTAACCGGATGCAGCTGAATACCAGTATTTAACATGGAACGATGTTATGGAGTTATGGAGGTCATATAGACAGCTATATGACCTCCATAACCCAGGTAACTAGGTAATACGATACCCCTTGGTAAGACTGGTTGTCAGACTTTCGGGCTTCTGACGACCCGTAACGACTGTCGAAGATCCACAAATGACAGCTAGGACCAACGGCTTTGCATGCTTTCCGAGGCACGGAGCAGTCTCGGTATGTAAAGATGGTCACCCATCCACGGACCAACCGCTGCAAGCGTAGCTTAACCTGATGGATCAATTCGTGCGGCTGTAACTACTTAGCCGTGAGCGAAGAATGAGACTAGGGAGCGATGCGTGTAAAACATTATATGCAAGTATGTTACTAAACTTTAGGTACACTGATTTAAAAGCTATTAAAATGTTCCCAAATGAAGTTGTGAGCGATCGTAGAATTGGATCGTAGCTAAACAGATGAGTCGTTGCACTTGGCAGCTGTTCAGGTTGCTAAGTGCACATTTGAGGCTGTGATTAGAATGTAATGTGTGTGTTAAAATGTAAGTAGCTGTTTCGAAAATTTCGTAAGCAGAGACAAAAATGTGGTGTATTGACATCAGAAGCGCAGTGAAACTTATTTACGAACTACTTAGGCCTGCTTGCATCAATGAAAGGAGTGAGTCACTGATTGATGACAAGTGTGGCTTGGTGCTTCTGTTTTATCATCAAACTAGGTAGGGATATGAATTTATTTTCGAAACTAGCAGCCCAAAGATGAAACCTAACATAAATTTTCAATTTAAAACGTCGAATTTTGCAAACAACATGCAAATTACAACTCTGCCATTTATCTTGTGTAAGTATTTCGCGTTGAAGGTATTTCTCATCATTTGCCCTTAGTTTATTTTATTTTTTTTCAGAATTCTGCGCATATAGACTTTATTTATTTGACTTATGTACTATTTGTGAAATTCTGAATATCAACAAATAAAAACAAATTGTGTTTCGCCCATAAGTCAAGCGTAGCGTCTCTGAAAGCATCGCTTTAATTCTTGATTATGATAAAATATTGTGACACATTACTTAATTCTTTGTAACAGAAAATATTGCTAAAAAGATGCAAGGTGCTTTTACTGTAAGTTTATCATAAGTACACAGAAAAACTCTTAAAAGTCATTGTTGAACAAGTATATACAGAAAGACTTTTAGCAGCGGTGTGAGGGGTTATAATGTAAGCACTTTTTTTTGGGAAATAATCAATATGAGTTGAATCATAACTAAAGCTTTAATCACAGTTTCTTTGTCTCAAATTTTTTGGGTCGACGGACATAAAATAGGTTTGCACTTGTTTTTACATTGGAGACCAGATAAAACGAAAATATGGGCCGAGTAATTCTCTAGGCTGCGAAATTGCGGCTGAGCTAGTCTGAAATCGGATTCTCCTCCCCTTGATTGCCGAGATCATAGTTACCTAACCTACTATTTGGCGTCTAATCAAAAGATATTGTTAAAGTTGAGACTTTGGAGACTGGATATTTACGGGAGAATAAAAAACTAAACTATCATTATTTATAACGATTTTACCTATTAACTGTTTCATAAGGAAAGCTGTCAACAGGAATTCTGTAAATATTTATGAAGCTAGTAGCGTATTTTCATCTATTATGCTTGGAAAACTTTTGTGGTGGGATTATTCGAATACCATTGTAGTCCAACGTCACACCCTTGTTAACCCACACATATGTACCTACCTCACGTAGTGTTTCAGTTGAATACAAAACTATTTATGTCGTAAATGAGAACATTCTGTGGTGGTATTACACCTGATGATTAAAGAGATAATCCGTTATCAAACACAGTTGTAAATTGTATAAGTTGAAGATCCTCTGATCAATGGATAAAAGGACTCAAAGTGATTTATTTGTTAACCGCGAATACATTTGTGAACGTAATGAACTTCAATGTAAATTCTTGTTTCGATAAACCGCTGGATTGGTTTCCACTAATTCGAGGGTACTCCATTTTATTATTAACAGTAGGTATTCAAGCAAACAACTGCTTTTTATCTGTGCTCTATTTATAATTGTTAACGTATTTATTGTAAACGTGTCCCTTTTAAAAAAAATATTATTGTTTATTATTTTAGGTCTTTATTGGTAATTTTATTACTTTTTTATTTATTTGAACTATGAAAAGTAGAGCAGAAACTCTTCAACAATTACCAACTGATTTACAATTTACAACTGAGGATCATTTAACTTGAATTTATCTGAATATAATTTAAAGCAAACTCATTTTTAAACTTGGACTAATTTAATCCGTTACCGTCGCGATCCATTTGTCACTCCACAATTTAACTGTATTTCGTATTTTCGCGATAAGTTCCAGTTTGCTTAAAGATCCTTTTTATTTCATAACATCATTATTAAAAGTTTAAGCCTCTAAAAATAACTTCGTTCGATTTTAAAGACTATTAAAATTTCATCCAGCACGACAGCTCGGCGGAATAATTTCAAAGCGATAGATTTTTTTTGCACAATCCAGTTATATCTGCCAAACTGGGTCCTTATCTACTTGATTGATGATCTACTTTGCTCGGTATCTGCGCTAGTTTCTTTTTCTCACTTTTGACGTAGATTTTTTATTACTGAATGTGCCTGCTCTTCACCTCGATCACTACTGATGGAAAGCGATGGATGAGGTCTATGATGGAACAAGCGTGCCCAGAAGATGTCTGTTTACTCTTGTTTTGAAGACAGAAATTCAAAAAGAATTGATGTTAGTTTTCTTAAAATTATCATGTTATCTAAAGGTAAACTTAAGTATTCACTTGTAACAGAACATCGAGCATTCACCGTTTTTAAATTTGTTGAACTGAACAACGAACAGAGCCAAGCATAGAGCCAAATATCGCTACGAAAATTTTCACGATCATTCTAGCGAATGCTCTAGATTGACTAGAGCATTCGCTAGTTAGTCAAAAAAATATTCTTCATGAAGATCGAAAAGCTCGAAGCAAATTTACTGTCTTTTCGCTAGAAAGCTCGCTAAAACGCCTCAGAACAGGTTACTTAATATATCCACGTCTATTGTATTTTACAATGGATTTCCGCAAGAGCACACATGAATCAATTAATTACGAATTAAGAGGTATTTAAGGTATTTGCTGTACACAAACTTCCAACTTTCAATGTAAACACGTAAATAAAACAACAAAATTCAACCAACTATTAACAAACTGCACAAAACAAACGACCCCGAGCGATCTCGAGGTGCACCAAACTGAATGCTGAAGTCGAGTTGCACAGAACAAAAACCCAAAATCATGAGTAATTTAGTGGGTACTCAATGAGGTTTACTTAAATAGTGAAGAGAAGAGGTGAAATTCCACGAACTTTGCAATATTGTTATAGGACCACTGTTTAAGAAGTTAGAAATATTGCGATCACTCTAACCATAGAACAAACTCTAATAATATTTTTTTTTTGACGTAAAAAGTACACAGATACAGGTTGAAACTTATTTAAACATGGAAATAGCCTGATCAAAATAGGAAAAACCTGTGGTACAGGGGGCTACTACTATATACAATAATTTATTTATTTATTATTAAGCCTTTGACAATGGAATGATTTACCTATACCCGCCGATGATTCAACGTCCTCAAAACATCATCGGAGAGTTCAGTAAGGCTGTGTATATGTCGCATGCAGATTGTATGATTTTGCACAACTCCTAGCGTTTGTAAATGGACAGATCATACAATCTGCCTGCGACATTATGTCTGACGTTTGATGAAATATGTTTTGTTAGAAATTATGAATATTAAATTTGATAACACCAAACCTAGAATTTTTTCCAGCTCTACAGTCAAATTCGCGCATGAGATCATACAACTCTACAACTCCGTGTGAATAAAATAAAACACGAGTACCTACTCGTGTGTGTGTAGCTCGAACGATTGCATTTTCTTAGTAACCAAATGCTCTCTCATAACTGCAGCCCCATTGTTTATACTCTATAAATAATAGAATTCGAAATTGCTACGAACTGCAAACACATAATATTATGTATTATTAAAAGGCTAACTTTAACTACAAACAATCTCACTGTGTCACGTACTCTGAAAGTCCAGTTATTGAAACTAGCACAAAACATTTCGGAAAATCGAAAATTTATAGTTTCGCCATACAAAACTTTCGTCGAGCTAGCTTTGTAGTGCATTTTAAAATGGCCGCCACCTCACCGTGCTTAATGTTATTGAAGGGGTAAAATAAAAAGAGGAGGAGAAGCTGTAATTTTTTTCTTCAGTAGTGACGCACTGCCTAATTGAGTGAGTGTACAAAAAGGCTCCAGTAACACGTTCTCACGACACATCATAGAGAAACGAGTCCTTTGTAAGAGTTGAAGTGAACGAGCACAATGCAGCCGTCATTGAAGTTTATCGTTCATTAAGAAAACGCAAAGAAGACACTCAGGTGTAGTACAAGCGTTTTAACGGTTCGCTGATACTATTACATTTTTTTTGAGAAACTAAAAATATAATATTGTCAATTGTGAAAAGGTGGGCAGTCACAGTCAGGATGGTCACAACAAACGATGATTTGCACTATAATTTATTTATTAGTTTCCACTTGAAGATTGCACTTTGTGACGGTTACAAAACGACTGACTTAAATTACCTGCCTCACTGGTATTTATAGGTTTCACAAATAACTTAATATTTAAATGGCATTACTTAAAGTAATGGGTAAAATTAAATAACAATTAATAACATAGAAATAAATGAATATAAATCAATTTAGCTTAAGCAATCATTAATTTAAACTTAATACTTAGCGCGCCGGAAGTTGACAAACTGAGGGCGCCATAGCGGATATTCAACAACTCTAATTTAAATCACTCAAAATAAATCAAACATTTGGCTAAATAATTTTATAAGAATTAGGTACCTATTAAAATACTATTTATTTAATTGTGAAGTCGAGCTGGTATATGCTGGACCGGAAGTCGATAACACTCGGCCATCCTGTGTTTGACGTGTCCCACGGCGTTCAGAATTGCCACTTGCGCCTGGTCTGTCGCTGGTATTCGGCATCTGAAATAGTAAACAGTATGGGCAGTACATATATTCTTCTTATTAAGAGGTATGGTAAAGGTGCAGCAATTTCAGTTCATACAGCTTTTATATTATTATGTTGTTCATAAGATTTCACATAGCTCAGTTTGTATTTATAACTCCTATCTAAGACAGTGTTAATAATTACTATCTCACACAGCTTTAATTACTTACACAGTTTTTATTACTTACACAGCTCACACAGATTTAATTTCACATAGCCTCAATTACTCACACAGCTTTTATTAATCACACAGCTTTAATTAGTCACACAGCTTTAATTAGTCACACAGCTTTAATTAGTCACACAGCTTTAATTAGTCACACAGCTTTAATTAGTCACACAGCTTTAATTAGTGATAAGCTTTTATGTAGCTGTAATTTGTGGAAGAGTGCAACATAGTTACATATATAATAAATAAAACTAAGTCTTTAAACATGTGTTTAATTTTTGCTTATAGCTTAGTGTTAAATCTGTTATAAATTAATCATTTTAATAATTTATGTACCTACGTATTTTGTTAGTACAATGTAAATATGAATAGTTACATTTAACTTAAATTAGCTTTCTAACAGGTCTATCAGATCATCCCTATCGACTTCATGGTCACTACCACTACTTTCATCAGGTATAGATGAATTATAAGGTCGGAGGACTTCACCACGTACAACTGCTGTAAATTTTCTATATCCTTTCATACCCTTTATACTACTTATCGTGTAACGATCTAACGTGTGATCAGCTTTGCATATTTTATAGGGCCCTGTATACAAATCGTTAAGTTTCCTAGTCACGTTCGCGCTTTCCCTAGTAATACCTCCTTTCCACAACACTAATTGCCCTACAGAGTACTTAACGCATTGCTTATGAGATCGGTCGAATCTGTCCTTCATAAGGGTCATATTTCTATCAATACGCAATTTAGCCGTACCTCGCCGTTCCTCAAGAGCCTGTGTTTGACCCGCAAAATCGTTAGCTTCCTCGGTCGGATATGCCGGTAACTGTGAATTGGAATGGCCGAATAATAGTTTAAAGGGGGGAAAACCGGTTGTTGCATGAGGAGTATTATTTATGCCCCAAACTATATCACTCAAATGATCATCCCAGGTGCACTCGCTGTCAGACATAGTGTTTAAACCGTTAATCAAAGTTCGGTTTACACGTTCTACTTGGCCATTCGATCTAGGGCTTGCAATAGCGTTTAGGACATGTTTGAATTGCATCTCTTCAGCAAATTCTTTAAAATACCTACTTGTAAATGCTTTTCCCCTATCTGTTATGATCCTGCTAGGATTTCCAAACTGAGAGATAATATCTTTCAAATTCTTTATAGTTTCAATAGAACTACAGCTTTTACACGGTTTCGAAAATACAAATTTTGTAAACGAGTCTATAGTAACGAGTACATAAGAGTTTCCTTTACGAGTCTTAACGAACGGACCTAAATGGTCAACGTGTAGTGTGTGCATGGGAACAGCTGCCTTTTGAATTGGGTGTAGCTCTCCTTGAAATTTACCATGATCTCCTTTTCCGTAAGCACATCGAAGACAGGATTTGATATATTTACGAATAAATCTAGTCATGCCCTCAAACCAAAATTGTGCTTTAATGGTCTTTTCACACTTATCAAAGCCAACATGTCCTATTTGATCATGGAATTTTTGAAGTAAGCCCCATTTTGCTAATTTGGGAATAACAAAACGATGTCCGTTTATTGTTTGCCTATAGAGAAGGTCATCTTTCAGTACGTAATTACTAGTTATATCATTATTGTTTGTGCCATTACGCAACTGGGTCAGGATCGACTGAATGTTTTCGTCCTGCAACTGTAACGTTACCAGCCAGTCGGAATCGTCAATTAGTAAAACAGGACTTTGTACTGGATTCCTACTCAAAGCATCTACGTGTCTCATACGATCACCAGATCGATACTCGATTTGTAGATCGTAGTCTTGAATTGAAAGCCACCAGCGGGCAATGCGAGGAATCAGGTCTTTTTTAACTAGGGTAGTTCGCAACGCGGCACAATCTGTCACTACAGTGACAGGAATACCTACGAGATAAATTCGAAATCGTTTGAGAGATTCTACGACTGCTAATGTTTCCAGCTCATAGCTATGATAAAACTGTTCTTCTCTACTTGTGACCCTACTATAATACGCAATCGGTTTCAGGACACCATCAGTTTGGTATTGCAAGAGTATACCGCCTAGTCCTAGCTTACTTGCGTCGGTATGAAGCTCAGTACGTGCATTTCTGTCGTAAATGCCTAAAACCGGTCTTTCGATGAGACGTTCTTTTAGAGTCTGAAAAGCAGTTTCTTGGGCAGAACCCCAAGTCCATTCTACATCCTTTTTTGTTAACTGTGTGAGGGGTCTAGCTATTTCTGCAAATCCGCGAATAAATTTCCTAAAATACGATGTCAAACCAATAAATTGTCGGATTTCATGCACATTACGGGGTTTTTTGTATTCAGCTACGCAGTGAATTTTAGCTTGTCCCGGTTGTATTGTACCTGCTGTAATCTCATGCCCCAAATAATTTACGCTTTTCTTCAAAAACGAACATTTACTTAAATTCAGTTTTAAATTGGCTTCTGACAAGAATTGCAGCACATCGCCCAATAATCTGAGTCCGTCATCGACCGAGATTGTCGGAAGCATTACGTCATCTAAATATGAAGCTACGTCATTGCCCAGTCTACCCAACACTACTTTAATGAGACGTGAGAACACCGCCGGCGCATTGGCCAGACCAAATGGCATTTTCAAAAACTCGTATTGCCCTGAAGGTGTTATAAATGCCGTTTTATGAACAGAGTCTTCAGCTATTCTAACTTGGTAATAACCTTGTGCAAGGTCTAAAGTAGTGAATAAAGACTTTCCAGATAAACGAGTTACCTGGTCATCTATATGAGGCAACGGATAACGGTCTTTGATAGTGCGTGCGTTGAGTGCTCTGTAATCTATACATAATCTATAATCACCGCCTTTTTTTTTTACAAGGACTACTGGACTTGCATAGTCAGACATAGATTCCCTAACAACACCTGCATCAATAAGATCCTGAACTTTTTCGTTCACAATCTCATTTTCTTTATAAGAGAGTCGATAAGGTTTGCAGTAAACAGGTTGCTCGGTTGTTGTCTGAATATGCATCTCCAGCACGTCGGTACATCCTAAATCTTTGGTATTTTTCGCAAATAAATGTCGGAATTTATTTAATAGCTGTAGCAATCGATTGCTGTCATCGGTTTCTAAATCGCCTACATCTAAATCAGATAACTGTAATTTATTGTCAGTAGTTTGAGCAATTGTCATTATATTCGTATGCATATGCGTACTATTATTTATGTCACCAACTAGTTCCGCGCGCGCTACTAATCTATTTGGTTGCCACTCTATTATATCATCCCCAATGTTAACTATTTTTAAAAAACAATCCCTCGACCTTACAAGTCCTCCTATAATAACATAAGACATACTTCCTAGCTCAAAATAAACAGAACGCATAAGAAAAGTATGGTTAGAATTAACATCGATATAAACTTGTACAAAAGAGGAACTTCTTTGTGGTATTACACTATGATATTTTAAATATACAGGAAATTTTGAAATGAAATCCGTTTCATTTAACTGCATATGATATAGTTCAATATTTAAATCAAAATTACACATAAACTTAACAGAGTTCTCTGAAATAACTAAGCTTAAGTTTCTCTGGTTTATCATTGATTGACCGATTATTAAGTCTATATCAGCTAGATCATTACTAGTTAGTTCAACAAAACCACTTAAAATTATATTATCTATTTTAACATAAACATGGGATGTTCCCAAAGAATTTGAGTATGCACCACCAAAACCTTTCATTGTAACTACAGATGGCAATTTTTTTAACTTTAAATGATTAGCTTGCGACACTGTGAGAATATTTAATTTACTGCCCGTATCGATATATGCAATAAGATTATGTCCATTAATCACCACTGCCTTCTTGTACAAGTCTATGAAAATATTGTAGCTTGTAAACATAACGTTACTAACCTTTTGAGGCTGTTGCTGTGAAGAACTGGCGGCAAACCAGCAGCTGGCGGCAGTGTGGCCCGGACGATGACACACCTCGCAGCGTGGAATCCTACAGTCCTTTGCCTCGTGCCCTTGTCTTCTGCAGGCATAGCATTTCTTCGGCAGCAGTTCGTTTTCTTTAGAGTTTGGAGCAATATTGCCCCCTCTCTTCCATGTTGAAGTCGGTCGCTTGGAGTTACTTGCTTCCACTTGCTTGTAGTTTTCAAGGGATGATAAATAGCCATAGTACAACTGCGTCGGGGTTTCGCATTGATAGGCTTTAGCGTTGGCTCTTATTTCCACCGGTAAACCTTTGATAATGCATGAAATCGCAGATTCACCGATAATATTGCATTTCTTGAGTAGGGATGCTTTGTCGTGAAAATATTTTGTCATTCTTTCCGAGTCGTTTTTTTTTCGAGCGAGCATAGTCTCTAATAGTTCAACATAATCGGTAGAACGTGGAAAGGCGGTCTCTAATGCGTCTTTCCATTCCTTCCAAGTGAGATTGTAATTTTCTAAGTCGTCGTACCAATCACGTGCGGATCCACGAAGACGAATTTGCATGATGAACTGCCGATCCTTGTTGTCCCAACCATACACGTCGCCAAATTGGTCGATCTTGTGCAACCACCCTTTGACGTTGCTTGATTTTTCATCCGGCCGGAACTTTGGAATAACTTCAGCATCGGTTTGGGTAACACGGTGTCTTTTACGACGACGGTGTCTTCTATCGGTCTCTTCGTCATCGGAAGAAAAAAAATCTGTGTTTTCATCATTTTCCGACGACGCTGTTTGATAGTGTCTCCTTTTCTTGGCGCCAATACCATCAATATATGGGCCTGACATATCCCACTTCTGACTGTGAAAAGGTGGGCAGTCACAGTCAGGATGGTCACAACAAACGATGATTTGCACTATAATTTATTTATTAGTTTCCACTTGAAGATTGCACTTTGTGACGGTTACAAAACGACTGACTTAAATTACCTGCCTCACTGGTATTTATAGGTTTCACAAATAACTTAATATTTAAATGGCATTACTTAAAGTAATGGGTAAAATTAAATAACAATTAATAACATAGAAATAAATGAATATAAATCAATTTAGCTTAAGCAATCATTAATTTAAACTTAATACTTAGCGCGCCGGAAGTTGACAAACTGAGGGCGCCATAGCGGATATTCAACAACTCTAATTTAAATCACTCAAAATAAATCAAACATTTGGCTAAATAATTTTATAAGAATTAGGTACCTATTAAAATACTATTTATTTAATTGTGAAGTCGAGCTGGTATATGCTGGACCGGAAGTCGATAACACAATGCTTCATTCTGTGCAAGTCTCTAGATATAATTTAATAATTTGCAGAATTCTGTACTGACATCACGCATCCAAAAAAACACGCCACACACGTACACGCCAGTTAGCTTTCTGAACCAGATTTTATTTACCAACATAATTTATTATGAACCTAAACGAGCCAAGAAAAAATAGTTTTAAGTATCTACTTTCTTAAAATTTACCCCTACTCGACTATTGTATGTACTTCTTTACTTATGCAAGGAAGCTGCACAAACACCACATAGTATTTATTAGTTTAATCCTACCTTAATTAGGTTTACGAAGGAACACAGGTTAAACCATTCGTGTTAACGTGAACACATACGACATTACCCGCTGAGAGAGCAGCAGGGTGCTCGACCCGCCTACCGTCGTCATAAGCCAGCGTCACGTGAAGGATGAGGATCTGTATACGACATGAATATGCTAATAGGTGAGATGTTAAGGTCGTCACCCAATTAAATGAAACCGTTTTATCTATTTTTTTTAAGTTTTTTTATTAAAAATAAATAAATAAAAAAAATAAAATAAAATATGTTTATTGACACGAAATACCTTTGCATACATTACTAGACAAATACATTTTATAGGTAGATAGGTTTAGAAAAGGCTGCACAAATATTGAAAAACCCTGCCTCCTAAACTAGGGGAACCCTGTGCCTTAGGAGTCAGTGTTCTACTGTAACTTCGTGTACTAAAGAAACCTTAAAAATAAGTGTGTTAATAAACCTATACTCAAACATTTAAGCTACAATGATTCGGACCTTAAAATTAGAATTTTGTATGATTGTAATGTGAGTGTATGTGTGTAAGGGGGGATGGGAGTGTGAATGGGGATGTGATGTGTGAGGGGGGGGATTTTGTGTGTGTAGTCGTGTGGGGTGAGATCGTGTAGTGCTGTACGTGTTTATGTGTTATTTATTTAATTATTTTATTTATAAATAATATTATAAGGTTACAGTTTTGCAGATTTATAATTGAAGTAAAAATGACGTGCTTACATTATTTATTAATAAGGTCTTCTGTACGGGAATAGTCCAGATTATACAGCCAGTTTTGCAATTTAGTTTTCAGTTCGTGTTTATTTAAATTGCAAATTTGAATATGTTTGTTGACCCTTCTGTAAATAAATGAACCTATAACATAAAGCTGGCGGCTAGCGAAAGCGGTTTTGTGAGAGACAGATGGACATGTGGATTTAGCTCTACGAGAGGTAGGAACTAGAGGAGGAACCTGACTATGCTTCCGGAGGATAGTGTTGAGCACAAAAAGCTGCCGGACAGTGAGTACCCTACATTCCGCATATAATTCATTTGTGGGAAATCTATACGGCCTGCCAAGCATCACCTTGAGCACAGCCCTCTGGGCGCGCTCCAACCCAAGTAGTCTAGTCTTAGCGGTGCCCCCCCAGACCGGAATGCAGTAATTGATGACAGATTGGCAAAGTGCTAGATACACCATTTTTAGTGTTTTAGGGTCAGCGCATTGCTTTAACGACTTAAAAATATAAATTAGTTTCCTGACCCGTGATGTAAGGCTTTCGACTTGAGAGTACCACTTCAATCCGTCATCAATCACTACACCCAGGTATTTGGTTTCACTGACACGGGATAGGGCTGTACATGAGCATGCGCAAAGAGAGAAGTCTAAGCATGTATGGGCAAGAACAGTTAAATCAGAAGGAGCTTTGGTCCTGTGGCTAATAGAAAAGGGAATGTAGTTTGTTTTAGCCAAATTAAGTGACAGAAGGTTATTCTGAAGCCATCTTACAACCGTGTTTAGCGATTGTTCTGCATGATATTTCACATCAGTCCATGTATCTCCACATACTACGATCGCAGTGTCGTCAGCATACGTGAATATCTTGGTGTTGGGGAGGGCTAGTGTGCAAAGGTCATTTATATATATTAGGAAGAGCGTTGGCCCTATCACACTACCTTGTGGAACTCCGTAAGTGATAGTTTCTTCATCACTTGTGTAAGAATCGACCTTGACACGAAGCTTTCTGTTTTGAAGGTAACTCTTAAACAGATCATGCGCTGTTCCCCGAATGCCGATGGCTTCCAATTTAGACAGGAGAGTGGGAACAGAGACTGTGTCAAAGGCTTTCTGAAGGTCCAGGAATATTGATAGGCATTTGCGATGGTCATCCAAGTTCTTAGCAACAGTTTCCGTTAGATCGGCAATTGCATCTTCAGTGCATACACCCTTTTTGAAGCCATATTGGTTACGAGCTATGATTTGGTGTTTGTATAAAAAGTTAAGAAGACGACCATTGATCAACCTTTCCATGACCTTAGATATCGCCGAAAGAACAGAAATGGGTCTGTAATTATTAACACAGTCTCTGCTCCCGCCCTTATACACCGGATGGACCAGGGCCCTCTTAAATGATTCTGGGAAAATTCCTGTCGCTATTGACACATTTATGATATGTGTTATAACGGGAACAAGAGGTTTGCGACATAATTTCAGGAGAATAGAAGATATTCCGTCCCATCCAGTAGCACTGTCATGTTTTAAATTGATCTGTCTGATAGCCTTTTGTGTTAGGAATTTAATATTCTGCCGTCTTATGGTGAATATAGACATTATTAAGTACTTCAAAATGTTTATTATTAATAAATGAAAGTTTTTCTGAAATGTAGTTTAAAACACTGTCGATGGACTTCACTTAATTTAACTCTCATGATAATTCATTTAATAGTATAATAATATGGTTTCTAATAATAGGTACCTACCTAGTTTTATTTATGTATTAAATAGTTTTTTTTTTACTACTTTTTTCCTTTCATTTTTGTAACAATTATATTATGATATTATGCAATCCCTAAGTGGAAAAGCTTAAAATTTATAGTAAGAGCTTTCAATTAGTGTGTCGCCTTTTCAAGCTAGAGTAGAAGCTTTTTAAAATTATTGTTTAAAATAAAAAGAAAAGCCCGCATATCTATATACATATAATAAAATCGCAGCAAAGTCAAAACTGTACATTGAATATTTTTGAAAAAAAAAGCAATTGCTACGAGGTCTGGGATCGATTCTTATGCTGAAAATATAGTTTTTAGAATTTTTGTCTGTTTCCAACTGTAGGGTATAAATAATCACGCTATTTGCAGGTCAAAGAATAAACCGTTATGTAAAAACACAATATTTTAGTACACACACACATTTGTGTATTTTAGTTCACAGTAAAGTAGTTCCATATCACAAAAACAAATAATCATCATAATCATACTTATATGCATATTCTTAATCTTTTGATATCAAAAATGAAATTAAGCCGAAAAGTATTGAAAAAAGCCGAAAAACACTGCCGCTCGCCTTTTACAGTTAAACTATTGCACAAAGTCCTGTTAGTTATTGTAATTTAAACCTTATGATTTTTGTGTGTTCGTTTGTATATGGAGATAAATTAAACGTTGGATAAATCTTTAATATTTCTTTTACTCACATTACGTTTTACAATAGAGGTACTTATACAGATGATGTAAACGCGGCTATAGCGGGCGGTGGTTATAGCCTAACTAGCATCGCAGATCGCTGCACGTACGAATCAATACAAAATGATTGTGTCATCGTTCTTACATGATTAACGTCATAACGGCGACAAGACAGGAAATTCTTCGCGAAATAAATTAACTGTACCTGGTGTTTATAAAGTACATAGGTAGTGGTTGGTTTGGTGGTTGTAGTGTTTGATTTATTTTTTGTTATGTATTTTTGTGGTATACAATCAAGTATAAATAAATAAACAGGTATTATATTAATCCTTATACAATAAACTGTAACTTTTTTTTTTGGGGAAGAAAAATATAAATAAATTTATTTTTACTGACCTAGAACTCAACCTTTCGAAGTGTGAACTATACTTAGCGGACAGTACTGACAGACATGATACACTTTCCAAATTTAACGCAATAGCCCCAGAAATCAAAATGATTGAAAAAAGCTCTCTTCGTCTCCTTGGGTCACCAATCTTTGAAGACAAGGAGTCTTCATTTTTATTGAGGAAAAAATTCTAAATTTCAAAGACGCTTCGGAAAGATTGTTCCAAATTAACATGCATTCGGCCATAACCTTAATCCGTTACTGCTGTTTCGGCCCTAAATTGACATAATTCCTCCGCGATTCCCATCTGGAAACACACAAATCTTTTAGACAAAATGGACAAAATTATCCTGCATACATTAACCTAGATCTTAAATGTGGCCATGGACGACCGAGCTTGGGTACAAGCTACTCTTTCTATCCGAATCCGGGGCTAACACCGAAGGCTAAAGGCTGCGGGTGTCCGCCTCGAGACAAGCTGCTTCTTACACGGACAACTGTACGTCGCTTGCTCCCGATTTGCTCCTGACTCTCTGTATATTTTGGCTGCTGAGAATAAAACTACAAACAGAGTATACAAGGAAGTTTTATAAAAATGTGGCTGTTATTGTATATTGTGGTGTCTTACGACTTCCACGCCAACGAAGTCGCGGGCAGAAGCTAGTTGATAAATAAACACCAATTCACAATTGTAATAACTAATAACCTGTAATTATTCGCTATCTAAACAGTTCGTGCAATGCGTCAAATTAACGACACAACTTATCACATTAGTACACATTAACCAGCTAACGATGGTTAACATTCATCTCAACTAGTAACAACAGATTTCAGATGTAAATACTGTTTTGAAGTCGGCCGTTCTGTTGTGGTTAAACTAAGATTATTATGGACTCTCTCAGTTCACTGTTGTACAGTACAGTACAAGGTAGGAGAAATTCTTACACTACCATCCCCAAGGGGTTGTGTTTATTCATACAAAGTATAGTTTTCTAAAATTAACTACTGCTACGTACGTGTGTAGGAGTTTTGCGTGTGGCATACATTACAATTCACGACTTCTTTGACATTTATATGTGTTGACGCCTTGCATGTGTGCGCCCACAAGTACTCACACACGCATACGGCACGACGTGAATCGAGGCGACGCGCAGCGGCAGTAAAGCGAAACGCGGCGCGCGCGGTGTGCGCAACACCGTGCATTCGTTCAACTTCAATATCTTCATTTACATTCACAAATAATTATATTCATTCATTCGACGACACCGGTCGCTTCAGTGTATCGTTCGTTAGTCGTTAGCATCACACAATGTTTCTTAATTTCTTTAACTTTAAACTTTAAGTAGTCATTATTGTGAGAAGGCATTAAACCTCATTTTTTATTGTATTTGGAGTCTCATTCTCATTAAGAAGACCCATCATTATCAGCAAGTCCACCCGTTCGCTGCCAGCATTCAACAAGTTCGCCATTTTGGTCCAAACGAGCCAAATAACGGGAGACGCAACGCGACAAGAACAAAGAATCTGCGCACGAGGCGGCCATTACGTGGACTACGCAAGCTTGACACGTGGAGTCAGGCAAAATATCATTAATTTGGAAGGAAACTCAGACCAACAAAGAATAAAATAGATCATGGATGGAAGTCATGGATCATAGTGCCAACCTTTAGTGAAAACAGAGTGCAGTCCATCTTTTTATTCCCTTTTACTAATTATTGGTACCGACAAGTGTCGATCCGTCCGTTCTTAGAAATCCCATTGTCAGGCCTTGAGTATCTTGAAACGCCCCTTTATGCATGGTTATTTATTGTGTTCATAAACTCATTTATTATTTCGTGTTCACAGCTCGCTCAGTATTGTGAGAACGTGGTCGCTGTTGCCTTCCGCGGCTGGGCAACTTGGGCAGGCCACGTGGCATGTTTGCGTGCCGGGTGGCGCGTTGCACTCGCTTGCTTGGTGTTTGCCTTTGTTTCATGCGCACCCTCGCTGCTGCCTTGCACTTAAAATTTAAGTATAACCTTGCAATTTTGAAAATTTTCGTAGCTTGTCTTGAACTTTAATTTCATTGGGTGGATCGTTATCATGGCTTGCAAAGAATTAATTAAAAAACGTGGTACCTTTAAGGCTAAATTAACTCAATTTAAATCATATTTAGAAACAGTAACAACTTGTGTTACTTTGAGTACCTTACAAATTAGTGAATTAAAACTAAGGTTAACAAAAATAGAGGAGTTATACCCTGAATATGATAGTATACAAATTGACATAGAAAATGTATGTGAAATTCCAGAGGACCAGTATAAGGAACGCGAAATCTTCGAGATCCAGTATTTTGCTGCCATTGCTGTAGCCCAGGAGCTGTTGAGTAAGCAGGGGGCCTCTGCGGGCACTGGATTGGTTACAGGTGCTAGTACTGTTTCTGGAAATAAAGGTGGGATAAAACTTAGACTTCCTACAATACATTTACCTACCTTTTCTGGTCAATATCACAACTGGCTGGAGTTCCATGACACGTATGTCTCATTAATACATTTAAATGACACGATTCCTAGAATTAGTAAATTCCATTATTTGCGAGCTGCTTTAAAGGATAGTGCTGCTTTAATAATAAGTTCTCTTGACTTCTCCGATGAAAATTATGATGTTGCATGGCAGCTGTTATGTGACCGCTATAATAACACACGGCTTTTAGTGTACAATCATGTTCAAGCTTTCATTAATATTGAACATGGAACGCAAGAATCCTTTAAAGTTCTGCGCAACATCATTGACACAGTCAATCGTAACATAAGAGCTTTGAAAACACTCAAATTGCCCACAGATAGTTGGGATGTGCTCATTATACACATTGTTTCAAGTAAATTGGATTCAGTGACAAGTAGGGAATGGGAAACTTACCGTAATGCATTAGATGATTTAGCTACACTTGCTGATTTTAACAAATTTCTCAAGAATCGAGCAGATTTATTAGAAACCATTGCGGAAGTTCATAGCATTGGTCTGAAAGGAAAACTTAGTGGCAGTACCAAACATGGTGATAGTACACATAAGCAAAAGACATTTACTGTCAACTCTGAGTCTTCAACCAGTAACAAACCGTATAGTTGTCCATTATGTAAGGGCAACCATGGCATTTATAAGTGCCCAAGTTTTACTTCACTTTCCATTGAAGATCGTATTCAGAAGGCAAGATCCCTTAACCTGTGCCTTAACTGCTTACGTAATGGTCATAAATCATTTAAATGCAAGATGGGTGGCTGCAGCCACTGTCACAAACGACATAATACCATGTTGCACTTGAATGGGCCATCCAGTACACAGGATACAAACAATGGTAATACTGATGCTCCATCTACTTCTACACAACTTACTTCTGATTCTAGTAGTGTAGTACTCTGCACAGCACAAGCAAACACACAGTTGTCAACAAGCTCACAAGATAATGTGGTTCTGTCAGCCACTCATAATCCTCAATGTGTTATATTGCTGTCAACGGCTACCATTAATGTTACTGATCACAGTGGTCACAAACATAGAGTCCGTGCGTTATTAGATAATGGTAGCACATCAAGCTTCATAACAAAGAGCCTATGTGACAAACTCAAGTTACCAACTCGTGCAACCTCGACATTAGTTGAAGGGTTAAATCGTCAATCTAGCTGCATATTAAAAAAATGTGATGTCGTTATATCATCACTCATAAGTTCATATTCTGAGAGTATACATTGTTTTGTGGTTCCACACATTACTCAAGCATTACCTTGCAAACAAGTCAACCGTATAGGGCTAGATATACCCCAAAATATTACATTAGCGGATCCTTTATTCCACACTCCGTCACAAGTGGATATGCTGCTTGGAGCAGACTTATTTTGGAGTGTATTGTTAAATAATAATATTTCATTAGGCAAAAATAAGCCCACATTAAGTGAAACAAGGTTTGGATGGTTGATATCTGGGCCCACACACTCATTACAACATAGCATAGATACAGTCCACTGCAATCATGCAAATATACATTATGATGATCAACTTCAGGATCAATTAACTGAGTTCTTTGAACTTGAAACGGTCACAGTGCACAAACCTGTATCCAAAGAGGAACAGGAATGTGAAAGCAATTTCATACAAACTACTACTCGTGGAAATGATGGTCGATTCATTGTAACAATTCCATTAAAAGAATCGCCTCAACAGCTGGGTAGTTCATATGAACAAGCCCTGTCTAGGTTCGTATCGTTAGAACGTAGATTTAAGCGTGATCCTTCATTCAAAAAGCAATATGCTGAATTCATTAAGGAATATATATCGTTAGGTCACATGACTGAAAATACAACTCCAGATAAGGATGAATACACATACATTATGCCACATCACGGAGTGTTACGTGAAACAAGTTTAACAACTAAATTAAGAGTTGTTTTTGATGCATCTGCAGTAACCTCATCAGGGTTGTCGTTTAACAACATTCAAATGGTCGGCCCTACAGTACAAAGTGACCTCATTAGTATATTAATTAGATTCCGACAGTTTAAACATGTTGTTACAGCAGATGTTGAAAAAATGTATAGAATGGTAAGGGTAATTGAAAGCCAGCACATATTACAACAGATACTATGGCGTTTCGAACCCAACGAACAGCTTAAACAGTACAAACTCAACACTATAACTTATGGTACCGCATCTGCACCATATCTTGCAACACGATGTCTAGTTCAGCTGGGAAAAGAATGCACTGATAAGTCCATTTCAGATGCTATCATTAAAGGATTCTATGTTGATGATTTTATTTATGGGGACAATGATATGTCTAAGCTGGTAGACATCTGCAGGGGCGTCATTAACCAACTTGAAAGTGGACAACTTTATTTAAGAAAATGGAATTCAAATAATTCAGGCATCATACAACAACTCATAGGTGAAAATAGCAAAGATGAATTACTCAATTTAAGTAATCATGAGTATTCAAAAACATTAGGATTACTTTGGGGTTGTAAAGAAGATGTGTTGTTATTTTCAGCGGACATTAAGCAACATGAACACATTACAAAACGCACAATCTTGTCTACCATGGCTCAAATATTTGATCCACTTGGACTCATTAACCCTTGCATATTGCAAGCTAAAATTATTCTACAAAAACTATGGTCATTAAAAATAACATGGGATGAAAGAGTGTCAATTGAGATTCAAGCAGCTTGGTGTAACTTTATTAAATCATTATGTGATATTAGGAAAATAAGAATACCAAGACATGTCACCTGTGACTATCCTCTCATTTGTGAACTGCATGCCTTTAGCGATGCATCAACACAAGCTTACAGTGCTTGTGTTTACCTACGGTCTGTGTCCCAAAAGAATGAAGTGACAGTGAAGTTGGTGACTGCAAAGAGCCGTGTAGCTCCACTGAAACCAATGACAGTACCACGGTTGGAACTGAGTGGAGCTCTACTAGCAGCTCGTTTAGCTGATAAGGTTAAATCTTCGTTAATGGGACTTCACAGTTGCACTTACTGGTGTGACTCGACCATTGTATTGGCTTGGATTAATACTTCCAAGGCCAATCTATTAAAACCATTTGTTTATAACAGAATTCATGAACTGAAGTCTCTTACAGAACCAGGTACTTGGCGTTATGTACCTACAAAGTCGAATCCTGCTGATATAGGGTCACGTGGCGCAGATGCTCGCCATCTGGAATCCAACAGCTTGTGGTGGTCAGGACCTGCATTTTTAACAGAACCAGAGTGTAACTGGCCTGGCCCACCAACAACCATTAAGGAAGATGACTTGCCGGAATTTAAGGTTCAAAGTCATTTAAATGTCTCAGAGCAACAATCAGTTGAATTCGTGAGCCGATTTTCTGATTTTAGTAAGCTACAGCGCATTACAGCCTATATATTGAGATTTATACATAATTGTCGTTATTCACAAAACAAATGTATAGGGTTTTTAACTTTACATGAACTTAATCAGTCTTTAATTGCATTATGTAGAATTTCACAACATGAATCATTTCATCAGGAGTATAAATTATTAAAAAACAAACAACAATTGCCATTAAAAAACAAATTAACTAATTTGAATCCATTCTTACATTCTGATGGTCTTATCAGAGTTGGAGGCAGGCTCTCTAACTCACATTATAGGTATGACACTAAACATCCCATATTGCTGCATGCATCTAACCACATTACAATACTTATTTTTAATTACTATCACAAATTACTCATGCATGCTGGTCCACAATTATTGCTGTCAAACATTCGTCATAAATTTTGGGCATTAAATGGTAGAAATCTTTCTAGGAAAACAGTACATGGCTGTGTTACATGTTGTCGTTTCTCAGGCAGAATCACACAGCCAATAATGGGCAACCTTCCTGAGCAGCGCCTGCATGCTGATTATCCATTTATAAACACAGCATTTGATTATGCAGGACCAGTGATGATTTTGAACCGAAAGGGTAGAGGTAGTAATTTAATTAAGGCATATATTTGCATTTTTGTGTGCTTGGTTGTCAGAGCAGTACATATAGAGCTTGTGACAGATCTCAGCTCCGAAACCTTTATTTCTGCTCTAAACAGATTTATTGCCCGCAGAGGAAAACCTGTCAACATCTTCTCGGACAATGGTACATGCTTTGTAGGAGCATGTAATGAACTGGCTAGGTTTTTAAGATTACATGCAAGCTATTTAAATGCACACGCTTCAAATTTATCAATAAACTTTAAGTTTTCACCGGCCTATAGCCCTCATTTTAATGGCTTAGCCGAGAGTGCCGTGAAAGCGTGCAAACACCACTTAAAACGTATCCTTGGTTTGGCAAACCTTAATTATGAAGAAATGAGCACAGTACTAACTCAGATAGAGGCTATCTTGAACTCAAGGCCTCTAACTCCTTTATCCTCTGATCCTTCAGACCTAGTAGCCCTCACACCTTCACATTTCCTTCTTGGACGAACATTAACTGTTTTACCCTCTCCTCAGGCACAAGATACTACAAGGTTGAGCACTTTCTCACGATATATGAGAACTCAACAGTTGAAAACCCATTTCTGGGATAGATTTTACAAAGAGTACATTACAGAGCTGCAAAAAAGACAGAAATGGTGCAAAGGGGGAAGAGACCTGCGACTTGGAGAGATGGTGCTAGTCAAGGATGATCGACTGCCACCAAACAGATGGCTGCTCGGGCGAATAACCAGTGTGTATCCGGGCTCCGACGGTGTGACCAGGGTAGCAGACGTGAAGACGACAACGGGCACACTTCGACGCGCCTTCAATCGACTGTGCCCGCTACCAGTTGAAGATCGGCCTGATGTGTCTGCAAGCCACAGTCCCTTGCCGAGGGGGCCAACTTGTTGACGCCTTGCATGTGTGCGCCCACAAGTACTCACACACGCATACGGCACGACGTGAATCGAGGCGACGCGCAGCGGCAGTAAAGCGAAACGCGGCGCGCGCGGTGTGCGCAACACCGTGCATTCGTTCAACTTCAATATCTTCATTTACATTCACAAATAATTATATTCATTCATTCGACGACACCGGTCGCTTCAGTGTATCGTTCGTTAGTCGTTAGCATCACACAATGTTTCTTAATTTCTTTAACTTTAAACTTTAAGTAGTCATTATTGTGAGAAGGCATTAAACCTCATTTTTTATTGTATTTGGAGTCTCATTCTCATTAAGAAGACCCATCATTATCAGCAAGTCCACCCGTTCGCTGCCAGCATTCAACAAGTTCGCCAATATGAAATGGCTATAAAATGGCAATTCGATGAAGTGTGTCAATTTGGAAAATTGTTAACTGTGTTAACCCTGACTGAAGCTAATGCTTACACCTGTCGGTATACAATTATATACGCCCAATAATTACAGTCAGTAAATTAATCATCTTAGATCAAGTAATTTTTAGTAATTTTGGATGTGATCTCTCTAATAGTTTATGAAGAACTTAGAATATTTCTAAACTTTTTCATATCTTCTTACCGCAGCGTTTTAAGAGTCTATGAATAAATAATTTATTCTTATGGTACAAGTAAACTTACAAGTACACCAGTCAATGAACCGGTTCGTTGACTAGTTACAGCGTGTACTACCTAGCAGGCGATGAAACAAACCGTCCGTTCTCTTATTGGCTATGGTTGCAAATAAGAGACCGGAATTCCAAACCGAATTCGATGTTTTGTTCAGAGTCTAAACTCTTCGAAAGCTTAAATGCTCGCAATTCTACTCGTATCTGCTATCGTAACCAATAAACCAATTAATATTTTGCTGACGGACCAAAATCGACTGAATGTGAATATACTGACTAATCTGTGTATCCATTCAATAACGGATGCCTAAACAAATAGAGATTCTGGTTCAAATCAAAAGGAACATTGATTTTGAAAATTTGTTGATTCCGTGTCTTGTATAGAATAGAAAGATAACTTTAATAATGTATTTAGATAGAGTTGTTATACTGACGCGTTATTTTACCTAATAACTGCCGACAGAATTTAGATTTTATTGTTAACTGATTTTTATTGTTACCTGCGACTTCATCCGCGTGGAATTTTGTACATCAATTTTATTTATTATAGCTGCCAGTGAAAATCCCATCAAAATCGTTCCGGCCTTTACGGAGATTAGCCGAAACAAATAGACGGACAATTTTTTAAATTGTGTTTTTGTTGTCTGTACCGTATAAACTTTCATATGCATTTAGTAAAAAGCTGTTATTTTAACATTACAAACAGACTCTTCAATTTTATTTATTTTTATAGATAGATAGTATGGTAAGTTATAGTACCAGAGTTATCGGTATTTGCAATTCTAAGGATTATATAAATATTTAATTTAGAAGTCTTATACAAAGCCAGCCTGAACAAAAACTGCTTAGCTATATTTATGCAATCCTAAATCCTGCGAACGAATTGCAGATGAATAGAACATAACCCGTCCTTTAAGTTTCGCCTTAGTCTGCTAAAAACAACATTTGTGTGTGTGCACCACGGAGCTACATACTAATAGAATGTATCTTCAAATTAAAATAATTCTTCTACCCTCACAGACCTTTAATAATTATGTATTACTAGTAATAAATAAATTAATTCAATTACACTAAACTCCAAGTTCTACAGTATAATCAGCCTGTACTGTTCCCATTGCTGGGACACAGGCCTCCCCTCGGTGAGAGGGAGTAGGCCGTAATCCACCACGCAGGCCCAGTGCGGGTTGGTAGATGTCACGTGTCTTCGAGTTTTTGGTTCTAGGATATGCCGGTTTCCTCACGAGGTTTGCCTTCACCGTTTTGAGAGCAGTGGTGATGAAATAATTTACACAAAGTAAAGCGCCTGTCTAGATTCGAACTACTACTACTAGTAAGTTACGGCCGTTACCACTGGGCTACCACTGCTCTTCAATGAACAACGTAACAGTTTAAAAATAAAGGTTGCAGTAGGACCATTTTCGAAAATTTGTAAAAATGCATGTATTTATTGCGTACCTAGCTACTACGCACCTTTGCCTTAGCGGCTGAGTTAGGTGCTTAATACTTGGGTTTTCTCAATGAAATAAAGAAAGAAAAATAGGTTTATTTGTCACAGAAACACGCACATACAAAAAAAAATGTTGATGACAACCTTAACACATTAGACATTTACAGGGTGACTTGTAATTTGACGTATTCCTTCCAGGACGTGGTAGTATAACCCATCTGCAATGATGTAATATGTTATATGGGCGATAATCAATGATGGTTATATCAAGCACCCCATAAAGCGAAGATGAAAATTCATGGGATTCGAGAAAATCCAATATTTATGAATTTTTGATAATTTCCCTGAATTCGTCACTAAATATCATTTTACTCTAAACTCTCAAATGCCTTTCATTGGTATTCCATTGGGTACCTAATACTTTCATAAACCTTTCGATTTAATCAATTTTGCTGCTGAGTGACGTTAGTAGGGAGGTTGTGAAAGGATTCCCATAACATACCAGTACCTATACATTATATGTCCTCCACTGCCGGCGCCCAAAAATAGCGGCATTGGGAACCGGCATGACATTACTGCACGCAGCCGAGATTAAAAACATCGGCTGCCGGCACATTACATACTCTGTGGCCGGCACCACCGGAATCAATAAACCCTTCCAGTATTCAGAACTCGCACTAACTAGGGTCAGTTAGTGCGAGTTCTGAATACTGGAAGGATCAAAAGTATTTTTTTCTATATATTCTAGTCAGTTTTGGCACTCGCCGGCCGCTGCCGCGGCACCGCTCGCGATATAATTCTGAAAAAAAGTAATGCTTTATTACATGTTTTTTTAATTATGCCTACCCTGCCTTTCTACTCGGATATGCCAAATTGCCAATCCTGTTTTCCGCTTTTTTCCAAACTCATCACCGGCAGCCTATTCAGCAACCGGTGCCGGCAGCCAATTTGGGAGCCAGCGCCGGCAGCGGAGGCACTCCCATATATTTAACATTTTTTTTTGCCGTAGTATTGTTATGGCTGTATGAAGTGAAACTTCTTACTCCTCCACGTTATTTCTGCTAGTCGGTATGCGGTAGTAATGCAGATGGGTGTCGTATACACGATGTTTATTACTATCTATCAGCCGAACTGTTCTCGTGTTACGTACTCGTACCTAACTTCGCAGTAATATTGGACCTGAGCGTGATATAGGTAGGAAGTCGTTGGAGCAATAAAAAAGATTACCTTTATCAAATATCGCAAGTCGAGTAGGTAAAAATCTTGACTGAGTTCTCAACCGATATGTCAGTCAGGGCCCAAGGCAAAGGCAATAAAAGGCTCACCAGTCTATCCTTCATGTGACCCCAACAAACTAGGCATATGATTTAATATAGGTACAAAACACACGGTCATTCTTAAATAACTAACGTTTATCCGGATAAAGCCTCGTGCAGACTGGTGCGATGCGACAGCGCGCCGCGACTCTAACAAAACTATTTCTAAGAAAACTTCACAGTAGAATAATTACCGATGTCGCATCGCGCCAGTCTGTACGAACCTTTACGGATAATACTCCATTTATTATACATATATAACATTAGACGAATAACCATAATGTTATTTAGATATAATCATATACTAAGTTCCGTTATTTAATGATAAATATAAAGCAATGGAATCTATCACCATTCACCATTTACCATTTACATTTTTTAAATAACTCTAAAATGCCTAATTTCTACAATATTACACAATAACTATTTGTTGTTAATTGGCCGTTACTTTTCTAATGCTATAATAAATGCAAATACCTCGGTGGTAGCTGGAATCTCATTTCTGCAGGGAACTGGGCATTAGCACCAGTAATATTATGGTGACTGCAACTAAAGCGCCATGGTGAATTAGTAAATAATTACTCTTTGCTTATTACAATCCCAGAAAATATTTATGTATGATGTATTTAAAATCGTATTATAACTACTTGACTTTTCAAGAAAAAAAGGAGAATCTGATTATTTTACCAATGACATGCCACAAACATGGGAATGGAATAAAATTACCCTTTTTCTGAAAGAAGCTTTCTACGGTAGGGACGACGACCTCCTTCAGGCCCTAATTTTAAATTGGGTTTGCAAATTAACGTCGAAGCTTACTTCGCACCCTAAAAGATTCAACCTCGACACGTAATCTTGAGAAGCGTGTTATTTCACGAGCTCGAGCCTTTTATGATTCTTAAAAGAAATGCTTATCTCTGTACCGCGTCGCTAAGATTTCAAGCTGTATGTGCTAACAAAAGTTCAACTCTGGAGAGTTATAATTTAGGTATCTGCATAGGGTGTAGCATTTGGCTCTGCGTTCTTGGAAGAATTCCATCGGATCAAAAGCAATTACTACCTTTATATTGGAAGTAAAAATTGATTTTTATTAATGCTTGGACATTGTTTTAAATAAAGATGATCATAATATTTTATTTCAATTCATCTATTTCTTGGATCTTGTTAAGTTAAGAATTATTATAAGTGGAATTTCGCAATTAAATTCCACTTTTAATGATTCTTAACTTAAGAGCGTTAATGTGAGAATAATGACAACGATGATTTGACATTACCATCATTGTATTACACGGAAACTCAGTAGATTTATGTGTACACTCTTCTTTTACTAATCTGGCCAGCTCTCTACAATGGCATTTTACAGTTGTCAATCTGCCTAGCCCTTTCCCTACTATATTAGGGACGGCTTCCAGTCTAACCGGATGCAGCTAAATACCAGTATTTTACATAGATCGACTGCTTATCTGACCTCCACAACCCAGTAACTGGGTAGAACGATACCCCTTGGCAAGACTGGTTGTCAGACTTTCGGATTTCTGACGACCCGTAACGACTGTCAAAGATCCACGAATGACAGCCGGGACCAACAGCTTAACATGCTTTCCGAGGCACGGAGGTGTTTCGGTACGTGAAGATGGTCACCCATCCACAGACCAGTTAGTCTCGTGGTCGCAAAGAGAATGTGATACAGCGATGTGTACACGTAGGTACTACGCATCAATTTATTCTGCGCAATAAAAGGATATGTAAGTGCATAAGTAACGGTTTTCCGAGAATTATTTATCAAGTTTCTGGGAACATTGTCAACCTTATAAAGGGGTGTGTAACGTTTGAAATAATAACAAAAGTTCTAATGATCATATGACCTAATTTCATTTAATTATATTTTTTAATATAACGATGAAATGATATAATAAATTATTAATATAATATCATTTAACCTAATTTTATATGGTATAATGAACATTTTATATTATGCACATTTGAATTAATATTTAATTACTTTAATATTCAGTTACTATAATATTCATTACTATAATATTACTATAAGTAATGTTTAATATAATTTAGAAACATGTACTTTGTTTTGTATATTTTTGCAAAAAGTGATCAGATTGCGCCTGCCATTTGGGTTTGGGTTAAATAGCATTTGGGTTAAGTTAGGTTTGAACAATGACCATTAACGCGCGAAGGCGAGCGAGCGGAGCGAGCGTTTCGCGGCAGCAGGCGCCGGGCGCTAGGTTCCCTTTATTATTCGTGAATGATTTGAGTTAGGTGAGGTTATAACAGTATGATGTTTCCTAATATTTACTTATTCATTACAGAATTTTGGCTGAAAATTAAAGGACAACTAAACGTTATATAAAAACAGCATTATATAAATTGAAATTATATGAAATTAACATTATACTAAATGTTATTAGAGCAAAAGAAGGTTACATGAAATATAACATTAGATCACATGAAATTAGGTTTTTTTTTATAGCATATGAAAATTATATCAGGTTATTGCAAGTGATAATATACTATCTGTTATTATGCCATATATTACATACGCCTTATGAAATGCTCGATCTTATCTCAAGTCAAACGCACGCCATTTGTCTGCTTATAAATCTAGACTCTCCTGAATACCTAGATCAGTCTAAACTAGCTACATAGTTTTGTGTATTATCTGTTTTGTTTTTACAACTTGCCGTTTGTCTTTTCATTGTGTTGTACCTTTACATATAAAGGAAGTGCCGTGGTAGGCAGTAATGCAAGTCGTTTTACTTCCAAAGTCGATTTTATTGATTTACCTTCAAACATAACTCTTCATACTTCATAAAATTCATAAAACTGAACCACGCTGTATATAACACTTTATTAATTAAGAACATAATGTGCCAATCATAACACACAAAAACAATCGTTTATATTTGTTCTTCTTCTCTCCACATGATTGTGGTTGAATAAACAAATACATTACAATAATTACTGTAGTGTTTCCATCTGAACGTGCAGGTTTTTGTACACTTGTATGACATGTGTCTTTGACGTGCCACGAGTCCACGACTTCTATGTCTTTTTGTCAATCTCAAGATTTGCCTACCGGTGGGTAACAAATCGCTATTCTACAAGTAAGTATTTCACTCGGATCATGAATTTGACGATAAAGCATCAACAAAGAGAAATATTTTTGCTAATGCATACAGGCAAAAATATTTAAAAGTTACATTTAGTCTTTTGTGAAAAACTATAAAATAAGAAATAAGTACATGGATGCTGTCTACCTACCTTTAGAACGTGTCGTGATCATTTAAAACAATGAAATCTATGGGAATAATTCTATCATCATTTAAATAGTACCATAGAGAATTTAAGTAGGTACGTCAGTTATTCACTGCATGTAATTTATACATATTGGCAAAATTGAATAAAATAATACTCACATTTCAAACGCCACTGATGTTTACTTCTGATAATGAGAGAACATTCCAGTGTACCACTCACTATTTTCACTTTTATTTACGCACCACACTCGACATCGTATTCACACTCGCGGTCACGAGAACAACCGACACAGAGCAAACGTCCACTCACTACAGCAGATGCCGGGGTACTGAAGCTTCAAGGTTTGATGCTGTAAAGTGGAAATCAGGGTGAGTTTTCCCTCCCCCGTGCGTACTGACACTTAGCGCCCGCAACTTAACGCGACGTCAGTTGAAGCAATCATTTTTCATTTACATAAGACGCTCTTGCGCTTGAAAAATTATTATTTGAGCGGGTTTAAAGAATGTTAAGTTTGCGCACACGGTAAGTACTAACTTCGGAATACGTCACAACATTAACTGAAATGCCGGTTAGAGACCTCTGATTTTATTCCAGTATGGCGGCGGACGCCACAGCCGCGTCTGTAGTCAAAGGTATTAACAAAAAAGACAAATATTTCTCCCCTCGATTTGTGAAGTATATTTTTAAATATACTTGTAGCTCCCGCAACATGCGATGGAGGATGACTTTTTCCTAAGAATAAAAACGTAGGTAAATATGGTTATATCTGAAAAGCACTTTAATTAAAATTTCATTGTTACATCTCGCTGCCTAATATTTATCAAAAATGAAAAGCTAACACACTACTAACTGAGCAAACGGAAACTTGTTACAGCTCCTAAGAAGGAAAAGTCTTTTTGTTAAAATAACCTATATTATATTTTTATGATCAGCTTTTTCTAAACAACTTTTTCCGACTACCAACACACTCGCCAATGTACAATCGCTATAAAGGCCAAACAAAATGAAATAATTCAATTTCACATCACGTTTGTGACAGTGGAGAGATGGCGAGCCGAGATAATCCCTCGTAATAATGGACTGACAAATAAATGTTACCACTACGGATAATATTATTACAATCTGGTCTATAGAAGACTGTGTCGTGTTATGATAAGCAATAAGAGCAATGACTAAGCAATGCTCTGCTAAGTTTCTATAGTCTTCTAGAGATCTTAGCCTATTTGGTTTTACCAGGCAACCTATTTGAGTAGGTACCTAATTATAAGAAAATGGCATAAGATTATGAGATAAACACAATTACGAATTTAGAAGGCAAAAATGAATTACGCGTTAACTAAAGAATTGACGAGCGCGTGTCACGATATAAAAAAAAAAATATATAAATGAATTGAATGAGTAAATAGTCTTTTAGTTTTTAAAGTATCCCTCCAACAGTACCTAGATGACGCGTTACCTGCCTAATATGGATATACCGGTAGGATCTACTCTGTCTATACAATGCCTTTGTTTGCCAGAATCTGCGGGACAGTGTTCTCCAGTTAGTTAGACCTCTGGAGATGTATGCTATTCGTAAACAACATAATTATGTACAATGTTGTTCGATCAACACATAGTCCATTGAACTCCTCTAGAAGCCTTCCATCCGAAATACGATGCAACAACATCAGTGTTAGTTTAGACAGCGGTTAACATCGATACAGAAATCTTCATTAGGATAGAATTGAATTTAATTAATTGTTATAACAGATCTAAATTAATATTTAGTCCCAACTATGTTACGGGCGGCTTCCAGTCTAACCGGATGCAGCTGAATATCAGTATTTTAGATGTAGCGACTGCCTATCTGACCTCCACAATCCAGTAACTGGGTAATACGGTACCCCTTGGTAAGACTGGTTGTCAGACTTTCGGGCTTCTGATGACCCGTAACGACTTTCAAAGATTCACGAAAGACAGCCGGGACCAACGGCTTAACGTGCTTTCCGAGGCACGGAGGAATGTAAACATGGTCACTCATCCACGGACCAACCCCGGCAGGAGCAGCTCACCCTGATGGATTGATCCGTGCGGCTGTTATTACTTAGCCACAAGCTCCTCCACTAATCGCACCAGAAATGGGTCATTAAAAGGGTCATTTCAAGCAACACTTTCTTTAAGCACGGTTACACAGATGGTTCATTCCGCATTTTAGGTATGAACCTGCAAATACTCGACTTGTTGGGTAAATTCAGTGAGTGTAACGCAGTCAGAAGATCTAAGAGTTACGTGATATAAAGAGAGACAACTTCTAGGTAAATATAACTGCAGGTAATTAGCGCTGTTCGAAGTGAATTTTACTTTATTAGTCGTAGCTAGAGTCGTTCTGTAAATGACTTTGCGGAGTGCACCATCTGTACTAATCTGTGCTTTAGGTAGGCATAATCTACAATGGTAACGGAATTTTAACTAAACACGAAAAATTTTCTGTGAAACTACAGAATACAACGCTTAGAGTTGTATATGTGCTCATAAAAAAATTAAAAAAACTATTTAATTAAAAGTCGTCATCAAGACATCTTTCGTACTTAAACTCATTTGCAAAGTCTCTCAGATGACGCAGAATAAACATTAAGAACATTATCTAGGTCTTACTTGAGCTTTTTGCCTGAAACTCTGACACGCTCCGGGCGGCGCTCCAATTAGAACATTTACTTGGTACTTTTTATGCCTACTGATTAAGATTTTAGTTTGAGATACGAGTATCAGAAGCGTAATCTTTGGCTTGGAGTGCAAACTATAAGGTAATTTTGTTATTTCTGTCTTACAAAACAATTCACAAGAATTTTCATATTCGATTAATTTGTGTGTGTCACTGTGAACCTCAGCGACTTTTAATTTCACCCAACCAACCCTTCATCATCCTCATACTTTAGTTTTTTTTTGCAATGAAACGCATTAATCAAACTCCCAACCATTTACAACAGATTTTTTTTTTCTTCAAAGATAATCCTACATTATGCGAACATAACCTTGATAGATTAAGAAACTAATGTTAATGACTCAACAACCTTTATTACAGTTTTATTACGTGCACAAATCACTATTTATCACATCTAATGTAACGAGCTATACCTACAAAAGATCGAAGGCCGAATTTCGTTCAGACTTTTCATGCCAACAACGGTTTTGGAATAGAAAAGAATTGAATACTAACTAAGCACTTAAAAACGGCGTGTCAACATGAAAATCGTTAATTCAGTTCTTGTTGTATCTTTAACTGTTTAATGTTTAAGAACCCTTTGTTACGTCGAGAGCTTTGTTTTTGTATTAACTCCCCGTAAAATTATATACATGGAATTGTACATTTACTTTTCGAACATTACTTATTATCATGATTATATTTGGTTTATTTTTAGAAAGTCGTTCCATCTTGTGTACTTCATGCATATTAGTTGGAGTGTATTATTGTAGAGACGGGAATTTGGTACATGCTTGCAAGTCTTTAGTTACATTCATGGAACAGCGTTTTGAGCTTTATTAAAAAAGTTTGAGATGCCTATATTTTTGTTTTCTACGCAACTAAGTAATAAGGTATCGTGTATTCTTTAATAGCAGACTACTACTCAACTAGATATACTTTAGCTTTGATTTCTTAAATCGTCCTTGCTCTATACAACTTTGCCGGTAAAGCAGGAAAAAGAAAACGAACACTTGCAAATAAAATTGTCAAAAAATAAAGAAAAGTGTGCAACAATAAGCTCGAATCCTGCGTTTAATTATTACCACTTAGCCTTTTGTGCCGTCTATAGCGACATTTGGCGTCGGATTCAGCAGACATGCTACCAAATAATAGACTGAGTCATAGCATATACTGACATGCAAGCTAAGCGCAGGCTGCATGTATACATGCGCAGATGCACGTGGTGTGTGCGCATGCTCGCGGTGCAATATCGCGCGCGCCGCCCGCACAGTCTCATAAACCCGCTATATGTAGCACTCCAAGATACACCTAAAACTACCAACAGTATTTAGTAAATATATAGGTATGTAAATATAAACATCTCATATTTAGAACTTCTATTTCATCTTCTAATGATAAGTTTGACGCCTAAATAGCTTGTTAACTGAAAGAGGTAAGATTGTTGTTATTAATTAATTTTTTCTCTGGAATTACACCTGCTTGATGCTACCACTACTTAGTGTTGTTTCAAATTGTATTGATGCTATAAACATACAACTTTTATATAATATATCTTCAATTTAAGCAGGTACTAAACGAATTTAAAACCACTTCTTAGCATTGCCTATTAATGTAAATACTCACAGAAGTCTGTATACTTTGGTTTACAGTCATAAGCCGTTCCTTCTTTACAAACTTCTGAATATTCTTCTAAACCACATTTTAGAACAAAATTCACACACAAATTTACATTACCGGGGCAAACATTATTACGTTTTACGAGTTATAGTAATTAAACTTTGAATATCAGCTTGGTCTGTGCTTTTATGGGGAGACGGCTTTGTTGAGTGCTATTTAAGTTCTTAATCTTAATATCTCAAATTAGATAAATAATGACTAGGTATACAATTTATACTAAGACAAATAAGAACAGCATGATGAAATAATGCAGTTCAGTAGTCGAAACATTCTCTGATCGAGTTTTGTACTGGCAGAAAAGCATTTTTGATCAAGTCAATGGTTGACGTAATTATCTATCAGAAAATACTCATTTACAAAACTTCTGCCAACATTGAAAAATGTTCGTGAATGTCTACAAAAAAACGTCGACAGCCTATTTTTACCCCTTTTTGCTCTAGAACAAAAGTTCAACAAAATTGAGGATACAGGAAGCTTAAGGCTCTTTCAAACAGTAAAGTGAAATTGTTTATTAGATGTGACTTCGTCTCGGGAAATAAAAAACCGGAATTGTAGTAAAAAGAAAAATGAAATGTGTTATCCACATTTTCCTGCTTTGCTGTAATGTTTTAACATTTTATAATTGAATAAATAAATTGTTACGGTAAAACTCTTCAGTGTTTACACAGAGCGCTCTCATACATTCATTATTTTATATTCATTCTTATTCATAGGTAAGGATACGCTCAAATACGTTTATGGATGAAGGTCAGCGTAAACATTCTTGTTTATTTTGAATCCTCCTTCTTAATTCAACAATAAAGGAGACGTATACGTAAAAGTAACGCCCTGTCGAATTATTTATGAAGATATTCGTCAGCCTCCCTCGCGTTGGAATCTAGACGAAGAACGTGAATTACGAAATAGACTCATAGGAATTGGCAAATTAAGACATATATTTCTTATCTTCTTTTTGTAAACACGACATGATTAAGTTGAACCAAACTATGTATTTACATTTTTTATGGGCATATAACTCTTAAAATTCAATAGACTCGAGATTTACATTTGAATTGCAAAAGGTGTTGATAGTTTTGCTTTTTATTTGTGAGCGATAAAAGTCACTCATTGCGGTGGAAGACTTTTATAAACGAGCAATATTTACGAGTTACCAGGGGCGAGCAATTTCCACAGCTCATTTGAATTCATGATCGTTACCTTTAGAACTTGGAGTTTAGACTTTGAGTCACGAGTTCACGACGACACACGAGCATAATTTTGTATAATGCAACAAACGAAGATAAGTCAGGCTGTATTATTTATGTACTAGTGAAAATAAGGCATAGTAGTCACCAATTTAAGCCTACCTGTACAACACACTTTGCGTATAGTGTTAAATTATGGTTATCAAATATTACATCAGTGGGGAAACCTGAATATAACCAAGGAAAATGCACAAAGTACCTACTTAGAGCCACAAATCAAGAAAACCAATAGGATATTGTTTTCATAAATAATTTACAGCACTACGAGCATAACAGCAATTACGGGGCAGTGCACATATTCATTTTAGTTTCAGAAGCTGCGGTGTCGAAAGATGTTTGTCCTTGTATTTAAGGATAAATCATAGTACAAACATCTTTCGAAACCGCAGTAATCTATTTTCACGTTCTCACGTAGTTACCTACATCTCTATTTAAATTTTAGGTGCTACAAGTGCAAATATTGCAATTTTGCATCAGAACGCTCTACTGCAGACGTCAGTTTTCAGCTTAAGGCGAAAGCGTCAGGGTAGCCCGTGAAATTCAAATTTTCTTACGTTTTTTGCAAGTTGCAGGTCAGTGTCAGGTTGTATGTTGATCTAAATATGATTCGCGACCGTAACAAATATGGCTTTAGATAATTATAATCAGTAATATAACTCTATAAGTTCATTCAATAGGATTTATTGAATGACTATTTCATGAAATCATGACATTTAGGATTATTCTAACTTAAGGAGTTGTATTGCGTTTTCTAATGATTAATTATAATTCTGTAAACTCATATTTGTTACGGTCGCGAATCATATTTTAATCAACATATAACATGACACTGACCCGCAAATTGCAAAAAACGTAAGAAAATTTGAATTTCGCGAGCTACCTTAGCGCTTCACCCTTAAAATGGCTATCGTTACAGGCACTACTTAATCAAACACAAAGTGTTACAAACTGTGGTAAAATAAGAAGAAATCTACGAATTTAAGTAGTCGACTCGCTAAGCTTATTGTGAATGATTGCGTACATTCGCAGTATAGCTTCGAGCTTTTCAAGTTCCCGAAGCGCGCTGATTGTATGAACACATAGTTTGGCTAGGTGCCAGGCAGGAGTGCACTGTCATCGTAAACCAAAAAAGTGACAATATTATAGTCACACAGTTTAATATTTGTCCACCTATACCGCCAATATATCAAAATCTAATCGTGTGTAAAAACAAAAGCTCAAATTTTTAAAATAATTAATGAAAATTCGTAAAATCGGTAGATTTATTTATCAAAGACGTAATTTAAATAAAAATGTCTAGTATACCTGATAGTCAGTAAATTATCAAATAACTTCTCCCGCTCTTCGTGTCAGACTCTTACTGACTAAAACCCACCCGTGTTCCTTCGGTTGCCCTGTTGCCGGGGGCCACGATCTCCCTTTCGGGTTTCTTTGCACCCCCGGCAGGCATCAGCCCTAACGGACCCTGTCAATTCTGCTGAAATCTCTTTGAGGCGCGCGTGGAACACAACGCGCCATCGACCCGGGCCTGGTCCTTATCGGACGGTGAGCTGCCCATTGCTCACCATCAGCAAATCCGCGCCTACGGTGGTCGGGAATCGGCCTGTGACTCCCGACGCCCAGTGCGTCTCCTCCTGCGGCGGTTAGGGGCGTGAGGGGGCGAGTTCTGCCTCTCCCTCACGCGTTTCGCCTCCTCCTTCGCGAGCATTACCGCTTCGCAGAAGGAGGTGACGGCCTCCCATTTCCTCTCGCTCCGTACCGTGGCCTGAACCAGGGCCGGACGCGAGAGATCACCGCCGCCGATCGCCTCCACGAGGACACGGCGATGCTCCGCCCAAGCTGGGCAGACACAATGGTGACACCCGGGCGTTTCCTCTCGCTTTATCCTGTGCAGGAACTTCCCGAAACAGCCGTGTCTGGTGAGGACCTGCTTCAGGCGGAAGGTGTAGATGCCGCGGCGCCTCTCTAGCCATTCCTCAAAGAGGGGTCTTATCGCCGCAATTGTGGCGTGCCCAGCGCTGGGTTGCGAAAATCGCACTCTCCATGACGCCATGAGATCACGCTGGAGCTCTGTTCGCTATGCCGTGATTTCTCGCGACAGCGGAGTTAAGCCCCGGCGTTTCGCCTCCTCGCGCCACTCCCAAATGTGTGCGAGGACCTTTGCCTCCAGATTCCATGGCGTTAATCTGGCAAGGAGGCTCGCCGCCTGCGGGCTGGCCGCAGCCTTAGTGAACGCGCCCATACCGGTGCCCCGTAAAGGGCCATGGACCGCACGACCCCCACGTAGAGCCTCCGGCAGGAGGCGTTTGGATCCCCTAGATTGGGCAGGAACCGCTTCAACGCAGTCCCGGCCCGCTCCAGTACAGTCAGTTACCTCCTTATAAGCGTTTCATACCAGAAGGGTGCCAAACGGAACCCCCGTTTACTAACCCTCCGCTATCTGTTCATCCATCTGTCTGCCAGCTCATATCATGTCTGCGTCTCATCAACCGTAACAGGTAGACAGTTGAAGTTTTCACAGATTGTGTATTTCTATTACCGCTATAACAATAAAAATTTAACAAAGTTACAAATTAAAGGCGTTTCCATACAAAAAACGAGTTTTTTTTTACTAGAAGAATTGAAGTGATACCGAACCCCCCCGTACCGTCCGAATGGACCCCAAATGGACGGGGGCAGAGATATGGTGGATAGGGCCATAACATTTAACACTTTTCATTTAACATTTTTTGACATGGCATTCAAAATTTAAGCTCTATTATGTGCAAGGAGTTTGTATGTATCAATGCACTCTGGTTTTGATAAAATTAACCCTCCTTTTTGATGATAAATCATCGGTAACGAGTTTCAAGAATTATATACATTATTTAAATTATAATGATGTTGGGGGTGGCAACCGGATGGTATTGATACACACAAATTCCTTGCACATAATAGAGCTTAAATTTTGAATGCCAAACAAAAAAAAAAGTTTTGCCCCCATCCCCCATATCTTCGTCCCTGTCCATTTGGGATTTGGACGGTACGGGCGGGTCCGGTATCACTTCAATACCCAGATTAGCACGCGCCATCCGGTTGCTTGTCCGATAAAATTTTACGTGCCATTACTTTAACTATTTGTAGTGACCGCAAATAAATGAAAGCTAATTTATTTTCAATATTTGAAAATCGAACACGCGCAGTCCACATTGTAGGTAGCTTGTTAAGTCAGTTTTTTATTTGTTTTTTTTTTTCACGCGAATATTTATTTAGCCTTATTTGTCGTTCATGTAAACTGTAAAGCCCTGTACACACTTATACAAACTTTAACTCGGCATTCATTTTCATTACAGTACCTAAAGTCAGACGAAGATATCGAGAGCTGGAGTTAGTCCTTCAATTATACACAACGGTTGCGATCCGCGTCCGAGAAGCAGATAGAATTAAGGTAATTAATTTATACAACTGGGTAATAAGTTTTTCACAGAAGTCTCGTCTCGCCTCGTCCGTTGAATTCATCAAGTTATCAAGGAAATAGTTACTCATCCATCTTATGATACTTCATTCTTAAACATTTTCCTCTACTTCTTCCTCTCTTTACTTCCTTTTTCTTTCTCTACTTCTTCCTTTACGTTGCGTTTGGATTCTCATGACCGAGACACGCTAATAATTAATGCTGACGAACCTTGTTGGTGGAAAGTCAGTTTTTGGCGTGAAACTACCTCTTTACAACTACAAATTATCCTTGTTCATATGCAAATAACTTACATTGACCACCCTCTGAGGTTAGTAAATGAGAAATAACTCGCTTAGCACTCAGTGCATTCGATATTAAGTTAGATCTGAGGTATGGGTCAAACTGTCTTTAATTAAGAGGCTTTAAGTGTGCGGACCGACGGCCGGAATTATTGCCCAGAGGTGAACCTGTTTAAAAGAACATTATGGTCCCAGCGCATGTCGACTTAAGAAGTAATTTGAAGAGATTTAGTCTGTACAAAAGAGGTGATATTATTACATTTTTGCCCGTAGTCTTCATAATAAACTTTTTTATTATATTGATCCGTTATACTGTGGTTCCGTCAAAACGATAAACTTATTTAACCCCCAACTTTGATGCAGTTGAAGCGGAATGCGTCGAACCCTGGTATAAGTCTGTGGGTATATTGCGGCCCGGCGCGGCGGCACACCGCGCGGCGGCTCGCAACAAGTACGTCACGGAGATCGCACATAGCGGTAGGGGATTTATGTGCTAGACTTTTTGATATGTAATTTCTACTGCTCTTTTTTAATTGTATTTCTTCGTATTTTGCTATATACGATTAAACTGGTACTTTTCAAAGATTACTTTTCTTTTTCCAAGGCTTAGTAATTTCCAGCTGTGTTTGCTTTGTTACACACGAATTCAGGACAAAAGGTCGCCATAAAAGAAACGGAGCTATTTGTTTGTAAACACTAAGCTCACAGCTCTGAGTCTGAGCCTGAGAACTTTTGCTTGTACTAAAATAAATACTGACCGGGTTTATGTAGGTACCTACGCAGTATTCTTAGCTTATTTTATTAGCAGTAACTTTTGGAATGATAATAATATAACTGATAAAACGCTTACATTATATTGGTGGTCTCAGATTATATTTCTTTCCCTGAAGGTGCTCGCTCCAGAGAACGGTACCTACACTAACAAATGTGGTGCAGCGGTGTCGGCTGCGTGAATTTGCCTACTGTATAAATAATACTTAATTATAATAATTCAACAAATATTTTGATCGTTCTTGATCATTTTAATTCGGAGTGTTTAAAGATTTCGCATCATCGATCAACAGCATTTTCGTTGTGTACATTTGTGGCGGCATCAATCCTGCATCGCGCAAGTAGGGTTTACCACGCGACGAGAATTTACACAACGTCCCAACATCAATCGTCGGGCAGTTGCCCATCAGGCACAATACCCGTCTGGTTGGAGGATCTGGATTAACTGGAAGGAATCTATTGGTAAGTAACTAAATTTACGTCTGAGAAAAATAGTGCTTCCAAGTAAATGCTGGGAAAAATCTACAATGTGACGTACCGGTTACCGTTCCTGGCACCGTCCTTGCATTCTGTGCACGGTAATCACCGCAGACAATTCCAACTCAACGCGAACTATGCGGCACCCGATTCCGACAGTAAGCAAGAATTCGGCTCATAGTGCAGTATTCTCAGAAATTTTAGACGACAAGCAGCAAGCTGTAGACACATTATAATATGCAAATGGCAAATGCGATCCTTAAGGGAACACGATAGTGGTTTCAGATTGGGTCTTAAAGGCTAGATTGTAATGAATTATTAAGAACCTGGTTCTTTGTAATAAAGCATTTAAAAAAAATGTAAGTTTCTATATAGGTAGGTATACCTATATAGAAACTTTTTTTTCAAATCCTTTAAATCCTGTTGGAAATCCTTTAAATTATATTTTAATACCCAAATGGGTAATAATAATTTAAAGGATTTCCAACATTGCCAATGTTTGCTATATTTTGTAACTAGGTTCTACCCGTGACTTCGTTCTCGTGAAATACACCACAGTATACTAAAACGATCCATCGAATGGCCCGACCGCGCTATTACTTAGTTTTCGCTGAGCATCCTTCCTTTGTCTTTGACTTTTTGTCTTTTTTCGGCTTTTGCAAGGATCGCAGCGTGATGTTAAATAGCCTATAAATTGCCTCAAAAAATGGGGCTATCAAATGCAAAAAGGATTTTTCAAATCCGACAGATTGTTCCAGAGATTAGCGCGTTCAAACAAACAAGCAATCTCTTCAGCTTTATTATTAGTATATACGAGATATATGTACATATCTATTTAAATATTCATGCGAAAACGTATAAAATGAAAACAGTATATCTAAGAATATCTAACTTCAGTGTTTACAAGAATATCTCTTCATTTTATATAAGTACTAAGAAATTAAACAAGACCAAAAAACGCTCGAACATACTTTGCATAAGTACCTAACGTTTCCAAGGTTAGCCTAATGATCCTCGCAAATTTTGCAGCCTTATTCTCAATTTGTCGCTAGACAAAGGAGACATACGTCAAAGAAACGCCCTGTCGAGTTATTTATGAAGATATTCGTCAGCCTCCCCCGCACTGGAATCTACACGAAGAACAGGAATGACTTAATAGACACGATAATATAGGAATTGGCAAATCTCCAGACGAAGGAAGTATTTCTTTTCGCCCCTTTGCTAACTGGAAATTTGTGAATGTTAAATTAATGGTATATAAACTGCCGCTTGCTCACTTCAGATGGCGCTTGTAGGCACCTTTCTTATGCCTACTGGATCCGACACGGGAGTTACTGCGATGCTCGATGCAAGGAAGGAAAGAAGCACACGGATCGGCCAGTGCGCAGTAACTGGCGATCGCCCATACCTACTTCTCTTTCATACCTCAAAACGCTGACGCATAACATTCATACTTACATTGTCCCTACACGCTGATCTCCAGCGTCTAATAATTTGACAGCAGGCCATACATTTTTTGCAAACAACCGACTTCTTTTACGCATAATTAATGATCGAGCCCAGTTGCGCAGCTGTTTACTGCAAAAATACGGAGACCCATGTATTTGCCGAAGATGTTATAAGAAGAAAACTGTAGCTCTAAGAAAAAATTGGAATCCGATATTTCGTCGAGACGTCGAATGTGCTATCCTTTAAGCCTTTTATGGGAGAAAGTGGTTTATAGGTGATGCTCCTAAGAGAACTTAGTCTATTTTCATTATATACAGGCACTTGTGATGTGATATTATGTAAATTATAGTAAAGTATGTGTGTGTTTATATTATCGTATTAGATCAGTACTAGAAGTGCTTTCTCTGAGATTTTTCAGTCAGGAAGATCATGCCCAAGTTGGTTTTCAACTCTGATCAGGTTATTTATATTATACGCCTCCAGTCTTTAACAAAAAACGAACTTGAAATCAACAAACACAAAATAACCTATAATTTTTTCATAATTTATTGACTTTTCCACTAAAGCTGCTTTTATACCCGTGGTAGACGCTTCCCCTGTCATTAGCTCGTCTTTTAATAGTGCTACTCTCCAAGTTTCATACATATTTATCTAGTTTTCGTATAATTTGTGATCTACACAAAAGTAAACATAAACACAACAATGGCGGTTTAAAGACGTACAACTGTGGTGCCACCTGTTATGAGCTTTCAGTTTTTAATCTCATTGTGACGAGACGAGCTAACACGACACGATTCAGCACAAATAAACTAGTTACAATTTCAGAGTTAGCCAAGAATTTGGCACCGACAGCAGGACACGCTGGACATGATATTAAGTGCCCCAGTGTTTGTGAGACAGCGCCACATGTACACTCTATGGCGGAGTCATCTGTGAATCTCCACATGAGAAAAACAAAAAAAAAACGAGCGTAACTGTAAAGCTTACAGTAATCGCATATGATGTGTAACATTTGACATCTCACCTTAGTAATAAGCAACATTAAGGTAATAAGCAACATTACAGGGGCGGGGCCCCGTCAAGGTCGTTTGTGACGGTCAATTCTAGAACTGCGCTCGCTCATTGGTCAAATCAAATAGCGTGCGTTCCCCGGCTTCCTGTAACTTCCGTCCCTTTTCACTTTTTATTCCCACAGATTTCCCACTCCACAAATTGCAGGAAAGTGCGAGGAAAGATTTTCCGGGAAACGAGAGGACGGATGTTACACATAAAAAAAAAATCAAACCAATAAAACTCTTTTTTTTTTTCGAATTATAAATATCATATTTATCAGACAAGCGAGATTTACATTTAAATTGCAAAATGTTGTTACTTTTGCTGTTTATTTTAGACCAATAAAAGTCACTTACTGCGGTGGATGAGTTTTATAAACGAGTGTGCTGCAATATTTACGAGTTCACAGAGGTGAGTAATTTCGACGACAACTCACGAGTGTTATTTTTATAATGCAACAACCGAAGATTAGATAGACAATAAGGGATAGTAACACAAAACACTTGTATGTATAGTGCTTATAGTACAGCAAAATGCTGCTGTACTTGTATTAATGCATTCATGCAGCCGCAAATTAATGAAAGGAAGCCTGAGTAATACATTACATGAAGTGCACATATTCATTTTAGTTTCAGCATTTCAATAATATAATATTTAGACCGATGTTTTACTTCTAAGTATTCTGAACATCAGCGAGCTATCCAATACAAGTTTTTCCGAGTGGACATGGAAAGAAACAATTTAAACTTTCAAAGTCGAAAATTGCTTAGGAAACAGCCGTGTTAACGACCCGAAGACAAAGTATTAAGCAAAATGGAAATTTTAAAATGGACTCAACGTTTTTCTTATCTAAGTAAGTTAGTATTAGCAATTCAGCGTAGCGAGATGCGGCTAAATGTTAGAATGTTGTAAAGTTTTTAGTGTTGATATGTATTAAATATTTCCCGAAAGGAGAGAGCTGATGATTTCAAAGGCTTCAAAGTAGTTATTTAGGTTATACGACACAAATTGTTTTCTTAGCTTTTCCTGTAGGTCTCACTTGATATCGTTTGTGCCCCGTCTCAATGCCGCTAGCATGAGCGGCTCTGAGTCGCTCTAGGTGGGCGGAGATCGAAAAGACGATACTCGCCACGAAATAGCTTTTATAACTTTGAGCTACTTAAGTATGGTAAACATAAATGCTAGTTTATTAGCACTTGACGTCAGTGGAAGGGGACGATAAAGAGAACGTTTGTGTTGTGATTCATGCCCAAGTAAAGTGACCTATGTAGTATGTATCTCGATATCGACAGGCCCAGGCTAAAGCATTAGGAACTGGTGAAGGGTGGACGTTTTTGGGGGACTGTCTTATGTAATTTTGACGTTCGAAATGTGCTGATTTTCAGTCTAGTTTGAATGAATGACTTTTTGAATTTGAATTAGGTAGGTTAGCTTCAGAGTAGTCAAAAAGCATTTTCAGCTCTTAAAATCTTGAATAATGTATCACATGAATAACATAGTAAGAACTACCAAAATAGAGGAACATGTTTAATAACAGGGGTACCCTCAAGAGAGTACACACAGTACTAGCTTAATAATTAAAAGGTAAGTATTTCAGACATTAAATAATGAGCTGAGTGGTTAGACTGACGACTAAATAGGCTCACGAGCTGCCTTAGTGTTATGTAAATGTTGTAATTTTTATAGGCTGAACAAGTACGAGATAGCAACGGTATAAACCATAAATGTAAAATGGCTTATACCGTTGCTATTTCTATTTCGATTCAACTAGGTTTTTCTCTGGAAATCGAGCATTATTTTGACAAACATCTTCTAGATAAATAGAAAATGCTGTAATGGTCAAATGTATATGAACAGGCGGCCAGCAAATAAAAACCCTTATCTATCGTGTAATTTAAAATGGGAACGAATTTTTTACTTCGTTATAACCAACCAAGGAGGTAACTTATCAAAGATTTCATTTATATTTCGATGTGACTTGCAAACAGACCTATTTAAAGTAAATAAGAAACAAATGTACATAATGGCGCGTGAAAAATGTTCGTTGTTCGTCATTGATTCTGGAATTTATAATAGTCATAAGATCCCAAGTAAGACCGACCTTCACCAATTTGATAACCAGGTGAAAATTATATTTAAAAAAATAAAATATGTTTGTGAACTGTACTGCTTTAGGAGTCACCTAATTGCAGTCCTTTTAGCACCCAAAGAGTTAATAAACGATATTTTAGTCTATTGTCTAAAGGAGTTAATTTTCGCCTATTTACCACGTTTTTTTTTCCTTGAAATTTCAGTTATCACTATTATAGCTCTCTAATTGCTTTATTATAAATTATGTAACTCTGTATTACCGCCATTAAACCACCTAAGGTGATAAAAAAGTATGCCTGAGTGAATATGCGAATATACGTAAAGTTTATTCACTGTACTTAGGTACAGTAACGGGCGCCAAATTACGGCCGCTACATAACGGGCGCCAAATAACGGCCACCACATAACGGCGGCCACATAACGGCCGCTACAGTGCGGCCGCAAAACGGGCGCAAATAACGTTGTCATAAAACCGGAAAAGTGCGTTCTTTGCTAAATATTGTACGGTGGCCACACCGCAAGAGACAAAAAAGTGCGAGTGCGACTTTTCCGGTTTTATGACAATCGTTACTGCGGCCATTACTTGGCGGCCGTTATTTGGCGACCGTTTTGTAATGGCCGTTATGTAGCGGCCGTTTTGTGGCGGCCTTTATGTAGTGGTCGTACTTTGAGGGCTAATGTGTGGCGGCCTTTATGAAGCGGCCGTTATGGGGTGGCAGTAATATGGCGGCCGTTATGTGGCGGCCATAATATGGCGGCCGTAATATGGCGGCCGTTATATAGCGGGCGCTATGTGGCGGCCGTAATATGGCGGCCGTAATATGGCGGCCGTAATATGGTGGCCGTAATATGGCGGCCGTAATATGGCGGCCGTATTGTGGTGGCCGTAATATGGCAGCCGTAATATGGCGGCCGTTATATAGCGGCCGCTATGTGGCGGCCGTAATGTGGCGGCCGTAATATGGCGGCCGTTATATAGCGGCCGCTATGTGGCGGCCGTAATATGGCGGCCGTAATATGGCGGCCGTAATATGGCGGCCGTTATATAGCGGCCGCTATGTGGCGGCCGTAATATGGCGGCCGTAATATGGCGGCCGTTTTGTAGCGGCCGCTATGTGGCGGCCGTAATGTGGCGGCCGTAATATGGCGGCCGTAATATGGCGGCCGTAATATGGCGGCCGTTATATAGCGGCCGCTATGTGGCGGTCGCTATGTAGCGGCCGCTATGTGGCGGTCGCTATGTGGCGGCCGTTATTCGGCGGCCGTAATGTGGCGGCTGTAATATGGCGGCCGTAATATGGCGGCCGTTATGTGGCGGCCGTAATATGGCGGCCATTATTTGGCAGCCGTTATTTGGCGGCCGTTATTTGGCGGCCGTTATTTGGCGGCCGATATGTGGCGACCGATATGTGGCGACCGTTATGTGGCGGCTGTTTTGTGGCGCCCGTTATGTGGCGGCTGTTTTGTGGCGGCAGTTATGTGGCGACCGTTACGTGGCGGCCGTTATGTGGTGCTGCCGGTGGCCATGGCCAACTTAGTGTCGAATAAACATTTAAACGTAACAGTATCTCGGGTACGAAAACTTGTTTCTTGTGGCACTTTTAAAACTTTTATGCTTCGCCTTGAGAGGGCGCAGAGGGCCGTTTTGAAGGTGATGCTTCACAAACCGTATCGCTACTCTACAACCCAATTATACAAGGACACTGTACTCACTTGCAGGCAACTTTGTACACTCAATATACGCAACGCGCCTACGTAAGCATTCAACCCTTAATTATTACTAAAAATTGCTTATAAATAAACGTCATAAAGACCTGGTTTGCCCTCCTGTTAGAATCAAAGCTGCCCTGGCAAGTCGAAACTATTTGAGTCTGAGTGGCCGCCTTTATAATGTAATTAACAAAACATGTAAAATTTATCCCCTCCCAAAATACAAGTGTAAGACCGTAAAGCGAATACCTTCAGGGTCTTACTTATGATGACAGTGAAAGACTGTTCGCCAGGAATTCATAAATAATAAGTGCTAAAACACACACATTCACGTATTTCCTAGCATGCCTTAAAAGTAAATAAATTATTCTCAATCTAATTATATTCATATCATTTTTTTATTTTTTTTTATTTTAATACTTAAAATGAGCGTAACTTAATTTGTATGAGAAGTATGTGTATTTCTCTAATCGGGGAATTTAAAGCTACGTGCACAGCTGCAACAACTGCTGGCACCTCGTTTTCGAGCAAGGACCTCGGCGGCGAGGTTGGAATAACGGGAGGCGTCTGTATCTGTGTACTGTACTTGTGGCCCTATTGCTCTCCTGGACGAGGATTATGGGGTCATCTGGGTCTGAGATGGAGACTCCCGTTCCTAACAAACCAGGGGGAACTGGTGGCCCTACGGAGGAATCGGTTTTGGAGGGTTTGTATCCTATGGATATGGTGGGGTTTTGCATGAGCAAAGACGGCACCCGCATATGTCATGATGGGACGAATGCACGCTGTGTAGATTCGCAATTTGCACTTGAGTGACAACTTGCTACGTGCATTTAGGACGGAATAGAGTGAAATGAATTGAAATTAAATTGTTTATTCTGTAAATAGGATATCGGAATCACTTTTACACGTCTTATTAAAAAAATAAATAAAAATAAGCTAGTTGAGTTCTGCGTTTCCTATCTGACTACTCTGAGAAGAAAGGCCGAAACAAACTCAGAGATCACAGTCTCTTTTAAAGTCCAGACATAATCTTGGTCAGGCCATATGAGGACCATGTAGATTAGTGTTTGAAATGGTCTTTTGAGGAAAGAACCACACAGATTTGAGTTGACCTGTCCAGTCAGTGCAAGCACTTGTCAGTAATCGTGGAGCTCAACTCGACGAACAATACCAAAGAAAGGACATTTGGGTAGGCCGCATAAACTACTCAAACTGCCAGATCATAATTAAAACTAACTGAGAAATGAAAATAATAATGATATCCACATAGTCCTCACATTCACAATAATTATTAAAATAATATAATATTTTACAATGTAATCATGTCATTTTGAATATAATTTTCAACAACGTCAATGTGTATATAAAACTGGTATATTTTGATGATTTTACATAATAATTAAAATGTCAAGTTTTATCACAAGGCTTAGCAGAGCGAGCAGCTCAATCCCAAGCTTTTTATCTCCTAAATAATCTGAAATTTTATAGTACCCGTTTTTTAAAAGTTTGGTTTTAATACAGATTTTAAATCTGTTAATAGGTAGGTTTCGAATGTCAACGGGAAGTTTGTTGTAAAAGCGTATACATTGACCCATGAACGAATTGCCTACTTTACAAACCCTCCAAAACCGATTCCTCCGTAAGGCCACCGGCTCTCAGAGGGTCATGGCCATCCGGCTGGCCCGAGGATACCGCACGGTTTCCTGCGAGGCGGCGTGCCTCCTTGCCGGATTACCGCCATGGGATCTTGAGGCAAAGGTCCTCGCGCACATGTGGGAGTTGCGCGAGGAGGCGAAACGCCGGGGCTTAACTCCGCTGCCGCGAGAAATCACGGCACAGCGGACAGAGCTCCGGCGGGATCTCATGGCGTCATGGAGAGTGCGATTGTCGCAACCCAGCGCTGGGCACGCCACAATTGCGGCGATAAGACCCCTCTTTGAGGAGTGGCTAGAGAGGCGCTACGGCGTCGTCACCTTCCACCTGACGCAGGTCCTCACCGGACACGGCTGTTTCGGAAGGTTCCTGCACAGGATAAGGCGGGAGGAAACGCCTGGGTGTCATCATTGTGTGGATCGCCCGGAGGACACGGTGGAGCATACGGTGGAGGTCTGCCCAGCTTGGGCGGAGCATCGCCGTGTCCTCGTGGAGGCGATCGGCGGCGGTGATCTCTCGCGTCCGGCCCTGATTAGGGCCATGGTAGGGAGCGAGAGGAAATGGGAGGCCGTCACCTCCTTCTGCGAAGCGGTAATGCTCGCGAGGAATCGGGGAATCAGGGGCCCAGGGCGTCGGGAATCGCGAGGCGATTTCCGGCCACCGTAGGCGCGGGCTTGCGGACTGTGAGCAATGGGTAGCTCACCGTCCGATAAGGACCAGGCCCGGGTCGACGGCGCGTTGTGTTCCACGCGCGCCTCAAAGAGACGTCAGCAGAATTGACGGGGTCCGCTAGTGCCGATGCCTGCCGGGGTTGCGAAGAAAACCGAAAGGGAGATCGTGGCCCCCGGCAACAGAAGAGTCTGACACGCCCTCCCGCTCCGCCCAGAGCGGGAGAAGTTATTCGATGATTTCCCACACAAAAAAAAAGGCCACCGGCTCTCCCTGGTATGTTAAGAACTAGAGTCTCCATCTCGACCTAAAAATTCCCACTATCCACCAATTCTTCAAACGCCTTGCAAAGCGTTTCTTTGATTCCGCGGTCAAACATCGCAACCCTCTGGTTGTCGAGGCCGCCAGTTATGTCCCAAGTAGGATTAGCCGTACCCGCCGTCCTAGGCACATTCTCACAGACCCAGATGACCCTCTAAACCTCAGGGCACAACAATAGGGCCACAAGTACAGTATACAAATACAGACGCCTCTCGTCATTCCGACCTCGTCGCTGGGGTCCTTTGCGATCGCGTCCGCGCCCCCGAGTAAACGATACTCCTCCCCGACCCTTGCTCGAAAACGAGGTGCCGGCAGTTGTTGCAGCTCTGCACGTAGCTTTAAATTCCCCGATTAATAATCATGATCAAAACTTTGATCCAGCCCGTCCCATCTTTGATGTCCTGCCCCTGGCTGGAGGCTTTTTGTGTAGCAGCTTAAGGCAACCACAGGATTGACTGGTTAAATAGTCATGCGACCAGTAGCAGCTGCGTTAGTCATGTGTTGCGTGTCATGTGTTAGCTATGAGATGCTCTACAGAAAAAAAGCAACAGTAATATCCAAATCAAATAAAAATAAAAAATAAACAACCAGCGTTAAAAACTTGCGAATTTTTCCATTCTATCGTCATCCGGTCGAGTGCTGAGTCATTTGGTGTTTCCCAGAGCACAGATTGTTTGAAAATCCGGAGTAAACTTTCAGAGTCTCAAGACATGCATTAAGAAACAACAAGTTTATTTTAGCAAAACAATCACTTCACTCACTAATACCTTTTTTCCTTGAATAAAGTGTCTTCCGTATAATTTTAATATTCTATTTTCCATATTATACCTACGTATTTTATGAATGTTGAAAACAATCACGTAGTTTGAAATGAGTGTTTTTTACTTTAAGAGCGAGGAAAGGGTCTAGTAATCTACTAGTATAGTCTGATAAGTAGAACACATTTGCTAAAACGGTATAAAAATCAGTACCATTTGTCATTGTCAATCGTCAGAATAATGAAGTTCAGTAATCAGACCATTCAGACTCAACAAAATGTCACAATTAGGAAAACCTTTTACTTTAAAAAAACATTTGCTACAAAACGTTTCATCGTGCGGAATTGATTCCATTTTGTAAGCGAATTTTAACAGGAATTTTAAAACTGCTTTTCTGAGTTCATTGTTCATCAGATTTTTATTCACAGTAGTTCATTCAGTACCCTAATTGCGTAACTTATTTTCGTAAACAATTATGCCTAGTTTGTTTCATTTTGACAGTTCAACAACATTCATTGCGTTATTTACGTTGTTGAGCAGATTTTTTTTCCAACTTATGAAGCAATGGATTAGCAATCTGTTTTAAATCGAAACAGATTGTGATTGTGTTGTATTACGCAATTAGGGTACTTAGGGTCCAACCACGTTAAGATACTCATGAAACTGTAACAGTAAACTTACATGTACAACAACATAACAACGGGACGCGTCCACGATTTATGTACAGCCTTTTATTTGGAAGATTTGCATTCCGCTTTTTCCTTCAAAAGCTCCATAAAATGTACCGCAAAAATAAATAAACTAAAAAACAAAGTAACTTTGTGAGGAAGTGGATGTTACAACCGAGGAGTCCTCCCGGTAAGTTAAGTATGTCTTCCTGAAAACAATTAATGTACCTGAAGGAAGCAGAATTATTCATAGCGAGGTGTTAAAGGTGTGATAAAATGACGGCTTTTTAATATTTGTTTTATGATGTAGTTCGAATGGGCTATATGTTTTTATTAGGGTACGAGTATAATATACCTAAATTATGACTCAGTAACATAATATTATGTTTTTTCTTGACTGTTGCATTGTGAAGGTGGAATAGATAAAAATAAATACTTCACACTTTGAACAACTGAGGCACCAGGTAGAGACTGTGACCATTTCAAAGCGCTTTTAGTTTCAAATTTTTGCTGCTATTACTGTCAATTCAAACCCTAATTTACTTTTTGTCTAATTGAAGTCACATTACCTCAAATAAATAAAAATGCTGGTAATTGGTTTGCCAAGCAAATATTTTATATCAAATTATGCAAGAATAAGTAAGCTGACATAACTCTGACAAGGGAAATAAAAGCAACCAGACATCATGACATAAATAACGAAATAAAAATGTTATAGTCAAAGTAACGAGAAGAGCTGCCAACGTGGCAAATAATAAAGACATTATTCATTTAAATGTCTCGCGACGGATTTGTTAAGATCAGGCACTCCAAAGACAATTTTCACGTTAACTCCGCCCCAATGCAACCCACCACTCCATTATGTGCTAAACGCTAACACATCAGTAATAAAGTTGAATATCGCGTGCGCCCTTTGGTCGTGTTCAAGCACGGAACTAAATGTAAGTCTCAATTGTTATTTCGTTTATAACTAAAGTAATTATTGATCTAGAGAAAAAATAATCTTATATTTTGATAATAAACTATATTTTTTTACTTACCGTCGATAATTATTTTAGACATAAAAGCCGAGTAATCTTGTTTTTGTTTCAAATAATCTTTTAAAAAAAGACATGATTTTCTAATAAAAAATGGGTCGAGTGAAAATGTTCCAACTACGTAACAGCCTTATATAAGGAAAGAGAAATATCCAATAAATCATATACTAAAGTTCCATTTTGATTGTGTGCGTGACTTTTCAGAATATTAATGCAAATTAACATGCAATTTAGGGACTCTTAAAAACAGCGTGTCCATTCAGTACAAATCTCACCGTGAAAACTTAAGGTGAAGTGAGCTGTCATTCCTCCTGAAGCTAGCGATTGACATTATTGACAGTTCACTTCATGTTCACTTTACCGTTTACAGGGTAAGATTTTACATAATAGATTGGCTAATATAATACTTGTCGAATGGTCAGGTGACTGGTAATTTGAACACGAAGCCACAAATTGTTGATTTGATTTAATTTACAGAAGTTGGAATATTCTGCTTCTGATTTTCATTGTATAAAATGTTATTTTATAACGCAATTTACAGCAGAATCATTCAGGAAAACAATGTAATCCAAAAGGATGAAATAAAACAACGCGTTTCCTCCCGATATTTACTTGCAGAACCGGTGCGTCAGGCGGAAGGTGAGGACGCCATGATGCCTCTTTAGCCACTCCTCAAAGAGGGGTCTTATCACCGCAATTGTATCGTGCTCAGCGGTGGGTTGCGACAATCGCTCCATGAAGCCATGAGATCCCACCGGAGCTCTGACCACTGAGCCGTGATTTTTCGCGGTAGCGGAGTTAAGCCCCGGCCGCGGCGGTTCGCCTCCTCGCGCCACTCCCAGATGTGCGTAAGGACCTTTGCCTCCAGATCCCATGGCGGTAATCCGGCAAGGATGCTCGCCGCATCACAGGAGACCGTGCGGTATCCTCGGGCCAGCCGGATGGCCATGACAACGACGTCAGCCTGAACTTTAATTTCAACAAAATATAAATCATATCGCGAAATATATTTCCGCAACTCAAGAAAATACGTATTCTGTTTCTGCTAATTTTAATTGCGAAGTTTTATTGAAAGACGACATTTTCATTTATATGTATGTATATACCCATTTCCCAGGAAGAGCTATATTTAAATAAAACAAGGAAGCATTGAAATTGCTAATGAAATCGTTAAGAAGATTAAAAGTGCCGTCTTAAGTCAGATCAATTAACGATATTTATAGATACGCCAACATGGAATAAGAATCAGCATTTAGTGATGTAAATTTGCTAGTTATACTCTTCAAAATCGAGTGTTCACACACAAAAGAACATGTTGAAATTCCCAGGGTATTAAAATTCTTTGAAAGATATTTTGATATTCAATATCTTGCTACCTCTTTTCATCTAGTCTAATAAGAGACGACACATGCTGCTGTATACACATGCAGCTGACCTGGTTCCATAATTATGTAAATGAATGAAATTTTACTTTTCTTTTACGATTTTTTCGAGTATGTAAAGAAAAAAAAAACAAAAAGCTTTTAGTTATAGCTGCGCTTGTATAATTTCGGCGCTGATCCTAATGTGACAAGCATAATGTTTACAAAACCGGTCAATTATCATTGCACTAGTGATTTAGGCAAATGCTGGTAAAACGGAAAATATACAGATGCTCAAACAACGTAAGTTAAAATACTCAGGTAGGTCCATTTCACCATAGTGTCTTACTTTAAACATTGTACAGCTTATAAGACTTCACATACGAGGGTGTTTTCAGCCGGTGATGTTATCAGCTAAATTGTGAGAAGGAAAAGTTATCTCTTTAAGTCTTCTTTGGTAAACTATTAAGAGAACTGCTTGGAGGCTGCTTTCTTCTTTTCGAGTCGATCGCAAAGATAAAAATATTATATTATGTTAAATTACTTGGGCCCAGCAGGTGGCCCCGCCAATCTTAATTCGATTCCAAACGCCCGGCGCACCCTGGATACCTAGGACTTGGTAACACAGTCTAGTTGACCAATCCTTTCATCACGATAGTAATCCCAAACGGTTAGGAGTTACTTTAAATCGTTAAGAACGGAAATTTTGTGTTGTTCAAAGCAAAACAAGTAAACGGAAACTACTTACTTTTGAATTATCTGAGCCATGAAGAAGGTAAACTTATATGAACACTTTTAACTGAAGACATCACAGTGGTGGATAAGATCTTTGAACAGGCAGCCAGTAGTCAATATTGCTGCTTGATTCATTGAAATGTATGCTCCATTTCTAAAGAATAAAGCTCATATTACGATGAGAATGAACTCTGTTGGGACAGCTGAATAATGGATTGCTCTGATAACATCTATTGAAAGGGTAGGCTTTACACTGCTGCACTATTGATGAATGTTGTCGAAGTTAAGAAAGTTATATATTATTATATATACATATCAAATTAGATTTTTGATATTGTAGTTTTCGGTTTAAGATAGTAAGAATGTATCTTTTCCAAATTTCATATAACTTGAATGCAGCGCGATTTAAACGGAAATTTTGTCGGACTTACAACATTTACTGAAAAATTTTGCTGATATATGTAGAAGAAAATGAATGGCCTCTCTTCCTCCATTAAAATTCTAACAGAACCTCCCCTGTAAAGAAAAATGGAGGATGACCGAGTTCTTGCTTAAATCGGTTGTTATATAAAGGTTTAGTATAGATCAAACCAAAGTGAATGCTATAAATTCAAGCATTGCAATTGAATCTGTTATGTCCAAGTGAACTTTCCGATAAATCTTGCCTTTAGAACTTGTACATCTTACATTGCGACTTGGCACAGAAATCCCGAAGCTAAACCTCTTTATCAGTGTCGTCGACTACTTTAATATCTGTCACGACGACGGCGACGTAAAGTTTGTGCTGCAATGAAAATATCTGAGACATTCCGGAATAATCGCCAGTTGTATATCATTGTTTAAAATGTTTTAATAGATTTCTGAGGTCGATTGTTTCATTCACATTAACGATTATTGTATAACTTAAGCAATATCTTATTTATTGCTAGGGGTTCGCGACACAATTGTGGTTAAACCAATGGAACTTAAGGTTTATTTATTTATTTTATTATTTATGTACACACAGTAAAATACATAGAGAAATGTCATAATTATAATTTAGTGTACAGAGGTACTGCTTATTTCTTAATAAATTTCTTCCAGCAGACCTGCGAAAGGAGAAATGAGATAGAAATGTAGACAATATTGTGTGAGAACAAGAAGAAAAAATATGTATATGTGAAGTCTCAAACTAAAATATTAAAATATGCCTACACGTATAAAAGTAATAAATTAACATATACTTAAATCAATACATAATGCTTAAATATATGTATAAACAGACATACTTTAGGTATATAAATACTCACACACATAAGGTTCATTGAATTCTCAATCATATTGTAGTTTCTGCGTGTTATTTTCTGTTCACTATACTATAGATGTAATTTTCATTTGAATAAAATATATTAAATATGTTCCAGTTAATATCTATATTGAATAGTTTTGTTTATTACTGTTAGATACATTTTGTTTCCGCAAACCTTCATTACCACTGCCCACTGCTGTTACGTAATGTAGGAAAAATAGATGATTTGCCACATTCGAATCAAATGTCGACCGGGAATTGAACCCTGGACAACGTAGATTTTGGAATGAAAGGTGCAGTTTGAGTAAAATAAAACTATATTAAAAAAAGGAATACACGAAAATATTAAAGAAATAGTCGTCAGGTTCGGTATTAAAAAAAAAAAAAAAAAAAACTGAAATACAATTAACAAGGTTGGAACCCTAATTTAGAAGTGAAAGCGTTAGGCCCATCAGTTCACGTAATTTAAACAAGATGCCCGATATGGCGCTGGTGGACGATTCAATAGCTATTGATGGCGGTACTGAGTCGTTTTTCGTGTAAAACGCGTGTCAGAACTGGTCGCGATGAACCTAATTCGAACCTAACACGTAATTTTAAGTCACTAAAAACCAATTTAACTAAAATTAAAAATTATGAATTTAAATCAGTAAAAAAATGTGGAAGGGAAACTTCGGTGGTTGGTCTGCTCCGGGGTAGCTCACTGCAGACTAGAGCGAGATGTCGACCCGTTCGCCGACCTGACACTCTGCGACGTACGACGTACGGCGACGGTACGCAGCACTCTATTGATTTTAGACCAGAAGGAAAGGCAAAACTATGTAGGAAAGCTAGGTGATAAACAAACAATTGGAATACTCACAAATATATAGCAAAAAATATTCAGAGCGGGGAGAATGTCCCCGATTGGTCCCGGGAATGGGCACAATTAATCAGCCAAGGGAGTTCACTAGTTTACTTAAAGAACTATCGTCTGAGATACACTTAATATATTATGGTCACGTGAGTCTAGTAAAGTGCATGTCATACTAAAACCAGAATTCAAATATTATTGTTATTGACCTCAAAAAGCCCACAAGGCATTTCAGCTGTCAGCTGGTACTGCGGTTGATTGGTATTTGATTGGTTATTAAGTAAGTATATAATATATAACTTGATTGACGTTAATTAGTTTGTGACTGAAGTTCAACTAATCGCACTAGAGAGAGGTGACTATTTCATTTTCACTATTTCACCACCAATATGTTTATTGCTTGCTTTACTTAAAATTATGGCACTAAATCAGATTTATTGACATAATAAAACACAAATGCATGAAAGATTGTCAAACACATAGTTTGTGTTTACTTTCCACTTCGTAAACTCTTTTTGTTTGGGAACCATTATACAAATGTTGAAGTTACATTTTTACATGTTACGTTAAAGTAAACAGCTCCAAAACATTACGTTCGATACTTACGATTTTTTTTACTGTAAGCTATGATTATTGAAACTAATACAAACAATATTGACATACTATAATAACATACTTTTAGAATAAATATACTAAGCGTTACTAACGTTGCTTTTTCTCTTTTCTCATTTATTATTTAACCATAAAAGCCATATAACGCCATAGCATAGCATAGCATAAGCATAATCAGCCTATTATGTTCCCACTGCTGAGACAGAGGCATCCCCCCTTCGAGAGGGAGTCGGCTATAATCTAACATGAGGGCCCAGTGCGGGTTGGTAGATGTCACTTGTCTTCGCATTTTTGGTTCTAGGACATATCGGATTTTTTCATTTCCTTCACCGTGTTGAGAGCAGTGGTGATGAAATAATTTATACAAAGTAAAGCGCCTACCTGGGTTCGAACGTACGATCCACAACTAGTCGGGGTCGTTACCACTGAGCCACCGCTGTTCTCTTATAACGATATGTAAAATGTACTGCATGTGTAGTAAATGTCACTATTACATAAAGATGATCTTGTTTTCTTATGTCGAGCGAGAATAAGGTCGAGTGAAAACGTTTGTTTTTCTTTGTCCTTATCTAAGAAAATAAGTCAAAGGTAGGGAAAATAAGAAAAATATATTATTAGCTGCAACTTCAGACAAGAGGCAGTTACGAGTGACTATCACTATGCCAATGGAAAACGACACACACTCTTTTTTGGCCGACAGGCCTGTAATAATGTATCAAATATTATTTAATAAAAAAAATCTTGTAACATTATTAAAAATTACGCTTGCATGCGTTAATTATATTTTTTTTAACTAAAAAATCCTTTTGAATTCGCAAAAATATAATTATTTGCAGTATTTTTTCGCTCCAGTTCTTATTCCATCGTAAAATTATTATTTGTGCAAAATAGCTGAATTCCTTTTCGCGTACGAATTAGAAAATACTTTAAACAATACTATAAACAAGAAAGTCTCTACACATGCGTAATTTTTACGTTAAAATGTCTTTAGAATAAAAGGTAGGTAAGTCTTATGATGCACCTGGTGAAAGCACTTACAATAAAAAAGAAAATAAGAATATTGCTTGCTACTAAGAACTTAGTCATTACGTCGTGGCTCTAACTTGGCGTCAACTTAGTCAACATTTGATGGAGGACGTCGCGAGAATAACTTCCATCACAAGTTATTAAATAATTCACAATTCCCACACTCCAGATTGTTTTAAATGGGAACCATTTACCATTTTATCCATTTCAATATATTGTCATATCCCGTACTGGCATCGTTTATAACGGCAACTTTTCACTCGAACCCGAACTGGACGCTGCACATTCAATTCGACGAGAATGATCGCGCGCGCGCGCGGAAAAGCGCGCGGGTGTCAAATGCCTCAACTGTTCACTGTGAATTATGGAATTGTACGGAACGTGCACGGTTTTATGCGTTTTGTGATTAGCAGAGGTCCAATCGGAAATCGAAACGCATGAAATGTGAGTGTTATATTTAAACTTATTATGTTGCTCTGCTTTGCTTGCTACCTAATTTCACGAGTTTACAGGATCATTTGTTTCCACATTCCCTTTCATCGCTAGATTTGCGAGAATACTAATTGTAAATCTATGTGCACACGCTTTTTCCGGCACCCCGAGAGAGTTGAGGAAGTGGAAAGGTTGGCGATGCGTCACACACCAGATAATGATAGTTAACGGTCCATAACATTCTATCTGAAGTATTTATCTGCACATAGGTGTTCATTTCATTTCATTTAGTTTACACATAGAAATGTTGTAGACATTAAATTATTTGTGGTTGACGCAGAATTTTGTGAATTTATTATGTTTTGTTTTGATAGTTGGCAGCATTTATTAACAGAATAATTATGATCTTGATGGTGCTTAGAGAATTGGTTCGATTAATTGCGTATCAAAGAACACTGCATTCTTATTCAACATTTAAATTGCAGTGACGATAATAGATGGCAAGTAATGAATGACTCAATACTGCAGTGTCTGATTGTCACCCAGCATGATGCATATTCCTTTGAATTAAGACTTTCAGGAGAATAAGCTCAGGTATTTAATTGCTGCTTTTGATATTTAATGATAAACGGGCGATAATGTAATAAAAAGGCGACAGTCAAAAACTTAGATGGGGAAGTTTTACGTTTCTATGTGAAATAATACGAACCCAAGTGATCAAAGAACGAAGCTATGAAGCTTGGCGTTCTACAGAAATGTTTTTGGTTATGTTAGAAATGCAAATAATTGCAATCTGTTTCAGTTAAACTGGATTTTCAAACGTTTTGTTATACAAAGTCATAACTTAAAGTCTAACACTCGTAATAAGCAGCCTGGTGCTGACATCTGTATGACGTCATACATCATGTGACGTCATGCCTGTAATGTTGTCTGAAACGCTTCAGTTAGCCGCTTATTTATTTTCACATAATGCTACGCTCATGGCTACATAATAACAGCCGCACGGGTTGATCCGTGGATGGGTTACCATCTTTCCGTACCCAGACTCCTCCGTATCTCGGAAAGCACGTTAAGCCGTTGGTCCCGGCTGTCATCCGTGGATCTTCGACAGTCGTTACGGGTCGTCAGAAGCCCGAAAGTCTAACAACCAGTCATAGTTACCAGTTAACATAGTTTTAGATTATCTTTATTACCATTGATTTTCTTTTTATTCTGGCAGTAACATGTTAAGTTTCCGTCGTCATAAAAATGTATATTTTCATATAAGACTCGTGTATCTAAAAGGGGAAAAAGATAAACATATTACGAGCTGACATTTTAGACAAGTTTGTATTTATGATACCTGTGACAGTAGATTTCGTATTTTGCTACGACAATTATGTCTAGATAGAATTATGTCCTTGTCCATAAAATTTATGAAAATACAAGCACGTTATAACGTTATCAGATTATATTATATATTACAGATATTCATATTTTCCATACAAAATGTATGGAAAATACTTCCCGGTGTTATCGTGATGCTGAGGACGTCCACGATAATCCCGTTAGAAATTATAAAATCGCACGATATGTTAATTTTAGAGAACAAGGTTGCACTACTGGATTTAATTATTTACTTGACTTTTCTTAGAAAAATATGAATTCCTATTAAATGGAGCGGAGTGAAAATTAATAATAAATAAATAAACTAAATTGCGAAGAGTGACAGGTACCAACAACAGTCTTTGAAATTTACACATATTGTTCTCTTTCATTCCATCCGTATAATAAAGTGTATCCTGACTGATCGCCACTTCATCAAGATTTAAATATCTTCGAATATGTTTTCAGTTTTTTGTTGACTTGGAAGAAGCTGGTGCGGTTATCGTAACAGCCAGTGTCTCCTTAATTAAACGGTTTTTTTTGGTCTGCTTAGTGACTTTTCATAAAGGGCTACATTCCTCACGGTGCCTTGAATTGCGGTCAAACTATTCATTAAATTTTGAGAAATCTTAATAGCCACTTTAATTTTATCGCTTCTGTAAGGTAATAAAGCGTCCCTGGATATTAAACGCTGGTTTAGTATCATAAAACCCTCTTAACAGCTTGTCCTGTGGTCATAAACAGGCTGAGAATACTATTCAGTCCGCTTGAATAAATTAGAGCAATAAACTGAGCAGCGGGATATTTGCGTAAAACACTTACATGCTGTATCCCAGATAGTTAAGGCGTGACCTTGCGGAAATCCATTATAAAATACAATTGATGTAGATATATTTAGTACCCTATTTTGCTTAATTATATTCCTAAAGAGTCATAAAAAAACCCTGTAAGAAATCGACACGATCTCTTAACGAGGCATCCGCAGGATGACGATTGACTTGTCGCGAATCTGAACACGGCGCGTAGCCACGCTGAGCGCCTATTTCTTACAGGGTTTTTATGAATCTTTAGGAATAGTTAAGCGGAATAGGGTACTAAATATATCTACGTCTATGGTAGGATATATCCCATGTATTGCCCTAGTAGGATGAATGTTGACAATTTTACCAAGCAGTGTTTAGATATTTCGGAGTTGTCTTACTAAGTAATCTGAGTATTCGTTGATGAAACCTCTAGACTTCAAACCCACGTTTCAATTCCGAAAATGTGTCGAATAAATCAAGCGTATTACGTTTGGGCTTCTATGAATAAACTAAAGTAGGTACCAAATGCTTTTAGTGTTAAGCTTGGATGTTCAGATTACAGGCCTGTTTAACACAGTTAAAGATATTTCGGAGTTGTGTTACTATTATGGGCAACCTTACTACAACCCACGCATTTAATTACGATAGTATGATTTGTTAATGGACGTGGATTCATAAGTTTTCTTTGCGATGATCAAGTTATAACAATACTAAGCTAAACGTTTTTGTGGTTTTTCAGTGAAAAGCAAAGCAATTTTCCCACACAGGACCGAACGACTAATTAGTCTACCAAACCAGAAATGTTTCAAATGCATCTCATTGCCAAGTCTGACCAAAACCACATTACATTTTAGCACATATTTTTTAACTTGCATATATGTTAAACCAGCAGAAAATAAAGGTTATTCGAACTGATAGACTTATTGATTGGATTGATGGAAATAATGGTCAAAATATTATATGATACGATCTGTGTATATGTAAAAGCAACCCCGTCAGATCCGAAAGGACATAGGTATTGCAATAAAATGACCAAAATGTTTTATTTTTATTATTATCTATTATTAGGCTAGCTAGTAACAAAAATATTATCAATGTTTTTAAACGTAAACTTTTTACAAATACCTACATCTTAAGAGTAGGTATACAGGATTAGCCCCATATTGTAGAAAAATAAAAATACTGACGATAATATTATAACATCTTTTTACACTAATAAATAGTTCTTGTACAACGCAATGTTATGCGAAATGGCAATAGGGAAGTATTATATTATATTTTTCTGTAACTCATAATGATCGGTCTTCGCAAGATTAAACATGTTCCTGTTTTGCTTTGCTTTAACATTCTTAAGATTGTTTTCATTCTAAATCCCGTGTTTATGGTTTGTATGCTACGCGTGCTGGTGTCGTAGGTAAAAAGTAAAAATAGTAGTAAACATGGAGAAAATGACATAAACCTGAAAATCGTAATAAGGTCAGGACGGTATTGACACTCAAACCACAACCTACTTTTTCAAATTTTCAAATACGTAACTAACTATGTGTATAATAATAACTGACTTTGATCCACCCACACAGTATTCAGTGATCTGGAAACATTCTGTGGTATTCTGAAGAATAATTTCGTAACCTTTTACTTATTTTGATGAAGATCTCTAAGAAATAATCTGGCAATTTTAGAATTGTTTTGGGCCTAAAGTCTGCCATTTGTTTAAAGTTAAATTATAATTTATTGCGAGGCATAAAAACCGCGATCTTCCAGCAAAATGAATTCACAAAATAAATACAGTACCAAAAGATCCTTGTTTATCTAAATCTAAACTAATATTATAAAGAGAAAAGCTTTGATTTCTTGTATGTTTGTTTGTTTCTTGTATGGGCGGGGAGGTATATTCCCCTCTTGAAGGGAACAGAGTGCTCACCAGGTCTCCCTCACCTTGGGCCACCCTTAAGCCGCCAATATGTTTTACATACATATTTCATTAGAGCAATATAAAAAAAAATATGTATTGATGTCTTACATTGTAGGAGTTAATTATTATGCGTTTTTGTTATGACTATAAATATCATTATGCGTAAAGTACTTAAACATAAAACGTAGTAAGTAGATACCGGTTACTACTAGATACAGAAAATAGGGTAAAACACCCAGTAGTCTTAGTGCAGACTACGAGGAGACTATTTATGAAGGGTTTGGTTAGAAGAAGCATATTAATATTGTCAAGATAATAGAGACAGCCGCTGCCGCTGGTGGCCGGAATAAGAAATTACAAACGAGTATTTTGGCTTTTACTATTTTAAGTCGGCTCGCCGTCTAACCGAATGCGCCTGAATTAACGATGCATTCATTCAAAAATAGCATATGACTTTTTCCTATAACCATAGATGACAAATCTTATAATACAGCATTAGTCAAAATAAATTTCGTTTTCCATCCTTTAAATTGTATCGTCATCAATCAATCTACTTACCTAGCCTTTTTCCAACTATGTTGGGGTCGGCTTCCTGACTAACCTGATACAGCTGAATATAAGTATTTTACATGCAGCGACTGGCTATCTGACCTCCACAAGCCAGTAACTGGGTAATACGATACCTTTTAGTAAAAATCCTTGTCAGACTTTCGGGCTTCTGACGATCCGTGACGACTATCAAAGAGCCACGAATGACAGCCGGGATTAACGGCTTAACGTGCTTTTCAAGGCACGTAGGAGACTCGGTACGTAAAGATGGTCACCTATCCACGGACCGACCCTGAAAAGCGTAGCTCAACCTGATGGGTCGACCCGTGCGACTCTTATTACTTAGCCACGAGCTCCTCGTAAATTAATCGTTGTACATTTTATCGTCATATTTGAGACAAAACAAACTTAGGGTTGGTCCCGAAATCATCTTCTTCATTATGCCACTCACAAGCACTTTATTTGTCCTCACAGATACCGAGATGCCTGAAATTGCTAAACATAATACGTACGTTAGATACACGTTTTGTATATTCAACACTGAAATAATACAAGACCGAAGAATTCAAATTGGGGATATAACTGTATCACGGCTTCAACCATCTTCTTTCTGCGACATATCTATGTATAAAAGCACCAACATAATTATATTTTATAGAAAGTGGTTAGGATAATGGTGATGACGTGGAGGCAGATTTTAGATTAGGTAAGTGGATATAATTTATTTGCCTCGAATAAAAGTTCGCTACCTCAGTTGTACCTTTGTTACTTCCAGTTATAGTTTGATTCATTTATTGCCACAATCCATCAAAAGAAAGAGTGTTATCATAATAATAATAATAAACGTTGAGCCAGCAGTGGGATAGCTGTTAATATTAATCTATACATTTGATTATGTATTCAGTCAATTAGACCAGTGGTGTGCCCAGTAGAAGCAGCCGCGAGTGACGAGTTGTAGGTTGTAGGCAGGAATCCAGGCAGGCACTTTACTTTGTATAAATTATTTCATCACCAGTATTCTCAAAACGGTGAAGGAAAACATCGTGAGGAAACCGGGATGTTCTAGAACAAAAAAGTCGAAGATAGTGTCATCCATCAACCCGCACTGGGCCCGTGTTGTGGATTACGGCTCATTCCCTGTCACGGAGAGCAGGCTTGTGTCTTAGGAGTGGGAATAATATAAGGTGATTATGCAGTCAATAATAATGACGCCTTCAGAACTATTGGTAAGCACTTACGACAAAATGTATCACAGCGATAAAGCAAAAGCCGATTAACATATCACACGTTCTTTCAAATCAACCTACTAAACCTGAGCACCGACACTAATTTCTGTCCAGCTGCTTCATTATGTACCGGCGCGGGCTTTGTAAGCGATGAGGTCATTTAAATGGTTTTTACGATAGCAGAAATGATAAGTTAATGACTAAAACTATTTTTCAGTAGAAATATGGAGGTTCAGAATATAAGGTTTAAATTAGGTAAATGGAATTTAAAAGCTGAAATTTGTCTCCATCAAGCATATTCACTTGCAGCTGTCCAACGTACATTATGATGAATCGAGCTGATAATGTGAGCGGTTGAAGGGAATAGCCCTTCAACCGCTCACATTATCAGAGTAAGTGTCACATGAAAATTATTTTGTGAACTATCTACATTATAAATGTAGCATTGTTATTATGGGGAATATTCAACTGTCAGTCAAATGGATTGTCAGATCAGCTGACTCTAAAATGTTAACGTTAAACGGCTAATGGATAAACTAATGGATAAACATCTTTTTTCGTTACGGTTTTTTTTAGTAAAAAACCATGTTTGGCTGACATTTTCAGTTTCCTCAGACCAAAGAGGTTTTTGTCGAATTTTACAGAATGTTTGATTGATTTATTCAATTCAAATAAAAATACCTATCCCATTCAGCGCACATAGAAAATTTCAGAAAAATTGTCGACGGGTATGGCTGTAAAATGTTATGTGCGCACAGATTTTCCATTTCGTTCTCTAATGGTCGGCAAGCTAAATGGATCGATTGAATAAGGTACAAACCATGACGTATATGTTTTAACTTTAGAATAAAAATTGGCTGTGAGTGTGAAAAAATACAAACATTCATTTGTTACTCGATTTATTTTCAAACATAAGGAAATTGGAAAGACATCACAAATATCGAACTGTTATTATATCTTACGACAAAAATAAAATAAAAAGTTGGCATGACTCATACAAAGCCAACACAGAGAAAAAAGTAGGTACATAACAACAAATTCCTTATGAGATACATGAACCCATTCACTTTAGCAAATATTGTGATTAAAATAGAAAGAGCTACGGGTGAGCGGTCAAGTGTCGCTCCCGGATTAACTGGGCAATCTTTTGACCAGAAACTTTAATAGAAAGGGTCACAAAATATGCTACACAACAACGTAGCGCCAATATTTAACTTCGTAACAATTTTATCGACGTAAGTAACAAGAAAGGGCGGGCGTTGCCTGGGAAAAGTTATACAGAATTACGAGTACGATTTAGGTTTACATTTTGGACGATACGGTGACAAAACCCATCGCTAACAGTTTCCGAGAGTTTTGAATCAAATTCCTAATCCATCAACACCAACAGGTCATGGCAGTTCATCAGTTTGAAAAATTCGTCTGCCCAACAACGTAAATGATGCAATGTACGTGACTGATTGCTATTGTATGTGTATTACGCAATTGCCTCGCAAATTTTCTTCAACATTCCTTTATTGACCTGAAAATTACGTAAACAGCTGATTCGAATCGTACGACAATCTATTATGAATTCAATTCACTGGACACCTGCGCAGTGTTTGTTTAAATAACTCGTAAATGGGTCGAATTCAATGCTTAATAAATTTAAATAGATTTAAAAAAGTACAGTTTTGTAGTGAATTTTGTTAACTTAGGATGTCAAGTCCTATCGTTCTACACAAACAATTCTACCACTTTTGAAAGTTTCTGGCTTTCAATTCAGAATTATTTAAATTAAAAGTCTCTACTATTTTAAGTTTGCTCCCACTTTTGTCCGCCAACTGCTTCCTTCACGGTCGGTACCACACCATCAATTGACGTAGGTCTCGGCCGCTCGACCCCTGTCGCACGCAACAATACAAAAACCTGAAACGAATAATGTAATAAAAAGTCATCTCGTTGGGAAACAAGAAACTAGGGGAAAATTTGTTCATGTGTTTCATTCAGGTTCAATTTAATTTGAGATTGTAGAATTCCGATTTAAAAGGCACTTGTTTGAGACAAAAGAAAGAAATCATTTCTAGGAAAGTATAATAACTAGTAATAACTAACATAGTTCTTAAGTTTGCTAACACAACGAGTCCTTGTTACTTGAATGAATATTTTTTTTACTTATATAATATATACGTAATTTGAGTTTGAGGAATTTGTCTATATTTGTGTTTAATTTCGTGGAATATGATTTTTCTACAAGGAATATTAACGTAAAAAAATGTTTAATATAAGCGCATATTTTTTCGATGTTTCCAATCGCGGATGTATTTTTTTTACAATTAAAACATAATTCACAACGCCAAACTTTTCCTTTGTTTTAACACAAATACAACAAAATGCTTCAAAGGCTCATTATAAATAAAGTACTAGGCTGGGACCTGAATAAACAATAGCGGGAAGATTAAGTGGGAGCAAACAAAAACCGATATTCAAAGCCGTGAACTAACAGAACAAAAAGTAGCTAAACCTGGAAAAACGGGTTCCGCGTCGGTGTTGTTCTGGACTCTATTGGTAACAGGCTCTATTTTGAATTATAATGTTATAATATAATTATATTAATTATGTTATAATAAAATATATAATTATAATTTTCAAACACCTTTCTCTCAGTAAACCAAAGAGGCTTTACATGGTAAAGTACCTAGTAGTGAGCCTTTTAGGGAGAATTTTAACTTTGAAGAGCTGTCAGTTCAAGACTTGTGGATACAGAAACAAATTATGCAGTGAGCTTAATGATTATTTATTAAACTATTTGATTATTCAGTTAAACACTAGAAAATCATCTGGATAATATTATACCAAAACCAACTTAAACAAAAGGGGTGATTTTCACCAGTCGTTGGTACCTGAGGTCAACCATTGCGGATCCAATAGCCAGCCGCATATCGGTCATAATTATGTGATCTAGTAAATTAAAATCTAATGCGAGAGACTTTACAGTACACTATAATAAAAAAATAACAAAAACAAACATAACTGTCATTCCCGAAGGACAGCAGATGTGTACTTATAGTACACCCACATTTCGCGAGTTATGATGAAGTCTCCCGTAATAGGGGTCGATATTCTATTCCACTAATCAATTATTTTCCTCTTATTCCATATATTACCACTTACCAAGATCCGTTTATACAGAAAGAGATCGCCTGTATGCTGGAACAAATGACTCGTTTTTACGTTCCATTATGTTAACGATGGATTCAGATCCTAGGTAATGATAAAGGTTCTGATTTTGTTTTAACCCTTTTTTCTAGTTCTCTAAATAAGTAAAGTGTTACATTTCACATTAACAAGATTCAGATTTATTATGGTTTTAACATTAGTTTTTCACATTGCTCGGAAGAAATGTTTTTGCAAACATTTACGTTCTAAGTTAGTTTTTAAACTCATTGCCTCAGCTTCTAACAGCAATCCGTCAGACTAGTCCACAACGTTAGTAACTTCTCTCACATTGTATTGTTCTCACACAGGCTCGCTTGTTAAGCAACGATCAGGTGAAGTTTACAGCAAAAGAATTGCTCCGTACGGAGGCAATTAGTCAAGCGGTTGGCATTTACCTTTGTTATTCCAATATGAAATGTTTTTTTTTCTTTGGTTTGAAAGGAAACCACTATATCATCGCGTTTAAGGTTAATTATATGAGTTCACCAGCTCTATTGCATCTCTAACTAAGCATAATAAATCACTTAGTTCATAATTATATCCAAAATTGTAATCGTTTTTGTTATGCCCAAAAGCGGTATGTATACGTACTTAACTGAAGCAAAAGAAAATCCGGATCGAACAGACTTATAAAAAAAGAAAGAAACGGTTCTTATAATCTCATTCTTCGTAACACGTAGTTACAATAAATATTACTGAGGAATTGTATTATTTATTACGTGAACGTTTGGTCCGAAATAAAGTGTTACGACCAACTTTTTACTTTGGCGCTAATATTTCATGAACACTTTTTTATCTGATTTTCCTGGGTAATGGTTAGAATTTGCCATGGTGGCAAAGACAAACTGTAACCATGGATCCAGTACATGATTCTGACCCCCTGCGTAGAAATTTTCTGTCAGTTTTTTTATTTTTTTATTAATCTTTTCCATACATTTTGACCGCGTAGGTATTACAGTTTACATAAAACAGGAGATTTTTTAAATAATCGACGAGCAGTTTCAACGCCGGGTGTACAGAATCATGCTATGTATATATGTATGTATTGACATACATACATGTCATAACTTTACGCTTTCTCCCCATGGGGGTAGGCAGAAACTACAGAACGCCGATAGTGGTTTTTAGATCATTTTTAGCAATCTCAAAACAAATGTATTGTTTATTTAATCTTTTCCTGTGACATAAAAACAAAACAAAAGTTTCGGAAAACGAAACAAAAAACACCTAAAATCTCCATGAACAGGTTTATGACGCAGACCCTTTAGTTATTAAGGTTTCATGTATTTTGTCAACATTCAGAAACAGTCCCTGAGATGTACAGACGCATTCAGTGGCAGTTTGATGCTGAAACTTGTCTCAGCGACGTTACCAGAATAAAGTCGGACTGCCCAAGTAAATGGAACTGAAATCTGTTTGTTGGATAGAACGTATATTTACTGGGACCAGCCGCAGTTAAAAAACTTTTATTTTATTGAAGCTTTGTTCAGGAAGTAGTTAAGTATGATAAAACTTTGCTTTGGGCATGTTATTACTTGCTTAGGTACTTTGATACTTATATTTCTAGATGTTTTCACGAGATTAATGCCTACTAAAGCTACTATAGAATTATGATAAGGTTTGTTTTTAACGTGACAATAGCTATCTATATATATGTATATATACTATTTTTATTTAGGTTATTTTTATCTTTGAGACCGAATAACAATTCTTATATCATCTTTTTTTTTTGTGTAGTTTGTGACTAACCTGGTGTCAGGGTTTTTATGTGACAGGCTCATTTGTTGTGTTGTGTAGAAAATTTAATTTATAGTTTAGGCTGTTGAGAGCATTCAAATGAATAAATATTAGTCTTTTCCCGTATTTAAACATTAATACTTAATTATTTTTATTCTATTTAGTTCATCAGTTCAGCCGAAAGACATCCACTGCTAGACATAGGCATCCTATTCAGTTATCATTACAATAATCATTGATATAACACTGGCTGTTATTTAGTGGAGAAGCACATCATTACACAGTGTAAGCAGCGTCGAGTACCTGCGTAAATTAACTTTCATGTGTCATTGAAACTTACGAGCGCCTACTGGATTTGTGGCAACATTACCGGATTTTCAATGTTGCATTGATGTATCTCTTCTCCTTCGCGCCATTTAAACGATCAATTGCGGAAAACTTAATATTTCCAACAAAACTCAATGAAACAAAGAAATGAAAAACAAAAAGATGTTTGCTGTTATTTCCAGAACAAATAACCAACAAACAAATTTATCGTCCCTAGGCATTGTATACAAGAACAATAAAACAAGTAACTCATTATTGTATTAAATAAAGAAAAAAAGCTTTATATTTGGAAGCAGTCGGATACAGAAGATTAAAAAACTCTGATACCAAGAAAAACTCTGTTTCCATCAAATACGTATTAAAATTCCGTTGTGAATTGTTTTTACTATTGAAATGGAAATGACAGGATCCGTTAAAATAATCGGTTCATGAATTATTTATTTAAAATAATACCGTTACTAACACGCAATGTCTGCGCAATTGTATATTGAAGATTTTGAATTGGTAGGTTATTGGGAGTAGTTATAAAGGTCTCCGTAATTACACATTACTCCGTGACTAGACAGCAATTATTCTTGAAAATAAATATTTTTTTACGCGAATAAATCTGTTTTTATTCTGCAGTTTGATTACCAGAGCGTTGTTTCCGCATCGTGTCTCACTACACACGACTGCTAACAGGCCAGTCTTGAAGGAATGACGTACGTTTGTTAAATAAATTAAATGTTATGCGAAAATATTTGGTTTCAATTCCGCAATAACTAGATCCTGGAATGGAATACGCAAAACCTTTAACCCTGCCGCTCGCAAAAATATGCATCTGAAGATGCGGTTATTATGACTACTGCTTAACTCTATAGTCGAGTACACGAAGGTAAACGTCTGTTCACTATAAAACCGTATTGACACTACTTCGTGGTGAGGGTTTCAATTTTGTGGAGAGGAGGAAAGGAAGAGATGTACACATGGAGCTCGTATATTTAGGCTAAATTATTTCAGAACTAGATTGTTGAATTTATAAAAAAAGCTTTGGTTACCTTAGCGTAGGTATTTTAGCATTTACAGGAGGTAGGTATTCATTTTCGCCTTTTGATTTTACACGTAGATTTGTAATCAAAATAAAATTGTTCAAGATTTTTGTAAAATTGAGTTACTTCTAGATTCGGAATGCTCGTAAAGAACAAAAACCTTAAGGTGCCATTTATTCGAAACCATGAATAACCTCCTTACTGCACTTCTAATTAGCGCGGCAGTCTAACTACCAGTATTACATCAGTTTTCTAATGTTTAAGTATCTTCCAGTTCCATGAATGGCTTTCAAAGGATACTGTCAGAAGTTTAACGAACACAATAGATTCGTTGAGATTCTCAATAGTAGATACTCTTACTTATTAGATGGTAGTGCGGCATGATGAAATTGAAAGATGACGTCGTGGCAGTGACAAAGTTTTGGGCCAACAAGATTTGAAATACTGTTGTGTGAGCGACAAGAAGAAGAACATAGCTAAAATATTTGATTGAATAGTTATTTTAGATCTCATGATCCTAGTTTAAGATTCAGATATTTATTGCAAATTCATAATTAGAAGGTTATTTATTTATTTATTTTATTATTTATGTACATACAGTAAAATACATAGAGAAATTACAGAATTATAATTTAGAGTACTTATGTTCTACTTTTAATTTTATAAAGGTTCTAACTTCGGTCCGCGACTTGGTTCGCAAGGAAGTCGTAAAAAAGACACCACAATAAACTAAAATAACAGCCACATTTTTATGAAACTTCCGTGCTTATGTAGTTTTTGTCTCAGCAGCCAAAATGTACAGACTCAGTATTGGTGGCGCTGGAGCAAGCAACGATAAATGTGGCTGTTAATTTAGTATGTTTGTGTCTTGTGTCTTACGACTACGCGAACGAATTCGCAGTCAGAAGCCAGTTTAATAAATTAAAAACTTGTTTGAAATTACGTCGAATGAATGCATTCGTATATAGACTACTTCGTTTACTACGTCCGGAACCGAGTATGAGTTAAAAATGTAATTGAAAATGAAATCAAAATTATAATTCTCCCAGAAAAAAAAAAAAAACAATTGTTTACACTTAAAGCCATTTGTATAATTTAGCTTTCCGAGATGAGTTTTTCTTTTAAAAATCAGAAAAGGCTTTGTCTAAATATGCACAGCAAGATTACAAACATATCAATGTTGAAAATCTTTTAAATAAGGGTACAAGGTGTGAAGTGAGTTTAAACGTTAATTTGCTAACTCAATTTAATAATACACTTTCAGAAATTCGTCGTCGGAAAGGGTGGCAAATTGTCTCGTTATTTAAAAAAATAATTCCATTTGCAAGAAAAGTCTCGAGTAGTATATAGTAGAGGCTATTTAATTTCCTTGAACAATTGAAATTAAATAGCCTCTGAAAACTTTCTTGTACATTACCATTTTGCGATTTCTGTTTTGAGGCTGTGGCGGAATATTATAATTTGCAGTAAAAATAAGGGCTTTAGTTATGTAAGTTTAGTTTTGTTAAACATAAAGTAAAACTTTCTTACTTCCTTTCCTATGTTTATCAGTTTACCACTGTGTTATTTTATTCTAGAATATGTCTAAGTTAAGTTGTCTAAATTATTCGGAACGCCTTGTTAATTTTAATTTGGAACCTTTGCAAGTTCGTAAACATTAAGTATTTATGCATCTGTATAAGATCCTACATTCCACGTTGAACTCTTCAGCTCTGCTGTCCCTCTTAAACATCAATACTAGGTATAAAACCTGAACACCGAAAACTTATGTACTTATCTTCAATAACCTACACAACAGTTAGCACTTATCCAGGCATAATTTAATGTAGACTAGCAGCGCCCCGCAGTTTCACCCGCATGAGTTTCGCTTTCATTCGAATATCGGGATAAAAAGTATTTCATGTGATAATTCAGGTTACAAGCTATCTGTATGCCAAATTTTATCTAAATCCGTTTAGTGGTTTTTGCGTAAAAGAGTAACAAACAGGCATCCATCCTCACATACTTTCGCATTTAAAATATTATTAATTAATTATTAGGATAGGATATTAGTAGGAAGTAGGATGATGGTGACCTAAATAACGTTAACCAATTTCTCGCGAGGAGCAGCACTTAAACTCAATGCATAATGTATTCTGTTGCCGGAAGCCTTCGGTCCGAGCTCCTCCGCACCAATCTCGTCTTGTACTCTCTATTTACATTACATAACTCCTTGTGGTCGACGCGATGAATCGCTACGTTACGCATGCTTGAATCTAGAGTGTACGATTTGAAATTGAAATAATCTTTGGTTTTGGGCATATATTCTGAACGCAAAGCCATAACGGTAGATAACACCAATTCGCAATTGTAATAACCTGTATAATATCAGCTAACTATCTAAACAGTTCGGGCAATGCGTCAAATTAACGACATAACTTATCACAGTAATACACAATAACCAGCCAATAATGATTAACATTAATCTCAACTAGTTATAACAGATTTCAGATGTTAATACTGTTTTGAAATACACTGTTCTGTTGTGGTTGAACTACTTAAGTCGTGGTTTGGTTAATACTACTAAGTGTCCCGGTTCACTGTTGTATGGACAGTAAGGACAAGTTCTGAGCACTAACATCTAAAAGAGATTATGTGCATTCAATAAATATAAAGTGGTGTTACAAAATTAACAAAGTAATGCTCGAGTTATGAAGTAGCGCCAAGTGATTTCCTTGTTTACATAGCTACCCATGATAATGCATTAATGGGCCATGTATTGGTCTAGGCTCATTTTATAGAATTACGTTGTATTTATAACGGATTACTGGATCATCCTGCGTTTGTAAGGAGTTGGAACAATGAACAATAGAATGATCATGTCGATTAAATTTAGTTTCTGTTGTTGGAATATAAAGTACCAGCAAAGATGATTACGTTTACCGTACGTAATTTTTAAACAGATATTTTTCTACTCAGATAGCCTAGCGTGGCTGTGTCTTTTGGCATTACGTATAAATAAATCAAAACGCGAAGTCACGATTGAACTTATCGAAATATTTTCGATAATTTATATGTCTAGATAGTGACGCGCTGCAAAAGAACTAAAACAAACAGGCCAACTCTTTTATGCTGGTGTGCGTGACAGTTACGTCTTACACTCGCACCACGTCATTGTGCTGTTATTGTGCTTTTCTAGTGTACGTGCATTTAGTGGTTAACAGTTGGATGCTATTTTTGTCGACAAGTTCACAGCTTTGACTATCTATCAAGACATATTTAATTTTATATCTTTGATAAATATGTATTCAAAACTATGTCATGACAATACACCTGCGTAGGTACCTGACTGGTCTACTGGTCGTTAGCACGACTGCTGAAAGTTGTGTTATTGGGTCTTCTCATTAGAAAGTCTAGAAATATGATATTGTCTATACGGACAAAAAGCGTGTAGACAGGTATTATTCCGGTAGCACAAGGTCGTGTCACGTAAAGTCGCTCTGAAACTCGGCATGGCGCGCTGCTGTAATTTTTTAAATTTTATTTTAGTCTTCAAGTTGTCAGTGATGCATTGTTAGCGATTCCTCGAAAAAGACTCCTAGCGTTGTTAGAATTTGTAAACTAATCAGTTAATTTCTATTATGACTTTTATTCATTATAATATTATTTTCAGCAGAAATATTTGCAATATTAACATAAAAATCCATGTTATGTAAAAATATGCAAAAACTTATTTTATTAATATTTGGAACTCTTAAAAAAATGCAAAAGGACAGTAAAGAACCACTAATAGTATTAACGTAGGTGGTTGCACATATGACCAGAGGCTTATAAAGCAGTCGTCATTCCCAGACCTAGTAGCAGTTACTTTTATTCAAAAACCTTGATTTGGAAAGCTAACTAGCATGTTTTCTTAATATCAAATTGCCATTTTGTTGCAATGCATTTTCCAGCTGGAAAAGGAAAACCCAGTCTGTTTCAGATGCATGATTATCCCCATATATTTCATAATTTATTTCTGAAGACTTGCACATAATGAAGCGCTAACAATATTATTAATAATATATGATTTACATTTTGTAAGAAAGTTGTAATAACTATTAAACGCTTTTGTTTACCGCTACTATAACAAACTTCATTGTGTTCGTTCATTTTAACTCTTGCAAACGACTCGCTTCTCTATGATATGCCGTGAGAATAACACTGCTAAACATAATATACAACATAATACTTACAGAAGAACAGTGCGACTACCCAAGCCCGAAAGAGCTGAGGGTTTACACCGATGGATCGAAGACCGACTCTGGTACTGGAGTCGGAGTCTTCTCGCACGATCTCAACACTTATGATATCCAGACCACTAGGAATGTTCAACACCGTCTATCAGGCGGAGTGTGTGGGCATCATACAAGCGGTCCCCGCCATAGAGGCCAGGAGAGTTACGGACACTCACATAGGCATACTCTCCGACAGCGCCTCAGTTCTCCAATCGCTGAAGAAAAAATATATTACCTCGTAGTTGATACTAGAATGTCACAATGCACTAGAACAGGTGTCGGTGTTTAGTCGCAACACGGTGACACTGCAATGGATAAAAGGACACAGCGGATCGCTAGGTAACGTCGCAGCTGACGAACTTGCTAGAGGAGGATCTAGCACGGCAGTCTGTGGACCCGAACCTATCGTACCAATCCCTTTCAACCAAATACGCAGGTGGCTACAGAAATTCAGCCTCACACAAGCGAAGTACTGGTGGACCTCGACACCGGGCTGCAGGCAGTCCAAGGTAGCTATTCCATCCCTGGATAGCAGGTTAACCAGGAGTCTATTACGCCTGGACAGGATAGGCCTGCGCCTGCTGACGGGGACCATCACAGGACACTGTTCGCTAAACAAACACTTCCACACGATAGGCATAACGGACAGTCCTCTGTGCAGGGCGTGCATGGAGGCTGAGGAAACCATTGCGCACGTGCTCTTTGAATGCACAGGCATCACCCAGATTAGTACAGAAACCCTCGGGTCACCCAGATCTTTCACAGATGTTCTGAACAGACCAGGAGTTTTGATTTACTTCTGGAGGGAGGTGGGCTGGTTGGAATAACCCCCCAAGCGGCCGCCATGGCCCACGTACAATGGTCCACCTGACGGACTAAGTGCGGAAACCAAACCCCGTAACATAGAACATAGAGAACACTGCTAAACATTGTTACTGGAGCCTGTTTGTACACTCACTCTATTAGTTAGCGCGGCACTATTGTAGGAAATAATTACAGCTTGATCTCTTTTTCATTTCTCTCTTCGAAAACTTTATGTAAATCTACGGCGAGGTGCCGCCACTGCAAAATGCACTACAAACTTATTCCGCCAAAGTTTTTGGATAGCCGAACTTTTAATTATTGATATTTGAAAACGTTATGCTAGTTCCGATAGCTGGGCTTTCAGAACACGTAAAATAGTGAAATTGTTTGTTGCTTAAGTTGGCCTTTTTATAATTTTATGAGCAGCTTGTTGCAGTTAGGTATATGGTTATTGTTGAGTTAATTGTTTAAACCTACCGCACATTAAAAAAGTCCTCATCGACGCATATTACAGACTACTCGTCATCTCATCATGGTCACACAATCGCTGTGATGTCACACAGGAGTTTAGAAGGACGCCAAGCACGTATTATATTTAGGGATACTACAAAAGAATGTGGTTTTGATCGCGTTTAATTTACTATTGTGAAAGAATTAACGATGTACCTTTCTAATGCAAATTAGATCAGGCTTAATAAATTATATATCTTACAAAATTGACTAAAATAGGTCCATTCAGTTTTATATCATCATCGGCCTAGCCTTTTTCTAACTATGTTGGGGTCAGCTTCCTGTCAAACCGTATGCAGCTTAATACCAGTATTTTACATGGAGCGACTGCCTATCTGACCTGGAGGTCAGATAGGCAGTCGCTCCATGTTGGGTTGTGGACAACCCAGTAACTGGGTAATACGATACCCCTTGGAAAGACTGGTTCTCAGACTTTCGGGCTTCTGACGACTAACAACTGTCAAAGATATACAAATGACCGCCGGGACCAACGCTTGCTTAACGTGCTTTCTGAGGCACGGGGTCTTCAAAGATGGTTACCCGTCCGCGGACCAACCGCGGCAAGCGTTGCTTAACCTGATAGATCAACCTGTGGGGCTGAAATTACTTAGCCACAAGCCCCTGATTCAGTTTTATATAATGTCTGAATTTCTCCATCACGTTTAAAGCTCTACAATGTGTTCACAGGATAATAGCTATCTACGGTGACAGATGACACATGACCACATTACACGGTATCATAATACACAAACGGGTTTTGTAACGATATGCAAATTGTTGCTCGTTTGCGTGTCCATTACGCCGGTCACCGAGTGCTGGGTAAGCAGAATGTACGTACGTTGGCCATAAACCAGACGCGTCCAGGATCTACTCAATTTTTTTTCAGCACCTTTTATGTGCTGTAATATGAACTTAGTATTAGTTGATCTTAATTGTGCCTAGTCGCAGTATTTATTTATTTCACACTTTACTAAGAACTGTGCCATCTCGTCGCGTTATTGAATTTTTTTTATGTATATTATATCAATAAAAAAGCTGAAGAGTTTGCTTTTTTGTTTGATCACGCTAATATCTGAAACCACCAGTCGGATTTCAAAAAATCTTTTTGTATTTGATAGCCCAATTCTTGAGAAAGGTTAAAGGCTATTTAACATCACGCTGCGAGCCTTAAGAGCCGAGCAAATACAAAAAAGTCAGCGATGCGATGTGACGGGGAAATAAGAAATTTAACGCGAAAAAAGCCACAGGCAGAAGCTAGTTACTGAAATAAAGAAGTCACTTAATTAAACTCCAGCAAATTCCAGAAGTGCCAAAATTACCGTGCAATGCTTCGGTGTGTATCTTTCAGTCCAGGTTTTTAATTCTGTCAATGGATAGATAAATAATGGTAGATATTGTATGGCACTTTTGAACGTCAAACTTTACAAAATAATAGAATTGATTCTAGTCGCCCCTTCCAAAAGGTAGTTTTCGTATGGAGAAGAATGGACAAGAAAGTCCACCGTTACTCTTTTGAAATGTTTTACAATATTTTGTATAAGTATCTACATTAGTTTAATAATTTTATGTGAAGACGATGCACCTAGAATAAAATTACTATACCACAATAGGTAAAAAAGTATTAAAAATGAAGCAACGACAGATAATTTAATTATGTGATAGATACACGGTGCTCACATATTTACAAACTTGTTAAAGTAGACGAATTTTCTAAAATTTTATAATTAACTAGCTTGTATCCGCGACTCGTTCGTGTGGAAGTCTTAAGACACCACAATATACTACAATATCAGCCACATTTTTAGAAAACTTCCCTGTATACTACGTTTGTAGTTTTATTCTCTACAGCCAAAATATACAGAGAGTCAGGAATGGTGACTCGGGAGTAAGCGACGTACAGTTGTTTTATAATTAATAAGTCAGTATGTGAGGAAATAATCACAGAATACATACATACATATAATAAAAAATCATAAATTTTACAATTAAATTAGCAACCAGTTTGATTTTGTCTTGATTCTAATTTGTCCTATGAAGCAGGACCAGCATGCTTCCAAGCACTCTTATCTTGGATATAATCCTCTAATTTGTAAAATGCTTGTTTACAAAGTGTACTTTTAATATTAGTTTTAAATTCACTTTCATTTAATTGCTATATGTCACAAGGTATTTTGTTGTATTATTTAACACAGTACCCCATAAAAGATATATGTACTTTAGATAATCTGAAACATGGTTGATCTAGTTTACCTTTCTTTATTTTTAGTATTAAAATGATGTCTGTTACTTATTTTACTAAAAAGATGTGGAACTCGTTGGTCTAGTGGTCGCAAGCGCTACTGCTAAGTATGAGGTCCTGGGTTCTATTCCCGGGTCGAGCAAAATGTTATTGAGTTTTTCTATCTGAAATTTCTCAGTAGCAGCTCGGAGTCTAGATTTGTGCCCGGTTGATGGCAATAGGCTCGCCCCCTATTACGTGGGACTTAAACATAACTGGCGAAATGTGGGTGTGCCTGCTACAGGGACACCTCTGCCCAACCCTTCGGGGAAACAAGGCGTGATGTTATGTTATGTGTTTTTCCAACACAATATTTTCATTAATGAATTGGTAAGATACCGTCATAATATTAATCCTTTTAAATAGTTCTCTGAGAGATTCGCGGCGACATAGATTATAAATGGCTCTGACAGCTCTCTTTTGCAAAATAAAGATTAGATAAAGATTTAATGTCAGCAACCCGACCCAACAGTAAAATGCTATTACATAATGCTGTGGAAGTAACTAAAATAGACCAAACGCGCGGTTTCTACATCTGTTAACTGTCTTGTCTTTCTAACAGCATAAGCGGCCGAGCTTAGCCGTCCCGCAAGAGATGTTATACGAGGTCCCCATTGTAATTTTTCTAGATTGATTCCTAGGTTTTCCTAGGAATCACGCTAGACAAGAAATTACAATGGGGACCGTTTGAATTCCAATTTTTCTCCATTCAATATGATGTCACATTCGCAACTTTTAACATTAGGTGATTTAAATCTAATACATTTGTATTTTTTTTTTTCGAATAATAAAACGTTATCCGAGGTCTGATTTAAGTTATCCCCAATTCGGAAGCGTGAACAGTTCCCACTAGACAACTCAAGGTGTTCAGGGTTCATTTGTTCTTTTCAACTCGTCTACATCATTTAGTTTGGTAAACCTCGAGATAAGTTTAGCTCGTTCACTTAGCACGGTAACGGTTACTTCTATACGTCGTAAATGAAGCGATTTGATTTCAAAAGAATCTGGCGTAGGTACTACCAGCAGTGGAATCAATCAAGTAGATTAAGACCAAGTTTATCAGATTAAGGAATTGTTCGGAAAATCCTTTCAGCTTTTAAATCTCCGTTTGAAACTAATTCTTGTCTCCGTTTTCCAGACTAGATACTCACGTACTATTCATCTTCCAAGTCGCATCTGCATATTTTAAAGATGAGGTAACTTAACCTAATGGTTAACAATAAATAAAGAATATCTAAAACACACTTTGAGGCAGCTAGATGATTTTTTAATCGCCTTTCATTTTTTTTCTAGGCATTAGGAAGAATTCAAAGTATCCATAAAAAAACATTGCTAGGTAGCTAAATTCTTACAATGAATTATTTTTCCTGAATGTAATTATCAATTCAGCGTGGTTCATAAGTAAAGCGTTGAATACTATCTGTCTACCAAAACGTAACTACAAAACTATAGACACGTACGTTTGGGTAGAAACAAAATTAAGTCTCGCCACGATAGACGTCGGTCGTCAAGCCACACCGTCTGAAGAATTGTCTTATACGAATTACTAAATGATAGTAACCTTGTGGCGAATTCATGTCATACCTAATATTTAACGTGAATTAACTAATTAAAGGATTATTGTGACAAATTATTTAAGTAATTGCTTCGGTATTTAAGAGGTGAAACTGCATTCAGCTTTCCGATTGACGGATCATAAAAACAGCAATATTTAACAAAAAAAAATCTGTGGTTATGGTTTTATGTGGCAAGTAACTCATTTTTTTTCAAGCCAATTGTGAATAAACATCTTAAAAACACGTTCAAAAGAAGCATTGAATAAATTGTAAGTACAATTCTGTGTCTTTGTGGAACGTTCAGTAAAGTAGCGAAGTCTATTTCACTGCATTCATTTATTCATAGTATTTACAGAAATTTTCCAGAAGCCTTGCACCTGTATAGCTGGTCCCACATGGTCCTCTGTGAAATGACGCGCCCCACTACCGCTTTACCATATGCGTAAAATGCGGTGATGGGGCGAGTAATTTCAGAGTGGAGGAGCCATACTTTTGTTTAGCAAAATGATTATGTCAAAGGAAATAACTTGGCAGCTCCTGCACTGGTAGGTAGATTTAAACAAAAGGAATGGTAAATAAAAAAAATATGGTTGAAACTTTCAGATTTTCTTTTCCTATTTCCACCAAAAATTAAGCGTTTTCGTAAAGACATCATTTTGTAATACTTTTTACCATCGTTATTATGCGATAGCAGGATCAAAATTTCCCGAGTTAAATTATGGAGTGAATAATGGATTGAGCCGGTTACGGATTAAATTGGTCCAAGTTTAAAATTGAGTTTATTTTAAATAAATCTATTCAAATTTATTTCAAGTTAAATGTTCCGCGGTTGTAAGGTGTAAGCCAGTTCATAACAAAATTGTATAGCGGTTTCTATTTCACTTTTCGACCAAATCACTTAAAAGCAATTGTTTGGTTGAATACCTACTATTAATATTGAATCGAAGCGTATTCAAATTAATGGAAACCAATCCAGCGGTATATCGAAACAATAATTTACACTAAAGTTCATTATGTTCATTAATGTATTCGTGGTTAACACATAACTTTGAGTCCTTTTATCCATTGATACCACAGAGGATACTCAATTTATACAATTTACAACTGTATTTGATAACGGAGTATCTCTTTAATTATCAGGTGTAATACCACCGCAGAACGTTCAAATTTACTACATACATTAATAGTAATACAATGTTACTTAGTGTACGACTAATCCTACCGCATTTGAAAAGTTTTTAGAGAATACCATTATGCTCAACGTTTGTTGAGCATAATGGTATTCTCTAAAAATTTTTTTTCACACACACAACACACGACTGAGTATGCATCCTGCAAACTCTGATCTAGGTTGATAAATATTTATAGGATTCATGTAACGAGGTAATGTTTATTTACAAAACAGATGACGTTCTACTGTCAAATGCTAAATAACTATAGTTTTGGATTCGATATTCCCGTAGAGTTTCTTTTTATTATAAGGAAAACAGTTAGCAAAACACCAGTTGCTTTAAAAAAAAATCTCCCGGTCCCCTAATTCTCAATTTCAAACAAGAGATTTGATAAGATGCCAAATGTCAGGTTACGTAACTACGATCTTGGCTATCAAGGGCAGCGGAATGTGATTTCAGATTAGCTGAGCCGCAATATTCCCATTTCGACCCCGTTTTTTTTTGCCAAATTTGCGTTTCGTAGAGAATTGCTCGGTTCTGCATGAAAGCCAATTTTTTGTCCATCAACTGAAACGTCACGACTAGGGACAAAGGAACTGTAATTCAGGCTCTGTTTATGGTTCAACCGTTGTTTATTGATAATTTCAAATAAGACAATGCAATTCCTCATAGGTGTCGTTCATGGAATTGTTCCGATCCTTGTTCAACAGTGGATTTTTATGAGCTTTCGTCATAAACGTACAATTTGATTATATTATAACAGTTTGCAGCATTAAGACAATATTCGAAAGAATTACTGTATTATAATATTCATTTTCATAATTAAGAGTTAGCGATGCGGGAATGTTTTTAGACGACTCGAGATGTAGGCGAAACATAATTTGTCATTATTATCTCATATTTCTGTGTAAATAAATTTATTAAAGAAACTTACGGAAAATTATGAGAAATACCTTCAACGCGAAATATCTACTTACACAAGATATTAATTGGAGAGTACTTAGTCATTTCCATGTTGTTTGCAATCTTTGACGTCTTTTTTTTAAATACTATCGTCTTAAAAATTGAAAATGTATTCTAGGTATCATGCTTGCTAGTTTCGAAGGTAAATTCACATAGTTTGATGATAAAATAGACGCACCAAGCCACATCAGTCAGCATCAATCAGTTACTTACTTGCAGTCGCTGATTGAGGCTGGCTGGTGTAATTAGTTCGTGAATCGGTTGCACTGCGTTTCAAATGTCAACACACCGTATATGTGTCTGCTTACGACACATCGTACGAGCATGTAATTACCCAAATAACTACGTTCTAATTGTAGCTTCACATTACTTCACTTAGCAACATGAACTACTGCCAAGTTTAAGGATTGATCTATTTAGCTACAAGTGCCGCGATCGCTCACTTCTTCATTTGTAAATATTTTAGGACCTCTTGTGTACCTACTGTTTTTATTTAAACAATGTCATACAATCTTTTATACTACTGGTCCCTCATCTCATTAAGAAAATATGCGGAACCTGATATTCAAAATAGTGGAAGTAAGAATGTGGAACGAGATGAGTGAGGTCGAGTAAACGAAGTGTATGACGTACTATAATACTATTGAAGTGCTCAAGCACTTTTGTTTATTTACTTTTTTATGAAATTTGATTTCAAATGTATGATTTTATGTTATCAAATGAGAAATATGTTCGTTTGCGTTTATATTTTGAAAATAATAATCTACATCTTTTCAATATCTTAGAGAGATATTGAAAAAATTTAGATTATTATTTTTGCAAAATTGAAAATGTATCTCATAAAAATATTTTCTTACTAAATAACAGTAATCCAAATTCAATACGGGTACTCGGAAAACGTCCACGTAATTTTTTCACGTCACGAAAATTTGATTGTAGACTTGTTAGACTGCAAGCTGATCCCAACATATAGTTGGGAAAAGGCATTTTGATTGATTGAATGTTTAGCGCACTGCAGGTTTCCAATTTCCATCTATTTCCTTCAACATGGCGGCGCCGAAACCTGGAACCGGAGGTTCGTATCCTGAACGGAACTAATAAGACTTATAGTAACATTTGACATTTCATTTTGTTCTTCAAATTTCTGCATCAATTTTATGTTAGTTTCTGATAAAAAATGAAAGTAGCAGAAAATTCGGTTTTATATAAAAACATGTTATTTGAAACACCAAAAAACCTTAAATCGGTGTTCCAAGAGGCGTTATTTAACGCAAAAAAAAGCTTGCGTTTTTGCGTCACTAGCGTTTTCTCAGCGATCTATTTTATTTATCATGAAACAACTGAGAGAAAAGATACAAAAGGATAAGCCTTTAATGACTATTTTATAGGACAGGGAAATACTCAAAATCTGGTAATATTTCTCAATCAACTGTTTTCAAGAAACCCAAAGGAATATTTAGAAACCCGTCTGGACGCCAAAGCAAAAAAGAATGGCTTGTAATCCTTTCATCGATCACTGGGACTTTAAAAAGGAACCCCTCAGATAGTTTAACTACCTACTTTGAAAAGGAGGAACACATGGGTGAATGACCATGGGAAATTGACCCTGTTTGTAGGTCACAAAAAGCACTGCGTATCTCAGTTTTTATCAGCTTTGCATATTTAAAAAAAAATTAAGTAGGTACCGAGAAGGGTTTTATTTTTGGTAATGTACTATATCCATATTACTTGTGTTTTAATTTCATGGAAACATAAAGACTTTAATATTTAGGTGCGTTGAGGCTCAGCTAGTATCATTTCGTTAATGACCGTATTACAATGTTACGTGCTAGAGTTCGACCCGTACTCATCTGGCATCGTTCCAGTCAATTGCTTCAGTAGAAAATGTTAAACTGAACGTCTGGCTAAGTTGGGCAATACGTAATTAGGTTCATATCTAATACCTAATGCAGCTTAAAAAAGCAGAACTTTTAAAGTAATTTTACATTTTTGACTTGAGGATCATAGGCGGTGATTAATTAAATTGAAAGTTTTCCTATTTTAATGATAGTATGCACGAATACTGTTACTATTTTCGTCTCGTGTGTGTGGGCGTAAGCTAATGCTCTAATGACATTTTAATAAATATTATATTTTTTTAATCTTTATGATGCCTGAACCCAAATTAAATGAAAGCTTTTTTTTCTTAATATATTTTAAGAGAATATACTTTTGTGAGTATCGTACCGTGCTGTAGTTTCGCAAAACCTAATAATACTTTCTAACGTATATCTACAGGGTACGAGCTAACTAGTTCAAAGGCTTTTTTCTAGTTTTCACTTTAGATTTCTCAAAGACTCGCGAAGTCACCTAGAACATTTTCTAACTAACTTAAGTGCAGTAACTAAAGCAGTTTAGAAGTTCATAAAGTCGTGAACGATCGCAATCAATTTAATTCAATGAAATACACGTCACGTTATCGTGGATGTTAGCGATGTCGGATGTCTACGATTTTACCGGTTGGTGTTAACGTCTGCGATAAATTAGTTTTGAAACATTTATATACCGTGGACGTTTGGTGCCACTTGTGAAGGATTTCGTAAGAGTTTGGTGTGCTACTACACCATGCACATTCACGTTATATCGTTATTGTGTTTAAAAGCATCTTCATAAATATTTCCATACATATTTTCCTGTGTTATCATGATGCCTTTTTTTTTTTTTTTTTGGGTAGGAAATCATCATATAACTTCTCCCGCTCTGGGCGGAGCGGGAGGGCGTGTCAGACTCTTACTGACTAAAACCCACCCGTGTTCCTTCGGTTGCCCTGTTGCCGGGGGCCACGATCTCCCTTTCGGTTTTCTTCGCACCCCCGGCAGGCATCGGCCCTAACGGACCCCGTCAATTCTGCTGACATCTCTTTGAGGCGCGCGTGGAACACAACGCGCCGTCGACCCGGGCCTGGTCCTTATCGGACGGCGAGCTACCCATTGCTCACCGTCCGCAAGCCCGCGCCTACGGTGGCCGCAAATCGGCCTGCGATTCCCGACGCCCAGGGCGTCTCCTCCTGCGGCGATTAGGGGCGTGAGGGCGCGAATTTTGCCTCTCCCTCACGCGTTCCGCCTCCTCCTTCGCGAGCATTACTGCTTCGCAGAAGGAGGTGACGGCCTCCCATTTCCTCTCGCTCCCTGCCATGGCACTAATCAGGGCCGGACGCGAGAGATCACCGTTATCATGATGCCCTGGACGTCCACGACAATATCGTCACAGTGTGTATGAAAATTAATTGATAATTATTATTATCAATTTATTTTCGGTCGGTTTTTCGGTTTTCGGTATTTTCGGTTTTGGTTAAGGCAATTTGGACACTGGATAGATGACAGTATTTATTATGGTTGCCACTTAAAAACTCCCACCCATGCTCCTAAAGTAATATGATCCCATTAGATTCCGAACTATTCACTTCAGATGAAGCCACTTCTGCAATCCTTACTACAAATTCCTTCACCGATAAAGCTTCATCTTAAGTCACACAAGTCGAAAGTGGGTAAACTAGGTGACATGCAGCAGGTAATGAATATCGACCGTTTTTACGTCAACGATAGCAAAAGTGTACAAAGTCACACACTGTTTTGGTTATTGAATGAAAAGAAATGTTCGTAAACTATAATATTGCATTGCAGTATAATTGCAATACTAGTAATAGGTACTACTTAAATTTATAGAAGGAGATAACTTTTCTCGTTACTTACTCATGGTAGCATTAATTTATTTACGGCTAGAAAGCATATGCTCGTATTACTATTTTATGTGCCTCTGTGCTACTGTTGATATTGCAGACTCCAGATTATCTTTTTAGGAGACCCTATTTTTTATAGCATTGTAAACAAGTTGTGTATTTAACGTTCCAGAAAAATCGGAGCGGATATTCTAATATTACGCGTTTTCATTCTATCAGGCTTCTTTGATTTCCAGATTTCGTCTTATTATGACTGGGTTTGACATTTCAGCCCATGAGGTTGTTCTATACAATTGGTCAATATTATTATGATCTAAAACGGTGATTATCTAAAATGTGCCTCTCGATTTTCGGAAAAATCTAATCTCTAATTTAAAAAAAAAAACATACAAGAAATCTTTTAGAGCTTTACCTAAGAAAATTAAGTAATCAACTAAGGGAAGTCACTGCAGTTACATTGCTTAAAACTTTGGGATATTATATGGAATCTCGCATCTTAACATTCAGTTAATAAAGACGTTTCATTCCTTATTATTTTCTGAAAGTTGAATGTGCACTCACACCCATAGAAAGCTGCTTGAAGATCTAATTTACAATGAACCAGGCAATAAATCATGTGATTAGCTATAAAAATTATGACCTAGATCAGTACATGAAGTAGGTCGTCACGAGTGAATGCCTCGCGTTAGGGCTCCTGATAGAGGAACCTCCTTACGATACGAGCCGTGTCCAGAAGTACCGCTTTCTGGATCAAGCCCTTGATCCAGCTGCCGAACGAAAGCCTCCTCAGGTGTTGGTCGTGGCTCTTGGTTATAATGACATTGGCCGTCACGACTATCAGTACAACATCATAACATAACATCAAGCCTGTAATTCCCGAAGGGTTAGGCAGACGTGTACCTATAGTACACCCACATTTTGGCAGTTATGTTTAAGTCCCATGTGATAGGGGGCGAGCCTATTGCCATCAACCGGGCACAAATTCAGACTCCGGGCTGCTACTGAGAAATTCGAGATGGAAAAGCCCAATAATACTTTGCCCGACCCGGGAATCGAACCCAGGACCTCATACTCAGCGGTAGCGCTTTGCGACCACTAGACCAACGAGGCAGTCTACTACTAGCACAATCATTGCTGTATCCACATTCCACATGTCGATAACCTCGCGAGCCAGGTCAAGATACTTGCTTGTCTTTTTCAGCTTTCACAAGCTTGTCATACGGGACCACTATATTTATATGTAAATAAATAATAATTATTAAGATGTATTGAAGTAATAGAATTACGTTCTCAAACTATAATTACTTAACATGATATGAGGCTGCAGTTTCTGAGGAATTAAACATCACATAGATACGTTAGTTTCTGCTAACATACCAGAGTACCTAAATATTAAGATATTCAGATATTCAGAGTGAGGTGAAGCTTTCGTAATATTCTATATATTTAGCAATAATACCGAGCTTAGCTTATAGTAACATCGTTCACAAGTCCACAAGCCCGTACTTACGGTGGCCGGGAATTGGCCTGCGATTCCCGACGCCCAGGGCGCCTTCTGTGGCGGCTAGGGGCATGAGGGCGCGAAATGTGCCTCTCTCTCACGCGTTTAGCCTCCTCCTTTGCGAGCATTACTGCTTCGCAGAAGGAGGTGGCGGCTTCCCATGCCCTCTTGCTCCATACCATGTCCTGGAGCAGGGCCGGTCGCGAGAGATCATCGCCACCCATCGCCTCCACGAGGACACGGCGATGCTCCGCCCAAGCCGGGCAGACCTCTACCGTATGCTCCACCGTGTCCTCCGAGCGGTCCACACAATGGTTACAACCAGGCGATCATTTAATAATTAATTTTGTCTTAAAATCACCGACTCGATGTTAGCTTTAGGTATAGCTAACATCGCGTTGGTGATTTGAAGACAAAATTAAAAAAAAATCATAAAGTAATATGTTATTTTCACGCTTGAGGAGAATTTAATATCACATCATTTGTCAAAGCGGTCGAAAGATTACAAAAAGTGGCAAATTACAGTGTAAAAAATTTACTTAAACATAATTTAACTCTTTGTAAGAGTAATTTCTTACTTTGACATCGGGATCAAACTAATCATGACTAATATTATAAATGCGAAAGTGTTACGCTGTCACGCCAAAAGGCTGCACGGATTTGGATGAAATTTGGCACATGGATAGACCGGGACCTGGGTTAGAACATAGGATATTCCCACGGGATCGAGACTTATGCGGGTGAAACCGTGGGGCGCAGCTAGTAATATCATATTTTTTAACCCTCGACGCAAAATGAGAGGTGTAATAAGTTTGAAAGCTTTGTATCTGTCTGTGGCACCGTAGATCTTAAAAGAGTGAACCGATTTGAATGCTGTTTTCTTTATTTAAAACCAGGTTTTCTGGCAATGGTTCTTAGATATGTTTTATCAAAATCGGTTCAGCCGTTTGAAGAATATCACCTCTTTTCTAGTCGAAGAAAAGATGTGAGTATCTTTCACTGGTCTGATCGTCGTCGATCTGTTACTTCAATGATGAGGAAGAGCTTGTGGCTAAGTACTAACAGCCACACGATTCATTCCATCAGGTTAAGCTACGCTTGCCGGGGTTGGTCCGTGGATGGGTGTCCATTTCTACATCCCGAGACTCGTCCGTACCTCGGAAAGCACGTTAAGTCGTTGGTTCCGGCTGTCATTCGTGGATCTTTGACAGTCGTTACGGGTCGTCAGAAGCCCGAAAATCTGACAACTAGTCTTACCAAGGGGTATCCTTTTACCTAGTTACTGGGTTGTGGAGGTCAGATAGGTAGTCGCTCCATGTAAAATACTGGTATTCAGCAGCATCCGATTAGATTGGAAGCCGATCCCAACGTAGTTGGAAAAAGGCTAGGCAGATTGATTTTTGTTACTTCAATGATATTAGAAGAACATAGTAACCTTGAACTAATGCTGCAGCATCACCTGGAATTTACAGGATACCAACTTACAGCACAAGTATCGTATTTGGGCTCATTGGAATGGTATCAATGAATAGGTTGTAGATAGATGGTGAACAGGGTCTGGTGATGTAGTAGGGAAGAGAAATGAGGAAATGTTTGTGTTGGTTTTTTTTTTAATTTTAACTGTTAAAATTGTACTTGTTCTGTTTTATACCAGATTTGTAATATAATGATTGATAACGAGGGATCGGATTGATGGTTCATTGTGTGATTTGTTGTAAAAACTTACCTACTATCATTAAATAATAGTTCTATTTGATTATTGAATGTTCGAGATCCCATTTACTTAAGTACTAGTTTTTCTAATATGGCAGAAAAGGAAAGTATAACAAAGCAAACGGTACAGATATAGGTTTCTAGCCATTTTTATCTAGAAACATTCTATGACGGGTTGCAAACGATCTACTTTTCGTCTTCGAAGATTTGTCTTGCAATTTACGAAACAGTTGAATAAATAAAATAGGACATGTTCAAATCACTCACATAACAAAAACTGCTTGTAGCCGTATTTTAAGTTCTTCGTCTAACAGTTTGACTTTTGGCTTTTGGAGATATTCCTTGTGCTTGGATATATCGATTCTATCTATTCCATCACACACCAATGCTTGGAGCAATATAACTTATGACCTCTTCTACAATTGAATAGAATCGCTTTTACATTTCGAAAAATTGCAATAGTGTTATTAAGGTCTACGCGGTTGCTACGACGTAGCACACATGATGTCATCGCTACGCTTGCTACTCTGTTAAAAATTGCCTGTGCCAACGTTTATTTTGCCTGTAGCAATTTTGATTGGGAATATGGTGTAACGGGTAATTAATACAGCTATACATATATAAACCTCTCTCAATTTAAATATGAAGGAATATCTTCATAAAATGATACAAAAGATTTTCTTAACAATTAATTTATAATTTCTGTAGCTACATACTTGTGATACAAATCCTTCTAAAAATAAATCATAATTCAATCGAGGTTTTCCTGCAACCAATTTATGTTCCTTAGAGCCGATTTTTCCTGCCGGGGTTGCGAAGAAGTCTGAAAGGGAGATCATGGCCCCCGGTAACATGGCAACTGAAAAAAAGGGCCGATTTTTCAATCCTCAGATAAGAAATCGAAAAGCGTTTATCCATAGATAGCATGATTCTGGATTGGATTTTTCAATAGTCAGTTTCTGTTGATTAAAGCCCGTAACTGAGGAATAAAGTTAACTGCCCCTTCAAGCCTCTGTTAGTACCTTATTCTAGGGAATGAATAATGTTTTGTTGTTTGTTTTGTTTGTGGTTTTAATGAGCTTTGCCTCTGCGTATTTTCATGCTCTTTTACTGATAAATACATAGATGTTTTTGATTCAATAGACGATAGTTTTTTAAATGTCCCAAAATAAATAAATTTTCTTACATTTTCGGAACGACATTATTTAACCATTTTATACCAATAGGTTCAACTTTTAGTACCAAGTCGAAAACACAGCTAATACACAAAAAAAATATTTGTAACTGATCCTTTTTAACTAAATACGTGCCCACTTCTATCAACTTAGCTATAAACAACAAAAAAGAAAAGGTCGCCACAACTTATGGCTGACCATCTGTGGATTTAGAAACAAAAAATTCAGCATTTGCAGTTCGAAATCTCGTCAAAATGTCAAACATACGTTTTGTTTCTATTCTTGTGTTAAACTGTATCTGTGCTTCTCGTTTGCACATGATAGTGTGAAGTTCGTTAAAAAAGACCACAAATAATATTCTTTAGTTATTCTACGTTTGAAAAATTGAAAATATTGATTCGTCTGATACAAAGCCAGATAACTTTATACGCTAGATAACTATTCAACGATTTAACTGAGGATTGAAAAAACGGCCTTTAGTGGGCTGTGTGTGAGCGTAGCACGTGTATGATTATGATGTAATAGACATTTCGTAATCCTTTTATGTTAACGTTTTCATGAGCTCTATAGAAGGGTATCAAATATGAAATACAATTTGATATTTGTGTTAAAGGGATTATTATTGTACTTGACAAAATCTTAGCACAGAATTATTAGATCGAAACGAGTAAGAAAAATATAAATCCAATAAGAGTATAATATCTATTCGTTATTCTATCGCAATGTTCGCACGTTTAGTTATGTGCAGTGTACTTATAATAAAAGAGAAGTGCTCTTAAAACGTGTTGTTATTGGACCCGTATATTGGTTTTCCATCGTGTTTTTTCTCCAAGAGTGGGCCTAATAAGACCTCCTACTTACACGATAGAGAGAGACAGTACATATTTATTTAAGGAGTAACACTTTGGCACTTTAGTGATAGTAACCAATGTTATTTCGTAATTTAACATTTTGTTTTCTTTTTGTTTCAGGTTAGAGACAACAACATACACTATTTACAAGTTCCAACCGCAATTAAAATGGCCAAGTTAATTAAACAAAGAAATAAATACAAAATAAAAAAAGTACATCTCTCATACTCCCGGAGTGCTACTGTTTTTTTTTTTCATGAACTGTTTAAACACCATTCTTTTCTTACTATTTTTTACTAAACACTGCACTATTTTACTAAATTATAATACCGATGAGGCCAATTTACTCACTAAACAATAGCTCTTTTAGTGAATTTTTGATTATGGTCGCATTTCTCAGTATTCCCGTTAGACGAAGTATAATTAATACTACCACTGTAATCTAGAGATCATAAGGAAAAAATCAACATGCGTTTCATTAATAGACGCCACAATTTTTGGTGAGCCTAATCGCCGAATAAAGAAAAAAAATATCTCCTTTACGACAGAATTCTATAGCAATCTACCTCATATTAATCAATTAAAATTGAATACGTCACAGTAGCGATGTAAATTCGTCGTGTAGATGTCGGTTTAAAATGGTGGTGTTTCACAAAATTGCTTTATTATTTGATTCTGATACAAGGAAACTAGGGTTGTCATTTATGCAAGCAGAGATTAGAAGTTCGTTGCAAACGTGATCAAACTCATTGTGAAAAAAAAAAGATTCAAATGTGGAATCCGGAATACCTACTAATACTGCAACCGTAGCTATACATCATACATTTTGACCGCAAATTCTCCCAGAGAACTAAATACTGATGACAAAATTATTTAAAAAAAAAATACCAAACAGCCCTAGTAGGTATGTGTGTGCTCACGGTCGACTGATCTAAAATCTTTAGTGATATAGACTACGCTTGCTTTTTGCTGCTAGTGATCCGTGAAAATAGTCTAAATGGAATTTTCAGCGATATACGCCATGTTCTGGCTCGATTCACGCCCCTTGCGGGGGCTTAAGGCTCGTACAGACCAGCGCGATATCGCGGGCGCGACAGGCAGCGCGACCCATGTCGCGCCCGCGATATCGCGTTGGTCTGTACGAGCCTTTAGCGAACTCTTTCGAATGACTGGGTATGTGAACGACTAACTATTATATTAATTGATTAATGACTGGGCTCTGGCTAAAGCCTGTGAATTGAATTCCCAAATAATATGAATATGCAGGACAGACATGATATTTCTTTTCCTTTCATAAATGGTATCCAAGGTACGGTAGCACCTGCCAAAAGTAATATTTCTCTGCCACTAGCAGACAACACAAAAAGCTCTCGAGAGCCATCAAACCGATTCTCTTCCTCTTGTTCAATAACAGTTGCTCATAAATAATGTTCAGTAGTGGTAAATGGCTGCGTGATAAACTGTAACGTCATGTATCAAGTGTGTCAGGATTTGTTGATTATAGCCCCAAAGGTACATTTTTAGTATTAAATAACATAACAAAATATTGGTTAATAGTAACATCATTACAGTAATGTAGCATTATCAAGTATGAAATATATAATATAAATTATAATCATAACACCGTATATTTCAAGAATAAATTTAAAAAAAAATGAAAAGTTAAAAATGATCGTTTCGTGAAAATGTCGTCCGGTACATAACACATTCGCATGACATGCAGACCGCGGTTGACCAACCCCGAGCCATGTGGCGTGACCTAGTCGGCGTATTAAAGGACGCATTTTAGGTGTAGTTGTGTGTAGTTTTAGATAAACTCACCTATGTTAATTGTAGCCCCGGTCTCGCCTATATCTAATTTACGCTTAGTTTTCCTATTCGATAGGAAAGTTTAGAACCGAAATAAAACGGTAGCATCAATGTCTATTTGATACTCCCGCGCTGCTTCAACAGCGATAGCAATCTAAGTTTTTTTGTATAACAACGAGAGTCAATATTATTAACTGTTACTGAGGAGCTCGTTATAGATTCAGATTAGAGCGCCGCACTCAACTGATTAGATTCTGTGTCTACATTATTAATCTATTGTTTGACTTTGTAGTTAATTATGATAGTTTGTGATTAAGCTTTTGATTCATTACGTTATTTAATTGTAATAATTTCTCTATTTCTATTGTTTTTCAGTAAATTAGTTCACTAGATTACAACATAACAGCTAAGTGGGTAATAGACAAATAGCTTGAGCTATTGGCAGTAATCCAGGCACTGGTATGTGTAATTTAAAGATTTTAACTTTTATTATTGAAACTTACATTCTAACTGATAAAAAGTGCGTGTCCGACTACGCACAATGAAGCGTTACGTAGTTGAGATGAATTTATTTATCCCAAGAACACACATTGAACTTCACATTGTGATTGAAAAACATTGTAGTTGATAAACATGTACGTTCGAACTGCAAATGTAAGTTTGTGCGCACAATATTGAGAGATGTATCATGTTATTTTAAGACCATAGACTTCTTATAGACTTTTCTGTAATCTATGAGTAAAGAGCCGTACTATGTATTTTTTTCAAAATTTTAAGTCCTGTAGTTTCGGAGATAAGGGGGGAATGGCTAATTTTCATCGTATTTCTTAAATATTTTTAAAAGTATTTATTTTAAATTTATATAAAAAATATGATGAAAAACCTCACAACAAGACCTTTTATTTGATATGTCACTCGGTACTGGAAGCAAAACTTTTTTTTTTATTTTCTTGTTTGCCCCCAAAAGTGACCCCTTTATTCAAAATTCATTTATTTACGTTACACGTCCATGTTTGGGTCACAGAATTACATATGTGTAACAAATTTCAACTTAATCGGTAACTAACTTAACTGTTATGTATTACCCATATTTGCAAAATAAAATTCTATTCTATTAGATTCGGAGCCAATTGGCTGTGATAGACGGACAGACAGACAGACACATAAGTGATCCTATAAGGGTTCCGTTTTTTCCTTTTGAGGAATGGAACGGTATCGTAAGTAGGTTTATGTGATTTTTTTTTTAATTTAATTTGAACCCTAAATACAGATATTATTTAAGTGGGTTGTACATTAATTGAATATCTTTACAAACAATGAAATGTATCGTACTTTGAAAAGGCAATAAGACGCCTTCGTCGCTTCCATTTGATTTGCAAAGAGGCATTTTAAACATAAAATGAACCGCAGAGAACCGTGAGATTTAATTAGATAATGCAGAAAGTTTTGAGCTTCTCAAATTTGTACAGCCTACCTTATTAACTTTAAAATTAAGGGTCGCCTCCTAACCTCTTTTCATTAAATTGTATAAGTGAGCACAAGTTTGAGTTTGCAGGTCATTTAACTAGCGCAAAGAGTACAGTTAGGTGTTAATTCATAACGACAAAAATTTGTTTCAACATTCTCTGTACGACCATTACTTATTAACCTAGATACATTGCCACACCATCACAGAAATTACTTCCAATTTTCTGCATCAGAAACTCAACTTTCCTCCAAAACAAATACCTACTAGAAACTTGATTACCCTGTCACCATGCTGAACACACCATCGAACTTACCATTATCATTATGAGAATTGTCTTGTACGTAATGGAATGATTATTGGTGACATGCTTTCTGGCCGCCATTACTGTTCACATAACAATGGAGCGTGCGAGTTGACTGCGATAATTTGTTTCCTGTACCTACCTCTGGAATCGTATTTGGACGTTGGAGCCATTGTGCCATATAACATGGTCTTAATTTTTCTCAAAATTTAGGGTTTTGTACTGCATCAATAGAATGTAGCATCGAAAGCGAGCGATCCAGTAGTGCGTTTTCTAATTGCCAATAACGACTTAAATGTACATACCTGAAATTAAATTTAGTATGGTAATTTGCGAAAACAACCTTAAACATAAAATGAATGTATTGAATTCATAATATTTCATAATTTTATTACATCGTACGAAATCTAGTTCATTCAAGTAATCAAGTTTCCGTTGTCAACCTGTTAGAGAAACTTTAGGGTCAGTCAACATGAGAGTTTTAGACAAATACACACGCGGCTGTAATCCCGACGATTGTTAGAAACACCCCGAGGGATGCGGACAAGGACGTAATCTTTACAAATATGCTTAAAGTCCAGTAGTTCTGACTCAACGATGGTAATAAAGTTACTTAAAGGACAAAGGAATTTCAAAAAGATTTTCTTTGAGAGTTTATGTAATTGATTGATATTCTTTAGAACCTTTAGTTTTAGCACAAATATCTAAACATTATTCAGGAGATAAAATACTACGAAAATTGACCAATTTCAGCATTCAAATAATCTACAATGTAAACTTGTAACAAGATCACTCCCTTTTTTTTTTGGTTGGCAAATTATGAAATAACTTCTCTTGCTCTGGGCGGAGCGGGAGGGCGTGTCAGACTCTTACTGACTAAAACCCACCCGTGTTCCTTCGATTGCCCTGTTGCCGGGGACCACGATCTCCCTTTCGGTTTTCTTCGCACCTCCGGCAGACAAGATCACTCCCTTAGAAACAAATTCAAAGAAATCGATATACTGACTCTGCCGTCTCTTTATATCTTAGAAAGTATTTTGTATGTTCGCAAAAACTTAGGACTTTTCGAAATAAGAAGCGGTTTCCATAATATAAATACACGTAGTAGACATGAAATTGTGATATCCAAATTTAGATTAACTAAAACAAGCAAGTCATTTCCTATAAACAGTATCCGCTTTTGTAACATGTTGCCAAAGTAGGTTACAGAACTTAGCGATGGGAAGTTCAAAACCCACATCAAACGTGTCCTTATCAAGAAAGCATATTATAAAATTAAAGACTACGTTGAAGACAAGGAAGTTTGGCAATAATTCCTTCTGCACATGTGGCTTCCTTGGTACCTCATTAACGGCATAATTATGTAAGAGTCTATTAACTGCTCCCAAATTACCATGTTTATTTTTATTTTTTAGATTCGTCCTTGACATTTTCATCCTGTTATTTGACATTATATTAGTACTACGATTTAATTTCAACACTTTATTAGTGCTGTGGCTTTTGTGAAAAGGATAATTATTCCGATTTATTACAGTTGCAATTATGAAATTACGTTTAATTAAAAGAGGTTTTTTTTTTATTTATTCGTTTTTATCTTTTATATAGGTAGATTCTTTTTTATTTTGTAAATGTGAGAACGCTGTAGGCTTAGACTGTAGATTTGTTGACCATTTTCTATTTTGTTAAGTACCTGGTACTTGTTGATAGACCTACACTGTCCTTCCATACCTATTAACACTGTTATTCGGAAATATTGTAAAAGCCAATTATTTTTATAAAAGTAACCGTGGAGTTTCTTGCCTGCTCTTGTCCATAGGAAACGACCAATTGGAACCGTGCACCTGATGCCCATGTAGGTTTATAAGATTTTTTTTTTTAAAAATTTTGAAATTTGAATATAGAAACAAATAGTAACGGCTACAAGCTTATCTCCACGCGACAGTACGGTATCATCCAAAGTGAGGCTATATACTCTACTTCTGGAAAACAGAAATAGACATTAACTGCAGTGGTGTAGAGTCATTATATATTTAACAAAACCCTCGTAACGTTAATGAAGTGGTTTTATTTATGAGCACAAATATATTAAACATTCATTAAGTACCTACTACGATAACCATAATTAATTAAAACCTTTAGGAGCTATTGTACTTAATACTGATCAAATTACTTGTTTGTGTAAATTTAACACATAACATTTATGTTTTTGGGCTAAAACTTGCGCATTTTTATAATTTGAAACCACGTAAATACTTAGATACCTACACAAAGTTCTGATTTTTAATGAGAACTGTCGCAGCGTCCTCAAAACCTGTCTTCTCATTACAGTCACAATATTTTACACGATAAAGAACAAACTCATGGTGACTGTTGGCAGTCATTCTCCCTGAGGTGGCTTAATCAAAAACGGAAGTTTTCCGATAACATCTGACTCTGATTTATTAGCTCGCTACGATAATTAATAGCCAAATTAATTTACCTTAGAACGATTTTCTTGTGCTGTTACTGAGTGCAGCTGCTGTAGTGTCTATAGATCGTAAGTATAATTTAGATTCAATTAATTCAATTGAATCGTAATCATATGTAATTCAATTGGGTGACAAGAACCAATTTAAGTAGTGATTGTCTAACCAAACACCTAGCCACCGCGGAAGCTATTAGTCAGTTGCAAGAGATCATTTCTGATAACCCTAATCAAAAACTATATTTGATTATAAAGTCCATAGGGAGGTATACCGTCTCAAACTGAAAATCGTTTGTTTCAAACTGAAAATATTGGTAAAGCAAAGATTTTGCTTTATTTATCTCAACTCAAATTGTTCGCACTATAACAAAATATTTGTTGGCGCCCCAAATAATTATATCATCGAATCTCAGCAATTAGCTAACAAAGGGGCAGAATCACGACAGCTATGAATTAACTTTTATTATTTTCTTTTATAATACTAGCATGTAGAGTTTTATTACATCATCTAAACTTATTTTGAGAAATATTTGATAGAAAAAGTTTTTTAATAGGACTCAAAGCTCCACGAAAACAATAAATATGTTAGTTGATAATCTGACCGTAAACGTTCTAATAGTAAACAACCAGCTGAGCAAATACAAATCAAACAATGTACATAGACAAATATCTTCACAGCAACTTATGCATTTCACTTTTCCAAAAGTGGTATCTTTGTCCACATGCACAGGCTTCTGTAGACCTCTACAACCACTACGTCTCTAATATGACCGAAGCCTTTTACGAAGTATTCTGGAATCCTAAAATGTTTGTTGTGTCCTGTTTTTTCAATAGAAACTCATTAGGTAATGACGCAGCATGTTCCATTTATTTTAGTCCCTATCCGACTTTGTTTTCTGTGACGCTATTAGTGTTGACTCAGTAATAGATTCCATTAGAGACTAGAACACTGTAATTCTTGAAATAAGCGAAAAGACAAAGTCGAGAGTGTTAATCTTGATTAACACTCTCAACTTTGTCTTTTCGCTTTTGACTTTTGGTTTTGAAATACTTAAACAATGCTTACATACAGTCATTACTTCTAAATCAGTAGTAAGGAAATGTGTGTGATACACTTCTGTTGTCCACCACTTTCACTTTCCGGATATTTGAACGTCCTAATAGAGTCGAATCGACCCGTATTTGAATCATTTCCATTAGCCCGCGGTTTAGTTCAGTATCACTGTGATTCCCTTAGTTCTGTGTGTTTAGGACCAGATTCCTATTTGTCATAAATGTTTTAGGAAGAACAGAAAATTTTAATTTTCTATGACATAATATTGGTGATGTAGGAACGATACAATAAGTTTTATTCTCTTATTATGTGTTTTCTGAACAATGGTCGAGTGTTATTGTATCTTCTCAACCAATAACTTACTTTTTTACAAACATGATTAGCGACTTAGTTTTTAGCATAAGTAAATCGTAACGATTTACACTTCGTTTACTCAATTATGATTCTTACCAATTAAATTCAACCAACTCAAATAATACTGCTAGCTCAAGTGTTAATTATGTGCAGGTTAATGTTCTTGGATTAGCAACAATCAGACACGGGTCTATTATAATCATGTTTATTATTACAACCATTGTTTACTTTTCTCTGTTACACCACAATCCACAGAATCATGCGTACATAGTGGTAAGCAACATTGATTACATGTAATCACGTTATAACTATGTACACAATTAAACTAGACGATGTTTTCGTAAGCAAACAGAACAGTATAATAGTGAGTAAAACTTTACTACAGCTGGCACAGTTGTGTAGATAGAAGCATCACAGATAGTCAATAAAAAAGGTCGGTAATATTTAGATATTACCGACCTTTTAAATCCAATAGACTGTGATGAAACAAGCAAATTAATACCTACCTATAAAATGAAATAGAAATCACTATTGATGTTAGAATTCCGTACTACACTGTTTTCCACGATTACGTTTAGTAGTAATGCAAAGTACGCAAACAGTTTAGTGAAAAGTTACAAAGGTTTTCGCTGACGTAATAACTCTGCCCTGAACAACAAAGCAACAATGTAAATAGTCTTTTATCTTCCTAAAAGGTTCAGTTAGGGCAAGTCTAATTCATTCAAGATTCATCACTCGGCATATTTCTCTATAGACATCCGCAGTCCGTATTAATAACGCGAGATTCATTTCCGGCTAAATGTGTACAAGTTGCGGGTAGTCATGAAATGTGGGATATGTCATGAGGATGATGGGATTCATGCTCGGGTCGTAGTATTAGTTTCTGGTCTTGTGTATTCTAGGTCAGGATAGAATATTTGTTCTGAATCTATTAAAATGGATTCGTAATAATATTTTGCATTGCATCCGATTAAAATGTAGGTATCTATGTGCTTTAAAAATAATTTAATTCACCGATCCATCCCGGTGTCGCTTCATTCAGTTCATATGAAAGCCAAATTGATCAAACCATTTTGAATACTGTTCACCTGATGCTGTTGAGTTTTTTTAATTCGGGTCACGCTGTGCTGTCGGGAACAACGATCTGCAACAGGGATTATGGAAGACAAGGGTAATAATTTTTTGTTTTGGCAAGGATTGGGCAAAGCCCATGTCGTCCAAGTAATTAATCTGTCACTTGATCGATTTGATTAGGTTAGGTTAAGATAAGTAAACGAAGCTACTATTTTATTTATAAATGAGGTCGCCATCCTGTTTTAATGTTAATAGATATGCTTGTCGTAGACACACATAGTTGTGCTGCTATGCTTTGGAACGCTTTGATTTACCGCAGCGCCTTTACTTTACTTTCGTTTCGTTAAAGTAAAGGAGGTCAACAATAAAAGCTGAAGCTGGTTTTCACTTCAGCTGTTGAGAATATCGATTGTACACAGTTTAAAAAGAGTAGATAGTTAGCTAAACAAGAATTCATAACCCGGTTTGTTTTTATAACTCAATTTCAAGTTTCTAAAATATTGGGACAAGTTATTTTCAATTAAAATCTTAAATTAATCTATAAAATAATTTAGAACAACCTAGAAATTATATTACGGGAAAATAACTGCCATGCTTCGAAAATTTGTTGGTTGCTTCGAGACGAAGTTTCACATTTGCATTCCTTCGTGGTGAATAATTAAGTGGACATATTCTATTTAAGCACTTGCAAAAACTGGCCGCTTCACATCAAATGGAAGTTTTGCAACATAACAACCGCTCTTTGAAGAAATTTAATGTTCTGTTAATTTATTTAAGTTACACGATTATTCATCGATATATCAACCGAAACTACAGTAAGTGAGTAACGATTTTCTATTAAAAAGTATCAAGTATAGTTTAGGCCCAACCTTTTTAAACCTTAATAAATACTGGCCGTTTGCTCCCTAAAATTACTGAGATGCCGTTTAGTATATTTTTCTTTTTGTATTAAACGCCAATGCACATTTTTTTGTAAATATTGGCCAGGATGTTATTTAAATATTTGATTGAAACCTTTTTAAATTATGAAGATTATTAGATTTTGTTTGTTTTGTAGGGCCCAATTTATTTTTTGTAATGAATTTTTCAGGTGTTCAATAAAGTATATATAAATAAATACGATGAATACGAATTATTAAAAAGAATACGATAAGAACTTTTCTCAGCTTTGAACTACAACTAAAGGTTTTTGCAGTTCATTATCCGGTGTGTATGAATAATAATATAATGAACCGATTCAATCTAATGGTAATCACAACGTTAACATAATGATTTCTCTGTTAAATTGTATATTCTTGGAATGAAAGCTGAAAGGCGAATAAATTAAGCTGTTAGTAAACATGTTCGTAACGTTGGACTGTCACTTTGGGGCCCAGCGGCATACAATATCTCATTGAAACATTATTACGCTCATTTATTTGTTTTAATGATCAATGAGAGCCTTCGCTCTCTTCAATATAAATTATATTATTAATGATCATAATTGCGGGAAAGAGGTATTGATTAACCTGTACTGTAAATACTCATCTTCATAAAAAATAAAAGGGGACTTTAGTGGCCTCCTAAGTATTAAATTGTTTTTCTTCCGAATCTTAGACAAGCTTTATGAGATCTTAAATCATGAATGCACTAAACAATTTAAGTTGATTAGGGAGGTGTTGATATGTCTCACAAGTCTTGGCCAGGCTCGTTAGGCTATCCGTCGCAGGCCTGGGGTTTATTCTAGTAAGACGCCATCTTTTTGAAGCGGGGTTTACATGATGAAACTAGTGTTGTGAAACAGAGCTTGACTGTTCGTTCTCTTTTGGGCTATAGCTAACTAACACCCGATTTAGGAAAAGCTAATAAATTCAAATAACATGGTCATGCATGTAGAAAAACAGCAACTATTTCAGCCAGCTAATCTGTACAGATAATATAAGATATGACAGCGTGTTAGAGCGGTTTCGCACTATGTCAGATCCGAATCCGAAATCAAGATCTGAATTCAATCCGAATTGGGAATGTTCTAAATTCGGACGGACAGAGATCGGATTTAGTACACAACCCCTCATACAAATAGTACTATGGCTACTTCGGACCGACATTTCTCGGATTCGGATCGGACGTAGTGGGAAACCGCTCTTAGTTGAATTTATCAGCTTTTCAAGAACCGGGTGTTAGTTAGATAAAGTCCAAACAGAACAGTCAAGCTACTGTTTCACGACACTAGTTTAATAATGTAAACTCCGCTTTATACCCAATATTATGTATACGATCAGTTTAAAATCTGGCAGCCCTGAAAATTCCTGAAACACCGCTAAACTATTTTAGTGGGTATACCTCCGTCACAATATTAACCGCACGTTATTGAATATTAAATACGAGCAGAGTGCCCACTAAATGATAACTAATGCTACCATTTTCTATTGCTGTTACATAGGATCCTATTAGTTCTAGGTTTTCCATTATCATTGCAGAGGTTGCTTAATTACAAAAAAACGTTTTAGTCATGAAATTATTTTGTTTCCCTCGTTGCACTGATCGGCTCCATTATAAACATGAGACATGGTTTTTGAAAATTTATAGTTATAAGAAGCACTGGAATGAGTTCAAAACTAGCCATGAATGCCACGATAACGATGAAATTAAGCATTAATAAAGACACCCGTCATCACCGTCGAGAAAGATTAGCATATCAAAAGCCGCATTGCCCGGTCTCAAGACGCTAAAGAGTGCGGAAAAAACGGTAAAACAAAACTGTGACGTCATAGACTTTGGCTCAACTACTCCTTTGGAGGCGGGCCGAGAAGTTGCTTACTACGAATGCGAACACAATGCGACGAGGTTTTTTTAACGCAATAACAAACAAGTGATTTTCCATTTTGCTGAGAACCATTGTTTTAGTGTAAACTATTGTGTAGTGTTGACTTTGTTAGCTGGAAATTACGAAATTATTTTATTTTATTTTTATGAACAGAATTTAATTTAATTCTTCGTTTGTAGTTTCGTAAATAACTTGTGTAAAGTGTAGTTTGAAAAGTCAGGTTATCTGTATAGTGCATCTATTGCATGTTCAATCCTTTAATTTTGAACTTAGCTACAAGGTAAGTGATTGAAAACGTAGTGCTAATCTGCAACAAAATCCCAGTAGACTGCTAACATAATGCTGTATTTATATGAAACTACACGAGTCCACATGCACACGCTGATACATACGCTACACCGTAAAATGAAGCGGATCGTGAAATAAATAGATCTGTAGAACAGACCGTTTCGATAAATTCTACCAATGTATGTTGATTGTCACTAACTATTTACCTGGTAATAAAACTTTGAAAAAAAAAAATGGTCCTAAATTACAAAGCCTCGCCTCTCATGCAAGAGGTCGGGGTTCAAATCGGGGCAATTACCAACGTGACTTTTTCAAGTACATTCTGAGTTTATCCTGGATGTTACTGATATCGGTGAAGGAAAAACGTCGTGAGGAAACCTGGAGTTTCAAGTATAAGTCTTAAATCGCCAATCTTGAGCAAGCGTGGTAATCAATGCTCGTGCCTTCTCTGTATGAGAAGAAGTATTTTCCCTGCAATGGGACAACCAATAGGCTGGTATTAAAGTTAATATTGCAACAATCCTTGTCTTGCTAATATCTACGTAACTTTGTAGTTTTTATTCGTCTGCTGTCGTTTTAATTAAATCTGAAATGAACGTAATACCGCCGTGTCTATGTTTTTAGCTTTTATACAACACCGTCTATTTCAAATGTCTATTCAATTAAGACGTAGAAGTTTGTTTTACAATTATTTTTTTCTAATACAAGCTTGTACGTCTTAATTGAATAGGTCTCCTGGATAAGAAAATAAGTTTTCTTTATGTCAGTAGGTAGGTGTAGTTTAGCACTCACGTAAAAAAACTTTTTTTCAATATTCTTTGGACCAATATTTTAGATTTTTGCCACCGACTTCCGAAATCAAAGTTATTTTTCACTTTGTAGTTTGGAAGTCGGTTGTATTTTTGGTAAAAAAAGTTTTTTTTTTCACTTTTTAGTGGGTTGGTTTGTAATTTATCTAAGTTACAACAGCCTAATGCCAACTGCTTATCGCTTTTTACAAAATATTGCTTTTCCCGATGCAGAGACTTTAATTGTTGAGAATGTATATTATATGACGAGCATAATTGCTTACTAACCCTTTTAAAGTAATCGAATCGCAACCCATAAAATACATATTTTTGAGTAGTTCCGGTGGCCATGTGTCCTTCATCATCAATTCCACTTTATCCCAACAAAAATACCCAAATCGCTATAGGTTCCTATAATATATGAAGAGTTCCCTTGGTTTCCAAGATCCGATCATCAAATCGTGACCAAATGACAATGGAACCAATTAAATAGTATTTTCAAAGAAAAAAAGAATTTTTCAAATCGGGCCAGCCGTCTTCGAGTAATCAGGAAACACAAAAAAAAGAGATTCTGACAAACTGAGAACCTCCTCCTTTTTTGGAAGCGGTTAAAAATATAGCAACATTAACATGAAAAAAACATTACCCTGTTACGTGCCCTGTATACACCAAATCAGCCGAATAGCGAAATGATAACCTAATTACATCAATCGGATGATTCACAAAATCGCAATACATCATAGAGCTGAACCAATGAATCAACGCCTCGTATCGTCGAACTCTCACCTTCTTCCAGATCTGGTGATACAGTATCTACGCTTCGAATCGCTAGAATTGTAATATTAGAGATAATTAATTTTCGCCACTTCGGTACTAGCATCGTCCGAATCTAGACATAGAAATTAGCATAAGTTTATATTGTAATTTTTACATAATTAAAACCTTATTTAAATCATTACGGTTTTCTTTAAAGTCCTCTGGCTGTCGCGTTTGTAATTATCATTTCCTCTGCTTGTAACAGAAATAAAAACAATAAATTGAATGCATTACTTAAATTACTAAACGAATTTATGACCAATTAATTAATTATGGAGCAAAGTAAATAAATAAAAACCAGTTCTTCTTGAAACAAAGTTACATCAGCAATTAATAAAGTTAACATCTACTAGTGCAAATTGTAAAATTTGCAGCTCTTTAGCATTTCATCCTGAAGATCTTGAGAATTATTTTTCTTACTTTTCCAATTACTTTTTCTTCTTTAAACTTTTAATGCTCTTAGGTTTTTTCTGGTCAACCAAGTGGAATAGTAATTCGTGCTATCTGCATTTCCTCTTGTAGAGGACGAATCGTGAAAGTATCATCGATTTAAACACTTAGTTCTTATTGCATAATATTTTGATAAATCGCTTATTTTCACAGTAAAAGTTTACTTAATATTTGTTATTCTTTCAGGTATACATCCAAGTTGGGGTTTAACAATAGAATATTAAGGATAGAATCAGGATGGATTTCAATAATGCTTCAAATGACATTATTATTCCGGAACTAATGATGTTAATCTAGAAGCAATTAAATGTCAGTAGTACTGTTCCTTTCAAAGTTTCGTAACGAGAACTTTATCAACTGCGATCCGGAACCGCTTTTGTTAAATTGACTTTCTGTTTAAGTTTCTACTGAGGTCTAATTAATGACGCAGCACAACAAACACAGATCTTGAAGTTTTGATATTCATTGAGAAACAATTTTGATGAGCTGTATTATGGAACTGTTGACTCAATTCTCATGTTCCCAATCAGAGAACTCAGTCTGTTGTTCACTTCGTTGTAGAACAAACGTTGACATTCTTGACGAACCTTTTCACTAAGCTTAGTATACTTTCCTGCTTACACTAGTAAAATTACTGCTTAGATGGATTCCTAGCCAGTGCTGGATAAAGCAAAACGTAAATTGTTTGTCAGCGTAAATTAAACATTTTCATTGCAATTAATTCTTCCGTCGCAGCTTTCCATTTATTAAGTTCAATATAAAATTAAAAAAAGTAATTATGAAATATCGCGAAAGATAAAATAATTGCAGATTCTTCCTTTAAATCGTACTTTAAATAATTATAGCGATGTAAAATAAAGAAAAATTGTGTTTTTGGCTCAAAAATAAAGAGAAAATCCCGCTCCCCCACTTTACATCAGATAATGCTTGTAATTTTCTTTTCAAACTGTGTTTGGTAATTGTCAACCCGATTGGGGAAAAAACAACCGGTTTCTAATGGTGCAGCTGTTTCACTTTTTAAATCAATTAAAGTTTGTTGAAACTTACAATTTGTAAAATTAGTCTATGTTAATCACTGTAATAAGAATATTACGGTTTTTTTTTTTTCAATTTGCCATTCACAACGAGTAGGAACTACCTACTTTGACGCTAAAGTAACACCCAGAGCGGTGCAAATGGAAATACCATACAAGACTCCACATTTTTCGTCAGATCACCACCATAAATCAGACTAATAAGTCGAGAGAAACTCGCCAAAAGAATGCAATGAACAACACTAGCAACGCCAACGTGGCTTAGATAATTCCAGGATATAATAATAATAGGTATCTACATTTAAAAAAGATTTCATAAGCGTGCACACACTAAGTAAGGCAAGTTGGAAAATCTAGGATGTAGTGCTCATAATTTTACAAAGTCGTCAATTAGATCACTGTGATGTGAACAACTGCAAGGGAATTATAATTATGTACGTATATTCATTGTCTACGTTAGCAAAAAGGTTGGAGTCGGAGTATCTATCATATATAGCACACCTGATAATGTCGCTGTTAACGTGCAAACAAGGAAAGTCTCTGTAGATCCAACATCATGGTATCTGTATACCACAAGTTATGCACGAGCTCAGGCCGAGCCTCTGTCGTTATTTTATTTTCTTTGTTCCACATGGAACACGTTTTATGACTTTTTCATATTCACAAAGCCGGCAATTTATCTCTGTAAAATATAGGTAATATCTAGCTTCCAAACGATTATACGCCTGTGTACTATGAAAACCATTTACATAAATCTGTTATCCCAAAAATCTAAACTCAAGGGGTAAAAAGAATTTCGTAGCTGGCTGATGCGGGCGTAACTTTGTGCATAGCGAAACGGTTGAAAATGTTTAATTGAGTTACCCCTCAAATATAATTATATAAACACGGGGTTCAAAAGGATAGCAGTTTTATAAGTGACTTTAAATCATTTCGTCACAGTATTTAAACACCGCATCGTTGTAAACGAGGTAAAACGTCTTACTTACGAAATATCATGACATCAAAGCTATTTCATATTTGATCTTAATTGCTTACAGTATTTCGCACTTATAAAATTTACTGCGATCGAGGGCCAATAAGCTATAGTCTGGCTTTGTCTCGAAATAGAAATGGAGATATTAATTAATGATATCATTTACTGGCAACACTGCAAGGTTTCCTACTATTTTCTTTTTTTATGATATACTGACGAGTGATGTTTACATAATTACTATGCATATGGGAACTATTTTCAAATGATGTAGGTATTGTTACCAATTAATTACTCTGCTGTTTTTATTATAACGCTCTCGCGGAGCAGCCAAGAGCTCGCTCTTGCCTGTTCGCCGAGAGCGTGCCCCTTTTTATTATCATCTCTTCTTCATTTTTGTAATTAATTCGCAAAAAAAAAACTTGCGACAAAAGTAGTCAATGAGAGAATAATCAAAAGAGACTGAAAAAAACTGCAGAAAAAAGAAAAACACTGTGCTGTAGACTTTTCTCGTGGAATATTATTTGAAAACTTACATTTTACTACTTTTCCAGTGTGTGTTATTATTTTAATATGATTATGTATTCCAACTAGATTATATGTCGGAGTTCTCCTTAGAAACTGAGTCCTTTGATATCTACTATGTAATAATATTACATTACTCCAAGTCTTTATAATTAAGAGGATTCTTTTTCTTATTCGTTCATCAATTATCCGACCCTCTGCTGACCGAACTGCATGTACGAGTCGTGTGACGTTACTGGGCTAATCAAATTGTCCGTGCCGGAGTGCGTAATCAGTGGGGCAATTCCCGTATTTTTAAGCGCTCTCTCTTTAATCTCGTCTTAATCTGTCAAAAATACCTTTAAATCTCATACATGTTTTTGACATTGATTGACACTGATATGCAATTGCAACTAGATTATGAACGTTTTTAATTACAGGAATTGGCCTTCTGAGAGGATGTAAATATAACTCGGAGTGGATTACTCGGTATTAAGGACGTTCATTTTATCAACGTGAGGAAATACGCAATACACGTAAGGCATTGGAGTATGCATGACAGCGGTAATTGATTATACCGATGTCAGATACTTCACTCGAGTGATAATTTTTTATTCATTCAACGTTCACAAGACACCGACAATATTATCTGGGAATGAACGGCTATCCGCGCCGTTCATTACGTTTGTCAATTATTCTGTAGGCGAGTGAAGGATGTGTAGAGTGCCGAAATCCAACATCGTTGGATCGGTTTTCAAATAAATTGATTTATCACTTTTGATTCACTATATGTGATCAAGTCCCATAAATACACTTAGGTATGTCAGGGACTTGATTTACCTCTTTAACCTATCATGTTGCTTTTTCCTATATAATGACTTCATGGTATTAGTACGTACTTTTCAAATAATCCATGTAATTCGATATGATTTTGAAAGATATTTATTATAATTTTAGTAACAGTATGACTGGCAGCACCCGCATGTTTCTTCACAAAGAAGATTTGTCGTCTCGACATCGACATAATCGCTCCACTACGCGCGTGCTCGTGACATCCAATGTTGTCACCACTTACCTTATTAATTTTGGTATTGTATTTTGTATTATGGAGTCATAAAAAAAAACGATTATAACGAAAAACCATTTTATTTTTATTTGTAAAAATATAGGCAGGTATTAATTTAATATGTAAGACAGATTTTTCTAGCTAATCAAAACTACCTACAAAAAGACTGCAGTGAAAGATTTAGAATAAATGTAGGTACGTGTGCAAATCAAGATTTAGTATTTGAAATTTTATGCGTCTGACAACCTTTAGGGTCAAACATTGATTGAAATTGCGGCCACTGCTGTCCGGACGATTGACTAAGATTTCGATCACGAACGAAAAAGCATTAGTCACTGTGTTAGTAACAAAATAAATAGACGAAATATTTTAAGTTTAAAAAAAAAAAAAAAAAAAAGTTTATTGCAGAAACTTGTACAACTTTTACAGTGAATCTTACATAGGAACCTCCTTTTAAGTAAAAGATATACCTGTGCTAGGAGAATCTTTTCTGAAGAATTTACACAAAAATATAATAATAACACAAAAATAAAAATATAACAGTTGAAAAAAATTGTTTTAAGAAACAGTTTTGTTACAAAAGTTATTTCAAGAATATATATAAATAACGCTTGCGTAACACTCGTAACATTATCCTGAAAATGATTGCTAGCAGACCGGACTGCCCCATCCAACACATGACACTAGGTAAAAATAGCATTAGGTTTGTGCTAACTAATTAATTATATTACTAACAACACTAACATAGCATGTAAGCACGATTTGTTACTAACCACTAACAACTTATGGACTAATTTCGGTGTGAAATAAAAATATTTTATTTTATTTTGTATTAAAGTTTGCTGTAATATGCCTTTAAATTGTCTAGACAATGTTTTTATTTTCATGTATTGTGAAATAAAATATTATTTACGCGCATTGTTGAAATAAGAAATGGACTGAAAAAACTTGTTGTATTCTCGACATCAAAAAATATCAAATAATCGCTTTGATATTTTTTGATGCCAAAAATTCGTTTTTCATTCGTTATTCATCGTCTGCTCCGGTTTACAAGGTCAAAAGCGATCGATAGTCCAGAACACATACTAATGTAAGATCAAACAAGCTCTTACATGGTTTTCCTTGTAACGCGTAGGGATTCGTTGCAATAAATAAACCTTCAAAGGTACCTGCTAAGATTTCACTTTTAGGAGGTAAGTAAGAATATTTATACGTTAAGTTCCCTTCAAAATGGTTGATCTAAATGGTGCTGATCTATGCGTCATGTTCGTGAACGGACGCCGTCAGTAGGGACTGGTCATCTCTTAGCTGCAACAGCTTATTTTTTTAATTGTTTTTTTTTTTTATATTTTTAGTATGGATCCTTTTAACGTGCATTTCTTTCTACATTGTTCTCACATGTATAATTTCAACACGAATGATGTAACCAATATTTTGTAACAATATTATGATTTAAGAGGGTGTCCGTGGAGTTTCTTGCCCGTTCTTCTCCATAGGAACCTACCTACTACGCTTTGGAATGGGCAACTGACTGACCGACCCCTTGACAATTCAAAAGTGCCTGTGGGTAAAACTCGTACAAGCTGCTTATACCCAGTTCAAGAAAAGTAAAATATTTTTTATTTTCGTGTGATTAGTGACTAACCTGGTGGCAGAGTTTTAAAGCCGTCCATGGGCCTCTGACTTGGCTTCACATGTCGCAAGTAAATAAATGCCTATAAAAAAAATGTAAGTTATGTTTTTTATTTTTGGAAATGCATGTAAATTATTTACACATATATTCTTAATAGAGCCAGTAGCCATTTGCTCAGTTACACATCTTTATCGTTGCTCAGCACTGTAGACTATACAGTCTACAGTGCTGAGCCAGATCCTACAATCCGATTCCACTTTGTTGGATTCGTTAGGAAAATGGATACAATGAATTTCTATTTTGTTCCAATCCGATCCTATTTTATGGGATTCGTTAGGCATGTGGATAAAATGAATATTATGCTCCGAACCGATCCCAGTACGAAATGTTTCCTGTTGTGAAACTATAAATTGTAAAAAGTTATATTAATGGATATAGTCCATTATATTAATGGATAGCGGTACTTTGCTAATAGCGTTATATTTTCGGCGTGGATTATCCGTTTCCCGAAGCCGCTTAGCGAGTAATGCACAAGTTTCACGGCTCAGTGTTTAGTCAGATTAATTCGATTAATTAACATAACAATCAGCGAGTAGTGATGCTCGATTTTTAAACAGTCCTTACTTAGAATGAAACCCAGATACGAGGCGGAGCAGTAAAGATCGCGTATTGTACCGTCATGAGCATAAATATTATTACTATGAAAAGTTCGCCAATAATAACTGATTTCATTATTCATCCTTTAACATCTGTCGTCAAGATGACGGCCAATATACGTGATCATTTGTGGAAGGCATATACAAGTGGCAACACAAATATGTGACATCGAAGGAACACCAAAACTATCTGACGAGCACAAAATATACGAAGCTGCATCGGCTTGAAAATGTGTGCCGTGTCGTGAACCGAGGCGAAGTCAACTATTCTATCAGTATCAATTACCCATCTTAAAGTAGGTGAGTATTCATTTCATATTTGATACTGGCAGAATAGTCGATACTGGCGCAGTTGACAAAAAAAAAAAACGCTTGTTATTGGCATTTCTACCTTCAAACATTACCGTCACATATTTATGCTGCCACAGGCATGTGACATTTCTTTGCCGTATGAGCGGCACTGATTGCAAATTTAGAAGAAAAAACACTAAACACTATACTGTTTTTTTACTGCCAAAGTAATATCAGATATTTTTGTTTCTTTTTTCCACAAAAATGCTAAAGATACGCGAAGTTATTCAAATTTAGTGGGAGCCATTTTTGTGGTTTCGGCCCGCGAGCTGAAATCAAACTAAAGTCGGGAGCTTGTCGCCAACCGTCTTGCCAACACGCCCAAAGGCGTTGCCAACCAACCCTCCAACAAAGTCACCTCTGCAAAAAGGCTTGTTGAAGACCGTCTGGTACTAGCTTAATATTTAAAACTAATTAATAAAACAATACGTGTTTCCGCGAAACAATACGACGCTTCCAACGATACCTCGTTTGTTAAAGATCGAAAAGTGGTTATGAGGCAACAGATGAACGTACATACATAGCCTGTTAAAATCATAATCTTCCTTTGGCTTTACCGTAGTCAGGTAAAAAAGTTCGGTTATCGTAATGTGTTCTTAAAGTTAGGTTTTCGTTACTCCGTTTAAACTAAAAATATTTCCCGGAAAATCTTAAATATCCCGCAGCGTTCAACAGACCGAAAAATTTATGAAATAGTTATTGCCCTATACTTATTTGGGCCTCATAACTAAGCCCCTTTTGTGAGTTCAGAATAACTTATTATCTTATACAATATCATCCAAAATGTCTGACATTAGCAAAGTTTCTCGCGCACGCTAGTTACGGTAGCTATGTGATACATCTGTCACACCAGACACTTATATAATCTTGCCTTGATTTATGGAATAATAATTACGTATATATTTGTACGGTCGTAATTGATATTATGTTGATGGTTTTGTTGTTATGGCCAAGGGGCGCTTGCTTTATTAAGAACATAACGAGAAGAGCAAATCAAAGCTATTATTTTCACTGTGGGTATTGCTATTCATCTACCTGATACAAATTTTCATTCTTGGCATAGACCCAGGATTCGATGCAGAATTATAGTTGACTTGTCGTATAATTTTCGTCTTTATAACCCCATGTTTTTCATATCAAACAATACAAAAGTGTCCGTGTATTTCTGTTATAATTTTTAAAAGCATGACGGCGCGTATAAAATTTTACGACGCCAAACTTACGGAGTTGATTTTAGAACGATTATGACAGCTGTCAACTTGACATAACCGTGAGAACTGAGAAGGCGGCCCTATGTCAAAAAAAAAAAAAAAATGGTCGCGAGGATGGATTAAAGCCGGCATTGATTAATGAATGACTGTGTTATGGCGACTGGTGATCGGGGTGACTAGATTACCCTTGCAGTGCAGTGCTCACATACTCGGAGGAACGTCGATTACATTATTGTTCATTCCTTAATGATCTCATGATCAGTGATTTGTGATTATTCAGAATATTATTGACTTTCATTTACTTACACCTCCTGCTCTCTACGCCCACATACCCACGCATAAGAGACAATAATACCTCTTCTGATAAAGACGACATTTTGCCTATAAGCATTTTCATTAATAAAATTACCCGACAAAGTGAACATTTACTTTGACTAAAAATAACACAATGCCTTTCTAGTGATAATAAATTGTTCATTCACCAAAAAGGAAACAAATTTATTGAAACATTGAACACATTGATTTTTTAGTTTTCAAGTTCAACAGAGTTTATGATTCCCTCAAACTCAAACTCAAACTCAAACTCAAAGCATTTATTTCAAATAAACCAATTACAGGCACTTTTGAATTGTCAAGGGGTCGGTCAGTCAGAAAGATGAAGCTAGTTGCCCATTCCAAAGCGTAGTAGGTACCTATGGAGAAGAACGGGCAAGAAACTCCATGGACACTCTTTTAAATCACAATATGTTTACAAAATATTGGTTACATCATTCATGTTAAAGTTATAAATGTGAGAACGATGCACAACGATAAAAGCGTCCGTATTAAAAAATAAAACAATTCAAAAATCAAATTAAAAAAGCCATGGCAGCTAGAAGATGACCAGTCCCTACTGACAGCGCCCGTTCACGAACATGACGCATGGATTAGCACCATTCAGCTCAACCATTTTGAAGGGAGCTAAATGATCCAACACACACGCCACCGTCAGCGAGACATTAGAGTGAGCATGACATACTGTCAGCCGCAAGGGCACATTCAAGTCAATGAAAGACGTACCTAGTAAATGGTAGCCTTAAAGTAGGTACATAGTACTCACACATGTTATGAAATTATACAATTTGAAAGGGATTGAATTTATACAATGCAAAGATGAGTAGTTTCTAAATCTTCAGCAACTCCAACAGTATTTCCAAATGCTAATCAATTAGTTTATGCGCCCTTGTGGAGCAGGACCAGCGTTTAGCCAAGCATTTATATCAGCGATGTAATCCCCCAAATTATAATATGCTTGGCTGCATAGTGTGCGTTTTATATAAGATTTAAATTTCGTTTCATTCAGTTGAAGTATGTGGGGAGGTATTTTATTGTAACATTTTAAGCAGTACCCCATGAAAGATGAGTCCACTTTAGCCAATCTGAAACCTGGTTGAACTAATTGGTCCCTATTTCTAGTGATATAATTGTGTCTTGCACCTCTTTTACTAAAAAGATGTAGATTTTTCCTTACGTACATAATGTTTTCATATATATATTGACAAGGTACCGTCATGATGTTAATATCTTTAAACAGTTCCCTTAGAGAGTCGCGCCTGCGGAGGCCATATATGGCTCTGATGGCTCTTTTCTGCAGAATAAAAATAGACTCGATGTCTGCAGCCCGACCCCATAGTAAAATACCATACGACATAATACTATGAAAGTAACTGAAATAGACTAGCCTCGCGGTATCTACATCAGTAAACTGACGTATTTTTCTCACAGCATAAGCTGCTGAACTTAGCCGTCCTGAAAGGGATGTAAAATGAGGACCCCATTGAAGCCTTGAGTCGAGCGTGATCCCCAGGAAAACAGTTTTATCGACAAATTCTAGTCTCTCTTGATTCAATACTATCTCACAATTACTACTTTTGACATTTGGTAAAGAAAATCTTATGCATTTAGTTTTTTTACCATTTAATACTAAATTATTAGCAGTGAACCAATTTTGGACTTGCAACAGGGCGTTATTTACGTCGTCAAGATTTGATGCACGTCTATTAATTTTAAAAATTAAGGAAGTATCATCAGCAAATAACACCATTTGCGGTTGGGTTTTTAACAAATGGGGCAGATCGTTAATATATACTAAAAAGAGGAAAGGACCTAATATCGATCCTTGTGGTACACCCATTTTTACTTTTAAAGCAAGTGAATTGACACCATTTATTTGAACTTGCTGCTGTCTACCATTTAAATAAGATTTTACTAAACTAAGCGCAAGTTTTCCAAGTCCGTAATGCTCAAGTTTCGAGATTAAGGTTTCGTGGACAACGCAATCAAATGCCTTGGAGAGGTCACAAAAAATTCCTATGGCGTCTTGGGCCTCTTCCCACGCCGTAAATATGTGCTTTAATAAGGTGACACCGGCGTCAGTCGTACAACGCCCCTTGGTGAAACCATACTGTTGCTCATGTAAGATTGTATTGGTGTTAAAATGATTGAGCATTTGATTAAGCATTACTTTTTCAAACAACTTGCTGAAAACCGGCAATACGGATACGGGTCTATAATTATTGGTGTCTTTACTGTCCCCCGATTTAAAAAGTGGTATTACCTTACTATATTTCATTAGATCAGGGAAGACTCCTTGATCCACACACAAATTAAATATTAAGGCTAAGTACGGCGCTATAGTCTCAATAATGGAGGTACAAACTTTGATTGACATACCCCATAGATCTTCGGTTAATTTGATCTTTATTTGCTTGAAAGCTTTTATTACTGTTATAGGGCTTATATGTTTGAATTTAAATTCAATCGGACAGGATGAAACGTTTGCTCTTAATAAATCAATAGAACGCGAGGGCGAGGAATTTAAGGTTTCAGTAGTTATAAGTGGAATACTGGTAAAGAAATTTACGAATTCTTGAGCAACTTCTTTGTTAGTGCTTATGAGACCACTTGAAGTTTCTAGTGTGAAATCATTATTATGTCTTTTATTCCTGTTAGTCTCGTCATTGATAATTTTCCAAACAGTCTTTATTTTATTATCGGCTGATTTGATCTTGTTGCTAATGTACAAGGCTTTAGCTACCTTGCAGGTATTTTTAAAAGTTTTAGAGTAAGTAGCAACATATTTATTAAAAGTTTCAGAGTTAATATAAGGCTTAAGGCCATACAGCTCAAACAATTTTTCCCTACTTTTCCTAATACCCTTGGTTGCCCAATCACTGAACAAAAAATTTGGGCAAATAGTTTTAGTTTTCTTTTTTAAAGTATTATTGAACTCTGTGCGCACTACCGAAAAGAATTCCTCATATAATTCATTTGCATTTTTTATAATATGACCCGGTATACTTAACATACTAATTAAGTTATTATTAAATCTACTTAGATTGCTGGTTGTTATTTGTCTAGATTGAATCTGAATTCTTTGTAATGGTGTAATGGACTTGAAAGTAACCGTTTGACCACTATGATCAGAAGGGAGATAATTTACAATGGCTTTATGTAAGTAGTCACAACAACAATAAACATTATCGATACATGTAGCAGTATTTGTAGTTATGCGGGTTGGTTCTGAAAACACATTTGATAAATTGAATGATTTAAAGAGACTTAATAATCGACTACTATTTGAACTATTTTCTAAGATATTAATATTGAAGTCACCACAGATAATTAGTGATTTTTTTCCCGATGCAAGTTTTGCTAGAACATCTTCCATTACTGACTCAAATATGGAGTAGTTTTGATAATTTGGGGGTCTGTAAACGCACACTATAACATGCTTATCTAGCTCAACACAGGACAATTCGACGATATGTTCAACCGACAGATCAACTATATCTTTACGAGTCTTAAATTTAATGGAATTTTTAACCAAGATTAGTGAACCCCCACGCAGGAGAGATTTTCGGTTAAAACAACTGCCCACACTATAATTTTTATAATTTATTAGCATTTCATATTCTTTCAACCAATGTTCAGTTAAGCAAATAATTTCAAACTTTGTTTTTTCCAAAAATAGTTCAATTTCTAATTGTTTTGCAGAAAAACCTTGAATATTTTGATGAAATAATTTCAAGGAATTCTGCTTAGACTCTTTTTTACAATTAACCATTTGAGAGCAAGAAGACACCTTGTTGTTGGTAGGTATAACTATAGTGTTAATTGTATCTTCTATTGTCTTACTATCTAGTTTAAATTTAAATTAACATCCAGAGTGAGCCCCAAGACTCCCATGCTATCACCAGGCATTGAGATCCTACTACTTGTGGACCCCACACTATTCCCCATAGTGACACATGGCTCCTCCTTCGTACAGTTATTGTAAACATTTATAGCATTAGTGCTACAGTTATTTAAGGTGGCCACCTGTACATTAGAATTATTACTAATGATTGCGGTGTTAATTATAGTACAAGACTTCGACATACTACTTATGTCTGAGTTTATATAAGCTAATAGCCTCGCTATTTTATGTCTAAACCTAATGGGCAGATACACTGTATTCCTTGTCGATTTCAACTTATCAACAAAATTGTTGGTGTCAAAAAATATAAGTTTGTCACTGTAATGACTTACTAAGAACTGGATATGCTTATTAAGCATATGTATATAATTGTTTTTTCTATTTGATAACTTCTCAAAATAAGGAAAAGCACACAAAATAATTTTATCACAATTTATCTTTAAAATCTCAGTAACACTGTCAGTGATATGACAAGAGCGTGTTTTCTCAGTCTAAAATGCTTGTAATTAAAAGTCTATATTTTATAGAATGAAATTATGTCTGGAACCATTTGCCAGCATTATTCACACAAATATTACAGCTTGATAATACATTGAAACTTGTAAAACTCCTTTTGAAGTTTAACTTTCCTTAGCAGACATGTAAAACATCCACTTAAAGCTAAAGCAATGTTACCTTACATCCTGTTTGTAGGAAGTTAAAACGCGAGTGCTCACTATTGAATCAACCACACAGTTTTGATTGTACATTAGAATGTATAATCAAAAGAAAATATTCTTTAATCAGTCTCTACGGATTTGATTTAACACAAACAGAATTTCAGTAATATATAAATTAAATTTCATTGAGTGTGGTGACAGTCTGACGTTTGCACCTACCAGCACCACCGCTCTTATTAGGTACGTATTACATTTACCTAAGCGACTATCTCAGGTAGAACATCTACATATTCAATTTATACCTTAACCAAACTGCTCAGCGTCCTCTTGTACAATATATTCGGTGTTGTTCGGTGGTAGAGTCGAGATAACCGCGAGGGTAGCTCCGACCACAATGTTAATAATTCCTCAGTATTCGTTATCCACAAGGATTATCAAGATTAAGGGAACTACTGTATAGATGGCTGAATTTTCAGAGTAAAATCAGAAACTTACGTAGTCTTCATTAAGATGATTGAGTTTCATTTTTGATGAATTATTTTCGCTTGAGTATGTTAGAGTAATGTTATATGTTAATGCATTTTTTTATTTCATTGTCCAAAAGTGGCAACTGTAGACTACGGCACACAGGAAATATTTTCTTTTCAGAGAATGCTGTTATGAAAAGATAATATCTAGTTCAAAAAGCCTAAGGAATAAATTAGTCAGAGATTAATATCGAAAAAAAAAAACATTCGTAATTGTAAATAATATATTCTGGCTTGGTGAAAGTAAAAAGTGTAATTGAAGTGTAATTGTAATTGTAAAAGTGCAATTGTAAGCTCTACTGATTGGTAACTAATTAAAATTAATATGGCACTTCGTTGGAGACGATCAGAGAGCTTCATTAATTAATCTTTCAAAGACGCTGGTCTTCGTAATTATAACGTAAATATTGGAACCACTAGGGCTTTGCGCGCTTTCGTGCTTTAGTTAGGTAAAGCCTCGTTAATCCGTGTATGGTGTGCGATGATATTAGTATATACAAGTGTAGAGCCACTTCTAATATTTAGGTGTTTGCAAGCCAATGCTAATTGTATTATAATCTTGAAATCAGTAATGACTAACTACTTGCTCCCAAACGTCGGATATAATTGAATGAACCTCACAGCCGCGCGCCACGCTTACATCGATGACACATATGCAGCGGATATAGCAAGTCTCTACAGACATTACTATGGAGTACCAATTACGTTTTATTATTGGATTAATTTATATCATGACGTCACTGTTCAACAGGTTAGCAATTCAATCTTGAAGCAATTTTATTTTAGAGGCACATTAAGGATGCTTGTGAACCAGAAATACTTTGTTCGGTCGTTAAATGATATTTCACTGTTAACAAAATCTTTAATGTCTTACACACATCAACTGCAGTGTCCATAGCGGACTTCCATGTTTTAAAAAGTTCGGAGGCAAACCACCATTAAAACCTCACCTAAATAAATTCCGCATCATTACCACTAGCTAGCTAGTCCGCACATCTTGTTAGCGATATAGAATAGACGAAACTTTACATTGATAAAAAAACCTGGGTACTTGCCAAAATAAGGCAAGGCTAGGAGTGCAAAGTGGTAGTCGATATAAAGAGAATTAAGAGTTGATGCGTGAATTGAAGTTTTGAGTACCTATAGACGATTGCTAGTGTAACTGCCCGTAAAAAAGGTTTTCTAGACTTCTTGATTCAAACTGAATATTCAGCAGGTTTAAAGGTTTCCCTGTGTTCTTTTGAATTGGAACTTAATAAATACATTTTGGTTATAACGTTTTATAAGCGACTTACGTGCTGTCGAGTTAGGGTTGAACCCTAACATTACGCATTATATTATACTTGTTCCGGGTGAATGCATTGCACCCACAGCCATAAAATATCCGTATATTTTTAAAGCCTGGCTCTATCCTTTTTTCCCAAACTGGTGTATTTTTCCTAAATGCGACGCTCATTGTGGTACATATATCTCGTCAAGCGAGATCATCCGCCACACTCATATCTAAATACAAGTATATATTTTGTACTCGTGGGTGTAGCAAGACTGTTAAATAAGCGGATTCTCCTTTTTGAGCCTTTAGTAGCAGAAAATTAAATGAGGAAAGGTATTTCCCCTGAAATAGAAAATATCGAATTCTATGGCGCTTTTAAATATATTCCGAGAGGATTCCCACTCGTACAGGTGCACAAAGGCGACCGTTGTAGACGAGTTAAATCACGTGGAAGCGATCCGAACGTTGTTTTATTGAACTCTCGCCGGACTCAGATAATAGATGATAAAACTCCAAAACTAATGTATATCCTTGTGTACCTACCACCTAAGTTCACATTGTGGAATGCAATAAACGTATTGAGTATTGAGTAGATGATATGGAGGCTTAACTATAGTAGCTGCACAGTGTTATAAAATCCAAAGGTTAGAGTAAAGGTATCTGGAATTATTTACTTACAGCCTCTCTATAATCAAAGAATTAGGATAAGACATGAAAAACCACGTTGGAAAAGTCTTGATAAAAATCATAGTTAGGTCATGTTACTACGCGGATGGTCGAGTCTTCATTATACTATAACATTGTGTATCAGAGTAGAAGTTTATGTTTCTGTTCGCTTATTTTAAGTAAAGCTATTCTAGGTGCATCGTCTTCACATATAATTATTTAAGTAATGTACGTACTAATACAAACTATTGTAAAACATTTTAAAAGAGTAACGGTGGAGTTTCTTGCCCATTCTTCTCCATACGAAAACTACCTTTTGGAAGGGGCGACTAGAATCAATTATATTATTTTGTAAATTTTGACGTTCAAAAGTGCCATACATGGGCCTATTTGAAATAAATGTTTTGACTTTGACTTTGACTTTGTAATCATCTGGCGCAAAACTCTCTAAAGATCACATGGACGTAGAATGGATCACTTTATACTTATCTAAAGCGATAATATGTTTTATACGATGGGCTAAAAATAATTTAAAGTTATCGAAGACAGAAGAACGCAAAGTCAACCATTTTTATGACAATTAAATACTGTTGTAAATGACATGACAATACATGCAGACTACATTACTCTATGTACTGCTTGGCAGGAATTGGGGGATTAGTCCCAAGGTCACCCACTGGTTATACACCACAGTCATCCGACCAATTATCACATATGGCTCACTGGTCTGGTGGCCCAGGACAGACCTGAGCACAGCCCAAAGAGATTTCGAAAAACTGCAGCGGTTTGCCTGTGTTGCGATCACTAGCAGTATGAGAACTACACCCACTGCCGCCTTACAGGCAATGCTTGGACTGCCGCCTCTGCACCTCATTGTGCGGGAGGAGGCGGCCCTGGCCGCCTTTAGACTACATTTATCAGGAACTCTCATCAAAGACTCCAGAATTAAGCACACACGCATAAAGGAAGATGCAATCAAGCGACGGCCAATGATGGCATCACCCTGCGACAAAGCACCGAAATCATACCACTTTCAAAGGCACTACAACATAATACTTACAGAAGAACAGTGCGACTACCCAAGCCCGAAAGAGCTGAGAGTTTACACCGACGGATCGAAGACCGACTCTGGTACCGGAGTCGGAGTCTTCTCGCACGATCTCAACATAAAGATATCCAGACCACTAGGAATGTTCAACATCGTCTATCAGGCGGAGTGTGTGGGCATCATACAAGCGGTCCATGCCATAGAGGCCAGGAGAGTTACAGACACTCACATACGCATACTCTCCGACAGCGCCTCAGTTCTCCAATCGCTGAAGAAAAAATATATTACCTCAAAGTTGATACTAGAATGTCACAATGCACTAGAACAGGTGTCGGTGTCTAGTCGCAACACGGTGACACGGCAATGGATAAAAGGACACAGCGGATCGCTAGGTAACGACGCAGCTGACGAACTTGCTAGAAGAGGATCTAGCACGGCAGTCTGTGGACCCGAACCTATCGTACCAATCCCCTTCAACCAAATACGCAGGTGGCTACAGGAATTCACCCTCACACAAGCGGAGTACTGGTGGACCTCGACACCGGGCTGCAGGCAGTCCAAGGTAGCTATGCCATCCCTGGATAGCAGGTTAACCAGGAGTCTTTTACGCCTGGACAGGAACGGCCTGCGCCTGGTGACGGGGACCATCACAGGACACTGCTCGCTAAACAAACACTTCCACACGATAGCAATAACGGACAGTCCTCTGTGCAGGGCGTGCATGGAGGCTGAGGAAACCGTTGCGCACGTGCTCTTTGAATGCACAGGCGTCACCCAGATTAGAACAGAAACCCTCGGGTCACCCAGATCTTTCACAGATGTTCTGAACAGACCAGGAGCTTTGATTAACTTCTGGAGGGAGGTGGGCTGGTTGGAATAACCCCCCAAGCGGCCGCCATGGCCCACGTACAATGGTCCACCTGACGGACTAAGTGCGGAAACCAAACCCCATAACATAGAACATTACTCTATGTAACCAAAGCTTATAACATCAAATCGACAATCGAACTCTGACATAACTTATTGATTCAATTTGTTCATCATTTCAATTTATGTTCAAGATGGAATCCGAGGAGGATCGTATATTTTTATTGGTTAAGGAAAAATTGATTCCGCAATAAATGTTTGTTTTATAGAATACCCGCCCCCGCTTCGCGCGGTTTTCACGACTTGACAAAACATCAAGATTACTTTATTATTATAATTAATTAACTTGCTTTTGCCGGTGGTTTCGCCCGCGTGGATGTCAGAAAATATCCCACGGAAACGTACTACCGGGATTTTAAAAACTCTATGTCTTAATCTAGATTATAAACTATCTGTTTGCCAAATTTCATCCAAATACATTTAGGCGTCTTTGCGCCAACCGGGATATATATCCAGAAAAAAGGACAAACATTAAAAAAACTCAATTGTCTGCATCAGACTCGTTTCCACACCGGTCGTAGCAATTATTTTTTCTCAAAAATAATTTCATTTTACTACATCATCACTCATTTTATTCTTCATTGACTTCGTTACTATTTTATTATATGTACAGATATAGAAGATGTAACTTTAATATATTATACACATAAACCTTCGAATTAATTCTCAAAATTATGGTAGACAACCGTATCAACGTAGTTTAGAAGAAAAATGCGGTCACACAGACAGACACAAAAAGCGACTCTGCGAAATATGTTTTTTATAAAAATTATAATATTTATAGAAAATTTATTTCGCAATCATAACATAATATTATGCCTGTATTTCCCGAAGAGTTGGGCAGGGTGTACCTTTATTACCAATCACTATGAATGAATACAACTCTTGACGTGTCTCGAACACGTTTGATAGTGTGCATGACTCGTTTTCAGCAAATTTTCTCAAAATGACTACAATATAGGTGAGACAAGTTTCGATTCAGATGAACGATCCACTCAAGGATTCATGCAGCTGACTACCACAAAATTGAGACCCTCATCGCGAAGCACCATCATTACGTTTTGTGTTTGTGAACAAACGTTTATCTTCGTGAACTCGCCCATTGAGTTAACAAGCGTACGTCAGTCGCTAGAAACTGAACTTATATCGTCGTGTGTAGTGGAGAGACGATGAGGAAACAATGCTTTCGCAATCAAACTGCACAACAAAAACGGATTTATATCCTCATTAATCCACTTGATTTGTTTTCTAAAAGTTTAATTTTCTGTATACATTTTCCTCACCTAATAATTTACGAGTGACAAGCCTTTCCCAAATACCCAATTCTAAAAAATATAATAAAACAATCAACAACATACGATTTTGCTGAGAGCTTTAAGGTATTTTTATAAAGAATTAATGAAAATCATACTTGAATATTTCGAAAAATTACGTCATTTCCATTTCACTTGTAATATTCACATCGGAATTTATATACTTGCAGGAAAAGCGCGCTTAAACAAAAAAACATTAGAGAAATCTTTTAGCTTCGTGTTTTACAAATATTTTACTGTTGTGGCTTTCGCTTGATTGTATATTCTTTGAACATAAAATAAATTGGCAAAGATGTCTTTCGTAAGTTCACAAAAGGAAAAGGAAATTATTCATAAATACCTAGTTAAGTAACCTAACTACGTATTTATGAATAAAAGGAAAGGGAAATTATTTACTAGTAAAAAATAAAGACATCGTATTTTTCAGAGTCCGTTATATTACATCAACAATAATAAAAACAGTTTTTTTAAGTTAGCTAATTCATAACAAGCTGATAAGAGCATCAAGTTTAATCAACGTGAAGTACTAACCTGCTCTGTTTTTTTTGAGGTAAACTAGTTTCTTAAACTTCTGTATCCGACAACATCCGAGTATAATAGCTCTTCTTTTCTTTATTATGTTAATAATTTATTCGAATAAACTCCTGCTGAGCTACTTGTTTTATTGTTCTTGTGTACAATGCCCGGGGAAGATAAATTAAGTTCTTGGTTAGTTCTTCGAGAAACAATAGCAACAATCTTTTTGTTTTTCTTTTCTATGTCAAAGTTGGAAATAAGATTTTCCGCAACTGATGAGTCATCTAAATTTCAGATTAGGATTAGCTGAAGTAAACATTTCTTTATTTATTTATTTACTAGCTTCTGCCCGCGACTTCGTTCGCGTGGAAGTCGTAAGACATCGCGATAGCCACATTGTTATAAAACTTCCCCGGTTACTATGTTTGTAGTTTTATTCTCTACAGCCAAAATATACAAGAGAGTCAAGAATGGTGAATCGGGAGCAAGCGACGTACAGTTGTCCGTGTGAGAAGCAGCTTGTCCTGAGGTTGACACCCACAGCCTTCAGCTTTCGGTATCGGCCCCTGTGACTTTTTGATCGTAAAGCATACGCTCCCAGGAAACTGAACCCGTTTGAACTGGTATTTGTGGAGAATTAGTGGTATACGCGGTATATGTAAACACTGTCTCGCTATCGCCGCAACTTGTTAGAATTTCCGCCTCGATGACGCTTCTCTGCAAAGATATGACTTTGAGTCGGGTTACGTTACACAGCTTCGGAGGAGTTAAGTTCCAAAGGAGCATAATCGGGACACTGACCTTCAGCTGGATGATGTACACCGGAAGTCCGCTTGCCATTAGCGAATTGAGAAATTCTACGGGATAATGTGTGGCATCATCTTCCTCCACATCAGTATTAATGATATTTATGGGGGTATTTATCACTTCACTCCCTTCAATTTGCGAGAGAATACTGTGGTTGATCGCTGCAGCTTGATCATTTTCGGAGTTAAAATGGGAACACGCCCAAAAATTCTCTTGGTACGGTATTCGACTGATGTCCCCATACACTAGACGAATAAGATCTTCTAATGTGGGAACTACTCTACCGTGAGTCTCTGGTAGAGTGCCTTCACCAACTTTTAGAAGATCATCGGAGAATTTTTGAGCATTTGAATTCCCGCCAACCCGCTCGCATGATTATGGTCAAGCGTAATCTATGCACTCTCGACCATAGAGTCGACCTTTTCAACGAAGCATTCACTTGGTCAGTCAGAACTGAGACACCACCCATCATGTCTTGGTTCCTGCGGATGTCCTGCAGGGGTCTGTTTACAGCTTCCAATGCTTTCCTATTTGCCATAATGCATTCATCCCATACAAAGCACAACTCCTAAGCACACATCCCTTGCTACTGTTGCGTGACACCTCACAAACAGGCGTTTCGTTCCTCCCTAAATCGATGGGAATCTTAAATATGGCGTGCGCTGTTTTGTCACCAGGAAGCAGTGTGGCAGCGATTTTAGAAGATCCATACACAGATATAAATTTTAATATCCTTTCAATGTAAATTAAATACTTTAATCTCAAGCTCTAATTTGTTCTTTCTTAAAATCGCTAGGACAAATCTACTGTCAAAATCTGTGTGTAAATTCTAAAATTAAGCTAAATTTTTGTGCTGATCAAGGCCTCCCCCAAGTCTTTCCAGGTAGGTACTTTTTTCACTAATTTAATGAGCTGAGCCTAGTAGGTAGCCACAATGTCTTTACTTACTAAGATTGAAAAACCGGGTCTTTTTTTAACTATCTACTCTTTTTTCTATTCAAAGTGAACCGTGATTTGAAAGACCGCAGAACAATATGTTCTCAGAATATAATGTTACTTTGACCTCAGCAAATAAAAACAAAAAACCAAAGCCCTAACCGTTGAGTCTGAAGTTCTTCATTATGTACGCGACGATAGGTCGTGGTGGAGCAAAATAAAATGGTAGCGGACTGTATAATAAGTATAATGATTGAGATTAAAAGGAAATAAAATTACAACGGTCGGTTACATATATGAATAAGAAAATGGATATTAAGACGCGTGAGCGCAGCCGTGCACGAAGGAGAGCAACAGCTGACTTGCATGGCGTTGTGTCGCGGGGCCCGCGCTCGGCCGTCGGCCGGCTGACTCCCCGCAACCCTCGTTCACTGCCGCCAGCGCGCGGCGATGTTGAGAGGAGCGCGAGCGGTCTCAACATACTCCCCCCGTTGAAGAGTCTTCAACTGTAGAAACCGGCAGCGGGCAGATGGTGTTGAAGGCGCGCCGAAGGACACCTTTTCTGGTGAGAATGTCGGCGACCCTCGCGACGCCGTCCTTCCCTGGGAGAACGTGAGTGATGCGTCCTAGAAGCCACATAAGAGGAGGTAAGGTTTTGTCCTTTATGATCACCAGTGTTCCTTCCTTGAGCTCGCCAGACGACCGGCACCATTTTGTTCTCTCCTGTAGCCACAGAACATATTCATGTGAGAAGCGAGCCCAGAAATGTTGCTTCAAATGTTCTATACGGCGAAATCTTTGGAGGCTGTTGACGTTGGCGTTCTGGATCTGTGGATGAGGCAGCACAATTAGAGAACGACCAATAAGGAAGTGTGCCGGGGTTAAAGGAGTGAGGTCGGAAGGATCGTTGGACAGTGGAGTTAAGGGCCTTGAGTTTAGAATAGCCTCAATTTGAATTAAACAAGTAGCCATTTCCTCAAAGGTAAGGTTTGTTAAACCCAAGATGCGTCGTAGATGATGCTTGGTGGATTTAACTGCAGACTCCCATAGGCCTCCGAAGTGTGGAGTATACGCAGGTATAAATGAAAAGTTTATGCCTGGATCGATGTCAGTGAAGTTTAAGTCTTGCGAAAGCAGCCTGGCCAACTCATTGAAAGCACCGACAAAGGTGGTACCGTTGTCGGAAAAGATGTTACGGGGTTTTCCCCGTCGAGCAATAAAGCGATTTAGTGCAGCTAAGAAAGCTTCCTTTGTAAGGTCCGACACAAGCTCGAGGTGGATGGCTCTCGTAGCTAGACACACAAACACGCAAATGAAGCATTTGATGAGCCGACATCCTCTACCTTTCCGGTCAGCTATCACGATGGGACCGGCGTAGTCTACCCCTGTGTCTAAAAAAGGAAACTCTAAATGTAGACGCTGCTCTGGGAGATTACCCATGATAGGCTGAATAGTGTTGGCCTTGATTCTGCAACATTTTACGCATTGATGTGTGATCTTCTTAGCCAAGTTCCTACCCCCAATAGGATAGTAGTGATGACGAACAGTGGCTAGTAGAAGCAGTGGTCCAGCATGCAAAAGGCGGACATGAAACATGTTGAACAAGAGAATGCAGATTATATGAGAACTAGACAATAGAATTGGATGCTTAACATTATAATCATAAAATGAGTTGTTTAACCTTCCTCCAACACGAATTAGATTAGAAAGACTATCAAAGAAAGGTGACAAAGATAATAGCTTGTTCTTTGCTGGTAACTGTTTACCTGATTTAAGTACGTGATATTCTTCCGGGAAGGATTCCATTTGACTAAATCTTAATAGTAAGTTTAAAGAATTATTAAGTTCAGTAGAAGTTAGTGAACCAGACTCATATGACCTCTTATTGCATTTAAATATGAATCGCATGACATATGCCGTCACACGCTGTAATGTACTAAAGTTTGAAATTTTTGAAAATAACGCAGTAATAGGACTTTCAACAATTTGATTAGAAACATGATAAGAGGAGACTGTTTCTGGTAATTCAGAATTATTTTGATTTGATTCAGGGAACTGAGGCCATGAAGACATATCTTTGCTAAGAAATTGTGGTCCTGACCACCACAATGAAGACGACAACAGCCTGCCAGTTCTAAGTCCACGCGAAGCGAGGTCTGCGGGGTTTTCAGCTGACGGAACATAGTGCCAAGCCTTCCCTCCTACATTCTCCTGAATTTCAGATACACGATGACGAACGAACGTCTTTAGTTGGTTTGGTGAAGTAGATAACCATCCCAAGACGATGGTGGAATCACACCAATAATGTACTTCATCAAAATGTAATGTAATTGACTGACGAACCTTTGAGTACAACCGTGAACCCAACAACGCACCACACAGCTTGAGCCGCGGTATGGTTGTGGATTTGATTGGAGCTACCTTGCTTTTAGCGGTAAGGAGATGCACGTTAACCTTACCGTCACTCGAAACACTGCGAACATAAACACATGCCCCATAAGCTTTTTCGGAAGCGTCAGTGAATATGTGCAACTGTAAACGGGACGCAGATTCACATAACACCCACCGAGGTATCTTGAATTCATTTAAAAGGTGTAGGCTATTTTGAAAGTCATTCCAGGCATACTGAATATGTGTGGGAACCAGCTCGTCCCAAGAACATTTGGCCAGCCACAGATGCTGCATGATAACTTTGGCTTCCACTATGCATGGAACGACAAGGCCAATGGGATCAAAGATTTGTGCTATGGTTGACAAGATATGACGCTTAGTAGCCTTGTCAGTGGAGTTTAAGTTAATAGAAAATGAAAATGTGTCACTTAAGCTCTTCCATAGGAGCCCCAGAGTCTTCGACTGCTCGTTGTCACTCAGGTCCACAACATCAGAAACGTCGTGCTCACCGCTAAGCTCTTGCAGCACCTGACTGGAGTTAGATCGCCATTTCCGAAGATTGTACTTAGATCCGGCTCGAAGGACCAATGTACGCGACGATAGGTCGTGGTGGAGCAAAATAAAATGGTAGCGGACTGTATAATAAGTATAATGATTGAGATTAAAAGGAAATAAAATTACAACGGTCGGTTACATATATGAATAAGAAAATGGATATTAAGACGCGTGAGCGCAGCCGTGCACGAAGGAGAGCAACAGTTGACTTGCATGGCGTTGTGTCGCGGGGCCCGCGCTCGGCCGTCGGCCGGCTGACTCCCCGCTGTCCCCGCAACCCTCGTTCACTGCCGCCAGCGCGCGGCGATGTTGAGAGGAGCGCGAGCGGTCTCAACAATTAAGTACCTAATAACAAAATAAATATTTACCTTTCAAAGCATCAAATCATAATATTAACTCTGGCTTATTATCGAGTTTTAAAAGGAAGCAGGCGGCGTAATACATATTGAATTATTTTTCATAATTCGTCTCGTGCCAAAAAATCAAGTGGAGCGAAAATAACAAACGAAACCAAGCGAATTCAAGCGGCGGAATTTCCTATTATCAACTTGGCAGAATTGATTTTGGAGACGCACTGAATAAACTTTAATAATTAAGGGTTTTTTTTACATAATTATAACTCATGAGATGTATTTCGATTGCATTCATCTAGTATCGTCAAACTTCATTGAGCAAGAAGGTATTATATTAATGTAGTTCTTTTTCATTTAAAAAATCTCAAACTATATTTAGATCGAGGGTTTTTTTTGTCAATGGATTCGTGAAGGTAATCTAGAAAAAGAGGAAAGCGTTGTTTGTTATCCAATGTCAACACATAATTCACATAAATAAATATCGACCATTCGGATTCGGGCGAGTCACCAATAAGCCGTTTTGTTACCAATACTTCCTGATCAAAACTTCAATAACAATAGAACTCCTTTAACCACAAAAATACGTTCTATCCTCCAAACAGATTTCAGTTTCATTTACTTGAACAGTGCGAATTTTTTCGGGTAATGTCGCTGACACATGTGCTCATGTTTCAGCAGCAAACTGTCAACGAATGCGTCTTTACATCTCAGGGACTGTTTCTGAATGTTGATATAATACATGAACCCCTAACAAAAGGGTCTGCCTTATAAATCTGTCCTATGATTCGATTTAAGGTGTTCTTTTGTTTCGTTTTCCTAAAGTTGCCTTTGCATTAGTCTTTTCCTCGTAGGTAGGTAGATACTTGATTTGGTCTTTTTAATGAAGTATATTTTACGTAAATCATTAGTAAGTTTCCTGTTTATTTTGTTGTTGTATTTAGGCGACAAGAAAATAAAAAAGTGTAACAGAATATCTTCACCAGTTGATGGATACGATCAAAATTCCTGTAGTGTTACGACGAAATACGGCTTCGTGGGTTCCAGGAACTGAAATAAAATTCTGAAGCTGTCATACTAGTTGAAAATATTTCACGTTCACCACAACACTGGAGTCAACGGAGCGCTGCAATATCATTATCTTGGATGTATTTCAGAGAATGCGCGTTTTTAACTTCACATACACACGTAATAATATGGCGGTACTCTGTTCGAATTTTACGTACTGTTAGAAATAAATCACTGGAATAACGCTGAGGTTAATAAAATTCATTAAATTTTTTGGTAGACAAATCAGAACCTTTTTATTCTCTTCTTACTTTATTTATAGGAATATGATTATTCGAAATACTGTATTTCTGAAAACACGTTTGTAACTAACCAGCAAGCTTGAAAAAGATAACAGTCATTACAACATTTTGATCTTAGGAGGTTTTTAATAGATTTCAATTAATAAATGCAAGAAGGTTCTAGAGATTTCTGGTGAAAAGCCATAGCGGTATAACATCAATTCAGTAGGATCTTATACGAAAATAAAATAAAAATTAATAAAGTATTATTTGTGTTGTTCCTGTCTCTCGATGCGGCGCCTGCTCAGCATCACTCTCCTCAGCATCGCTGCAGAGCATGCGAATGCACCCAGCAGCGCGACAAAGAGCACCAGGGACCACAAATCTGCGGCGGACACTTGAAGGCTCCCGTGGATGGGCACGATAATGACACCAAACTTCCCCAACCCTTTCCCTGTCCCGATAAAGTGTAAATGGATAATAGAACACGACATAGTGAATGGGATTATATCGATTTACTTTACTCAGCAGTACACTACCAGTGGGTTGACGTTCACTGAGTACATGTACTATGACGAGTCTTACAAGTTGGGCGAGAGGAGAGCACTCACCGTCACCGACGAGAATATCACCAGGATCAAGTGGCTTCAGTTCAATTTAACTAGATGTACGTATGTATGTTTACTATCCTTTATTTGTGGATGAAGTCTGTAAAGTATTGATGATTTCAGTCACAATTCTAAGAAATTACTTATAAGAAACGGTAGAGCTTCGGGTTCAAAGCATTTGCAACATGTTCACTACAACACCCACGCTATCGATTATCTTTCTACGTTATGTTTAAAGAACATTTAACAAAACATAGATGCAAGTGCTTTGGGAAATTGTGACATTTCTTGTTAGTAGGTACTACTTCTATGAAATATTTCAGCGCTGATCGCCATGTCTCGGAATATAAAAAAACTAACTTACTTACCAACCAACGGACCAACGGATTTATAGCGGCTATAAATTCTATATTGGATATAATATTCTATTTTTTAATAATAAAAGCCATCTAAACTACTGCAGACAATTTTGCACCAAATATAAGTCATTGTAGGTAAAAGATAAGAAATGCACATTTAAATCCCATATAAAATCATATGAAGAGGCAATACTGGTACGTGAGACAAACAGCCGCACATATTTATAATGATGGAAAAAATTATGCTCGTTCCTACCTTAAGCGGCTCACAGTGGGAAGGAGGTTAATAATGTGCCACATTACTGTAATTATTCAACGTAACGAGGTTGTCGTCGTCTGTACCGTGGAATGAGAAAATAATGTTGTTGACTTTTTATACGCTTGAAGCGAACATGATGCTTGACGTCGAGTTTATTTTTTCCGTATTTTCGTATGAGCTTTTTTTTTGTATACTTACTCTCCTTTCAGTGATTTCATTTTTCTTATAGTCAAGCCCTCTATTTATAAGCATTATTCCTGTCTTATTTACAATCTCTTTCAATCTTTTCCTTGCCTTATTAATGGGACAAGGTATCGGAGTTCTTCTTATTTGGGAATTCAGTTCTTTTATCGGTGGGAGAGTGACCAGTCCGGAGACGAGCTCTACAGGGCCGTACGGGGTGGAGTGCGGCCCTTCCCCTTAGGGGGGAACCGACTTAAACACTAATATTAACAAAATTAGGAAAAACGAAAATTTTATCAATCTAGGGTAATTTAGGTACAGTCACACATTCAATTCAGTGAACACCTGCGCAATATTTGCTGTACCTAAATAACTCGCAAATGGATTGAATTAGATATACATACAGTTCCGCAGTGTTTTTTTTTTTTAACTAAGATTTCAAATTCATTAAACTTAAAATATCAATACAAATCAAATATAAATCAAGTCCTACCGTTCTATACAATTCCACCACTTTTATTTGTGGCGGGTTATATTAATTTTGCAGACTTTTTGCAGCAATATAAACGAAAACTAAACAATGAAAACCTCATTCATTTTATGTTTGACCCCATTTATGTCCGCCAACTGCTTCTCTCACGGTCGGCTCTTTACTCAGTCAACTGATAAGGTCTCGGCTGCTCGACCCCCGTCACACCCACGCTACAATTGAAAAAACTGAAACGGACTACTAAGTAATAAAAAATCATTTCGTTTGGAAACAAGAATCAGGGGGAAAAAACCTTCTTTTTTATTTATGGATGATTGTAGAAGTCTGTTCTAAAGGGAACTTGCTTGAGACAAAAGAAATAAATCGCTTCAGGGAATGTATAATTGGGTTCCGCGAATGTCTATGTCTTCTTTTTGGTTCATGTTATGCAATATGATGTTAAAATTGTACACAGTACATTTGATTGGGCGTAGTACCACCTTCAAATTATTGTGTGAAGTAAAAATGGCATATTTTACGAAACTATACAAGTATACAGCCTAAAAGCGAACACAATCTCGACCATATTATTTTCGTATTGCCGCAAATACGTTTAAAATACCTTTTCTCTGCGCGGGGTTTGTATGAGACAAGCCATTAATTTAACTATTATTTGTTTTCAAAATGGAACGTGAAACTACCGACACGGTTCTTTATTTGGTATTGATTACTCGACTATTAAAATCATATGTAGTATTAGTCTTTCCGATTTCCCTAACTTAAAAAATAACCATCCCCCACCGTAACTAATAAATCGAATAACAAAAGGATATAGGTAATTTTCCACATTCATAGTCCATAATTTACTCTGAAGCTTACAGTATACATAATCGTTGATACATTTACAATCGTTCCATGTAGCTTTATCAAGTGTTAAGTAGGACATTCATGGTCGACATAAAACCATTAGTAAGTCATTGCAATGTGACTCTTAACTCGGTAGAGTAAGTTATAAATTAGAATTATTGCTTTGAGTTTTATAAAACTGTCGGCAATAATTCTAATTCATGACAGTTACATTGCAATAACTTACCTACTACTAATTATCCACTTACTAATGGTTTTACGTCAAAATGTCCTACGTTAGAGGACGAAATGGTAAATTTGCGTGCTCATGACATTTTACAGCGTACTCGTCAACAATTTTACTGTACGTAAATTTAATATACTAGCCAAACATGGACTACCTACATATCGAAAATATCGTAATATTAATAGGATGTTGAAATGTTTTCAATACATTAGCTAAGTTATTTTTTTTTTATGGTCAACCAGCAACTGTTCACATTGCTGGTAAAATGATAAAATAATGTTTTACAAAAAACTAGAGTTAGTGTAACAATTTCTTATAGGTTAACATCGCACACCCCATAAATGTAATAAATGTGCCACAAGAACTTTAATTACTACTAGTATTATATTATCTGTGCTATAAACTAAAAAATGAATACTGAGAAAAAACAAAAGAAACAATAAAATCTAAATTCAAATAGATAAACCCTTAGTGTTTACACGAAAATTTTAATCCCGCTGTCGGTTGGTGGAACTGACAATTGAATACTCAATGATACGTGTGGCAGGTTCACAGCTACGCTTCAGGAACGTTGTGTATTGTTTTAACATGAATTATGCACGTTATTGTTCTATGAACTACAAGTGACTTTGGCGATGACGAAAATCGGGCTGAGCTTCTCATAAAAACTTACATCCTCTATTTTACCCTCTTATGAGATGATTTTTAGGGTTCCGTACCTCAAAAGGAAATAGGGAACCTTTATAGGATTTATCCTGTGTCTCTGTCTATGCGTCTGTCACAGCCAATTTGCTCCGAATCTAATAGACTGATTAAGTTGAAATTTCGCTCGTTTTTTTATTTCCTCGCACAATGCATAGTAAAACGTTGTATGATAAACGTGCGTAAGACGATGAAATCACCTACTTTTCGCACTTAAACTTTAAGCATAAATAACCATGTCGTATCGGCATGAGGTTCCCCAGGAAGTTTTGTACAAATGAAAAAAAAGAAGCTATTTATGCCAGGCTCTTTATTGAAATGTTCATAGCTCTCGAATATCATTCACATTTCCTTCAAGATCGATGTTGTATGGCAGTGGTTGTTCTTCCTTATTCGCACACTATGATGTTCTCATAGTGCGAAAGTTTTAATCATGCTGCTGCTTCCTTTTAATCCAGAAACAAAACCGTTTCTCAACATTGAAGTGGGGATTGCATAATCAAATTCATGCAGAATATATATTTTACTTAAATACATAATAGTAGTATATGCAATATTGAGGTAATTCTTGAATCTATATCTGAATCCAGTATGGCTTGAGATTCACATGAGGAATGGAAAATGACAGGTATATGAACAACAGTAAGGGAGGCCAATGATCATTAATGTTCTATGATAAACTTATTTTTTTATTTTTTTTATTAAAATAGTTTATGAGTTTTTATGAGTTATTATGAGTTTAATTATAACAAACGAGACACAATAAAAATTTTATTGTTATCTATAGACTTTTAAAGGCAAATCGACAGTTGAGCGGACTCATCATTTGACTAGCGTTTTCCCAACTATGTTGTGGTCGGCTTCCAGTCTAACCAGATGCAGCTGAATACCAGTATTGAACAGTTGAGCGGACTAAATCTATTATAATCGCAAACTAGAGTCATGACCCTAGTTTATGATTATCCTGGCACGATGAGAAATGTTCAATGCATAGTTCCTATGAAAGTTGACAACAATTCATCTTGGAAGGGGTTTGTAGCAAGTTTTGACGTTAAAGTAGTTCTGAGTTTGAATGTAAGAACGACCGACATTTGTGAACTAAACTTGAATGAGTTCTTTATTGTAAAGTGTTTCCCTACTAAGTTACTAACTTATACTGCTTACACAAACTTTATCCTGAACATGTTGATAGGACTTCGAGCCGGAATATCGAAATATTGAATGTGGGTTCTGATTTATTTATTTAACAATAATCTTTCACTGTTTGCGAAGTACATTTTTTTCTATTCCAATTTATATTGTTGGCAAATTAAGACACACGGCACTTAGGCTGCTTTTTCAAAGAAAAAGGTCAATCAAATTGAGACATTTGCGCACCCTTAAAACTTTAACACTGAGATACCCTTGAAATTTTAATACTCTTATTACAAATAATTTTCGTACAAAAATATAAAATGTATTAAGTTAATATGCACTACAAACATGACAATAAATATTACAGATACTTATCGCAAATACATCGACAATAAGGGTTTTGCGGTACAAACGGAGAACCTGCGGGTACCTCGCGCCGACATTACATTTATTTAATTAAAAGATTTCGGAAGAACGTGGAATAAAGTTTCCGAATTTCCTTTCCTGCTGGAGCACCATGTGTAAATAGCAGGTTTGCATAATTGTGAAACTTCTTTATTTTATTAGTAGGGGGAACCGCTGGTGGCCGGAGTGAGGAATAAGAAATGAGTATTTTGGTTTGGCTTTGTTCGCTTAACCGTAACATTTGTGCCCCCGATTGGACCATACAAACCTACACCGGCTCGGTAATTGGTTCCATCAAACCCCAGAACGACGACATTATACGACACCCCAAATTATTACCCATACCACCCAATTGTACCTGTTTGACCGAGCTCTGCACGGGTGAAAATAGAGAATGCTCATTTAATAGTATAGGTTAGCTCATACTAATTCTACGCTGCCATTATAGTAAGTACTTATTAATTCCATGTTGCCATGTCATTGTTCTAAACTTTGGGTAACAGAGCTCTGCTTGGATGAAAATACGGAGAAAACGATTGTTACCAGATCTGAGACCTAGCTAGATCGATTTTTTGCCCCCGTAAACAGGCAACACTGCAACATTCATCGAAATCGTTAAAGCTGTTTTCGAGAACGTGATTACAAATATTGCTCGTTTAATAGTATAGGATAGGATTACCTGAATAAGAGGTTGCAGTAATTGTATACCAGTACTCCAAAACTCTTCAGCTTGAACTCAGCCTCACAATAACTTTAACTTTGAAAGGCTCTTCTGAGATAGGGTGATTCACGACCTTTCTACATCCATAAGAACCTTTTTTGGAGAAACTATTTTCCTTAAGAGGGTAGGTTATTTATATTTGGTCACAATGTTTCCTCAGGGATGTGACCGTTAAAACGAATTTATATTTTTAGCTACCGATCTTGTACAGCATGCATTACAGCATTGCCTCTTATATATTTTTACGGAAATGTAACAGTTCAAATGAATTTTGTAGTGCAAAAGTATAGCTATGTTACTAGGATAGCTAAAATTACATGGCTTAATTATATTCTCGAATATTATTAGAACCATTTTACATCATTGCAATCCTTACCTTTCAACAAAAATATTACGGACAGATTCTGGTCAACAGTTTCCGTTTTGAGCTTGGAAATGCATTTGATACTGTGAAGTATGCTGAGAGACGGACGACATAAAACATCAGTGATGGAGTGTGTGCGGTCGATCAGTCAGCTAGACAACTGCAGTTGATTGGAAATTCAATCGTTCTGGAAAATAGACATTTCGTGTTCAGATAACTTGATCTGACTGCATATGAATGACATTTTGACATAAAGGGGTTTAAAAGAGAGTCTTAATTCATTTTTGTAATGGGGATTATCTGTCCTTCTTTGTGATATCGGATTTATACACATGAATATGATTAAATTCAATTGCTGTTCTCTAACAGAATAATTCGTATCCATTTTATCATTCTAAGGAATCAATCATACTTGTGCGACATACAACAATCATACTTCTAATACAATCTACACCGACTGCGGTGTTGCCTTCTAAATACAATGCACAGGAATAGTGAAAGTAGTACAATAATTAGGAAAAATACAGGATAAACAATGTATGTTTATCAAGGTTTGAAGTGGATGCAATAAATTAATCTTGACCACCAGGTAAACCTGAAACTAGACGATCACGAGACAACGAATGAGTCACACTAGATTAATACGATATCATTTCTGCTCTGTGTAGAAATTGGGTATTATTATTAGGTATCATTTTAAGGTTATTCTGCACTAAGTCTTAAAAGACTAGTTGATGCATAGCTATTGCACATCACAGAATGCACGGCGTTGACGCTGAGCAGGTGTTAGTGTACCTATCTACCAACTTCTAGTACAGCAACGGTTACTAACTACGGATCGTGTTTTGGCTTTTTCGAAAATTCGGAATATTGATTGCGGAACTCTAGAGTATGAAGTTACTATCGACTTGTTCATCGAATCTAGGCACAATTGGAACGTGATTTTGTGAAGTGCTTTAATATGATCGGGGAGGGTGAAAATAATATATTCATCGTCACACAACCATATTAAAGTACTTTACAAAATAAAATCACGTTCCAATTGTGCCTAGCTTTGGTAAACAAGCCGATAGTAATTTGATAAATGATGAGGCTTTTATGTTGCACACAAAACACAACAGTAGTAAATTTAGTTATTCATTTCAACGTAGGCAATTTCCGTGTCTATATGCTTAATTTATTGTTGTATTAATTGGATACGCCGTAAGTATACATTTCCTTATTTAAGAGGGTTAACCTACGGGGGTTCATAAATGCCGTGAATCGGGTTAAAATTGTCAAATGGAACGAATTATTCAATTTCACAAACTTTCAATTGCAGAGAATGTTAAAATAACTTGTTTTTATCAGAATATTACTAGATTAGAGAAGAGAATATACTAATATTATTAGCTTGATATTATCAACAATCCCTCCGATTAAGACATAGGAAGAGATAGGATTTGTATACAGTCGGATACGTCGTGCTACGAGCCGCTACGCCGCATCTTGCTACGAAAGATTACGTCAATAGTACGATACTAAATTCTATGATCCAGTTAAATTGCACCTTGTAACCATGTTAATTTGAGAAACCTACATTGGTTAACGTAGTAAAGATTTTTATCATTCTATTATTTTTTCATAAATATTTTTTGGGTTATATCAATAGTTGGCATTCCTCAGGCGATATAAGTTGCCAAGGAATTGTTTAGCAACAATAAGTTTTGAACTCAAACAAAACACGAAGGTAAGGAAGATTCGAAGTAAAGATGCCTGTCGCAGTCTACATTGACATACTTACTACTAATGTGTAGTACATACCGCAACAAAGATAGAGAAGTATTTGCTCATTCAATCTGAAAAACTGTTACCATTAATAATAGAGTTCAAGATCGAACTCTACTCTACATTGCTCTCAGAAAACATCAAAGTAAAGAGCACTATTCAGAAGCTCACAGTCGCAAAATAAACATCTGAAGTGTTGAGACGGCAGACAATAGATTGCAGCTCGCGATCTCTAATCTGAATGTCAAAACAGTACCATCGAGTATACTAGACTAGATTAAACAGGGATCGAGTCACAAGCGATCATCTACTGAATACGAGAGTGGACTTTTATCGAGAGTATCAGAGAAGACCGCAGCAATTGGGCTATTCATTCTATGAGGGACGATATCATGCAGTAGTGTTGGGTAGAAAAAGAAGATAACAATCTATGGTATAGCTTTGTTGTACGTGAGAGCCTTTCGATTAGCGCTTGGTATAACCAAACTATTACCATGTACACGCCATTTTCTTACATCGCTCCGGCCTCTCAAGACTTCTTTTTTGCAGGATTACTCATTTAAAATACATGAAGATGTTGGAAAAACTAAGCTTCTATTTTTTTAATTAAAATATAAAAAGTTTTTTATGTAATTTATTTTGTGGACTACTTATTCTAGGATTAGCAGACTCCAGGTTTTCATTTCTCGTAATAAGTTAAAATGTCAATTTATAGGCCCAAAACATTTCAGAAATTGCCAGCTTATGCATAAAAAGACAATTTGATCAAAATACGAAAAAGGTTAAAGGTTATATAAATATTCCTCCGTAGAACGTATATAGTTTCCAGACTACTGAAGACTGTGTGGGAGGATCAAAGTCTGAGTACATTCTCAGAATGTTTTTGTCCAAGAACCTACTAACACCTATAATAAATAAATAAAATAAAAAATAAAAATTGTTTATTTCAATTACAAAAGGCGTTTAGACACACTAATGTTGGAGATCACCTTTTAAGCAAGGAATTGCTTGTGTTAAGAGACTCCGCGCTTCCACTTATACTTATCTTATGCAATTGAATGTAGACAATGTAAACATGCAGAAAAATTTAATAAATGCGGTAACTTAAAATTATACAAAAATGAATGATTTGCAAACGAATGAGCGTTATGCATAGAAAAAGGGCCAAGTCGCGCGTATACGTGTGATTATGTGTTAGTATGGGTGAGAGTGTAAAGAGTGAGTGTGTGTAGTGTGTGAGTTTTAATTAGCATATTTAGTTATATGTGGTATCCTTTAATATCCTGCCCATATGAATATAAATACGAAAGTGTGTTTATTTTTATGTGTTTGTTTGCCTATTACGCCTTCACGCCAAAACGGCTGAACAAATCCGGATGAGGTTAGGCACTTAGGTGGACCATATCTGGGTTCACTGGGTTAGGACACAGAAGACTACCGTCCCGACGCCTCCAAGGGATCGGGATCCACTCGGATGAGACCGGAAGGCGCTGCCAGTATAAGTTTAGGTGTAAATGCAGGCTCAAGTGTAGGTGGTAGGTTGTGGATTGTAGATTAGCCCTGCAACAATGTCTTGGGATCGGAAGAAGCATTATACGTCTTCTTCCACTAACCATGTACACAACAACACGCAAGCAAATAATTTGGTCATTGAAGTGTAGATACAAAAGACTCAACGTCGTCGTAGGTTTTAGTTTTAAGCCATTCGATTACAGCTTTTTTACAGTCGCGGAGCTTCATGGTGTGTATACGTAGTTCTTTGTTCAGCAAGTTGTATAGGTGGGACGATTGCCTTGAGTATTGTCTTTTAGCGAAAGTAGATCTAACCTTGACACTTGGAGCGACTAAGTAGCTCCTTCTCTTTCTAGGCCTAGAGGGGTCATATGGGAGGGATGTGTGCTTTTTTAGTATGAGTTGAAGCAGATAAAGTTTCGTTATAGACAAAATATAGATAATAGGTAGAGGTTTTGGGTAGGGAATCTATAGGGTTTACAGAACATGACTTTGAGCAAGGATCTCTGCGCCCTCTCCAGTTCTAAATTTTTTATTTTTGTTGTCCCTCCCCAGCAAGGCAAACAGTAAGTGAGGATCGATTGGGCCAGTGATATGTATACTTGCTTCAGATATATAGCTGCTGAGATATAGCTGCTGCTATAATAACCTATCTAAGATTTTAAGTAAAGTAATAGTCCTCGCGTTTGAATATTGTTATTGTTTTTATAATACTTAGGTACCCGAAAACGAATACCGAAATGCTACATAATTTCTTATGCAAAGAATGAAAAAAAAAAACAATAATAAACAGTATAAAGAACTATAAAAAAACATTATAATTTATCAGATTTTTAAAGGAAACACATCGGCAGAACCAATTCCACTCAAATAGGTGCATCGAATAGCTCACTGTGTATCACGAGACATGTCCGTATCACGTGACGTGGTTTATGACCGACCGTTTGTGAGCTCAAACAACATGTTGCGGCTCAATAGTGGAGATGAAATTGACAAATGCCGATCTATTCTGTAAGATTTTCACAAAATAAAACGATGATTTAATTTGTATTGCATAAAATAACACAGATTTGCGTTATATTTCTTCCATTCATAAAACGTTTAATTTTGCAGTATCAAGGACATCGATAATGACCATTAGACACGATGGCATAATTTATGTACAATCAGCCTCAAAAAGATGAATACATCCACAAGAATTCATTTGATTGTCTACAATTTGTGTTTCATTTTACCTACTGTATCAATGTGTAATCACAATACATAATTGAATATTGGGTACATTGTAGCTGTCTTTCCGGTCTGTTTGAGTACATAAATTATGTCAAACACGTTTTGCGGAGCCTGCAGCACAGTATAAAAACTACAACCATATTATTAAAATGGACTGAAACTGGATGCTGACTACTGATGTTGTAGCACTACTAAAATCTAATATGTTCCTAGGTTTCGGTCGTTACTTCGTTCGAAGAATCTTCCCTCTGCAAAAGTTCTTTTACAACGTGATATTGTGTAAAATGGTACCAAATTCGGAAATTTTCCTATATTTTTCAATTACTCGTAATGGTCGGCCGTCACAAGATTAAACTTATTCATGCTGATGGCTCTGCTCAGAAATTCTTTAGACTGTTTATTTAACTTTACTGTAAAAGGCTATTAGAGGGGAAAACGAAAAAATCAAATTAATTTAAGGTGTCGTTTGAAAGTTAAAGTGTTTGTTACGCCGAGTTTAGACCCATTTCAATTGAGATGTTTTCTTACTCAGTAGATATTATTTAACTGTCAAACATTTTGTGTTGTTAAGGATAATCTGGTTGTCATAAGAGTTCTGTAAACTCCGATAGTGTACTTAGATAGAAATCCAGGAATAAATTCAATACTGATGAATCCCAAAGATTTATGAGATACAAAATAAAGTCTGGATTAATGTGGTCCTTATATAAAATAGTAACTATAACTGTGACTAACGTATACAATACGGGCGATATGGACGATGTATTATCAGATCGTGTCAACATATCCAGGTTACAATTTCTTTAACCACTCAATAACCAATCAATCAGTCTAGCCGCTCGAATAACCTACATTTTCTGCGAAAAGCACGAAGTTTTAAAAGCATCTCCTAAAATGTTTGTGGTTTTGGTCAGACTTGGCAATGAGATGCATTCGAAACATGTGTGGTTTGTAGACTCTATTTATAAAGTAAATAGAGTTTGATATTGCATGATTGAAGGCTTATGTTGTGTACGGTAATAGTTTACAGCTCGCAGGCTGCCAAATAGAGTTTATTCAAACATTGACTACGGTGAGAGCTTGCGCCTTATTTCCTGAATATTTATCCGGCACTTGGAGTCATAAATTGGTAAAAATGTTCCTGGCGATTTTATGGGATCAATTGCTTTCGAAAAAACGAATTAAGTGCGTCAAGTGGGGCTTTTAGCCAGAGATAATAGATTAAACAAACAGTTTGCTTTGAAATGTAGATTTTATTTAGATGAGCTTTTTGAAGACCAGAGATTCCATTAATGAACTTACAATTAATTAGTTAGAGTAACAATAGGTATTCATAACATAGTTCTTCACTTCAGTACTTCACTTAGTAGATATCGTGATTCTCAACAACAAAAAAATTAGGTTTTTATCTCTTTTTGTTTGTACCTACTTCTTTTATTTCAAATAACATCTGTGTTTTTCACATAAAATATGTATGTGTTGGTCCCATGACCAAACAACAAATGTAACTCGTACTGTTGGGACACATTCATTTTGAGGATTTAGGACCAGAACCGCAAATGCGTAACTTTGATACTTGTAGAAAGTTTTCATCTAAGAAAACTTTGGTTCTCTGAGTGAAATGAATTGATTTTTTCGTCTCTGGAAAACCACAAAATAGCAAACTATACGAATGTTGACGCGATAACATACATTTATTTATCCCCTCTACCAATCCAAAGATACCTCAAATTCTTTTGTTAATAAACAATATACTTACCTACATTCAACTCCATATTATTATATAGTAAGCACTCATTGAAAGAGGCGCACACGTAGTGGCATATTTTTAGAATTTGGCGGCCCCGGACCAACAAAGTTCGCCAACCCGTAATTTAACAAAAAAAAAAAAAAACTTAGTAGTGTTTACACAAAAAGAACCAATAATGTGCGAGAAGCGAAGCGAGCTTGAAAAAATTGAAATACCAAACTGACACCATCATTCGAGCATACGTCAGCATAATCCTACCACACCATTACCACACCACCACCATACTATTGGCATTAGCATTACCATTGTAGGCTATTACGGTATCTAGAATTAAATGGAGAGAGGATATTAGAAGCGAGAGTTTGATGAATTGCTAACACGTGATTTTTAAACAATTGATGAGTCAGGATATACGTTTTTGGAGGGAAATATAATGATGTTTATACAATGGGAAATAACAATAAATTTCTGTAAATATATGCAAACATTTTCCGAATTCCGTTTGAAATAACGCTCACATTTATATCTCTGTGTCCTATATCTATTCTCTAATCTCAAACAGCATCTACTCTAAAAACTCTATAAGCTCGTACCACCATGTAATGCCTGAAGCAACACAAACATTCTTGTGTACGGAAATAATAAGTTAATACGAATGTTGTTTCTGTTATAAAATTATTTTGTTTATCTGTTATTTTGGGTAGATTAGTCAACGAATTAATAAATCATCAATGTTGTCAGTTTGTTTGATGTTTTCAATTTGTATTGTTGTTAGGCTCAGACCAAATAAAAACCAAGACCGAGCGCTGTCAACAGTGACGCAAAGCCGGTTACGTAAACATCTATGCACTTAGAGAGGTGTAGTTTGTTTGTTAATGGTTGTAAATGTATGCGTGTGAGCGTGAATGTACAGAGCGGAGGTTTAGTTTTGGCATGCTTCACTGTATTGTTCGCAGCGCTGTCTTGGTTTGTTCTGAGTTGTTAGATATGTCTCCTGTTACTGATTGTGGTTTCGCAAGAAGGCCTTTCAATTGAACAGACTTCTTGGTTTTTTCACATCTACCAAGAAATCTGTTCAATTCTCCAATCAACTACTTGGTTTGCACAAACTTAAACAATACTAAATCCAATAGAATAACAGCAGATAGGTACTTTGTAACCAATTCAAAATCCCTCACGCTAATCCAACTTATAATGAGCGAGACCACATCAACAAACAAATTGCTGAAGTTTCATCCCTTTCCTGCCTTTATGAATAATAGGGGCAGGAAAGGGATGAAACTTCAACTCTAATAATTTCTTTATTCCGCGTCCGTGTTTCTGTCTTTTCTGTAACTGTTTGAAAAGCGAAAAGCAAAATGTGAATACCTTGACTTAGCATTGTGTTATTAAATATCTTGGGAATCCGAGAATTGTTGATTATTCAAGAGCATGTCAGCGCGATTGCGTGGATTATTTTAAGCCAATGGAGGATGATGTCACAACTTTTAAAAACTTTTTGAAATACTGATGGAATTTGTTGACTTTAATTAGCTTTTCGTCAGCCTGAAATTATGGACGAAAACTTTAAATTTACAATTTAGTACCTACTAAAACCAAGTTATTTTGACAATCTTTTATTTTTTCTTAAACAATTTCTTTTTGAAACAAAGATATTTATTTCAAATGTTATAATGTTAAGGGTTTAGGCGTTCACTTGTGTGTTTATGTTAATTCGGTCCGTTCACCGGTCGTTGTACATAATTACTGGTTAATCACTGGCGGAAATTCCGGTTTATCTTTGCCCCACCGGCTTTGAGTACCCAGCTAATGTTAACAGGGCAGCTGTCAAAATTGATTATAATTTGGTCCGTATTATTTTCTTTGTAATTTTAGAAGCTTATGAATTCAGAATTGTATTTTGGCTGTACAATTTATATATTATAATCTCAGAAGCTAACATAATTAAGTATGAAAAACATAAATTTTTAATTACATCTTCGTATTGTCCTTTCTAACTTTTGTACATTAATTAACAGTTTATGTTAAGAGATTTCAAAGTAAATTCTAAAAGCCTATGCTCATAAACTAACGCTACATGTAAATATTTTTAAAGAACACCTATTCAAAAGTCTATAAAGAAGTCATATGTTCATGTTCCATTTACATTTTATTGCTTTAGGTTACTTTAGAATATTACTTTGTGAATAAACAGAAATATCTCGACGAGATTCTTGACATGAGGGGATTGTCGTGGCAGACTACATAAAGTTGAGTTAAATGTAAGCTCGTAATAATAATAATAGTTATTTTAACTTTGTCTCCTTTTAGATAAATACAGCTTTTCACTGTCATACGCCTCTTAAAGGAAACTGCCAGAATAAATAGAAATCAAAATGGAATAGTTTTAAACGAAAAGCGTAGCATTATGAGAAAATAAATAAATGGCTAACTAAAGCGTTTTCAGTCGACTTTATAAGGGTGACGTCACGTCAGTAAAGATGTTGGCACCACGCTGCTTATTTAGAGCGGATAAGAGTTTTTGGGACGAAATTTTTAAAAATTCATTTTTATTGAAAAACTTAAAGTGTTTGTAGTAAATTATTGTAAACTGCAGAGAAAACATATATATTTTGTAATGTTACATGAAATAAATGAGGTATTCTCTCTACAAACACAGCTCATTTTTGTTTCTGGTGAGGATTCCTTATTTATTTCATGTCACATAAAATCAAAATGGAATAGTTATAAACGAAAAGCGTAGCATTATGTGAAAATAAATAAGTGGCTAACTAAAGCATTTTCAGTCGAATTTTTAAGGGTGATGTCACGTCATGATGTATGACGTCAGTATAGATGTTGGAACCACGCTGCTTAGTTAGAGCGGATAAGATATTTTGCGACAAAATGTTTGAAAATTCATTTTTATTGAAAAACTTTGTAGTAAATTATTGTAAACTGCAGACAAAACATATACATTTTGTAATTTTACATGAAATAAATGAGGTATTCTCACTACAAACACAGCTCATTTCTGTTTCTAGTGAAGATTCCTTATTTATTTCATGTAACATAAAATATATTTGTGTTTGCAACTACGTATTCTCGCATAACGATTATTCATGCTTTTATATCTAAATTTGCCAGTTTCTCTCGTTCCATTCATTAGCTCATTTGTTAATATGATTTACTGTAATTATTAGGTAGTGTTTTTAGAAGGGATTTCATTTGAATCGTATTTTTTGTGCGTTCTTTATAGTCCAGTTCTTTGATCAATATGGATCGTCTGAGTGTTTAAAAAAAAAAACAAAATTCCTTCCCCATCTTACGTTTAGACTGACTGGTCTTTTATTACATTGTTAAATGAATAAAATGCGTCCCGCGCACCGCATTTTCATTTCATATCAAACGCAATATTGGAATACCTGAGCTTATTTACCTGACAGACATAAAGCTGAGGTAGATACATCATGCTGGGTGACAATTATTACTGTACTCCGTAATATTGAGTCATTCTCATCTACATTAGTCATCCATTTTCACCAGTTATCTTTTTATCTTTTAAACGTTGAACAAGAATGCAGTGAATTTGATACTAATAATATAAAAATTCGCCCCATTATATTTTAGCTATCAACTATTACAACAATACGTTACTGAATTTACATAATAATATAGAGAAAGCCTCCAAAAAACATGTGCGAAATAAGAGTAAGCTTTCTTAAAATTAATAGGTAACATAAAATGTGTGGGCAAACAGAAACTAAGGTGGAATGTAATGGAGCATTTATTTCAATCTCTATCTAGTGTGTGACGTATCACCAACCTTTCCACTCAGTCGGCTCCCTCGGGGCGCCGGAGCAAGCGTGTGAACATAGAGTTACAATTAATACTCTCGCTAATCTAGCGATGAAAGAGAATGTGGAAAGAAATGCTCGTGTGAACTAAAATTTATTAATAGGGTTTTAAGCAAAGGAAGGTAGGTGAAAGTAGGTATACAATAAAATATCAAATTTCTCGGGTTATTTATTTCGAATTGGACCCCTGCTAATTACGAACTGCACACAACCGTGAATGTTCCCGACAATTATGTCACGGCCAATAGTTAAGGCATTTGACACGCGCGCGTTTTTAATCATTCTCATCGAATTGAATGCCCAGCCCGGTCCAGTATGAGTGAAAAATGACGATGCAACCAGTAAATGATAATTATGATAGTGTATTGAGACTAGCGTGAAAATGAACAAAAGAAATGCGGCTTATTGTGATGAAAGTAATTTCTCGCAAAGTTGTCCATCAAAACTTGACTAATCAGACATTAAGTTAGAGCCGCTAATGGCCAAGTTCCTAGTAGCCACGTTCTTATTTTTATTATGGTTTTTATTTTAAGTGCTTCCACAAGATGCATCATAAGACTTTCACTTCGAATTTTGACACTTTAATGCATTTTTATGTAAATGTATAAGCATCGTGTCTAAGGGAAACTTCCTAGTTTATTAATAGAAGATTATGCACTAAGGGGATAAAGTAGTGTCTTATGTAGCAAAACAAGAATCCTGAGTGCTGCGTGGGATTCGAGGTCGCCCAAGACGAAGGCACCTTCCCTATCCCATTCCTGCACATTGCTTATCGTTCGCGTGGGAGCAGGACGGCTACACCAAAGTGGCGCCACCCCACGCAATCTCTTCGCAACATTTTTTGAACTTGAGAAGAAAGAAAAAATATGGCGAAAAGTCTGTGTTCGAATTGCATCACTAGTGCAACTCGTGCATTCAAACTCTATGAACAATTAAAAATTCGTGACAATTGACATATGTATCGTCGCTCCAGGCCTACATCGCATCAATTAAGGTATTGTGATCCTGTTTCCTTGTACAAACTGTCGTATAACGTACAATCTCTCTCCAAGCAGTGATTGTACACCGTCCATTGTTTTGCAAAACCAACTTTTCAAAAATCTATCGTTAGTTATCGCATAACAGCGCAAACACCATCTACGAGACAATAAAAAGCAATAGTACTAGAATCAAAGTATTTATTAAAATTACAATTACAGTTAGAACAATTAAATGTTAAAGGTAATTTTGTGATATACACTCGAGAGCAATGAATCCGGGTCACTTAAAGAATCCTAAAAATCTCGGAAACTAAAAATGCTAGGTTAATGCAATAAATTGTATTTAATAGACAATGTAATACTCCTTAAATGAAGGTATTAAAACTTCTTAGTTATTGTAAAGTTATATCATAAAAAAATCAAATTTGAAAAAGGGCCACTTTCGAAGATGGAACTACGAAATTACAGCATTTGGTTTTGCTTTTGTTTGTAATCTGTCATTTATGTGGGTACATAAACCATGTTGATAGTGCTCTATATTCATTATTCAAGCTGAAATTATGTCGCTTACGCCTGAAGAATGCACCAGAATACTTACAATGCTGGAAACCGGCCGGAGTCAGCGCGATACAGCCAGGACTGTCGGTGTGTCGCTGTCAACAGTACAAAGAGTTCTCCGACGTTACGAAGAAACTAGTTCTAACCTACGCAGACCAGGAACGGGCAGAACCAGGTGTACCACAGCACGAGAAGACCGATACTTGGTGAACACCATGCTTCGAAATCGCTTTCTCACAGGAACTGAACTCACAAATCAGTTTCGACGCCTCGGAGGAAGTAACCCAAGTGCATGGACAGTAAGACGTCGGCTTGCTGAATCTAACTTAAAACCCCTTAGACCTGCAAACGGCCCTAAACTGGAGCGTGGGCATCGTATTTCAAGACTAAGATATGCCCAGAGCCACGTAAATTGGAGTATTGAAGATTGGTCAAAAGTTATGTTCTCCGACGAATCAAAATTTATGCTCTACAAGCACGATGGAAGACACAGAGTGTATCGAAGACCAGGGGAAAGATTCAAGCAAGCATGCATCGAAGAAAAAGTAGCCTACGGTGGTGGGTCTGTACTTGTGTGGGCCGGAATTTCTTCTGAAAGTCGCACAGAGCTGGTGATCATAGAAAACGGCTCTTTAACTAGCGTAAGATATGTGGAAGAAATCCTCAATGATCACGTTGGTCCATTTATGGTCAATTTAGGTGAGGATGCTATATTTATGCATGACAATGCCCGACCTCATACAGGTAGGATTATGAATGACTACCTTCAAGAGATGAACATTACTAGTATGGAGTGGCCAGCGCGCAGCCCGGATATCAACCCGATCGAGCATGCTTGGGACGAGCTAGGCAGATGCGTAAAACAACGAAACCCTCCCCCAATCACGCTTCGTGAGCTCAAAATTGCTCTCACAGAGGAATGGGAGAATATTCCCCAAAATCTTATAAGGAACTTGGTGTACAGCATGCCAAACCGCGTAAACGCAGTAATGGAAGCACGAGGAGGCAATACGAAGTATTAAAATTCAAGAAAATCGTAATAAAGTTAAAAAATTTCATGTTTCCTATTTTTGTTTTAAGGAGAGTGGTGAGGCGTGTAAATAGCCTGCACCTTTTGAAGATTGTAAGGAAAAGTTAAAATAAGAACCTATGTCTTATGTGTAATGGCGGACCTCAAAATAAGTCAATTTCCCTACTGATGAATCCTCGACAAACCACTAAGAGAGAAATATTAGCAGCTAACATGCCCACGTACCTTGACAATCCAGAGATCCCACTCAGACCCAGGGAGATGGGAAGATACCTCGTTCATGCGCACTTGCAGGTATGGGCTGCCGGCCGGCGAGCAAAATCCTCTTGAATCCACCGGTGGAATGGTTAAAAACTCCCAAAAATCAACACTGCACTATAAGTTCTCAATGAAGCAAAGATGCAGGTCCATTTATTTTTACGAGTATAGTCAAGATTTCACCAAAAAGGAATTTTAAAGCGGAGCGATAATGCCAAAACACCGTCTTCATCAAACGGTCAAGCGAGCTGTCCGCACTCGCTAATGCCATCTATCGGCCCTTGCGAGAAGACTCAGGAAAGTCTCGATACATGGGCGCTGCGTCAACAGATAATGGTGCGAGGATTCATCAATTGAGAAGTTAAAATATTTAATTTGAAATACTAACATATTCTAATATATGGAGAAATCCTAAATTATTATTATTTTATTTTTTGATATTGTAAAAAGGCATTGACGCTCCACCAGAGAGATCAGCAGTTTTTTCTTTATGTAATTTTGTGTTAATAAAATGTATGGTGACTCATATTTTTTTTACTTTCATTTAAGGAGTATTACATTGTCTATTAAATACAATTTATTGCATTAACCTATCATTTTTAGTTTCCGAGATTTTTAACATTCTTTAAGTGACCCGGATTCATTGCTTTCGAGTGTATTAGACCAGTTGTGGAACGATAAAGTAATGTTTTTATTCGGTACATTTATTGAGGTAGAGTTTATTTGAGTATTACTAGTTTATAGTATTTTTAATTTGTAGTTAAGTAATTTATTGTATAACAAAGCAAAGCAATTTTTAGCATCCGCGCCTCTTTTTAATTTGTGTTCTATTTTTCTTTTATTTATATTCTAAGTACTCGTGGTGGCCAGTTCGATTTTTGAACAATTTATTTTTCGTGCAGACCTTAATGGTGCATGCATGGAATTAGTATGTACCTACTACCTATCGTAAATGTTCATATGCGATTTCTACTTTATGTTCCAAATTCAAATCATATTAATGACCAGCGGCTCGTAATGAAATTCAGTACAATATTAATGCCCTGCTAGACCTCAGGTCTTAAGTTACTTACTTTAGGTTAGGTTTGTATGACATATAATTTGACATTGTCGAGCAGGTGGTGTGAAAAGGATTTTTTTGTCTATCCGATAGGACGCAGTACTTTGTAATAATACTGGTTCTCTCGAGGACAAAGCCCTACGCTCGTTGCTATTCTCAAAAGACAAACAAACTTTATAGTGATATTTACACATACATTTACATGTCAAAAGGTTATCTTTATCTCAAGGGACGTTACACTACGTTATAAGGCTTTTCAATTCAGCTTATAAATATGAATAAAAAGGCACTTGTCTTTCAGAGTATTTTATGGATATATAAAAATCTTTTCGCTAATATGCTTGAAAGATTTCAATTGTTTTCTCTAACAATAAGAAATAACATGTAAATAAATGCATAACAATGTAACTAAATAAATTCGTCTTTCAAATACCTACTTATGCCACGCATAAAGTATCGACACATTCTTAAGAAGTGGAAAGTAAACACAAACGTAATTCATCATCATCATTTCGGCCGAAAGACAGCAGTGGACCTGCTTGACATAGGCCTCCCAAGCACCGCCACTTCGACTGGCTCTGTGCTTCCCGCATCCAGCGGATTCCTGCGGCCTTCACAAGGTCATTGGTCTAACTTATGGGAGGCCTTCTAACGCTATGTGTTCCGGTATGCGGTCGCACTCTAGAACCTTTAGTTCTGCCCATTGCCACTTAAGTAAACACAAATAATATGTATGTTTTACAACGTTTTCCTGTTTTTCGTTTCACGGTTTCTTGTTTTATTATGGCAATAAATCTAACATAATGTCATTACTTTAAGGGGAGTAAGCAATAAACATATTGGCGGTAAGACAGTGGAAATAATGTTAGCTGCATTTCTGGGGTGCGATTAAACGTCAAGTTGAACAATAATTTACACTAACTTAAACCACAAACTCATTAATCTCAATCAAACTAAATCATTCATTAGCTGATTAGCCAATTCATGTAATAAGTAGCAGATGATTAAAGTTCTTATTTAATCTGTGCGGCGCAGGAAATACTAATCTGTGGATATTGGGAAGTTTGTATAATATGCTAGAAATGCCCTGTAGGCTTTTTGAGGTCAAGGATTTAAATAATATTTTAGTATGTCGACCATAGCTAGCTATTGTTTGCGAATCTTTATCTATTTTCTACTAGTTCGTCTTTTTAAAGAAAATTACTCTGAAGGATTAGAACGCACTTAAGTAGCAGTGTGCAGTCGCTGATTTGATTATGAGAACTTAAAACTTCTTAAGTCAACAAACTTTGTATGTGAAGCTATTATACAGTGGGTTCCTTGTAAACTGATAATAATTAAAGTCAAAATTAGAATTATAGTCAGTTTATCGGAAGCATGTAGGTACGACTAACTTGTATCAATTATTGATTAGGTAACTTCGCTGAAAGTAATTTATAGGAAACTAATTTTCGGTATGAGAAGTAAATCTAGTTCGTAGAACTAAGCTACAAACAGCCCTTAGTTGTTGTATCGTCACGTCGATTTTTATGTACCTACTTTTCTTCTTTTATGCATCTTTACAGGTATCGGTAATAGAAGAAAAGTTAGGTTAGGTTAACCAACAGTCCTTTTTTTGGGTGGGAAATTATCAAATAACTTCTCCATCTCTGGTCGGAGCAGCAGGTCGTGTCAGACTCTTACTGACTAAAACTCACCCGTGTTCCTTCAGTTGCCATGTTGCCGGGGGCCACGGTATCCCTTTCGGACTTCTTCGCAACCCCGGCAGAAAGGGTACCTCCTGCTATCTACTTGCGTAACATATTTTCGGTGAATGAGTAAGGCTAATCTGTTTCATTTGACAGTTCATCAACATTCATTGCATTATTTACGAGATTTTTTTCGAACTTATGAAGCAACGGATTGTAATCTCTTTCAAAATGATTCAGATTGTGATTGATTATGTATTACGCAATTACAAGCCTGCTATAACCTTCGCAAGAGATTTTGATGCGGTTTTCACAAACATTTAGAGATTGTATTCCAGAGGGTTTATGTGTATAATAAATAAATATTAAACTTACTTGTAACGAAGAAATTTAAATGTTTTATCGAACCACGCGATGTAGGGGCGGGTCGCTAGTTAAAAATAAAACGAAGTCAATATGAAAAAAAAAAAAAAAAAAAAAAAAAAAACAAACAAACAACAAACAAAAACACGCTGAAATGTTGCCGCTGGGCTCACATTGCATCAGTCTGGATATTTCCATTGTATTTTAGGGAGACAGCGTGAGGCGTACCGTGCAAAGAAATAAATTTCAAGTAGACAAGGGTTCGGCAAACAATAAAGTCTAGCAGAAAATATTGGTCACCAATTTCATTACAGCGGTCAGGCTCTGACCTAATTAAATTATTTTGTTTCTTTGCCACAATCACGTAAAGGCTCTTTCAAACAGGCGCGACACGCGACGCGACACAAAGACGCCGCTCGTCGCGCGACGAGCGGTGTCTTTGTGTCGCGTCGCGTGTCGCGCCTGTTTGAAAGACCCTTTAACCAGGAAATGAAGAAGATAATTACTGATTCATTTTCTGAGCATTACAGAAAATTATTCTACAGTGGAATACAAATTCGTTTATTTGGTCACGAGTGAAATTTTTTTCTGGGTTACAAAGTAATTTGTAGAAATGATTATTTTTGGAAATAATGGTTAAAAAGGGTAATTTTAGTGTTATGGTAGTTTTTGTTGACATGATTTATTTCAATAAAATCTCTTAGTGACATTTTTGTACATTGTAAGTAGTACTAATCATCCCACAGAATTTCCCCAATCATATCTGACTTAATTACCAACAAGTTATCAGTTTTCCACTAATTATTAACTATTATACTCGAATCTCATCAACGTTCTCGATATCAAAGCTTACTCAGTTAGCTTAAGTTATACAATCAATGTAGGTCAAATCGGATGGAATAGTTTCACCACTGACACAAATTTAATCGACTAACCGCGGCAAACCACTCGCAAATTATCCAAAATTTTCATGGGGTTGTCACAGAGGGATAGATTTATTGTGTGTAGGGTTGTCACAGAGGGACAGATTTATGGAAACAAAAGTTGATAAGGAAATGTCAGTATTTATCTACCTATTAGTATTCTACTTTTCTCGTACCAGTTTTTTTTTTTTTTTTTTGGTAAAATCACTAAATATAAAACACCCGTAAAGCTTATTGAGTGAAGCCATAAAGCTCGCTCTCAAAGCTGTTTCCACACGATTTCGTTTCGAAGTCTTTACATGTTTGCTTGCTATACTTCGTTTTTGAAACACCAAATCCTTCTCATTCCCTTATCGATCTTATTCGGACATACCGCGAAAGCTTTCTTAGCATTTTACATTCACCCGGGAAATTTCCGCCCAACAACGCAAGCAGAATTGTGTTCTAAATAAAAATTTAAAATTAATTTTATACTAAAACACATCTGCCTTAAGGTCAACATCTGTGTTGAATTTCAAATTCAGTGTATTTGAAATTCAACACAGATGTTGACTTTAAGGCAGATGTGTTTTGTACAGCATTTCGAGTAAAATAGAAACCCGTGTACCGTTCAAATTGATATACCTACCGATAGTTGTTACAAACAAAAGTAACTCTTTTTTTTTAACGTTTGTAAAAATCTATAACAGAATAAACAATTTCCATTGAATTTGTAATAGTTAAATTAAAACAATTGTATAAAAATAACGAGCGAGCCTTACAGTAGTTGCATATGATGTGTAACATTTGACATCTCACCTTGTTAATAAGCAACATTAAAGGGGCATCTTCAAAGTCGTAATCTGGTGGCCAACTCTAGCACCGTGCGCGCTCATTGGTCATATTATTGGCTCGAACAACATTAGTCAGTGTGTGCGTCAGTGTCTCGCTTCAAACATTCTGAAGCTTGTTAGCCGGACTTCACATTATGAGGGGTTTTCAGCCAGGGTGTTGTCTGGAAGCTACTTTTACTACGACATTGTGGTGGATAAGATCTTTAATTAAACCAATTGCAGTAGTCAATATTGCAGCTTGACTCATTGAAATGTGTACTTTACGTGTGACGAATAAAGCTCATTTTACGATGGGAGTGCTAGTGCAATCTGTTGGGACAGCTGAACAATCGATTTCCCGGATGACATCAGGGGGTAAAGGGTAAGCTTTACACTGCCACACGCCACTATTGATGAATGTTATCGAACAACCATCAAAGTAATGATGAGTAGTGATGTGTATAGTACTAGTAGCGCCCCGCGGTTTCACCCGCATAAGCAACATATGATCCAACCTTATTACGGAAAAGGAGGACCAAAATTGTTGCACAAATTCCAAAGACTAAAATCATTTTTGCTTGTAGGCAATTTAACAAACGGTCTGCAGAGGCACTTTTGGAGCACATAAAGTAGCAGATACACTCACACGTACACTCTCACTTATACTCGTAACATACTCTCTCTCATACACTCTCGCATACACTCTCTCAATCACACTCACAGACATTCTCACATACAGACATACTACGCACATATAATCACACTCTCACTACCTAACATACTTGTTTTTAATTGATATTTTAAGTACCTACGGATTTATTTTAATAGATTAAGATTATGCTATATTATGGAACACAGGCATTGTTTGCTTGAAAGGAAGCTCCAAACATGAAATCATTTATGTAAACTGAAGCTTAAATAAAAACATTTTTTTTTTGTATAAGTCTCGATCCCGTGAGAATATCAGAATAAAAAGTTAAAACAGGCTATAAACTATCTGTATGCCAAATTTCATCCAAATCCGATCGGTAGTTTTTGCGTGAAAGAGTAACAAACATGCATCCATTCTCATAAACTTTCGCATTTTTAATATGGCCTATCCGTATGCCTTTCATCTAAATACGTTCAGCCGTTACGGCATGAATAGGTAACAGCCAGATAATAATTCTGTTTTAGGGTTTCGTACTCAAAATTAAAAATTGAAACCGTTAAAAGATGACTTCGTTGTCTGTCAAGCCCCTTTTTATCGGAAACGCGTGGAGGCATCAAGTGGAAATAGATAAAACAAAAAATTAGATTTACGGTCCCTTGGAGCTGTAAAGAAAATCAAATTTCCAAGTCAATGCAATAAAAAATACGGGCATTTAATTATACCGCATATTTATGTTGACACTCGCAAATAAAACAAAGCCTGTAATGGTACTTCCCCTTGACCTAGCAGCATGAAGTTAGATGAGAAAACTTTTATCCCCTATATATCACCCCTTTAGGATTATTTTTGAGACAAAAATTAGCCTATGTCCTAACACTTTTTGTCTCAATAATAATTATTATACATGATATAGTTTTTTGACCCTAGTATTAAAAAATAGGATCGACTGGCATCAAAAGCTTTTGTGAAAATTGGCCATTTTCATGTTGACTGTAATTTTTTTTCAAAATCAGTGAATGCGGATCAAAATGTTTCATTAAGTTAAGGACAGTCTCCTAAGATTGTTTTCTTGTAGCGATAACGGTTAACGTACCTGCCCTTATTGCCCTCTCACAAAATCTACCGTGTATATATTATGACTGACTGCTTAGATTCATAAAGCTATAGCGTGAATGATAATATTCTAAAAGGTTAAATCCATGACTACTGCACTACTGATTGCAATATTCTATCCTTTTGGCTAGCCTTTTTGCAATTGGCGGTAACCTATAGAAGAATACGAACTTTTTGTAATATTGCTCAACCCCCATAACAAATAGCGTGATAATAATTTTTGAAAAGTCTATTGTGACGTATCCATTATTTGACTTAATGATTACACAGATAAACAAAATTTAACTTTTTTTTGTTTTATGAAGTTTCTTAGTAATTTGAGTTTACTGATTTCATATCTACCCTCATTTTTTTCTAGCAGCTCTAGTTTTTGTGGTGCAGGTACTTCTTAAAAATTTTGTTACGCGACTTACTTGTATATTTTTTTCCAGAAACCCTTTCTTAGCGGACGTCTACTAACTATAAACTACCTTTCTGCCAAATTTTATCGTTATATGTTAAGCGGTTTTCGATATTTCGTGACGAATGAGTGAGTGACCTTTCGCTTTTATATTTTTATATTATAGATTAAGTAGGATAGGATAGGATAGGATAGGAAGTAAGATTAGTCAGATTAGATGGTTGATTTTGTGTTTGCAATGTCTCCTGCTATTTCGCAAACTACTTGTTAGATTTAAGTTCCTAAGATATTGATTTCGATGCTAAACCTCTTTATCGGCGTCATCGACTACCTATTACCTAATATTCCAGCAATTTTAGATAGAAAAAACATATGCGTTGAAGGAAAAAAATAATTTTAATTTGCCTCAATAAGTGCAATGCTAATTGTCTGGTTTTGCAAACATTAAGCTTATTGAACTTGGTAGCGGTGCCCAAATTATAATAAATAAAACTATCTGGATACTGAAAATGTAGATAACTAGTTACGGAAAATTTGGTCACATAATTCTTGTTACTGTGAAATGTATGTTCGGCCCGACCACAACGGTCATTATCAACGTCCGCAACATGTTGTTAGACACTACTCTTAGGAGCCGTCGTGTATTTACAATTGCGCTAAGTAATAAGTAGGTAGGTGCAGTGTTGAGTAGTTTAAATAAGTTAAAGTTAGTTCCATTAAATATTAAAATAAGAATATTTAATGGAACTGCATTTATAAATATTAATTCATTAATGTCGTACAGTTGAAACTTAGAGAAGCGAACTACATATTTATTTTCAGTTTTTTTTTTAACAATGTACCTAAACAAGTACCTATATTAAGATTTTTCTCCCAATTGTAAGCTTCCCTGTAAAGAGGAAAGTTTATAATATCTTTTAGCGCACAAAATGCGTAGCCCTTGAACTTACTGTCTCAATATTTACAACTTTTCAACAAACTGGGACTCAGGAAAGTACTGATGCGGAATTTCAGCACAAATGTAACAAAAACACGAGTTGGGTGAAGTAGTTATTAAATAATTTATTTCCTCTTTTGGTTTGCCCTAAGATATAAGATACGCGAATTGTATCCAGGCAATGTGTAGCAGCTTAAGGCAACCACAGGATTGACCGGTTAAGTAGTCATGACCTCAGAGGTCAGCTACGAAATGCCCAACAGAAAAAAAAAAAAAAAAAAAAAAAAAAAACAATTGGCGCCCAATAGCAGAGTTATCAAGATTTGCAGACAGTTGTGGTTTGTAATCTGTCTTTTTTCAATGAGTAAAAAGTTTAACTAAGTTAACGTTCCTATTTAGTCATATTTAGTGCACCCGTCCCGTGAATCTTTAAGATTTTATTACGTAATTGGTACGAGAAGAAAGTATGCTGTCTACTAGCTTTTCCATAAAACCTACCTACCGTTTTTGTATTTTTTAGATCATTTTATTTCTATCTACAAGCAAACTGCCGTAGTGAATGTGATGTTTCATTTTTTTTATTTTTGACTTGAAAACTTCTTTAGGCGCGTTGGGCATATTTGAGATAGGACTAAACCGACTTGATTTCGCGACACCGTGATGACAACAGCTTTTGACCATTAAAAAGACATCAACGCGTTGATTACCGCTGTGCGTGGAGTAAAAGACATCAATGCGTTGATTAGCGCGTTTTCAATTTTTTTTTTCAAGTTTTCACTTTTGTCGGCACTCCCGGAGTGCCACTGTTTTATTTCAGTGTTTTCCTGGATCGAACCGCTCTAGATTTAATTGTAAAATAAACCGTAGTTTCAATGAAACCTGAAGCAGAATATTTCCACTTTTGGAAATTGAATTAAAACAACAATTGGTGGATTCATCTTCAAATTACCAGTCAACTGTACGTTTTTATTATTTAATTTGCTTTTTAACAAATCCGTCGCGAGAAATTTAAATGAATAATGTCTTTATTATTTGCCACCTCGACGTCTGCCTTCGTTTCTTTGACTCGTAACATTTTATTTTGTTATTCATGACTTTGCGTTTCTTTTTCTTTTCAGAATTATGCCAGATTTCTTGTTTATTCTTGCATAATTTCGATATAAAATATTTGCTTGCAGCTTTGTTATGGTTTGTTTTATGAAATTATGAGTGACGTCGAGCTAACTTCATTGTAACAAAAATTATGCAAATTAAGAAATATTTAATTTGATGACGAATTCTTTGATAAAAAAGCAAATTATAAAGATTAAAAAAAAAACAAGAACCCGAATGCACGCGAACACAACGCGCCGTCGACCCGGGCCTGGTCCTTATCGGACGGCGAGCTGCCCATTGCTCACCATCCGCAAGCCCGCGCTTACGGTGGCCGGAAATCGGCCTGCGATTCCCGACGCCAAGGGCGTCTCCTGTGACGGCTAGTGGAAACCGTTTAGGCTAAAGAGCGTTTTAAAGATACCGACACTCTCGAAAAACATATCCTCCTTTTAGGCAGTCGGGTAAAAAGCATCAAAGATATGGCAGGAATAATATTTTTTTTATTAACAAAATAATATTTGTTAATAATTTTACGTTTAAACTATTCATGGTGCATGACCATATTTTATCCAATCATTTTAAAACCAATTGTTAAAGTGGCAGTCAAGTATTTACAGCCTATAAGCGTATACGCACGTAACTTGTTACTTTCTAACAAATTAATTGTCCTTGTCGGAACTGGCTAAACGTTAACAATGTACTTAACTTAATACATTACCGGATAATATATTACGCTCAGAAACTCTACGATCGAATAAAAGGCATTATAATGGTAAGTCTCACAATTTTCCGGCTGGTAGTCATGATATTTTCCTCAAAGTACCCTGACATGTTTGTGATAAAGGATTCATGAAAAGCTTCAATTATAGCTTTTGACAAGAAAATATCTTCAAATCCTTCGAGCGAGTGAATCTCTGGAGATAAATCCAGCTACTTTTATTTATTTTAAGCATCTTTTCTCTAATCGAGCTATAAATACTAAATTTACCGAAACATCGGTAAGGCGAAATTCCTTTAGAAATGTTAAAGCGTTGTGTAAACTTAGCCTACATGCGGGGATTGAAAAACGTAGAGTACGTTGGTATAGCATGTTCACAATCTGGCTTGTTACCCCCCCTTCCAATAGGAAGGAAAGAAAGAAGAGGAAGGAAGGAAGGAGAGAAATACCTCTCTAGAAAACACAGACGTTGAATAATAAACGGAAAACCTAAATACCGGATGCTGAACTTTTTAAACAATAAGTAATGACTACTATTTAACTTTCGGTTCACCGTCAGTGTGGTGCATGTGCGTGGAGATTTATACTCTGATGAATCTTTTGCTATGTAATGCACAGCGGTCTATTGAATTACTTACTTATGAGATATTTAGAATGATAACATCAAAAGTTTTTATGCAACTACAGTGAGAAAAACCTGGAAGGGATTATCATTTTTTTATATTTTCGTACACCCGTAAAAAGCGCTGCACCGATTCATATTACCGTATTTTTCTGGCATTAAGAGAACAATTACTTAACTAGCAATATCACAGTAAGTTTCTACTAATCAGTCTCAAATCTAGTTTTCTAGGACGCGAGCCAAGATAAATGATAGCTTTAAGTTGCGCTCTACAAAATACTTCTTTAGATTTTATAAAACAAGTTTGAGAATAACTGCCGCTTTATTCTTAAGAACATTGAAATAATTTAAGTTTAGTGTGTAACATACACACTAAACTTAAATTAACTTGTGTGTGTTAGCTTGTGTGTGTGGGTGTGTTGTGTGTGTAGTGTGTGTGTTTAGTGTGTATAGTTTTTTTGTTTTATTTTACGTGTTGTCGTTTTCTGCATCATGTTTAAACTGGTTGTTTTAGTAACTAACATGCTTCGTGAACATTGAAGAAGTACAGGATAGGAATTAGAGTTTAGTGATTAACAACAACATGCTAGTTTCAGGTGATGTGCCCACTTTTGGACACTATTCCTACCATAAGATGCTCCCAGTACAATTAAACAGGTAACAGGGTTAGAATTAGCAGTAAGATCAACTAAAATTAAAACTAAAACCCCTTCGAAAATGGTCACAGTTTGGATTTGTTACCTTACTTTTACTCAAACAGTGCTGTGGTGACGTATCGGTCAATAATCCCTTACCTAAAAAAAACTGGCACTCCGGGAGTGCCGACAAAAGTGAAAACTTGAAAAAAAATCAGCATCGCGGTAATCAACGCGTTGATGTCTTTTACTCCACGCACCGCGGCAATCAACGCGTTCATGTCTTTTTAATGGTCAAAAGGGTGGTGTCATCACGGTGTCGCGAAATCAATGGTTTAGTCCCATCTCAAAAATGCCCGACGCGGCTAAAGAAGTTTTCACTTCAAAAATACTTACATCATAATATGTATAATGTTACTATGCTATCATTTAGATTCACAGGACTCTCAGAAATAAACAACTTAGCTCATTTGTCCTACTTATCATAAAACAAACATAAAAAGCCATCACGTTGTTACACCTTTAACACCTCGCTATGATTATTTACTGCTTTCTTCCGGTACATAAATTGTTTTCAGGAAGACATAACTTACTGACAGGACTGCCCCTGGCTCCTTGCCTGTAACAGTCGCTTCCTCACGACGTTACATTGATTTTACTTTTATTTATTTTTCCGGTATACATTATGAAGCTTTTATAGGAAGACACATAATGTTAATTGCCCAAATAATTATAAAGACAATTTTAATAAATCGTAGACGCATGTTGTAGTTATATGGTGTGGTTTACTGTTATAGCTGCTTGAGGGTCTCTACATCCTAATTTCGAATATTTGACACATACTACTTACTATGAATGAAAATAATTATGATAAAAGAATCATTCAAGAGAGCAGTTTATTAGCTTACAAATTAATGTAATTAATTCCGCACCATTAAACGTTTTGTAGCAAATTCATTTTTAAAAGTGAAATATTTTCCCAAAATACGGTGAGTCTACATGGATTGCTTTATGGACTTAATTATTCTGACTATATGGATACTTGTGTAGGTAGTGTAGTCTATATATATAGATAGTCTATATAGGTAGTTTCTAATTAGTCTTCCTATGTAGACTAATTAGAAACCATCTAAAACTAAGATAAAACGACCGAGAAGCCCTTGTTTGAAGGTCTATATAGTCTATATATATCTATATAGACTATCTATATATAACATTACGTAAAGAAAACACTTTATTCCAAGAACCAGGAAGGTATTAGCGAATGAAGAGATTGTTTTGCTGTACTAAACTTGTTGTTGCATAATGCATGTCTTGAGACTTGAGAGTTTTATCCAGGTTTTCAAACAATCTGTGCTTTGGGAATTATCAAACGACTCAGAATTCGACCGGGCGAAGATAGAACGGAAAAATGTTCGCAAGTTTTTGTAAGGCCGATTGTTTTAAGATATTCTTTCGATTATTTTTAATATCGGTTTGGATATTAGATTTCATAAGAATAGTTAAGAAATAGTTTCATACTGAACATAAAACTATTGTCGAAATATTGAGATACCCTTTTGGATGCGACATAATTAGTATGTACGACATACTAATTACAGTATTTGTGCTACGACAGCGTAGCTCACGTAGCGGCGCGCAGACGTACTACGCCATAGCGACGGTTCACAACATAAAATATGTAAGTTCTCATTTAAACTATAATTTACAACATTAACGTAAACACTAAGTCAGCACGTGAGCCTATTAACTCGTCAGTCTGACCCGGCGGCTCGTTACTTAACGTTTCAAATGCTCAGCCTTTAATTATGTTTCTAGTACAGTGTGTACTCCTTTGAGGGAACTCCTGTTATTAAACATGGTCCTCTGTCTTAGTAGTACGTTTTAAGTGACACATTATTTAAAATGTTAAGAGCATTGGTTGCTCTGAAACTAACTTACCCGGACGTGACTATGTCGAGAAGGAAACTACATGGCCACGATATGAATCACGACACAAACACTCTATTTAGCTTAAGTGCTTATAAACAAGATTTTATGCTGACCATACTTTCTTAAGTAGCTGAAAGTTTAAACCATGTAGTTATAAAAGCAATCCCATGGCGAGTGTCGTCTCTTTGATCTCGGCCGCCTCGAGCGACTTAGAGCCGCTCACACTCGTATCACTGAGACGCGGCACAAGCTGTACCTGGGACACAGGACAACTTTAGAAAAAAAAAAGTATATTATAAAACCTATGTGGGTGTACTATAGGTAAACCTCTGCCCAACCTTTTGGGGAAACAAGGCGTAATATTATGTTTATGTGTCTTAAATTAACTTATTTAATTTATGAAACTTTGAAAACTTTATAATATTCTAACATTTAATCACATCTAGTTACGCGATATGTTAATTCTAACTTAGATAAGAAACACTTGGAGCTGTATAATCAGGTTACGAGCTTATCTGTAACTGTTACTGAGAGGCTTGTCTCTGTTGCTCGATAATCTACTGTCCTATCTCAGATCATAAGGACCCTGCTGTTCGCAGGACATTCCTTATACAGCTGACCTTGCGCGTTGTCACAATTTTGGTATTGCAGGTGGGGGACAAACAAAAATTAAATCATAATTTCAGGTTATTGGTTTGTACCCCGCCTGCAATACCAAAATTTTATAGATTATAACATAATGCTTGTTTTTGTCGTTTCAGTTATGTGTTTTTGCAGTCGGGTTTTTTGTTTTTCTAAATAATTTGCTTTTTAGTTTTATTAAAATATATATATATTTGATTGATCCATTACTAGCTTTTATTTGATACCAATAATGTAGTTTTTTTTTTTTAATTCCAACCCCTCCTTTTTTATTAATTTGCAAATGCATTATATAAATATTATATAGCTTATGTCACTCCCACAGTTAAGACGAATCTAACGACATCTCATAAGTTAAAATTCGTTAAGCCGTTCAGGCTACAGAGCGTGCCAAAGAAATAGACATACATACATACATACTTTCGAAAAACATTACCCTCCTTCTGGGGCAGTCGGGTAATAACTGTGATAGATACCTACTGAAATTCTACCAATTTGGGCTTTTAGTGTTCATCTCATGAATACTAATTCTGAAAACGTGTACCTACACGGTGTCAGCAGCCTTGGTACTGATAATATTTACATGTATTTTCAATAAGGAAAAAATGCATATGTTGCTAAAATAATAAAATAGAATTATAGCCAATCGTTAATGGAACCATGTTTCTGAATGGGATGAACATCAATTACGACAAAACAGTTCAACGAGCTTCGGAAAAATGGTTGTAATAAACATGTTACTTTTATTGAAGCCTTAAAGGTACGACGTACCACGTACGTTTCAGGTTTATAAATTCAAGTGGCAACTACTTACATAGAAGTGTATTTAAGTAAATAAGCTTTTACTCTATAGCGCTGAACAACAAAACTCCCCAGACACAGATATTCTCAATCTAAAATGTTGAAAACTCACACGAGAAGTTTCATGAAACAGTTTATAAGAAACAATTTTCAGGTAGTAGGATTGCATCGTGTGTCCCTGAGGCAACAATGTAGTTTGTCTACATACTTTTACCTAAATATTTTTTCCTATAGTTAAGCTATGTAGATGGTGTGAAAAAACTTTTTAATAAGTAAAGAAAAAAAAAATTAAGAAGAAAAGGCCGCCCATTGTATGTTTTATCGAGTACTTTTTTCTTCGGTTTCTTAGCCGCTTGGACCAATTGCGCGATTCGTATCGATTTCTCGACCACTGGTCGTGGTTGTGGCCGTCTAGTACGGCAGATCTCTTATACCAGGGCTTAAGGCATGCCGCTTCAACCGCATCGAACTCTGGGTTATATTTATCGTTTTGACCAGGCCTGCAGTATAATAGATATTTTTTTCATTTCTCATACTCGGAAAGCAGTGTTTGTTTGAGCCGAGTAGCGGGTGGAAGACTCTGCTCCCCACCCCTGGGCGGGAAAAACTCGTAGTAATTGCCTCCCTCTCTAGGGCAGGTATGAATTTTAAAAATAGAACTAAATGTGGTTAGGTACTCGGCTACGAAACATTTTACTGAGGGGGTATTACACTGTCTGTGATCATGGATCTGTGATCAAAGATATAATGGAATTGTCAAATAGGCATTTATTATGGGATATTACACTATGTTATTATATCATATACCAATCTACGAAGCTCACAAATTACCCATATTATGTCTATTTTGCAATTTAGTTATGTCTTTGATCATGGATCTGTGATCGTAGATATGATAGTGTAATACCCCCCTTATAGAAAAATATCGATTAAAAAAAATGCTGCAGTCTTGTCAGTGTATAAACAGCCAGTGTGAATTAAAAAAAAATACCTATAAGCGGGACGATCCGACGACCCGCGGCGATAACGCGGTGTGTTCCATTATTTAAAATTTAAAAAAGACAGGTGTTCCATTATTTAAAATTTTAAAAAGATATGTACTAGAATACTCATGTTGTTATTATTATCAATTAATATTTTAGAAAAACTACAACTCTTTACTTTCCTTAAATTCGAAATGAAAAGTTTAACACGGGTGAAAGTCATCAATTCCTACTCGGACTATAGCCACCCTTGCTGCGCTCAGGCGTCTAAATACCTCGTATGGGAATTGATTCCATTCGATCCTTGTTTAACAATCTACTATTGTGTATTTTAATATAAAGTCAAACAGCGCCTACTTTATATATACTTAATTTCTTCAAATAACTACTTCCCTGTATTAAAACATCCGCTGGGACGTATGTTCTTATAGTAACTAAATGGGTTCACCTCTGGGTAATTATGCCTTCCATCCGCACACTTAAGACCTCATAATTAAAGATCGTTTGCCCACACCGCACGACCCACTGAATATTGTATGCAATGAGTGCTCAGCCTATTATTATTCCTGACTAGCTGAACCAACAGACGTTGTTCTATCCAAAATTAAAGATCCCATAGAAAAAGAACGTTCACTTTTTCCTGAATTTAAACCTGTTCCGGAAAATTTTTGCAAGTTTTCTTTCCGTGAAAACCTAATTCGGCCTATTGCGAATTTTTTAAAATAAAAAAAATGCTTAATCGGTCCAGCCACTCTCAAGTGATGTGCTTACCAACGAACAGCCATTCATTTTTAGGGTTTTGTACCCAAAGGATAAAACGGGACCCTATTACTAAAACTCCGTTGTCCGTCCGTCTGTCTGTCTGTCCGTCTGTCCGTCTGTCACCAGGCTGTATCTCATGAACCCATAGTTAGTCAGTCGAAATTTTCGAAAATGATGTATTTCTGTTGCCGCTGTAACAACAAAAATACTAAAAAACAGAATAGAAAAAATATTTAAGGGGGCTCCCATACAAAAAACGTGATTTTTTGCCGTTTTTATAGATAATGGTACGGAACCCTTCGTACGCGAGTCCTACTTGTACTTGGCCGGTTTTTTTGATGTATAGATTTACTAACCTGGGAAGGGGAACGTCAATGTGTTGACCTCTAATCGTGACTGTTGTGTATAATGTAGAACGAATGCACCTCTCAATAACTTTTTCTGACTTTATTGAAATGACTGCCCAGTTTTATTCGAAAGTGTGTACAGGGCTTTACTTGAACGAGGCTAAAAGGAGTTCGCGTGAAAAAAAAAACTGTCTGGATAGAGCGTGTTCGATTTTCAAATGTACAAAATAAATTATTCATCTTTCATTTGTTTATGTGAGTCAGGTCATTAAATAGTTTAATTTTGTTATTTTTTTTGAATAAATTAATTTTATTGATAACCATGTTCAGTGGTAGTGTTTTAAAATGACGCCGGGAAAATTTTATAAAAAGAAAGATAGGAGTAGTAAGTAACAAAGGAGATATCTAACGATCAGGTAAGCTAATTATTATTTAAATAACTTCTTTGATCAATAATAAAATTGTACTGATTTTGAATTTGCATTGACGTTTTAGAAATTTGATACTGTTTTTCACGCGATTATTGTTCGTATGAGGCGGTATGGGTGAACAACTGAACATTGTGTGTCTACAATGTTGTCACTTGTCGGATGACAGTGCACTCGGCTGGCTGCTAGCCAAACCAGCACGCTAGTATGTTGCAGTGCTAACTTGAGAGGTTCGTGACAGAACTGGGAATGTACTCAATCTTTCACTAGCTAAGCGAGTCAACAATTGAACTTGTAGAGATTTCCTGTAATTTTTTTAAAAGCCGTGTAGGTACCTACGTGAAAGTCTGACACTAAATTGTGCTTTTTGCATATACAGCACTGAAAATGAAAATAGAATTAAAGTATCTGATGACGTGGAAATAGATTGTTGAAATCTTTAGAGATTGCTTTAGACCGATGAATTTTGCGTTCAAAACTGGATATTATCATATACGTATTTACAAACTTATGCGAACTGTAAGTTTTCTGACAGACTTGAATCGAGATATCTATGAAAGAATATAAATACTTTATCTCTTTCTTCTATAAAGTAGTTACAGTTTTCTATTTCTAGGAATATTGTGTAATTTTTACGACCATTTTAATTGGTTTTCATAATATCCATGGCAGACTATACAATCACTATACAGCTGGGTGATATGTCTTCTCGGGTGCCCGTTTGTAATATCCATCGCACCTGGCCACATTGCTCATGCTTATGAGCCTGGTAAATTTAAATGTGTAACATGTTTCAAGAAATTGTAAATAGTTTGTTTCTTCCTAGGCCCTTACTTACTTTATCGTGTCGTGTTAGCTGCTGTCGTCACATTATTTCGCTTAAATTATTAACAAGCTTCCACTTTGCAAAAGGGAGAAAATAAATAATTCTTTCGTCTGGATATTTGCCACTCCTACATTGTGTCTAGTTCGTAATCCTCGTTCTTTGTGTAGACTCCAGCGCGGGGGAGGCTGAAGAATATATTCATAAAATATAATTCGTCAGGGCGTTTCTTTGACATATGCATTGTTGTTGAATTGAGAATGAGGCAGAGGTATGCGAAAATGTGTTCAAGCGTTTTTTGGTCTTTAGCCGCGTCCTAACAAAAAGCAATAATCACGCGAGTATGTCATACCCCGCGTGCTAACTAAAAATATCGTTCCCGGGAATACGAGATCTTTGCTTTCATATACATTCAGTGTACCAGAACGCGTGGTCGCATCGACAGAGGACGACTTTCGATTTTCCGAACAAATGAGTATTGCGGCGCGGGTTTTAGGTTATTTCTATGTAAAATAAAAATGAGAGCGCTTCTTGTAAACACTGAAGTCAGATATTCTTATTGACATAGGTACTATTTAACATTACGTTTTCGCACGAATACGTAAACGGATATTACAAATGTCAAACATTAGCAATGTTGAAAATCTTAATAATATTTTAATACCATGCGAGATTCACATTTATATAGCTTTCATGTTTTGTCAAATATTTTAGTCTTAATGTAGTTTTTATTACTAAAACTGGTAAAAAATAGAACTTTGTGACAGGTTTTTATAACGTTATGAGGATTAATTACATCATAGAAATCATATTAAAATTCGGACAGAAAATAATAAAAGCCTTCACTGTCAAAGTTTTTGTATTCAGGTAAACCAAAGTTTATCTGTTTTATTATCTTTTTCCTGCAGGTTGCTAAAGTCGTGATTTTGTTGCCAGGTTTAGAGTCGAGTGCTAGTAGTGGAGCTAAACCTGAACAGTCCGTGTTCGGGTTCAATGTGACGTATGAGGTGCGAGGAGCAGTGCAGTCAACTGGACCCACTTCATAAAACTCCATTGATTGCAGACTGCTAGGGGACTGCTACGCCAGGCGCGATTATCAGTGAGTAACAATGAGTAAAATGCACTACAGAATACAATACATAAACAAAATTAACGATTCAATAAGGATTCAATTGCGGGCGATTTTAGAATTTTTATCAAGCATTAACACAAGCAAGCAAGCTAAACACTACCCTTCAACACATTACATTTTACGAGCTCTTCAAATCTATCAATTGCAATCAATTGAAAGGCGTGAGTGATCGCTTTATATTCTAAAAAGCATTCCTGTTCACTTTGAGCGATACGTGGTCACTTTAAATAATATTTGAGTCCGGTGAGGTTATCTTTAATGTACACAAGCGGAAACATAGAAGCTGATGATCCCGAGTGATGCGACAGAAATAAAATTCTAGATAAATAATATGAACTGATATGGTACATTTTTATTCAGGTTTTATTCCCATACCAGAGTGAAATCCTGAATGTAAGACAGCAAAATGTTAAATTAATATTTGCACTTTGTCCGTTAAAGGCGGCAAATAAATCCTTAATTTAACGCTTGCACTCCCAGAAGACATGCAAATTCAATTTTGCTTACAGTTGGAGTGGGAAAAATAAATCAAAGTGAAGTGCGGAGATCTTCATTTTCGATTAAAGGAATAACATTTGGCAAGCCAACGCGTATTCTTGTGTAAGTCTCTAAGGGAGAGGCATTATTTAACATAACATACATAACATCAGGCCTGTAATCCCCGAAGGGTTAAGCGATGTACCTATAGTACACCCACATTACGCCAGTTATATCTAAGTTCCGTCAGAGCCATCTACAACCATATAGAGCCATCTACAACCTCCGTAGACGCGAGTCTCTAAGGGAACTGTTTAAGAAAATTAACATCATGACGGTACCTTGTCAGTATATATATGAGAACATTATGTATGTTCGAAAAAATCTCCATCTTTTTAGTAAGATAAGTGACAGGCATAATTTTAACACTAGAAATAGGAACAAATTAGATCAACCACGTTTTAAATTGTCTAAAGTACACACTTCTTTTATGGGGTACTGTGTAAAATGTTATAATAAAATACCACTCGATATTCTTCAACTAAATGAGAAGAAATTTAAAACATGCATTAAACGCACACTATGTAGACAAGCATATTATAAGTTAGATGATTATATCGTAGATAAAAATGCTTGGCTTAATGCTGGTCCTGCTCCACAGCCGCTTGGGCTCACTAGTTAAAATTTTAATATTTGGAAGAGTTGCTTCCCCTTTTTAAAAAAAAATATATTTTGACATAAGGAACTTGATGTTCATTTTTTTTTACCAACTTAATTGTTGAAAGAAAATCATTACTTAATTGGAATTAAGTAATGATTTTCTTTCTTTTTGGTGGTTAAATTCTTTTATTTTTTTAGATACATTGCAAACTATAGTTTTGTATAATTTAGAAGCATTTTTATTTTTGTAAATGTGAGACCATGGAGCCGTTTATTAACTTATAAAGTTGAGATGCTATGATAAAGCTAAGATGTATGTTGACTTGAAATAGCATGGCAGTTGAGAATATGTCATGCTCACTTAAATGTCTCGCTGATGGTGGCGAGTGTGTTGGATTATTCGGTTCCCTACAAAATGGTTGAGCTGGATGGTGCTGATCCACGCGTCATGTTCGTGAACGGGCGCCGTCAGTTGAAACTGGTCATCTCTTATCTGCCAGGGCTTATTTTTAATCTTTTATTTCCAATTGCTTTTGATTATTTTTTGTACATTGTTCTCACATATAGAAGCAACAAGAATGATGTACCCAGGATTTTGTAATATCTATATTTAAAAGAGTGTCCTTGGAGTTTCTTGCCCGTTCTTCTCCATAGAGATCTACGTTTTGGAATGGGCAATTAGCTTCTACTTTCTGACTAACTGACCGACTCTTTGACAATTCAAAAGTGCCTGTAAATGGTTTAATTGAAATAAATGCTTTGAGTTTGAGTTTCAGTTCCATGTAATAAGGACGAGCCTATTGCCATCAACCGGGCACAAATGCAGACTCCGGGCTGCTACAGAGAAATTCTAGATGAATAAACCCAATAAAAGTTTTCCAAACCCGGGAATCCTTCCGAGGACCTCATGCTCTTGTGGGCTTGCGGACGGTGAGCAATGGGTAGTTCATCGTTTGCTAAGGACCAGGCCCGGGTTGATGGCGCGTTGTGTTTCACGCGCGTCTCAAAGAGATGTTACTACAACTGACGGGGTCCGCTAGGGCCGTTGCCTGCCGGGGTCGCTGGAAAGTCCGAAAGGAATACTGTGGCCCCTGGCAACATACGGCCAACTGAAGGAACACGGGTGGGTTTCAATAAGAGCCTCTCATGCCCTCCCGCTCCGCCCAGAGGGGAAGAAGTTATTTGATAATTTCCCACCAAAAAAAAGATGTCATGCTCAGCAGTAGAGCTTCAAACCACTAAAACGAGGCAGTCATTATTAACTGTATTACTATTAAAGTACTCGCGTTATTTTAACCCTGTCAGGCCTATTTATCTAACGATAAAGGTCGTTCTCTGAACTCACAACTTGGTTTCTATTCTATTTGTAGCTCGTTCTATTAATAATAATACATTTTGTGTTAATTTGGGTTAGTATTGTGATAAAAAAGAAAAAGGAATTTATTTTCGTATTGTCCTCTGTTATAAATTGCTTGCTAAAATCACATAGACATCTAAGTAGAAAACCACTCCTTTATTAGCACTGATGTATAAGTGTGTATTATGTGTACTGAGCTCTATTAAAGTGCCCAACTTTGTAAAAGTACCGAATCCATGTCGCAGTTAGACAGTTGAGACTTAACGCACAATTAGAATGCGCTGGAGGCGCTTTAAATAAATATCTTAATTGTTCACTAAGCCAGCTGCTTTTAAAGACCAACATTAAAACTAAAAAATGTATCCGTAAAGACTACATTCCATGCTAACTTACTTTGGTTAGCATGGAATTGTAGTCTAAACTGATACGTTCTTTTATTAGGCATAATTCGTTTAGACTCTTAAAAGGCACCTGTCTCTACTGAAATCTATTGTGTCAAAGATCTACTTTCTATGTTTATTCCTATTTGAATCCCAAATTTCTCAATTTTCTTTGTTTATCCTAGACATAATTAAGTGGATCGATGGTTGGTTTGTTAGTCAGTCTGCTGGTAAGTATGATTTGTATTTGTAATTGTACAGGGAATGTTACTGTGCCAGCTGGACTTACGTAAATCACCTGTGCACTTGAGGATCTTATGATTGCATCAGCAAACGGAGTTTGCGTGGCTGAACATAATATTTAAAATTTCAATTTCTTATTTGCCCTCGATACGCTAAAAAGAAAACTGTAAACTGTTTATGGCATTCGCAAACATTCATTCAACATCATCATAACATTAAAAACAGTGCACTTTCTTCTGCCTATCCCTTCGGGCAGTACTGGCGCGATGTTTCATAATACAATGCATCGTAAACATGCAATTTAAAGTATTACATTGCTAAAGTTAGAAACAGAGAAAGTTTTAACTTGGTGACAATATTTTTGAAGGAAAACCATCAAATCCCAGATAAATACAGCCAGGGCAAGTACCGCCAATTAGGGACTAGTTTAGTACAAACATAATATACCTACTCATGTTTTCGGATCCCCAGGAGTGTACTTCATTATTGGGAAAGGGTGTCAGATTAACAGCTCGCCCTTGCTCTTGCACGCTTATGGTTAGTATCCCTTGGAAATTATTTATATTATTTTTCTAAGTACACTAGCCCCTTCCGAACTTTAGCTATCGATTACCATCAACATAAGTTTTATATTCTTAAACTAAACGATTGTAAATTATTCATCAATATGAAAATCTCTATTAGATTTACACTGACGAACAATATAAAAACTACTTGCAAAGTGCAAAAAAATCTAAATATCTCCTAAACCACAAACGTTAAAAAAAGTATATGAAGTAAAAAAAAAAACTTGAAAACAGATTTATAGGTGTTTTTTATGCGCTATTAAATACACTTGAATATTGCTTTTAACTACGTTTCGGAAATATTTTATGATAATTTAGTGGCTTTTTTATATTGCTCGTCAGTGTAATATAATCTAGATTTGAAATAGGGCAAACATTGGGTAGATTACAGATACGGCAATGTACTAAAGTAGGTAATATCACCTACTCTATCTAGAAATCAAGACATAGGTCCAGAAATGGTAAAGGTAAAGCCGTGGTCGTATGCCTGTATACCATGTGGGTGCCAGGAACACCAAAAAAATTATAATCACTATAATTATTACCACTTTTATTTTCCGTAGTCGGGTTACAGTTTTTTAAACTTATTTTTTTATTTTATACTTTTCCATTTTAACGCTTGATATTAATACGATGTGATTATTATCTGCGCGTTGGTATAATTTTAATCATACTTTTTATTGTATATTTAGTATTAATTTTACAGCCGCGCCTTACGTAGCGCAGTCTCACTTTTGCTTGTTTTAAACAATTTAGACATATTTATTTTCTTAGACAATATGATAATTTACAATGTGCTCGTCTCGACTTTTCTTTTGAAACGAAATGAAATGAAATGATTATCTCAATAATATTTTTTCGAATTCAGAAATTTACGTGTAAAGACCAACATATTAAATTTAGGGACAATTTATATAGCCCATGTCACCCGGACCATTATTACAAATCTATTTATACCTCATTCATCAAAATCGATTCGGTAATTTAGGCACTATGGTGGAACACACGTAAATACAAATATACATACATAGACTGCTAAAATAATATTCATTCCTTTTAGCTTTGCCGTAGTCGTAAAAATAACGAAAGTAAGAAGAAAAACGTTTATGTGAATGTCTTTCCAATCTTGTTTGCAGAACGGTTTTCTTCCAGTAATGAGACAAGTTTGGTAGTTACCGGTGATCCAAGATTATTATTGTTATGTGTCTTTGCTGAGAAAACGAAAGAATAATATTATCAAGCTGACAGTTTACGGTGAATTGCTCTCAGTTGAGTCAAATGACATGGTGACAAACATTGCTAATTCAATTTCAACCTAGATGAAATGATGGTAATCATTTCAGTCAATCACATTAGTCTGATTGAACGCTCACAGTTAGAGTCGTCGCGTCATGTATACACGAGTGTCATATGACGATAATTGGATTTGCGGATTTGTGAATATATTCCAGTTTGCACGCCAATGTGTCTCAGTGTAGGTGCGCCACGGAGTAATAAACAAATGAAATGCTAATGTGCGGCCGGGATAAAAACAATTCTGTGTATGTAAATTGCATCGTATTCAGCAATTATATAAAAAATAATGGAATCGTTTTTTCGTCAAACATAGGGCTTAAAATTAATCCTCAACTTTACTATATATATTTATTTTGAAATTAATGCTGCAGTATTTTCGATATCATGCAGGATCATGCGAAGCAATTTGAGGTATTATAGACTCTTAAGGGAAAATATTTGAAGTAATATTATTCTGAAGTTTTCGACACAACTGAATTGGCCATTTCTAACACAAGCTTGTTAAAATAAACACGAAAATAGAAACGAACTAAAACCATGACAGTATCATTTCGAAAAATTGAACTTTTACCAACATTTCTAATTTAAAATAAAGGATAAGTGCTCTTATCTTTAATATTATAGTCCCGAAAATGGTTTTCAGCTCCGTAAAGTCAATTCTGTTTAATCACGCAGTCATTGAATAAAGTTAAATGAGCCATGGCCTTTGTAGCGTTAAAGGAAATCGCTTGAATATATTATGCAGCTAAATGAACGTGGGTAAGTTTTAAATAGGTACCTAAACAATAGGCTAGTTAACCGATTTTGAGAAACCGATTAGTAACGTTCCTTGTGGTTTTTTTTTCCTTAAAATATGAATATTTCAGGAAAATAGCAACATTAACTAAATAATTTTTTCATTTTCATATCGCAATTTAATTGTTGTTGTCATAAAGGGGCATTCTGTCATGGCGGCAGAGGTGACTTCAATGAATTTGAACTCATCATCCTCAAACTATGATTTTAAAGTTAGTAGGTGCTTTTAAGTTATGTCGTCGAAGTTTAACGCTGCACAGATGAACTAAAATAATTGAAGACGAAGAATTGTATAAGTTTCACAAGAAATATTTTGCTTCAGTGTAATGATGTTGCTGGTCAAATAATCTCCATTATGTTATTTCACTTAGGTATTATGTAGGGGTTCACTGTAGTTAAATGTCGCAACTTCAGTTTATCAGTAGGAACGATATTGTATGTGCGGTACGTATCTATTTCCTCAAATACTATTTCTATCGCGATTCTAATAACAACAATTTGGAGATAATTGGATTGTGGGTAAAACCTAGAAGCCTGCCGGAAATTACAAGACAATACATGTATATACACATTATCTTAATCCATATGAATATCTTCGTAACATAACAGAGAGAAATAGGTATGAACTCATAATATTTATATGAGAAACTGAGAACATTGTTTCTAAGGGTTCCATTTTGGTTCTTAAATAAACTCCGAATATTTGTCTAGGCTGTTTATCTAGGCAGAAAATTACGTGTTAGTCGACATCATTCGGCGATTATAGGAACAATGTGAAACGAAAATATGTTTTTCCACTGTTCAACGAAACATTATTCTAATGAAACGAGTTCACGTAAACATGATGACCGTAATAACTTAAATTTATGTTAAGGTGATTCATGAAAACAAATTCTACGAAATAATAATTTTATCGCCGCCTGCCAGATTGTAATTCATTGTTAGACCTTACCTTCTACATGAACAGCGGTGCCTAACCTGTAGTCACGCATTGCTAATTGATCTATTCGTATTGTTCAACAAGCTCATCCCGTACATAGATAAAGAAATCATTCATGCAGTATAAGAGTACGACTATCGATGACAGATTACTAATAAAAATTTCTTGGTGGACCACTGTCTACCAATTGATATTCATTAAGAAACAAAATGCAATAAAAATTATACATTGACCTGGGCTTAAACAAAACAATCAAATGATTACAAATGCAGGATGAGCAGGTTGAATTTATTGCAGATTAGCGGCTATAAATTCAACGTAATTCTATAAAATGGGTCTCAAAAAACGCATTACATTATACATAATGCGTACAAAAGGAAATCTCATTTTATAGTAATGTATGCCACAGGCGAAATTTCAATACACGTAGCAGTAGTTAATTTTAGAAAACTACGCATTGTATGAAGGAACACAATCCCCTTGATACCTTCCCAAGAGGATTGTGTTCATTCATGTTCAGAATTTCTCCTACTTTGTATTGTGTCGTACAACAGTGCATCGAAAGAGAACAGAACAAATGGCTTCAAAACATAGAACATCTGAAAGCTGATATTACTTGTTGAGATTAATGTTAACCATCGTTAACTGGTTATTGTGTAATAATGTGATAAGTTTTGTCCTTACTTACTTACCTACATATTATGCATTGCCCGGACTGTTTAGATAGTTCCAGAGAGATATCTAGACAATTGCAATCGCGAATTGGTACATTATTTAACATTATTAGAACGATGTTGTATGTTAGTTAATCAAACCATATTTCCAAATCCAAAGATTATTTCCATTCCAAATGGTAAGGGATTCATCACGCATGCTTAGGAGCTATTCATCTCGTCGGCCATAAGGAGTTACGTAATAAAAATAGAGAGTAGGCACAAGACGAGATTGGCGCAGAAGAGCTCGGACCGTAGCCTTCAAACAACGGAATACATTATGTATTGAGTGGAAAGGGTCTTTCAAACAGGCGCGACACAAAGACGCCGCTCGTCGCGCGACGAGCGGTGTCTTTGTGTCGCGTCGCGTGTCGCGCCTGTTTGAAAGAGCCTTTAAGTGCTGCTCCTCGCGAGGAACTTGTAAACGTTATTTATGTTGTCGCCATCTACTCGTATAAAGTATAGGTGTAAATGGTACTTATAATGTAGTACTAGGCTACTGAACATAAATACCTACCTGCATACGATAGCATGAAATTGATGTAGGGATGAAATAAAACAAAAAAGTCCCTAGGGAAAACTTTGCATTTTATCGTAGTGATTAGAATACACAAAATATTTATAATTTTATGTTAATCTGAATTTACCTATCTGTTTGCTTTTCTGCAAAGTGGCTTATCCAACGTTTCAATCTCTTAGCTTAAAACGGATCCACTAGAAAATATCTCGTGGTTTATTTTCCTTTTCATCATTCAAATAAACAACTTGATCTTACTTGGAATCGAAGTGAAATCAGAATATATATTTCAAATTCTGAAGGATAAGATCTTGTCTTAAGTAGATATTTCTTTTGTAATAGCAAGCTTGTTTATTTGATACTAGCTTTTGCCTGCGGCTTCACCCGCGTAGATCACTCGGAAAATATCTCACGGGATCGTACCACCGGGATTAAAAGTACCGTATTTGTTAATCCAAGTTAAGATTAACAAATACGGTACTTTTAATACCAGTTAGGATTTTAAGCTTGCTATTAAAAAAGAAATATCCAGGGTATCCAGACACAACACCAGTCTGGTCGGAGGATCCTCCCTTTTCTATGGTGGATGAGTGAACTTTACAACCTGTTCTTCATACAACTAAAAGAGTAACCGTGGAGTTTCTTGCCTGCTCTTGTCCATAGGAAACGACCAATTGGAACCGTGCACCTAGCTTCTGACGTTTTATAAGTGCCTATTTTGGTTTATGTGAAATAAAATATTTTAAATTTTGATATTTTATATTTATTTTGTAATAGCAAGCTTGTTTACACGGTAGTCGGAAAATGTCCATAGTACAACCGGTATTAAAAGTGCCGTATTTGTTAATCCAGGTTATCCAGATTATCTGTGTGTAAAATTTCATCCAAATCCATTCAGCCATTTTTGCGCTAATCCGAAACATACATCCAGATAAACAAGCAAATGGATAAAAATTCTTCGTTAATGTTTTATTATTATGTATAGATTGTTTATGTGTTCCAATGTTCAAATTATAATCATATTCATTTTTATCGCGAGATAGTCTCTCAGACAGACCACTTCTAAAATACTTTTAAATTTTATAAAATTCTATAAATATAATTTTGATAACGCTATCATTTCATAAGTCAAGTCATCCTCTTACTACACGTGACCTTACGGTTTATGTCGACGGTTGACGGGTCGAGCACCCTGTTGGCTCTCACCGGTATTCATGTTAACTATTAAAGATTAACTTGTGTTCGTTGGTAAGCTTAATTAAGGATTAAACTGGTAAACACCGTATGCGGCGCTTTTGAAGCTTGCTTGACTATGTAAAGAAACACACGAGGGGCGAGTAGGGATGTTATACCAAATAATTTCAGTATGTAGATTGTTATTAATAAATATTGTCGGTAAATAAAATATGTTTCGGAAATTCAACTGATGAGTAGGTATTTAATTCATGACATAAAATCTAAATTTTCTGTGCATTATAGTTTTCAGCTATTCATAAATGGAAACCCAGTCTATTTCAGATGCGTGATGTGCTCACATTATGCTACATACTTCTTAAAACTTGCACCAGAATTAAGCGCTGACAATATTGTAACTTTACTTAAGAAAGTTGTAATAGTGTCAGAGAACAGTTTACATGCTTCTGTTTAGCGTTACACAAACTTCAACAACGACTTCAACAGCACAACTTCAACTCTTACAAAGGACATTTCTCTAAGATGTGCTGTGACAACAACACTGCTAAACGTTGTTACAGGATTCTGTTTATACACTCACTCTATATCAGCGCAGCACTACTACAGTAAACTATTAGATACTGCTTTTTATTTCTATAATTCTAGAACGTTATGCTGGCGGCCATTACAAAATGCTCATGCTCATGATGCATTAAAGTTAGCTCGACGAAGTTTTTGTATGGCAATACTTTGGATTATCGATTTTCGAAAATGTTTTGTGCTAGTTTCAATAACTGGGCTTTTAGAACACGTTATGTAAGGAAATTAATAAATAATCTTCCTATTTTGTACTTAAAGTTAGCCTTTTAATTATTTTGTGCAGTGTAGTTTGTGGCAGTTATAGAGTGAATGTCGTGTTAATTGTTTCAATCTACAGCTATGTAAAATTCATTACTTTGTACTTTAAAGTGCTCATCGATGCACCAAAGTTCTAGTGTACCTACAGCCCAAGCATATTACAGACCGCTCGTCATCACAGCGGTGTATTTCATTGTGGTCACACAACCGCTGTGACGTCACATTGCGGATTGGAAGGACGCCAAGCGGGTATTATTTATAGAAATACTTACTACAAAAGCACGTGGTTTGATATAAGTACTATTACGCGTAAAATTTACTTACCTAATGCAAATTAGATCACGCTTGTTAAATTATATATCTTACAAAACTGACGGAATTTGTCAATTCAGTTATAAATAATGTCTGTATTTCCCTCGTGACGTACAACGAATACACAGAACAATAGCTATCTGTGGTGACAGATGATACACGACCACATTACACGGTCACCGAGTGCTGGGTAAGCAGAATGTGCGCTGTTTATATCCTGTTACAAGCGGACGATGGTCATAAATGGAACTTGGTCCAGTACAAAATACAAAAATATTTATTTCAACTAAATTACATTGTTTCATACATAAATTGAGGCAGCCCCAGTAAGTTACAATAGTACTTGTGTCGAAGCTGTCTGACTCTTCCCTTAAGTGATAGCTTTACAATGATGAGGTTAAATAGAGTTTATAGAAAAATAAAAACTGTAGTGTCACTCCGGGAATGCCGAGAGAAGTGAAAACTTGAACAAGATCGCCTTGGTGGAAGAAAAATACTTGTATAGAACATTGGTCCGTAACCTTATCTAAATAAAGAGCACAATCACGTATACAAAAAAAAAAAACTTCCTTAAACTTTAAAGTAACAATTTAATACTTGCATAGAACACTGATTCGTAACTTGATATAAATAAAGAGCACAATCGCGTTTACAAAACCTTCAAAATAAAAATACTTGCATAGACCATTGATCTGCAACGTAATATAAATAATGAGCCCAATCGCGTTTACAAAAATGAAGTGTCGTCATGGTGTCATGAAATCAATGGTTTAGTCCCATCTCAAAAATGCCCAATGCACCTAAAGAATTTTTCACTTCAAAAAAAGAAATTTAATTAAACATTAATTTAGCAGCTCTGTGTGTATGTGTGTTTATGGAGGTGCGTGTGTGTAGGTGTGGGTGTAACGTTTTCTTGTTGTTAGCTTATTCCAATTTCATATTTGTTTTTTACTCCGTCCACTTGGAAGCTTTCTGTGCTGAAATATGAACTGCATATTATGGTTTAAATTTATTAGGTTTATAAATGTGTACACAAGCTAGGTGCAAACATTTATAACCCGTAAAACTGCGTCAGGTAGGCACATAGCTCTGGAAGTTTAAAATAAAGAGGTCACATATTTTAACAGCTGTGCTGCTGGGGAGTTTGTTGCGCCACTTCTTTTTCCCAGCTAAAGCACTAGGAAGTGGTGACGGGCGCACATTTTGGGGGACTGTCTTATGTAATTTTGATGTTCGAAAAGTGCTGATTCTCAGCCTAGTTTAAATTGTGATAGCAAATAGCTATTGTTCTGTGTATTCGTTGTACGTGACGAGAGAAATACAGACTTTTGAATATAAATTTAACTCCAGTAAATTACAGAAGTGCTAAAATTATCGTAATATGGTCCGTGAAATGACGTACTTGCTGAACTACGATCAAGTTCTTTTTATCTGGACAGTGTCTAGGATGGAGATAAAATAGTTTCTTCTGTTATTTGGTGGGTTTTCTTTATATTTGCAATAGTTCCATGAAAACTTCACATCTCTGAGTAACTCGTAACTTAATAAGATTAAGTCTGCACAAGCGTAAGGCTGTCTGTCCACTGGAGTGGAGCGAGGCAGCGGACCGGATAAATGTGCCAACAGAAGCGGAGCTCTGAAGCGGAGTTTAGATTCTATTGGTTAATATTGGCACATTTCTCCGCTCCGCTGCCTCGCTCCATTAGACAGGCAGCCTAAATCAAACAAAACGTTAAATTATTCCAAAATTGATCAATCTGAATCCACAAATAATTTCCAAAAACAATAAGGGACGTTATTGTTAAATTATTTTAGTGACATTTAAGAAGTTTGGCTGACTTTCATAATACTTCAGGAAATGTAAGAATTACTTAAGTTTAGTTCTACTGGTCATGATTAGTCATAGTTAAGGTTGTGAATGAATGTATATACATAATAATTTCGTTATCATCAAACATTGAATGTCATAGAAAATAGTTACGTACGTAGTTCAGTAACTTTAAACTTAATAATCATAGATATTTAGAGAATATTAAAGCATCGGCAATATGTCGCAGTCCTATGTCCCAGTGTGATTGTCTGCCATTTGCTCCTATTTAATAACAAAATATTATATTTATTTTTAAATCGGCACATGGCACTCAACTTAGAAACACATAAATTCTCTAGTTAATGGGAAACAAAGTACGAAAAGGTCGAATGCAATATTTCACCGAATTCTAAAGAAACTAGTAAAATATCAAATTTCTTATCTCGACTCACAATACTAGTGCCAGCATCTGGTAACCATTTAGTCGGGCTCAGGCAATTCAAACGGACCCTTTTAAAGCAATCGAGAATTTGTACAAAAACAGCCATTAAACTATTCTGCGAAACTGTGGGAAAAGGGGCTAATATGAACGTGTTGATTTTAGAAATTTAGGGAACTGAAAAATAAAGTTGAGGCAATTGGTTTCAGACCACGATAGGATACGGACGTCCGAATCTAGGCTAGTTAAATTAGTAGGCTTGGTGAATACCAAGAGGCTATGTCCGAGTGGGCTGTCGCGAGATAACGAGTATTAGTTATTAAGTTAAATATAGTTGGGTTAAGGCCCAGATTAGACTAATTTAGTACTTAATGTAATATGTGTGTGTGTGTGTGTGTGTGTTGGTGCGACTGGGTGAGTCTTTCATTATAATAATTATCCAGGGCTGGTAATATATTTGAAGTTCATTTAACTAAACAGACAGAGACATGTTGCTGGGTAGTTTGTTGCGCCACTTCTTCTCCCCAGCTCAAAACTAGGAAGTGGTGAAGGGAAGGCGCTTTGGGACTGTCTTTAGATCTTCAGAGAGTTGATCCACAACTCTATGAATTAATGATTCTTGAATTATGATTCTCTACTCTATTATCTAGTACCTAGATCTTGAATTCTGTATCCATCGCCTCTTGACCAATTAAAAGGGCTTTAAGAGAGAGTTTATCCAAAACTCTATTAAATAAATAATGATTCTTGAGTTTCGATTCTCAACTCTATTGGCTAGTAATTCTTGAATGTTATATTCAATATCTCAGACCAATAATTCGGTCAGACTGACATGAACGCGTGTCTTGCAGATGTGCTTGTTGTGCGAAGCGTGACCTTCCAGGGGTTTGGGTGAACACATTTATCTTATATCCAGTCCAAGGACTGATAGGGACCATGTCTCCTTAAGAGCATGATGCCGACGCATGCCGCTGGAACAAGCCGCCCCGTTGTTAAACAAGGCCGGTCACACGTTGCCGCAGGGAAAGCCGCTGCGTCACGTTTATCAGTTCGAAAGAACTGCTAGGGTCCCTAGCCTAGGGACCATGTCTCCAAAAGAGCATAATGCCGACGCAATGCGTCACTTATGGAAGTGTCGCTCTGAGCATTCCGAGTGCAGATGTGATGACTGACCAAATACCTGTTACGCTAACGTTAAGGTTACTCACAAGTTTATATAATAACATACTTTGCAACCCTCTATTATTTATTAGCTTTCTAAAATCACATCCAATGTATTTTCGTAACTATGAATTCCTGTCTTATTTACAATCTCCTTCAATCCTTTCCTTGCCTTATTAATGGGACAAGGTATCGGAGTTCTTCTTATTTAGGAATTCATTTCTTATATCGGTGGGAGAGTGACCGGTCTGGAGACGAGCTCTACAGGGCCGTACGGGGTGGAGTGCGGCCCTTCCCCTAAGGGGGGAACCGACCTAACCACTAATATTAGCATAATTACGAAAGACGAAAATTTTAGCAGCCTAGGGTAATTTAGGTACAGTCACACCAGCATCAGCAGTGGCAAAATTATACACTGATTGATTACGCTATGCTATGTTATGTCACAGTCCTTCATCGTTTTAGAACATTCCGCCTAAGTCCACATTCATTTGTCGCAGTCGGTTATAGCTGTTATCGAAATCATTTACTATTTAAATTCACTCCAATTCGGAAGCGTGAACAGTTCCCACTAGGTTGCTCAAGGTGTTCAGGGTTTATTTTTATTATTCAACTCGACTATAGCATTCAGTTTGGTATGCACCTCGAGATAAGATGAGCTTTGTAGTTCGTTGTAATTTGTTGTTTTATTTACTTGTTTACTTTATAGCAAATACCTTATAGTTTTAGAAAATATTTTGCCTAAAGTCTTTTTCAAAATGTCGATAACGAAATTATTATGATTTAAAAAAAATGCGTAGGTACCGGCACTGAGATCAATCAAACAGATTAGGACCTAGTCTGACAGATGAAATATGGATTTGTGCGGAAAAATCCTTTCTGCTTTTAAATCTACGTTTGAATCTTAAATGCTCTCATCTGAGGTTTGCAAACTAGAGAATCGCCAATCATCTTTCAATTCGCTTTGATTTTTAAAGTAAATAAAAGCCGAGCAGGGGTTTATAGCGCAAATATGAAATATTCAAAAAAAAAAAAAAACAAACTCAGGTAAGTTTATTTATTTGATTTGGCACAACGGACCATAATATTCATAATCAAGATTTGACGCGGTCTTTATTCCCAGGTATATAATTTTCTCGAAAGAAAATTAAGGGTGTAATACCTACCTCACCGCGCCGTCGTCAAACCACACCGTCTGGAGAATGGTCTCCTACTAATGAATAATTGAAACTAACTTTGTAGTGTTTAAGTCATACTAAACTGAATAGAAGGTAGATTTACAAATAAATATATATTCGTGATAAATTTTTGAAGTTATTGCTTCGGTATTTTAAAGGTGGTACTGAATGCGTAATGTGGGAGTATCCTGCTAGTTTTATGATTCGTCAATCGTAAATGCGGCTACAGTATTTTTGTGACAAATAATTTAAGTCAATTAAGACACAATAGTGTTTACCACTCCAACACAACTCACCACAAAAAAAAAAACAGAACAAGATAAACTCTCCATGGAAAAGACACTGATCTTTAAAATAAATATTTAAAAAGTCATCCATCCTCAACCTAAAAACACACATTTTATTACAACTCTTGCAATCTTCTTGCAAAATTCTACATAAAAGGCGATATGTATACCTGCGTGTGGCTTTTGCTCAACCTGTTATTTTATTTTTCACGAAACACTAAGCCTCGGAGGTCTCAGTAAAGCATCTATAACATTTATCCGTTTGTTAATCCACTCAACTGAGTGTAAAGATACCCCTTTAGTAATTTACCTAAAGGACCAGGAAATATTAATTCGAAATGTGGCAATATTCCTCCATCATCTGTTTTCGGGAAAGCCATAAGAATATTGAACGCTCTGTAAAATTGCAAAAGCAAAGAAGAATTCCTTGCTATCATCAATCACTGGGACTTTGAAAAAGGACTCTATTATCACCGGCGGATAGAGTAGTTACTGCAGCACTTGCTAGGAACAAATCCATGTGAAATCCGAATAGATCCATTCTATGTTCTCCTTCTTTTATGCCGCTCGAGTAAATAGTAAAAAACTGTTTCAGTTTTCAATTTCGGGGCATGCGACATAGTAAGAAAATGTTAGTTTTCGGTTAGCATTTAAAAGATTTTTTGTGACCCACATCGCTACACGTCTGTTCATTTTATTCGGCTTTACATAGTTTTGCGAAACCAGGATAAAATAATGTCGCTTATACATGCAGTATTAACTCTCCTTCTTCTTTTAAATCCATTTAAAAGGTGTCTTTAAAAGGTCGCTTTTAGCGATAAGATCGCCCATTGTGTCACCATAAGTAAAATGTCTAATGTAATTCGCACAGTGTAGTTAATAAAGAGTATTTTATTCTAATGGCTCCATTACCATGTACCAATCAATTTCATGGCCATGGACACAAAGAGTAAATATTGATGTATGAATCCTGGGCCTTGAGACACAGCTAGTCACAGTTTTCCAATAACATGTTAGCTTGTCCCGTACTCAACTGGCATCGTTCCAGTCTATGGTTTCAGTTGAATATGTTAAACTGAACGTCTGGTATGCGTACAACATGTTATTAGGTTAATATTTAATGCCAGCCAGCTTAAGATAAAGCAGAACTTTTAATTTAATTTTGTATACCGGTGACTTATCACATTCATCAAATATCATTTATACAAAGACTGAATCTATTTTCGTCTCGCGAGTCATGGGCGTAAGTTAATGCTCCTAATAAGTATAATATTTTGTACTTTTTATAAAGCCTTAAGCCAAAATAAATGAAATTTTCTTATACTTTATTGCTTAATGTATTATTGAAGAACTAATTTGTTACGTAGTTTTACATTAAATATTTTGAAAATGAATTAATCCTTTGGTAAGTACCAACATACTTTAAAGTTTAAAGTTTTCGAAGCAACCGAAAGTATGCACGCAATAGAAACTAGACTTATTTCTTGAACACTCGAGAAATCACTTAGAACACGTTTCTAACTAACTTAAGTGCATCTCTGACTAGAACAGTCCATAAGTGTTCACAAAGTCGTGGACAATTGCATTAAACTTTGAGCGTGTAAAACGTGTATGGAAATAGGTATGTGATTTATAATTAAGTTAAAACAGAAACTGCGTAAGTCATCTTACTTAATGTTCGTTTATGCTCCCTATATCACAACAGGTGAAGCCATCAACTCTATAGAACTAGTATAATTTCAAGATAACTTGCACATTCCCTCATCGGTAAAGCTTCGTGTTTAACTAGGTCACACAAGTCAAAAGGGGGTAAACTAGTCACCGACCGCAAAAATGTACATAGTGGGTCACTGTTTTGGTTACTGAATGAAAAGGAATGTTTGTACTGCATTGCATCAGGGAGCCTAAAACGGCCGCTTTGGTAGAATCATAATATGACAATATTATGAATCACACAAACTGACAATTCATAATATTATCTGCGTGCAATTCATATTACGCAATTCATCTGTTTGACAGTTTTATATAATAATTAAATAAAATTTAAACTCTAATGTTTAAATTTTATTTCATTATTATATAAAACTAAATGAAATGAGATTTTTATTTTTTATTTCTACAAATAAAAAAATAAAAATCTTATTTGATTAATAAAAAAATTAAAGAAATAATATCCGGTAAAATTAAGGTCTTAATTTTTTGATGCGGCAAAATTTACACCAAATATGATTCTGATATGAATTGAATTGAATATGATTCAGCAAAAGTATGTGACACCATAAAGGAATTGCTGGGAATTCAGAAAATGAATTGCTTTTAGAGGAATTGCTTAATATGGCCGTTTAAGACCCGCTGGTAATATGCCACTACTAGGTCTCACGCGAATTCAACATATATAATAAGAAAAACATTATATTTTTGTTTTCCATTAAAATAGGCGCGCAGAAACCCAATTAATAAAACCATCTAAGGGAAGTATTGTGAGGTGATGTTACTGAACTCTGAAATGAATTGTGTACTCAAGTCAATCTGCCACATATTGAATAGAAATTGGCTAGTTTTCATGTGGCACCTAATTAATTTGAACAATGTAAGGATATTGTTGTTCTACTGCTGTTGCCTAAAAAGGTGTTTAAAAAATTACAATTTACTTCATAGTGAATTAAAGGATTATCAATGACAACGATTATTTCCTTCACAAATATAGCAAAAAAAAACCAACGTTTAAAGAACAAGCTTATTACTTACAAGTTCATGTCAATCTAATTCCATCAAAAACATTACATGTAAAAAAATGCAAGTCTCGCAACGCAGTTCTTCTATCGCAAATAGATGTGAGTTCTAATATAAAAACAAGTCTGTTAATTTATTCAGTACGTATCTATTTGTCATGTTTATTGCTTTAATAAATAGAATGACTTGGCCATCGCACGGCAACATAATCACATAAGAATAATCTACTATTTTAAATAAAGCGCAGTGCTAATATTAGGTAGATTTCGTTGTACGTAGATTCTATTGCCGTGTGCGATTGCAAAGTCATTCTATTTAAAAAAAAAAAAGATGACAAATAGATAGGTACTGAACAAATTAACAGACTTGGTTTTACATTAGATCTCACATCTTTTTGCGGTAGAATAACTGCGTTGCGAGATTTTTTTACGTTATTTTTTTGGTTGGATCTCATTTCTTATTGTCGACCCCGATACTGATACTGAATCTACATCAGTTTAATAAAACGTGTGGATTTGTGTGTCTACCTGCGGCATTGTAGGTAGATCCCAAAGGTATAATACCTAATTATTGTTGCTTCTTCATTCAATTTCAATGCAGTTTAATTGACAACTGCATAAGTAACTTTGTAATCCTATATAAATAATATCCGATTACAAAGTTACTGATGCATTTCGTATATCTAGAAAACAGGACTATAATTGCGTTATATTTAAACTTTTCCTTGCTTTTTAGGCTAAAAACTAATTATGTTGAAAATTAGAAGCTTGTGTGTCTGCTGAATCACCAATCATCAAAATTCTAAGGTACTTCCTTAGAATTTTGATGATTGGTGATTCAGTGAGTCAGCATGTCAGTGATAAAATTATGGAACTTTGACTTGCAATAGTTCTTAAACTACTTGTTCAAATGAAATGTAATTTAAGAATATTCCTAGTTATACTAAGCCCTCTTGGTCACTGAAAACTCAGGTTTCTAGCTTTATCCACAGCAAAGCTATAGGTGGTTGACAATGTCCTGAATAGCTTCGAGAAAAGATGGTACGGCTGTGGCTTTGTGTTTGTTTTGCTTGACTTGGCCGGGGCACTGCCGTGCCCTCTGATTACCCAGTCATCAAATATTGAGACAACCGAGCCAACTAAAACCTTGATTCAACTAAACTGTGGCAATTTGTGCAAAATTAAAAAACAACAACAGTAATACATCAAAACCGGCAAAAGTCGACTGCTGCCAACGACGGGTACAAATCGTCATTGGTCTGTAGCGAGACAATCCTGAAAGAAGGCATTTACAATTTTCTTTTTAATCCCCGACAGAAACAGAGGGTAATTATAAGTTTAACGTGTGTATCTGTGTGTCTGTGTATCTGTCTGTGGCATCGTAGCTCCCAAACGTAGATTTTTTGATTTTCGTCTGAAAGGTGATTTGATTGAGAGTGTTCTTAACAATGATTCAAGAATATCTATTCAGCCGTTGAAAGATTGTTATCAGGTCTTTTCTAGTTGATGAATGGATGTGAGCGTCTTCCACAGGTTTGACTGAGTCGAAATTTGGTATTTTGTTACTTCAATGATATTAGAATAACAGACAATATCTTTTTGAATATAAAAAGTCACTAACCGTACTGACCCAAAACATTCGTAGTATTTATAAGAATATCGATAGCTTTAAAATTTTCCTTCATAGACTTAAGTTTGATTGTGATTTATTGGTACTAACCGAGTGCTGGCTAGCTAACCGCATCGATAACCTTCCAGTAATACCTGGTTACAACTTATTGCATACCAAAAGAAACCAAAATCAAAATGATGGTGTAGTTGTCTTTGCTAAAGAATCATTAAAGGTAACAGTCGACGAACCTACTTTACAAGACTGCATGATTAATTGCTTAATTATCAAAATTGGTACAACCACAGCGATAATCGCTATGTATAGGTCCCCTTCCGTTAGAAACTTGGACACTTTTCACAATTCTTTAGACCAGATTTTTCAAGGACTTAGCTCGTTTAAGAATGTTATACTAACAGGTGATTTAAATATAAATATCGGCTCCGAAAACTGCGATGCAGGGACCCAAGATTATCTTAATATCTGCTCATACCATGGATTTCTCCCCGCTCACATATTGCCTACTCATCAGAGCGGTTCCTGTCTCGATCATATGATGATTAAAACAAGCCTATCATATATTACTCTTGTTACTAACGCAACAATTACTGACCATCATGCTGTCCTACTTACCGTAAATTTAACGCTGCCTAAGCTAAATCGTCCCCAGACCAAAAGCAAATTAAACACAAATAAACTCGAATATGATTTATGCAACCTAGATTTTAGCCTAGTTTACAATACTGCTGATGCTAATTTGGCTTTATCGTACTTTATAAAATATGTCCAACAAGCAATTTTACGTAACACGACAGCTTCTACTGTGAATAAGAAACTTTATAATATTAAACCTTGGATTACTCCTGGACTAATTCGGTGTATAAGACACAGAGATAAACTTCATCAGAGAACTAAGAGATACCCTGATAATCTAATCATTCAAACCACTTATAAAAGGTATAGGAACTTCTGCAATAATCTCCTAAAGAAGTTAAAAAATAATTACGATAAAAATGAATTAAATAGAGCAGGTAACAATACCAAGCAACTTTGGAAACATATTAAAAACGTCACTAATATGTCTAAACAGCGTGAATCAAATTCGAGTTTACTGCTTACTAATACTTCACCACTCTTGTCAGCTAACAACGTCAATAACTTCTTTGTCAATGTTGGGAAAATTCTTGCTGAACAGATTCCGAAACATTATTGTGACCAATTACCTTTCCAAAAACCAAGCAATAGCTGTAATCTGAAATCTTTTGCTATGCTGGACACTGACGAAGACGAAATAACCCGAATCATTTCTGGACTAAAAGATGACTGTGCAGTTGGATGGGATAATATAAGCAATAAGGTTCTTAAACTCCTTAAGCATATTTTGGTACCTCCCTTAACGCATATACTTCGAATCTGTCTATCCAAAGGAATTTTCCCTAGCTGTCTTAAAAAGGCAGTTGTAGTCCCTGTCTTTAAATCTGGGAATAAAGACTTAGTAAATAATTATAGGCCAATATCGTTACTTCCCTCATTATCAAAAATATTTGAGAAAATTATAAACAGTAGACTAGTTAACTATCTAGAAAAAAACAATATCTTATCCCCTGCGCAATTTGGTTTTAGAGCCAAATTATCTACAGCCGATGCGGTGCATAGCCTGACCGATCATATTACAGAAGAACTCGGCAAAGGTAACCAGAGCCTAGGAGTTTTCCTTGATTTAGCCAAGGCCTTCGACACAGTGTCTGTTTCTGTTCTTCTAAACAAATTAGAGGCCATAGGAATAAGGGGAACGCCGCTGAAACTATTTGCGGACTACTTAGGTGACCGATGTCAATGTGTTAGAATAGATAATATCACGAGCGATGAACAGAAAAGTACTGGTTTTGGTGTTCCCCAGGGAAGTATTCTGGGCCCTACGCTATTCCTGATTTATATTAACGACTTATGTAATTTGAATATTAAAGACGGAAAAATTATATCATATGCCGACGACACGGCGTTAATATTTACCGCTAAAACGAGTAGCGAACTGTTCGAAATTGCTCAACTAGGTTTTAATACTGTAACTAATTGGCTTCAAAGCAATTTACTAACATTAAATGCTGACAAGACAAAATATATACACTTCTCCATGCGCAAGCCTCAATTTAACATTACTAACCCTCATCTATATGCCCATCAATGTGGAAACCGTTCAGTCAACATGTGTAATTGTCCTTTTATCCTCAAAACAAGCAACATAAAATACCTCGGGGTAATAATGGACGACACATTGTCTTTCAGAAAACATATTGATAGTCTAAGTAAAAGAGTGCGCAAATTAATATATGTTTTTAGAAAATTGCGAACTTTTGCTGATACAAAATTAATTAAACAAGTGTATTTGGCCCTATGTCAATCTATAATTCAATACTGCATCTCTTCATGGGGTGGCGCACCAAAAACATATCTACTTCCTCTTGAAAGAGCTCAGAGAGCAATTTTAAAGGTAGCAAACTTCCATCCCTTTTTCTTTCCCTCAGTTCTGCTTTATAAATCCTGCAACGTGCTGACTGTTCGCCAACTTTTCATTATGCACTTAGTATTAAAACAGCACACCATGCTTACCTACACTGCTGACAATACTAACAAGAGACGGAATGATATAGTATGCACATCTAATGCAACCTCAAAACATGTCTTTGTAGAAAGATTTTTTACATTTTTAGGCCCATTTCTGTACAATAGATTAAATAAAAAACTTAGTATTTACAAATTAAATTACTTTAGTTGTAAAAAAATTATACTTGAATATTTACTTAACATAGATTATGCACAGACAGAAGATCTACTTGTTGTCTGCAAATAGAACCGCTGAAATGCTATTTTACATTTATTTATCTAATTTTAATTTAGTTTATGATTTATACTCTTAGTTAATTTATTACATTAAGTATTTATGCACTTCGTAGCCTGAAACACAGGTTCAACCTAGTTCAGGCAAAAAAGCAACTGTGCTCTATTTTAATTATTAAGTTACTTATTGTAAATGTGCACATTTTTATAAATAAAAGATTTTATTATTATTATTATTATTATTATTATAATAACATAGTAACCTTGAACTGATACAGCACTATTACCTGGAATTTACAGGACACCCAAATCCCTCACCATCTTACAGCAGAAGTATCGTGTTTGGGCGCATTGGAATGGACTGTATGTATAGGTTATAGATAAGTGGTTATCAGTGTCTGATAATGGAGTGGCCAAAAGAAATGAAGGTAAATTAGTAATTAACTTTTCTGTGGGAAAAATACGTACAGCTGCGCAGATTTAAGCGAGTCACGCGTCGATTGTAGTGTGCCTACTAGTAGTAAGTGTAAATATAAAGTTTAAAAAGCAGGAAATAAAAAGTTAAATTAAAAAATTAAAAAATTTAAAAACCTCCGACTCAAACAAAATCCTCTAAAAGTAATAAAATAAAATGGTATTGGCCCTGTAAGTTTAAATAAGTTTTAGGTAATATCTAGAAATAAGCGTCGCCGCGTTGGGGGATGGCGAATAAAAATATATTTTCTACCATAGCATGCCGTCCCCGACGGCGATGCGACGACTTAACTGTTTACTACCCATAACGACTCAGGACGTCTCTGCTCCATAAATAACAGACAAGAGACAGGCTCCGACTTCTCGACGGTTGACAGTAAACACTTCATTATTTTTAACGAAGACGAGAATTTGAGTTGATTTGAGCATGACCACCATAGGAACGGGTTTTGTCGACGGAAGAATAGACAAAATGATAGATTGTGATTATGAATCTTTCATTTTGTCTTTTCTTCCGTCGACAAAACCCGTTGGTGGTCATGCTACGCGTGCTGGTAATAAAAAGCTGTTGTTTGGTATAGTTATGTATGTGTGATATGTGTTAAAATAGATATTTCAGCAAATAAAACATGGGGAGTCACGCTTCGCCAATAAACCATCAAATGTTTATCATATTGAATAAAGCCTTATAACTATTGTAACCTCTGAAATTTTACCACTTAGAAGAGACATTAAGTGCATCGATATTTTCGAAGCTTTAATAAGATGGTTGTAGATCTCATCAACACACCAGGCAATAAATTGTGCAAACGGTTAGTATATATAAACCTAGTCTGAGCTATAAAGTAGGTCGTTACGAGTGAATACCGCGCTTGCGTAGCGCTCACATCGACTTTCATTAGTTACAACTGCACACGCTTTTGTAGTTCTTTAATGAAATCATTTTCTCATTTCACTTTTATGGTATCAAAGAACAATGCAAATGTTTTTAAATATGCGTGACGTGCTGCTGTCATAGGCTCGCTCCCTGTTATATGGGACTTAAACATAACTGGCGAAATGTGGGTGTACATTACGTGCACCTTTGCCTAACTCTTCACGGATAACAGCCGTGATGTAATGTCTGATGTGATATGCTTTTGGCTGCTGCATGACTTGATAAAATAAATTATTATTATTAATTAACGACCCGCCCCTGCTTTGCACGTTTTTCTGACTTGACAAAACTTCGAGTTTTTTTTAAATTATATTATGTTAAGACCAAAATTATGACAAACAACATCAAAAGGAGACTATACATTAAGGGTGAGGAGATCGCATATGTCCAAGACTGTATCTACATAGGCCAAGTAGTCTCCTTCCAGGCGCGACAAGACAAAGAAGTTGCTCAACGCACTGAAAGCGCCTAGAGGAGCTATTGGTCAATGAAAGATCTTCTAGAAGGAAATTTACCACTATGTCTCAAACGGAAAATTATGAACATGTGTATTCTCCCCATTGTCACATATGGTGCTCAAACCTGGTCTTTGACACTTCAGCAGAGGTCTAAGCTCGAGGTTTGCCAGCGAGCCAACGAAAGTATAATGGGGGCTCGAATTTCGTACCGTATAAGGATCACAACACCTAGACAACGCCAAAACCAAGGTCACGAACGTTACTCAGAAAGCTGCTAAGCTTAAGTAGGACTGGGCCAGACATGTCTGCTCGATGTCAGATGACAAATGGACTAAAAGAACAACCGATTGGGTCCCACTAAACGCACGATGACATCGCGGCAGGCAGAGACGAAGATGGCGGGACGATCTAGTCTCCTATCGAAAGGAGTGGCCGACACTAACAATAGACAGAATTGTGTGGAAAAGGGAGAGGGAGGCCTTTACCCTGCAGTGGGATAATACTGGCTAGTTAGAATTAGAATAGAATTAGAATATAATTTTAATATTAATGTATTAAACGCATACATATACCTTTTGAAATAAATTCTCTAACTATTTGCCTTATGCCTATCTACATAAGGCTATATCTAAAAGTGTTTTGGTGATTTTAAGACTGAATTCTAGAATTTTCATAATATAATGTGTGTACTTTTTCAAAGCTTAGGAGAATTTAATATCACATCATTTGTAAAGTGGCTGAAAATGGCAGAATACCTTCTAAAGAATTTACTTTAACTGAATTTATTACATCAGGTTAGTTGTAATTTCTTACATTGACATCGGGGTCAAATGAATATCACCTTCATCTCGCAGGTCAACCAAGGAGGTTGTCGGCTGATTAACCGTACTTTTTTGTGGGTGCCTCAATAAGTTAATGCCACCAGCTAGGGCATAAAACTTATAATTGACTAAACGCTAAGGGCACCCCCTGTGGTGTACGGACGTCGCGTCGCCTTAGGGCGTCGCTGGGGGAACAGACTGGATCAGATTAATCGCATATCAATACTACAATTTTTAGTATAAATAGGTGACTGGTGATGACTGTTTCGCAATTCAGTTGAATCTATTTTAAAGGTTAAGAGCCCCTTCACAATTTTTTTTTTTTTTTTTGAGGGTGGGAAATCATCAAATAACTTCTCCCGCTCTGGGCGGAGCGGGAGGGCGTGTCAGACTCTTACTGACTAAAACCCACCCGTGCTCCTTCGGTTGCCCTGTTGCCGGGGGCCACGATCTCCCTTTCGGTTTTCTTCGCAACCCCGGTAGGCATCGGCCCTAGTGGACCCCTTCAAATCTGCTGACATCTCTTTGAGGCGCGCGTGGAACACAACGCGCCGTCAACCCGGGCCTGGTCCTTATCGGACGGTGAGCCACCCATTGCTCACCGCCCGCAAGCCCGCGCCTACGGTGGCCGGAAATCGCCCCGCGATTCCCGACGCCGTGGGCGTCTCCTCCTGCGGCGGTTAGGGGCGTGAGGGCGCGAAATTTGCCTTTCCCTCACGCGTTCCGCCTCCTCCTTCGCGAGCATTACAGCTTCGCAGAAGGAGGTGACGGCCTCCCATTTCCTCTCGCTCCGTACCATGGCCTGTACCAGGGCCGGACGCGAGAGATCACCGCCGCCGATCGCCTCCACGAGGACACGGCGATGCTCCGCCCAAGCTGGGCAGACCTCCACCGTATGCTCCACCGTGTCCTCCGGGCGATCCACACAATGGTGACACCCGGGCGTTTCCTCCCGCCTTATCCTGTGCAGGAACCTCCCGAAACAGCCGTGTCCGGTGAGGACCTGCGTCAGGCGGAAGGGGAGGACGCCGTGGCGCCTCTCTAGCCACTCCTCAAAGAGGGGTCTTATCGCCGCAATTGTGGCGTGCCCAGCGCTGGGTTGCGACAATCGCACTCTCCATGACGCCATGAGATCCCGCCGGAGCTCCGTCCGCTGTGCCGCGATTTCTCGCGGCAGCGGAGTTAAGCCCCGGCGTTTCGCCTCCTCGCGCCACTCCCAAATGTGCGCGAGGACCTTTGCTTCCAGATCCCATGGCGGAGCCCCTTCACACTAGCATTTGTCCAGCGTAGGAGTTCGAACGTATGCGCAGCATAGCCAGTTAATTGAACGACACACAATTTATTATATACAAAAAAACGCTGCGCTAGCGTTCGTGACGCCGCGAATGTCTACGCTGGACAAACACTAGTGTGAAGTGGCCCTAAAAGCGTAAATTGCTGGCCTGCTTTATTATCACGACTAAAAAAGGAACATTAAACGTAAGGTTACGGAGGTTAGGAGTAAGGTTAGGAGTGATACTAGTTAAGGGTAAATATTTATAATACGATGAATTATTCTACTATCATCGATGAACAAAGGAAAAATGAAGATAAGCAACCACTTTACTCTCAGTATAATCTCAAAACTGTTTGTGATAGCGGGAGCCCAGAGGATTTTTGAGCAAGCATATCCAGGGCGAAAAGTTGACAGCTGAGTAGGTGCGGCATGCAAGAGAACACCTTAAATATATTTGAAAAGTTGTAGATAAGAGTCCCGTGGTCATGAGTCCACTTACAGATTTCGAAATTGGGTCAAAAATAAAGTGATCTTTAGAGCCTTTGATTTTGGTATGATCACGTGTGGCCTAACCCATAATGACTTAAATGGGCAAATCTGATGAAGAAATTGTGGGCTTTCCCTAAATCATACGAGTTTGAAAATTCAGATTTGGGCAATTTTTAAAAGGATATTCAGGGAATATGTCATAATGTTAATTGCTGTTTGAATTAAAGCTTTTGTGAAGATTTGTCGGTATTCAGAAATGTCAAAATATAAAACACTTGAAAGTAATTATTAAAAGTTGAACATTGTCAGAGTAAACCATACACAGAGTTGATTATTTCAAAATTTTACTTTGTTACTAAGCAAACAAATTATTTTGAAATATATCCTCATTTTATGGGCTATGCAAGGAGCTATCGACATTAAAGAAAATATTCAGAGGTGCGTCAGTTGTTTAATAAAGCTGGCAAAGATGGAAAAAAACAATAACAAAAATTATCAAAATCATTTTTTAACTAATGCCTTCTTTACGTCGTAACTCTTGCACCCGATGTCATTACTAATATCACCCCTAATTCTTAGTGATAGTTCGTTTTTATGAGTTTTGTTAAATAACCTTCAACAGATGTAAGTTAAATATATTAAATAAAAGATCATGAGATACAGAATTATTTTTGACCGACTTCTAAAAGAAGGAATTTATATTAACACTTTGAAGGACAGTACACGAGACACAATAGAAGTTTTATTGTTATGACGCCTATGGGCGTATAGTGTCCTTCAAAGTGTTAATACTCTAAAGTTTAATTAAGTGTAGCTACGGCATAACCGACGTGATCACGGCAGCGCTACGTCTGCTATGCTATTAAAGTTTTGAAGTGGATTAAACAAGTCAATTTTGTCTGTGTGAAATTTATTTGATCAATATTTACAGCAAGCAGTCTTTGCACCCGTAACAATATGAACCATTCTGAATTTAAACATGTTTTTAGGGTTCCATACCTGAAAAGGAAAAACGGAACCCTTATCGGATCACTCATGTCTGTCTGTCCGTCTGTCGCAGCCAATTTGCTCCGAATCTAATGGACCGATTAAGTTGAAAGGTGTATTTCTATGACCCAAACACGGACGTGTAACGCAAATAAAAGATTTTTTTTTTTTTTTTTTAATATAATTTTATATTATTTTTTAATTTTATACATTTTTTTTATATATATTTTTCTTTCGCAAAAAAAAAAATCTAAATTTTATTATTTGCTCCCTAGCAAATAATAAAATGTAAAATAGTAAAATAATAAAATGTAGAAAAAAATTGCAAACGTACCTTGTGACATATCAAATGAAAGAGCATATTGCGAGCATCTCATTTAAAAAAAAAAAAAATACTTTTAAAGATATTTTACTAAATAGATGAAAATTTACCATTCCCCCCGTTATCTCCGAAACTATTTAGCCTACAATTAGAAAAAAATATAGAGAATGGTTCTTTACTCATAGATAACAGAAAAACCTATAAAAAGTCTATGGTCTTAAAATAACATGATAATCTCTCAATATTGTGCGTACATACTTAGACACATTTGCAGTTGGATGTATGGGAGAATATGTTTTTCAACTACAATGTTAAGTTTGTTCTTGGAATAAATTCATCTCAACTACGAAACCCTTCGTTGTGCGTGGTCCGACACCCACTAAGCCTGTTTTTTTAATAAATGCAAACATATTTTTCGATACTTTTGGTACTAATCCTTCAAAAACTGTATCAAAGATCGATGGAGTAGGTCATTCCCAGAACCAATTTATTTGGTCCTGGAATGGGCTGTACGTGAGTGTAACTCGTGTGTATTTATGATTTATTACAAATCTAGTATTCCTTTTACGTTATCGTTTTCATGAGCTCTATTTCTACAAAGCAAAGGAGGCAGAGGGTATCAAATACGAAGTACAATTTAATTTATGTATGGAAAGGGCTTTTATTGGCTTGGCACAGAATTATAACATCAATGCAAGTAAGACAAATATAAACCCAGTAAGAGTATAAAACTTACTGTTTTTAAATGTTATTTTTATTTTACTTCATTGGGACATAAAACAGTAACACATTACAGTTTCAGTGTGACAGAATAACTTAACAACTAGGTAAACGTGTAACCCACACAAATATCCGCGAAATAATGGTTTATAAATACTTAGTTAAATGTGCGTTGTAAGAAGTGCTCGTACATATTTTGGAATACCTAATAGGTTTAATACGACGGCATTTAAAAAAAATATTTTTTATTATACTTTTAAAAAAAAAAATTTAAAATATTTTTTATCACTTATAATGAAAGTTGATTCTTAAAGCGTGTTGTTGTTGGACTGTTTATTTTTTCCATCGTGTTTGTCTCCGAGAGTGGGTCCACATATGGGGTAACGTACTTTTAAGAGATAGCAACCTTTTAAAATTATATAAACTTGCTAATAGAGATTCGAGCAAAAATGTAAGAAAAAAGTAGTTAATTATCGTTTTGTTTTCTTTTTGCTTCAGGTATGAGACAACACACAATATTTTCTATTTACTCGTTGCAACTGAGGTTAGCGTGTCAATCAAATAAATCAATTACTAATCGCATACTAATAAATAAAATAAAAAGTTTGAACACACACGATAAGTGTTTTGGACTTTATTTTCAAACGATTGTTATCATAAAACTGCTTTCCGAGCCATTAACACTTAAACACTCAATTCACTTGGCACTCTACTCATCCCGCGCATGAAACAGCGTGCACATAACTATACTGTATTATGATGATTATTTGGTCGGTTTCGTGTTCTAAAAATGATTTTTTAAATAACATGCTCACGTAACATAACATCAAGCCTGTAGGTATTCCTGAAGGGTAGGCAGAGGTGTGACGGTTAGCCAATAAGATCCATTGTTGATGTGTAAACTACTAAACAAGCTTGCTTCTGCTGAGGGACGTTGGTTCTCAATATTCTTTTCTTTTTGGTAATTAGCTTAATCACTTATCAAAGTGTTATCATTCCTTTAAATATGCTTAAGATTATCATGTCGCTCAAATAACCTTTTAGGCAATAACTTAGTTTTATAGGAGTCACAGTAAAAGAATGGTAATGACGCTCTTTGTAACTGGCTTCCGTTTTTAACAAGCGTCCAAAGTCGCAGGGTAATAGGACGAAGGGCAATAACACAGACAGTTGCTGTGGTATGTACGGGTCGTTATCAAATCGTCTTGAGTAGCTTTAATCCCATCCTACTTAATAATATTATAAACGCGAAAGTTTGTGAGGATGGATGTTTGTTACTCTTTCACGAAAAATATACGAAACGGATTTAGATGAAATTTGGGACACAGATAGTTTATAATCTGGCTTAATACATAGGATAATTTTTATTCCGATATTCTCACGGGATTGAGACTTATGCGGGTGAAACTGTGGGGCGCTGCTATGTAAGATATTTTTTTAACCAAATGGCTGGATTTTATAAGTTAAGAGTTTTACATTTCATATGCGACAAAGAGGCTCGTGGCTAAATAATAACAGCCGCACGGGTCGATCGAAGGTTAAGATACGCTTGCCACGGTCGGTTCGTGGATGCGGCGGTCGGCTCCTCCATGCCTAACATAGTTACGAAAAGGCTAGGCAGAATGATATGATAGAGATGTTAATGACTCCTATAAAAAAATATGGACTTGCTTCAATCTCACACAGTTTTCACGAGTTTATAAAAATCCAACAACTAAAATAATATATACGCAAGATAAGAAAGTTTTTATGTTTTCCAATAATGAAAGCATTCTAAATTCAGTGTAGTTCGTTTTTATAACTTGTAAAAACAAACTGTAAAGATGTCAGTGACCTTTATAGAATTTGTAAAGTTGAGCTTTGCCAAAAACCTTTCTTCTTTGTCTTTTCTCGTATCATTGTGAAGTGATGTTCTATAAAACTGTAACATTGATGAAAACTTGTTATCAGTTTGTAACATTGTATGATAGTCGAAACGTCGCATGAAAAAGTGTACTGTGTTTGTGAAACGAAAATATTTTATTTCTTATAATAAAAAGACTTTTTAATCACAACGAAGAACAAGACTCGTTGAATAATTTAACAGATTGATTGACTTCGGCAATCAAATGGCTTTCATCGAATCTGGTTTTTATAAAAATAAAATATCATTATTGAAATAAAAAAGGGTTTTGTGGAGTCACGTCGTCCAGTCGAATGCTTTTTGAGTGATAAAATGCGAAATAATTTTTATTCTGACATTTGAATGATTGGATTGTGAACACGCTGATTTCTAAAAAGGAATGAGTGTACTTCCAAATTTTGCTATCTGAAAATGATCGAGAGGCCATTCTTCATTATTGATGTTGATTAAAATGTCACGTTTTATTTCGGTTGAAGTAAATTACGACAAAGAGTTTATTAAGCAATCTACCTCATTTGAATAAATTGAATATGTCACTGTAGCGATGTTGATTGTTGGTGTCGTTTTAATGTGATGTTGTTGTTTGCCACAGTTGCTTTAATATTCGATTCTTATACGAGGAAAGTAGGGTTGTCATTTACGCAAGCAGAAAAGTCCGTTAATGGTTACGAGAAATAAATCCTGACATGTTCTTTTTTGAGTTCAAAAATATATATACGTCTCATTATGTTACTGCGATATGATGCTAGCAGGGCTACCAAAGTGGCGCGGGAAATTAAGTGCTCTACTGTTGCTGCTTATCACAAAATCTATCATAATTCATAACTTATTAAGTGATTTGACAAAAACCAAGACAAGAAATTAATGTTACTGGTATTTTTCTGAGGGCCAATGAATAATTTGTTTGTAAGACAACGTTACTGATTAGGTATTTGATTGGAAGATCGAGGTTTGTGTTGACAATGTCTGAACGACATCATAATAATATCTTTGTCTCGCCATTCAAATCAATTAATTAATTATAGGTAATTTTAATTTATTTCTGTAGGTATGTCATTACAGAAATAAATTAAAATCTTCAGACAACTTGTCATAATATTATTTTCAAAAAATATTTCCTTATCTGAACGAGAAAAGAACGAGTTTCTTACGAGACATTAATCAAAATTCTTAAGAGTGTTTGTCTTCGTTGTTCATCGTATCATAAACTGTATTCGGATAAGCGAACTTTTAGGGCTGCCGTCACAAAATGTCTCCCAAAGATAACATGGAATTTCACATAAGAGTTACAAAGTACCGTTGTTCATATTCTAATACCATCACTAAATTGTTGGTGAATTAGCTAGCTACCACACCGACCGATTATATTTTTTAATCTTTTTTTCATTTTATCTTTTAACAATCCCACTTCGTCAACTGCTATTTAAGGGTGTCGGTAAGTTCCAAACATTGTTATACTTGGTAATTTTTCTTCACTTACTTTACAGGCGTGGTTTGAAGATATGCCGATCATATTCTATCATATTCATATTCCCTTCATTATGTACTACTGTTGTTTGTTTTTAAGGTACCGTATCTGAAAAGGAAAAAACGGAACCCTTAACGGTTTACTTCGTTATCCATCTGTCTATCAAGACTCTTTTTCTCAGAAATGCGTACTTAGAGGTTTCAAATTATAATTTAATATGAAATACTTAGATCTGTGGTCCCTTGGAGCTGTTAAAAATCAACCTTCTATGTGAATGAGTCGCACTTGTTCGGTTTTTTAGCAGCTTGCAATTTTTTCATTAGCGTCAGTCGGGGCGGAGTTGATTTATTAACTACCGGTAATTGAATGTTGGAAATACCTCGATTTTAGCGTATTCTGGTGTTGCTTTACGATTATCACTAGATCTTGGTGTTTGATGTTCTTAAAACTTAGTTAATACAGGTAACTTTTTTACGTTCCGCGCAGTTAATGTAACTATCTGTTACTAATCAGCTAACAAAACACAGTGACCCAATTCCTCTCAAAAAGCCTTTTAATTCGGTTTATAGGCGTACTACGAGACGTGGGCACATGACATACATACTGACTAACTTGCGGTAGATAAGGCATTCTTTACTTACCCATAATTACATTCGAGATTACCCTCACCGAGGTGCTGTACAGGAAGGGAGTCACATCTGCATAGATATTCTTTATTTATAGTGTTTCCGTCGATTTGTGAGAAATACGCGCAATATTTGCTAAGTGCGTGATAAATTGAACGTTCTTATGCTAAATACGTGCATGTGCTGCCATCTAATGTAATGCTGTTTTATTGTTGTTATTTTTGCTAAGACATTACAAGCTGTACTCACTACAAAAACCGGTTAAGAGCGAGTCGGACTCGCGCACCGAGGGTCCCGTACCGTTTTAAATTTTTATCGGCGAGGCCTTTATTCGTCAGAGAATTTTAACACAGCACACTGCCGTGTAGAATATTGGAGTGTTAGATGAGCGTCATCTCTTGACCTATAGTGTAACTAATATAATTTTAGTTGATAATTTCTGAAAAAGTGTGCTATTTAGAGACATCGTTTTATGTTTCCTGTAATCTTTATATAAACTTCTATCACATAGAATAATTTCAGATTTTTCTCTATGCAAACTTCGGAGATAAGGGGAGGATGGCATTTTTTTTTTTCGGCAGAAGTCGAAAACTATGCGGCCTAAAAAAAAATGTTTGAGAATGTGCAAATAACGCTCTTTCATAAGATACCCTATATGCCTTCGTAGCCCCACTTCGAATTTTTAAGACCCCCGTTCAGTCCATGCTGAAAAAAAATCTTTTTAAATTGCAAAATAGTTCGGCAAACGTCATCTAAAAGCATTCTAAATTTCAAGTTGATAGCATTAGTAGTTTTTGAGATATCCAGCTGTGATACACAGATGGACAGACAGACTGAGTTGCACCATAAGGGTTCCTTTTTACCATTTTGGACGAAACCCTAAAAATAGGACACCAAACGCCATAAACGACGTAACTACACCTATTCTGATTCCTTAGGAATCAGAATAGGTGTAGCAGGGATTGTAATAGATTCACGGGTGCTTGTTAGTAGGGCGTAGTTTACGGACACAAATTTAACAATCAGCGAGGTGAAGCCCGTTGACTTGTTCCAGGAAAAAAAACCATTAAAAGATTCGGTTGTTATGTAATTTCTAACCTGAGGAAATGAGACATAAAAATTTAACATTCTGCAGACAATGTTAAAACAGCTTCATGTTTTTCTTACATCGTTGAAGGCTATATTATCTTTACTTGGAGAGGAAAGCGAATACCTCTTACTTACATTTCCTGTTATCTTCGCTCTTCATTTGTGTAAATATTTCTCAAACAAGGTTTTCATTTAAAAAAAGCCATAAAAACTTCGTTATCTTTCAACTCATTACGAATTTCAATGGCTATCATAATTCTACCAAGTAGTTGCTTGTCTACTTTATTCCTCTTCATTTTGCTACCCAGCGGCTAACGAGACCTACCTAATGGCTCGCGATAGTCGTAAATAACTGAATAACACTTATGTAGTTTGTGAATACTTTAGAACTTGATGGCAACCCTGCGGCCTTTTTTTTTTGGGTGGGAAATTATCAAATAACTTACTTGGGCGTGTCAGACTCTTACTGACTAAAACACATCCGTGTTCTTTCAGTTGCCTATATTGCCAGGGGCCACGGTAACCCTTCCGGATAATAACCGCAGCCCCGGCAGACAACCCTGCGGCCGGTACAAGCTATTATGTCGGTTTTTAACAAAGGTGAGGTTGTGGGTTAGGCAGAGTACAGACGAACAGCACTTTGCTATCGACAGAGCTAACTTCAGCTGTCAACAGAAGCAACTGCAGCTGCCGCCATTGGTCGGCATGTGCCATCGACACGTGGACAGCAAACGCCGACCAATGGCCACAGCTACACTATGAGCACAGCACGCGTCCTGCCGTCGCGTCGACTTGGTGCCTGCTGTCGACATGGTGGGCAGCAGTCAGCATGTCGAATACTGCAGCAGTTGCTTTTGTCGACAGTAGCAGTTGCCTCTGTAAACAGCTGTCAATTACTCTATGCCTTTGCAAATTACTTCCAGGACAAAGGTCTGTTTACAATATTTGATGTTAGATGCCTATCGTTACTTGAACGATGCTTTTAAAACTGAAAACATTGCTGGATTATAATTTAAAATTCTAAACAGTTTTGTTTTATCTCTGATTTAATTTCGGGTCCTTTGCATACTCTTTGGTCAAGTTCAGCGTTGGGAAATATCAGATAGCGTATCCATAATAAATAAAACTGTGGTAGGGTTTAGTAGAACCCTAGTTTTGTATTATTCTATTTATTTTGTACTATAATATATATTAAGCTATCAAAAGTATTTTCGAACTACATTTAATTTCGTTTATTTTAAGAGTTATTTTTAACTTCACATTTTGCATCAATGGTATAAATACAAACGGACTTTTATAAGTTTGTCACTTTGCGGTACATTTTTAATTTATTATAGAGTTTAATATGCTAAACACCACTATTTGGGTTACATGCTTACCCCTTTTTTTGGGTGGGATATTATCAAATAACTTTTCCCGCTAGGGGCGCAGCGAGAGGGCGTGTCAGATCGTTACTGACTAAAACCCAACCGTGTTCCTTCAGTTGCCATATCTAATACTACTCTATGGTTGCCATGTTGCCGGGGGCCACGATATCCGTTTCGGACTTCTTCGCAACCCCGGCAGTACGTGGTTAGTTAATGGGTGAACTATGAACTTTCATGTGTAACTTTACGAATATAAAATGAATTCAGTATACCAATGATGCTTTTATTAAGTTGTTTACTAGTTAGTTATAAAGTTCAGTTCAAAGATAAATCAAATCACCGATAAACAAGTCTTGGTTCAAATGAATAACATGACACATATCTTTGCAATATTTTTTAACAGTCAAATTGAAGGTAGAAAATTGAAGCTACCCAAAGTAAGGAAAATTGTTTAACGATATTTGAAGATAGGAAAGTCACAATCGCACAAAAGATTTGAACGGATTTATACAACGGAGAATGTCTAGACGACAGTTCATATCTCTTCTATTATAATCAGAAAACAAGTGACAGCTAGCAAACCAACAAACTTTTTATTATCCAAGAAGGTCTATTTAACTGCGTGATACATAAAACCTGAACCCGTATATTCGAATCAAAACACAGGCGAAACATTTTTATTAGCATATAACTTCATGTTACGAGTCATAAATATCGCGGTTTGTAACATCGACTGTTTATAACGGGCCTTCTAGATGACGTCACTGATCAGTAGTGCTGGTAAACATGAACACACTATGAGGGAACAGTTTCAAACATGGTGTCGTATTGGTGTTTCGATCTCGATTTGAATTTCAATGACTTGCTTTGTCAATATGGTAAGAGAAAAGAACACCACCCTTATTATGTAACACAGTTTTAATCACAATCCGAGAGTTTTGAAGGATATTTCTAATCCATTGCTTCATAAGTTTAATAAATTCGTCTGCTGAACAACAACGTAAATTATTTTGACAATTCAGCCACGTGGCTGAACTGTCAAAATGAAAAAGAAATACGATCAACTTGTTATTTTATTAACCCCATAGTTGGGAAAAGGCTAACCTTTTTCCAACTATGTGGATTGATTGATTTTAAATGAGTACTATGCACATGGGATGTCTATGAAAGTGAATTAACTAAACTGGTATTTTGAATACATAAATATCCTTCACCGATTTAATCACACATATATGATCGATTTCCCTTCGACAGGGTTACAATACATTATGTACAGTTAATTGGATTTTTTCTCATTACCGTGCTCGCGTCGACGATGGCGTCACGCTCGCGTGTGGCGCCATCGTCGACAAGTGTTGCCAGTAATTAACTGCACAGTTCTGTAACATCGTGTTGAATCAACTGATGAACACTTTAGTAGATCTTCATGTTGACTCTGTTGTTATTATAATTTATTCGAGGCTTTATTAGTAGCCGCATAATTAAAACTATCTAATAATTAATACGTTTTTAATATAAAATTTGCAGTAACCTTATGTTTAACAATTCAGATAGGCCGGAATTACAGAAATTATGTAAAATGTAATTAGTCGTCACTGTCCTGTAATGTTATAATTGATAAACAATTTTCAACACAATTCAGAGTAGACCTTACCAAAGGTCATGTTCAGCACGAATATGAGACATTACGACTAACGTTTTGAAATTTCTATCTACGAATAACAAAAGCTTTAGTGAAATAGTCCGCATGATATTAATACCAACATCTAAATCAAGGCGTAAGCCAAGCTGACAAGGATGAGTGGCTCACTGTATAAGTGTTATTTTTTACTGTGGGATAAAATGTCTCGCTGAACTATGGAACAGATTTAGAAAGACTTCGTCCATTTCTCGTAAAGTTGTGTCGTGAACATTGAAAGGGTCATCCTTTGCAATGCAAAATTCTTGCAGTTGGGTTGCTAGCTGCAATACTTTAGAAGACGTTTGAACATACACTACTATATAGAGTCACTTTCATCCTGCATGACATTATCAAAGGTCTTAAAGCTCGTAAAGCTCCCGGTTCAGATGGACTCACCAATAGGGTGATCCAATTATTCCCTGCCCACCTGATAATGCTTTTGACTACCATCTTCAATGGTGCCTTAAGCAACAACTTCTTTCCCCAGTCGTGGAAAGAAGCCACAGTCATAGGTATCAAAAAGCCCTGTAAACCCAGTACCGAGCCCTCTAGCTACCGTCCCATCAGTTTGCTCAAGGTTCTCGGAAAAATCTATGAGAGGCTTATTTATAAGCGTCTCAGAGACTTCGCTGAGACCAAGGGCCTCATCCCCAACGAACAGTTCGGCTTTCGAACTGAGCACTCTAGCGTGCATCAAGCCCACCGCATCATTGAGTTCATAAGCGATGGTTTCCAGCACAGCTCTCTGACGGGTGCAGTATTCTTCGACATTGCGAAAGCATTCGATAAAGACTGGCACAACGGCTTATTATACAAGCTGTACTAACTCGGTGTGCCGGATCGTCTCGTACTCATCTTACGGGACTATCTATCGAACCGCGTATTCCGCTATCGCATTGAAGGAGCACTTTTCTCTCCCCGCCCCATTCGTGCAGGAGTCCCTCAGGGCTCTGTGCTAGCTCCCCTCATGTTCACGCTATTTACTAGCGATATTCCAAACCCAGGTAGAAGGGCGCACTTCGCTCTGTTCGCAGACGATACGGCCATCTACTTCAGGTCTAGATACCCCGACAATATCGCCCACACTCTCCAAGGCGCAGTCAATCGACTCACTGCCTGGTTTTGAAAGTGGCGCATAGAAGTCAATCCCGAAAAAAGCCAAGCGGTTCTCTTCTCAAAACCGCGCACAAGGCTTAGAGACCCCCTACCTCGACCTCTCACTATATTCGGTAAGCAGATCCCTTGGGAGAAGCGAGCCAAATACCTAGGTGTTTTCCTCGACCACCATCTCACTTTCGCTGAGCACATAAAGAAGGTTCGTTCGCGAGCCGCTTTCGCTCTCGGTAGGCTCGATTCCGTCCTAAACGCACGCAGCAAGTTGTCACTTAAGTGCAAATTGCGAATCTACACAGCGTGTATTCGTCCCATCATGACTTATGCGCCGTCTTTGCTCATGCAAAACCCCGCCATATCCATAGGTTGCAAACGCTCCAAAACCGATTCCTCCGTAGGGACACAGGCTCCCCATGGTATGTTAGGAACGGGAATCTCCATATCGACCTTAAAATTCCCACAATCCACCAATTTCTAAAACGCCTTGCAAAGCGTTACTTCGATTCCGCGGTCAAACATCGCAACCCTCTGGTTGTCGAGGCTGCCAGTTATGTCCCAAGTAGGATTAGCCGTACCCGCCGTCCTAGGCACATTCTCACCGATCCTGATGACCCCATAACCCTCCTCCAGGAGAGCAATAGGGCCACTAGCACTCTACACAAATACAGACGCCTCCCGTCATTCTGACGTCGCCGTCGAGGTCCTTTGCGATCGCGTCCGCGCCCCAGAGTAAATGATACTCCTCCCCGACCCTTGCTCGAAAACGAGGTGCCAGCAGTGGTTGCAGCTGTGCACGTAGCTTTAAACTTCCCGACTAATAATAATGATCAAAACTTTGATCCAGCCCGTCCCATCTTTGATGTCCTCCCTCCGGTGACGCCCTAAGCCGAGGCTCGTACCCCACAGGGGGTGCCCTTAGCGAACGTTCACCTAGCTTTTTAGCTTAGTTTTGTATGCCCCTGGCTGGAGGCTTTGAGTGTAGCAGCTAAGGCAACCACAGGATTGACCGGTTAAATAGTCATGACCTCAGAGGTCAGCTACGAGATGCCCAACAGAAAGAAAAAAAAAATCACTTTCATCCGTGTTTATAGTCCACATTTATTCCTGCTGTTTAATTTATTCATGTTTTATACAAATGATACCTTTTAGTAATAAACGGTCACTACATTTTGTTACAAATTAAATTGCTTATGAAATGACTTGAATAAAAAGTTTGTGTTTATCAGTCGAGTGAAAAATGGCGAGCTTATCACATTGACCCGTTTACTTCGCTACGTCCAGTGCTACATACACTATTTGCTACCATTTCCCTTGATTATCGCAACTTGTGCATATCTTAAGGGGTTCATTAGTTTCTTGCCCGTTCTTCTCCATGGGTATCTACTACCCTTTGGAATGGGCAGCTAGCTTGATCTTTTAACTGACCGACCCCTTGACAATACAAAAGTGCCTGTAATTAGTTTATTTTAAATAATAAATGCTTTTGAGTTTGAGTTTGAATTATATGGGTGGAATCTACCTTTGTTATTACATAAGTAACGACACACGAGTACATACGTACTCGTTATGTCTTGTATCACAGGTGGAAATCAGTTAAAAAAACAAAAACAAATACCCGAATAATTTTTACTATTTTATCTCCACAATATTACTTTGCATTATATTCAAAACACAAATACTTTCACAGATAATGAGTATCAACAACTTTCATATTCAAGTCTTTTTCAAGTCTTTTTCAAGTCTTTCAAGTCTTTTTTTATCTCTTCCTGAAAAATTGCGTCTGAAAAACAGTTTTATCTTTGTTCCGAAGTTTTGTCGTTCTCATAAATTAACTTTTTTGAGCAACTATTCTGTTTTCCTCTCGGTCCCAATTAGCAGTAGATATTATTAGGTGGTCTCATGGTCAAGTGGTCGCAAGCCCTACTGCTCAGCATGAGGTTCTGGGTTCGATTACCTGGCCGGGCAAAGCGTTATTGTATTTTTTCACCAGGACTTTGTAGCTGACCGGAGTCTGGATTTGTGCCCGGTTGATGGCAATAGGCTCGCCCCCTATTACCCATGTAACTTAGACATAACCGGTGATGCGAATGTACTATAGGTATACTTCTACCTTACCTTTCGGGGATTATAGGCATGATGTTTAGTTTTGTAGGTTCCGTAACTAAACAGTGCCGAAATTATTCGACATCAAGAATTAACACAAAAATAATCTTGCTGTTACTACAATGGCTGGCCTGATCAGCTTTTATGTCTAGTTCCTTCATCATTACTGAATTATTGCTTTCAATTAATTCAAGTTTAGGTAGGAGTAATATAATTTAAGCTCAATAAGTTCCTAATTATGTATAGAGAACTAAAACCTTCAGACATTTCAGTGAAGTTTGACTGAACCGAAAGAACGGCGAATTTTATCATTTGTAAAGACCTTACGTCTTTACAAATGATAAAATTCGCCGTTCTTTGAATACGCCTGCTGCGTTTCTATTTAATTTGTAAAGAGGTATTTTAAATACAAATGGACGGTAGCGATCCTTGGGATCTAATTAGACAATGCGAAATAAAGTTTTAGTCTGATTTCCTTCAAGTTGTACCTGCTTTACTTTGGAAAGAGCACAACTTTGTCGCCCCGGTCCTCTTTACATTGAATTGTATCAAATGAGCAAAAGTTTCAGGTTTTTGTACATTTAACTAGACCAATGATCTCACAGCGACGTCAAAGACACAATATTTTCGTATTTCATACAAGGATATTTTTTTTTATAATAAGCGAGATAGATATTCACACCATAACACAAATTATCTAATTCTCATTTTCTGCATCAGAAACCAAAAGTTACTCCAAAAAAAAAGTGGTGGCACTCCGGGAGTGCTGACAGAAGTGAAAACTTGAACAAGATCGCCTTGGTGGAAGAAAAATACTTGTATAGAACATTGGTCCGTAACCTTATCTAAATAAAGAGCACAATCGCGTTTACAAAATTGAGGTGTCAGTGTCGCGAAATCATTAATTTGATCCCATCTCAAAAATGCCCAACGCGCCTAAAGAAGTTTTCAATTTTATAATTATTACAAACTCACATACATAGATACGCACCTTTACTAAACCAATCAATGTGACTGTTGTCGAGATATTTTTCATGTGATTATATTGTTGATTAATATTAACGAATATATAGATGTTGATTTTTAAACTAAATATTCGTTTTGAATGGTTTTTTTTTTTTTTTCAACATGTATGTAATCGACTATATTACATATATGTTGAAAAAAAAAACACTATTATTATATTCAAACAGACTTAATGTGGTGACTTACAGTGATACATGTCCACAAACCAATTTATTACCGAAAGATGGCCGCCTTAAAGCAGTAAAAAAGCGCTTAAATAGTTTTGGTAACGGTTTTTTTCCACATATTATATTTTAAAACCTTTTTATATGATTGCACTAAACAGCTTCAATAACTTGATGGTGTCCGAATTGTCAGCGTAAAAAATATTGAAATTAAAATGTGTCAATTCGGACAATGTGTCCGAATATATTGTGTCCGAGTCGTCAGCAAGTCCTCTTTTTATAACTAGATAATATTAACGAGGTCAGAGTAAATGCTTGGAAACGTGACCTTAATAATATTCCAAAGATTTTGTTATTACTGGAGTAGTTACTCCAGTAATAACAGTAATAACTAGTTAGTTAGAAGTCAAAAGTCAAAGTTAGGTACCTACCAATAAAAGATTGATTCGATAAAATAAATTAATCATGCCTAATATTATTCATCACGATCATGAAGTTTGGATTTAAGAGTCCTATTACACTTTTTACGCAAATTCATGATTTTTGACGTTGTAATTTTTAGCAAAAGTAATATATTTTAATTATTTGATTATGAACTTATAAGAAAGAGAATGGCACTATCGTTATTGTAATTAAATAATTAAAATATCATAATGTTACTGAAAATTACAACGTCAAAAATTACGAATTTCCGTAAAAAAAATTTAATAGGCCTCTTAAGCGATATTTCGGGAACACGTTGAAAACACTTGACCATATATTATTGTCAGATGGTACAAGTGGCATACATAAATATTTATACATCCACGAGAATATGACCCGTACAAAGGGTGTTATAACTATGTTAATACCTACCGCCAGATACCCGACGCAAAGTAGCGTCACCAATGCGACACAAGTCACATAATACGAGGTGAACGGAGGATGGATGAACAAGAGATATAATAAACAGAAATTGTTTGAATTTATACAAAAAATGTGATGATGACAATCTCTAATTATCTAATATATTCCTATTGTACAATTTAATTTACAGTAAAATATAGTTTTTTCAAACATATTTGGAAATTCGAGCATTATTTTGATTACTTTCTTCGAGATAAATCCAAATTGCTCTACTGGCTGAATACATGCGAGCGCGGACCGGTAATGTTTGTATGAAAATCGTCTGTCGTGTTCAGCGGCCAAATAAATTACTATGAAATCTAATATTTGTCGTGTTATTTAAAAATGGAATGAACTTTCTACTTCAATATATGGCAACCAAGAAGGTAACTTATCAAAGATTATAGTTAGATTTCGATTTGGCTTGCAAATAAAGCTGTTTAAAGTAAAGAAAAAACAAATGAAGCTAATGGTGCGAGAAAAAATATCGTTGTTCATCATTGATTCTGAAATCTATAATTAATTTACTTATTTACTTAGACATCAACGCGTTGATTACCGCGTTGCCAATACAGGTGATGTAATGATACCTACATATGAACATGATTTTTAGTTTTCACTTCTGTTGGCACTCCCGGAGTGCCACTAAATTTTTATTTATTAAAAACGGCTGCTTTCGTCAAAATCTCAAATCATTTTTTTTGTAGAAATTAAAAAGATTAAGCACAATGACCACGAATGCTCATTCATTCATATCTCTACTCGGTTTAAACCTTGGACAGTAAAAGCTAGCAGCAAAGCAGTAAAGTTGTAGCTTTTTCACACATTTCACTTGCAAATTTTATTAAGACACCTTACAAATTGCGACCCGCCATTACTTCCCGCGGTAATGTTTTTGTCTCTCGAAGAATAGGGAATAAACATGTAATTTTTTTTTCACTTTATCAATAACGGACAGTAATATAAACCCAAGGAAACTAAGTCATTTTCGAAGACGAAGCGTTTCGAGTTTGCGTTCCGTTCCGCCAAAAACAATCAAAATAAATCTGCCGAGCCTTTTCCCAACTATATTGGGATCGGCTTCCAGTCTAACTAGATGCAGCTGAATACCAGTATTTTACATGAAGCGACTGTCTATCTTTTTTTTTTTTGGTTGGGAAATCATCAAATAACTTCTCCCGCTCTGGGCGGAGCGGGAGGGTGTGTCAGACTCTTACTGACTAAAACCCACCCGTGTTCCTTCGGTTGCCCTGTTGCCGGGGGCCACGATCTCCCTTTCGGTTTTCTTCGCAACCCCGGCAGGCATCGGCCCTAGCGGACCCCGTCAATTCTGCGGAGATCTCTTTGAGGCGCGCGTGGAACACAACGCGCCGTCGACCCGGGCCTGGTCCTTATCGGACGGTGAGCTACCCATTGCTCACAGTCCGCAAGCCCGCGCCTACGGTGGCCGGAAATCGGCTTGCGACTCCCGACGCCCTGGGCGTCTCCTGCGGCGGTTAGGGGCGTGAGGGCGCGAGATTTGCCTCTCCCTCACGCGTTCCGCCTCCTCCTTCGCGAGCATTACCGCTTCGCAGAAGGAGGTGACGGCCTCCCATTTCCTCTCGCTCCGTACCATGGCCTGAACCAGGGCCGGACGCGAGAGTTCACCACCGCCGATCACCTCCACGAGGACACGGCGATGCTCCGCCCAAGCTGGGCAGACCTCCACCGTATGCTCTACCGTGTCCTCCGGGCGATCCACACAATGATGACACCCGGGTTTCCTCCCGCCTTATCCTGTGCAGGAACCTCCCGAAACAGCCGTGTCCGGTGAGGACCTGCGTCAGGCGGAAGGTGAGGACGCCGTAGCGCTTCTCTAGCCACTCCTCAAAGAGGGGTCTTATCGCCGCAATTGTGGCGTGCCCAGCGCTGGGTTGCGACAATCGCATTCTCCATAACGCCATGAGATCCCGCTGGAGCTCTGTCCGCTGTTCCGTGATTTCTCGTGGCAGCGGAGTTAAGCCCCGGCGTTTCGCCTCCTCGCGCAACTCCCACAGGTGCGCCAGGACCTTTGCCTCCAGATCCCATGGCGGTAATCCGGCAAGGAGGCACACCGCCTCGCAGGAGACCGTGCGGTATCCTCGGGCCAGCCGGATGGCCATGACCCTCTGGGACGCGTTCAACCGGCGGGCTGGCCGCAGCCTTAGTGAACGCGCCCACACCGGCCCTCCGTAAAGGGCCATGGACCGCACGACCCCCGCGTAAAGCCTCCGGCAGGAGACGTTTGGCTCCCCTAGATTGGGCAGGAGCCGCTTCAACGCAGCTCCGGCCCGCTCCAGTCTGGGGGCCAAACGTCGGAAGTGTTCGACGAAATTCCACCGACTGTCGAGGACGAGTCCTAGACACTTCATCGTCGACTCGACGCCGATGTGAACCCCTCCCGCCACCACCTGGGAACCCGACGGTGGCGCATTCCGAGGTCCATGAAAGTATTTTACCAGTATTTTACATGAAGCGACTGTCTATCTGACCTTCACAATTGTTAGTGGGTAGCATGATACCCATTGGTGAGACTTTTGGGCTTCTGATTACCCACCGACTGACTACCGCAATGACTGTCAATGATCTACGAATGACAGGCTTAACGTACTTTCCGAGGCACAGAGGGGTGTCGACATGTAATGGATGTTCACCTATGGACGACTTGACCGCGGCAAGCGTAACTTAACATTCGATCGACCCGTGTGTCTGTTATTATTTAGCCACGACATCCCGTTCCACCAAAAACATGCAACGTAAAAATAAGTACCTACCTAATGCATTCAAAAATGTAAAAAACGCTATTTGTTTCATGACTCCAATACAATGTATACCTATTTAAATAATGAAAACGTTTTTAATTAATTGTATAATTCCCTATTCTATTACTATTCGTCCCCTACGATAATAACATAAATACCAAAAAATATTATATCTTTCAAAGCAAATCTTATTCACTTTTCTATAGCAGCTTTAGTAAGCAATAATCTCGCGAAAATATCTAGAAATACAAGTAATAACATGCTCAAAGCCCACAGTAGAATCAACAAACTTTATCGTTTTATTATTATCTACTTCTGGAACAAAACTTCAATAAAGATAAAACTTCTTTAACAGCGGATAATAATAACGATACGGATACTTTAAAAATACGTTCAATCCTCCAAACAGATTTTCGTTTTTCGAGTTACGTCGCTAAAGACAATTGTGTTCAAGTTTCAGCATCAAACTGACAATGAATGCGTCTATACTTCTCAGGGACTGTTTCCGAGTGTTGATAAAATACATAATGAAACCCTAATAACTAAAGGGTCTGCCTCATAAACCCGTCCTTCGAGATTTTAGGTGATTTTTGTTTTGTTTTCCTCAAGGTTTTAGCATTTTGCTGAGTAGAAATGTACCTATTTTTCTCTTCCTCGTACGTAAGAATGTACCTACAGATGTAGGTACCTTTTTGTAAATAAAGAATGATTTCGTGTTATCTTCATAAAATATTTTACGTTGAACACTGGTGATTTCCTGTTTACTTGTTTTGTTATCAGGTTACAGGAACTGATTAAGAAGTGTTACATACGCAAGATGTACATCATTTATTTTACCAAAAACTATGGTTTTTAGGCAATATTAAAAACGACAGTGTGAACGTTCGCTGCGAAAGCAAGAGCAACATATAATAGATGGAATATCTTCGCAATATTTACAACTTAAGGCGCAATAGCTCAAGAGGGAACCCGTTTAGAACAAATCCATAACATAGGAAAACACAGGTTTGAATAAACCTACATCAGGCAGGTCGCTATTGTATTCATTGGGCCTTTAATCAATATTATATAAGTTATACACTAGATTTATTTTAGGCATAGTTTAATTTTTTTCTACATTTCTACTATTAATATGTAACTTTGTTATGATGTAACTTTTATGTAATTTATATGTGAACTTATGAATAAATGATTGATTGATTGATTGATTGATAGCAATATTGTCCAAGGTAATATCGAAGTTAGGAAGGTAAGGAAAAGCTCTCATAAAACTTGTAGGTACTTAAATTATGTTTTCAAGCAATCTAATATCGCTTCATGGACCTCTGAACTTCGCCACCTTACCAAATTAACTTGATCTCCTTATAATCTTGTATGACGTAAGTTAGAGCTCACTTAAAAGTTAATATCTTTAAAATAAGAACCGATGTCATCATATTAAACTTTATAAGCTAAGAATAATGTCGAGGGTCACAGGATTTTGAATGGACAAATGAGGCGAACCAATCAATCTGTCTAGCCTTTGCCCAACTGTGTTGGGGTGGCTTCTAGTCAAACCAGTTTCAGCTGAATAATGTAATAGAGTATCAAATTTGAAATATTTTGAATTAATAACCAGCTCAACACCGAAACTACACAAAGCTTTATTCGATACAAGGCATATTCATTAATTTCCACAGTGTTTTTGTTTTTCCTCAGACAAAGTAGAAATCTGCTCCGCATCAACTGCAGCTGAAATAGGCTGGGAGCACACCGAGCCGTACGGAACGCTATTAAAAAAACATCGACCCCTGACACGCTCGGGTTGAAAATAAATCAAATATTGACCGTGGGAATGTCCCGGTGTGTCGCATGAATGCTGGACGAAAAACGTAGGTAGGATATATTGGGCACGCCACAATTGCGGCAATAAGTACCCTCTTTGAGGAGTGGCTAGAGAGGCGCCATGGCGTCCTCACCTTCCATCTGGCGCAAGTCCTCACCGGACACGGTTGTTTCGGGAGGTTCCTATTCAGGATAAGGCGGGAGGAAACGCCCGGGTGTCACTATTGTGTGAATCACCCGGAGGACACGGTGGGGCATACGGTGGAGGTCTGCCCGGCCTGGGCGGAGTATCGTACTGTCCTCGTGGAGGCGATCGGTGGGCGTCGGGAATTGCAGGCCGATTCCCGGCCACTGTAAGCAGACGGTGAGCAATGGGTAGCTCGCCGTCCAATAACGACCAGGCCCAGGGCGACGGCGCGTTGTGTTCAACGCACACCAAATAGATGTCAGCAGTACTGACGAAGTCCACTAGGGCCGATGCCTGCCGGGGTCGCAGAGAGTCTGAAAGGGATACTGTGGTCCTAGTAACATGGCAACTGAAGGAACACGGGTGGGTTTTAGTCAGTAAGAGTGGCACGCCCTCCCGCTCCGCCCAGAGTGGGAGGAGTTATTTGATAATTACCCATCAAAATAATAAATAAAAATATTGTAGCACTCGAGGAGTGCCGACAAAAGTCCGCATGTAAAGTCCGCATTTCAAAATAGTTTATGCTATTTATAATTTTAGGATTTACAAGGACAGGCTTCATCTTCAATTTTGTTGACACCAAAAAAAGATAAATCTTTAAAAAGAAAAACACTGAAGTAAGTAAATTTATACCTATAAAGACTGGTCAAAAATCGTTACATAGATGTTTTTTTTAAAGATTAATGGTTCCACTAATATTTCACCAAAACTCATTTCACAAGTTTTCACTTGACAAACAACGATTCGTATACTATTTATTTCACAAACAACTTATTCCGCAAATGTTTCATTCATTTATTTATTTGTAGGAAAACTTAATGTCATCTTCAAATGCAAGCACTCCTAGGAAAAGAAAGCTACAAAAGATAATTATCAACAAAGAATGTCTAATAAAGAAACAGAGATTGAAGATAAGAAAAATACAATCACAAAACCGAAGACTGAAAAAAAAAAATAATAAAATGCAAGATGTTTTAAATGATCTTCAAGAAAAATTTTCATTGCAAGACGAAGATATATCTGTTTAAAAAAATATAAATGTTAAGGTATGTTTTGTATTGTAGGTGGCCTTATAAAAATAGCAGAGATAATAAAGATTTATTATTATAATTTTATTTACAGGTACAAAAACTGACAAATCGTATGATCGCAAAAAATACTGGTGGCGGGCCATCTAAGCAAAAATATAGTCCAGCTCTGCGTAGTTTTGCGCTAACACTTGACTATTATTCGCCAAAGGCTTATGAGTACGTACGCAAAACTTTTGATACTTTCCTCCCGGATCGCCGTACGCTCCGAAAATGGTACCAAAATATGGGAGGTGATCCTGGTTTTACTGTAGAATCCATAGAGGCGTTAAAAATAAAAGTGAAAAGCACCAAATATCCCATTATTGCAGCCCTTTCGTTGGATGAAATGGCTATACGCCGTCGTATAGAATGGGATGGAAAAAAATACTTGGACATGTTGATATTGGCAGTGGCATCGAAGGAGATCACGTAGGAATAGCCAAAGAGGCTCTGGTATTTCTAGTGACAGGCATAAATTGTAATTTTAAAGTTCCAGTTGGATATTTCTTAGTTGACGGAATTAACGGAAGACAACGCGCAGACTTAATTATACAATGCTTGGAACTTATAGCAGAAACAGGCATAAAAATAATTTCCCTAACTTTTGATGGATGCGCTGCAAATATGGCAATGGTAGAATGCTTAAACTGTTCAATCAAAGATAAAAACTTTTCTTTTCCACACCCGTCAACGAATAATCCAGTAGTTGTAGTGCTAGACCCATCACACATGATAAAATTAATCCGTAATGCTTTTTAATGCTATAACACATTTTTAGATAAAGATGGTAATACCATAGAATGGCGATTTTTGGAGCAATTAAATAACCTTCAAATGAAGGAGAGCTTTCATTTAGCGAACAAGCTTCGTTACAATCATGTTCATTTTCAAAATAATAAGATGAAAGTTAAGCTTGCAACGCAATTGTTCAGCCTAAGTGTAGCAGACGCTATAGACTTATGTCGTGACCAATTAAATCTGCCTTCATTCAAAAATAGTGAAAGCACAACTTTTTTTTTGAGGATTATCAATAACACGTTTGACATTTTTAATTCCCGAAACACATATGAATATAACTTCAAAAAAGCTCTAACAGAAGCCAACGCTGCAATGCTGCTTAATTATCTAGACATGGCGATGACGTACCTATCCGAGTTGAGAACAGAAGAAGGAACTCTTTTGACAAAAAGTTTACGTAAGACTGGTTTCAATAGTTTTATTGGATGTGCTGAAGCTGTTTAACATTTTTATGAAACGTTGATACGTCCTGGAGTTCTGATTTTTATGCCATTTTACAAAGTAAGCCAGGATCACCTTAAAATGCTTTTTGGTAATATTAGGTCTCATGGTGGAGGCAACAATAACCCCACGGCCCGCCAGTTTAAAGCTGCGTACAAAAAAACTTTTAGTTCATATAGAGTTAAAGGCTCTCGATAGTGGAAATTGTACTGCGCTTGAACACATTTCAATTCTTGATTGTGCATCATCTCCCGTAGCACGGATTAATAGATCCATACGAAGGATTGCGATTGAAGGTGACGATGATGATGATAATAATAATAACGAAGAGGATATTAACGCATTTTTCAATACCATCTCAGATTTTAGCAATCAAATCATTACCTATATTTCAGGATACATAGCGCATATTTTAATTAAGAAAATAGATTGCGATATATGCATTGGAGCGCTATTGTCCAATAGCATAAAGGAAGACCATAAATTTATAGTTGCTAAAGATAAGGGTGGTCTGTTATACCCGTCAAAGGATTTGATACAGCTTTGTAAAATATCTGAATCTGTTATCAAAATTTATACGGAAAGCCTTCATAATATAAATAAAAACATGTTGGTGGCAAAAATTATGCGTCACTTTGTAGGAAGTGAAATATTTAAAAACGTAATTTATCATCAAATTGGCCAATACCCTACAGCAAACCACATCACAGACCTCACCAAAGCAATTATTGAAAAATATATTAACGTAAGGTTACACTTTGTTTTGAAAAATTCGTTAACAATTGATAGCAAGCGCCAATTGCTTAATAAATACGTTTTATTCCAAGGACAGTGATTATTTGTTATTAATAAAAGTAAAATAAATATTTCTTAATATTTATTTCATGTTTAATTTTCCCCCATACATTCATCAGATAATTTATCGATAAAGAATATCGGCTTTATCAAGCACTAGCGTGTATGAAATTTTTTATTGCTTTTTTGCGTGTGTGTGTCTATGCCTACGGGGGCTTAGTACTAGTGTGCGAACGAATATCTGCCCTGAGATTTATGTGTGTCTGATTTGGTTGTGTGCGAAATATTTGTAAACATAGGAGTGCGTATGTGTAGAAATTAAAATAGTGGGAGACAAGCGGTGACACTGGTCCTGATACAAAATTGGAGCTAGGGCTTTTCCAACCTTATTTATCTATTCCGTTATTGATGGCACGACTTTTAACAACTGAAGTTTTGCGGATGATATCGTGTTGCTGAGTCCTTCAATTAGCGGTTTACGAAAACTTGTTAGGAGATGTGAGGAGTACGCCATGGCTCATGGACTCAGGTACAATGTGAACAAAAGCGAGTTGTTGGTATTCCTACCGCGGAATTTTAAACGCGACACCGTCTCATCGGTTACACTAAATAGTGTACCGCTTAGCAGAGCGAAGCAGGTTAAGTACTTGGGTCACTGGGTCACGGAGGACCTCGCTGATGACATGGAAGTTGAGAGGGAACAAAGGACGTTGGCTGTCCGCGGGAATATGCTAGCTCGCAAGTTTATACGGTGTCCAAATGAGGTGAAGTGTACAATGTTCAGGGCATACTGCCAATCGTTTTATTTGTGCACCCTGTGGATCAGCTGTACTCAGCGGACACTCAATGCCTTTCGTGTATAATATAATAAAGCTTTTAGGATGTTGTTGGTCTCCTTGCCAAATTTAAATGAAATCCGTTCAGTGGTTTAGCCGTGAAAAGGTGACATACAGACAGACAGAGTTACTTTCGAATTTATAATATTAGTATGGATTGATTGCCATTGACTGATGACGTCAATAGAATAGAAATCTAATCTAAGTTATGCCATTATTCCCGCCAAAACTGAACGACAAGAATTTTTATTATAAAATCATGGTCGCATCAATGTTGGTAGAAAATTTCCTCTTTATAGTATAATGTTTTCCGTTAGCATATTCAGTTTTGTTCTTTTTACCTAGAACGGGCTTCGTGTCTCAGAGACGTGACAGGAATAGTAATCACCTCTCAGATTCTCATAATTCATTGATACGAATAGCTTTGTGTTATGTTTTGTGATTATTTGCTCACACTTGGCCACAAATATTGATGGTATCAGGAACGCCGGCAGCACTTAGTTGATACCATACATTGGAATATGTTATATGGCCAATTTTATTCGTTACCCGGCAAAATACGATAAAAAAGTGTTTATAAAACATGTTTTTTTTAAAGGTTTTCCAAGTAGGTAACGGTTTATTTCGGACATTTCACGTAATAAATACTTTATCATCTGCCTAGCCTTTTCCTAACGATGTTGGGGTCGGCTTCCATTCTGACGGGAGCTGAATACCAGTATTTTATATGGAGCGACTGCCTATCTTTTTTTTTTTTGTGGGTGGGAAATCATCAAATAACTTCTCCCGCTCTGGGCGGAGCGGGAGGGCATGTCAGACTCTTACTGACTAAAACCCACCCGTGTTCCTTCGGTTGCCCTGTCGCCGGGGGCCACGATCTCCCTTTCGGTTTTCTTCGCAACAGCAGCTCGAGTAATCTGCATTTTCAGCGAACATCATCTAGTTTCATGATCAGCAAAGTTGAAAGGTCGGGCAAAGTGTTATTAGGTTTTTCAATCTGGAATAGCAGCCCGGAGTCTGGAATTGTGCCCGGTTAATGGCAATAGGCTCGGTCTTTATTACATGGGACTCAAACATAACTGGCGAAATATGGATGCACTATTAGGTACACCTCGTCCCAACTCTTCGGGGTAACAAGACATGGTATTATGCTATGTTAAATAGTATCTGCTCAAATTATTTGTGTTTTGGCACAGGTATTGGTCCCATTAGCAATGCAATGAAATGCATCCGATATATTGTGGTATGTACACTGATGACTTGTACGTTAGATATTAGTTTGAACTCTATTTATAAAGCAAATAAAGTTCAATATTGCTTGATGAAAAGTTCGCATGTTGTATAGTATATATTCAATATAGCATTTATTCAAACATTGACAACGGTGAAAGCTTGTGCCTTATCCCCTGAATATTTATCCGGCACTCGGAATCGTAAATTTGTAAAAATATGACGGGCATTTTGTGGGATTTTATTTATATATTTTATTAAGTGTTTCGAGTGGAGATTTTAGCCAAAGTTAATAAATTATGGAAACAGTGTGTTTTCACAATAGGTTAAGAAAGCTAATGTGATCCAATGAATTAAGAATGAATTAGTTAGAGTATGTAATATTGGTATTCATCATTTCATAACGTACGTCGATATCAAGATTTTCTACAACAACAAAATATGTTTTTAAATGTTAAATATACTTATTCATCTTAAAGATATCAGATATGTTCTTTCATTGCGTGTAAAATCTGCGTCGGTCCCATGACCTACAAACAAAAAATATGACTCGTACTGTTGGGACACATTCATTTTGAGGATTTATGCCTCAGAAACACAAATGCGTTAATTTGATACTTGTAGATGGTAACCTTCTAAGAAGGCTTTGGTCCTCTGAGAGAAATGAATTGTTTTATACAAACATACCACAAAAACACAATATAACTATTGTATAATAATGTATTCTGTCACCTCTACTCATCCAAAGAAACCTCAAGTTCTTTTGATAACAAAGGATGTACCTACATGTAAGTTCATATATAATTGAAAAGGGCACCCACAACATGCGCGTGAAAAATGATACGCCTTAGTCAGATACACTCCTCGAGGAGTAGATCCAATAGGGAATCATTGAGGATCACATGAGATCTACGGATATGATGTAGTTGAATTTACATATATTAGTACATTTTTACGACAGCACTCGTCGTAAAAATGTACGATGGTGTTAAAATATCTCGCAATGTTAATAAGTACCGGATATATACCTACTTAAGAGTATTATAAAAACTAAACGGTCTGAAATAACCAATATAACATGAAAATACAAACTTTCATAGTACTGTCTCCCGCAAAACATCGGGTTTGAACTAAAATACAAATACAAAAGGAGTGTCTCTACAAAAAGCTGTGATACACACAAACTACAAACACGCAAGTTAAATCAAAATGTTCGCTATACCAGCAGCCGGCGAGGAGGGAAACAAATGGAGAATTTTCAAAGAAATGCATAACAGGAGGCGCTGATCCGATCTCCATCTTTTGTAAAATGAATGAAAGTATAAGCAAGTTTTTACCTTCACACAGGTCTTAAAAATACTTCTTAAAACAATTTAATACCTAATTCGGTCTTCAAAAATACTACAGTCAGCTGGTTTACTCTACTGAAAAAAATGATTAGATCAGCCCTTTAAAATCGTTTAAAATAAAATGAAGTATATTTTTCTTCCATTCTATCAAATAATTCTATCTATTGAATCTGTCAATTTGTTTAGGAGTTGTAGTCCACGTACCTGAATACTTTAAGGTCGTAAAGAATATTAAAACTACAGTTAGGTCTTGGATTTTTTTTATCAGTGGACAGAAAATTAAAAGAAAGCCATCCTCAAAACTTAAATCAAAACATAACTTCGGTAAACAAGACTTAAATTTCAAAGTTCAAGCTTGGCACCAAAAATGCTTGTTACCGATTTTAATAGTAAAATTCATAGATGCTCAACTCAAACGTTCAACTCAAATCTTCCTTCCTAAATTCAAAATATTTATTTCGAGCGAAGATATTTATAGGGTTATAGTAACATTGTCCTTAAAACTTAGTGTTAGTAAACAACATGATACGGTGATACAGTAACTGACCTGAATTACATGGACAGTCCACTGTTAGGGCTGGCCATGACTCAAGCCACCATCGATGCCAAGCTCTTAAATACGTGGGTTTCAAATTCAGACCCTAGGTTTCGTGAGTTAATTCTCAGATAGATTCGATCCTAGAACTTAGGTGTAATCTGGAACTTCAAACAGGAGTTGCTGAGCTTGCATTGTTCCAAGCATAGAAATAGTAGATGATTTAAGTTTGCATTACAGAAACCATTTATTTAGTAACTTTCTCACTTTTCAATAACACAGACCCTCAAATACAGGAATGGAGACACTGAGGAAATGGATTCTCCTAATTTCCTTTAATATAAGTTCTTAACCTGTTTACTATTTTTCTATCTATTACCCAATTACATGCGACAGTGTACGTACCTCGTGATATGACATAATGTACCCTCGTCATGGAAATCACAACCGCGCTGTATTTATGGTGTAATTGATTGGACAGTTCGCCATTGTGTGATTCAATATTGAAAATGAGGTTTTACTCATGTGATTAATGTAGTTAGATTACTTGATAGAATGGCAAAGAAATAAGTGTAGTGCTGCTGTTATTGTACGTAGTACCTACATATTCATTGAATGTCTGTAAAGGTAGATTAATAGGATGTCTAATTGAGGTTTCTAAGTTAATAAAATGTTTTCTTTTCTATTTTAATTTAGCTTATTCACTTCTTTTCTCCTAATAGAAAAGCTTATTAAGAAAAAGACCTTCTTTCACGGCCCTAATTAAATTTTGCTACTCAGTGGGCTAATATACTGAGGCAAGTGGAATCCAGATCTCAGAATCAACACTGAATACTACTCTGGACTCGGCAAATAAAGTGGTCCCATTCATTCAGTTCATTCGGTTCAGTAAGTAAAGCGGTCCGTTTTATTCCTTTAACTAGGTGATATTATTTCAGCAATACTTAGCTATAAAGGTCCACCTTTTCTAAGCCCTATCGCTTTTATAATTGCAGACAAAATCGGTTTGTTTAGTAATAGAAACTTAATTGGTTGGCAAAGACGGCAAGGTTTATGTAGACGTTAGACTTTAGAGATATACGTAGTAATAATAAATAGCTAGAAATAATAATTGGGAAATATTTAACTGAGCAAAAACTTATTGAAATTCTAATGCTCGATATAGAAGTGTTAAATTCTCTTTTCCTAAAACTTCATCTCCTAAGTTAGGTAGGATACATTAGATAGGACATGTCATCACTCGTCCGCTGTAGGTGTCACAACAATTAATCAAAATTCGATTTACGCTCTGATTGCCCTGAAGTGTTACTATGTCGAAAATTTTATATTCAATGGACTCCACTTTGAAAAAAAAAAAAGTTTAAAATGTTTCAGTATTAAATACCAAAGGCCCTGCACGCTAAGTATGACCGCAATAGAAACGGGTGTTTTCGATGGAAGAATGAACAATGACAGAGAAACAATCACAATTTGTAATTTTGTCTATCTGTCATTCCGTCGATATAACCCGTAGAAAACCCGTTTCTATGGTTGTCATCATGCTACGCGTGCTGGTCTGTGTTACAGTAAATTTTCATTCGTATAGCTAACTTGCTGAAACACAAGGTGAACCCAAAACTTGTTACTCACACAATAGACTTTCAACTCGCAATATAAAACGCTCCAAAAGCTATGTGCTATAAACCAACAAATTACAAAACAGCACACGACAGCCGTAGTGTCGGCGAGTAAGTTACGACATCGTAAATTAGTCACATATCAGCGATGTCCGAGCATACCGTCAGCGTAATTCTACCATTGTAGGCTATTACGGTATTTACTAGTCGGAGCGAGAAGATTAGAAACAGAACTTGGTGAATGACGGATAAACAATTTATGAGTTGGCGATGAATCAAGACCTCTTTTATCTGTTCTGTGATCAAGATCGAAGGAAAGAATATGTGTTTCTTATGAAGATTGCGGTAGGTGGCAGGGGATATTATTATCTCTCTTTTAAAATAAATACATAATTGTAACCCTTCCAATTCTCCGAAATGTAATATTTTTGTGTGGCTGCACAAACAGTAAATGTTAACAGTGTTTGTAGAGTAGATACTGCATGCGATTAGAATAATAGTAAATAGTCATCACTATTTACCATTATTCTAATCGCATGCAGTATCTACTCTACAAAAACTGTGAGCTCATACAACCACGTAATGCCTGAGGCAACACAAACATACTTGTATACGGAAATATTATTTTAGCACAACTCCTCACTGAATACGAATGTTGTTTTTGTTGTTAAGGGTCGTGTAAAGGTACATGCTGCGTTTGAATAAATTGTAATTTTCAAATTTTGGAAAACATACTGTAAGTTTTTTATGGGTTTTCAGTTGCAAACGAAATGAAAATTGTTTTTAAAGAAAACGATAAAAAGCAGAACGTCTATTAGTCGTCTATAATATGATAGACTCTATGGGAATCCTATCTATAAACGAGACGTGTTCAACGCATTTGTGATACATTTTCCTACTGGGCGGCGTTCTTTCACAGAAAATACTCAGCATTACCTAGCAATCAGTGGTGTTTAGTCGCCTATGAAGTCTGTTATTGCACATGTGCAATAATGCATCAAAAATAATTACGGTCATTGTATCAGATAGTTAATTGATTCAGGCGTGACGTTGCGGAAATTCATTATAAAATACGAAAAGACGTTGATATATTTAGTAACCTGTTCCGCTTAGCTATTTCCAAAGAGCCATAAAAAGCCCTGAAAGAAATTGACACGTTCAATTCTCAACAAGGCATCCTCAGGATGACGATTGACTTGCTGATTGCACTGAATACGCTCTGCTTTTAGCGCTCGGTATGGCAACACGCTGTGTTCGGGGTCGCGACAAGTCAATCAATTTCAATTTTTCAATTTATTTATTTATTTAATTAAATAATGCATATTTACAATATTAAGCCTTATACTAAAATGGTAGGTATATAATAATGGTTCGACCTGAACTAGGATAAACCTGTATCTCAGGTGTAATAAGTGCTAAATTACATTAAAATTTTCTAAAATTGATGGTAGACATAAATAGTGAGTAACTTAACAGACTAATGATAGGACAATACTTAATTAAAAATAATATTTAACTTAAAACAACCAGTAACTTTTCTGTATCATCATAAGACAAATTTTGTAACCAAGTTGTAATAACATTTTTGCATTGTACCGTTTTTAATGCATACATAGACAAAATTGCGTTTACTTTATTATACAAAAATGGGCCTAAGAATATAAAAAAACTATACATAAACGAATGCCTTAATCTATAATTATCCATACAGATGTCTTTACGTCTTTTTTCAGTGACAACTCTATCGTACGGCAATTTACAGTGCTGTTTTAATAAAGTATTCATAATGAATAACTGCCGCACTGTCAGAACATTGCAAGATTTATATAAAAGTTGGGTCGGGAACAGGATAGGCCGGAATGTGGATACTTTCAGAACAGCTCTCTGCGCGCGCTCCAGTGGTAGTAAAACTGTTTTAGCCGCTCCTCCCCATGAAGTAATACAATATGTAATTATTGATTGACACAAAGCATAATAAACCTGTTTTATCACCTTAGAGTCAGCAAAAGGCCTAATTTTCTTGAATATGAACATCAATTTACGGACTCTACTGCATAATAGTTCAACGTGATTTTTAAATGTAAGAGTAGCATCAATAATTACTCCAAGATATTTTATAGTTTTTGTATTAAGGATAATTGGGCAATTGCATTTAGAGTTTGCAACTGTGTTACATACATGCGCATGAATATCTGGAATGATCATAGATGTCTTTGAGTTGCGTAAAGAAAAGCGTATGTATTTAGTTTTGTCAGCATTTAATGTCAGTAAGTTATGTTGTAACCATCTATTTACTATATTGAAACCTTGCTGTGCACATAACCAAACTTCATGTACTGTATTTGAGGAGAATAGGAGTACGGTATCATCAGCATAAGATATAATTTTCCCCGAATTTAGATTTAGACTGCAGAGGTCATTTATATAAATAAGAAATAAGGTTGGTCCTAATATGCTTCCTTGCGGGACTCCAAAAAAAGTATTTTTTAGTTCTGAGCTAGTAAAATTACCAATCTTCACACATTGACAGCGGTTGTCTAAATAGTCTGCAAAAATCTTAAGCTGCTTACCTCGTATACCTATTTTCTCAAGCTTGTCCAATAAGATAGGATGAGACACGGTATCAAAAGCTTTTGCTAGGTCAAGAAAAATACCAATAGAATGATTACCTTTGTCTAGTTCTTGAGATATATAATCGGTCATATCTTGCACAGCATCAGTTGTGGATAATTTTTGTCTAAAACCAAATTGATTATCCGAAAGCATGGCTTTAGACTCTAAGTACTTCATTAACCTATTGTTAATTATTTTTTCTAGTATTTTAGATGTAGATGAAAGTATTGAAATGGGTCGGTAATTTGAAGGTACTTTTTTGTCACCTGCTTTATGCACTGGGACGACTAAAGCTTTTTTCAGATAGTCGGGAAAAATGCCTTCAGAAAGGCAAATTTGAAATATATGAGTTAACGGCGGAACAAAAATGTGTCTGAATTTCCTTAACACACTATTTGAGATACCATCCCATCCAACCGCACAGACTTCTTTCAGCCCCAAAATAACCCTTTCAACTTCGTCTTTGTCTGTATCCAGTAAAACAAATGAGGTTAGCTGACGATATTGCGGTGACACAGTGGCCCTGTTTCCGTGTATGCTGTAATTTTTGTTATAGTTACATTTAATTTGCTCAGCAAGATTTTGACCCACATTATTAAAGTAACTATTTACATGATTTGCTGATGTATGCGGTGAGGGGAGCGTTTGTAATAACTCTGACGATGATTCATGCTGTTTTGATACAAAAGCGAAATTTTTATATGGCGCCACATTTTTTTGCTGTCGTTTCCTGATTCTTCAATTAAGTTTCTATTATACGTATTTTTCAAATTTTTTAGTAGATTGTTACAGAAATTTCTATATCTTTTATATGATTTTTGTAAAATGATATCATCTGGAGAGGATTTTGCATGCATGTGAAGTTTATCCTTGTGCTGGATACACTTTACTAGCCCGGGTGTGATCCATGGTTTTAGGTTATTGTTTTTCTTAGTTAGTTTTATGTGCGAAGTATTATTTACAATAGCACATTGCACTTTATTAATAAAGTATGGCAGCGAAATGTTCACATCATCAGTTTTGTAAACTGGGTCAAAGTCAATATTATGATGTAATGCGTCTTCAAGTCTTTTCATATTTATTTTATTAATGGTATTTGTGCACTTAGACCTAGGGATTTTTACTTCTAGACTAAGCAGTACTGCGCCATGATCGGAAACCGAAGGAATTGTTACTAGGGTAATGGATGCAAGGTTAGTTTTAAGCAAGGTGTGGTCTAAACAGGACCCACTCAAATGTGTTGGAAGCAAATGGGCCGGAAGCAGACCCTTGCATGCGCACATGTTAAGGTAGTCTTTAGCAACTCTATCATTGTCTTCTGGGTTAATATCTATGTTCATATCGCCTGTTAGTACTACATTTTTGTATAGAGATAGTTTTTGGAGTGCTTCGTCCAACGATGCTACAAAATTATCAGTATGCTTAAAAGCACAAGGCCTATAAATACATAGGATAGCAGTTTCTAGGCCCACTTTTATCAATAGTCTGCTACAATCTTGTATGTGAGGTTCTTCTACCGATAAGTTCAAACTTTGTTTGGCATAAACAACTACACCGTCATTTTGATTATGAACGGTCTTACTACTAAACATTTGGTAACCTGATAGAGAAGGAAGGTTCTGTTGACATTTAGATAGCCAACATTCAGTCAATACAATAATGTCACACTCAGTATCCAGACGTTTCAACAGAATTAACAGGTTGTCCATGTTTTTATTTATACTGCGAATATTTTGCGTAAGAATAGTAAGTGATTTAGAGGGATCAGGGAGATATACTTTACATTTTTCAATCTCACATGATTTAGCCACTGATAGGGAGACCACATCAATATCATTAAGTAACTTATCCATAATTTTATTTACTTTAAGCTCCTAGTATAAAAAAGACTTATCGATTAATGCAAAATAAAAGATTAAGGGCGGCGCTCCTAGGCGCCTTCATTATAATCTATAGAGTTAATGTACCTGTTTTCAGCAATTTTCCTTGCCGGGCATTCCAGCTCACCTGTTTTGTGGTCGCTGGGTTTTTTGAAGCGCAAACATGTTGCACACTGTGATGGTTTATCGCTCGTAGTACAATCATTAGACTGGTGACCTTGTTGTCCACAATGTCCACACGTGTGGGTAGTCTCCCGACATGTCCTTGCAGCATGCCCGTACTGATGGCATTTAAAGCACCTCGTCACAAGTGTGAAATCCCTAACTGGGCAGGATGTCCAATGTATAAATACTCGATTTTGGTTAATCAGGGCTTTCCTTATGTTGGCAGGTACTTCGTAGGTCCATCTTTTTTCCCCGACTTATGACTTAATTTCAAAGAGGCCAGGAAAGATTCACGAGGCAAATTAGGTAGCTTGTCGGCTAGGTTTTGTTCATAAATGCAGTCATAGACCTCTTGGTCAGTTAGGGCAGAGGGTACTCCTATCACTATAATTCTTGGTCTTCTCTTTTGTGGCTCTTCCACTTTCAGGCCGGAACTACTTAGCTGCGACGAGTTTCGTAGTTTTTCTATGTCATCCTTGGTTTCGGTGCTGATGATAACTCCTCCGTTTTTGGTTTTACGCATTCCTCTAACGTGCAGTTTCATTTGTTCTGGGCATATTATTTTTTGGACCAGAGATTTAGTATCGTCACTAGTTTTTAGCTTATCATCAGGATAAATTGCGATAGTGCTGAGATTACTGGGGCGCAAGTAATTATTTTTGTTCGTCTTTACCATATCAGCAAAGGAAACATTTTCCATCTTTGTTGGCTGGGCGCAATTTTCTTTAATGCTGTCTTGGATTGTTTTACGGAAGTTATCAAGGCAAGCCGTGAGGTCTCGTTCTTCTCTCAATGCTTGAAGTGAGTTTTGCACTTCTCTGGCCTTATGTTTCAAGTCCTGGTAAAATACTGCCATCTGGGATACGCCATTTCCTACCTTACGCGATAGGGAATTGATCCTCAGTTTTTGCTCGGAGTTCAGTTTTCCATCCTGAGCAATGGAACAAACTTCATTCAGGCATTTTTCTATTGACATCATCCAGTTGCTAATTTCATTGGTGTCCAAAGTCTCAATTTTTTCTTCAGCCGCCTTTTGGTGGTCCTGTCTTGGTTGTTGGGGCGATGTAGGAACCGGAGTCGGTACCGGGGTTGTTATTGGTGGAGGGCTGCGTCGAATCATCGTGCTCCGATTAAAGGGGCTGCCTTCCATCTGTCACTTTGTATGCAGTCAGTCCATTACTTTAAACTTATCACTGTAAAGTTTATTTGTATAGCATGCTAATACATTAAAACTAGGTCACTGTTTATTCAAACGTTAATTTATTTTATTTATATTTTGCATTGATGAGCACGTCTGCAAGCGTCGAATGCAGAAATAAGATCATGATTGATATAAATCGATCAGGTTACTAAATATATCTATGTCCATTGTATTTTTTTGTCATTATATTATCTTCTAACAATCTTGAACTGGAAAGTATTTTGTTGTAAATAGCTGTTTTCTTCATGTAGCTTCATTGTTAGCTTTTATTTCAAACTAAAGTATTTCACACAAAATTGTCTTGTACAAAAAACGACACTGAACTACATAATATGCCCGGAGCATTTTAGCATTGCGAAAATCGTGAAAAGTCGTACAATATGCGTTGTATTATAATGTGGCGAGCATAATGGGGGCCGGCACTGAATATCGGAAGTGAGGCACCAGCAGAGCGGCGTGTGTGAGCGGGAATACAGATGAATATGAACTACAGTCGCTACCACAATATGGCTAGGGTCGTTCCGTAAATTAATTTATTACGACAATCAGATATTTCCAGTTGTGCTTTTTTATATTGATGATATGTGAGTGAGACAAACTTTCTTCAACAACTTTTTGCTATTATAATAATAAAAATAGTTTAAAAGTATATAATTAATCAATGTATTGTTAGCGGGGCACGGTAAACAATTCTACGTTCTATGTCAAATATTTGAAAACTTTCTAAGCATTTCAGTATCCACAACACTAATCCAACTTGTAATGAGCGACGACTACATCGAACAGCACACCAACAAATAAATTTTTAAAGTTTCACAACCACCCCTTCACCCACCTCTTTGAAAAATTTCTCATTTATTTATTCCGCGTCCGTTGTTTATTCCGTGTATTTTGACATAGCATTGTGTAATTAAATACCTCGGGAGTTCCATACAGAAATGCTGATTAAAAGAAAGTTCGACAGAATTTGTACTCATGAATATTCCAAATCCATGGAGGATGAAGTCAGAAATGTTTTGAAAAACTGATCAAATTTGTTGCTTTCAATTAACTTTTCATTAACCTGAAATGACATACGAAAAAGTTGAGGCAGCCAAGGGATTCTTTGAAGTATTCAAAACGAGGTTTTCTCTTAGAAAACCTAAAATCATTTGAAATGTTGCATTCAATGGTTCACCATCCATGTGTGCTTGTGTTTATGATAATCTGGCCCGTCCTCCGGTCATTGTACATAATTACCGGCTAATCACCGGTGAATATTCCGGTCCACCTTCACCGCACCACCACCCCGGCTGCTACTGTATATTTAACTTTTAATCTTTGTAGTTTTAAAAGCTTGTTAATTCAGAATATTTTTTGGTTATGAGTTTTATAAGTATTATCCCAGAAGCTAACATTAATCAAATGCATTTTCATAAATTGCTTCTTTGTACCTTTTATACAAGTATGTCAGTTAATGTGACGGGCTTCCATAGCCTGATAAGGGCTAAGGTACATACCCGTTTTCAAAGAATATCTTCTCAAATGCCTAGTAAATAAAGAAATCAAGTTCACGTTCACATTTAATTACTTTAGAATATTACTATGTTAGTAAATATTACATTATGTCGACGAGTTCTAGACATGACGACTCTCGTAACAAAGTATGAAATCTTAAATCGTATTAAGCATAAAGTTGTGCAAAATGTTTGCTCGTAATAATAATAGTTCGTTTATCTCTGTCTCCTTTTAGTTGAATACAGCTTTTCACTGTCACAAGGGTCTTAAACGAAACTGTTCACATTTGAGACAAGGGGAACGTAACATGTTACTACTAGAATAAATATAATGAAAAAGGAATAGTAATAAATGAAAAGCGTAGCAATCGACATTATACGCGTGCCGTCACATGATGTATGTCGTCATACAGATGTCGGCACCATGCTGCTTATTACGAGTTTTTGACTATTTAAGAATATGTATAGTCACGCGCATAAATACCTTACAGTTACGCAAAATAGTATGGTTATTTCATAATAGCATGGTTTCGGTAATACTTATGTTCGTAACACTATAAAATATCTATGAAAACTTTAGGAGATAATCTCTTTTGAATCTTGCGTAACTGTAAGATATATCAACTCGTGCAGTCACGACAAAACTTTTGAAAATCTAGTTTTATTGAAAAACCTTGTAAATATAAAGTCTGTAAACTGCAGGTACATCCAATGGAAATGGGAATGTAATGAGTAAACCTTATTTATTTCCGTAAACATTTAAATGTATTATGTTTGAACCAACTCTCGCATAATTTATTACCTATTCATGTTTTTATCTAAACTGCCAGTTCGATTCGTTCCATTCATTCGTTCATTCATTATTATGATTTACTGCAAACAGGCTTTTTACGATGCGATTATTTTGTCTGTATTTCCTATTCATCTGACAGGCTGAATGCAGATCCATTATTCTGGGTGACAATCGTACTCCGCAATATTGGATTCATCACCTACTTCCCATCTATTATCGTCATTCATTTTCACCTGTGTTCTGCAAATTAAACGTTGAACAAGAATGCAGTGTAGTATATAGCGCAGTACTTCAATACAGGAACCATTTGATTGAATGTTTCTCTATTTTTACAAAAGTATGTAGTGTCTGTTTATTAAATAATCGAAACAAATATCTAAGTGACATCAAGATCATTTCTATTACTAAAATTTTCCAACTATTAGAACAAAATGTAAATAAATTCACAGTGTTCTGCGTAAATCACAAAGACAACGTTTGAAACATACCTCCGTATGAACTGAATGAAATTAAATGAGCGTACGTATGTGAAAACAGAAACTTTAGATAGAATGCAATGAACCATAATTAAACTATCAAACAAGTTTTTCACTCATTCGACTCCCTCGAGGCGTCGTCGGAGCGAGCGTGTGAAGCCATTTACAATTAATACTCACGCTAATCTAGCGATGAAAGAGAATGTGGAAGCAAATGATCGTATAAACTCAAGATTATCAAAGATTTTCAAGCTAAGAAACGACATGATTGTACCTACCTAAGTTGGTAGAAATTAAGGAAGATAAAAATACTTAACAATGTTTTCAAAACAATACAAAACAAAAAGCCACGATTACAAAAACATCTAACAAACACATTTCACGCGTTTCAAACTCCGTAGAATCTCTACTAATAAAAAAATGCACAAAACCGTTAGCCTTCTTTGCAAGCGCGTGCTTCAATCATTCTCATCGAATTGAATGCCAGCCTTCACCCCAATTTGAGCGGAAAATTGCCATTATGAACTATGCAACTAGTAAGACAATTTATTTCGATAGACGTTGAAATATGCAAAATTGTAAATACTTAGTACCCGTTTGATACCATCGTGAAAAAAGTAAAGGCAAGTTATTAAATAAGTTGTAGCGGTTTCTTGCGGCATCCTCCATCACAACTTGACTAAGTTGACATCAATTTAGAGCCACTAATGGCCAAGTATCTCGTAGCAACATTTTTATATTCTTTTTATTGTGAGTGCTTTCCAGTGACCAGATGTATCAAGAGACTTACATCGTGGCGACATTTTTATGTGAAAGCAGTCTCTTGATAGACGCTTCCTAGAAAATGGTCTTCCTCTTAGCATACAAATTAAAATACATTTTTTAAGTTTTTACGCTAGAAGGAATATTTTTTTCGGAATTAAGAAAGTTTATTCTGAAAGTGGGTAACGTCGCAAATAGACGTCACATATTTCACTGTTTTGATTAATTTGGCAATATTATTGTATGGAAATATGAAATGTGGCTAACTAGCGAACTGCTTGAAAATATGTCTTGCCATTCATGTGCCCGCCTACTTCGCCCGGGCCCATAGATGACATCCATCCCCCGTAACCTGAAAATACTTTTTTTTGTAACATAATATTTGTTTATTAGATAGTTAGTACAATGTTTAAGATATGTTTTTTACATTTATTTAATATATTGAATCACATTTTAATTTTAATAAATTATTTTTCTTTAAGTACGCTGTACTGGTACAGCGTCTAAATATTTGTTTGCTGCACCGGTCGACGTCATTACGTCGGCGCCGGCTGTCACTGAAAACCAGCGCTGGGGCTCTATCTTGCATAGGGTCTTAGCATAATGCTGAGCGATAGCTTATTTGCGTGGATGTGACGCATTCTTCCTCCAACCTTTTCTCATTTTTGTATTTTAAACTTTTTTTTTGTGTCATGTTTAGCGCAAATAAACGTTTTTTCTTTCTTCTTTCTTTTTTTCTATACTGTGGTGATAAAGGTGTTTATTTACTTAATATTATTCTACCACTGGACCTGTTCGATAATATGTTTAGTGGATTGTAGCGTTCGTTAGGTTTCCGCCATTGTATTTTTTTCCCATCATCATCGGACCTAAAAGTTTTTTGCCCGTGTCCGTTATTTGTCCCACTCGAAATCCATAAGTTCCTATGCGAACCGAACTCTTGCTGCCCGATGAGCCTCTGATAGTTGTATTTTCTTCGCTGGACGATAATTGTGAGTGTCTGCTGCGTGCAAGTGCCTTCGCACTTTGAGATGCCGTGTCGTTGAGCAGTTGAGCGAGTGGTTGCGAACGCCGAATTCAAGTGAACGTTTACTATATCACATTCACACTTGTTTGTATAGATGCCTGAACATCTCCGCCCAAAACATTTTGACTTTACATCACCAGAATCCAAATAACGTAACACTCACAAGCGTACCGTTTTTCTCTGTGTTGAAAATACATTTTAAGTTAATCAATCGAGTTCCAAAGTTTACGAACTATTCAATTTATTTTAATATTATATGATTATTTATATTTACCGCTATGCCCAGCTAGATAGCTGGGCTTAGTGGTAACTGAAATATTATCCAATATTAAAATAAATTGAATTTGAAATTCAATTGAAATTGTATTTTCAACACAGAGAAAAACGGTATGCTTGCATTTTGTTCGTAAAGAACCACAATCTTTGTTCTCAAGAAATTATTTATCATTTTAAATAGTTTTGACACAAACACGTATAGTATGCGAAAGGTGAAACAAAACTAGACTCATCAGACGGTAACTTCACTATATATTATTAAACTGTATGCATAACTACCCTCAATTAACAAACTATGCATCCTCGGGGAGTTAATATATAACGATTAGACAGAGACAGAATTATAACGCCAAGTAGATTGATAATTCACCGAATTATTAATTACCTAACTGGCTTAGCTGGTAAGAGCTCGCGGTAATCAAGGTATAACCAATGATTCGATGATTTGAATCTCGTCCAAGCATACGAATACTTTTGTATTATTCATAAGGATGTTTGAATGGCAAAGTTGTAGCAAAGTTAATTTTAATACAACTGGGGTACTCAATTGATGCAGCCCACTTTACCTAATATCTCAAAATATAAAAGAAGCAAGAGCCTTTAAGCTCGCTCACAAAGCTGTTTCGATACAATTTCTTTTCAATTCTTTGTAGATCTGCATTACAATAAACTACCTTGGTTTTGAAAAAGAAAAATCTTTCCTTTACCTCGGCGGTCTTATTCGGAAATACTGAGAAGGCTTTTGTACCCTATCTCCCGGGACATCCCCACGGGACCGTATTTTTTTTTATAATGAATTTGAATAATTTATTTCTTAAAAAATATAAAGACATAAATAATATGGTGATACACTCTAATACACTTAATTCTATGATCAGATATAGAACATATTTGTCTGAACTTAATTCAAAATATCTATATTGCAGACATCAGCGCTCATCCCCTGTTGTAGGCGACACTTCAATGATACTGGTAAACAAGGGAACATCTGTGTGTTGAATGACAAAGACACTGAACATTTTAAACAGTTAACGTATTTATATGGCATTGATATAATAGTAAGAAGGTATTCCATGTAGCATGCAAATTGGCATTCCTACATGCCATTTTTACCCGACTATACATCTTGATCGTTTGGTAGTTATAGGCTACGTGACGTCACTTTAAATTGAATATGGAACGTCTTCTGTCTTTGTACGCTAGTACTAATGTAATATTATTTTGTAGCGTAATGAGATGCTGTTTCTTTAACATTTTCACATACTTACATTCCTTCTCGTAGCAAGAAAAGCATTTGTAGTCGGACATCTAACAAAGAAGATATTGAAGTAAGTATTGACATACAACAACATCATCGAGCCGATGACGATATCCTTCCGTCGTTATGGGTATGTTCCCGGAAGGCCGCACTGCCCGGAATAGGCCATTAACATAAACCATCCTAAATGTTACGGGAGAGCAGTCGAGCATCATAAGACACAAGACGTGATTTAGTTGACGCGTAATGTTTAAGTTTCATGGAGGTCTGTTGAGACAAAAATAATCTAGTGAGAATATTGAAAATAACAAAGTTTATTTTCTTTATAAAAGGAGATTACACACATAGTAAACTTACACATTTACAAACAAATCTTATCAGATTTATTCATTTTACAACACAACTTTCCCAAAGGAAAACTTACACTAACATTCAGAAGCTATGATAATAAAATATAACTGGCCATTATTCCAAATCGTCTCAGATATTCTCACTGCGGCACATATTACGTCACAGATATTATAATATTTTTATGTGAAAATTGGCTATTGGCTAGCTAATTTTTACAGTTTTAGTTTCCTTTTTTCCGTACAATAATAATATATTTTGCGGATACTGGATGGTATGTAAAAATCTAAGTACAGCTGAGACAAAACTTCTCAAACATAATATATCAATAACCAGTCAATCAGAAGGTAGAAAATGCTCATACATACAAATAGCTTATATTTAGAGGAACCGTTGTTTATGATAAATGCGACGGCTGCTTGCTGAATCAGTCTCTTTGACGAGTTGGAATAAAACGAACTGCTATTTACTTTGTGTCTAATAGGTAGGTATATTATGAGTTTCTATATGAATTATAATTTCATTTTATTTATTTTTGCTGTATTAATACTTATTACTTTTACACAGTAAAAGTGATAAAAATTGTTGTGAAAAATCAATTGCATTTTGTCATGTACTATATAAAAATAAGTCGGGTTTTCCTTCCTGACGCTATAACTCCAGAACGCACGAACCGATTTCCACGATTTTGCATTCGTTGGAAAGGTCTCGGGCTCCGTGAGGTTTATGTAGGGTAAGTAGGGTAGGTAGGTAGGGTAGGTAGGTAGGATAGGTAGGTAGGGTAGGTAGGGTAGGTAGGTAGGATAGGTAGGGTAGGTAGGGTAGGTAGGGTAAGTAGGGTAGGTAGGTAGGGTGGGTAGGTAGGGTAGGTAGGTAGGGTAGGTAGGTAGGGTAGGTAGGTAGGGTAGGTAGGTAGGGTAGGTAGGTAGGGTAGGTAGGTAGGGTAGGTAGGTAGGGTAGGTAGGTAGGGTAGGTAGGTAGGGTAGGTAGGTAGGGTAGGTAGGTAGGGTAGGTAGGTAGGGTAGGTAGGTAGGTAGGTAGGTAGGATAGGTAGGGTAGGTAGGGTAGGTAGGGTAAGTAGGGTAGGTAGGGTAGGTAGGTAGGATAGGTAGGGTAAGTAGGGTAGGTAGGGTAGGTAGGGTAGGTAGGGTAAGTAGGGTAGGTAGGGTAGGTAGTTAGGTGCGCCGTAAATAAGCTCTTTGCTACCCGTGCGAAGCCGGGCCGGGCAGCTAGTTTATCTATAATTATATACTACTAATAATAAATCTGATTATGGAGGACCTCAGCACAATGCGCCATGATCTCAGTAGAGCTTCCGAAAGAATGGATCTTAAAATTACCATTGACAAATAAAGGTCATCTAACCGACTTAGCCCGAAAAATTGCTATACTTAAGTAGCAGGGCACATGTGAAAGGTTCTAGAGTGGCGACCGCGTACCGGAAGGCATAGCGTTGAAAAGTCATCCACAAGGTCTTGTCAAGGTCATCGATGACCTTGTGAAGGTCGCAGGAATTCGCTGGAAGCGAGAAGCACAAAACGGTAGATGTGGTGACGCTTCATCTCGCCTATGTCCACAGTCTTTCGGGTAAAATGATGATTATGATGATGAGGTATGTTGCAGGCCAATAAGATGCTCCAGTAAAGCGCTTTGAAAACGTTCACAGTTTGCACTTGCTAAATATTGATCAATAATCCCTAATAACTCAGAAAACAGTCAAGAAAATACATAATTATGTTACCATGTAACAATTTAGGTTCATAGGGGCTTTCCATAATGCCCTAATAAAACAGCCTAGTTATTATAAAACGAACATAAAAGTCATCATTTCGTCACATGTTTAACGCCTCGCTATCAATAATTCTGCTCCCCTCAGGTACATAAATTGTTTTCCGGAAGGCATAACTTACCGTAGAACTCCCCCCTGGTTCCTCGCCTGTAACATTCACTTCTTCACGTCGTTACTTTGTTTTTCAGCGTGTAGTGGTAACCATGTTATTTGGTTTAAATACATAGGTTTTTATTTATATTATTTTACTAGCTTTTGCCCGCGGCGTCGCCTGCGTGGATGTCGGAAAATATCCCACGGGAATGTACTACCGATACCGGCATTACATACATAAAAGCCGAGGAAAAGGTCATTGACTCCTACTGCTGGGCCCGGGTTACGGTCAACCACAATTATTTTCACGCGTAATTTTGAATCTGTGATATCTTTTAAACTTTTCATTTATATGAAATGATGTCAGGCATATTTTAATCTAAATAAAATTTTTATCAAATTCTGAAAGATAATAATAGTTATTGTGGGTCATCTTTAGAAGATAGACATATGCCATCGCAGACTTTATTGTTGAACTTTGTAAGATAAACAATACTGTAGAACATAAATTTTACGTAATTTTTACGATTTCCGCAGTGCACGCCAATAAAGTTCCCAGTCGGCTTGATTTTTTCCGACATCTTAACAATAATCGTCAAATTTCAGCCAATTTACACAAAACCTTAATGAAATATACACTAAAACCTTTCGCATGAATCACTCCGTCCATTGGTGAAAACTGTTTGAAAATCCATTTAGTGGTTTTTGAGTTTATCGCGTTCAGACAGACACAGCGGGAGACTATGTTTTATAATATATACGGATTTGTCCCTTAAATACATATTTTTTAAAATATTTTGTGATTGTCAGAACGTTGTTGGCTTAACATTTGTAGATAATTTTATATTTTGATAAGTATTTGGTACTTGTTAATAGGCCTACATTGTCCTGTCATACCTATTAACACCGTAATTTGAAAACATTGTAAAAGCCATTTATTATTAAAGGGTTAACGGTGAAGTTTCTTGCCGCTCTTCTCTATAGGAAATGACCAACTGAAACCGTGCACCTAGCTTCTAACTTTTTATAAGTGCCCATGTAGGTTTATGTGAAATATAATTTATTTTGATTCAATTTTCAGTTTACTTATTTTTGCGGTATATTTTATGGAGCTTCAGAAGGATGACGCAGATTATAATCGTCGAAATCAAAGGCTGTTATTATAAATCGTGATCGCGTATTATAGTTAGATGATTTAGTTTACTGTTACAGCTGCTTGAGTGTTCTTACATTCTTTGTTAGGTATCTTACTCAAGAATGGAAATATTGTAAAACATGTTGACCCTAAACTGTATTACTATTTAGATTCAACATTCTTTAAAATATTTACAAACTTGGCGTAATGTCGAGTAATCAAATGATTTTCCCTCGAACTTCGTGTGTTTGTGTCAAAATTGATTAATAGTAGATTATACTACAAGTGTATAAAAAAAATAATTTAATAAAAAAACTGTAACCTGACTACGAGAAAATAAAAATAATCTAAAAAGTACGAAACAAGCAAATATTTCAGACATAAATCAAGACATAGGTACAAAAATGGTAAAAGTAAAGCCGTCGTCACATGCCATTATAATTTTGTAGGTGTCCCTGGTCTTTCAAATAGGGCAGATCGATGTTGACAGTTTGTGGCGGCCATGTTGTTTTGGCGGCATATGTCAAATGCGTTGTTATTTCTTCAGTTACTGATGCCAAATCACCATGGCAAGTTACACGATTGAGCAGCACGTCCAAATGCAAACATCCGAACGTCCATTTTACGGCAGATGCGGTGGCCCTTCAAAGTCGACTCTCCAACGTTTGGTGACCAAATTCGAGACAACTGGTTCGGTAAACAACCAACCAACACCCTTACGTCAAAGGAACGCCAGATCTGCCGAGAACATCGCTGCTGTCCGTGAGAGTGTGCAGGAGACTCCAAGGCAGTCGATTTCTCGCCGTGCACAAGAACTCGGCCTTTCGTAGACTTCAACTTGGCGAATTTTGCGTCGGGACTTGGGCCTATACCCGTACAAGATCCAACTGACCCAGGAGCTCAAAGTAAATGACCATAGACAACGCCGATTGTTCGCTGACTGGGCACAGAACAGTTGGAAGAGGACCCCGATTTTGGCCGAAAAATCATCTTTAGCGACGAGGCGCATTTTTGGATGAATGGTTTTGTTAATAAGCAAAATCGCCGTATATGGGACGGCCACAACCCACATGAGGTTCACCAGGTGGTAATGTATCCACAAAAAGTTACTGTTTGGTGCGGATTTTGGTCCAGCGGCGTCATTGGTCTGTACTTCTTCGAAAACGATGATGGCGAGGCCATCACTGTCAACGGCGAGCGCTACAGATCAATGATTAACAATTTCTTTTGGCCTAAATTGAACGATATGGACGTGGACAATATGTGGTTTCAACAAGACGGCGCTGCCACACAGCGAGCGACACAATGGACATCCTGCATGAACGGTTCAAAGGTAGGGTTATCTCTCGCAGAGGTGACGTGAATTGGCCACCAAGATCGTGCGATTTGACCCCGCTAGACATTTTCTTATGGGGTTTTCTCAAGTCGCAGGTCTATGCTAATAATCCGCGATCAACCGATGCCCTGAGAGTCAACATAATGCAGACCATCGCTCAGATTCAGCCGGATCTATGCAGTAGAGTAATTGAAAATTGGACCCCTCGGATCCGTGCCACCGTTCGAAGCCGCGGTGGACATTTAAACGATGTCATATTTCATAAATCATGGCATAAATGAGCCTTTTTAAATAAAAAAGTAATTATAGCTTGTTTTATTTAATTTCAACATCGACCCGTCCTTGTTGAAAGACCCTTTATTAGAGTAGTGAGCCCACAGACTGCATAAGTAAAGCGATGTAAAAAAAAAACAACCACGATAACAGATAGAAAAGAATCAACTAAACTTTTAAATTGAATTGTATAGCTCTATGGCATAGCTCCATTTAGTCAGCCCGTAGGAACTAACAGCACGTTTTATTTATTTTTAGGGTTCCGTATCTCAAATGGAAAAAACCGAACCCTTATAGGATCACTTCGTTGTCCGTCTGTCTGTTTGTCAAGACCCTTTTTCTCCAGAATGCGTGGAGGTATCAAGTTGAAATTAATATCAAATACGGTAAGTCTACGATCCCTTGGAGCTCAAAAAAATCAAGCTTCTAAGTCAACGCAATAAAGAAATACGGCCATTTATGCGTCATATTTTGATACTTGCAAATAAATCAAAACCTAGAGGGTACTTCCCGTTGACCTAGAATAATGAAATTTGGCAGGAAGCAAGGTTTCACAGCACATATAAAGGAAAAAGTCCGAAAATCGTTAATGTTTTTTTGTGATTACAAACTTACATTTACAGTTGAAGAATTGACCGTGACGTATATCGATGTATAGTAAGTAGAACATGTTTTTCAACTACGTTGTTTTTGAGATAAATTAATTCCAACTAATATTCTTCTTTGTGCGTGGTCCGACACGCACTTGATCGGTTTTTGTACATAATTCATGCTTGTTGCAAATTTAAGATGTTTTTATTCACTCAGTGAGAAAAAGAGAGTTTTATTCGCTGTTATCGATGAAACAAATGCCCGTTTTCGAGCGGCAATGGTAAAAAATATTGTATTAGAAGGGTATGAAATAGTCACTTTAATTGCCAACGACCCCTTTACTTTTATTATTACTACTAACAACCTCCCAGACCCATAATACAATAACTGTGAATTATTTGATTAAGAAAATAATTCAGGGCTTTGTTTGACTAAAACAAGGGACATAAATGAATGAAAATCTCCGTCGTCTGATTAGTTCAATAAAACCAGTTTGTTGAAAATTGCTTACAAATGGAATTAGCACCGCTCGATGAAACGTTCTGCAGGAAATGGGTGTATAAAACAGAATAGACAATTAAAGGTTTCCTTTATGTACTTTAGGAGAATCTAAATGGATTTCTTTAAGAACTTTCTTATTCTGACGATCTAGGAATTACAAATATTGATTCTTATTTATATATTCGCTTAAAACTTCGTCATTGTTTTAGAAAGTCGTAAAGTAATTAATACCTCAGTAAACCTTACTTACTTCCCAAAAGCTAAACCGCTGTTATTCCAAGAAGCAGGAAGGTATTAGTGAATGAAGAAATCGTTTTGATAAAAGTAACTTGCATTGTTGCATAGTGCGTGTCTTGAGACTGAGAGTTTTATCCGGATTTTCAAAGGAATAGTGCCCTGGGATTTCTGAGAATTATCAAACGTCGTAGCACCCGACCGGGCGATGACTGGAAAAATTATGTAAGCATGATTTTTAAAAGCTGGTCATGGTAAGATGTTTTTTTGACTATTTTAGATATCTATTCGGATATCAGAATCTTGTTAAAGAACATTAAAAAGTTCAATATAAAAATAATTTATTTGAATATAAAATTAAATTGTCGAAATATTGAATCAACCGTGGCTACGACGTGTTTGTGCTACGATAGCGTAGCTCATGTAGCGGCCGCGTAGCCTTACTACGCTGTAGCAAAGGTTGAGAACTTAAATGTAAGTTCTCTCTCATAATTTACAAAAATAACATAAATACTAAGTCAGCTCTTGAGCCTGTTAACACGTCAATCCAACCCGTCGGCTCGTTACTTAATGTTTCGAATGCCTTTAATTATTTAGGCACACAGTATCATGTGTTATCATTATTAAACATGTTCGACCTTTTTAGTAGTGTAATAATTGTGATATGATGCATTGTTTAAGATTTTAAGAGCATAGGCTGATCTGAAACTCATCTGACATGCACCCTAATTTTGTAACACACTTTGAATCAGAATCCGAGATTTTTTAAGGATATTGCTAATTCATTGCTTCATAGGTTTGAAAAATTCGTCTGCTCAACAACGTAAATAACGCAATGGACGTGGGCGAACTATCAAAATTAAAACCCATCGCGATCATTGTCATTTTATGTGTATTACGCTCCCGCTGACTACTTCGAGAAAAAGACTACGTAGGCCGAACCACGACACAAACAATCTCTTTATCGTCCCGTTGCACTGATCTCAAGTGCTTGTATACTAACATTTATGTTTACCATACTTAAGTAGCTCAAAGTTTTAAACATGTAGTTATAAAAGCTATTCCGTGGCGAGTATCGCCTCTTTGATCTCCGGCCGCCTCGAGCGACTCAGAGCCGCTCACATTCTCGTCACTGAGACATGGCACAAGCTGCACCAGATGGGATACGCGGGAGTGTATAAGCTTTAGATAAAAGTATTACATCTTAACAAAATTGATTCTAAAAAAAAAACATTATAATATCCTAAATACCTGAAAAATATTATAATACCAATATTGAAAACTTTAATAATTAAATTCTAATCTAAAAATCTAACAAAATTCTAATAATTAGCCGCATCTCGTTACGCTAAATGCTAATTATTTTCTTACTTAGATAAGAAAAACGTTGAGCAGTAAAATGAGGTCAAGGCTTCCTTATTGAAGCATCAAGGTCCGTTCTGTGACTCCATGAAAGCTTCACTGGAATTACTCTTTCTTTAGGAACATCCACTTCTTAATTGGTGCGAGTCTTTGAAGAACGGAAAAAATTTACATGTATTTCAGCTATATTTCAGAGTATATACGTACATAACCTTGTGTCAACCACAAGTACCTATGTTTTCTATTTAGTTAGACATGTATGACATGGTACTAGTATACAGTTTTTACTTTTATTTTTACCCTGAGCACACTCCCCAACCCACAATTCAGCGTACCTAAAATATACAAGCTTCAGGATATCTTCCTTCAACAGTGTACATGGACGATAAATTATTTGCGAGCGAATACCTCGGTTGTGAAATTCATTAGAATTCGCTATGGACTTAACACCTACTTACTGCATTTAAATTGAACTGAATTTTTGTTGTTGTTGTAATACTTTCAGAACGTCAAGTTTAATGTTATTCTACCTCAATAACACCGCATCAACAAGTTGACTTTTCTTTTTTCTATCTAAATAATATAAAATGCACAAAGAAACTCATCAAAAAGAGTCAAATTGACGAGAGTATTGTAAGTCACACCTTCAAAATTCAAATATGGGGCAAAAAGTACAAAATTATGTGAGAAATAATCATACCTCTTTAAACATGATTATTTTAAGTACTGTGATTAAGTGTAAAACAAAACAATGTAATGGTTTTGACTCATAGTTAAAAAAGCACTTTATCTCCTAACTGCTCTAAAAGTTTATAAAAAAAAAAAACAAACATTCATGAATTTGCGAACGATCGTGAATCATTATCGGCTTTCATAGTGAGAAAATAACTAGTTATTACCTACTATACCTTGGACATTATTTTTTTGTACAAAAGGGTCTCTCGCTCGAGTGTTTCGCACTGCGGTATAGGCTACATCATTATTCTGTCAGAACACGATTTATTACAAGCAACTATTACAATACGACACTATTACAATATGAGAAACTATTACAATATGAGATGGCTCACAAAATTAGGCATCAAAAAAATGTGCGGGAACCGATGTTTGTGTTGTGTAATGTAACGTGTGTCAATTAAATAGCCTGATTTATTATGAACCCTCGTACTTATGACAATAAATAAAACTTATTTTGGGTTTAGAAATGTGACGCCTCGCTAGAAAGAATTTGAGGTTATCTAGAGCCCCTTTTTTTTTTTTGGCTGGGAAATCATCAAACAACTTCTCCCGCTCTGGGCGGAGCGGGAGGGCGTGTCAGACTCTTACTGACTAAAACCCACCCGTGTTCCTTCGGTTACCCTGTTGCCGGGGGCCACGATCTCCCTTTCGGTTTTCTTCGCACCCCCGGCAGGCATCGGCCCTAACGGACCCCGTCAATTCTGCTGACATCTCTTTGAGGCGCGCGTGGAACACAACGCGCCGTCGACCCGGGCCTGGTCCTTATCGGACGGCGAGCTACCCATTGCTCACCGTCCGCAAGCCCGCGCCTACGGTGGCCGGAAATCGGCCTGCGATTCCCGACGCCCAGGGCGTCTCCTCCTGCGGCGGTTAGGAGCGTGAGGGCGCGAAATTTGCCTCTCCCTCACGCGTTCCGCCTCCTCGTTCGCGAGCATTACTGCTTCGCAGAAGGAGGTGACGGCCTCCCATTTCCTCTCGCTCCCTACCATGGCCCTCATCAGGGCCGGACGCGAGAGATCACCGCCGCCGATATCTAGAGCCCCTGGATACTGAACAACATTTTTTTTTGTCGGAAACGCATAAAAAAAAAAAAACAAAAATGTATTATTTTATACGTAATCAAAAATAAAAATAAACACTTATTTACGGATGCGAGCCTAGCGAGGTTGAGACGAACAAAGACCCTGCCATCCTGAAAAACCTGCAGAGAGTAAATTCCATTAATATTTCTATTTATATAGTTTAATTAAAACTTTACATTTTAATTGTAAAAATAAAATGTATTTTTATAATATATATAATATAGATATATATGTAAATTATATTATATAAAGATAATTTTATCTCCTAAATATCTTCAATATTATGCTCCGCGGGGCTCCGTCGAATACACCTTACTTCAAAAAATTTATATTTACGTTATAATAAAATAAAAAACAGTTTGACCTTGACCTTAGAGAATTTGACAATTTGACATTGACCTTGAAAATGTATCTCCTGTGAATTGGTGGGTAGGAGGATGACTTGCTCTTTTTCTCTCTCCTCCCTTCCACCTCCCTCTACATTTAATTTATGAACCCTTCTATGAGATTTGTCATTAGTATTAAAAAATCGTTTAAAAGAGAAAATATTTGTCTCCGGCGGATTTACTAACCACTCCCCACATAATTACTATACATAAATATTCTAAGCAGCGCTAACTTTAATCGTGTCTCAACCTCTCTGTATAAAACTCGTCTACATTATTATAATCAATTCCTGTTTCTATTCACCTAATACTGGTTAAAACATGTTATGCAGGTTATGCAGTGCGAGAAATATAGTAATTATTATGCTGTAGTATGTCTAAGGGTCGTTTTCAAAATTTATGTACATTTTTTTGTGTTATCGTGACACAAAAGTAACACAATTAAAGAATAAGGGGAGAGTCACAACAAAGTCGACGAACCTAATCATTTTTTTTTTTTACTTCCTTCCATTTTTGTGGATGTTTTGATTTTAAAGGCTTTTGGTAACGTATTTGTCGTTTAGCGGGCCTTAGCGGCATCTTTCCTCAAACAGAAATAGAATTACTATTCACATTTAAGTGAATATAATGTGACAAGTCCTAAGTTTCACGTGGCACAAAAATAGTAACCCAATGATCACACAATTGAACAAAATTAACGTTTCTCTAGATAAAAAAAAAATGTAATTTCACTCTCGAGTTACTCGTGAAACATACATATAACTTAATTATAGCATTAACTACACTTACATGCTGCACTGTAAAGCATAGTACTTACCGAATTCACGTAATTTGGCACTTTTAACATAATTGTGTTAAAAGTGCCAAATTACGTGAATTGAAGACATTACGTGAAGTCCTTTGTACACACACCGCACACAAATAAAACCCACAGTTAAAAAAATGGCATGAAAAAAAAACTAGCACCTTCTCGTTGTAACTATTTTGATTCCCCATACTAAAATTGGAAATTACTTCCATTATTAAAATGTCAAAGTTACAAAAAGGAATCACACAATGGAATGGAATATTTGACCCGTTTTTTGAGCAATTAAATATATGGTTTATTAAAATTACATTGTTTAATAGCAATTTTTTTTCTAATAACTTATCCCTTCACCTGTCAAAACATTGTTGAATCTGGTTACATAGTGGGTGCATTATTTATTATTTGCTGTATTTTTTAAATACGAGCGACTGTGAACATAGTAATTTTGTATGGGAAAAAAATTATGTCAGGAATTAAATTTAGTTTTTTTAAATCAATAGAACCAATTTCCATATTTAAAAAATCTGTACTTGCAATTTCATTACTTATTAGTCTGAATAATGATTTATATTTTTACATTTCAAACTGTATTTAATTTTATTTTACCAACAAGTTGGTTACCAATTATGTGTCTACCAAATGTACATACATTTTGAAAACGACTCATAAAGTAACTTGCTATGAATGTTCTTAGAATTTTTTTTTTCTGTATTTTATTGGTGGAGACCTGTAATTAGCTTTCAGAATAATGTATTGTCCTTGATCTGTTTGTTTTAGCTATAAGTCTCTCATGTTATTTAAATAAATAAATTAAAAACAGAAATGTTGAAATTCAAAACACTCAAATCCTTAATCTTTTGAATAAAATTATCGCAGTGTTTATGCTGTCTGCCACTTACGACACTGAAGTCTATTCAGCGTCCGCGCGTCGCTGAGAGCAACATCCATTAATCACCGTATGCCGCACCGGTTTTTTTTTTTTGTAAATAGCATTCGCAGGTCAACCAAAGAGGTTGTCGGCTGCATAACCGGGCTATCCTGTGTATGCCTTAACAAGTTAAAGCCCAGCAAGGCCGTAAAATTAATAATCTAAGTGACTACATGCTAAGGGCGTGTTTTTTTCTTTTTGTATCACTCAGTACTAAAATATTGAGATTTTTACTCGAATCCTTGATTCTAATTCCCGTCTATTGACATTGGAATTGTGACGTTTCATACTCTTGAGTTCGACACTAGCGCCAAATTGTTATCAAATTGGGTATCCATTTTAGGAACTAAGTGGAATCGGGATCGGGCTTGGTTTGGCTACTCTTGACTTTATTTTGACAGCAATGTATTGCGCCAGTATTGCGTTGGGATTATTTGTTGATTGGGATTTTTCCAATAGCAAAAGTGTAACGTTTTTTAAATTGTTTTGTCTTTTATGTCGTTTTTAGTATGGTAATAAGTGTGTAATATGGCACGATTTGCAGTTATATACACATACAGTATTTTACATAATTCCCATAAGAAACAATTAAAACAAAGACGAGATGAGCGTCAGATGATGCGTTATACGGACAAAGCGTTTTATATGAATGAAGACGAATTTAAAGCAAATTATAGAGTGAGCAAGGATTTGTTTGAGAAAATTTACGTATAGTAGGACGATTTGTCATTGTAACTTAAATTGAAAACTTTTATTATGTACAATGTGTACAATATAATATAACTATATAAAAAATAGACTAAGAAAATAACTATGTACTATATTAACGAAACAAAAATATTTCACTAATTAATTGTATATTTAAGTATTATTATATATTTACTTACCACTTCTATAAAACTTTAATATTAGTTCAGTTACTTATCGGAAAATCAATTGTTGATACTGAAAAAGAACCACACGCGAACAATATATATAAGTTAATGTTAAAAAAAAAAACTTGCATTTCGAATTCACTTCTAATTTCTAAAACCACTTGACTTGACTTTATTCTTGAAATTGCAGAACTTTTACGCCGCCTTTTTTTTGTAGTTTTTTAGTGATGATCTTGCCGCATACAGCCAAAGTCATGTTTAATTTTATGATTTTAATCATGTTCTATGCCGAAATGAATTTAATACTTTACAATTAATCAATTAAACAACTATTTACATCATATTTATTTATTAACCTTGTTATTTATATGATAAATTATTTTAAGTCCTATTACCGGTTTATCGTAATGAATTGAACTACACTTTTGCAGGGCGAAACATAGCTAACTTCACGTGTAACAAAATAATCGCGGGGCAATCCCAATTTCACTCCAATGTTGACAGTATTGGTTTCAACAGTATGGTAGGGCGGGGCTAGTTGAGCATAGGGGTAAGTTGGGCAATCGAAATATCTCAGAAACTATGCAACGTACACTAAAGCATCAAATGGCGGAAAGAAACGGGAGCGGGAAGGGAATACATCACGGGATCCCCAGTGACGCGTTTGCAATCGAGTGAGGGACACGCGCGCTTTGTTTATTTTGCGACCAAAAAGTAAAAATATAGTTAGTGGGAATATTTCTTCTGTACGAGTCAAATATTATCCAATTGCAATCGAGTAAGTGTTTATCTTTTATAAATTTAGTGTATTTACGATATGTATTAAGGTTTTGGATATAATTCTAACAGTTTCTTCATAACCTCATTTTTGTTTACATTAGTCGTGTTGGGGTAAGTTGAGGTAGCTCAACTTGCTCAACTTTACTCGCGATTTCGAATGTAAGTAATATTTGATATTTATTACAGAATGCGGACTTATAAAAGGAAAACTTCAAGAGGTTCTTACACAACTCAAGACCTAAATAATGCTGCAAAATGTGTCAATAATGAAGGAAAAAGTGTGAATGCCGCCGCCAAGGAATTTGGTATCAAACGGATGACCTTGACAAGATTTTTGAAGAAGTTAGAGTCTGAAGGTGGTAATTCGTCAATGGGCTGTGCCACACCAAGGCAAGTATTTTCTCCTTCGCAAGATGCTTTAAAAAATACTTGTTACAAATGGCATCAATTTTCTATGGATATTCTCCGAAAGAAGTTCGTCGCCTTGCCTACGAGTGTGCTGTTAAATTCGGCATTCAAATTCCATCCTCCTGGAGTGATAATAAGATGGCCGGAAAAGATTGGCTTACGTCGTTTTTAAGACAAAATCCGGTAAAAAATTAAGATTAATAATTGTTGAGTTTTTGTTGATTCTATTTTTTATTTAATATTAACAGAAAATTACTTTAAGTTTCACTGTTATGCCATTTTAAGACTATAAATAAAAAGTTGATTGTCAAATAGAAGTTTTATTTCATGTCTAGTAAATATTGAACCCAACTTTGCCTTTAATTTGTAACTGCTCAGTTTGCCCCATACCCTTGCCCAACTTGCCTCACCTATGGGGGTATATTGAGCAACTCTGACTTTGTTCACTTAAACGGCTGTTGTTCCTTAATGCGATTTGTTAAAAAATAAACATTATAGACACTTTGGAAAGGGATAAATTACCTACCTATCAGTATGTATTACAAGCCATTTAGACCTATCGTTAAGGAGCTATGACCGATCAAGTGAAAAATTGCTCAACTAGCCCCGCCCTACCCTACCGAATCACGTGATTGCAAAATTAACATTGAAATTGTATTGGCTTTAGATTGGAATTGGAATTAGTTTGAAGAGTAAGCCCCCTGGTCGGTATTGGTAAATTAATACCTATGATTGTCCTCCATTATTGGCGAGCTCCGGTAATCAACAGATGGCGACTAAATAGAAATTTCCTTTGCGAGCAACCTTTGAGTTAATTTAATAAGTTTTGGGTCTCAACTTAATTAAGTAAGTACCCTTAAAACACTTCCCTGTTTTATATATTCTGTAATGCGATCTTGAAAGGCATTGACAGATTGTCGTGTTTTGCTACTTGTAATGGAAATAGAAAAAGTTGTCCAGCAAAAGGGAATATCTGATGGAAAGTTTAAATTTGTAGGAGGGAAACTCCACGAAGTTAAAAGTGGAATGAACTTGGTTTGATACTAGAATGCCGCAGTGACTTACATCCACCTCCTAGGTATGATACTTTAGATCGTGGAGTACCACGATCTAAATGGTATGTTTTCTTCTTGTATGTTTTACCTGATAACTTGTTTGTCTACCTTTGCAAGTAACAAATTACGATAGAAATTAATTTCAATGTTCTTGCTCTGCAACGCACCGCCCACATGGTGTCGTGTGCACTCAGCAGTACAAAGCTTATCTCTAATTACTATTGAGATATTGTCTATTGTTTGGTTATCTTCTGTCCTATCTCGGGTCATTAGGACCTCGCTATTCGCAGCACTATACAGCCGACGGTGACGTTAGACGTTGTTGGGCATTTACCTGTAGTAAAATAGACATTTAACCACGTTTATGATTATTACTATGTTTAAAAAACATAAACTGTGTACAAATAAAATATCTACAAAAACTAGAATAAAATACCTTCTTTGTAAAACACAATGTGCAAGAAAAATACAGTCGACATTTTTATGGCATACCAAATAACCTTTTGGTGTCTCACAACAAGGAAAAATCTAATTCGTGTACGAAAAGAGGATGTAAACTCTGATACTAAAATCCTATCGCTTTTGAGCTTTTAGTGCCCGTCTCTTGAATACTAATTCTGGAAACAACACGTGTAATATACACGGTAGGTACAAACACTCTTGGTACAGATGAAATTCACATTTATTTCCCGGCTGGCATTAAACGTCTTTGCTGTTGAAAATCTGGCGTTAGTGAAGATATGTATATATATTTTTAAAACTGTAAATAATCTGTACTAGCTCAATGACTGGCAGTTTATAGGAAAGTGTAATTTACTATACTCACGTAGCATATTTTAGTGTTTTACCGGTAAAAAGTGGTTTGCCGTCATGATATGCGGTTCGTTTTAAAGTGAGCCGAGATGTATTTGAGATTTATTTATTTATTTTAGACGATAAAAGTACCAGCATTAGGTTGGTACTCTGCTATATTCTTCTTTGATTTTTACACATGGCCACCCTTCTTAAAATGGCGGTTCTTGAGAGTGAATAAAAAATAATTTTAGCCAATTACCAAAATAACTATTTTTCTGCATGAGAGGAACGTCAATTACGATTAAGCATCCCGAGCAGCTTTGTAAAAGTGCTTGCAATAAACTTGGTACTTTTATGGAAGCCTTTTTCGTTAAGGGCGAGTAGTGAACGACACTAAAAGGGAACAACCAATACGGGCTTATAAACTAGAGTGGCAATTACATACATAAAAATGTATTTTTAGTAAATAATGTATTTCTAGCTGAACAAAAAAGTTGACACAGAATCTTCTTCTTCTTTTCGTGTGGTTAGTGACTAACCTGGTGTCAGAGTTTTAAAGCCACTCATGGGACTCTGACTTGAATTCACATGCCGTCAAGAAATATCTCTCAGGCATGCTAGTTTCCTCACGATGTTTTCCTTCATCGTTTTTGCAAGTGATAATCATACAATATAATAATATTATCAAAATAACAATTCACAATATTGTTAAACATTCACACAAAAAGTTTCATGAAACAGATATAAAAATAAATTTTCAGGATGTATTGCATAAACTTCTCAATGGAACATTATTGTATTAGTGTACCTCACCATAGTTAAATTTATTCATTTTTCTTGGTTGAACTATTTTGGTAATATTAACAAACGCTGACAAAGTAAAAAACTAATCACACGATTACTAACTTCTCAAAATATACAATCTTACAATGTATAAGGGGCTGTGAACAACAACTCGATTCCTACCGGTTTCCCTTCGGAACACAACCACTCTATCATCATTGGATAATCAAACTATAAGTATTTGATGCACCATAAAATTAAAACATTACAAAACGCCTTCATATTTTTTTTTTGTCTTAATATCCCAACAACAAAACATTTTGCGTTTGAATAACTCGTCGGCGCATCCGGGTTATCGTGAATTCAATTTCTTAAAGAACTAACATGACATGACGTCACTTCGTTCACGTGACACCGCGGTTTCATAGCAGCCGGGTAAGCCAATCTGCAACCAGTTACGATAGGGATAGTAGTAGAAAACGCACGCGCGGGAGCGAGAAGAAATTATTCGGCTAGGATTCTAAAATTTCATCATTCGACTGACAATGTGTGGTGGTTTTTTGACGTAATCGCATTAGACCCATATTAATTTGCATTTTGTTCGCTCAGTATTCATTGATTTCATTAGTTTATCATTACTAGCAGTAGGAATATTTGTTTGTAGTTATAGAACTGATTATTGTGATTAAGATAGTGTTTGTTTTTTGTGTTTTGAGTTTAGTGAATGTGAAAGTAAAGTACGTTGTAATTAGGTATTTGGGGTAAGTAGATAGTTTATTATATTGAAATTACTTATTTAGAGTAGATTTGAAAAGTAATTAGTACGATTCGTAGGATTAGATAGTGCGGCTTGTTTATTGACAGATTATTCACTTTGTGAGGAAACATGCTTTCATGGTTATGTTTTGAAAATATGAAACACATGACTAAGTAAGGCCGTGCTCGCCCAGATATGACTAAATTACAAACGACGTGATGGTTTCCTCAAATATTTTAATGTTTCCCTTTACGATAAATATCAACGACTGACTGGCAGTCGTAAATTAAACAAAATGTATTGTTCCCGTGTTTACTTTTTTTTATATTCGACTAGTTTATGGAATAAAGGGTTTTTTACATTTTAGTCTGTCGAATACACAAAAAAAAAAAAAAAATATGCAGACTGAAAACCATATTCGTTGAGATCACCAATATAATTATATAAGTTATAATTTCCCGATCATTACCTATACTTTCAAAATGTAAGATAAGGATCTTACATTATTTTATTTACAGTACATTACTACGTAGGTACATACACCCGGCCCGGTATTTAGTAGAAGCGAAACTTACTTCAGCTGTATAGCTTAGTATTTAGGTACAAATGGATAGCTCTGACCTTTCTTTGATTTCAACCTTTTGTCTTGAATTCGTGTGTAACAAAGCAAACACATCTGAAAATTAGTACGTTACATAGTAAAACACAGGGAATCTTTTAAAAGAATTGGTTTTTTCATATATCTACAGCAAAATGCTTGCTTGAATGAAAAAGAGCAGCCGAAATGCCATATCAAAAAACCAGTACCTACATAAATTTCCGGACGCTATGTGCGGTCACTGCGACGAACTTGTTGCGGCGAGACGACCCAGTGTGCCCCCAGGTCGCAACTTATACCAGGGCTGGAGGTATTCCGCTTGAACTGCATCAAAGTATGGGTAAATTATGTTTATCTTTTTGAGTTTGACCAGACCTAGAGTTATTGGGACAACATTGTGTATTTAATGTTAAACTAATTTATCACACTTTAAACCTCATAATTAAAGACAATCTTTACACCCCACAACTCTACTGAATTTTGTATGCGCTGATTGTTCAGCGAATTATCCCTCATTTACTAACCTCAGGGGAATGGCAATGTGTTCTTATGTATCTGTAAACAAGGCTACTTTGTAAAGAGGTAATTTGACGCCAACTAAATTTCCACCAACAAGGTAAGTCAGCATTAAATATTAACAAAGGAACCCAGCTTGAGTCCTTTACGTTCCTCCGTAATGCGAATTTAGATTAGTTTAATGTATGGATAGGTACTGAATGAAGTAAAGGAAGATTCCTTAGACTAACGAATGAAGTACCTACCATTCTTATTAATACCATGATGAACCCAGCGAACCACTAAAGTTCTGTGTAAAACTTATTACTTACTACTAAATTAATTATCTTAATTCCATCTGCTACTCGGACGGGAATCGTGACATTTTTGTACTATAAAGTAGAACTTACGCAGCTTTCAATTACTTCACCCGTACCTATTTCTTGAAATAACTGCCCAGCTGTCTTCGAAAGTGTGTACAAGGTTTTATTTGAACGAGAAATGAGGCTAAATGTCGCGTGAAAAAAAAACTGGCTTGATAGAGCGTGTTCGATTTTCAAATATTCAAAATTATCTTTCATTTGTTTTTGGTGGTCACTACACTCACTAAAACGCTTTATTTTGTTTGTTATTATTATTTTTTTGATTCCTATTATTGCTTTGTTTAGTGCTAAGGTTTAGTGATAATATTTTAAAATGATGCCGGGAAAGTGATTTTATAAAAAGAAAAATAAATAGGATAATGTAAAAAAGGAGGCGTTTAACGGTCAGGTATGCTAAACATTCCTTTCTTTAAATTACGTCTTTGACCAATAATTCTATTGATTATGAATTTGCATTGATATTTTCGAGATCTTATGTTTATCATGTGTTTATTGTTTGTATAATGGTAAGGGTTGACAAATCAATTATGCGTCAGTAATATTGTCACTTTTTCGGATGACAGAGTACTCGCCTGGCAGCTAGTCAAACTACGGGTTTATATAACCGGCACGCTAGTTGAAGTGCTAACTTGAGAGCCTCGAGACATAACTGCTATTGTACTCAATCTTTCACTAGCTTAGCAAGTCGACGAATTGAGGTTGTAAAGATTTCCTGTAGATTTGTAGAGAAGTTTTTGAAGTAATTTTACAGTTCTTACTTTTCCGCAAGACCATAAGCACGTAATATTCAAATTCTTGCAACGAATGCCATAATTTTAATCCTTATTAGCCTTATAACTCTTACGATCACTGGTCATCAAAATCGGCTAACTTGGCAATCGCAGAGCTCAATGATATTAGCAATAATTTTACGAAAAGTCGCGTCGCCCGAAAGTTTACGTTCCAAAATTTTATGATCATGGACTCTGCTGTGGAAGTTGCTTGCCACTGAGAACTTGTTAATATTGCAGCACACTCGTTTATAAAACTCATTCACCGCAGTTCACAATGAGTCACTTTTATTGCTCACAAATAAAAAGCAAAAATATCAACACAACCTTTTGCGATTTAAATGTAAATTCAGCTCGTGGGAAATACGAAAAAAAATACAATTTGGTAAAAAATTAATGTGATCTATATTCTAAATAAATTATAAACTTGTTTGTTTCCACCTAATCATGCCGTGTTAACCGATCTTGTCATATCATTTTGCTTAAATTATTAAAAAGCTTCTACATAGTTTGTAAAAAGCGAAAACCGCAATAATTTTATTTCTTCGTCTGGTGATTTGTCAATTCTTATTTATCATCGTAGTGTAGACTACAGCGCGGGGAGGTTAACGAATATCTTCATAAAATAAAATTTGACATGGGTAATAAAGATTAAGTGAACTAATGATCCTCTGTTTGCCATCGTTTCAACCAATATGTTTCTATGACTGCCATTCAGTTGGTGTTGTTCGCATAACCATATTTATGTTTAAAGTTTTACTGTAACAAATGTTTATTTCAATAATAAAATATAAGCAATTGCAGAGCAACCAACACTACAGGATATTGTGTAGAAAACACATTTTTTTTTCTTTTGTACAATTCTGCTTTTGTATTTCCCGAGACGAAGTCACATCTGTATATAAGGGTCACTATAAGCGTTTTAAAAAAATCCGCTTTCTGCGTCATATATCCTCAACTCATTGGTTTTTTGTTCTAGAATAATAAAAAGTTATAAAACTAAAACGCAACTACGACAAAAAAGTTATATTGAAAGGTATAACAAGACATCACAGACAGACAAATTAAAAATCCGGAGTCACACGTGTTGGGGCATAAATCAAACAGATTACGCGTGACTCCGGATTTTTAATTTTTCGTCGGATATTAAAAAAAACATCTACTGTTTCATAGAAAAGTGCAATACCTACGGTCAAAATGTATGGGACAACTGATTTTTTTTTAAAATAACCCACGCAAAAATTCAACGTAAGTGGGTTTAGAATCAAGTAATGTATCGATAGTTACAGTTTTCGTGTCGATGTCCCTGCCACTCTGTATATTACGGAGGAAAACAATAAAAGCAACCATATTTCTTCTCTCAGTTAACAAGCCATTTACGGGCGTCAAACATAATATTAGAAGATGAAATAGAACTGGTTCTTACCATAAGGTTAGTTTCTGTTCACTGTGTATCTCGTAGTTTTTACAGAATTTTCCAATATCGTAAGCCTGTAAAAGTAGGTATATTTTTAGAGGATTTAAAATTATTAGGGGATAGACGCGACAGCGACTCTTGCCACAGAGTACAGAATAAATTCTATAGTTCAGTGAAAAGACGTGATCTCCTTTTTTAAATCACTATAGAACCCGCATGAAGGTTTTTTAAATCAGCCTACATTTGATCTTTGTTTAGAAAGGGCTACTTTACGCCTCACTTTCCCTCTTAAGAATACAGGGTAAGTTTTTAACCAGTGCGCAAACTTAAACACATGACTTGACTCATCATTATAAACAACAACAGCAAAAAAAAGGCTGTTCCCGAAATGTATGTTTGCATAACTCGTCAAAATGTAGGAAGGGAACAGCTGATTTTTTTTCATGTTTTCAGGTTTGGTCCCATAGTAAAAGTTGTTCATAATGATGAGTAAAGTCACGTGTTCATGTTTGCACACTGGTTAAAATAAAATCCTGTATATTATATAGTTAGGATTTTATTATTATAAAGACGGGATTATGATACATGCCAAGGCACGCCGGAGTTCATTACTTGAGGTATTAACATTCTTGAAATAGCGCGGTAAGCTTAATTGAAAAAGTTTGTGGAGATGCCTTCATTTTCGTCTGCGAGGCAACTATTTATAATGCCCGTGTATGTATGCCGTGGAAGTAGACGGACACGAAAAAACGAATAAACATTCGAAACTCATGATACCTGTTATCATGCATCTCGAATGTTTATTATTTTTATGTAAAGTAAAAAGGAATCAGGACAGATATCAAGTATGTATCAAACCAACAAAACAATCAGTCAACTCCTCGTTGTAATTGTGAATTTTTAATATGAACGTGAGTTTAGAAATAACTAGACAGAGGAAAAACTTCATTGTAAAGAACACCACTCCTTCGAGAGAAATATCTCTCTTGGGAAGCACATTAAAAAATTACACGGCTGCTCGTATCCAAACGCATTTGTAGCGCTTAAAATTAATACACTCCTCCAATCCTCATCAGAAGAGCGATGCTTTTTATTCCAGCTATCACACTTACGTCATTACAAAAGCTATGACTTTTTAAACAGATATTTGAATTTCAACTTCACAAAAGTAGTATTAAAGTCGAACATCCTCAAAATGGATCTATCTAGAATGAAAGTAGTTTCAAAAGCGATGAATGTGAAAAGGTGGTCCACCTCGATTCGTAGCATAAAAGTTTTATAGCAGTACCCTTTGAGGCTAGTCTCTGGTATAAACGAGATTTGAATGCCTGTTTACTAGGTCAAGTAATGTATATTGATGGTGAGGATAGGACACTGCCACGAGGCCCAGTTTCTGAGAGATTAGTTACTGAATGTAAGCCGTCAAAAGGTATGACCTCAAAGTTTTATCCAGTTGTCAAACAGAATCTCTGCTTTATAAACTATACAAAGGAGAGGCCAGATTTTGGTATTTAATCTTACCGATGAATGAGAAAATTAATATCATATTGTCAGTTGGTAAATAAGTAAAACGGAGAAATGAAGAGTTAGTTGCTGTAAAATCTCACGTTACATTTTAGGAGTCAAGTGAGTGGGTCGTTTTATATTCTAAAAGGCATTCCTAATCACTCTGGTGGTCACTTGACATAGTAGTTGACTGCGGTTTGGGTATCTTTGATGTACACAAGCGAAAACTTGGAAGTGATACATGAATTTGACTGAAATCAAATCCTAGGCAAATAATAATGTACTGATATCAAGTATGTGCTATATTTTGTATTCAGATTTTACTGCCAAACTTGAATAAAATTCTGAATGTAAAATGTTCAATTGAAAACGGAATGTTAAATATTATTTGCAATTTGAAGGCGGCAAATAAATCCTCAATTTGACGCTTGCACTCTCCGAAGATATGCAAATTCAATTTTGCTCACAGTAGGAGAAGGAAAAATAAATCAAAGCGAAGTGCGAAGATCTTCCTTTCGATTAAGGTAGTGTGACCGAATTTCGTTTTTGGCTTTCGGGTATTTTCGTTTTCAATTAATTCATTCAGAGAAAATCAGCACAAAAATTTGCCGAAAATGCAGAAAAAAATACTTAGTCTCGCATTTATCATCAGATAGTGTCAACCTCATCTTCCTGCCCTTGGGCCACGTTACTTGGGGTCGGCGCAACTAATAACTTGGGATTGTTATAATTAGCATGTCTTTGAGAAAATAATTTTCGCGTGATTTAAGTTTATACGTTATTGATAATGACCAAAGAAAAACCTATCGACAGCCAACAATTATTTTCTTTTTCCTCTTCGTTTTTTTTTCAGTTGAATACGAAATGGAACGTTTTCGGTGTAAAAAAAAATATCCGTCGGACCCTACATTAAAGGAATAATTTTTGGCAAGCCATCACATATCCTCAGGTAAACATCTGAGGGAGAGGCATTTATTAGGTTATTATTGACATGAATACCTGCGTTTTTATCTGTCTATCTGTCAGGTGATTAAGATAGCACTTAAGTAAGTTCTACTACGGTAAACCCTTCTGAACCCATTTTTTGTATTGTTTCTATGACTCGTACATATTGTAATAGTGTTATTTATGAACAACCGTTTCAAATCAGACACTTTTTTATATAAATAAGCAATGTAAGTACCTTGTACATGAAACTGTTTCTTGGTAAACTGCACTATTCAAGTGAGTAACTTTGTGGAAGTACCGACATCGTGTCGCAGTTGGACAGTCGAGACTTAGCGCTCAATTAGAACGTGCTGGAGACGCTTCCAACTAAATCCCTAAACTGTTCACTGAGCCAGCTGCTATTAATACCAACATTTACTCTTCAAGTTATATGCGTAAGGACTACGATTCCATGCTTACATTAACTTTGCTTACCGCACGTCTACCTAATTACACTGTTTGTATGGAAGATTTCCTAGTATATGGGAAATTTTTCATTGATGAATCTCAAATTAGATTTAGAAATAAAGAAAAATAGTTTAACCTGCACAAATAAAACGCATATTAAAAATAAACTTTGTTAAATAATACACTAATACAAAGTAGTTAAAAACCCCGTTTTCAACTAATATTAAAAAGGATAAATATTTTGTTTTTATCACATCTATGTATTCAAAAAGAGCTAGTTTATTCTTCGTAAACAGGAACCAAAATAGCTCTTTAGTACCTAGGGACCAAAAGGAATTTGAATGTATATTGTTAGTAAAAGTTCCAATCACCAAAGAGATCAATCATGATTCACGAAAATTGTATGAATAAGTAACAGGCTGGATGATAAAGTCAACGGCGCCCGACCCAAATAAAAAAAAAAGTTTGTGAAAAAATTAAAAAAAAATGTTTGAAATGTATTCCGCCTTCGTTCGTAATTGTTTACGTAAATTCGGATTTTACGTTGAATAAAAAAATTGAGTGTCTTCCTCTAGTAATGAGAATGAAATAAAAAAACGTAGATACTGTTCTTATTCATAAGTTGCACTTACTTATTTTCTCTAAAGAGTGATAAAAAGTAGAGTATCCACCTCGGGAACAACACTTTTTTTAAGCTCGACTGACGTACTTTGAACCTCTCGCTGCGCTCAAGATTTTACTAAACACTCTTCTTTAAAATAGTTGTCTGTTCCCTAGGTAAACAATTTACTATTAAAGTTTTACAAATTAGTCTTCATTTTCGAATTTGTCGATTTGTATTTTATTGGAACAGAATTATTTTTCCTCTTTCCACGATTTCAGCAATTGAGACGTTTGATGTGAAAAGATTTTACGTAGCCTGTACCTTCCGTAGTGTTGAAATCAGAATTATTATTTTGTGAAATACTCGTAATATTTTTATAATTCAGGTATTCCTAAGGGACAATAACGTTCTACATTGTAAATATATTTGCATTCGTATCTGTATATTTATTTCATCTTCTGTAACCGTAGGTTGCGTGAAAAAACTAAAGAAAATTGGGCCTTTGATCCCTATGTTATATAGGTACCTCGTTGGCGATTAGCACAACTGCACCGCACTCCGTCGCATACCGCGGGGCGGCAGATTGAACATTTTATCAGTTTGTATAAAAAACAATCAACGCGCGGGACGCGTTCCCGCGCCGTACTTTTTGGCATGGCCGCACCGCGCTACGCGACGGAGTGCGGTGCAGTGTGATTTATTTATTTAGGATAGCCAACAATTGTTTACACAATTCATTTAAAATAAATTTCTTATTTTCATGTTTATAAGTGCAATAATTACTTACAAGCTAAAGCAGCATGCACCATTTATGGTTTTACATAATATAACAAAGCCAAAAAGGATATTTACAAATAAAGTTATACAAAATTTTTTGGTAATTCATGTATAGCAATAATAATGACAAAAATTGCATTCGAAATATATAAAAAACCGATTGATAACAATAACATTAACTAATAAATAAATAAGTGATAATCGCCTAATAGTTGCTTGTGCGCGTATTAAAATTGTAATAAAGATTGTTAAGTGATTAACATTTCTTACCTAATCAAATTAAATGATGTGGGATTATTACCCGACTGCCCCAAAAAGGGTAATATTTTTTTGTTGAAAAAAATTTCTGTCTCTAATTGAAGCTTGATTAGTGCGTTACATTGTAAAAAAATCTTAAGTGAGGATGAAGGGTGAAATTGAAAGACGTTTGGGATCACAATGACGATGTTCTAATGGTTTCTTTAGATACTAAAATACTTAGTACAGAGCTAAACAAGACTGTGCTTCCTTTGACTATCACGTTCGCTTCTACTCGTGTCTCGGTGTAAAACTTTGGAATTAGTGAGTACCTGATTCTGTTTAGGCAATGATCGATTATTTATAATTGTACTAGGTACCATAATAAGCTGTCATTCAATTCCTACCTTTGACCCACGTCAGCAGCGCACCTAACAGGTAGGTAAGCACATTATGTTAAACTTGAAGAAGTGACACTAAAGTGTCCCATTTGTGTCTGGTGTGATTGCCGTATGTATGTGAGGCACGTATGAAGTGTTTGCACGTTATGAGTTATAGATCTCGGGAGAGTCGTAATGATGTTGGACATTGGTTCACGTGCGTGTCCCGGAGGATAGACGTGATCGGCTTGCGCGACAATACTCGCTTGCGAGTGACGAGCGAACGAATGGTGCGAATAGAGCGAATGGTGGTGTACAAATGTGCCCGTATCCTGACCAACCCATACGCTTAACTAGTGTTTACGCTCGGTTCTCTACGGAAACAAAGCATTATTTAGTAATTTGCTTTTATTGCTTTTATCACAATACATTCTTCTATAGAACAGATTGCATTATCTGTTGGTAACATTTATTTGTCAGTCCGTAATTACGTGGGATTATCTCGGCTCGCCATCTGTTCACAGACGTGATGTGAAATTGAATTATTTTAACATTTCGCCGCTGCGCTGTAGATACTAAACTAATTTTGTCTATCTGGCTTTGGTAGTCGGAAAAGTTGTTGTGTAGTACTTCTTGAAGGAAACTTGGTGAAACTGAAAACTTTTTGCTCCGATAGAATTAAATCACGTTGGTACTTTACCAAGTTAGAATTTATTAGTATTAGACATAACTTTCAGGTGCCTACCTAGAGTAATTTTCGAGTATAATTAACTTTTCTTATTTGCTCTTGACCACGGCTTTATCTTGACCATTTTTATACCTATGTCTTGATTTCTGTCTGAAGTACCCTTTTAGTTTTTTTTTATACCATTCAATAGCTTTAACAATTTCGCATCTAATGGTATAAGCGAAATAGTGCTATCTAACTTAGAACATTAAAAAAAAAACACTAAGAAGTTTTTTATATCTCCATATTTCCTTAAATTTCAATTGACAAAAAGTAAATTTTCTCGAAACTTACTCCGGTTGAGATACCGCCTTTGTGCTTAGTAGGGCAGTATTGTCTTGTTTCGTACGTTTTAGATCATTTTTATTTTTTAGTAGTCGGCTTACAGTTTTTAACTTATTTTTTTTAAATACTTCGTGTTTTAACGCTTTATAAATGTTATGACAACGTAAATTAAATAAGAGTTATACAATAGGTAGTTATTAATCTATTAACTCTTGACTTGACGACACTTAGTGTCAGTGGTACCAAAATATAAATATTTCGTTATACTTGTTTTTCTTCTTCGAAGTGGCATTACAATTCGTTACTATTTATGTATTAAGATTTGATTAATTGCGCGTAGGTATCATTTTAATCATGATTTTTTATTGTATAATAGGTATTTAGCCACGCCGTAAACAAATATGTCTAAATTGTTCAATTAAAAATTGTTTTTAATTAAACATTTAAAATTGAATGCTCGTGCCTTCTTTGTATGAGACGAAGCCTTTTTCATGCAGTGGGACAATAATAGGCCGGTATTACTACAATATGTATACCCGCTCTCCTAATAATAATGATGTTAGTGTGAAGAGCGCCTTATGTTAAAAGAACAATGATTGCTTCAAGTGTCAGCGCGTTAAGTTGCGGGCGCTAAGTGTCGGTATGCATTGGGGAGGGAAAACTCACCCTGATTTCCACTTTACAGCATCACGCTTCAGTACCGGGGCGACTGTCGTAGTGAGTGGACGTGTGTCTGTGGCGCTTGTTCTCGTGATTGCGAGTGTGAATACGATGTCGAGTGTGGTGCGTAAATAAAAGTGCAAATAGTGATTGATACACTGGGATTTTGTTTCTTCAGCAGAAGTTAACATCACGTACGGTTAAAATGTGAGTGTGATTCAACGTAGCAAATATTATTCATATTTATGATTTACATGGTGTAATGAATAACTAAACCATTTTAAATTCGTTAAGGTTTTATTTAAATTGATCGAGCTATTTGAAGGTGTTCAATTTATTTAGAAACAATATCGCAGATTATTGTCAATTGTTGTAGAACAATTCTCTGCGAGATTGATTCTGCAATTGAACGAATTAAATAAGAGTATGCCAAGGTCACCTTTACTGCGATTTTTCGCCCCTTATCGCGCTGATAACGGTCCGAGCCGAGGTGGGGCGAGCAGTATATAAGTGGGTTGGACAGGCGATAAGGCTTTAAAGTCCGGTTAAGCAGCCAAGACCTTAGTGGTCAAAACTGCGAGTTGCCATGTTACAAAAAAAAAATAAGGCTCAGTCTGCGCTCAGTGCTTGGTGTGGCAACACGCCGTGTTCGAGTTCGCAACAAGTCAATCGTCATCCTGAGGATGCCTCGTTGAGAGGTGAAATACGTGTCGATTTCTTTCAGGGTCTTTTTAAGACTCTTTAGAAATAGCTAAGCGGAACAGGTTACTAAATATATCCACATCTATTGAATCCATTTCATACTAATAAACATATATTTTTTTCAGAGAGCTACTAAAAATGCCATTAAAACATTTACCTCTTCCCGTGTTTAGTAATAGAATCTACACTGGTTACCTGAAGTTTGACCTAGACATACATAAAAGACGTTAGAACGCCTCCATTTTCTCGAGTCACTGCGAACTAATTTCCTTCGGACATTTTCTCACGACAACACAAAGGTTAACTACGGTCTAGACAGACTTACGTGGCAGGACAACTTGACCTTAAGTGATGACCGCTCTTATCTGAAACTTTCTTAGGGATATTATTAAAAAATAAATATATTTCCGTGTTTGCTCTTACCTCTAATTTTGTAGTACTAAAATGGTTTTCAGCTTCGTCAAGACAATTCTGTTTAATCATGTAGTAATTAAAAAACGTGTGCGGTCGGGGGACCCCCGTCAGGAACGAAGTTCTTTCTCACGTATGATTTAAAACAAATTGGTTACAGCCGCCATCTTGGATTTACATTTTGACCTCATTATCAGCTTTAGCAACCTCGAAAACTATGAAAACAACACTCATGACGAAAAATGTTAAAACTTTCGCAAGCGCCATCTTGGATTTACATTTCGACTTCACCCTCGAAAACTATGAAAACGATACCCATGACGAAAAATTTGAGAATTTTTGCTGCTTTCATCTTGAATTTTCATTTTGATCTCACTACCGGCTTTTGCACCCTTGAAAACCATGAAAACGATACCCATGAAGAAAATTTTAAAGTTTTTAAGAGCCACCATCTTGAATTTATATTTCGACCCCACTATCGGCTTTAACACCCTCGAAAACTATGAAAACGTTATCCATGATGAAAATATTGAAAATTTACAGAGCCGCCATCTTGGAGTTACATTTCGACCCCAGTATCGGCTTTAACACCCTCGAAAACCATGAAAACGTTACCCATGAAGAAAAATTTAAAAATTTACAGAACCGCCATCTTGGAGTTACATTTCGACCCTACTATCGGCTTAAACACCCTCGAAAAATAAGAAAACTTTACCCATGATGAAAAATTTGAAAATTTATAGAGCCGCCGTCTTCATTTTGACCAAATGTGAATTTCTCCGGCAAGCAGTGTACTTGGGCCGATGAGTACAATTTTATGCCACGACACTGTAATCACCTTAATATTTTCTTTTGTTTTTTCTTATGATTTTTCTGCCAGCGTTCTCTCTCTCTCTCTTTCTTTCTCTGTGAATTAGAAGAAGACAGTCGCAAGTATTAACACTTTTTAGCATGACGACTTCTGAAAGTTTACAAGCCGCGTTAAAGAACTTCGTTCCAATAAAATTAAATGACCCGTTGAAATTGCAGCGTTAAAGGAAATTGTTTTTATTAGCTCTGGACCAATTCGAGTTCGTTACTACGAGTATGCTAAATGAACGTGGTTATGTATTATAGGTACCTACACTATTATTTGATCGTAAACGTTAAGTATTTCCACTTGTAGCTGATGACATGATTGTATTCGTATGATAGTTATGACATAGGTATTGTGTTGTTTACGAGTTGTCTACAAGGTTCTTCAGAATATAAAGGGGTTCGTTCAGTGCACTGCTTTTTATTGTTGCAAACACGTGTTTCAGTATTATTTATAAATATAACAGTGGCTTTTGCTTCGACCGGGGTTTATTGTTTTGTTTACATAATATACATGCGGCACGCATAGAATACTTTTAGTAAATAGTATCGCAAACAGTAGCTGGATATAGACTTCTTCTCGAAATGAGTTCTTGTTTGCAGTGAAAATACTGCAAGCAGCAAACACTCTCTGTTTTTCGAAATAGAAAATTATTATAGCCAACTCCACAACTCCTCAACGTTTGTACAAAGTAAAAGCAAAGTACAATTACCTTATCTTTATTGTGTTGTCTCCTTATTACGCTGTTTCGTAGTGGTAAGTAAAGTTTGTTGCCTACGAGCTACTTCAGCGTTTCCTCTCCGCGTATTGCCGACAAGGGTAACATTCCAAACTTTTAACTGAATGTAATTTGGCTCTTCGCCTTAAAAAGATGTAACTATACATTGACAAGAATTCATTTGACTGTCTACATTTTATGTTCTATAATACTATCGATGCATTTTGCTGAGCAACATGTATTTGCACAGATGCGACGCATGGCTTAATCTTTCTTGTCATTTGTCACAAAAGTAGTTAACTCTGCAATCGGCATTTTGTTTTTGTGTTGATTGTTTGTTTGTTTCATTTGCCAATATCGCAACCTCAAGTTGAATTACCTAATCTCGCTAGTTTTTCAGTTTAATAAAAGTCGGTTGCAATTTATTATTTTATTTACTTGTTTACTCTGAAGATTCGTGTACAGCAAATATCTACACGCGTTTCTTAGAAAACATTTTAACAAAGCTAATCACCCGTTTTTTTTTTGTGACGATTACTTTTAGAGTACCTCAAAAACGAGGAAAACTAGCGTAAGCGTGGTAATCTATGCTCGTGGCATCTTTGTATGTGTGGCAGAACAGTGGGACAAAAATAGGCTTATATGATATTATATCATATTAAAAAAGAGAACCTTTAAACGACTTGGATTTTATCATGAAAATATGAAATACGTGCATACCCAAAAAGTAAAACACAAACTCAGTTGTAATTATTTAATTTCGTACCACAGACCAAAACGTTCATAACCAAGACCTAGTGCGGTCTTTACCTCGAGGTATCTAATTTTCTCGAAACAAAATTAAGGTCGTTTATATCTACAGGCGCCTCGCCGCGCCTTCGTCAACCCATACCGTCTGAGAATCGTCTCTTTCTAATGAACAAATGAAATTAACCTCATCGTGTTCATGTCGTACTATTTAACGTGGATTTACTAATTAATGGATTTACGAGAAACTGAATTCTTGATATAAGAGTTTATGTTAAATCTTGAGGCTATAATATATTATTACGTTAAGTCATATTTTGATAGATATGAGTAGCAAACCACGGAAGTGGTATTAGTAGTTACCCAAATGAAGTAGATATTTTGTTAAATAGTAAAACTAACTTGCCAAAGAAGAAGGCAATTAGGTCAGAATGTCATTTAATTATTGTTTTTCAACATAAAGGTACTACTGAAAGAAAAAGTAAAAGGAAAAGCAAAGTAAAATTTCTTGTCTTTAACTATACGATACTGCGCCCCCGAGGCAGTAGAACGTTCACTAAAGAGGGGAAGTTTAATTCACTGCTTCCATTTTGTTCATTAAAATAATTGTGTATTTTAATTTTCTATCGGAACTTAAACAGAAACGGGACTTTGAGCTCCGTGCAATCCTACTATTGCACGGAGCTCAACGTATCGTAGCTCAAGATCCATCGATCGTTTTCCAGTTCTTTTAGCGTTATTATTATGTAAAAGAAGGATTAGGCATCTCCTTAATAAAAATTGTAGAGCACTCGTTTGAGTTATAACGCCAGGTAGATTAAATTGATTCAAATTTTAAAATTTAGTTTATTACGAATAATAATCAGATTGATTACAAGTTTTATGGTCCTTTGAAAGGTTGAATACCTATTGGTGGTTGAGCGGTTTCCGCCTCACATTAAAAGCAATTGCTTGATTGAATACTATTACTATTAACACAACATAACATCACGCCTGTATTCCCCGATAGGGTAAGGCAGAGGTGTACCTATATGTAATATGGGGCGAGCCTATTACAATTAATCGGGCACAAATCTAGACTCCGGGCTGCTACTGAGAAATGACAACTACTATATTATTATTACTATTAAGTTGGAGTATGTTTGTATTAATAGAAACAAATCCAGTGTTTTGAAAAAGAATTTACATCGAGGTTAAATAAGTAAACAAATGGATTTGCGGTTAACAATATTTTACAGGTCTTCAATTTATACAAGTTACAACTGCTATCACAGAACGATGAATAGTTAGTTCTGTATTGTTGTGTTACTGAAACACTACGTGAGCTGGTATGTGAGGACTAACAAGGGTGTGACGTTAGGCTACAATGTTATTTAGTGACCGACTAATCCTAGCGCATTAGAAAAGTTTTTCGAGCATAATGGATGCAAACGCCCTTTTCGATTCCTGTTAAAAGCTTTGCTCATTTACGAAACAGATAAAATTTTACTGTTCTTTGCTAAATAACGATAGTTTCGAATTTGTTATTCCCTGAAGAGAAGAGTTCGTTTTGATGATAATGAAAAAATACAGTCACCAAAATCCTCAATTTCAAACAAGATATTTTGCTAATCAAATGCCAATGCCCAATGGCAGGTTAATTAACAATGATCTTGCCTACCGAGAGCAGAGAAAGGTGGTTTCAGACTAGTTCGGCCGCAATTTTCCATTTCGACCCCGATTTTATTGCCAATTTTTTTTTCCGTGACCCTAACGATATGTAACAAAAGAACTGAAATTAAGGCTTTGTTCAAATGTTTTTCTGTTGTTTATTTCTGAATAAACACTTACGTTATAATAAATTATAATCCCTCATACCGTTCCTAAAAGTGTGTCGGTAAGTAAATACATACCCACTTACTTGTTCAACAATAGAGCTTTTGTGTGTGCTCACAGTAGCATTATTTTACATAGATTTTTTTCCCGTGTTAATAATAACTAAAGTCTTTAATAATTGATAACATTGTAGCCTAATAGACTAAGAAGCACTTTAACTCTCACTTATTATTTTACGTGAAAAAGTTATAAATTATAATTTGTAACTAAGAATAAAGTCAATTTGCATTTTTATACAATTCCTTAGCACTTTCTTAGAGTCTGATAATTGATAAAAACTTTTTCATGTGTTACATATTAAATTTCATAGAATTGATGTGTCACAATATTTTTTTTTATAATCAAGACTTATAGCGATGTGGGAACGTTTCGAGATGCTACGCTTGACATGTTGGCGAAACACAATTTGTCTACATTATTTTTTCAGCGGCTGGCACATTCAGAATTTCACACATTGCTGCGCATATTAATAACAATAAAAACAATATATGGAAAATGGGGAAGATTTTCAACGTGGAATACTTTCGAAGATAAATGGAAGTGTTAGTAATTTCCTTGTTGTTTGCAAACTTAGACGTCTTATGATTTATTACTATCGCGTAGGTAAATTGAAAATGTAGTAGGTATCATCTTTCCTTGATAATTTCGAAGCATTAATATATTCAAAGTATGACTACAGTTGTAGGTATCACATCTGTAAGTATCAGTAACATATTCTGTTGACGTCGGTAATTTAACTGACGTGTAAATAGCCCGTAAAACAGTTGCGTTCATCACTGCGTTTTAAATATCACCTCGCGGCGTTTACCTGCTTACGACATTAACATAAAGAGCATGAAATTACCTACTCATAATTACTACATTCTAATTATAACGTCATATGTGCACCTAGCAAAGTGAACTGCTGCCATGTTCAACGACTCATCTAATCAGCTACGTGTGCCGCGATCGCTCGCTACTTCATTTGCGAGCATTTTAAGAACTTTTTTAATTATTGTACTTACAGTTTTTTATTATTTAACATAATTGTATACGATCTTTTGTACCATCGCTCCCTCGTCTCATTCCACGTATCTCTCATGATATTCATAAAATATGCTGAAACACGGGAGAGGCCGCAGTGAAGAAATGCTTCACTAATTAAAATACTGGATGGAAGAATGTGCAGCGAGACGAGCGAGGTCGGTTAGTAACGAATTGTATGACGTATAACAATGCTAATAAAGTTGCTCAACTTTGATTTCTTTTATTGACAGCGTAAAATAGAATCTTGAATCTTGATAATAGGAAATATGCAAGTACCTATTGAAAAACTTTTTCATTATTGAAGTGAAAAATTCTATGCATAGGCGCGTTGAGCGATTTTTGTTGAGGAAAAACTTATGGCTCCGCGTCTCCGACATGCCCGCGCCCACATGCCCGCGCCCACATGCTGTAGTAGCAGTAAGTGAAGTATTTTAGTGGAACGAAGTTCTCTAATGCGCCTTGCGGTACTGACAGAAATCGTCATACGAAAAAGCGTTCATACCTGCAACTGTCTTCTTCTAATTGAATTTATGTTTTTTTCTTGTTGATTTCTAAGTGAATTTGTTCAAGATGAAAATCCAAGATGGCGGCTGCGAAAATGTTCATATTTTTCGTCATGGGTGTCGCTTTCATAGCTTTAGTGAGTGCGAAAACCCATAGTGGTATCTTAGGCATGGGACATGCACAGTGGGGCGCGAGCGTGGCGACGGTATGGCGTGGACGTTGCCGCTCCTTTCATATTTCGCCTGAGCCACGCCCGCGTCCCGCCGCCTGTATATGTCTCTCACATCGTCGCTCCTATACATTTTGTATGAAATATGAAAGGAACGCCGCGACGCCCGCGCCTCTCGCCAATTGTGTATGTCCCGCGGCTTACGGGTTAGCGTCACCGGCATGCTAATGTTATCAGTACTTGTAATGTAGCTATGAGTATTTCGTGTTGCGCTGGTTGTTGGCCGGAGTGCCGATAGATGTGAAAACCAGACTATAAATAATGTTAATAATATTAAATTATGACATTTCAGTTTTTGATACCTCCTACAATTAATTTCAAAATTTAAAAAAAAATCACTGTTATTTTATGATAATTATTACATAACCACCGATCCCAAAACAATGTAGGAAAACAACTTGAAGAAACCGCCATAACCAAAAATTCGAAGAAATGTGACATCTATCATCATCATCCTTGCACTGAGAGGAGGCCCTTGTCGCAGTAGTGGGAACATTTTGGGCTGTTTATAATACAAAGCTATGCCCTTTTTTGTAAAAAAAATATTGTCTGAATATCGGCGACATTATCCTACAACAGCATACCAGTCGAATCAAAATAACTTATTGTTTATGATAAATTAAACAAAGATTTCTTGATGAAAAATAGGTTTACTAAGATGATTTACAATATTTAATAATTTTGTACTACGTATGAACAGTGAGTATTTTAACATGATTTTTGAACGAATGTAGGAAATGAGTATAAGAATGAAAGTTGAATCGAATGAAGATTATTGAGCGAATGTGTCGTAGACATCCTCGGGGGCCTTGAAAGTTATAGATGAAGCTTTCAAGATCATTTGTCCGTGTTGTCATCTGGTGAAGGCAGCAGACACAATCTGTTGATGGCTCTCCGTATGGTTCCTTGTGAGGTAGATACATCGGCGACTCGTGGCACGCCATCAGTGCCGGGAAATAGTTTCGAGACTCTTCCAAGGCGCCAGCATAGTGGAGGAGTCCTATCATCTTTAATTAGGACTAAGTCGTCTATCTTTAATTCTTGGCAACGCACTTTCCACTTTGTGCGCTGTTGGAGCTCCGTGACGTACTCTGTCGACCACCGCTTCCAAAAGTGTTGACGAGCTTGTTCCAATCGCTGAAAACGATCAAGACGGTTTGTGCTATAGTCCAGCAGGTACGGCGATGGTAAAGTCGTCAGCGGCCTACCAATTATAAAGTGGCCCGGGGTGAGTGGAGATAGGTCTTGAGGTGAAGGACTTAAAGGACATAAAGGTCGGCTGTTAAGTATCGCCTCGATCTGGGCAAACAACGAACTCAGTTCCTCGAACGTCAAGTGAATATTTTTAAGTATTCTGTATAAGTGAAATTTCGCGGACTTGACCCCGGCTTCCCAAAGACCTCCAAAGTGAGGAGCGTATGCTGGTGAGAAGCGAAATTCAATGCCTTCGCGAGATGCAGAGTCAATAATAGAGTCGCTATTGGACTTAAGAAAAGAATTTATTTCTTTTGCTGCTGCAACAAAATTTCTACCATTGTCGCAGTAGATGACTTTTGGTTTACCTCTGCGGGCTATAAATCGTTTTAGTGTCAGCACAAATGCATCCATTGTCAAGTCACTAACTAACTCTAAATGAACACATTTGTACCGAAAACAAATAAAAATACACAGATAGCTTTTGGTTATTTTACAGCCTCGTCCCTTGCGGTCCGTAATAAGAAATGGACCGGCAAAGTCAGTACCTATCGTGGAGAAAGGAAAGCCAGCTTCTACGCGATCTGCAGGTAAGTTTCCCATAATGTTATCCATAGTACGAGCATTGAAACGACGACAGGTAATGCACTCGCGCGCTGCACGTCTAGCTAAAGCCCTGCCTCCTACAGGCCAATAATGTTCCCTTATAGATGCTAGGAGATGCTGAGGACCGGCGTGCAACAGGCGTAGATGCTCCTGTTTGAATATTAACTTTGTTAAATAATGACTGGACTGCAACAAGATAGGATGACGTTTGTCATAATGGTAAGTAGATGAATCGATGCGCCCTCCGACTCTAAGAATCCCATTTTCATCTAAAAATGGATTAAGAGACGAGAGAGCGGCTTTAGAATTTAAAGATTTACCCTTTTGTAGTAGTCCTAATTCTATAGGAAAGGAATCTTTCTGGGATAACTTTATAGAAACGTTTTGAGCGTTTTCTAACTCGGATACTTGAAGTGGACCTCGTAATCTGTCTGACCTTTTGTGAGGCCTACAATTGTTGGTGAATCTTAAAACTCTAGCTAGAACCCGAATAAGAGTAGTTAAATTAGAATATTTTGCTAATTTCACAGACAAATCTGGCATGGAAGATGTCCCCTCCTCCCCTAAAGTATGGTGGGTCTTAAGCTCTGGCAATTCTATAGAGTCTGCAGTACAGGCGGGCCAGGCATCCTCGGATTCTAAAAGAAACGATGGACCACTCCACCATATAGAGAGATCTACCTGGTCTGGATCGATACCACGCGAGACTAAATCGGCCGGGTTGATAGAAGTGGGTACATAACGCCAGTCTGTGGGATTTGACAGCTCATTTATAGCAGCTACTCGGTGGGCAACAAACGTCTTAGTTTTATTAGAACTGAGCCAACCTAATACTACTTTAGAGTCTGTCCAATACACCTGACGTTCAATAGGGCAACGTAATGCGTCTAAAACGGTAGCAGTTAGTTGAGCTCCTAATAGGGCAGCGCAGAGTTCGAGCCGTGGTATTGTAGTGGGTTTAATAGGTGCAACCCGTGATTTTGCACATACCAGACTAACTTGAGTAGCGCCGCTAGTTGAAACAGACCTCAAATATATACAGCTGCCGTAGGCACGCTGCGAAGCGTCACAAAAACAATTTATTTGTACAGACGAATTATTGTCAGTTAAAATGTATCTAGGAATTCTTAAAGAAGACAAACATGAAGATTTTCTAGAAAAATTTAACCAAGAAGACCTTATTTCTGGAGGAACAGGTTCATCCCAATCAATTTTGTGACTCCATAGTTCTTGTAGTATAATTTTAGGTTTAATTGTGAAAATAGACAGAAGACCAAGAGGATCAAATATTTTAAATGTTGAGGAGAGTATAGTTCTCTTCGTTACATTTTCAGAAGACGAGACATCATGCTGAAAGTGCAGTTCATCCGACGACGGCGTCCAATCTATACCCAGAGTACTAGTCGCATTACAAATCATGAGATTACCACTTTCCAGGTTAACGGAGTCTGCGAGTAACTCAGGTAAGTTTGAACGATATTTACGCAGATGAAAACTTCCCTTTGCTAACTCAGAAGAAACTGAAAGACGGATATGACGTAACTCCTCATCACTGCTTGCACCGGTTAGTAGATCATCACAATATAGATCATTTTGTATTATAGTTTTGATCTTCTGATCTGAACACTCTTCACCTATCTGCCAAAGAGAACGAGTAGTGAGAAAAGAGGCACTAGCGAACCCGTAAGTAACCGTATTTAAACGAAGCTTCCTTAAAGGTTTATCTTCACTATCACGCCACAGTATCAGTTGAAGATTGCGATCAGATTCTTTGAGAAGCACTGACCGAAACATCTTCTCTATGTCTCCTGTTAAAACACACTTATGTTGTCTAAAACGAACTAATATATTAAACAATGGTTCTTGCACTACTGGTCCCACCATTTGTAAGTCGTTAACAGAAACGCCAGAAGAAGTACGAGCCGAGGCGTCAAACACGACGCGTAACTTAGTCGATTCGCTTTGTTCCCGTATCACCGGGTGGTGGGGCAAGAAGTAGGCATTTAACGGCCTAGGCTCCGGAGATTCGGATAGATGACCTAATTGTTCGTATTCGTTTATGAATTGACAATATTGTTGTTTTAATTCTGGTTGTTTTCGGAAACGAGCCTCTAAATTAAAAAACCTCTTTTTAGCTAGATTATAGGAATTGCCTAAACAATCTATGCTATCACGAAGTGGCAACCCTACACAAAATTGACCATTACTAGTGCGAGTAGTGTTGGTGAGATAATGTTGCTCACACAATTTTTCTTCACTACTCGGGGGCTTCTTTTGAGGAAAACTTTCAAGTTCCCAGAATCTAGACAACTCGTCATATATGTTACTAGAAGTGTCATCATTTGAGACAAAATTGCACATGACTGACATAACTTTATTTTTATTAAAACAAGGCAATGATCCCGTAACGAGCCATCCTAACTTTGACGCCTGAAGCTTAGGATAACCATGTCCTAATGAATGCTGCTGGGCGCTTATGATGTCCCAGAATAGGTCAGCACCGATCAAAATATTTATTGGGGATGGTTCATTTAAAGTGGGATCTGCTAACTGAAATCCATGAATATTTAATTTTTGTAAATCAAAATGTGATTTAGGTAAGTTGCCGGTAATTTGAGGCAAAACTAAACATGAAACTGTCACATTAAAAGAACTTGTTTCAGAATGAATGCGTAGAATACAGCGTTCTGTGTTAATATTTAACTTAGTGTTACCAATGCCTACTATGGTAGTGTCTGATGGCTGAGGAATCAGGTTTAGATGGCACTTTACGGCCTGTGTGATAATTGTCGACTGACTCCCGCTGTCGAGCAAAGCTCGCACTATCATAGTCTCGTTGGTGGCTGGGTTGGTAACCTTTACTCGAGCCGTACACAAAAGTACTTCAGAGGAACACATTGAAGACATAGTGACGGAATTAACTAAATTTGAATTGTCAGTTTCTTCCGGTTTATGAAGAAGAGAATTATGTCGTAATTTGCAATGACGACATGTAGCTGACAGACGACAACGTTTAGCTATGTGACCAGATCTCAAACAATTCTCACATAATTTATTAGAAGCAACAAAGGCTAACCTATCCTCTATTGAGCTCGACTTAAAAAACGGACACTCATACATGCGATGACTGTTCTTACAGAACAAACATTCCAGTTTTTTAGAAGTAGAAGTGTTGCTTTCGTCTGGTACAGCCACTAAAGACTTGGAATTAATATGTTTGTTTTGATTATTAGAGAACTGGTTTTGTTTATTGTCATGATTATCATGTTTATGGCGATAAACAGTCTCCAATACATCAGCGCGACATTTAAGGAAACTGAAGAAATCATTAAGCGAAGGTATGTCACTCAAACTATTTCTATGTTCTTCCCACTTGAAATATGTACTATTATTTAATTTACCTGCAATAATATATATAAGTAAAACATCCCATTTGTCAGTAGGCAGCCCCAGTGAATTGAGTGCGCGTAAGTTTATAGTGACGTGGTCAATAACATATCTTAAAGACTTGTCATTTTCTTGAACGGAGTTAATGTTGAACAAAGACTTAAGATGGTTATTTATCAATTGACGCTTATTGTCGTAACGTTCGCATAAAAGTTTCCATGCTTCGGAATAATTACTATGAGAAACCTCCAAATTAGCGATCACTCGAGTGGCTTCTCCGTTAAGATAGGATTGTAAATAGTGATATTTATGAATACTTTCGATCTTATCATTATTGTGAACTAGCGAAACGAATGTTTCCTTAAACTCCAACCACTTAAAATACGTACCGTCGAAATTTGGAATTTTAATCACAGGTAATTTAAAACTTAACGCATTACAACTGTGATCGTTATGATGACACGTAGCCATAGAAGATTTATTTTGAGAATTATCCTCATTACCCTGAACTATTGAATTATTCTTAATTAAATTTTGAGCTAACGCAATACAATGGTAGAAATCGTTTTCTATTAAGTCTCTAGTAACCAACTCGCTACTTTGACTATCTGTGTTGTTAATTTCTATCAGATTCTGCACCTCATCAAATTCAATGAACAATGCCTCAATTTTTGATAGCTTCAATGCGAGTTTACTTGTTTCTAATTCTGAAATGGATTCTAATAAAGCTAAACTATCGAGACTTAACTTACATTTCGTTACGCGTCCTCGAATAGAACCGCGTTTGCTTATTAGTTCCTTTAGCTTTAAAGGTTCGGACATTGCAATAAACTCGTAATGAGCTAACACAAACAGATGTTAATAGAACTATACGAAATAGGTATATAGCATACGATACGCTCCTCGCTTTGCTGATCAGCTGATGTTTGCGGCTCACGTAGACTGCATACAATGGTGAGTTATGCAGGTGGGGCGCCGGCGGCAGTCAGGTTACAGCGATGCGCAAGCGATGCCGTGTCACAAGTCACAACGCACGATCACTGGAATAGATTAATTCCGTGCGTCTTAGTAAACTGATAACAACTAATTACTCGTATGACGAAACCATGACGGTTCGTAAGTTACAGTTACCTCGGGAAATATTTAGTATGTAAGTGATATAAAGGTTGAATTGAGTGATAAAAAGGATAAAATCGATAATAGTGGAATAGTTTTATAAATATTGCTTGGTTTGAGTAACGGTAAGAGAATGATTAAATGTAGGTCATTAAACGTGCATTAATTTAAGACGGCGTGTTGCAGACTTGTAAGTGCGCCAGCAGGGCGAAGCAGTGACTCGGATTCAGAGGCGTTGGAATAAAAGATGCTCACGATTCTACTGTTTTTTAATGAGTCCATTTGAATAACAATCTTCACGTTTATATATGGTACATTTTTCAGAGAAGTGGTGCCATCTAACCGCAGAGACACGAGCTAATTAGACTGTCGCCTAACTGTTACAATGTGTATTTGTCTAAATCAGCGATCGAACTATCTTCGTTGTTGTCTGCAGTAGTGTCGTTCGGTGGTCACAGATGGCGCTGCTTTAACATACTGGCCCCCTTTGAGAGCCATAGCTCTCAACCTTGGCTGCCTTGTCTTCCTTTTCTGGCGACGATGATGAGACCGGAAGAGGGCAGATCTTCGAAAACGCCCTCTCGACGACGCCAGCTGCTGTCTTGATGCGAGCAACTCTGGCAACATTGTCTCGTCCCGGATATGTCAGCAGGATTCGCCCTAACCGCCATTTGAGGGGCGGTAAATTGTCCTCTTTGATGAGCACCAAGGAACCGGGAGTGAGTGCACCCTGGTTTTCCTTCCATTTGATACGTCTCTGGAGCTCGGGGATGTAGTCCTTGGCCCAACGCTTCCAAAAGTGCTGCCTGAGCTGCTCGACACGTAGGTAGCGTGATAAAGCGTGTGAAGGCTTCGCCGTGATGTCTGCGCCTGCAGGAGCCGTCAGGGGCCGGCCGATGAGGAAGTGACCTGGCGTCAGGGGCGCAAGGTCGTCAGGATCTACGGACATTGGGTGCAGAGGACGGGAGTTCAGGACGGCCTCTATTTGTACTAAAACCGTGCTGAACTCTTCATATGTTAAATGAGCCTTCCCTATCACGCGTGTTATATGGTGCTTACAGGATTTGACTCCTGCTTCCCACAAACCGCCAAAGTGAGGTGCGTAGGGAGGTATAAATTTAAATTCTATTTGATTATTTGAAGTGTAATCAGTAATACTTTGACAGCTGTTTTGTAAAAAATCAGAAAATTCCTTTGCTGCACCTACAAAGTTTCTACCATTATCAGAATAAATTAGGGTAGGTTTCCCTCTACGGGAAATAAATCTTTTTAAAGCTAGGATATAACTTTCAGATGACAGTGACGTCACAAGTTCCAAGTGTAATGCTCGGGTTGATAAACAAACAAATAAACATAGGTAGCATTTCTCTAATCTAGAACCTCTGCCCTTTTTGTTCAAAACAAACATAGGCCCTGCGTAATCAACACCACATTTAATAAATGGAAAACCTGATTCGAAACGTTCACTGGGTAGATTACCCATTATAGGTTGAATGGACTTTGCCCTCATTCGACAACATCTGATACACTGATGCACAACCTTCTTAGCTAGATTCCTACCACCTATTATCCACCACATTTGTCTTATATGTGATAACAAAAGCTGTGGACCGGCATGCAGCATATCATGATGGTTATGCCTAAATAAAAGTATAGTGAACGGATGTTTACTACACAACAGAATAGGATGTTTTTGATCGAAAGGTAAGTCTGAATTGCATAACCTACCCCCCACTCTCATTAAACTATTTTCATCCAAAAAAATATTTAATGAACATAGTTTACTAGATGATTTAATTTTATGTTTATTGATTAAGGCACTATATTCACTTGGAAAAGCTTCTAGTTGCGCAATTCTAGATAAAAACATAAGTGACTTATTTAATTCCGCGACTGATAACGCGCCCGTGCTACGTTCCGAATTATGTTTTGCACGTAGATTGTTTACAAATCGGAACACGTATGCATAGACACGTTGTATTTTTATAAATGAAGAATATCGATTGAAATTAATTATACTGTTATTAGGATTATTATTAAGCATACAAACAGTATTTGATTTAATTTCTGGCAAGTTATCACAAAGTGGAACATCACATTGTTGATCCCAGTTGGCAACCGCATTCAATAAAAAATCTGGTCCGTGCCACCACAGATTTGAACTACCGAGTTCAGCCAGAGAAATACCACGTGATAACAAGTCCGCAGGATTGGACTTGCCATCAACATGACACCAAATTCCTTTACCGGCCATCAGGTCATTTATTTCTATTATTCGGTTTTGGACGAAAACCTTTAAGGAATGCGGTGACATCTTTAACCAACCTAAGACTATGGTGGAATCAGTCCACATTATGATCCTGTCAAAATTAATGTGCATAGATTTTACTATTTTAGATTGTAATCTAGCACCTATTAGCGCACCGCACAATTCCAAACGTGGAATTGTAACCGGTTTGAGTGGAGCGACGCGAGTCTTAGAACATAACAGCCTGACTGTTACGTCATCATTACTATTTACCGAACGTATGAATGCGCATGCACCGTAGGCCGTTTGACTAGCGTCAGTGAATACGTGTAATTCAATACGATCTGGGGAATTTCCTATCACGTGACGAGGAATCCGAAGTTTATGTAAATCGATTAATGAATGAACAAATTTATGCCAGCATAACAAAACATCTGGTGGTAATGAGTCATCCCAACTTGTTTTGCATAGCCAGAGTTTTTGCAATAGCGCCTTTGCTACTATTACAATAGGGCTTAATAAACCTAATGGGTCGTAAATTTGAGACACTACTGATAAGATAAAACGTTTAGTTATTTTAGATGTCTCAGATTTAATTTTTGTAGTGAAATGAAGTTGATCACTATAGTTTAACCAGCCTAATCCTAACGTTTTATTAGATTGGTTCTCGTCTAACATTAATTCTTTAGAACTTTCACTCTGCATGGAATCTGATGCCACTTCAGGTGAATTAAAAACCCACTTACGCAGCGGAAAACAACCAGAGTCGAACTCATCAGAAACCTGTTTACAATGGTGAGATAAATGCGATTTATTGTCGTCGCCCATTAATAAATCGTCGACGTACATGTTTTCTAATATTATTCTTGAGATTTCAGGATCTTTAGAATCTAGTGCCAGCTGACGCACACAACGTATACTTAAGTAGGGCGCGGAGGCGGTTCCGTAGGTAACGGTGTTAAGGCGATACACACCGAGCGGATCTGAATTATTCTCACGCCACAAGACTAACTGTAAGTTACGTTGATCGTCATGTATGGAAATCTGCCGAAACATTTTCTCTATATCGGCACATGCAACATACCGATATTGCCTGAATCTCATAAGAATAACCATCAAATCATTTTGAAGAGGTGGACCTGTCCATTGGATATCATTGAGAGATTTACCGGACGACGTTTTTTGGCTCGCATTGAAGACCACCCTTAATTTGGTCGTAGTGCTGTGCTCACGGAAGACTCCATGATGAGGCAGAAAGTAACACGGCATGGGGTAATCCTCAACACGAGTCATATGTCCAAGTCTCTCGTACTCTCGCATAAAATCAACATACATTGACCTATAATGCGGTTGACGTTGTAATTTACTTTCCAAGGACATAAATCTATTTTTAGCTACATGGTAGCTATCACCAAGAGTATTTGGTGACTCCTTAAGCGGTATTCTAACCGAGAAACGACCGTTGTCGTCTCGCTTAGTAGTATCATTGAATAATTGTTCACATAAACGATCTTCAGAACAAAGCGATTTTACAACTGGCGAAATTTCTTCAATTTCCCAAAACCTTTTTAACTGATCGTTTACTTCTAATTCGGAAGTTTGGCCGAAATTACACTGCACCTGATTTATGCGCAAGCTCTCAGTGTGTACCGGACCTGAAACTATCCATCCTAGCTTCGTATTATTCAAATACGGACCACTAGGTAAACGAATTTTACCTTCAAGTAAAAGATCCCAAAAATAGTTTGCACCAATTAAAATATCTATTTGAGAAGGTGTGCAAAACAAAGGATCAGCGAGCTCAATATTTTCGGGTATATTTAACTTACTCACTAATCTAGAAGCGGGTAGTGTGGAAGTTATTTGCGGTATGGCCAAACAATGCATGCGTATTGTATGATTATTTTTTAAAGAACGTAATTTTATATAACAAGTTTCGTTCGTTTTTGTAACTGTTTGACCTATACCACTGATTTTATAAGTGGACTGTAATGTTTTGGCGCGAAGTTTTTTACAAAATGAACTTGATATGAGGCAGTGCTGGCTACCGCTGTCCAGTAAAGCACGAGCTCTGATATACTGTGTATTATCATCTGCAGCAATTTCTACTACAGCGGTAGACAGCAAAACCGGTTCTAAAGTGGTGTGTATTATACTAGAGTGCAAGCTAGCTGAAGAATTATGATCTGCGGGTTGCGACTGAGGATCAGAGGCAGCATGAGATACGGCGGAAACTGTGTCTCCATTGTTGAGAACCTCATGCAACAACGAGTTGTGTTTTTCATTACACTGCCTACAAGGTCCGAAAAAACAGTCTTTACTAGAATGACCCACCCGTAAACAGTTTAAGCACAGATTTTTACCCTCGACTAGGTTTAGTTTATCTTGCGGGGATAAACTTAAGAACTGACTACAAGCATAAACGGGATGCCTACCCTCACACTTAACACATACACGCTTAGATCTATTCTTGTTATTATTATTCAAAGACTGATTACTTTGAGTAGACACAAAAGTTTGAATCTTTGATGTCTGTTTTCTATTGTTATCTTGAGATACCTTGCCATTTGAATTATTGGAATGATTTGCTTTGACCAAGTCTAAGACTTCAGCTTTTTCCTTTAGAAAGGTAATCAATGTGTCAAATGTTATCGATTCGTTAGTAGTTTTAATAAAATTAATCTTGTATTGCTGCCAGTCCTTATCTATGGCTGCATCAAACTTAGACACAATGATATAGATTAGCAAAGTATCCCAATACTCAATAGGTTCCCCTAACGTTTTTAAAGCGCGTAGATTTCTAAAAATCGAATCAACCATTTTACGAATATAAGGTGCTGATTCTTTTGTAAGGGGTTGTACCGAAAAAATAGATCTAACATGATTATGTACTAGCAAATTTTTATTATCATACCTACCCTCGATCAGATCCCAAGCTATTTTGTAATTACTGGCAGAAAATTCTAGAGATTTAATTACCTGAAGGGCATTACCGGTAAGTGCAGATCTTAAATAATGAAATCTCTGTATATCATCTAGCTCTTCAGAGTTGTGAATCATTGACAAGTATGTATCTCTGAATTCTAGCCAGTTTTCATAAGATCCATCGAATGAGGGCAACGATATAGTGGGCAATTTAACCAGTAACTTGTTTCTGCAGTTATGAGAATTATCACTACTAGTATAACTAACTTTTTGATTTTCTAACAGACACTCAACAGTAGACATGGCACTGTAATATGAATTTTCAAACATTTCACGTTCTAACAACTGTTTATCATATTCCTTTTCATCCACTAATTCCTCAATAGCATATTGAACAGTATTAAAGTTTTGTAATAAGTTAGCTGCCGACAGCTGACGTAGCTTTAACTCGTTTATTTGTTTGGCAGTTAACTTTAAATCGGAATTTGAAAGGGAATCTACACTTTTTACAAACAGCGTCAAACTACCCTTAATAGGACCCCGTTTTCTCACTAATTCCTTAAACGCCTCACTCATATTGACGATTTATGGGAAGAAAGAGTACTCACGGTTATCCTGCAACCACTGTGGTGAATAATGCGCACCACACCCGCTGTTCCTATAAGATATAAGGCGATTTTAGTACAAATAGGACAGAAGGGGGTATGTGGGGTAAGGATTTGGAAAGGTCTTACGCCCCTGAGTGAAGCCGATCTTCCTCGCCGGCCGCTAGTGGACGTCTTCTTGTTCGCACGTCCTTGGTCGCTGGTGATCGCTTTAGATGTGGCTCGTAGGACCAAATGTTGCAGACTTGTAAGTGCGCCAGCAGGGCGAAGCAGTGACTCGGATTCAGAGGCGTTGGAATAAAAGATGCTCACGATTCTACTGTTTTTTAATGAGTCCATTTGAATAACAATCTTCACGTTTATATATGGTACATTTTTCAGAGAAGTGGTGCCATCTAACCGCAGAGACACGAGCTAATTAGACTGTCGCCTAACTGTTACAATGTGTATTTGTCTAAATCAGCGATCGAACTATCTTCGTTGTTGTCTGCAGTAGTGTCGTTCGGTGGTCACAGATGGCGCTGCTTTAACACGGCGGTAAGTCTACAAATAAGTAAAATTAATTAGGCTAATTTGTGCTTTGCCTATCCTATTTAGATCTCTTTCGAGAATAATATATGGTTAGGCACAATAGACAGAAATAGAAATGTAGGAACTTCATTTGACTTCGAGAAACTAAATCCGCTAAATGCACAGACTAAAGGATAACACAATAGGTATGTTAGTAAGATGGAACGAGCTCACTTTAAATAGGCAGGCAGCTAATCCCAGCAGTCTTTTTGTAGCCAGGAGCACGTAGATAGGTAGATAGTGATTTCTCTGCCTCGTTCTAAGGGTGGACCTAGCTCGATCGGAGTTCCGTAGACCCAGCAGAGTTCCCAGAATGGCTTGACGAAGGTAAGGTTGCTCGACCCAGGTAGAAGTAGGATGCCAGTCCACAGGCACGGCGATCTTGGATGCTCAACACGGCCTTCCGTTGGTACTGGTAGATGTCGTCCGGTGTCGACGATGTCCTTCGAATGCCCTTGATACGGTACGGGAACAATGTGCGTGGTTATTTTGCTTCGATCCGACGATTGAGTCCTGTCACGGTCGCCACTTTTGTTTATGATAAATTAAACAAAGATTTCTTGATGAAAAATAGGTTTACTAAGATGATTTACAATATTTAATAATTTTGTACTACGTATGAACAGTGAGTATTTTAACATGATTTTTGAACGAATGTAGGAAATGAGTATAAGAATGAAAGTTGAATCGAATGAAGATTATTGAGCGAATGTGTCGTAGACACTTATTAAAATATTTTAACTAGTAGCACCCCAAATAAAAGCAAACCAATTTCAATAAGAGTACTCGGAAATCATCCACATTCAGCTTTCCCATTTCCATCAATTTCCTTCAACATGGCAGCGCTGAAGCCCGGAGCCGTAGGTTCGGATCCTGAACTCAACTAACGAGAACCATTCATTTGCATTCTTTGTACTTATGGTTCCAGATGACGTTTCATTTCGTTCTTGGACTTTTTGCATTAATTTTGTGATTCGGTTTTATAGATCAAATATTTTATTTAAATTGAATTCTTGAAATCGGCATTATTCGTGCCTTTATTATCTTAGTGAACCATCTCCAACACTTACTTACTCTTTCAAAAGGAAAACATGGAGACTTTAAGATTTTTTTGGGGCTGGAAAATGCCTAACCATAAAATAATGGCTTGTATACCTTTCATCTATCAATGGAATTTTGATAAAAGACTGCTTTAACATCGAATTTTGTAGCTATTTCAGAAACTAGCAACAATTCTATGGGAAACCCGAGTAGAATCCGACCCTGTGTGAGAATATTGGCTAATGCCCAAAAACAAAAAAAAAACACATTTTGTGCTTCGCGCGGGTTAGGTTACTACTGAAAACTATTTCAGTTTACTATTCCGGTATGGTAACGTATGGAACGTTAGTGTTCGGTTACCATTTAAGAGATTTTCACACTTTTTGTAACCTCTGTATGCCTTTGTTCTTTTTGTTCCGTATGTTCTTTTTATTGCAACTTTACATAGTTTTTCTAAACCAGGATTAAATTACGTTGGCACTGGGAAATATTGTAGGATATTGTGAATGGTTTTATTTCCGTGTACCAATCATTTTCATAGAAAGGCAAAAAGATAGATATTAATTTATTTGTCCGGGTATTAAGACACAGCTAGTCTCGGTCTGATAATGACTGACTTACAAAATTATGAGTTCAAGCTCGACCCGTAATCAACTGGCATCGTTCCAGTCAGTAACTTCAGTTGAAAATGTTAAAATGAATGTCTGGCTAAGTTGGGCAATACCTAATGAGCTTAATATCTAATTTCTTGCCCAACTTGAGAAGTGAAATGCAGAACTTTAAATGTTATTTCGTAATTCTTACTTATGAATCACATCCATTTTAAAAATAGTTTCAATAATGGTACATGCTGTATCACGATTGGAACTATTTTTTGTCTCTAGATTAGTGAGCGGAAGATAATGCTCTTATAACATCGTAATTAATTTCCACTCCCCTGCTTACAGAAAATGTATCTACCCAACTTTTAAGCGCCTCAAATGTAGCTGATAATAATATAATCTTTATAAAGCTTAAGACAAAATAAATCATAACATCTTCATTTTGAAAATTCTATTATTAAAACGCAAATTTTGTCACGTAGTTCTACTTTAAGCGCCATATCTCTCGACAACTAACTATATATACTTTCGCATGATAAGTATATTTCTCCAAGGTGTCCGGAAAAAAAACAGATTCTTAAAGGCCCTTATAAAGTTTTGAAAGCAAGCAAAAGGATGCATGCAATAGAAATGAGACTTAAGATTTCTCAAAGATTCACGGAGTTAAGAGCAGTTTGTAACTAACTCAAGTGCAGCTTTGACTAGTGCAGTCTAGAAGTTCATGAAGTTGCGGACCATCTTTCTCAATATTCATGACTATCAAAAGTCTTCATAGACATGAATATTGATGAATCTTTAATCGAGACCTCTCATTTTACCGTCATCCAATATTTTGGCAGTTGAAAAAGGGGCGCAAGAACTTTGATTCAGCCTAACGGTGTCAATTTGTGACCATTTGTGCATAACACAATTGGTCACAAATTGACAGCGAGGACAAATACGTCAAAATGGCAAAACAGTTGAAATAATACGTCAACAGTAAAAAAATCCTGTGAAAAGCCCTTTTTATCGGCTAGTATTTATCCAGGACGTCTCTGGTCCATTTATAACAAACAAAGGACCGCTTGACTCTCCCGGGCGATACTAAACGCTTAGGTATTTTCAATGCAGAAGTGAATTCAAGTTTTTTCTTATTTAATTTTATTTTTTGGTTAGGGACAGGATTTTCCTTACTATTTACTTTTTTAATTGTGATCACTTTTTTGACGACCACATGAAAACAATCATTTGTGCATGACGGAATCTTCGCCTCCAAATGTCTATTTACGTAAAACATCTTGAAGCTACAATCACTGACCACTGCAATAGGCCCATGACCGTAGTGATGGGTTGGCTAAGATCAAGAATCGGCGGCACTTAAACCTATAGCCAAGTTATTCGGCTGCGACGACGGAGCAGCTCTACCTAGACAAGACTGATGTGCCCGATGAACTGAGAAGACGTCGATTGCAATAAATCGCGATAGGTAAATGAGCTTGTGTTATATTATCTTATGTTCTGAATTTCTGATGATGTAAATAAACTAATAATTTTTGCATAAACTTGTAAGAAATGGTATTATAGAATAGTGTTATAATAAAAATAGTGAACTATAGAATATTATTTATGTGCTCCTGTAGGTCGTAAAATCTGAATTCAAATTCTGGATGTAATAGTATCTTTTCCTTTCTGGTTCAGTTATAATCTAGATATAGCAGGATAAGCGATAACCTGTAAAGGCTTGTGCAGACCAGCGCGATATCGCGGGTGCTACAAGGGTCGCGCTGCCTGTAGCGTCCGCCATATCGCGCCAGTTTGCACGAGCCTTAAAGGTTTTAGTATCATAAGTATTCTGTTTCAATACAATGAAACTGTTAAACGTATTGTATTACAGTTTCTATAATACAGGATTATGTTGGGTTACGTCTGGCTTTAGCGTTAAACCATCGAGTCGTTGAGATTCAAACAATAAGCCATATTTATGATCCAACGTGTTTTCTTAGTTTAATAGAAAATTTCCAACAAATTATAATACTCAAAGGTAGATATTTATACAGGGCTTAACTTCAAAGAAACCTCAGCTACAAGAAGTTCTAGGTTTCAGCATATTGATTCTGCCTATAAATATTGAGCATTAAATTTAGTGTTTTTAAAACATGAAATGTTTAGTAAAAAATGTCTATAAATCATTTTAAATAAAGTGCATACTTAGGTAATACCCTGTCGCAAATTTTCTCAACATAATTCCGCAGCCCCACATACCGGTTTCGGGTGTTAAAGAGATGTAATGCCGTATATAAGTCAACATAGCTTGAATAAGCTTGCTAGCTGGCTGTAGATCTAATTGACAATGAATCAGTCGATAAATTGTGTGAATGGCTATAAATAAAGCTAGTAAGTCTAGCTTATAAAGTAGGTCATCACGAGTGACGATGACGATACCGCGCATGCGTAGCGCTCGCATTGACGTTCATTAGTCACAACCGCACCAGTTTCTGTTGTATTCGGTAAGGAAATCTTTCTCTTTTTCTTTAGATATAGATCAATGGCGCCTAATGTTTTACAGAAAATGTGATGCTCCACTTTTGCCTGTGTGCCGTATGACTAGCTAAAAATAATAATTACCTATGTATTTTTCTCATTAAAATGTATTTCCTTATGTTGAGGCCGCATCTGCGTCTATCGTTACGAAGCTTCATAAGGTACACGCAGATGAGACCAACCATTATCGGTTATCGTCGCGATAGTTCGGGCTGCGTAGCACTTATCGCCCGGGTGGCGGTACATAATATGCATAGCACGTGGTCGGACGAGCGTTGATAATTTCGACGGTTGTTTCCGGACTGCGTATACGCTCTGTCGAAATAATGGAGCGCTATCTTGGATTATTGCACGATAATTAGTTAAAATTATGAAGCCGCTAATGTGACCATCGCATTAGTGCGATAACTATTTAGCGAGCAAAACATACGAAGCTTCGGCAATGCTTTGTCACGATAGACGCAGATGCGGGGATATAAAAAGTTGAAATAGATTTGAAATTATAATTAGATAAACAATTGAACCTCAATATTTAAACTATTTAATCTGGTATGTAAGCAGTGTCTCAGATATTTGGATGATGTGAAGCTTACGTAATATCTTCAGCAATAATACTTAGCTTAGCTTTCCATTATCAGCCTATTACGTTCCCACTGCTGGGACACGGACCTTCTCTCTTCGAGAGGGATTGGACTGTAATCTACCACGCGGGCCCAGTACGGGTTAGTAGGTGTCATATGACTTAGAATTTTTGGTTCTAGGACATGCCGATTACCTCACGATGATTCCCTTCACCGTTTTGAGAGCAGTGGTAATGAAATTATTTGCACAAAGTAAAGCGCCTGTCTGGGTTCAAACCCACGACCTAAAACTCGTAAGACGGGGCCGTTACCACTGGGCCGCTACTGCTCTTAGTAACAATTATTTGCTTTAGGTAGATATGTCTAAAAGCGGGCTGGAAATTTGAAGGCAAAATTTAGGCATTTTTATTTTGTAATGATTGTGTTCTTTTCACGCTTCAGGAAAATTTAATATCACGTCATCTATCAAAGCGGTTGAAAGAAAATGGCAAATTACCTCATAAAGATTTCTCGTAACGTAATTTATTACATCGGGTTAGTTGTAATTTGTGACATTGACTTCGGGGTCAAACTGATATAACCTCTATATATTTTTAACTTAAGTTTGTGGAAGTGCCTTGCATAATACAGTTGAAACTATAATGACTTGTGAAAGCGTAGACTGCTCGTCTGCTTTATATCCCCAACGACAGCGTCATGACCAGTACAGGAACGTTAAAAATTAAGGACAATGGACTAATACTAGTGACGAATATGCAAAATTTCTATAGAATATGACGAAACTGTCGACTACCATCAATAAACAAAGGGAAAGCGAAATTACGCAACCACTTTTGTCTCTATACCTCCCAAAACAGTTTGCAGGTGACAGCTTATAAACGATCTACTTTCCTCCTCTAAGATTTGTCTTAGGATTAATGTTAAAGTTGAATAAAACAGGACCTGTCCGAACCACTCACGTAACGTAACTTTAGACAGTCTTAAACTATGTCAGTTTAATTTCTAGCTTCAGTGTTTTGTAGGGATGACCTTTGTGCTTGGATAAATTTATTGATACTTGGACGATACGTGAATATCCCTTTATAACAATAAATTAATAGCTGTCGTTGCAATCAGATAACAAAAAAAAAAATGTTTGTGAAGCATAACGGGCTAAAAGGACTACACAGTTGCTACGACGTAGCCGACATGATTACGTCACGGCTACGACGCGACGCTACGCTGTTAAAGCTTTGGTGTAAACGTCTTTTTTTACTGTATCAAAGCATTTAATCAGAAGTCTCTCATGTATCAAAAATCGATAAAGAAATTTCCAGAACCGGTTTATTGGTTTCTGGAATGAGCTGTACGTGACTGTAACTCATGTATAACTATTTATGATTTATTTCACATTTGGGATTCCTTTTATTTTACGCTATCGTTTCTATGAGCTCTGCAAATACGAAATACAATTTAATATGTACTGAAGGGGCTTTTATTGACTTGGCAAAATCATGGCACTAAGTTCTTCTATCGAAATGCTATCACGTTTAGTTTTTAGAAGTACTTAGGTATAATAATAATAAAATAGAAGTGCTCTCTTTAAATGTGTTGTTGTTGGGCCTGTGTAACTATTGTTTTCGTATCGTGTTTTTATCTGAAAGTGGGTCTAACAGGACCGCCCACTTTCATGGTAGGGACAGAACACATTTATTTATTATTTATGGAGTAAAATTTGATTTAAGAGATATATGTTGTATTTATGAAAAAAAGTGGCGGCGCTCCGGCATCCCGGGAGTGCCGATAGATGTGAAAACTTAAACAAGATCGCCTTGGTGGAAGAAAAATACTTGTATAGAACATTGGTCCGTAACGTAATATAAATAAAGAGCACAATCGCATTTACATAAATGAGGTGTCATCATAGTGTCGCGAAATCAATGGTATAGTCCCATCTCAAAAATGCCCAACGCGCTTAAAGCAGAAAATGATATTATAATTTTTGTGATGTTTAGGTTGGTAGTAAGTAGTACAATCGAGTTTTAGCTCATTAAAATTTTACAAGACTATGTTTATTTATCATTTTGTTCCAGGCAAGCAACAGACACTGTTAGTGTATACAAGTTACAACTGATGTGAGACCGCAATTAAAATAGTTGTGTCAAATAGGCAAAGATCATAAAAGAAACAAACGGTCTGACACTAACAATGAGCTTGCAAAAAGAAACGTTCTGATATTTATTTCGAATTTCAGTAACATTTACTATGCACGCCATTAACACTTAAAGACTCAATTAACTTAGTACTCTACTCACCCCGCGCGTGAAACAGCGTGCACATAACAATTACGCTGTACTGAATATTATTCTCACACTTAAACATTTTTTACATTGCTCCGAGCTTTATGAAGAGCGAAACATGAAGGTTTTGGCAACGGACGGGAGTCTCATGGACCCATTCCAAGAATTGTAAACTAAGTATTATGCGAGGGGTCTAACTGACCTACATATACAGCAACGATAAAAGGAGCTATATGCTTGATATTTTTATACAATGTGTAACAAAATTTTTCGGATTATTGTATGGGTTCGAGTTAACATATTAATGTAGTTTCCTAACTGCCTGTGCTTATTATTTGATCGGCACAAAGGTTTTCTTTCATTGGTGAAATAATAATCTGATATGATTTAAAACAACTGCCACTCTTGAGAGTTCGATCACTCATCACTTTCAAAGTGAAATCATTATTTTTAAGATAGATGCTTAACATTATCCTGTTGCTAAAAGAACCTTTCTGGCGTCGCAGTAAAAATTGTAACGACACTCTGAGTGACCAGCTTCCGTCTTTGGCAAGTGTCCAAAGTTGTGGGGGCAATAATACGGATAGTAACAGTGGGATGTAGGAGGGAGTGGGTTTGTGGTATTGAGTGGGTTTTATATAGGATTATTTTTAATAAAGTTACTGGATTTGATTAATTAAGAGTTGATATTTTATATGAAAAAGATTTTGAAATTTTGAGAGTTGATGTCTTCTGTAAAAACATGGACTTGTTTTCGTTCTAGTCAATTCAGTCTCGTTTTCGTATTATCACGAGTTTTTATTAAAACTTAAAAATCATTCGTTATATTAGTAACGTGGAATAAAAGAAAAATAAAACCGACAACTACAATAATATACGCACAAAATCAGTTTTATATTTTCCAATAATTAAAGCATCTAAATTCAGTAGGTATGCATGGTTCGTTTAACTTCTAATAACACACCGTAAAGTTTTCTGTGTCCTCTATGAAATTTTTAAAGCTAAGCTTTGCCAAAAATATTTCTTCTTTGTTCGTAATATTGTGAAGTGATGTTCTGAAAAATGAAAATTGGTATCAGTTTGTAACATTGTATGAAAGAATACCTACGTAGTGTACAAAAATACATTTTATTAATAGTAGATTATTAACCAAGGGCTGTATGACATCAATTGCATACGAGGTTTTTGGCGCCTGAGCGAAGCGAAGGCGCTAATTAACCCGAGTATGCAATTGATGCTTACGCCCGAGATAAATACTCTGCTTTACATATCGATTGTGAGGTAAGTAAACAACAAGACAGCAGGTTTCAATGAACATTTATTAAGAAGAAAAAAATGTGTATTTAATTAAAATTAATAGTAAAATTATTACAATTTGTAAGAGATATGGTCACGTTCTTTTTAGGTATATTTATAGTTTGAATATGAGTTTGTGATAAAATCTTTATAAAATAAATTGTCTAGATTCCGATTCGAGTAATTAATCGATACCGAGAAAAAAAAAAATAACTTTTTAAAAATATTCTTCGTGCAGTATGAGTATGACAGTTCTTTTTTCAAATTCCAAAACCTATGCTGTAATGATAGTCATACACCCCGGCATTCAGGGGTGTAAGGGTGTACTTACAGAGCAAGAGATATGTAAAATTTATTATTTTGCTAAATAAAAATATTTGCTTTAAAGTGGTGTGTGCTTTTTAAAACAAAATAAACCATTTTGTCTTTCACATCACAGAGAAGAATAACAGTATCTGCTGAATAATTAAACACATTGTTTGATTCGAACAATGGAATTCGTCAAGTCTGGTATTTATTTTAGAAAATACACGATCAGAATTGGCTTTTGTGGAGTCACGTCCTCCACCCAAACGCTTTGAGTGGCGAATATACGCGATATTAGAGATGGAATCTTTTTAGTGTTGCGCAGTAAAATAAGGAATAATATAACCGAATAATATACGCTGACAAAGTTGTGACAAGATTTTATCTTGGAAAAGGTTTTTAGTTACCTCCCATATAGGTAAAGCAGGATATCCAACTATTTTTACTCGTCTATTCTACTGGGGTATCGTTGAATAGATCTTTATTTTGGGAGTATGTTATGTAATGTACCAGCTAAACCGTTGTTTTTTGATAATTTGTGAAAATTATTCAGGATTGTAGTACATTTTATCAAAATTAAAAGGAAAACTATCACAGCTCTGTAGGCTTTACAAGTTAACGGCTCTAACTCTCTCTACTCTAACTGCTTTAGCTCATGATAATCGATCAACTTATAAAATGTACTTGGATATGTCAAAATTTCATAGAAAATGAGTTGAGACCAGGTGCATTAACTTTGTATGATGATGATGAAAACTACATACCTAAATGTATTTTACGCTTTCCTGTGCGGTGTACGCAGAGCTTATTGAGCGACACATTATGGTGTCGGGTCTTTTTGGATCCCATAAATAAAAACATTTTGATGTTTCCAAAGTCACTTAAACTTTGCTATTTTAGTCAATAGTTTGTGGATATATTTTTCGGTTACAACCGCAGAAATATTTGACATCATGCTAGGACCCATAGGCGTCGAGCAAAAAGAAAAATAACCGATTATCATTACTTTTTGATCAGCCCTATTTCATGTATTAACTGTGGATTAAAAATACGTACTCGGGATACCTATTTTTAAACCTTTATAATTATTATGTAAAATCATCAAAATATACCAGTTTTATATGCACATTGACATTGTTGAAAATTATACTTAAAATGACATGATTACTTTGTAAGGTATTATATTATTTGAATGAATTATTGTGAATTGGAGGACTATGTGGATATTATTATTATTTTTATTTCTCCGCTAGTTTTAATGATGGTCTGGCAGTTTGAGAAGTTTATGCGGCCTACCCAAATGTCCTTTCTTTGGTATTGTTCGTCGAGTTGAGCTCCTTAAGTTCTGAGTTGAGCTCCGCAATTACTGACATATGCGTGCACTGACTCAATAGGTCCACTCAAATCTGTGTGGTTCTTTCTTCAAAAGACCATTTCAGACACTAATTAATCTACATGGTCCTCATATGGCCTGACCAAGATTATGTCTGGACTTTAAAAGAGACTGCGACCTCTGAGTCTGTTTCGGCCTTTCTTCTCAGACTAGTCAGATAGGAAACGCCGAACTCAACAGCTTATTTTTAATATTTTTTTAATATGACGTGTAAAAGTGATTCCGACATCCAATGTACAGAATAAACAATTTCATTTAATTTCATTTAATGGTATCCCATGTTACTGCATGCCGTATAGCTTACATACTTAATAACTATTTTGATGTTTAAGAAAAGTAACTTAATTATTCATTACATAATGAGTATACTAATGAGTGTACTTACTTACTTACTTACTTACTTAACCTCTACTACACGATAGAAGAACCAATCGTCATGGTTTTAGAAATCTTCCATCACGAATATTCATCCTAATAGTATTTGCGGAGAAAATACAATATTATGGTCAGATATTTTATGATCAGGTATCGAAAATATCTTTACTAGGCAGCCCTTGTGTGTGTGCTCCCCTTTCATCGCTAGTGATCAGTGAAAATCGTCTAAATGGAATTTGCCGATACATACGATGTTCCAGCTTGATTCATTAAGTGAATGTCTAACTAATGACCGCGCTGTAAAAAACACTTACTAACTGAATTCGCTAATTATGAATATGGTAACCTAACCGGGTATTATGCTTTTCCATTCGCCTTACTTCATAAACGGTACCCAATGTACGATAGCACCTGCAAAAGCCAATATTTCTCTGTCACTCGCAGACAAATCAAAAAGGTTTCGAGGATCAGCAAATCGATTCTCTTCCTCTTGTTCAATAACAGTTGCTCATAAATAATGTTGAGTAGTTGTAAATGGCTACATGTGATAAACTGTCACGTGCATGTATCAAGTGTGTGAGTTCTTAGTAGAGAGGACGTGTTCATAAAAAGGACATATTGTGTAGCGAGGTGTTTATGGACAGATTGTACTTTGCAGGTAACGACTGCGTCACTGGAGATATATTATTATGTCTCTAGCGACGCGTATACTCCAGTCTTTATATGGTTACGAAAAGACGTGCAAATTCTGTTGATATCAGCATTTAAGTCGTGATTTTATTTTTCTTTGTAAACTTCTTTGAAGTTACGATTTCTTTCACGAGGCCTATGATAGGCCCTACTTCTGTAAATATAAAACTCCTTGTTAAATTCAATTAATAAATTTAATGAAATAAGAAAGCGATTAAGTTGAAAACGAGGATTCAATTAAATAAAATGATTGTGTTTAAAGGCTCTTTCAAACAGACGCGACACGCGACGCGACACAAAGACACCGCTCGTCGCGCGACGAGCGGTATCTTTCTGTCGCGTCGCGTGTCGCGTCTGTTTGTAAGAGCCTTAAAGAGGAGAATCACTAAATTAAATTGAGGAAACCGCTTTGAAAGGTATATTTATTTACGTTTCAATGCTGAGTAGGACTTGAAAACTTAGATCTCCTTTAATTATTAAACGAGGTTTTCACTAATAGGCACTTGTAGAAAATAATAATTATGAAACCTATGTATAACACAAAAGTAAATTAAGCTTAGTTTTTGGTGCTATCAGAATTGCCGTAAAGTATTCGAATGATCATTATATAGTTAACAAAACAATTAATAACAAAATTAGCCGAAATTTTGGTAAAATACTAAAAGATGTGTTATTGTTCGACACATTTTCACGACGGATGTTAAAAAGTCGTTGGTAATACAGCAATATCGCTTCAGCCAATGCAACGCGAACACTTTACGAGATTTATGCAGATTAAGCGGTATTTGCCCACTTTAGCCGCGTCGGGAGATTTAGTTACGGCGTTCAAATTTGATGTACATAAGTGGAAAATGGTAAAAACCAATACATTCTTAGGACCAGTCCATTCTTGAATGAGAAAATCTTAAAGTTCTACACAAGTCTTTTCATCTTCTGTTGTTAACGTATTCAAAATCTTGACACTTACGATTATGTTTCTTTGAAATAGCTATACAATGAACTAGCAACATAATTATATTTAGGCATATTGAGATGGTAATCAAAAAGTAACGCCTAAGTTATTCAAATTCATTCTGATTCCAACACAAGACGTATTAACACGATGTATATCAACTTAATAACAGCTTGTAAAGAACTTTGAGTATTTTCATAGCAATTAATTAAATGGTTCTATAAAAAAGGGTCTTCAACTATCTTTTTTGCGAAGGTCTCCCCTGGGCTTGTCAACACGGTTAATTACTCAGATTATGGTAATTCTGTGTAAAAATATTGCAATTTTTTTTTCTGTTGTAAATTTTCTTGGCCCTAATGTTTATGTAACCATACGTTAGCAATTTGTGAAAACCCATTTGACAAGAAAATTATGTTATTCTTGCTTTTGCCTGCGACTTCGCCCGCTTGGATGTCGGATAATATCCCACAGGAACATGCTACTGGAATTCAGAGTATCCTATGTCCTAACCCAGCTCATGGCCTATCCGTATGCCTTTCATCTAAATCCGTTCAGCCGTTGCGGCATGAAAAGGTAACAGGCAGATAATTAAGACTTTGTCAGACTTCGGCAATTCGGGTCTATCGGCAATTCGGTTTTATTGTATACCTTGACAAATTGTTTTTGATACAGCTTTTTATAGTTCTTGTGATAGCTACGTATGGCTTATGTTGTTTTTATATACACAATAGGGATCATAAATAAAACTTGACAGAACTTGACTATAAATAGTTATTTTAGACTCCTAGTTACCTAGATCTAGCTGTTTGTAAAGGCAAAACCTTCCTCTGTCATTCCACAAGCATCAACCACTATAATAACTCTGTTACTGTAAAAGTCTAACTGAAAAAAACAAATAAACTTAATTACCATAGTGAACATCACAAAGAACCTCCACATACTTAGAAAATATTAAACTTGAATTAGAATGCTAATATTGTTACTTCCACGTTCACACTCATTACCTACATTCCCGTCGTATTTATTTTATTAGAAATTTTCCTGTTTTTATCCTTAATTACTTCCATTAATTGTATATACACTTAACGCAAAAAAATCTCTAAATTAAATTAAAGTTAATTGCTTTAATAAATTATTAACACGTAGCGAGGAACAAAATTGGCAACAACATAATATTTCTTTGTCTAACTCTTCGGGAATGTCAGTCATGAATTCATGATGTCATGTAGGTTTTTTTTTCATATTTTTAGCCTTTGTTTCGTATTTACCGTAGCTTAAAAGTTGAATCAAATAAAAAATACAAAGACCCGTAACATGGAGAATTTAATATTTATGTACTGGACTACGTTTAAATAAAAATGGAGGCTTAAAAATTTAATATTTCGGTGAAAAAATATACCTCATGGGACGTTTGGCCACGGACAGCGATACAGTCAACTTTTATCCCGTGTACAGCCTTGCTGAAATACAAAGCTGAACCCAAAACTCGTTACTCATACAATAGATTTTTAACACACAAAATAAAACGTTTAAAAAATGTTCGTTATAAACCAACGAATTAAAAAACAGCATCGCAACCGTAGTGTTGGCGAATAAGTTATGACATCGTAAATTAGTCGGGTGTCAGCGTTGTCCGAGCATACCGTCAGCTTGATCCTACCATTTTAGGCTGTTACGGTATCTACAATTAGACAGAGAGAGGAGTTTAGAAGCGAGAGCTTGATGAATTGCTAGCACTTGACGGAGAAATAATTGGTGAAGTCGTGATAAGGCTGGAAAATATACAACGGGAGCAACACTACTACTACTTTAAACTCGGGTGACGTACTTTGAAGCCCTCGCTGCGCTTTGAATTCAAAGAAACATTCTCGCCTTTAAACTAGTCGTTTGCTCCCTAGGCAAACAATCTACTATTGTTGTACGGATCGAAAGAAATTTTATTTATAAATAACGAAGACTGTTATAGGGAGGTACCTACATGTGTCTCTTCGCAATTTTAATACATGCATATAATCTTTTTGGGTCTCCGAAATGTAACGTAACTGTGTGGGTACACAAACTCAGTAAATTAATGTTTTTGCATTACTCTAAATTTTATGCAGTATCAAATCTGTAAGCTCGTACCACCATGTAATGCCTGAGGCAACACAAACATGTATACATACGGAAATATTATACCACACCTCCTCATCGAAAAATGCGCTTTACATACATATGATGCTGTGTTTGAATAAATCGTAATTTTTACGTTTTGGAAAATGCACTGTAATTTTTTCACGGTTTTTCACTAGCAACCGCAATATACAGTCTGAAAAAAAAAGGGTGACATTTACACATTCACTGATAATGTTATAGGAATCAATGGAAATCAAACAAGACGGGTTCCTCGAATTTGTGACTCAGTCCACTCCAATCACTGGCGGGTAGTGTTAAGCAATAATGGCTCACGGGTCACTGGGTATTGTATCATCTTTATTATAATACTCTTGTTTTCGTGTGGTTAGTGACTAACGTGGTGTCAGAGTTTTAAAGCAGCCCATGGGCCTCTGACTTGGCTTGTTGCTTGCTATGTTTTCCTTCACCGTTTTTTTAAGCAAGTGATAATTATACAATACGAAAAATTCAGAGGTGCATGCCTTGGGTTCGAACTGAAGACCTATGACTCGGCAGTCTGACGGAAAAGAAGAAGGTTATAATTTTAAAGTGTGAAGGATTTTTCATAGAAAAGTTCTAAGTACTACTAAGTACAGGACATTTTTAATACCTGTAGGTACAGGTATTAAAAATGTCCTGTACTAAGATAAAACTACATTTACACATGTACAGATTTTGACAGGAAATTTTCACATCATCATCGCGAAAATCGTGAAAGAACGTAGAACAATATGCAGTGGTAGTATAATGTGTCGAGCACAATGACGCGATAGCGGCCGGCAGTGAATATCAGAAGTGAGGCTCCAGTGCAGCAGTGCAGCGTGTGTGAGCGGGAACACAGATGAGTATGAACTGTATGAACCACATGCGGCCTGCGCCGTTTTGTAGGTCAATTTATTATGACAATCTTATATTTCAGAACTGGTTCTTGCTTTTTTTTTGTCACCAATACCATACCAATAATAATGTGAAATGTTTGTGTTAAAAGTAGTATTTTATTACTCCTTAAGGATCGATTTTCATATAAGGTCCCTGGTATGAAAATTTTATGAGGAGTAAAATTTATACAAGCGTTAATTTTGTGTTTTTTCATAAACTAGCTGCGCCCCGCGGTTTTACCCGCATAAGTCTCGATCCCGTGGAAATATCGAGATAAAACTATCCTATGTCCTTCTCCAGCTCATGGTTTACCCATGTTCCCTATTTCATCTACATCCGTTCCACCGTTTTAACGTGAAAGCGTAACAAACAAACAACACTCACTTTCGCATTTATATTAATGAGCAGCTTTCGCCCGCGGCTTCGCCCAGATGGATGTCGGAAAATATCCCACAGGAACGTGCTACCGGGATTCAGAGTATCCTATGTCCTAACCCAGCTCATGGCCTATCCGTATGCCTTTCATCTAAATCCGTTCAGCCGTTGCGGCATGAAAAGGTAACAGGCAGATAATTAAGACTTTTTCAGACTTCATTCTTCACAGAAAAAAATAAGTTGCCTACCTAAAGTTTTAAAGGCGAGATATCGATATATTATTATGTACACGTAACTGACTTTGCCCAACTTCTGACCTCTTGAAGAAAAAGTCATAGACCTATCTCTATTTTTAGGGTTCCGTACCTCAAAAGTAAAAAAACGGAACCCATATAGGATCACTCATGTGTCTGTCTGTCCGTCTTTCATAGCTAATTTGCTCCGAACCTAATGGACCGATTAAGTTGAATTTTGGTACACATATGTATTTCTATGATGCGGACGCGTAACGTAAATAAATGAATTTTGAATATGAGGGTCACTTTTGGGGAGCAAACATGAAAAAAAAAAAAAGTTTTGCAATCTATAGGACCGTGCGACATATCAAATGAAAGGGCTTGTTATGAGGATCTCAATTTTTAAAAAATAATTTTATAGTGAATGAATTTAGAGATATTAAAAAAATAGATGAAAATTGACCATTACCTCATTATCTCCGAAACTAATGAGCCTAAAATTTTGAAAAAATACAGACCCATTCTTTACCCATAGATGACAGGAAAACCTCTAAGAATTCTACGGCCTTTAATAACATGGTAAATATCTCATTATTGTGCGTGCAAACTTACTTTTGCAGTTGGAATGTATGAGAGAACATGTTTTTCAACTACAATATCAAGTTTGTATTTCGAATAAATTCGTCCCAACTACGGAACCCCTTCATTGTGCGTGGTGCGACACGCACTTGGCCGGTTTCGTTTTGTGGCCGGTTTTAATATTTTCAACAAAATATCTAATTCCAGTCAGGATACATTTACCAAAATACATGATAATAGTATCGTATCTCTTCGTTGTTTAGCGTATCATAAACTGTATTCGTATAAGGGAAAATTTTTAGGGTTTTCTCCCCAAAACGTCTCCCGAAGGTGTCATATAATTTCACATAAGTGCTATCAACTGACTGTGGTTTTCAAGTTCTAATATTTTATTTAAAAATACGAGTATGTTATATTACCGACGAGAACATCTTTAAGCAATCACACTTTGTTTCTTATTTATTATTATTTCGTTTAGAGTTTAATGAGATTTGAAATTTCTTTAAAGATTAATCGCAGACAACCACTAATCCCTCAGATTACTTCTTGGTGAAGATTGCAGGGAGTATTTCATGTAACTCACTATTGTCAACTGATATCTTGCAATTAACATACGTGGGTTCATGAAATTAATATTGACAATTTAAGTTCTGATCAGAGTCTGAAGCAATTCAGACTTACTGATTGAAGCAATTTTATTTTCTTTTACTGAATAATCTGGAGTTTTATAATTATTCTTTTCGCGAACCGGAGTTATCTAGCAGCTGATGTTTGCTATTCTTACATTTTTAGCCTGGAGACAGGTCCAAGACAGGTACGTATCTATGTATGTCTGATTTAATATTCCTTTTAGTTCGATGAAACTTGATCTCAAAGTACTTAATTATGAACACAAACCCCCTTGACATAGCTCATATATTATTGTCTTCACTAGGAGTAATTACAGAAGTTAGTACCTAACGGCAACCCAACTCTTATTGCTCTGTGTACTTACAGCGCAGTCTACGCACTACTGTGCGGTCCATTACCGGGTCACAACTCAGTGAGTGACCCACTTCTCTCAGAAGATGAAATGAAGGCTGCTAATGCACGTTGCACGTCATAACTGTTATATCCGCAGTACTATATAACACGTGACACATAATACGAGACGTGGCCACATAACACGCATACTCACTAGCTTACGCTAGACAAGGCAAAATCTGCTTACCTACTCATTTAAATGACATTACTATCAGAAAGAAAGAAAGAAAAAGTATTTATTGGGACCCGCACAGGACATCACAAATTAAACTAAAACACACTCATTAAAACATTAATAAAAAATTAAAAAACAAATTAAAAAAAAAAAAAAACAGAAAGTCCTGTACGAGGCCAAAAGGCACTGAGGCGCTGTACAGGAAGCGAGTCACATCTGTGTAGATATTCTCTATTTACAACCTTTCCGTCGATTTGTGAGAAATACGTGCAATATCTGTTAAGCGCATGATAAATTAAACATTTTTATGCTGAATGTCTTGAGCATGTGCTGCCATATGTCAAGGTAATGCCGTGTTTTATTGTTGCAAAGACATTACGGAAGGAGGTATTTATTTAACACGGCTGGAAGTTGCACAAACTCAGTGACTTATGTTGTTCTCAGTCCGATTCTAAGCGTTGACGTATTTCGGTGTTAATCATGATTACTTTGGCTGGTTTTCGTCGTCATATGGACATGGAAAGCGCAGCAAGAGCTGTTGCTATGCTTCAGGACGCAGGCTTTAAGAGATCGATACCAATACTTCTCGGTGAGTCGCGCCAAGCTATTCAAAACATAGAAATTACTCTAAGATTCGAAACATATGGGAACGCTTCCAGGAAATTGGGAGTGTAACTAGGAGGCCTGGATCAGGAAGAATTTGAGCCACAACTTCCTAGAAAGACCGGTATATCAGGTTAACTGCAATAATGCGAGTAATGCGAGTTTGCAACTTTTGGTTAAACAATTTAGAATATAACTATAAACCTATGAAATGTATGTCAGCAAATATCAACACATGCCAACTAGACAGTGACCACTAAATAGCTGTATCTACAAGCTATAAATTAATTCCTAAACACAAACATCGGTTGCAGCTTGAATTTCGAGAATGTTCAGTAAAACAGTGAGTGGTCGTCACACGGAACATTTGCTCTCAAGTGACACGAGGCTTGATAAAGTTGATAAACATTCCTTCACTCACTATTTAATTCCCAGCCTCTCTTCTGTTGCCGCAATTTACAAAAACGCGTCCGCAATTTGTTCCAGCGTCGTAATTCCTGAATTTTTCACGAGATTTTCTTGGGCTTTTTTTTTTTTTTTTTCCTTTGCCTAACCCTTCGGGGAATACAGGCGTGATGTTATGTTATGTTATTTTCTTGGCTTTGTGAAGTAAATAAAGATGTTTATTTACTCCACAGCTGCTTAAGATGAAGCTTCCTAGAATGTTTTACGAATTTACAGTCACCGAAGGTATTTTCAACGTTCAGCTACGACGACTGAAATATTGTATTGATATATAATTTTATATTGATTCCGCACGGAATTGTTTTCGTGTTATACTCGTACAGTGGCCATATTATTTCATGTGTTTATCTTTATGAAGCGCTGTTCTACTTTATTTAACGGTGAATATAAATGAATGGTCGCAGTTAGTTACCTAATTATACAACTGGCAGCTTTACAACAAATTAGGTAGGTATTTTGTATGGTTTTGTTATCTAAACGTCAATGACTGCCAGTTTCATGTTATCGGCGAGTTAACGTTTATTCGATAAACGAGCTTCAATAATTAGTATAATTATGTAATTACGTAACTTTATTTATTTTTGTTTAACTTTGATGTTTATCTATATAATTTTCAGCTTGTGCTTACCATGATATTAACTTTCATTCCATACTTTTGCATATTAACTTAGAGTTGACGATTTCTTTAATAAGTTAAAAGATTTTAGCTACTCATTGATTTCAGCCAAATCTATTCAAGCCTTACATTCCAAAATGGATTGTTTTAAAACACCAAACGGGAGATGATGATGGTGCAGTTAAAATTAATGCAACGGTTTTTCGACGTTTATCTTCACGATATCACTTTGCATTAAATTTTAAACACAACTCCATTTACAGATAATGAGTATCATCAACTTACATTTTGTTCAAGTCTTTTAAAAGCCCTTTAATCTCTTCCTGAAAAAAATCGTCGGAAAGACAGTTTAAAGTTTCTTCCGAAGTTTGTCTTTTACATAAATCAACTGTGATGAAAAAAGTATTATGCCTTCATCTCGGTCCCAATTAGTGGTAGGTATTATTCAGGTTTGGACCAAAGCTGTTGTAATTCGGGGTTTAAGTGAGTGTTATTTTACGACCCTATTTGATTTCATTCCGTTATTATCTGAAAGTTGAAAATCCGCACTAATAAGTTTTACCGAGTAAAATGGAACTCAAAAGTTTTCAATCATCGTCTATGATCGTACAAAAACGCATATATACGTACACGTAGGTAGATAAAGTAACATTTAAAACGTTACCTACCATTCCAACCATTATCAAACTCTGAAAATTTCATAGTAATTAAAACATTCAGCTTTATTTAATTTCGAAAGTTCCTTAACTAAACTTTGGTTAAACTATTCGCTCACAATCACTGAAACAAAACTAATTTCACTGTTACTACAATGAATGGTCTGGTGAAGGCTAGTTGCCATGATGCTTTCGTATTATTAAAAAAAAACAATGAGGTCCTCGTTATATATAAAGTAAAAAAAAAAACAGTGGCACTCCGGGAGTGCCGACAGAAGTGAAAACTTGAACAAGAAATTACTTGCATAGATTATTGATCCGTAACGTAATATAAATAAAGAGCTCAATCGCGTTAACAAAAATTAGGTGTTGGTAACGGTGTCGCGAGTTCAATTATTTTTCTATATTAAAAATGCCCAACGCGCCTAAAGAAGTTTTTACTTTAAAAAAACCGTAAACCTCCAGACATTTCAGTAAAGTTTAACTGAACTGTAGAGCTTTTACAAACGACACAATACGCTGTTCCTACTTTAAATACGCCTGCCGATCCGTTAATTTCCGTTTAATTTATATTTTAAATACCTACAAATGGACCGTAGCGATCACTCCGATATAATAGACATGGCGGATAAAGTTTTAGTATGCTACCTGATCTAGAGTCTATGCTGGTCGAGTCTCCTCTCTTCAATTTTCATTCGTTAAGCGAAACATTCAGTTTGCAGACATTTAACAAGAACAATTAGTACGAATACAATTGTATAATATTCATTTAAATATTATATTGAATGTTTAAGGAATATACCAGTTCACTGAGAACAGCAAAATCAAACAGATCGTTTATAATATTACAGTAATCCTACTTAATATTATAAACGCGAAAGTTTGTGAGGATGGATGGATGGATGTTTACTCTTTCATGCTAAAACTTCTAAACGGATTTGGATAAAATTTGTCACACAGCTAGTTTATAACCTGCATTAACACAAGATACTTTTTATGTTGATATTTTTACGAGATCGAGAGTTATACGGATGAAACCGCGAGGCGCTGCTAGTCTTCTACAATAACAAAGCTTAGTTAAGTAAGTATAACATGCTAAATACACCATCAAACTAGCCACACAGTGATGCCTTTTTTTTGCTACATGAGCCTGCTCTTGTCCTCGATCTCGCCTGATGGAAAGCTGAGGTCTACGATGGAACGAGCTTCCATGGGTACGTAACAGAACCATTATTTTTAACTTTCTCTCTAGCCACTATTGTCCAACACTGTGTTCGTATACATTAGTCACGATAAAACGAATGAGTTGACAGCGATAAGTAGTTTTCTGTATGATGTCTTGTTTGAACGGTAGCACCTTTCCGTGCATAAAATAATTTCTTTCTCTCTTTTTCCTGAGAGATTAGGGTTCTTTCTATTCAGCATCAATTGACACTATGGACAGGATGGTCTGAAAATAACTCTTCCCGATTTACCTCCCACTTCGCAGTATTGTGAAAGGAATCATTTCGTCGATGTAAATATCAAAGGCGAGCGGTTTTGTGATGCGCTTTCTAATTGCTAACTTATGACTTACCTGAAATTCAATCCTAATAATAAATATTATAAATTCGAAAACGAATTGGTTTGTTTATTACGCTTTCACCCAAAACGGCTGAACAGATTTGTATGAAATTTCGCACATGGGTAGACCGTGACCTGGGTTAGGACATGGGGTTTTTATCTCAGTTTCCGTGGGATAATTTCCGAACTCCACACGGGCAAAGCCGCGGGAAAAAGCTACTTATATTATGTTGCCATAATATCGTACCAAATCAGTCCGTCCAATTAATTAATTATGTTTGACATAACTTTTGATTCGTTAATATTTAAGGGTTTAGAATAGACAAAAATTCGAACACGCACAGCTATAGCCCAAGCGATTATAGGAACTATCCCGGGGAATGCGCACGAGGTCGTAACAACTTAAAGTCCAGCGGTTCTAACCCAATCGTGGTAATAAAGTTACAAAGGGAGGAAGAGACAGGTTTGTCAAAAGGGTTTCCTTTCGGAACTTAGTTTGATCCTCTAAAACTTTTAGTTTTAGCCTAAATACTACATTTGTAACTAGCTTAAATAATTTTTTAAGGATATTTCAAACGGCTGGGAACATTACCCTACTTCACCTATTATACAAAGTATCTATAATGTAAACTTCCAACAAGTTCACTTACATATAGAAACACACAGCTGCTACAAGTTTATCTCCACGCGACAGGCCAGTGCCATCCGAAGTGAGGCTGTACATTATAAACAAGTTTCATAACTGAACTCTCATTGGATTTGCTAATGTTCAGTTAGGTACTTGAAAGCAAGATTCGCCAACTCGGCTGACCGACTTCCCGATAATACCAGATATGTACGAGAACTTGTACCCAAGTCAAAGTTAACGTGGGATATTTTATACATGTTTGATAAGTTAGCTCCTGAATTCTGATATATCACATGCTTTTACTGAAGCAGAAACTGACTGGGACAGTTCGTAGATAATTCTGAAGATTTATTATTTCGCTTGAACACTGCGACTACGGTTATTACTTCTGCTCAGCTATAGGCTTTGTGGAATAGTAAGTACTACTACTGTTTTTCCTAGCATAATAAATAAATGGAAATAAATTAATGTTTAAAAATTGCCCGTTTGAATAACTTTTTTAAAGTGTACTACACAATCATTTCAATTCTCTACCACCAACTCATTAGCTTAGTTTTATTTGATTTGTAACCTCTATGTAGAAATATTCACTATCACGAGTTTACAACAAAAGGGATTATTTTGTGTAAACTAGAACATTCTGTATGGTTGGATCTTCAGCATTACCATAATGAAGCGGTTTTATTTGTGAGCACAAGTTAATGTATTGAGCATGGATGAAATTCACCAACAGCTATGTTTTTCTTCATTTAAAGGCCGCATAAAAAAACAGAACAAAACTACATGTTTTCTTCTGTTTTTATGCGGCCTAAAAAACAAACTAGCGTTAAGATGTTAGGTAATACGGGCTGGTATCCGCAACTCCACGACAAAGCGCTTAATTGCCTAGCGTTAAGATTTAGAAGCACACGTTAAAATATAAAGTTTAGGTCGTGAATCTTAACTGTCGACGAAGTCGTAGATCTTCTTATTACAGCCACCATATTTTGCAAGACAAAGAGCAAGTTCAAGGTAACTGTTGACAGCCATTCTCCCTGAGGTGGATTAATTAAAACCCGAAGTTCTCCTACAACATCCGACCCTGATTTATTAACTCGGTACGCGCAATATTAAGCGAATTAATTTACTGTAGAAAGATTCGCTATTTAAAGTTCATAAATAAGTTAGCGGTACTATAAATTGGTATTTATAAATGTGTATTAACATTTCAGTCATATTAATTTATAACTTCATTAGAGATAGACATGACTGTATTAGATTTAATTCAATTCGGAAACCTATAATAAAACTTGTGAGGCTACAACACCAGTACTGACCTTAATAGTATTATTAAATAGTAAAAACCCAGCAACCCCAACCCCCAACTAATTTATGTCCATTGTACGCGATAATTTCTGATTTATAGTTTATATTTGACTGTAGAGGTAACATTTTACTTTTATGATAGTTGATAATATAATCTGAACTTGTAGTAGACAACCAGCTGAAAAGCACAAAAAAAACCAAATTACTTAGACAAATATTTTCCGAGCAAGTTTATACATTTCACTTTTACAAAAATTGCCTTTTTGTCCACATGCAGGGTTATATTGACCTCCGCAACCACCAAGTCCCTAAAATGACCGAATGCACCTGTGTTTGCGCACACACTTGTGCACTATAATACATCCCGTGCCGAAGGGTAGTCTCCGTTGAAATTGGCGCCATGGCTGCAATACGGTCCGGAGGGATATATATATAATATATTCACTTAATACTATGTTGTCCACCACATTTATTATCCGGATATTTGAGCATCCTAATTGAGAGGGACCGAATCTTACTTACTTAATCTTCACGTGATTTTTGGAATCATAATTGATATTGCACTATAATTTGAATAATTATGTTGAAGGTCTTATTAATTATGGCCTAAGGATGCTTGTCACTCATTGTAGAACATAGCGAGTAGAATCAAAGCAATCATTTTCATCGTGGATATTGCTTTTCATTCGACCTTTTCACCATAAATTCTCATTCTTAGCATGGAGCCAGAACTCTTTGCAATATTTGATCTGAACTCTCTATCATCCATTTAAAATAAATTTCACAAAATATCTTCTCTGTTACACCATATTTTTCAGATGATGATTTTTAACAAGCTTTTCATTAATAAGGATCGCTGACAGTGTGTTTTTTTTTGTGTATTTGTTCTCTGACGTTAGCATTTACTTGCACCATGCATACATTTCAATTACTAGGCACTACATTTACTAGAGCTACTACCTCACGCAGAACACCTTCATCAAAAAAGAAAGAAATATCCGAATTATAACTAAACCAAACTGCTGAGCGTTCTCTTGTACAATATATTTGTTGTTCGTCGAGATAAATGATTCCACTAAGAGGCCGAGCACGCAAGCTTAGCTCTGACCACAATGTTATTAATTCCATTGTATTTGTTATCCACAAGGAATACTTAGATCTAGGGAACTACTGTTTATGTACTTATGAGGATTGAATTTCCTTGCCTTGTATTATGAATGTAATTATTTAAACTACTGAAAGGAAGTTTCCTTCCGGTAATTACGTTTCTAATGTAATGGAGTTCCATTACATCATATTAGTAGAAACTCTATTTAGAAATAAATCATACGGTTTCTCGTGAGGTGCAGCCGATCACAGCGGTTCATCATTTAATCTTTTGGTGTTGCTGACCTTCGTAATTGGTAATTACAATGTAAACTTTGGAAACTCTCCGGCTTCGTGTTTCATTAGTGACGTCTTGTTAATCCACATATTGTGTCCAAATGACAATTGGTACAAGTGTTGAGCCCATGAACTTTTTTAGATGATTACTCACTATAAACCCAACTTAAGACCAGTGAAGAAGTTAAAACCACTAACCATACCTACCACTAAACAATTTAATGAATCTCACATTTCAGTAGCGGGCCACGCTTAGATGACACAAAGAGTAGCTATTGCACGTCTCTACAGACATTAATATGCAACACCAATTACGGTTTATTATTGTATTAATTTAGATCTTGACGCCGCTACTCAACTGGTTAGCAATTCAATCCTGAAGAAATTTTATAATAATAATATGAGTGTCAAGTAATAGATGTTTCTGGACCAGAAATGGTTCGTTCGATCGTTAAAATACTAGGTGCTCCCATATTAACATTCATCAGATAAGAAATCATTCCATACTCCACACACATCAACTGCAGCCGCCATAGCAGACTTACATATTATAAAAACCTCGGAGGCACACCATCATTAACCTTACTTAAATAATTCCGCGTCATTACCACAACCTAGCTCGTCCACACATCTCGTTAGTAACATAAATGTAGACAAACTTCTTATTTGAAAATAAGCCAAGGCAAAGAGTGCAAAGAACTCAATATAAAGAGAATTAAGTATTGATGCGTGAATTGATGCTTGTACCTAAAGGCAATTTGTGAGCGTAACTGCCCGTAAAAAAGATTTACGAGGCTTTGATATGATTTGAAACCTGTCTTCTTTTGACTCTGCATAATTTCAGGACATTTTGGTTACCAAGTTTTATAAGCGACTTACGTGATCTTGAGTTTGGGTTGTATCCTAATATCGTGCTACTAGGTATATAATAAAAGCTCGGAAAAAAACTGCGAGACTCGATTCCTGAACTATTTATATGTACCTACAAAGCACGGAATCCTCGGTGGGCTAGTCCGACTCGCAATTATCCGGTTTTATTTTTCTTTGTTAAAGTTGGAGATAAGGTTTTGTTGAGTTGCTGGATCGCCTAAATGACGCGAAACTAATTATGTCGATAAGGCTTAGCTAAATTTAATATTGCTGTAGAAGAGATAAACCAATACAACACTGTTGGCACTAATTCAGTACACTCGTAATGTGCGGTTTCAATTTACACAACGCTGTTTATACTGTTAAATTATAACAACCAGTGTTTTATCAATGGAACAAAAGATCTATTGTAATGGTAATTAAATAGGATATATGCATCAGGTATTAACGTTTTGCAATGGGAAAAGGCTGATATTAATACATTGTAGGTAATACTCACCAGCCATTCATTATTATAAAATAAATAACACACCCAATGAGCCTGTCATTATATACAAGATTACACATAAACTGCGGGAAGGCGTCACTGTTGAGTGACGTACATTTACATATTCATTCACATTCTTACTGCAGATCATATGAACAAGGACGCGTGAAAGTTTTAGATATACAGGTTTTAAATAGGCAACATGTTACTTACGAAGGAGCTTTGAAGAACGTTGTGATTTTACATTTCCCTCTGCAAGGAAAATAACAACGGGACTTTATTCTTTCACACTTTGAAGTTTTTTAGCATACGAACCGCATAGCCTTTTGGCATAGCGTCTTTTACGATACTTTTCTTTTAAAATACGAACCTTTATTCTTATAAAGGTTCGTATTTTAAAGGCACACAAGCTCTGGAAATGGACAAGACGTGTTAACATTATCGATTTCTTCTTGTAAAATGACTTTTTTTTTTTGTTCCATTGAAACTAATACAAATAATTTCCGTTCACCTTATATTAAAGAAATAAGTGACGTACGTCGCGTCGGTGACAAATAATGTGTGGTGTCACGCGCTGAACGGATCACAATACGCTACCCCGCGTCGGGTATCACGCGGTATTTACATTTATATCAGATCCTGGTGCGGATGATATTCTCATGAATCTATAGATCAGTCACATGTGCCAGATCATGTCAAGAGAAGTCAATGTCTTTACTTACCTATATTAGAAAACCAGGTGTTTTTGTATAACTCCTTAACGCTACTTTTAAGGCTATACTCTTTTTTCGATCAAGGTTGAACATTGATTTGAAAGCACATAACTTTGGTACCGTGGCAAATAACAACACAGAACGGAAGCCCTCACTTTTGACTCTGAAATTTTTCAATAGGTACCTAATAAGATAACACAATCTTTTATTGAAGGTCACAATTTAAAGCATTCAATCATAATATTAAGTTTGGCTTCGTTAATATTATCGAGTTATAAAAGGAAGCAGGCGGTGTAATACTTATTGAATAATTTGCCTCGCGTAAAAAAATCAAGAGCGAAAATAAATAGGCAAACGTACCTACTTATTCAAGCGGCGGAATTTCCTAATATTAACTTGGCATATTTTATTTTGGGGACGCACAGAATGAACCTTAATATTTTTATAAAGAAATGAATGAATTTCTCACATCATGTCATCTGATGAAATGTGTTTTGATTATATTCATATCATAAAACATCACTGGAAAGGCACTTAAATTGATTATGTACTTTTCTGTAAAAAAAAATCTACAATCGATATTATCCAGTCTGTACCTAACACAAGGAAAGCTTTGTTTGTTTCCCGATGTCAACACAAAATTAACTTTTTGGATTGGAAACTTTCAACATCAGAGTGCTAGCTCGTGCCTAGATCCCGATATCGAGATCGTACAACAAACTCTCCAACAAAACGCTACACAGATAGAATATCAATTCTTATGCAACTTTATCATCTGCTCTCTATTGTTATGTCAAACACAATTACAAGTACCTACCTATTGTTTCCTTATAGCTTGTGGTTGTTCACCGCGTTCCGCCCTATGTTATCTTCACTTGTTGGTTGTTTGTCGGTCGTGTCTGCAGACATCATCTGCTCACGTTCACGTTCGTGATATGCTTGTGATGAAACTTCACTAAGTATTCGAAATCGTCTTTTAAAACTTACCACCTTAGATTGATGACGAGGGTTAATGAATTGGATTAAAGGATTTAAAAAAGACAAACGAGGCGGACATTTATCACGAAGTAGACAGTTTAAGTACCGCAAGGGACATCTATTAAATGACTTAATTTTAGTCTCTATCCTTCTCCCATTTCTTTTACAAAAAAGAAATTATTGCTTTTTTTTGAGTGTTCTGTACCTCTCTTGCAATTTCAAATACATAAAGAGAAGGAAGCTATTATATAGCGGGATTATCTCAACAGGTATCTTATTTGTAAATAAATAAAACATTAAAATAGTATTGTGTGTCTTGTTGCAGGCTCGTGATGCGGCACCTGCTCAGTATCACTCTCCTCAGCATCACCGCAGATCTTGCACATGCGCAGCAACGCGACAGGGAGCACCAGGGACCACAAGCCTGTGGCGGACACTTGAAGGCTCCCGTGGGCACAATTACGACACCAAACTTCCCCAACCCTTTCCCCGTCCCGATAAAGTGTAAATGGATAATAGAACACGACATAGTGAATGGGACTATATCGATATACTTTACTCAGCAGTACACTACCATTGGGTTGACGTTCACTGAGTACATGTACTATGACGAGTCTTACAAGTTGGGCGAAAGGAGAGCGCTCACCGTCACCGACGAGAATATCACCAGGATCAAGTGGCTTCAGGTATGATTCCTTTTCCTTGTATCAACTTGATGTTTATGTGAAACTATTTGTGTACTTTCCCCATCAATGACCGGTTTGGGTTACTTATTTTAACCATTGGGAATAATATTATTGCGTTGCTTGTCGGTGCTCAGTCTAGGTTCTCAGAATTTATATTTAGAATTAATAGCTTCTGCGACGTTTCAAAAGAACTTGCATCATGTTTATGAATAAACCCAGGCTATAATAATTGTAAGTACTTTTTCGCCGAATATTTCATAATGTCAAAGCAATGGATACCAACCGATTTACTAAAACGTTTTATAGCGGCCATCAATCTTTTAATGCATATAATATAATAAAACAAAATAAAAAAACAACATTAAACATTTTAAAAGAGTAACGGTGGAGTTTCTTGCCCATTCTTCTCCATACGAAAACTACTTTTTGGAAGGGGCGACTAAAATCAATTCTATTATTTTATAAATTTTGACGTTCAAAACTGCCATACAAGGCCTATTTGAAATAAATGATTTGAATTTGGAATTTGACTTTGCAGGACCCCGTCAAGGTCGTTTCTGACGGCCTACTCTAGCACCCTGTACGATCATTGATTAAATCAAATAGCGCGCGCTTCCCCGGCATTCTATTACACACTACCGGTCGCTTTTCACGAAATCACTGCCACAGAGATGTTACACACCAAAAAAAAAATCTTTAGTTCCGTAGAAAATTTTGTAGCCAATATAACTCATTGTCAGAAAATAAAAATGCATATTTTCATATCCTTAAAAACTTCATACGAGGTAGGTAACAATTACCCGTAAATTTTAATTATGACGAAAAAAATTGAGCTTGCGCGAATCCTGCCTTGAGCGGCTCACTGTGGGAAGGAGGATAATAATGTGCCACATTACTGTAATTATTCAACGTAATGAGGTTGTCCTCGACAGTACAATCGTGGCTGAGAATATAATGTTGTTGACTTTTTATACGCTTTTGTGCCCTTTTTTTCCAAAAACTTTTTTTAAAATTAAGTGTGGTGTCAACAATGAAACCTAAGCACGATCAGATCTTCTAAACTGCGTTCAAGAGCCGTCATTGTCAATAAATATTCCATAACAATTTTGACGCTGACAGCTCTTGAACGTGGTTTAGTTAAGCTGGACGCGTCCCGGCCATCGGAAAAATTTACCCTAAGACTTATTTATATGCATGTTAACGGCATTATTATGACTTACATAAAGTAGGTCGGCAACAGTTACACTTGTAAACATCATTTTATTTCATGAGCAGCTTAACGTTTGTTATTACTGAGGCGGAAGTTTCTGAGTAAAGAATCACGTCTCGAGCTTGCGGACATCAAACAACCGAGACGACTTGCTTCCACGAAGCTAAAACAAATAACTACGTCTTACTTTTGTCTTCATATAAAACACACGCATCGTAACAGTCGTATACTAAAATAACAGCTACATTTTTTATAAATCCCTCGCCCGTCCGTGCTACTTCATTAGCTTCTCAGTTTTGCACTCTGCGCCCGGCACCGGTGGCGGACGGTCGTGTTGCGCTGCGCTGCTGTGTACAAGAGTTCCCGATATTCCGGCTCAAGCGTTCCTTGGTGGTTCCCGAGTCGTCTCCGTAGTCACCCGACTACCATCACGTCTATTAATTGGGGTCTTTTTCAAGACACAATTAATATCAACTTTCTTTAAGATTGTTGTTTAAAACGTTCGTCGAGGCAATTTTGGCCCCTTCCGGGCAAAACCACAGTTTCGTGGTCCTAGGTGGATACCTTACGGTGCCAACGAAACCGAGGGGGTGTTGACCCAATCACACCCGCCGATCCCCTTCAGGGTTAGGCAGTCAATTGGCCGGGTCCCAGTGTTCGGCCTTGGGGGGTCTCCTAGTCGGCACTGGTGACAGTTTTGCCTCCACAGCGACTCACCTAGCGTGGTCGGGTATATCGATACCCTTCACACTAGACTGGATAGGACCCCGTTGCACAATAAGATAGGCAACGGGCCAAAGCAAGCTTAGGGCTCACCCATAGGCACACATCCTCCCTGTCTACACCCGACAGGGAGGGATTACACATCCCCGGCATACCCACCGGGGAGTTAGGATAATTAGGAAGTTAGGAATATTCCCGCGTAAAGTCTCTCTCCCCCGTCATTATGAAGAACCCGGTAAAGTGCCTAGCGCTCTTTATCAAGTTCTTCCAGGGTGTACTCGAAGAAGAGCCCGCCCTGAAGACAAAGTACGGAGCTCGGTTCGCCAGGCTCCAAGCTGAGTCAGAGTCCCAGACATGTCCCTCTGACAATAGCATCGCTAGCTTTAGCGATGCTCTAGAATCCCCCCCGGCTACAGAGCCATCTAGACCCCTTAGTCCGTCAGAGTCCATGGACACTGACGCTCCCATCTGCGCCGCTTCCTCAAAGCGGCCCACTACCCCGTACCCTTACGGTTCGGACGACGACGAAGCAGATTCCGCCGCTTCTTCTTCTTCTTCCTCATCCTCCTCCCAATCCGACGATGGTTTTACAACCGTCCAAGGAAAGGGCAAGAAGAGGAAGAACAAGAAGCAGAGCTCGTCCCAGGCCAGCAAAGTCGCTGCGCTTGAGGACTTGGACTTTGCTCCCTCGTCACCCGCACCTTTAGTACCGTCTAAAATCTCTCCCGCTACCCCCGCGACTTGCGCTATAGTAGCTTCCCCCTCCATCTCCCTTCCGATTACGTCATCCGTTAGCTGCGCTACAGTAGCTTCCCCCTCCACTGTTCGTCCGATTGCGGCATCCTCCGCGAAGGATACCCCCGCGCCTAACGCTAAAAAGATCCCTCTCCCGCCTCCCTTGTTCACTCTGCGCCTGGCATCGGACGCGGACGGACGTGCTGCGCTGCTGATTGTGGTTCCCGATAGTGACTCAAGCGATCCTGTTCCTGAGTCATCGTTTCGTCGCGTACTGCGACGCTCTTCATAGTCGATTTTTATTAATCGACTATCGTCGACCAATTAATCGGAGTCTTTTTCAAGATACGATTAATTATCTGTTTCTTTATCGGAGTATCGTCAACTGACTCTTCAAGTCATTTTGCCCCTTCAGGGAAAAACCACAGTTTCGTGGTCCTCGGTGGAAACCATACGGTGCCAACGAAACCGAGGGGGTGTTGACCCAATCACACCCGCCGAGCCCCTTCAGGGTTAGGCAGTCAATTGGCCGGGTCCCAGTGTTCGGCCTTGGGGGGTCTCCTAGTCGGCATTGGTGACAGTTTTCCTTCCTCAGCAACACACCTAGTGTCGGTCGGGTGTGTCTACACACAACCTCCCTGTCTACACCCGACAGGGAGGGTTTACACATCCCCGGTAGTCCGCCCGGGGAATTAGGTTTATTAGGATTATAATTAGGGAAAATTAGGTCCCAAATTAAATTAAGTAGTCATTATGGAGGCCGTACAGAGTGACATTCAGTCACTCCGTAACGACCTCTTATCCCTCAGGAGTGAAAACTCCAAATTGTTAGATCTCCTTAATAGAGTTTTAAAAAAGGAGCCCACCCTTATTAACGAGTTCGGTATCGAACTCGAAGGTCTCGCTGCTTCACAGCAGGCCGAAATCAGGTCCTCATCCATCGCTGACTTCAGCGATGTAATCGATGCCCAATTTAGTCCATGTCCTTCAGACAATATGGACGTTGTAGAAGACGCGACCGCCATAGCCCGCGCCCCGACTCCCCATCCTTTCTATACCCCCGACCCAGAGTCTCAAGCCTCTGCTCATTCCTCCTCCTCTTCCCACTCGGATGACGATGGCTTCACGCCAGTCACCGGAAAAGGGAACAAGAGGAAGAAGAAGAAGCAGAGCTCGTCCCAAGCGAGCAAAGTAGTCGTCATCGACGACTCAATCATAGTCGCCCCTCAGGCAACCCCCACCGTCACTCCCGCCGCTACTTGCGCCCCCGTAGCTTCCCCCTCCACCGCCCCTCGCCCGATTGCGTCATCATCGCAAAATGACGCACCGCGTTCCGCGCCAACCTCCGGCCCTAAAAAGGTCGCGCCGCCACCCCCTGTCTTCATCCAAGACAAGGATAAGTGGACGGCTGTATCAAAGTGGTGTGTAGACCTCAAAATAGGCTACACTAGCGCCCGCTCTACCCAACAGGGTATTAAAGTTCTCGTCCCTACGTCGAAAGACTACAGGGACTTAACCAGGGTCCTGAGAGAGAGAGGTGTGTCATTCCACACCTACTCCCTCCCGGAAGAAAAACAGATTAGGGTCGTTATAAAAAGGATCCCTAAGGAAATTCCCTCCGCGGACATTCTTGCCGACCTTCAGTCGCAGAACATCCCCGTGGATGAAGTGCACCGTATGCACCGCTCGCGTGGCAGGGAAGCATACGACATGGTCATCGTCGTGTGCTCCCCTACCGAGGGGCATCACCCCATCTTCAATGTTAAGACAATATGTCAATTAGTGGGCTTCTCCATAGAGAAGCCCTGGAAAAATAGCGTCATAGGGCAATGTCACCGTTGCCAACTTTACGGCCATAGTCAGAAGCATTGCCATGCGAAACCCAGGTGCGTCAAGTGCCTGGGAGACCATGGCACGGCAGACTGCACTCGACCAAAGGATCGCAACTTGTGCGCCACCCCGCCAAGTTGCGTGCTGTGCGGCCTCGAAGGCCACACGGCTAATTACCGCGGTTGTCCTAAAGCCCCTAAGGCTAACTTAGCAAAGCAGTCTAAGCGCTTAGACTCTAGGCAGCAACGCCAACAGGCTTATCAGCCTTTCCCCTCGTCCCAGATACCTCAGAGGCTTAGTCCACAGAGACCAAGCCCTTGGTCTCAATTGAACTACAACCACCAGCAGACCTTCCCGGCTCTGGTTACCCCGCGCCCCCCTCCCCCTCATACCCCGCTATACTCCCTAATGGACCCGCGAGTCCGCCCTCCTCCTCCCCCCGGCTTCCCCGCTCCCCAAGTGCCTACACAGCGTAGCACTCCCCCCGCACCCCCCGCGCCCCCCGCAAAACCCAATATCAATTTGGCTACCCCGCGTCATGTTCCCACTCCCGTGGCTACTAATAATAATAATAATATATACTCGGATCCCGCTAAAAATGCATTCAGCATTATTAGCTCCACTTTTATGACCTTTTGCACCCCCAGGGCTCAACAAATGGCCTTAGACATTGTTGAAGCTAGAAAATCAGGATGCTTCGAGCGAATCCAAAACGTGTTCCTAGCTTACGAGGATATTACCTCCGCCCTCACTTCCTTCACTAGACCCTCATAATGTTTAACGCCTCTTATGAAAGGTTCAAACCCCGATCCCTAAAGATAGGAACTTTCAATGCCAATGGCTTATTCAATCAGAAAGATGAAATCGCGGAATTCCTCCGCGATCATCAGTTAGATCTTCTCCTTATACAGGAAACCTTCCTTAAACCCCACAAACGTAACCCCTCAATAGCAAACTATCGTTTAATTCGAAATGATAGGACGCGCTGTCATGCGGGTGGCACTCTCATCTATTATAAAAAGGATCTGTATTGCATCCCTATGGACCCTCCACCTCTCTCCCGATTAGAAGTATCAGTCTGTCGTCTAGGCATGACTGGTCACTCGCCGATCACTCTAGTGTCGGTCTATATCCCTCCCATCCCAGCTCAGGCCTCAGAAAACTACCAACTTATTTCTGATGACCTACAGCTACTCTTCGGCATGAGCGACTCTGTCATTATGGCAGGGGACTTCAACGCCAAACATCCTTCTTGAAACAGTCAAATCACTACCCCCAGGGGCCGACACTTGTTCGACCTCTCTTCCACTCTTAACTTCGACATCATCGCTCCGATGAATCCCACTTATTATCCCCATATGGTTAATTACACCCCTGACGTCCTTGACATAACGCTCCTTAAGAACGTGAACTTACGACTTGACTCGATAGAAACGGTGCACGAGCTTACCTCTGACCACCGCCCAGTTATCATTCATCTTGTATCCCGCATAGGTCCCTCTGACCCAAACCACCCTCTCCCCACTAGAAAGGTGACAGACTGGAAGAAAGTAAGCGAAAAGCTGAAATCCAACACGTCCCCCTTACTAGACTCTATTCCGGACCAATTTGACTCAATCGCTAACACGACAGCTGCGATCGACTCACTCACGGAGCATGTGCAAACCGTCCTGAGCGACTGCTCAAGGGAGGTTCCGGCAACAGATCCCTGTTACCTGAAACTCCCGGACGATGCGCGCGCCCTGCTGACTGAGAAGAACGCAGCTGTCCGTGCCTACAGCAGCTTTCCCTGCGCCGCCAACAAAGCCCACATGCGCTACTTACAGAGATCTGTAAGGACACGTATGGCGGAGCTGCGTGAAACGGGCTGGAACAAGATGCTGAGCGACCTTGAGCCTACTCACCTTGCCTTCTGGGAACTCCAGAGAAAACTCAGATCCCCTCACTCAGGCCATATGCCCCCCTTAGTCCGCCCGGACAAAACATTAGCCTTCGACGACATCGACAAAGCCGAGTGCCTAGCCGACAGTCTTGAAGCCCAATGCTCTCCCAGCACCCTACCAGTAGACAAAGCTCACCTCAAAGAGGTCGACGCCGAAGTCGAACGTAGAGCCTCTATCCCTCCCACTGAAGACCCTGATTTTCCCCTGCCCCCCATCGAACCAGATGAGGTACATGAGATTATCAAAGGTCTGAAAAATCGCAAAGCCCCCGGTTCAGACGGACTCACCAATAGGGTGGTCCAACTATTCCCAGCCCATTTAATTATGCTGTTGACCACCATCTTCAATGGTGCGTTAAGCAATAACATTTTTCCCCAGACGTGTAAAGAGGCCACTGTCATAGGTATCCCTAAACCCGGAAAACCCAAAAATGAGCCATCCAGTTATAGGCCCATCAGTCTGCTCAAGGTTCTAGGCAAGATCTATGAGAGGCTTATTTATAAGCGTCTCAGAGACTATGCAGAGACCAAGGGCCTCATCCCCAACGAACAGTTCGGCTTTCGAACTCAGCACTCTAGCGTGCATCAGGTCCATCGTATTGTCGAGCTAATCAGCGGTGCTCTCACCCATGGCCGACAAACGAGCGTAGTATTCTTCGACATAGCAAAGGCGTTTGACAAAGTCTGGCACAACGGCTTAATTTATAAGCTCTACAAACTCGGTGTGCCGGATCGTCTCGTGCTCATCTTACGAGACTATTTGTCATATCGCACCTTTCGCTTCCGCATCGAAGGAGCCCTTTCCTCCCCCCGCCCCATAAGGGCTGGAGTCCCTCAGGGCTCAGTATTAGCCCCCCTCATCTTCACGCTATTCACCAGCGACATCCCCAAACACAGATCGACGCAGTTGGCTCTGTTCGCAGACGATACAGCGATCATCTGTAAGGGAAATTCAGCTACGATGCTGCTAAACCTCCAAAGGGCTGTCAACAACCTTGGCGCCTGGTTTAGAAAATGGCGAATAGAAGTAAATCCCGACAAAAGTCAAGCGGTTAGCTTTTCTAAACCGAGAACTAGACCCCCCCCGTTCCCCCGACCTATCACTATGTTCGGCAAACCAATCCCTTGGGCTAGGCGCGCCAAATACCTAGGTGTTATCCTAGATCATCATCTCTCCTTTTCTGAGCACATAAAGACGGTTCGTTCGCGAGCCGCTTTCGCTCTAGGTAGACTCCATTTCGTCCTAAATGCACGCAGCAAATTGTCACTTAAGTGCAAACTGCGCATCTATACATCGTGTATCCGACCCATTATGACCTATGCGGGTGCAGTATTCGCCCACGCCAAGTCCCATTCCATCCATAGGTTGCAAGCCTTACAGAACCGTTTCCTCCGTAAAGCCACGGGAGCTCCCTTCTATGTCAGAAACGAGATCCTCCATCTCGACTGTAGAATCCCTACGATTCACCAGTTCCTAAAACGCATGTCCAAGCGTTACTTTGACTCCGCTCCTAGACATCGTAACCCCTTGGTTGTCGAAGCAGCCAATTATGTCCCTTCTAGAATTAGTCAGATCCGCCGTCCGCGGCATGTACTTTCCGACCCTGATGATCCCATCACACTCCTCCAAGAGCAGAATAGGGCCACCAGCACAATACACAAAAACAGACGCCTCCCGTCATTCCGACCTCGCCGCCGAGGTCCTTTGCGACCGCGACCGTGTCCCTCAGTAGATAATACTCCTCCCCGACCCTTGCTCGAAAACGAGGTGCCAGCAAGTTGTTGCCGCTGAGCACGTAGCTTTAAACTACCCCGTATAATAATCATGATTTAAACCAATTTTGATCCAGCCTGTCCCTTCTTGCTGTCCTCCCCTCAGCGACGCCCTAAGCCGAGGTTCGTACCCCACAGGGGGTGCCCTTAGCGAGCGTTCGCCTAGTTTTAACTTAGTTTAGTATTTTGCCCCTGGCTGGAGGCTTTGAGTGTAGCAGCTTAAGGCACCCACAGGAAAGTCCGGTTAAGCAGCCAAGACCTTAGTGGTCAAACTGCGAGATGCCCGTTTCAAAAAAAAAAAAAAAAAAAAAGCCTCCCTTGTTCATTCAGGACAAGGGAAAGTGAACCGACATATCAAAATGGTGTGTCGACCACAAAATAAATTTCTCCAGCGCCCGAAACACCCAGCAGGGTATTAAAGTCAATGTCCCCACGTCGCGCGACTATAGGGACCTAACCCGTCTTCTGAGAATGAGAGGTGTGTCATACCACACCTACTCACTCCCAGAGGAAAAACAGATCCGCGTAGTGATTAAGCGTATCCCACGCGAAATCCTCCCATCCGACATTCTAGAGGACCTTCAGTCACAGAAAGTCCCCGTAGATGAGGTCCATCGCATGCACCGCTCTAGAGGCGGAGAGTCATACGACATGGTCCTTGTCATCTGCCCGCCCGTAGAGGGCCATCACCCGATATTTCAAATTCGTTCCCTGTGCAAGCTCACAGGGTTTGAAATTGAAAAACCCCACAAGAGTGGCATTGTCGGCCAATGCCACCGCTGCCAGTTATATGGTCACTCGCAGAGGAACTGCCATGCTACACCTAGATGCGTCAAGTGCCTAGGTGAGCACGGCACTTCCGATTGCCCCCGTCCAAAGGATCGTTCCCTTTGTACCGACCTTCCCAGCTGCGTCCTATGCGGCAAACAAGGCCACCCGGCCAACTACCGCGGTTGCCCCAAAGCCCCTAAGGCCTCTTCTCCCAAACTGGCCAAGCGTTTCGACGCCCGCCAGCAAAAGGGAAGCTCCCTCCTCTTATAGGATTCCCTCATCCCATTTGCCCCAACGACTAAGCCCTCAGAGGCCTAGTCCGTGGAGTTATCTCCACCGCCAGCAGTCTTTCCCTGCCATGGTGCCCTCTCAATTCACTAACTTCCCTCCCCCTCCCCCCACTCCCCTCCCCCGCCTTATGGATCCCCGTATTCACCCCGCCGCGCCCCCTGCGCCCTCTGCGCCCCCGGCGCCCACCGCGCCCCCCGCGAAACCCACGCCCGCTTTTAAAGCTACGCGCCCCTCTCAAACCACTCCCGTGGCTAGCCCCAATGCGTCCGTTGACTCGTTCAACATTATCACGTCAACCTTTTTGGCCTTCGTCTCCCCTCGCGCAAAGAAAATGGCCAACGAAATCCTTGCGGCCCATGGCAATCTCCTCCAGATCCAGGCCATCTACAACGCGTATCCGGATATTACGCAAGCCCTAACCTCCCTCGCTACTAAACCCCATTATGGATAATACGGTCTTAGCTAGGTTGAAACCGCGATCCCTAATAATAGGTTATTTCAATGCAAACGGCATTAAAAATCAACGCGAAGAGATTGCGGCTTTCCTCCGCGATCATCAAATAGACGTTCTCTTAGTCCAAGAGACTTTTCTAAAACCCTGCAATCGTAACCCATCAATAGCTAACTACCGGATAGTTCGCAACGATAGGTCACGTTGCCATAGAGGAGGTACCCTGATATACTATAAAAAGCAGCTTCACTGCATCCCAATCGACCCTCCTCCCCTCTCACGATTAGAAGTTTCGGCCTTCCGCCTAGGCATGTCAGGCCACGAGCCGATCACTCTCGTGTCGATCTATCTCCCCCCCGTTACTACTTCGGAGAATTTCCATCTCCTCTCTGACGACCTCTCGATCCTACTCACCATGAGTAACTCGCTCATTTTAGCGGGCGATTTCAATGCCAAACATCCCTCCTGGAATAGTTCGGTAACTACTACAAGAGGCCGACACTTGTTTGACCTCTCCCACTCCCTGACCTTTGACGTCATCGCTCCAATGACTCCCACCCACTTTCCGGTAAACGTAAATCATGCCCCTGATATCTTAGATGTGGCGCTCCTTAAGAACGTCAACCTAAGACTCCATAGAAACTATTAACGAGCTCGACTTTGATCACCGTCCGGTAGTCATGAGATTAGACCCCCGCATAGGTCTCCGCGACCCAAACTCTGCTCCTATCACTAAGAGGATCACGGACTGGAAGAAAGTAAGCACTCAGCTGAAATCCAACACGTCCCCTCAGTTAGACTCTATTCCCGACCAATTCAACTCTATCGCAGACACGACGTCCGCGATCGACTCACTCACTAATCACGTACAAACCGTCCTGAACGAATGTTCAAGGGAGGTTCCAGCGACGGACGACCGTCACTGGAGCTTGCCGGACGATGTGCGCGCATTACTGACTGAGAAGAACGCGGCCGTCCGTGCCTACAGCAGCTTCCCCTGCCCCGCAAACAAAGCCCATATGCGCTATTAACAGAGATCTGTAAAGACACGCATACAGGAGCTGCGTGACGCGGGCTGGGACAAGATGCTCGGCAAACTAGAGCCCAACCATCTGGCATTTTGGGAACTTCAGAGGAAACTCAGATCCCCTCAATCTTCCTCCATGCCCCCCCTGACCCGCCCCGATAAGACCATAGCCTTCGAGGACGTTGAAAAGGCAGAATGCCTGGCCGACACCCTCGAGGCCCAATGCTCACCCAGCTCCCTGCCAGTAGACCAAGCTCACCTCCTAAAGGTCGACGCTGAAGTCGAACGTAGAGCCTCTCTCCCTCCCGTCGACGACCCTGATTGTCCACTGCCTCCCGTCGCTCCAAACGAAGTGCATGACATTATCAAAGGTCTTAAAGCTCGTAAAGCTCCCGGTTCAGATGGACTCACCAATAGGGTGATCCAATTATTCCCTGCCCACATGATTATGCTTTTGACTACCATCTTCAATGGTGCCTTAAGCAACAACTTCTTTCCCCAGTCGTGGAAAGAAGCCACCGTCATAGGTATCAGAAAGCCCGGTAAACCCAGTACCGAGCCCTCTAGCTACCGTCCCATCAGTTTGCTCAAGGTTCTCGGAAAAATCTATGAGAGGCTTATTTACAAGCGTCTCAGAGACTTCGCCGAGACCAAGGGCCTCATCCCCAACGAACAGTTCTGCTTTCGAACTGAGCACTCTAGCGTGCATTAGGCCCACCGCATCATTGAGTTCATAAGCGATGGTTTCCAACGCGGCTCTTTGACGGGTGCAGTTTTCTTCGACATTGGGAAAGCATTCGATAAAGTCTGGCACAACGGCTTATTATACAAGCTGTACCAACTCGGCGTGCCGGATCGTCTCGTACTCATCTTACGGGACTATCTATCGAACCGCGTATTCCGCTATCGCATTGAAGGAGCACTTTCCTCTCCCCGCCCTATTCGTGCAGGAGTCCCTCAGGGCTCCGTGCTAGCTCCCCTCATGTTCACGCTATTCACTAGCGATATTCCAAACCCAGGTAGAAGGGCGCATTTCGCTCTGTTCGCAGACGACACGGCCATCTACTTTAGGTCTAGATACCCCGACAATATCGCCCACACTCTCCAAGGCGCAGTCAATCGACTCGCTGCCTGGTTTCAAAAGTGGCGCATAGAAGTCAACCCCGAAAAAAGCTAAGCGGTTCTCTTCTTGAAACCGCGCACAAGGCTTAGAGACCCCCTCCCCCGACCTCTCACTATGTTCGGTAAGCAGATCCCTTGGGAGAAGCGAGCCAAATACCTAGGTGTTTTCCTCGACCACCATCTCACTTTCGCTGAGCACATAAAGAAGGTTCGTTCGCGAGCCGCTTTCGCTCTCGGTAGGCTCCATTCCGTCCTAAACGCACGCAGCAAGATGTCACTTAAGTGCAAATTGCGAATCTACACAGCGTGTATTCGTCCCATCATGACTTATGCGGGTGCCGCCTTTGCTCATGCAAAACCCCACCATATCCATAGGTTGCAAACGCTCCAAAATCGATTCCTCCGTAGGGCCACAGGCTCCTAGGAACGAGAGTCTCCATCTCGACCTTAGAATCCCCACGATCCACCAATTTCTAAAACGCCTTGCAAAGCGTTACTTCGATTCCGCGGTCAAACATCGCAACCCACTGGTTGTCGAGGCCGCCAGTTATGTCCCAAGTAGGATTAGCCGTACCCGCCGTCCTAGGCACTCTCACCGACCCAGATGACCCCATAACCCTCCTCCAGGAGAGCAATAGGGCCACTAGTACTCTACACAAATACAGACGCCTCCCGTCATTCCGACCTCGCCGTCGAGGTCGTTTGCGATCGCGCCCGCGCCCCCCGAGTAAATGATACTCCTCCCCGACCCTTGCTCGATAACGAGGTGCCAGCAGTGGTTTCGGCTGTGCACGTAGCTTTAAATTCCCCGATAAATAATAATGATCAAAACCTTGATCCAGCCCGTCCCATCTTAGATGTCCTCCCTCCGGTGACGCCCTAAGCCGAGGCTCGTACCCCACAGGGGGTGCCCTTAGCGAGCGTTCACCTAGCGTTTTAGCTTAGTTTTGTATGCCCCTGGCTGGAGGCTTTGAGTGTAGCAGCTTAAGGCAACCACAGGATTGACCGGTTAAGTAGTCATGACCTCAGAGGTCAGCTACGAGATGCCCAACAGAAAAAAAAAAAAAAAAAAAAAAAAAAAACTACTTCATCTTCGCTTAGAGTTCTTCCAGATTTTTTTATTTTTGCTTAGGTCCAAAGGATTAAGGTCAGATAAGGTCAGGTCAAATAGCCTATAATCTACGTTAAGAATTCGGCTACCAAATGCAAAAAGAATTTTTCAATTCCGACTGGAAATTCCAGAGATTAGTGCGTTTAAAAACAAACTGTAAAAAAGTATGATTAGTTTAGATTTGAAATTGCTAACGAATGGTACCAAACATTTTTTATTACATTATCTTTCCGAGTTCTAAAATCTTAGAACTTATTATCCTGATTTTACTAGCTGAAAATTACATATTTTCCAAGTTACCTATTTTTTTTTTTTTCAACATACGTGAAATTGAGATGTTATTTCAAACGCAACATGAATAGGTAGGTATAGATACCTCAAATTTGTATGCACTTTATACACCTGCTTGTGGCTAAATGATAATAGGCGCACGGGTTGATTTGATCGAAGGTTAAGCTACACTGAAAGAAATCGAGCCAATCAAGCATGACATTTTGCTTGATAGAAAAAAAAATGAATGAAGCAATCAAAAACATATTAAAAGATATTATTCAATATTTGTTCTTACAATAAAGTTGAAATGATCAACTCTTCTCGATATTTTAAACATGGCACATCACAGATTCAATCAAGTGCATGATAGGTTCTATAATAATTTATTTATTGTTTTTAAAATGAAGAAATTTGGCCTGTGCATGTTTGTCAGAGGCGATGTATATATAATACGATGAAATTGCAATTTCACTAAGTAAGCTGGCACCTCCATTTGAGCTGCCAGCTGATATGTGATAGGGGAAAAAATATGTTCACGTAAAAATCTTTTAGTAAATCACTTCAACTGGCCAATAAAAAAAAGAAAAGAAACAAAATATATTTATTTGCGGTAAACATGACGCGAAGAAAGACATAAAACAAAAAAGAACAAGTTGGGGGAAAATATGCGTCGCATCCACGCAAAACGGCCATCGCTCAGCATAATGCTGCGACCCTATGTGAAACAGAACGAAAACAATATGGAAGCTGTAGAAATTGCTAGCACCATTAATAGATGTATTATTAAAACTAGAACACAGATAAGCTGATTTAAAGTGAATCCTTTAGAAACAAAACTTTTGCCTTTATAGTACCTAATAATAAGCAAACTTGAAAAACATTCAACCACAACAATCCTATTTACTATTTAAGCTTCGTCTGATCCCTTCCTTCAAACAAAGTCGTGATACCCGTGATCTTATTGTATTTGTCTGTTATAATAAACAGTACGTTTCGAGGTCACGGATTGGGTAAAGTTGTACATAAAATAATATTTTATGGTTTTATTATTCCTCATTAAGAATTAACAATAATTCACTTACTGAGAAACTAAATTTACATAAAATGTTTGTGAGCGAAGGTTCACTAAATGGAGGAGAAATATGGGACAGTGAGGTAAAATCGGAACTTTAAGGCGAACTATTTAATAAAACACGATTTGAAAGAATATAAATAAACTTACATGACACCACAACACAACATAACATACATGATATTTGTTTTTTTATTTTTATAAATATCATATTTTGAAGGTGGCGGTGTGGTGGGAGAAGGTAAGGTGAGGACGCCGTGGCGCCTCTCTAGTCACTCTTCAAAGAGGGGACTTATCGCCGCAATTGTGGCATGCCCAGCGCTGGGTTGCGATAATACGCGCGAACTCTCCATGACGTCATGGGTTCCCGCCGGAGCTCTGTCCGCTGTGCCGTGATTTCTCGTGGCAGCGGAGTTAAGCCCCGGCGTTTCGCCTCCTCGTGCTACTCCCAGATATGCGCGAGGACCTTTGCCTCCAGATCCCATGGCGGTAATCCGGCAAGGAGGCTCGCCGCCTCGCAGGAGACCGACTGGCATCTTCGGGCCAGCCGGATGGCTATGACCCTCTGGGACGCGTTCAACTGGCGGGCTGGATGCAGCCTCAATGAACGCGCCCACACCGGTGCCCCATAAAGGGCCATCGACCGCACGACCCCCACGTAGAGCCTTCGGCAGAAGGCGTTTGGACCTCCTAGATTGAGCAGGAGCCGCTTCAACGCAGCCCCGGCCCGCTCCAATCTGGGAGCCAAACGTTGTAAATGCTCCACTAAGTACCACCGGCTGTCGAGGACGAGTCCCAGATACTTCATCGTCGACTCGACGCCGATGTGAACCCCTCCCGCCATTACCTGGGAACCCGACCGTGGCACATTCCGAGGACCATGAAAACCCATGGCCTCAGACTTGTGCAGGGCCGCCTCGCGTCCCAACTGCGGGATTCGGTCGACGATTTTCGCAACCCCGCGTGTCGCTAAGTCGAAGTCGAAAGATTTCGAAAGAATGAGGAATAAGGTTTTGAAAAGTTTCTCTCCTGGCACCGTGTGTAATAGGAGGTTTGCATTATTGTGTAACTTCTTTATCTTATTAGTTGGGAGAACAGCTAGTAGCCAAAGATAGGAGTTACAAAAATGAGAGCTTTGGTTTGGTTTTGTATGTTTAGTTAGCTATCAGGTTCTATGTAAGGTTGACTTTAACCTTAGCCGTACCAGCACAATTTTATTAACAGCAGTTTTATATACCTAATCATCACCTACCTATTCATTGCCCAACGTAGTTTCATCAAATTAATTTCATTTTATATCCTTTCATTTTAATCGTCACCAACACATACCAACGTGAAAATAATATTATGACAGTATAAACTCAGGGGCCAATACCGAGAAATGCTGTAAGTATCAACAAGAATGAGCCTTTAATTTAAAGAGAACTCCGTATTATTATTGCAAAGTATTTGACATTGTTAACATCATAACTACATTAGACACACGTTTTGTATATTCAATACTGAAATAAATATGACTGGAGTAGTTTTATAAAGTATTAATGCCATCATTATTCCACTGTGAAAACGGAATGGTGCTATCGGCCTTGTATAGCTGCGTCTCTCTCACACTGGAAATATGGTGGCATAAATACTTCATGACAAAAATGGGTAGGTTAAAAACTTTACGTTAAGCCTACGTTTGAAAGCGCCATCCAAATAATTATAACAGTGTGATTAGGATAATAATAATATGGAGGCACATTTGAACATTAAGTAGGTACCTAAGTGGAAATAATTTATAGAAATCTAATAAAAGATTGCTACCTCAGTAAGTTGTACATACCTACATAACTTCAATTTCAAAATCAAATTTTAATTATTTATTTGCAAATATGGGATAAGTACTTACTTCCAGTTAAGGTTTAATTTATTTATTCCCACTATCCATCAAAAGATGTAGTATATAAATATATCATTATAATAATGCGATGACCCTGCAGTGGTAGGATAGCTGTTAATATGAATCTATACATTTAATTTGTAGTCAAGTCATTCAATCAAATAATTACGCCCTCAGAACTATTATATAATATAATAATAAAATAATAATAATAATAAAATCTTTTATTTATAAAAATGTGCACATTTACAATAAGTAACTTAATAATTAAAATAGAGCACAGTTGCTTTTTTGCCTGAACTAGGTTGAACCTGTGTTTCAGGCTACGAAGTGCATAAATACTTAATGTAATAAATTAACTAAGAGTATAAATCATAAACTAAATTAAAATTAGATAAATAAATGTAAAATAGCATTTCAGCGGTTCTATTTGCAGACAACAAGTAGATCTTCTGTCTGTGCATAATCTATGTTAAGTAAATATTCAAGTATAATTTTTTTACAACTAAAGTAATTTAATTTGTAAATACTAAGTTTTTTATTTAATCTATTGTACAGAAATGGGCCTAAAAATGTAAAAAATCTTTCTACAAAGACATGTTTTGAGGTTGCATTAGATGTGCATACTATATCATTCCGTCTCTTGTTAGTATTGTCAGCAGTGTAGGTAAGCATGGTGTGCTGTTTTAATACTAAGTGCATAATGAAAAGTTGGCGAACAGTCAGCACGTTGCAGGATTTATAAAGCAGAACTGAGGGAAAGAAAAAGGGATGGAAGTTTGCTACCTTTAAAATTGCTCTCTGAGCTCTTTCAAGAGGAAGTAGATATGTTTTTGGTGCGCCACCCCATGAAGAGATGCAGTATTGAATTATAGATTGACATAGGGCCAAATACACTTGTTTAATTAATTTTGTATCAGCAAAAGTTCGCAATTTTTTAAAAACATATATTAATTTGCGCACTCTTTTACTTAGACTATCAATATGTTTTCTGAAAGACAATGTGTCGTCCATTATTACCCCGAGGTATTTTATGTTGCTTGTTTTGAGGATAAAAGGACAATTACACATGTTGACTGAACGGTTTCCACATTGATGGGCATATAGATGAGGGTTAGTAATGTTAAATTGAGGCTTGCGCATGGAGAAGTGTATATATTTTGTCTTGTCAGCATTTAATGTTAGTAAATTGCTTTGAAGCCAATTAGTTACAGTATTAAAACCTAGTTGAGCAATTTCGAACAGTTCGCTACTCGTTTTAGCGGTAAATATTAACGCCGTGTCGTCGGCATATGATATAATTTTTCCGTCTTTAATATTCAAATTACATAAGTCGTTAATATAAATCAGGAATAGCGTAGGGCCCAGAATACTTCCCTGGGGAACACCAAAACCAGTACTTTTCTGTTCATCGCTCGTGATATTATCTATTCTAACACATTGACATCGGTCACCTAAGTAGTCCGCAAATAGTTTCAGCGGCGTTCCCCTTATTCCTATGGCCTCTAATTTGTTTAGAAGAACAGAAACAGACACTGTGTCGAAGGCCTTGGCTAAATCAAGGAAAACTCCTAGGCTCTGGTTACCTTTGCCGAGTTCTTCTGTAATATGATCGGTCAGGCTATGCACCGCATCGGCTGTAGATAATTTGGCTCTAAAACCAAATTGCGCAGGGGATAAGACATTATTTTTTTCTAGATAGTTAACTAGTCTACTGTTTATAATTTTCTCAAATATTTTTGATAGTGAGGGAAGTAACGATATTGGCCTATAATTATTTACTAAGTCTTTATTCCCAGATTTAAAGACAGGGACTACAACTGCCTTTTTAAGACAGCTAGGGAAAATTCCTTTGGATAGACAGATTCGAAGTATATGCGTTAAGGGAGGTACCAAAATATGCTTAAGGAGTTTAAGAACCTTATTGCTTATATTATCCCATCCAACTGCACAGTCATCTTTTAGTCCAGAAATGATTCGGGTTATTTCGTCTTCGTCAGTGTCCAGCATAGCAAAAGATTTCAGATTACAGCTATTGCTTGGTTTTTGGAAAGGTAATTGGTCACAATAATGTTTCGGAATCTGTTCAGCAAGAATTTTCCCAACATTGACAAAAAAGTTATTGACGTTGTTAGCTGACAAGAGTGGTGAAGTATTAGTAAGCAGTAAACTCGAATTTGATTCACGCTGTTTAGACATATTAGTGACGTTTTTAATATGTTTCCAAAGTTGCTTGGTATTGTTACCTGCTCTATTTAATTCATTTTTATCGTAATTATTTTTTAACTTCTTTAGGAGATTATTGCAGAAGTTCCTATACCTTTTATAAGTGGTTTGAATGATTAGATTATCAGGGTATCTCTTAGTTCTCTGATGAAGTTTATCTCTGTGTCTTATACACCGAATTAGTCCAGGAGTAATCCAAGGTTTAATATTATAAAGTTTCTTATTCACAGTAGAAGCTGTCGTGTTACGTAAAATTGCTTGTTGGACATATTTTATAAAGTACGATAAAGCCAAATTAGCATCAGCAGTATTGTAAACTAGGCTAAAATCTAGGTTGCATAAATCATATTCGAGTTTATTTGTGTTTAATTTGCTTTTGGTCTGGGGACGATTTAGCTTAGGCAGCGTTAAATTTACGGTAAGTAGGACAGCATGATGGTCAGTAATTGTTGCGTTAGTAACAAGAGTAATATATGATAGGCTTGTTTTAATCATCATATGATCGAGACAGGAACCGCTCTGATGAGTAGGCAATATGTGAGCGGGGAGAAATCCATGGTATGAGCAGATATTAAGATAATCTTGGGTCCCTGCATCGCAGTTTTCGGAGCCGATATTTATATTTAAATCACCTGTTAGTATAACATTCTTAAACGAGCTAAGTCCTTGAAAAATCTGGTCTAAAGAATTGTGAAAAGTGTCCAAGTTTCTAACGGAAGGGGACCTATACATAGCGATTATCGCTGTGGTTGTACCAATTTTGATAATTAAGCAATTAATCATGCAGTCTTGTAAAGTAGGTTCGTCGACTGTTACCTTTAATGATTCTTTAGCAAAGACAACTACACCATCATTTTGATTTTGGTTTCTTTTGGTATGCAATAAGTTGTAACCAGGTATTACTGGAAGGTTATCGATGCGGTTAGCTAGCCAGCACTCGGTTAGTACCAATAAATCACAATCAAACTTAAGTCTATGAAGGAAAATTTTAAAGCTATCGATATTCTTATAAATACTACGAATGTTTTGGGTCAGTACGGTTAGTGACTTTTTATATTCAAAAAGATATTGTCTGCAATCCTCAACGTCACATGTCTTTGATACAGTTAAAAATGTATTATCTATGTCAGTAATTAAGTTATTATCCATACTTAACTAGAAAAATAACAATAACAAACTACGTCTAGAATATACACAAGTATGTGGCGCTCTTAGGCGCCTTCATAATCGATCGAATTGATGTACCTGTATTCAGCAGCTTTTTTAGCCGGGCAATCTTCGTCTCCCGTCTTGTGGTTGGCTTGTTTTTTAAAACGCAAACATGTAGCACATTTTGGCGCACCGGCTTTCTTTGGGCAGTCTTGAATAGTGTGTCCTTCTTCACCACAATGTCCACATGTAGGGGCAGCAATTCTGCATGTTTTGGCTGCATGACCATACTGCTGGCATTTGTAACATCTTGTTACCAGTGTGAAGTCTCGTACCGGGCAGGACGACCAATTTATGAATAATCTGTCTTGAGTGATGAGGGCCTTACGTATGACAGCTGGAACTTCTATAATAAGGTTGCAATTCTCAGCATCTTTCCTGCCTGATTTGTGGCTTAGTTTTATAGAGGTCAGAAATGTATCTAGGGATATAGTGGGCAGTTTCTCGGCTATGTTTTGTTCATAAATACATTTATAAACCTCATTTTCAGCCATTGATGTAGGTACTCCTATTACTATAATGCGAGGTTTGCGCTTTTTAGGTTCGTCGACGGTAAGACCTGACGAAGCGAGTTGGACTGTTTGCTTGAGCCTGTCTAGGTCATCTTTGGTCTCCGTGCTGATTATAAGTCCTCCTTTTCCAATTTTGCGCACGCCTCGTACTTTCAGTTTCATTTCTCCAGGGCATATGATTTTTTGGATCATGTTCTTGGTTTCGTCACTGGTCTTTGAGTTGTCACTGGGATAAATGGCCACGGAGCTAAGAGTATTAGGACGAACAGAGGTTTTGGAGCCGTTCCTCACCATAGCTGCAAAAGATGTAGGAGTTGCTTCCTGCTTCGCACAGGACTCCTGAATCGTCCGGTTCATCTCCATTAGACAAACTGATAGGTCTCGAGCATCGGTCATAGTTTTAAGGGAGGTATGGGTTTGTATGGCTTTTTGCTTTAGTGACTGGTATTGAACAGCCATTTGCGAAACTCCATGTCCAACTTTCCGGCAAAGATTACTTATTTTAACCTTCTGATCAGCGTTTAGCTTTCCTTCAGAAGCAATAGCACAGACCTCATTCAGGCACTGCTCAATAGACCCCATCCAGTTCTGAATCTCCGGAGTGGACACAACTTCAACTTTCTCATCTTGGTCCTGTCTTGGTTGTTGGGGCGATGTCGGTGCTGGTGTCGGTACCGGGGTCGGTGTCGGTGGAGGGCTGCGTCGCATCTTCGCACTCCGATTAAAAGGGCTGCCGTCCATGTATCAATTTACAAAAATATCTTATTCAGTTCATTATTTTAACTTATCACTATAATGTTTACATGTACACGCTAATACACTGAAACTAGGTCACTTATTTATGCAAGCGTTAATTTATTTTATTGATATTATGCATTGACGAGCACGTCTGTATGCGTTGAATGCAATTATATCAATGAACGATTATATCAAAGAACGATATTGGCTCCTACAATAACATGTACAAAGCACAGCACAGCTATAAAGCCGATTAGTATAATTATGATAAGATCGTCAAGTCTGCCGACTGAATCTGAGCACCTCTGATATCTAATAAACATATTTGTCTACTGTCCAGCTGCTTTATTATGTACCGGTGCACGATGCGAGCATTGTAAGCGGGTAATGAGGTCTTATAATTAATGGTTTTCACGATGAACATAATCATTTCATGAGTGGAACCCTTTTATGTAGAAATATAGAGGCTCAGGCTACATACTTTCAGAGTCTTTATTTTATTATTAATAGCTAGCGTGCACAACGCAGCTAAAGCGTTGCTTTTTTTTCATGGAAAATGTGCGAATAACTAGTATTATTTTTCCGGCGTTGTAGGAGTTAAATAAATGAAGGTTTGATTTTTTCCATGAAACAATATTCACGTTATAGTTTGGTGATCGAGTGGTTTTATTCAACTGCCAGTCAAATGGATTGGCAGGACAGCTTACTCTGAAATGTTAATGTTAAACGACTGCCATGTTGTTTGTTGTTTTTTGTGTACGAAAATATTTTTTGTAGGTACCGCAAATTTACAATTTGACCTGTTTCAATCACTAAATGAAAGCTGAATTTAAAACACAAAAAATCCAGAATTGCGATAATTTCGATAAACAAACCTTGTTTGGCAGATTCAATTAAATACTAAAGCGGTTTTTGACGAAAAAAGTAAACTTACTGAAAGAACTTTTTCTATTGAAATAAATATAACGATATCATTCAGTGCTATATATAGTATATTCAAGTAAAACGAGTGTGGCTGTAAAATGTTTTGTGCACACAATTTGTACATTTCATTGTGATGATGAATACTGTGTAAACTTAAGAATAAAGGCTCGTGCAGACCAGCGCGATATCGCGGGAGCTACAGGCAGCGCGACCCTTGTAGCGCCCGCGATATCGCGCTGGTCTGCACGAGCTTTAAATGGGCTCTGAGCGTGGAAAATTACCTATTTTTTCTTTTGTTTTCGGATTTGTTTATTTACTCAAATAAGGAAATCGGAAAGAAAAAATAGAATAAACATATCTATGTGCCTATCTTCCTCGAAAAACAACACAAGAAAGAATCATATAGTTTCATGTTACATCTTACAATAAAAATAATAAAACACGGCTCTTTAATACTCATACAAAGCTCACGCAGAGAAAAAGGTTCCTAACAAACATGAGGTACATATTCCATTAAACCGTTTCTTTTCAGCAAACATTGTGCTTAAATTAAAAAAAAAGGCTACGGACGAACGGTCAAAGGTCGCTTTCGGATTACCCAGGCAATCTTTTTACCAAAAAATTTAATTGAATATAAATTAATTAAAAAAAACTGTAACCCGACTTCGGAAAAATAAAAGTGATCTCAAAAGTACGAAACAAAAAAATATTTCAAACAGAAATTAAGGCATACCTTCCTTTTGGCTTTGCCGTAGTCGGGTAAAAAGTGTCACAAAATGTGTTTCACAATGACGTGGCAACAATATTTAACTTTGTTACATTTTATCGGTGGTAAGTCCTGTGTCTTGGATTTTTTTTTTACAGAATTATGACGATAACGATTACGATATACATTCATAAATAATGCCCGTCGTATACAATAGCAGATTTCTATCTGAATCTGTTCATTAACTTAAAAATTACGGAAATATCAGATCCCAATCGCATTACAATTTTATATGCATTCAATTCACTGGACACCTGCGCATTGTTTTTTTTAAATAACTCAAAAATCGCAAATGGGTCGAGCTTAAATCGCCGTTTGAATTAGATCCAATAATTACAAACACTTTTGTAGTGAATTTTGCAAGATATCGAGTCCTACCGTTCAATATTGTATTTTACCACTTTGTAAGTTACTGGCAGCTTGATGATTATTTTTTCTCATATTTCCGCATCATATAATTACAAACTAAACCATGGAAACTTCAACCATTTTATGTTTGACCCCACATTTTTCCGACATTTGCTTCCCTCAAGGTCAGTACCTCACTGGTCAACTGACGAAGGTCCCCTCGACTCTCGTACCCGTCACACGCAACAATACAAAAAACTGAAACGGATAGCTAAGTAATTAAAAATATCTCGTTTGGAAATAAGAATATGGAGGAAAAATCGTGCTTGTACTTCAGGCTCAAATCAATTTGTAAGATTCTAGAAGTCTGTTATATAGCGTCGTTTTGTGAGACAATAGAAATAAATCGCTTCAGGGAAAGTATAGGTAATTCGGTTTTAGGAGTTTGCCTATATTCTGCGTTTCATTTCGTGGAAAATAATTTTTATTTTATTACTCTAGAAGGAATATTAACGTAAGAAAATGTTTATTTTTTTTATTTTAAGTTTATTTTAAGAGCGCGTATTGTATTGAGGTTTTGAATTGTTGTGTAAATTTATTACGGCTAAAACGTAACATTCCGACCTTATTCTTTTATGGATTACTAAAAGTACCCCAGTATTCTGCAAAAGCCAACGATAAATAAAATATTCAGCTGATACCTGAATTAACAATAGCGGTAAGTGGGAGCAAATGGAAGCCGATTTTCAAAGCCGTGAACTAACAGAACAAAAGCAACTAAACCTGGACAATCATGTTCCTCGTCGGTGTTGTACTTGGCTTTATTGTCACCAGGCTGTTTCCGAGAACCTTTCGCAAACATTTTTGGTCTCGGTAAAGCAAAGAGGCTTTATAACTAGCGCCCGCGTGTATTTTTAGGGCATTTTTCATCCCTCGGTGTTAGGTTCCAATAAAAAAAAAATAGGATTCCGGTGTGAGCGTGAGAGCAATTATACACCTGTGTACGTAGTAATATTTTAGTTTAAAATTAAAACTTTTAAAATTAATTCAGGTTTATGGTCAGCAAATTCATTGTGTCATTCCTGGCTCAAAACTAACCTGTTTTTGTGCTGCTACCAGATGATACAGGAGATAAACATACAATTAGAACAACTCGAGCCATAAAATTAGTACTTTAAAGGGTTAGTTAGTTTTTAATGTTAGTTAGTTTAGTTCTCCACAAACAGCTAATAACGCCATTTGAAACTTTTCTTGTTTTGTAGAGTTGAGCAGCGAAAGTTGTATGAGTACTCGCGACCTGTCTACGTACTGACGGCATTCGTGTAGCTTATAATCGTATGTGAATATCGGAGCTATCACAATTTAACCTGAAGCATTTTCCATAAAATTAGAAGTGGCAACCAGTAAGTACCACAGGACTTGGGCCTTCACACACACACACTGTACCTCTATTCAATTTGTTCAATTAACCAGCTAATTGGATGCCAATCTTGCTACTTTGTCGGTTCTTCAGTGCCACGCTATAAACTAAAACCATTTATTTCATGTGAAGGGGTCGACCCTTGATATGAAATAAATGCTTTGAGTTTGAGTCAGAAATATGAAGCTAGTGGTACAGATGTTCTATGTCACGAAGTCCGTTTGGCTATGAATGTTGTCAAGCGTGCACATGCACATTGTTTTAGTGTGCGTAACCTAGAGAGCGCTCAGTGTCGATCGGGACACGGTCCGGATCAGTAGTGGTTTTTAGTTCGCGCCAAATTGTTTCACGGAGTAAGGTCAGCATGGCAACAAAACGAAGAAGAGTTGTCCATAGTGAGGTAATATTTTTTTATACGTTTTCAATTAAAATGTTATACAAAGATACTTAATATAGCAATAGAAGCATTTATAAAATGAATGTTTTTTTGTGTTATAAAATGTTTATATTACTTAATTATTTTGATTACATTTTGTTTTAGGGTCGAAACATGATAGCTAGTGTTTATCATTTTCTGCGAGAAGAATATGAATTTACAAAATCATTAATGGAACTCAACTGTGATTTGTCTCATTTACGAGACATTACACGCCGTACAGCTGAAGCTACGGGTGTGAGCCAAAAAACAGTTCAAAGAATATTAAAAGAAGAGAAGGAATTGCCATCCACTTCATCAAAATTCACTTCACCTATGAAGAAAAGGAGAAAGCGAGATAATAAAGTGGATATAGATAATTTTACAGCCGATGTGGTTCGCAGTACTGTACAAGATTTCCATATTGTCCATAAAGAAATTCCAACATTAGCTAAGTTAAGAACAGCATTGAATGAAAAAATCGGATTCGAAGGTTGTTTAGAAACTGTTCGCAAGTTACTGTTGAAATTAGGTTACAAGTGGCGCAAAACAGAGAACAACCGTAAAGTCTTGACGGAGCGTCATGATATACAAATGTGGCGTTTAAAATATTTAAAAAAAAAAACAGAGTACCGCTCTCAAAGTCGGCCCATTGTCTACACCGATGAGAGCTACGTCCTTTCGACACACGTGCGAAACAACACCTGGGCACAAAAAAAAAGGAAAGTTAAGTTATTTGAATGATAATCACCAGCTGTTGAGTTGGCCTTATAAACCAAGGAAGCATTTTCAATAAAACCATCTTTGGTTCCCGCGTGCACTAAAATAAAGCGAGTGCCTGTGCTAATTTTTTTTAAAAACGGAGTTCTTTCCATTTTTTTTGCATCAGGTTATTGCAATCCAAAATAACGATAGATTGATAATGTCGGCAATCCCTCCGATCGAACTAAGAGTTTATTTAAAGATTGAATTTCAATTCACATTATACACAGTGTACACCAAAGAAGGTAACAGGTCTATTCAGAAGTGCACAATCACAATCTAAACTGAGACGACTGATAATCAGATTGCCGTTTGCGATGTCTAATCTGAAAGTCAAAGCAGTACCATGAGTCCACTAGGCTAGATGAAAACAGGGATCAAGACACAAACGATCATCTACTGAATACGAGAGTGGATTATTAAATCGAGATTAAGAAAAAGAATTGGCGCAGTAATTGGGCTATTAATGCAGAGAGGGACGGTATTATGCGTGTTGGGTAGAGGAAAAGATAACAAGCTATGGGGAGGCTTTGTTATGCGTTAGAGCCTTTCTATTAACACTTGGTATAAACAAACTATTACCGCGTAAAAGCCATACCGTTTCCTTCGATCGTTCTGGCCACTAACGATAATTAAGTTGGGTTTGTCATTTAAAATTCATGAAGTTGTTGGGAAAACTTAGCTTCTAATATGTAAAAGTAAAATGAACAAGCGATTTTTAGGTAATTTATTTTGTGCATTCATAAGGAATTGGCAAACCAAGATTTTCCTATCCCGCATTAAATTGTAATTTTACTTGAATTAAATAGCAGACTGCATGCATACCCAAAACAAATTATATCTACAAGAGAATTCCATCAAAATACGTAAAAGAATGTTTCCAGACTACTCAAGATTGTGTGTGCGGATCTCAGTCCGAGTGTACACATTGTTTGGTATTTGAAAAGTTGTTTGTGTATCAACAGCATCCTAACCTGTTTAAACATTTTCAAGAAATTAAAATGGTGTCACGTCTTCTTCCATGTTTACTACTGTTTTACTCTGAACCTATGACACCTGATAACTGAGACCCAGGAAAAAAACATGACACAGCTTTATAGTAAAATCAAATCCATTCAAATAGGTCAAACGAACATCCAACGTCTAATTGAACCTTGTCCGTATCAAGTGATGTTGTTTATGAAACTAAAGTTTGTGATCTCAATAGTAACAACAAGCATGCGTATGAGATGAAATCGATGAATGATTATTTAGATTCATGTAACATCATTACGTTACTTTTCTACAAGAAGTATCGACAGTTCATGATGGAAATAAACTATGTCAACCACAATCAGTCGAGCTTGAAGCACAAAATTACATCTTTAACCATATTATTTGACTCGACTAAAACTGGAAACAGAATTTGCTGCAATACGGAAATCCAATCTCTTTCGGTTTGGTTCATTACTTCAATGAAATAAGATTTTTATTTACTAAAATGCCATAAGTTGGCAAGAGCAGCAACATACTTCATGTAAGCACACAAAAATAGCAAAATAAATTATATATTCTAAGTTCTATCACCTCTACCCATCCAAATAAAGTACAAGTTCTTTCGTTAACAAACATTATACCGATATCAAACTCCATAAACACGAAGCTCTAATTGAATGAGTAGTCAGTGTGTGTCGAGTTTAGACATAGCGTGTCCGTGAAAAATGCTACGCTTTAGTGAGACACCTCGAGGAAGATACCCGATAGGGATTTTTTTTCACTGGCTAGTTCCCCAAACTACCAGCATGAGTATGACGACGTTCGGTGATGCGATGGTTCGAATCCAAGTCGAAACAATGAACTCTTTTTGGAGTATTTTTTAGATTATTCGTAACGAATTCAATGTTGTAGCAGTGTAACATTTTAAAATTTGAGGGGCTAGCACATACTGACGCTGTGTGTACTACCGTGGTTGTATGAGTAACATAAAAACAAAACGGTCTGAAATAACTCCGAAAATACAAACCTTCATAGTTCCGTCTCCCATATAACATCGGATACGAAACTAGAGTACAAAACACTAAAGAAGATTCCCTGAAAAATACGGTGATCGTGATGCACACATTGTATAAACACGTGGGTTGAATAAGAATGTTCGCTTACCAGCCGACGGTGAGAATTGGAAACAAATGGAGAATGTTGTGAGACATCCATGTTGTGGTGAGGGGGCGCTGATAGATGAACAGACATTTTTGTCAAATTAATGAAAATAAAAGTTTTTTCAACTGTCGTGAATTATGGCGTCAATAAATTTCACATATTTTTTCTCAGACATCAGTCAAGTTTTTTCGTTTGGATCCACTCAAATCCGTGTGATTCTTTCCTCAAAAGACCATTTCAGACACTTATCTACATGGTTCTCATATGGCCTGGCCTGATCAAGATTATTTCTAGACTTTAAAAGAGACTGTGACCTCTGAGTTTGTTTCAGCTTCTTCTCAGAGTAGTCAGATAAGAAACGCCAAACTGGTCTAGCTTATTTTGATTTTATTTTTTAATATGACGTGTAAAAGTGATTGCGATATCCTTCTTACAGAATAAATAATTTCATTTTATTTACAACTCTAAGTTATGACAATAATTGAGATTGTATACATTTTAAAGGTGTAAGCATACATAAATTAAATAATTGCTACTTAGTGTTGGTTTTGTGGAAACATTTGTATGAAGTTTTTTTTCTGTGTGGCACAACAGATCCTACCTTCGGATGTAGAGCAGAACGCTATCATTTGAGTATTAACTTTATTACAAACTATACAATTCCGATACAAACAGAAATTGTGGTTGATAATAAAGTATATTGCGTACCCTCGTTTGAATTCAGTCAGTAAGATAAATGTATGTTTACGTCTCAAAATAAATATATTAAACATAGTTACGCCACTCACAAGTTACAAGCAACATCTGAACACTAAACAATGTGAGCATACAGATAAACAAAGTAATCACCATAAGTTCTTGCAGGTATACTGGCATTTTTCATAATAAGTATTTTCATTGTTTCAGGTCCGTGATATAACATTATCCGACGCGTACAGTGCAGGTAACAAGCAACCTACACAATCTATACATACACAAATAAAATTGAAGTGTCTGTTTGTTATGTGAAAATAACAGCTTTTTACTAAATGCATTATGAAAGTATGCTCTGTACATACAACGAAAACACATTTTTTTTAAATTTTTCTGTCTGTCTGTTTGTTCCGGTTAATTTCCGAAACGGCTGGTCCAATTTTGACGGGACTTTCACTTGAACTTAGTTGTAATTATAAGGAGTAACTTAGACTACTTTTATTTTAGAAAAAGAATTTGAGTCCACGCGGGCGAAACCGCGGGCAGCGGCTGGTAATAAATAATTGTATTATATAAAAAGAAGAATACGCTTGAGATTATACGTCTCGCGTATTCTTGTGATACAGTATAACGTCACATATGAAGCTCTATTGTAAGCTGTTCCATGTGCTCTGCTCACGTTATTTCGTACGAGGTCTGTGCTATGCGGTCTGTTAATGTTTTCATAAAAGCCCAATCGCAATATGCTTGATTTATTCCAGACATATTTGTAATGAAATGATGACTAGAGGTTACATGACATTACATTTTAGGAAAAACCTATGAAAAAAACACTAAAATTATTTCCGAAACCAAAAGAGTCACATTGCAATGATGTGTGATGCTATTGAAATAAAGCCGTGAGTGGTCTACATCGATTTGAGCCGATTCCGTAGTTTTGCGCAACACGAAAGTTTCAGTTCATAATTTTGTGGTTTTATGACTGTCAAAGTAGGTTTTACGTCATTTTTTGACCGTGGAGGGATAGAATATAAAAGTCTTAGGTACTCAAAAAAATAAACTTATGTATGATTTAGGTACTCCACATACTAAGTTGATATTCAACTTGAATTAGAACGCTACTATTGTTTGTTACTCCTACATTAACAACGCTCATTATCGTACATTTCCTCGTATTTAGATGATCTCGTGTTTATCCACAATTACTTCCATTAATTATATTTACACATAACGCTCCGCTTTAAATGAACAGGAGGAACAACATTCTCTAATTAAAACTGACATTAATTTGCTTTAGTTATTATTAACAACGTATATTAGGCATTGAATTAAAAATATTTTCACCAACTGACTTCCAAACAACAAAGTGAAAAATAACTTTAATTTCGGACAAAGACACCGACTTCCGAAATTAAAGTTATTTTTCACTTTGTTGTTTGGAAGTCGGTTGTATTCTTGGTGACAATATTTTTTTTTTTACTTTTTAGTGGGTTGCTTTGTAATTCATCAGTTCCACTTTACCAAATGGTGCTTTTTCAGAGCAATTGCACGAATTACTATAAAAAATACCCAAATCGCTATAGTGCTGTGTCTATAATATTTGAAGATTTCCCTCGATTTCTCCAAAATGCCATCATCAGATCGTGACCAAATGACAATGGGACCAACTTGGAAGTAAGGGTATACTTCCAAGTTGGTCCCATTGTCAAACAAAAAAATATTTTTTCAAATTGGTTCAGCCGTCTTCGAGTAATCGGGAAACATACGTAAAAAAAAATATAAACATATATATATTCCGACGAACTGACAACCTCCTCCTTTTTTTTTAAATCGGTTTAAAAGGTATCAACATAATATTTGTAATGAAGACTTTTAATTTGATAGTATTTACCGTTATTGCTGTGCTAAAAAAAAATACAAAATCAAACACTCTGAATACCCGTATCATGGTAAATTTAATATTTACTCGGCAACGCTTTCATAGAATGAAGACTTATAAATATTTCCCTAAAATAATCTGACAAGTGCGAGTAAGACTCGCGCCCTGAGTGTCCAAGCATACCGTCAGCACAGTCCTATAATTCAAGGCTATTACAGTATCTACTACTAGACGGAGAGAGGAGATTAAAAGCGAGAGCTTGATAAATTGCTAGTACTGGACGGAGAAACAATTAATGAGTTAGCGATCAGTCGGATATACTTTGTTGTACGGATCGAAGAAAAGAATATGTGTAATTAACGCAGACTGTTGTAAGTACATGTCTCTCTGCACTATTATAACCTTTCCAAGTCTCCGACATAGTCATAAAATGTCATGTCTATAAACCATTAAGTAATCTAAATCTCCTGCAGCATCTACTCTACAAACTCTGTAAGCTGATACTACCATCTTGTGCCTGCGGCAACACAAACATACTTGTGTACGGAAATATTATAACACAACTCCACATTGAATACAAATGTTGTTTCTGTTGATAAAAGTTATGCATAGGTACTGAACTGATGCGGTGTTTCGATCAAATGTAATGTTTACATTTTGGACAATGCACTAATTTTATTACGGGTTTTCACAAGCAAAAGCAATTTTACATGCATGAAAAAAAAAAAAAAAAACTATTTAAGTAATAAGTTTACTGAAAATGTGATAAGAATCAATGCAAATCCTCTCTACAAACAAGACCGCTTCCTTGAATTTGTGATACAATTTCTATCATCGACGTTCCTCTGGAGCAAATACTCAGCATTACATAGCAATCACTGGCGGTCAGTGATGTGTAAAAATACTTCACGGATCACTGTGTATTGTATCATCTTAAACTGAAAGGATTTGATGTTATATTATAAAATACTATAGTTATTTTGAAGTTGTTATTTCAATCGAAGTATTTCACACAAAAATGACAGTAATAATGCAAACTAGAAATTGCTGAAAAACATAACAATTTTCAAATCGTGAAAGGCCGTCGTACAATATGCGTTGTACTATGTGGCGAGCACAATGGCGGCCGGCAGTGAATATCGGAAGTGAGACTAGTGCAGCGTGTGTAACTGCGAATACACATGAATATGGACTGTATTCCCCACAATATGCGGCCTGTGTCGTTTTGTAGGTCAATTTATGTTGACAATCTTTTAGTTACAGAAGTTATTCTTCATTTTTATGTTACCCATGCCAAATAATAATGTGAAAGTTTGTGCTAAAAGTAGTTATTTATTATTTCAATGAACTGTACAAGTTATGTATTTTAACAATTTTTGAAATAGTTTTCTTTGCCCCATGGAAAACAGTTCTCAACGAAATACTAAACATATAAAAACATTGAAGTCTAGCAGAAACTTCTAACTAGTTATTCGCAATCCACCACACTAATCCAACTTGTAATGAGCGAGACCACATGGAACTGCACACATACAAATAAATTGTTAACGTTTCACCGCACTTCCTCCCTTCATCCCGACAAAAAACTAGCTTGCTTTGCTCCGCGCCGCCTGATATAACATACCTAACGTCACATAGGTAAACATTAATTCCTGTTTTCACAATTACTAGGCAACACCTAAATGAATGCCTACATAAAAGCGCGCTATAGGATATTTTACTTTAATTCTTCATAAATATTTACTCCGCGTCCGTTTACAAACAGTTACAGAAAATTGTTTGTAAAACGAAAAGCAAAATCTGAATATCTCGACTTAAGAATTGTGTAATTAAATATCTCGGAGCCCGAGACAGAATTGTTGATTATAAAATTCGACAGAATTAGTATTCAAGAGCATTTCAGCGCGAACTTTTTCAAGTCAATGGAGGATGAAATCGGATACTGAAGATGTTTTAAATACTTATAGAGTTTGTTTAGTTTAACTAACTTTTTTAGCCTGAAATTATATAAACTTTTGAAATGTTGAAAACAATCTTAGTATTAAAACAAAATTGATTTCTGTTACCTACACAATAAGTTTTAAAACTAAGATGTAACTAAAATGTAGGAAATAATTTACAATGATTTCCTACATTTTAAATAAACATCTTAGTTTGGTTGCGGGGTTCAGCATTCACGTGTGTGTTTATGTTAATCCGGTCCGTTCGCTGGTCGTTGTACATAATTACCGACTAATCACCGGCGGATATTCCGGTTCACCTTCGCCCCAGCGCCACCGGCTGCTACCGTTAACAAGGCAGCTGCCCAACGGTATTATAATTTATTCCGGATTAGTTAGGGAATTCTCTTTGTAATTTTAGAAGCTTATTAATTCAGAATATAATATTTTGGCTATGCAAAAATATAAATGGCTAAACATCTAAAGTTTATACCTATTAGTAAATTGTTCTTTGTAATTAGAATCAATTATATTATTCTGTAAATTTTGACGTTCAAAAGTGCCATACATGGGACTATTGGAAATAAATGATTTGACTTTGACTTTAACTTTTAAAAATTCAACATTTTGTTTCTTATAGATTCCACGCAAAAACGATTCGCAGTTTTTTTGTTTTAGAAAAAGAAAAATAAACGAAAAACAGGAAAATGTTGTAAAACACATTGCTTTTGTTTATTCGATCACAATCTTAGAAAGTCTAAAGTAAACAAAAGCAATGTGTTTTACAACATTTTCCTGGTTTTCGTTTATTTTTCTTTTGCATTCTTTTTAAAACCCGACCGATTCGTGTTAAGCCGAGACTCGTCCGTGCGTCGGAAAGCCGTTGGTCCCGGCTGTCATTCGTGGATCTTTGACAGTCTTTACGGGTCGTCAGAAGCCCAAAAGTCTGACAACCAGTCTTACCAAGGGGTATCGTATTACCCAGTTACTAGGTTTTGGAGGTCAGATAGGTAGTCGCTCCATGATACGGTATTCAGCTGCATCCGGTTAGCCTGGAAGCCGACCCCAATATAGTTGGGAAAAGGCTAGGCAGATTGTTTTTTTTTTGCATACGTGCTAATTACAATTACTATGTTAATGCATCTAATTTAATGCCAAATCTTCAAAGGGTGCCTTGTTGGTCTAATGGTCGCTAGCATTTCTGCTGTACATGAGGTCCTGGGTTCGATTCCCGGGTTGGGCAAAGTGTTATTGGATTTTTCCATCTGGAATTTCTCAGTAGCAGCCCGGAGTTTGCAATTGTGACCGGTTGATGACAGTAGGCTCGCCCCGTTATATGGGACTCAAACGTAACTAGCGAAATATGGGTGTACTATAGGTGCCTGTATTGCCCGATGAGGTAGACAGAGGCGTAATCCTTCGGGGAATACAGCCGTCCTGTTATGTTAACTTTGAAGGGAGCAAGCAATAAACATATTGATGGTAAAATAGTGGAATACGTTCAGTAGTCACCTCTCTGGGGTGCGATTAGTACGTCAAGTTACTCGAACATAAATCACAAGCTGCTTCAATAAGGTCAGTTGAGCTTAGAGAGTAGTATTGATGATTCTAATGATTATAATTCAGTAACTCTCCAAGAAAACTATCGTTATTATTGGTGTGTATGCTACGGCAAGCTAAGCTTGACAATGATGTGTTATAACCTCAACTTAATGAGTCAACACTTGTATGTGAAACTAATAAACAATAGCTTCCTTGTAACTGAAAATGTAATTAAAGTCAATATTATTAGGTCAGACTATCGGCGGCAAGTGTGTAGGTATGAATTACTTGTATGTAAATACGCCCCCGTACGCACGGAAGTAATAAAATCGCGGCGTTTTTTTTCGTGCACTTGATTTTGTGTGTTTTTTCAACGCGCTGGGACGAGAGTGCATCCCACCGCGTTGGATTCTCAACGCTCGGCTTCACACCGAGAGTTGAAAATACAGTGCGCGATAAAATTCCGCCGCGATTTTATTACGTCCGAACGTCGGCTAATTATTAGTTCTAACGCAGTATTTAGTAAAATCATTTACAGGAAACTTATTTACGGTAGGTATGTGAAGTTAGGTTAGTAATCTACTTCATATCATTCACTTGTTATCGATCACGTCTAACTTCTTTTGTATCGACCTAGTTATCTTCTTTGAACACCTTTACACCTGTAAAAGGGTAAAGTTAGATTAGGTTTTGCCAATAGCCACTAGTCCCAAGAAAGAGTACCTCCTGACAGGCCACGGCTTACGAAAAACCTCGTCGTTTTGTCCTTTTCGTTTATGTCAGTAGCAATAATACGGAGTCAATTTAAGAAAATGTGATTTGCCATCTTAGTTAATTGTAGCTTCGGTTGTGTCTAATTGTAATTCCCAAAGTAGAAACGCAACATCGTAGCTTGTAGTTTTGTGGTTCGTTTCTTACCAATAGCGCGAGTATCATCGTCAAAGTGTCGCACATTGTGCGCGTGTGCGCATGTGCTGTGACACTGAGCGCAGTTTACGCGATGACATGTTGCCGCTGGGCGCACAGGCACAGTGTTTCAGTGTAGATAATTACATTGTATTCTAGGATGAAAACCGTGTGTCGAATTGTTCACAGAAATAAATGTCACGTAGACATGGGTTGGGCAAAAAATAAAATTAAGCAGATTTAGCGCACTATAATTTTAGCAGACAGCAAACCTCACAAAAAAAAAAAAAAAAAAAATTAAATTCTCTAGTTTTTATTGCCTCATCACAAAAGATTTAGTAGTAGACTTTTTTTTTACTTTTTAGAGTTCCATACCTCAACAAGAAAAAACGGAACCCTTATACGATCACTCGTGTGTCTGTCCGTCTGTCACAGCCAATTTGCTCCGAATGTAACCGACCGATTAAGTTGAAATTTGGTAAACATATGTATTTCTGTGACCTAAACACGGACGTGTAACGTAAAAAATGAATTTTGAATAGGGGGCAAATAAGAAAATAAAAAAAGTATTTCAAACTGTAGCATGTAACATATCAAATGAAAGGGCTTGTTGCAAAGGTTTTAAATATATATATATATTATAATTTTAAAATAAATAAGTTTAAAGGTATTTAAGAAAATAGATGATAATTGGCCATTCCTTATGTCCGAAACTATTGAGCCTTAAGTTTCGAAAAAAGATACAGAGAATGGTTCTTCACTCATAGAAAGTTTATGGTCTTAAAATAACATGGTAAATCTCAATATTGTGCGTACAATTTTACATTTTTTCACGTGTATTTCAACTACAATGTTAAGTTCGTATTTGGGATAAATTCATCCCAACTACGAAACCCTTCATTTTGCGTAGTCCGACACGCACTCGGCTGGTTTAGTATTAAAATAACAATTGCTACAATCACGTTAACCAGGAAAGGATAAAAAGAAAATTACTGATTCATTTTCCGTGCATTACAGACCAAATAAATTTGTTTATTATATCAAGTGAAAAGCTTTTCAACAAGCGCTTTATACAAAACACTTTGTAGAAACAGTTTCTTTTTTTAGGGGACTGAGGGAAATACGTAGTTTAAACTGAGTGTAATGTGGGCATTCGTTGACAATTTTTTTTAAATTATGATCTTTTATTAGCATGATACATTACCTTATAGTGCACGTGATACCCATCCCATAGAATTTCCGTAAATCATGGTCTACACATATGTCAAATTTCATCTAAATCCGTTTAGCTTTTTAGTGTGAAAGCGTAACAAACAAACATACAAAAAATCTAATCTTTTCTCTTTATAATATTACTAGCTTTCACCCATGGCTTCACCCGCTTGGATGTCGGATATTATTCTACGGGAACGTACTACTGGGACAAAAAGTATCCTATACGTTAATCCAGGTTATAAAATATCTATGTGCCAAAGTTCAACCGTTTTTGCGTGATTGAGTAACAAACATCCAAACACACAAACTTTCATATTTCTATTATTAGTAGGATAGTAAGATTATAATTATAATAAATATAATATAATATTATTAAAGATTATACTCGCCTCATCACATTTATAAATGTTCTCGATATTTAAGCTGAGATGTTAACTCAGTGAATGGTCGTTATACAATCAATGTAAGTCTGAATCGGATTGAACACTTAACTTCCTAACGAGTTAAACTAACTGTGTCCAACCGAACGCAAATTATGCGAAATTGTCGTACAGAGTTATCACAGAGCAGATTTATGGAGAACCTATCTACTCATTTGTATTCTAGTATTACTGTAGGTACTGAAACATATATTTTAGGTGAAATCTCAATATATAAAACTACCAAAAGCCTTCAAGCTTACTCCCAAAGCTGTTTCCGTACGATTTCGTTTCAATTCTTTATAGGTCTGCATTGCAATAAAATCCTTTCTTGAAGCGATCTTATTCGGACATACCGTAAGAAGGCTTTTGTAACCTATCCCATTCTGCCGGAACTTTTCCGCCAGACTGCTAGGGAGAATTGTATTCTCTGAACAGAAATTAAATTTTAAAACGAATTCGATACTGAAACACATCTGCCTATAGAACTGGTAAATAAAGGCAACATCTGTGTGCTGAATTTCAAATACACTACACAAAATTTCATGTATTTAAATAGCGAGTGAAATATAAACCCGTGTAGCGTGCAATTTGACAAACCGACCGTTGGTAAAAACAAGACGAAAATAATAATATATATTTTTTTCAATTGTTAAAATATTTTACAGGATTGACAATTTCAAAAACAAATCACTGTAACCGCTTTTAATAATTTTGTGTAATCGGACATCGGACAAAGAAGCTATTTAGTTCAGAGACATATCCCCGGAAGGCCGCACTGCTTGGAATAGGCAGTTATCATAAACCATTCTAAATGTGACAGATAAGAGAGCAGTCGAGCGTTCATGAGACACAAGTGATTTAGTTGACGTAAAATGTTCAAGTTTGATGGAGGTTGCGGTGAGAATAATAAACCTTATAGGAAAATAACATACTTTCAATTTTCATTTTAAAAGAACACATACCTACTATCAACATGCGATAAGATTTATTCATTTTAATTGACAATTAACCCATGAGAAAACCAGAAAATAACACACAGAAGCTATAAAAAATAAATGAGAAGAACAGTTCTACGATATCCATTTCCATCATCGGTTTTTTTTTAAACTTTAGTTAATATATCACTAAAGCTCCAAGCTATAAATACGATATTAATATTACTAAAGTTATACAATAATCGTTATACTGAATGAAACAATAGACATCAGAAATCTAAAATATATTAAAACAGTTCAAACAATAAAACATAATTGGCGATTGTTCAGGAATGTCTCAGATATTCTCATCAAGGCACAAACTTCGTCGTGACAGATACTAAAGTAGTCGACGACGAAAGAGGTTTAGCATCGAGGTTTCTGTGCCAAGTAGCCCAAGCTACAGAGGCAAGATTTATCAGAGAGTTCACTTGTTCACTTGGGTACAATCGATTCGATTGTACCCCTTGAAGTTATGGCATTAACGTTGGTTTGGCCTACACTAAACCATTAATAACGACCAGTTTTGCCCATGAATTGGTTTTCCTCCATTAAGTTTCGCATGAAGTGTCTAATGATCACCCATTCCAATCGTTAAACTATTGAAATCAGAGGCCATTCTGTTGTTTCAATCTAAACTGGATAACCAAAATTCAGTAATACAACAATATCACATTCTAATGTGACACAGCTAAATACTGCATAAATAAATACTATCCATTACTCTGAAGGTTGTTCGATAACATTCATCAATAGTGCGGCAGTGTAAAGCCTACCCTTTCAATAGATGTCATCAGAGCAATCGATTGTTCAGCTGTCCCAACAGACTTCACTAACACTCTTATCGTAAAATGAGCTTTATGTCTCACACTTAGAGCATACATTTGAATGAGTTAAATTACAATATTGGCTACTGGCAGTCCGTTCAAAGCTCTTATCCACCACAATGACGTCTTCGTTTTATGTAGGTTCTTAGTATTTGACGAAAAACTAGGCGCATTTTTTTCGTGGCGCAGTTAATTCAAAAGTAGGTGGTTCCTGTTTATTTATTTTGCGTCAAACAAAACACAGAGCTTTTAGTGGCTCCGAGCAGTTTTCTTAACAGTGTGCATACAAGACAATATGTAAAGGTAAAAGTTTTTCTTTAACAACTTTTACTTCGCTGTTACCGCCACCGGCTGACAGTACTGTGCCCTTGTATATCCATACAGTCTAATAAGATTGAGAATGTTTGAAGCGAGACACTGTGACGTAATGCACCAACTGAGCTTACTTACTAACGCAATACAAGCATTTGCCTGAATCACTAGTGCAATAATAAATGGTGTTTTGCAAACATTATGCTTGTCGCACTTAGGAGCGGTTTTGAAATTACCTATAGTATATGCGCAGCTGCTCGTTTTTTATGCTAAACTGAATTAGCTTTACTACAAGTTTCCTGGAGTGAATACTGTGGAAATATAATATGGCGGTTGCATACAACCGCCTTTACTCTAACTCGACTTGCTTTTTCTTGATTTGCTATTTTAATTGCTTTTATAAATATTAATTCCTATTCGTGTCGTAAATATTACAAACATTTTAATTTTATAAAAAAGCTGTTCTTACAGTAGTTGCATATATATTTTGTTTTATCCTTTATTAAAAATAACCAGATTCTTAATAATTAATTACTATCTAGCCTATAAGACTAATAATCAATTTTGATCTAACTTAATTTTTTACGTAATAAACGCAAAAGTAGTCGCATATGATGGGTTACATCGGAGAACTTGGCTGACGTATGTATGATGTAAACAATACTCATCTTCATTATCATCATCACCGCGCGCGCTCATTGGTAAAATCAAATAGAGCGCGCTTCCCCGGCTTCCTGTTACACACTGCTGACCCTTTTCACGAAATCACTCCCACAGATTGCAGGATCCCACGGATAGCAGATTGTAGGAAAGCGGAAGGAGAGATATAACACATCAAAAACGAAATTCGGAATTTTCAAATTTCCCGGAAGCATAACCAGGCAATAAATATTACATACCCGAAAAGTTCGTAAAAAAAAGAAAAGTGACCAGATAAAATATAATTAATTTCCATAGTTAGCCAGGGCATCCGCGCAATACTTACGAATCTACATTCGTCGTCGCTTTTTAAAACAAGCTTATTAAACTAGTCGAAAAGAGGTAACATTTGAATTTTATATTTTCTTTCAAAGATTTGCATGTCTGGAGAATTTCAACTGAAATGAAATTGTGTAAAATTATACTCTTTTGTGGATGACCGCTTGATTCTTATGTTCATAACTTGTTATTAATCCAACAGGTGACTCCATCAGTGGCGCGAGGAGGCGAAACGCCGGGGCTTAACTCCGCTGCCGCGAGAAATCACGGCACAGCGGACAGAGCTCCGGCGGGATCTCATGGCGTCATGGAGAGTGCGATTGTCGCAACCCAGTGCTGGGCACGCCACAATTGCGGCGATAAGTCCCCTCTTTGAGGAGTGGCTAGAGAGGCGCCACGGCGTCCTCACCTTCCGCCTGACGCAGGTCCTCACCGGACATGGCTGTTTCGGGAGGTTTCTGTTCAGGATAAGGGAGAGGCAAATTTCGCGCCCTCACGCCTAACCTTCGCGAGCATTACTGCTTCGCAGAAGGAGGTGACGGCCTCCCATTTCCTCTCGCTCCCTACCATGGCCCTAATCAGGGCCGGACGCGAGAGATCACCGCCGCCGATCGCCTCCACGAGGACACGGCGATGCTCCGTCCAAGCCGGGCAGACCTCCACCGTATGCTCCACCGTGTCCTCCGGGCGATCCACACAATGGTGACACCCGGACATTTCCTCCCGCCTTATCCTGTGCAGGAACCTCCCGAAACAGCTGTGTCCGGTGAGGACCTGCGTCAGGCGGAAGGTGAGGACGCCGTGGCGCCTCTCTAGCCACTCTTCAAAGAGGGGTCTTATCGCCGCAATTGTGGCGTGCCCAATCTTTTTGTTTCTCCTAAGATATAACATACACGATTGTTTCCAGCCAATAGGCCAGGAGTTATCAATATTTGCAGACAGTTGTGGTTCGTTATGTCTATGTGCTGTTACTGTGTTGTTTCAAAGCAGTATCTATGTAGTCTATCATATAGCTACCATAAATATTCGGACTAGCTACGCGTCAAAAGTTTTATTTAAATAACGTTTTTATTGACTTTACCAGTATCCTGAATCTTTAAGATTTAATTAATTATTACACGAGGGTACGAGACAAGAAAGGATGTTTTTTTTTTAACTTTTTCATAAAACCTTCAGTTTTTTTGTATTTTTATGATCATGGTTTTTCGTTCTTCAAACAAACTGCGGTAGTAAACGCGTCCTTTCGTTTCATATTTTTAGATTTCTCCGTATATTCAATTATACCGTTGTAAATTGGGCTTTAAAATAAACTGTAGCTAAAATTACATCTAAAGCAGCATATCTCCATCTCTGGAAATTTAATAAAAACTGCAATTTGTGGCTTCATGTTCAAATTATTAGTCACCTGCCCGTTTTATTATTTCATTTCATTTCATTTGCTTTTTAACAAGTCCGTCGCGAGACGTTTAAATGTCTTTATTATTTGCCACCTCGACGTCTGCCTCGTTACTTTTGATTGTAATATTTTATTACGTTATTCATGTCTTTTCTTTTCTTTTTCTTGACAGAGTTCCAACTTTATTCATGCATAATTTGATATTATTTTTTTTCTTTGCAAACCTTGAGCCTGGTCCAGCCGTGGTAGCTGCGGTGGCGGCGTATGATGTCGCTTTCCGCTGGCCCACGGCCGGCTGGCTTGCCGCCAACGGAGGGCGCAGGACAATGGCCTCCAGGGTGGAGAGCTTGCTCTGTAGAGAAGCCATTTCCTGCCGCACCAGAGTCAGGATCCGGGCCTCGGCAGGCACGGGCCGTCCCTGCCCATGCTGCTCCTCCCCCCCCTGCGGCACCTCTTTGGGGCCAGCTCCTCGGAGGCCAGCCAAGTCCGATCGGAGCTCCGCATTCTCCTTTCGGAGAAGCTCCATAGCAGCTGTCAAGCGGGTGACCTCCTCCCGCATCTCGGACATTCCGTCCGACGGAGGCCTGGGGTGGAAGGCCTCCGCTGCCGCCATGATTGAGGCCATGGCCGCGGATATGGCTTTGTCTCTAGAGGATTTAATCCTCTTCAAGGCCACAGCGTTGATTGCGGCTAACACCACCTCCGCAAACTTGGCCGCTCGCTCCGAACTAGAGCCACCAGCGGCGTCCTTTGGCCTCTCCCGGGCCAGAAGGGTCTCTTCAGTGACTCGGTCGGTTGCGATCACTCCACCCGGAGCAGGGTTCACGGCGTTAGCCTGCGCCACCGTGCCCACAGGTAAGGCAGTGACCCCTTCCGACTCCTCTGTTGAGGCCTCGTATGACGAGACCCCAGGGTCGCTCTCCGCTCCGATTCCCGGCGTATCAGGCCGCTCGAGGTGACCCCGATTGCCCCGCCCTGGCCTCGAAGCGGAAGCTCCACCCGCAACCGCTCGTCCTCGGCCTCTCCTCACCGTCGGCACTTTTGCGACCGGGAGGCTTTCCTCGCCCGAGGATTGCCCCGCCGATCCTGCGCGCTCCGACCCACGCGGCCGTTTGCCCCAGAATTTGGAGCCCCCGCGTCCTATGTCCTGGTCGGACATGCTTTGGTCCCTTGAGGGACAGGAGCCTCCTCGGCTCTTGTTGCCGTCGCTGGCAAGCGGTTTCTTCTCCGCCAATAGAATTGGCACGTCATCAGCATTTGGTTTTTCAAAAGATTTATTTTCCATTTTGTTCCCACGAGTGATTAGGAAGTATATGTCCACCTAGGCAGAGCCTTTTACCTAGGTAAGCCTATATACTGTAGAGGTCGGCAGGTATCTACAGGGGAAGCGCTAAAGACTGGTCCCCCACCAGCCATTCATCCTCTCGCCGCGCCTCAAAACTTAGGATTAGGTGGTTTTTTATCTTAGAGGTGTCCTTCCTCTGGGCCGGGCGGTTAAGCCAAGCCCCCGACGGTGGCATTATACATGCCTCCGTACGCTGTCCAGATAACCTGACTCAGCGAACCCGCCGAAAGTTCTCTCCTCAAGATCGCTCTTGAGGGAGAAACGACAGCCGCTTTGGTGCGCCTGCACCGCAGCGGCTGGGTCACGTCCAGTGTCAATCGACGAACGTCGATCGATCAGGAGCGACCCGCCTCCCTCGTTCCTCCACTCTGCCCTCTGCAAATCAGAGAGACACGCGGAAGAACGTCGAGGAGCATGCTGCTCCCCCGCCCGCAAAAATTCGCCACAAACAATACCCTCTCCGGAAAACTCCTACACCTTTTCCGGAGAGTTTATTGTTCATGCCCAGGGTGCACCGGCCCGACAACTGCTCTTCCCCTCGAACGTATCCATAAGGGACCAGCAGGTATCAGGCACACGAGGAGGTTTTCTGTACGCACCCCAACCTAGTACCACCTTACAAATGATTCGTTTTTGAGTGACGTCGAGCAAACTCGATCTCGAGTCTAAGTCAAGAAATATTTGATTTGATGGCGAATTCTTTGAAATAAAAAAATGACTTCAAAGATATGGCACGAATAACTTTTTTATTCAGTTGTTTTGTGTCTGTTTTGTAAGTTGTTGTTTGTTGTTTTAGGTCTTATTTATGAGTTTTTTGTAACTCATCGTATTTATTTTTACAAATTTTACTTTAAACTATTCATATATAAATGCCTATATTTTATCCATTCATTTCAAAACCAATTGAGTGTCAATATCATAGAGCAGTCAAGTTTTTAGAACTATTAGCGTATGGTCACATACGCACAATGTATTCTTTATCGACGTAGGTAGCTTGTTCTACCAAATTAATTGTCCTTGTCGGAACTGGAAAAACGTTAATAATGTTCTGAACTTAATACATTACCGGATAATAAATGACTTAGAACGGTTACGGTCGAATAAAAGCACTTACGGTCGAATAAAAGCACTATAATGGTGAGCCTCTCAATTTTCTGGCTGGTCGTCTTGATATTTTGCTTAAAGTACCCTGACATCTTTTTAATAAAGGAGCCATGAAAATCTTCAATTTACAGCCTTTGACAAGAAAATAAAATGAATAAAATGTCAAAAGGAATTGGTATAACTTGAAATTCTCCGAACGAGTGAATCTTTAAATAAACAAATCAGGTTACTTTTATTTATTTTCAGCACGAACTTATATTTTAAAACAAGCTATGAATACTAAATTGACAAAAAAATCGAAACTCGTGTTGCAATATATAGCGTAATTTTAACTTAGCCCACATGCGGGGATTTACAAACGTAGAGTACCTTCACATTCTCGCTTATTACAGCTCTTTCCTCTTCCCTTCTCTATACAGATGTTGAATTATATTAATTGTATTCTCTATACAGATGTTGAATTATAAACGGAAAAGATAATAACTGAACTAAACATTTAAAACAATAAACAATGTCTACTATTTAACTTTCCGTTCACCCATACTGCAGTGCATGTGTATGGAAATTTATGCTCCATTGAATCTTATCTTATGTAATGAACAACAGCTGTCTACTGAAATAAAACTCTGCATTGATTCACGTCACCGTACATTTCTGGCACTACGAAAATGATTATGATCTTACAATATCACAGCGTGTATTAATGAAAATAATTCACACTAATTATTTTAACTGTGTAACTAATTAGTATTGTTGCGGAAAATCGTTCGCGTTATTATCATTAAGATTATGTTATTCTGAAAACAGATGCTTTTCATACAGTCTTGCGGTCATCATTGTGTGTATTTTGAATCCTAATTAACGTTATTAACCTTAATTGATGATACTATTTGTGCAAGTATTTGACTAATAAAATATGTTTTTTTTATACAAAAGCTAGCTATTTGATCTGCTTTTGCAATCATTAGACGATGCCAAGAAAATTACTTGTTTTCGCATTCGAATATAAGAAGACTCAGTACCATGTTCACTATGTTTAGTTCAGTTGTGCTTTTCAAAACGTTTTCGTCTAGTTGGTCTTGACACTCTCGACTTAGCTTCAAGTCTAGTTCCCTACGGCGCGAGCTAAGATAAATGATATTGACTTCAAGTAGCGCGAGTCTCACGGAGTTTGTTGTAGAGCGCTACAACAAACTCCGTGAGACTCTTTTAAAACAAGTTTAAAACTGCACCTTAAACTTACGAAGCTTAAAATGATTTAAGTTTGACGTAAAAACTATTGGTTTGAAATAGTTGTTTTAAGAAATAACAGCTTCCTGAACCTCAAATTGGGAATTATCAATAACATTCTTGTTTCAGGTAATGTGGCTACCTATTGGACACTATTCCTACCACAACCTACACCAAACAGACACACAATTCCTACCTAAACAGGTAACATGGTTTGAATTTACAGCAAGATTATCAAAAGTTCAAAGTAGAAGCGCTTAGAAAATGGTAACAATTTGCACCTGCTGTCTAACTTGTGTTCAAACTGTTTTGGCGAAGTATTCATCAACAATCTCTAACCTAGATAAATACCTTTTACAACCGTCAAGAAAAGACATCAAATATAATGTTACCATGTTATAATTCAAGTTAACAAGAGCTCTCTATAATATATATTTTTTGCCCTAAAAAACATAGCTCATTTGTCCTACTTATCATAAAACAAACATAAAATGCCATCATTTCGTCATATATTTAAAGCTAGGGTATGCATAATTGTGCGTCTTTCAAGTAAATCACTGGTTTTGAGGAATACATAACTTACCGTCAGGATTCACCGGTGCCTCGCCTGTAACATTCACTTCCTCAAGAAGTTACTTTGTTTTCCAATTTATTAATTTTCCGGTAAATCTTATGGAGCTTTAGGTGGAGTACACAGAATGAAAATCGTGTAAATGAAAGGCTTTTATAATAAATTGAAGACTCCACGCGCGTTTACTATTTATTCAGTTGTAGTTAGATGATGTAGTTTTCTGTTACAGGTGCCTGAGGGTTCTTACATTCTTATCAAGAAGATTGACCCGAACTACTATTACTGATCTACTCACAACACACACTTTTTCAAACACATCCAGTACTGAATGTGTTTGAAATCGCTCGAGCGATTGAATAAATTAAATGTCACCAAAAAAAAATTGAATGTCGCCCGAATTAAAAAGAAACTGGGCTTCTGCCCAGTTTTAAGTTTTGCGGGTGACAAAAAATTTTTTTCGCGGTGTTTTTCTATTGATTATTTTGATTGTTTTGTGTTGTGAAATATAATTTATTTTATACCTAAGTCTTGTCAATTTCATAAAAAATCTGAAAAACCAACGATAGGTTGTTTTACTTTGATCCCCACAACGTCCGCAAGATTAAACATTCTGTAAAAAAAAATTTTTTTACAAAGAAAAAGGTTTCCCAATTGTGAAATTTCGGTGAGTCTAAATGGGTTCCTATTCTGACGGACAGAATATTAGCTACAAAGAAAACGTTTTATTCCGGAATCAAGAACATAAAATAATATAAGTACTTGCTCACACTATGGTTTACAACATAAACATACAGTAATACATTGTTTAAGATATTAAGAGGCTCTGCACGAAATCAATTTTGATCATTTGTTGTGAGAAAGGGAAATAGAATTTAAACAAAATTATTCGTGATTTGAAAAGTCGAATTATTTGTCTTCTATACACAGCTCCATTAAATAGTTACCCCCCAAAAGACATGTGCGTTCAAATACGTGATGGGCCCAAGTTGGTTTTAGTATTTTGCAAAAACATTTTATTGTAATAATGTATTGTTTTATTTTAGTGAATAGGCTTAACATTTACGAAAAATTATTCATCGTCTAAGTAGACCGGTGGTTTCAAGACCGCTTGCCATGCATAACATTGGAGGATCAAATCTTAGGCACAAAATATGCTTTTTATATCATGCTTTATATTTGTTTTGGCAAGTGGTATCTTAATAACGCAAACAATAAAAAAGGAAGCGCTAAAATAGACAATAGTTTTAAGTGAACGTACACATCACGTAGTAGTTATAACTTGAGGGTATGGATTAATTTTATAATGAAAACGTTAATGGATATCGTCAAATTATAACATCTAACGATTAGACAAACCTAAAGATAAGGTGACTCGAACGATAGTAGATAACAATTTCATCGTAATTCACATGGGTTCGCTGGCTAGTTCGTCAAACTGCCGGTATGGATGAGTATCACAACGTTCGGTGGTGCGATTATTCGAATCCAAGTCGAAACAATTAACTCTTTTTGAAGTATACTTTAGGTTATTCGTAACGAATTCAATGTTGTAACGGTGTAATATTTAAAAACTTGAGGGGATAGAACATACTGACGCTGTGTCTATGAGGCTTAAAGGGATTTTTCAAATAAATTCAATATTCGTGGAAAATCACTAATATTCTTAACAAGTTTTCCGAAAAATGCTGCAATACTGAAATTTAATCGTTTTGTTATAAGAAACTTATTTTTTATTTTGAAATAAAAAAAATACCATCAACATAGTTATATGGTCTACTTGTACGAAGCTGCACGACTTTTTTCGACTTCCATACCAAATATAGCAGAAAAAAATTTTGAAATATCGTAATTTTTAAAAAAACTTCAAGACAAATAAGTATTTTTTTTGAATACTTAGTACTTAACACTTTTAAGAAATTTAGTAAGTCTTTGAGTCTCGATAAAGATTCAAGACGGCGGCTGTGAACATTTTAAAATTTTTCGTCATGGGTGTCGTTTTCATAGTTTTCAAGGATACTTTTAATTCGATGGTGAGGTCAAAATGTAAATCCAAGAAGCGGCAGCGAAAATTAAAAAAAAAATTAGTCATGGTTGTTGTTATCATGGTTTTTGAGAGTGTTGCTGGCCAATGCTGGGGTCAAAACAAAAATCCAAGATTACGGTTGCGAACATTTTCAATTTTTTCGTCATGGGTGTCTTTTTTATAGTTTTTGAAGATGATAAAGCCGATTTTGATGTAAAAATCTTTTGATGTAAAGATCTTTGATTTTTGAATGTTCACATTTCTTCATAACAACACGTCATCAATTTCAAAGTGTTGGGCCCTTTAAAATTGATGGTGATGTTATGAAGAAATCTCATTTCCGCAACTTTTTCGCGCAAGTGGGTTCGAGCAAGTGTCTTTCGCGGAAATGTCTTTCACGCAAGCCTCCCAGATCCATTTATGGATACTGATGCCAATTATCTTGTCACAAATGCCTCTAAACTAGACTTAAAATCACCAAAATTTAGTTTATTTCTGTCAAACGACGATTTCCCATTCTAAAATAGACTAAACTGACACAACTTAACTATATTTTTCTTTGACAGTACTAAGCGCTGAGTTATTAAAATGCGAAAATAGAAATTTTGCTGTTCTGAATTTTACGTTTTTCACCTAAAAAATCTCGAAAATGGTGTGTCTTATCGCAAAAATAATGAAAATTTTGACCCCGTCTATGAAACCCAAAAAACTCAACATGTAGGTAATAATTTTTCATATCTTCCGTCCAAAAAACTATGAAAAATTCCATATAAAATATGTCCCAAAGTAAAAAGTGTAAGAGTAAAAAGAGTAAAAATAGCCAAAAGTAAGGAATTTTTGTGATAGTTAAGTTCGGTGTACAAGAGAGTCGGCACCACTACTCGTATTTGTGTAAAACGCTTACCTCAATGTTATTAAATGTCTAAATGTATTTAAGTGCATCTAACACCCAATTGTAGCATTTTTATGTTGATTGTTATAAATATACTAAATGAATATACGCAACATTCCGGACTTATTTTTTAACCGTACCTACGTAACTTAAGAAAATATCATCTACAGGATCAAAACTGTTTAAGAAATCACTACACTCGATCTTTAGGTGTGTGTGCGTGAACGGTACACACAAACATAGCATCACAATGAAATCACCTAAACTCTGTCGTGTGGATTTTGTGCACGGACTCTTAAAAGCATTGGCTGCTCTAATTCCGATTTCCGGCCACCGTAGGCGCGGGCTTGCGGGCGGTGAGCAATGGGTGGCTCACCGTCCGATAAGGACCAGGCCCGGGTCGACGGCGCGTTGTGTTCCACGCGCGCCTCAAAGAGATGTCAGCAGATTCGAAGGGGTCCACTAGGGCCGATGCCTGCCGGGGTTGCGAAGAAAACCGAAAGGGAGATCGTGGCCCCCGGCAACAGGGCAGCCGAAGGAACACGGGTGGGTTTTAGTCAGTAAGAGTCTGACACGCCCTCCCGCTCCGCCCAGAGCGGGAGAAGTTATTTGATGATTTCCCACCCTCAAAAAAAAAAAAAAAAAAGGGCCTGACTATAGATGTCAAGAAGAAAACTACATGTGCCACTACATGGCCATGAATAACAAGTGCTCTATTTATCTTCCCCTTGCACTGTTTTCAAATACTCACAGCATTTCTGTTAATCATACTTAAGTAGCTCAAAGTTAAAAACATGTAGTTATAAAAGCTATTCCGTGGCGATTGCCGTCAATTTGATCTCCGGCCGCCTCGAGCGACTCAGGGCCACACTCACGTCACTCGCGTCACTGTGATGTAGCATAAACTGTATCGAGTGGGACACAAGGGAATGTATACGATTTAGCTAAAAGTAGTACATATTACGTAAATTGGTTCTTTAATAAACTTTGAAATCAGGCTACAAGCCCCCTCAAAAATATTATAATACAAACACTTAAATCTTTACAAAATACAAACATTTTGCCGCATCTCGTCGTGCTCAATGCTAAATTCTAACTTAGATAAGAAAACATTGAGCAGTATAATGAGGTCATGACCTCGCTTCGTATTGAAGCAATAAGGTCCAGCGAATTACTGTTTCTTTAGAAAAGTTCATTTGTTAGAATGGTGCTAGTCATTGAAGAACGGTTAAGTTTCACTTCTTTATAACCTTTTGACAATCATGAGCGTGATCTTTAATATCTATATTGTAGGTCATATTATTATATGACACTGTATGAGTAAACAGCTTTTTGTTTTATTTTTACGAACCCTTCCCAACGTCACCCACATTTCATCGTACCTAAAACATGCAATATGATATTTTTCTTCATCGGTGTACATGAATGATACATTATTTGCAAGCGAAGTCACAAATACCTCGGTTATAAACTTGGGTCTGAAATTCGTGAGAATTTGCTGTGGAACTAACAAATACGCTTTTTAGTTATTCGAAATGTCAACTATAAATTTAAAGTTTTGGCGTCTGTTTGGCCATGAAACCATTACATCAACAAGTTAACGACTCTTTGTTCCATCTCATGAATTAAATAAAGCGCACAAAGAAATCAATCAATAGAACCAAATTGGAGATTATTTATTGTCAAAGTCGAAAATTATTCTATTCAGGAACTCAAAATGGGGCAGTAAGTATCTGTTTGATTTGGAAGAAACTAACTTTTGATTAAAATCCATTTTTTATACATAAATAAAAATAACATACAGTTTTAGGTATTGTGAATTCGTTACTTACAGACATTGTGCACTAGTAAATAAATTATAATTAAGAGCCGTATAGAATACCTTTAGTTGAATTAAGACTCGTACAAACCAGCGCGATATCGCAGGCGCTACAAGAGACGCGCTGCCTGTAGCGCTTGCGATATCGCGCTGGTCTGCACGAGCCTTTACAAGTTACAAAATAAGCCGAAAATGAGTTATGTTTACAATGCGGTGAGTAATACAGAACTATTTAACAAATAACGAAAAAGGCTGGAATGGAACTGGACACAATTATTAATATGCGACTCGTGTCGCATAGAGGTTTCGAGACTCGGTGCTGGTTAAAAGTCTTGCGGGGAATTGACGGTAAAGTTCGTGTTTATGAAATACAATAGAAGTGGATATATTTAGTAACCTGTTCCACTTAGCTAGTTCTAAAGAGTCTTAAAAAAAAAGCGTAGCAACACGCTGTGTTCGAGTTCGCGACAAATCAATCGTCATCCTGAGGATGCCTCGTTGAGAGGTGAAACACGTGCCGGGTTTTTTTTAAGACTGTTTAGAAATAGCTAAGCGGAACAGGTTACTAAATAAATATATTCTATTGTATTTTATAATGGATTTCCGCAAAGTCACGCCTTAATCAATTAACTATCTTTCGTGTTTATGTATAACTGATGGTATAGCAAATGTACTAGATTATCACGCGATTTCTCTGAAAGCATATAAAACACACTCAGGCAAGGGACCGACCGTGAATCAATATCGGCTTCCATAGTGAGAAAATAACTAGTTTATTATACCTTGAACATTATTTTTTGTACACAAGGGTCTCTCGAGTGTTCCGCATTGCGGTATAGTTGCTACATAATAATTCTGTTGGAACACTATTTATTACAAGCAACTATAACTAAAGATAATCACGAAATAAATTGTAATATACTAAATTGTTCACAACAGTATGAACATAATCTGCGGGAACAGTAGGTGTTCTATATTAAATGTGCGGTGTCAAGTTCATTTATGATTGTAATATAATCTGCTCATAAACTCTCGTGTACATGAAAAAAAAACTTTAACATGATAATATTATCACAGTTATTTGGCTATTATGAGAATATAACTGTTATGAACTCGCACATTGTCTTGAATTAAGAATATTTTGTTTTCCAACACTTTCAAGATCGCGACATTATACAAACATCCAACCTCATACATACCATAAAATTGCACCTGCTTTGACTTTTATGGCTGATTATAAGTTGAAAATATACTATGGAAGTGTATCATGAAAATATATACAGTTTCCTTATTAGCTTCACCCGATCCCTTTCCAGTATGTCACGCTATTGTCGAAAGTATTCGTTACACAATGTTTTTGGTATTTTCTTTGCCTCTATTCCGTTTCAATGAGGTAATTATTATATTGTAGGTAACACTTTTAACGTTAACAAAATGAACTATCTGTAACATGCTTGTTTAGAATATTTTAATCCAAATTGTACACATCAGCAGCTTCTTTCCACTAGTCAAACAGAAGTTTTGATATTCAAAACACCCAAATTCTAAAATCTGTAAACAGTTGAATAAAACAATCACATTGTCCATGCTGTGTGACACTTCCCATAGAAGTTTATCTAGCGTCCGCGCGTTGCTGAGAGTAACATGTATTATTCACCATGTGTCGAACCAGCTCCCATCTGTAACCTCTTATAGCTCATCTGAACTCGCTTACGCCTCATCTACACAGTAGATGCGCGTTACATTTCTTGTTTTACCTCCTCGCACGCTATTTACTTGTGCAGTTCCATTTGACCGTCACAATCGGATTTCAATGCATTGCAGGATTTCTTTTAGTAATAGCTTACGAGAAGTTGAAAACGAAGCGATTGATAATTTCAACTTTAATTTATGAAAAGCACTGAGTGAAGTAGACTGACATTTCCTGCCCATCCATGTTTCATTTCTAGGATTCTGGGTCAAAAGAAAAATCTCATTATTATCGTAACTACGGAGGGACAACCGTCCCGTCGACCATTCTTATAAGTTTTGCCCCCAATATCCTGTCGCTTCGATGTCGTTGCTGAAAAAACTAAATACTGTTGCAGTTAACTTGCACTTTCTGGTTCGATCCTCGATATAAGGCGGTGTGTGGCTTTACAAAAATTTAAAAATCAAAAACCTTCGAAAAAAGTGAACTTTAAAAAATATGGAAACAAGATGACCTATTTCTGTGTCCAATCCCACTTAATACTATAAATTATAATTACCTCATGAAGTCCGAAGCATCTTCTTAAATTAAACTATAATTTAATAATAACAGTTATTTATTTATTTATTTAAATCTCCCTTACATAACTATACGTACGCCTTCGTCAATAAAATTACACCCAATTATTATCGACTTTTTGGCCAGATTCAGTCGGTATTGGTAAATTAATATACATCCATCGTCCTCCATTCTACCCGGGCTTCCGTTAACAGATGGCGAGTAAGTACTTAAATACAAATTCCTTTCTCGAGCAATCTCTGAATTAATTCAATAAGATTTGGTTCACCTAACTTAATGAAATACCCTAAAAACACTTCCACGTATTTATGCTTTTCTTTAATGTGACTTTAAAAAGCAATGACGGAGTATTGTGTTTTGTTTTTTGTTACGGAAATAGAAAAAGTTGTACAGCAAAAGAAAATGTTTAATCGAAAGTTTGACTTCGTAGGAGGAAAACTCCATAAAGTTAAAAAGGGAATAAACTTGGTTTGATACAAGAATGACGCAGTGACGCACTTAGATATGATAATTTAAAAAAAAAAAAAAACAACAATTTTTATTTCACATAAACTTACATGGGCACTTAAGAAACGTCAGAAGCTAGGTGCATGGTTCCAATTCGTCGTTTCCTATTGAGAAGAGCTGACAAGAAACTCCACGGTTACTCTTTTAAAAATAATTGGCTTTTACAATACTTTCAATTAACAGTATTACTAGGTATGGGAGGACAGTATAGGTATTTCAATAAGTGCTAGGTACTTAACAAAATAGTAAGTGGTCAACAGATCTACAGTCCACTAAAACCTATGCGTTCTCACATTGACAAAATAGAAAAGAATCTATAAAAAAAAAAAACACTTTTAATTAAAAGCAATTAAATTATTGCTATTACAGCTGTAATAATTCTGAATAATTACCATGTCCAGAAAAACCACTAATAAAGAGTTTAAATTAAATCGTAGGTACTTCAGATCGTGGTACTAGATTTCAGTTTTGGCCTAATGGCATGTTTTCTTAAGTGTAATTGGAAACACAACTTGAGTTGTTTAGCTCTCTTCGTAATGATTATAACCCAATTTAAATGTGTAGCTGTAGTTAGGACTGAAGTTAAGGAAGATTTCTTAGACTAACGAATGAAGTGCCTTTTTTTTGGGTGGGGAATTATCAAATAACTTCTCCCGCTCTGGGTGGAGCGGCGTGTCAGACTCTTACTGACTAAAACCCACCCGTATTTTTTCAGTTGTCATGTTGCCGGGGGCCACGGTCTCCCTTTCGGTTTTCTTCGCAACCCCGGCAGGCATCGGCCCTAGCGGACCCCGTCAATTCTGCTGATATCTCTTTGACGCGCACGTGGAACACAACACGCCGTCGACCCGGGCCTGGTCCTTATCGGACGGCGAGCTACCCATTGCTCACCGTCCGCAACTACGGTGCCGCGCTACGGTGGCCGGAAATCGGCCTGCGATTCCCGACGCCCAGGGCGACTCCTCCTGCGGCGGTTAAGGGCATGAGGGCGCGAAATTTGCCTCTTCTTCACGCGTTCTGCCTCCTCCTTTGTGAGCATTACTGCTTCGCAGAAGGAGGTGACGGCCTCCCATTTCCTCTCACTCCATACCATGGCATGAACCAGGGCCGGACGCGAGAGATCACCGCCTCCGATCGCCTCCACGAGGACACGGCGATGCTCCGCGATCCACGTTCGAGCGATCCACACAATGGTGACACCCGGGCGTTTCCTCCCGCCTTATCCTGAACAGAAACCTCCTGAAACCGCCGTATCCGGTGAGGACCTGCGTCAGGTGGAACGTGACGACGCCATGGCGCCTCTCTAGCCACTCCTCAAAGAGGGGATTTAACGCCACAACTGTGGCGTGCCCAGCGTTGGGTTGCGACAATCGCACTCTCCAAACGAACCAATGAAGTACCTGCCATTCTTATTGATAGCTTGATACACTTAGGAAATGAAGAAAGTTCTGTGTAAAACTTATTCGTTGAATAAATTCATTATCTTGATGCAGCCGCGGATCGTGACTGTTGCGAATAATGTAAAAAGAATGCAGCTCTCAATAACTTCATCCAACTTTACTGAAATGACTGCTGAGTGGAATTCGAAAGCGTATACAGTGCTTTACTTGAGCAAGACGTGACTTCGTGAAGTGAAGTTGTTTAACGCGACTGGTAAACTTTCAGAAAATCGTCACGCTAAAAAGTGTTAATACTTGCGACTGTCCTCTTCTAATTCTATGAGAAAGAAAAAGAGAGAGAGAGTGAGAACGCCCCAAATTGTACACATCGGCACGAGTTCACTACATGCTGGAGAGAGAGAGAGAGAGAGAGAGAGAGAGAAAGTATGAATTTGGTTAAAATGTAGTCAGGTGACGGCTGCGAAAATTTTCAACATTTTCGCCATAGGTGTTTTCATAGTTTTCGAGGGTGCTAAACCCGATAGTGAGGTCAAAATGTAATTCCAAAATAGCGGTCATGAAAATATTCAAATTTTACGTCATGGGTGTTTTTTCATAGTTTTTGAACGTTCTAAAGCCGATTTGAGGTCAAAATGTAAATCCAAGATGGCGGCTGTAAAAATTTTGTTTTTGTCTTAAATCATACGTGAGAAAGAACTTCGTTCTTGACGGGGGTTCCCCGACCGCACACGTTTTATTTATTTTAAAATGATGCCGGGTAATTGATTTTATTAAACGAAAAATAGGAATAAGTATCGGAGGTGTCTTACGACCAGTTAAGCTAAACATTACTTTTTAAATTACGTCCTCAATCAATAATTGTACTGATTATTAATTTGCAATAATTTAGACATCAGACACATTTTATGTTTTTCACGCGATTATTGTTTGTATATTAGCGGCTTGGGTGGAAAAATTTACCATGTGTGTCTGTAATGTTGTTATTTTTTCGGATGACAGTGCAGTTGTCTGGCAGCTAGCCAAATGTAGTTTGGTTATACAATTGATAGATTGATATACGCTAGTTGAAGTGCTGACTTGTGACTTAAATCGAGATACCTACTTATTTCTCATTCTTCTGTAGGTACTTACGTAGGTACCTACATGTACAAATAAGTTTTTATGACCTAAAGATAATTGTGATTCATTGTATTTACACAATCTACAGTGCATATTTTGTCGGCTAGGTTTACGACCACTTTAATTAGTTTTCATAATATCCATTCCAGACTACGCTGAAATTATATCCTAAATGTTGGGTTATATTTGTTTCTCAGTGCTCAGTTTGTAATATTCATAGCGTCTGGCCGCTTTGCTCGCGTTAACGAGTCTGGTAAATTTTTATTTCAGCAAATGTGGAACGTTTTCATATCTCGTGTCTGCTTAGTTGTTTCGATTAGCGACCAACAACCTCAATAGAACTTAGGTCATTTCACTTGCCCAAGTCCAAGTGGCAGATTACATTTTCTGTTGAGAATAAAAGGCAAATACTTATATTTATTTACAGTCTAATTTCAGTCGAAAATAATTATACTATTAGGGAGGTGTTATTGAAATGAAAATTTAATCGTGGAATCTTTCCATTTCCCATTTACTTAATTAATACTTTGTCGTCGGGTCGTTACAAGACTGTCTCCTTAGCAAATTACGACTTTGAAAGTTTAAAATTGTTCCTTCCGATGCCCACTTGTATTAAAAAGCTCGATGATATTCATTAAACATATAAGTCATCTCATTCACCGCAAATGTTGTGTGCAATAAAAGTCACTCGCCTTTTATTGCACACAACACAACCTTTTATAATTTAAATGTAAATCTCGCTCATGGGAGAAATATGACATATTTATAATTCGAGAAAATTATAAATGAGTTTTACTCCCAAAGAAATTGTAGCTATTTTGTTTCTGCTTAGTCGTGTCGTGGCTGTTCTCATCACAATTATTTCTCGTACGATATTAAAAAGCTTCTAGTTTGCAAAAGGGAGAAAATACATAATTGCTTCGTCTGGAGATTTGCCAATTCCTATATTGTATTTGTCGTTCCTAGATCGTAATTTTCGTTCTTCGTGTAAGCTCCAGTGCGGGTTGACGAATTATCTTCATAAATAATTCGACACGGCGTTTTTTTGACATGTCTTTTCTTGACATTCATTTGTCGTGAAATTGAGAATGAGGCTGCAAACTAAGCGAGTATTATTACGCTGACCTTAGAAACTTAAGGTATTCATGCAAAAATATGTTCGAGCGTTTCTTGTATGTAAAATGCAAATGAGAGCTCTTCTTGTAAACACTGAAGTCAAATATTTTTATTGACATACTGTTTAATATAAGATTTTTATGTTGTCACATGAATGTTAACACTGATATTATATAAAATATTTTAGACATTGACAATGGTGGAAATCCTTTAAATAATGTTTTAATACCATGCGCATTTAAAATAAAATTTACCAACATGAAAGCGTTCATATTTTGACAAAATATTTTGGCCTGTAGATTTTGTTTATTGGTCACGACTAAAATGGGTAAAGATTTGAACTTTGAGAAAGGTTTTTAAAACAAAATAAGAAAAAAAAAATACACAAAATATATATAAGGAAAAAGTCATTCTAGTTTTTGCATTCAGGGAAATTAAAGTTTATCTGAAGGTTTAGTGGCAGTATTTCAGCAGGTTGCTAAAGTCGTAATTTTGTTTTCAGGTCCAGAGTCCAGTGCTAGTGGTGGAGCTAAACCTGAACAGACTCGAGGGCACACAGCTCAGGGCGCTAGGTCTGCTGTCCGTGTACGGGTTCAACGTGACGTATGAGGTGCGAGGAGCAGCGCAGTCACTGGGACCCACTTCATGCAGCGCCATCGAGTGCAGACTGCTGGGGCACTGCTACGCAAGGCGGGATTATCAGTAAGTTGGGCATGAATTTAACGGCAAAGAAACCACTTGTCACTTTCTTGATGTACCTAATCATGAAGCTTGTTGTTACCTAAGAACTTGACTATTTTAAATAGATAGTTACTAACAATGAGTGCCTTTGAGAATGAGTAGAAACAGTTTTTACTTTTTACTTGTGGTATTTACCTCACACAAATTCGAATACCACTACCTTTTTTTTTTGGGTGGGAAATCATCAAATAACTTCTCCCGCTCTGGGCGGAGCGGGAGGGCGTGTCAGACTCTTACTGACTAAAACCCACCCGTGTTCCTTCGGTTGCCCTGCTGCCGGGGGCCACGATCTCCCTTTCGGTTTTCTTCGCAACCACTACCTACTATGTAAATAACAGCTACAGGATGTAATTATAACATCATCCATAATATACCACTTAGTCTATATGAAAAAATACGTATAACTGAAGCTAACTCAAAAAGTACCCAAGCAAAGAGCATACCCTTTCAAAAAAAAAAAATATTACATGACGGATTTATGCCCGAACGTACATAATAAAATTGCTAACAGTACCGTGTGACATATCTAATGATAGGGCTTATTGCGATAATCTTAAACATATTTTTATAAATTTTAAAAATAAACACTTTTAAACATATTTAAGAAATTCGATATTCAAATGTAAGTTTATACGCACAATATTGAGAGATTTACCATGTTATTTAGACTTCTTATAGGTTCTCCTGTAATCTATCAGTATATATCAACCCTAAACTACGGAACCCTTCACTGTGCGTAGTCCGACACGCACTTGGCGGATTTTTTAGAAGTCGGTTAAAAATAGATATGGCCCAGTCTTAGTTGAAAACTCCTTTAGTGTAAGGCTAAAAAGCGTGGAAATTTAGTGCCAGCGAGACTAAAACGGTTGCCAGAACCTCACTGACAAAATATAGAGAACAAAACATTATCTGTTTACGAATTCTGGTGTGCACAGCAAAAAACCGCGTATAATATTATTATAATGCCGTCGTGTATATTTCCATGCCTGTATTTACAATATTGGTTGCTAACTCCGCAATATTTTCCACATCGCAGGGAGTTTTACTGTTCGTGTTTCGAGGGTTATTCGGGACCGGACTGCGGAGACGGTCCACTGTGCCCGAGGACATCCAACATGTGTAAGAATGGCGGCACCTGCAGGTGAGTGAACCCATGACACTCCGGTTGGCATCGCTTGGTACATAATATTAACCCCTATGTTTCAACTGTGATATTTTAGTTAATGTTGTTCGCAGTTTAAGTATACATTTTACTGTTAACATATATTTATTAGACAATAAAATGTAAAACATTACAACAAAGAAGGAAAATGTGTAGAAAACACATTTTCTTTTCTTTAGTACTACAGTTCCGGTTTTTTATTTCACGAGACGAAGTCACATCTGTATGTAAAGGTCGCATTTAGCGTTTGAAACAATTCCGCTTTTTGCGTCGTGTATCCTCAAAGTAGTACGTTTTTTGTTCTGGAACAAAAAGGGGTTCGAATTAAAGTACCATAAACTTATGCAACGTTGTTTTATAGATTTCTGGTACATTTAACAATATGTACAGAAGTTTTGTAAATGTGTATTTTCTTTTAGAGAGTACCTACTGTAGCCCAAACGTCAATTCGATCGAAAATGTTAATAAAACATCAAATGTCTTCGTTAAACCATAATATAGAAGCTGTATATATCGACAGACAGATGGGCCCGGCCGCCGTCAGCTGTAATTTTGTGCGCCGGGCTACACGGGCGACCTGTGCGAGGCGCAGCTAGCACCACCTGGTGAGAAATATTTCTATATTTTATAGCTTTTTTCTTTCTTAAAACACCACTGCCTCCCTCAAAGTGAATACATCAGTACTTCTGTTTTCATTTGAAATAACATTAAAGATTTACTATCTAACTAAGTAGAGTATAATCCCTTAAAAAAGTCTTCCACGTTTATATTAATTGTGTGAGTTTTGATTCAGAGTGCGGTATAGAAGAATGTTCAGAAGTTTGTAAGGAAGGAACAGCTTGTGACTGTAACCCGAAGGATACAGACTTCGGTGAGTATTTACATTATTCGATAATCTTAAGAAGTGGGTGATACATTCATTTACGTACATAGTACCTGCCATATAACTATGTTTCCAAACGTTGCCGCCTTCATCAATAAATGCATTGTAAAGTTATGCCAAACTTAGCACACGAAAAATGTATGGGATTGTGTACGTAAGTAGGTAATCTGAAGGTTATAACTATACCCCGGTTATTTATATGGGGATGTATGTTTATAGCATCAGCACGATTTGAAACAAGACTGGAAGTAGTGAATCAAGCAAATGTAAACATATCTCAAGAAGTCATAAAACAGGTATTTACAAATAAATTAAATTTATCAGAATACTTAATTATATTCTAGAGGGAAAGATAATCAATAACAACTATCTTACCTCTTTCAGTTGACAAGTTATTTAAAGGCGTCAAACATTACATTAGAAGATGAAATAGAAGTTCTTAACATAAGGTAAGTTTCTTTTCTCTAAACATTGTTGTTGTATCTCGTAGTGGTGTGAACTGGTGTATACTACACTGTACACGTTTGTATGTGTCAGTATGGTGTCTGCGGGCAGCGCACGCGAGGTGTGGGTGCGCGTGTGGGGCGTGCGGCGTGACGCGGGTGCACTGCGCGCGGCACTTGCGCGCTTGCGCACACACCACGTGCGTCTGCGCACTGACATGCTGCACTTCTACATGCAGCCTGCACTTAGCTTGCACGTGAGAACCTACCTACGCTTCCTTTATCTGTAATCGTAAAACCATCAAACGCTAGACGACTTTTTCAAGGATTTTGAACATACGAATCTTTTATTACCGTTAAACTTCTTGTAACAAAATCTTCTAATAATAATTCGCTTACCAAGACTCACGGTCATAACGACTGTGTCGACACCATCAATCTGAATGCAATGAAATCTACTAAAGAGCAATGAGTGCTTCAGGGATTCGGGGAAATCTCAGTTTTATTAGTTCCTAAGTATCTATTCGCAGTTGATGAAAAGACTGGATTGAGCATGATCCCTGAAATTGGGTGGAGTTTCGGGGACATGTCTTGTAGGAAATTTTTGTTTTAAACGATTTGTCTGGAACATTTCAATGATTCCAAATAATAATTTGTAACAATTTGTCTATCTGCTCTATTTGTTCATACTTTCATGGGCTAAGTGAAATTAACTGCTCGGTATGAAAAAACCGGAGTAATATAAACATTTTGATGACTCCTATTTTCAGACTGTCTATTCATCGCTGTTTTCTTTCCATTTACTTAATTTAAAATGTCCAAGTATAAGTTATCCTAACTTATACTTGGACATTTTAAATTAAGTAACGTCCTTTTACAGACTCTGGTTGTAAACCATCGTCCAGAGATATGGGAGGGGTCAGAGTTCATACTGACATGTATGGCGTATGGATCTCCGAATATCGCCTTCACGTGGTACAAAGACGGTGTCAAGATGAACTTCAACGGTACTACGAGGTAAGTGAGGGATTTTGAGCGTGTGTGTGAGAGTGTACTTTCAATTTTTCGACAAAGAAGTCTTCAAAAATTTGTCAGACTGGTACATTTCGACATAACGGATGTTAACTAATAATAGCCTGGCGCCGATACCTAACGAGCGCCCATCCAATTACGGGTGACTGTTATTTAACCGCACCGATTAATCAGCCAACTTCCAACATGCTCGCTGCCTGATGGTTTCATTACGGCTTCCTTTTGATGTCCCATAACTCTAAGGTTTTTTATGTTTTAAGTTTAAAATAATACAAAAAGTCTTACAACACGTGTTCCAAACGTAGGTACATAGTTTTGAAGATAACAATACATAACACTAGACTCTTGATGTGTGTATATAAGTTTCATTGATAGGTACGAGTAAATCATTTTCACTCAAACCAACCATTCATATTTAAAGCTAAGAAAATGCGACGTCGTATTTTTTTATGGTCTAAAATAATCAGTATCAAATGTTTTTTTTTTTTTTTTTACGTAAATAATCGTGACTTTGGTGAATTATTTTGAATGAAAAATGAAAACAAAAATAAATATTTAATTGAAAATAATCATTTGATGCCAGTTGATTCTTTGACGTGGTCATGTATATCCTAGAATTATGGGATATCAAATAGAACACGTTGTATAATCAGAAATTAAGTATATTCATTTTTCAGCAGAACTAAAGAATTGAAAACGTTGAAACAGACTGTAATTTTTCGCTATACACACTTACAAAAACGAGTCGACTAAGTTCGTTAGCAGATGGCAGAAAGCAACCATTAATGCAAGATAAGAGCGTTCTCTTTTCAGAGACATTTGGACCCGCACTGTATCAGAAGACGCGCTCGGTCGTCGCATGTCAGTGTTAGGCCTGTCAGAAGCGAAGAGGCCCGACAGTGGCAAGTGGTCCTGTGCAGCAGACGATGCCGGCAGGAGACGATGTAGAGCGCTGAGACTGACGGTGCTGAGACCGCCCGATATAAGACTCGTGCCTTCCACAATCACTGTCAATAAGGTGAACCGATCTAGACCTGTGGTAATATCTAGTGGTGGAATACAAACTTTTACACAAAATAATAATAAATAAGTTGATATAAATGTGTGTCAGGGCGACAACGTAAGTATAACATGTCTGGCGGGAGCGGGGCGGGTGCACGGCGCGCTCGGGTTCAGTTGGGCGAGGGAGAGGACGCTGCTACCGATGGCGCCGGGCAGAGAGGTCTGGGAGGATCTGTACCCCGCGGGGAGCGTGCTCAAGCTTTATAATGTACAGGCAAGTTACATAGTTCACTTCCACCCAAAAAATATTTTATTTCCTTTTGTTTTCCTACTATTTAACATGCTTTTGGCGTTTTTTATTAGAAATCTAGCGAGTTTCGTTGTCAAGTATCGTCAGTGGCTGGCACCAACGCCAAAGGCGTGACCATGTGGGCTCTAGGAGCGGACGACGTAGCGTGTGAGAGTGACGCCTCCCATGGCTTGCGCTGGCCGAAGACTGCTCCCGGAGCGCACGCGACAGTCTCCTGTCCACCTGGATACAGCGGGGAGACTACTAGGCAAGTGGAAAATGCTGAGTTAAAAGACAATAGTTTATTATTTGTATGACATGTAGTAAAAGTTTTTATATCGGTAACTTACTTTCAGGTTCTGTGAGCCAAAAACTGGACAACATGGCGTCAAGTGGATGTTACCAGATTTCTCTGGTTGTGTTACAGACTCACTCCGAGATATTTATGAACAGGTAAAAGACAACAACAAAATTAAGATGTTTTTGTATCTTCATAACAACCAGTTGAAACATACCTACATTATGTTGTTGTCAGTTCACTCTGATATCGCTGGGCTACTCTTGGCACACTGTGTCGCACGTGTTGCGACAGTACTGCACAGTGCTGCGCTCCCTGCCGACACACCCGGGCGAGGGTGAGGCTCCCCTCACACATGCAGCACACATGCTGCGCTACCTCATGTCTGCTGCAGCTCAGCCAGCCGACAGGTACCACAGCGTGGACCATCTGCTGCACATCTATGACCACCTGCTCACACATCCTGATGCTTTCCTTGATGAAGAGGTTAGGAACTACTGAAATATAAGTTAAGCTTGAAGCAAGGTCAAGTTTATATTTAGTTTAGAATTTTGTACTGATTGAACATGCTATTTCTATTAGAAAATCTTCGATCTTCAAAACGCGGTAGTGGACACAGCGGGCATGAGGAGTGACTTCGACAAGCGCTACCACGAGTTCACAGTCACAACGAAACCAGTACACGGCGATAACGCGGCGCACTTTGAGCTTCAGCCAGATCCAGTGGGGAGCGAGGAGTGGCTGGTGACGTCAGCAGGAGTGGAGCTCGCGGATAGAACTGGCAATACTTCTGTGGTCACCGTGCTGTATCATAATCTGGGAGCAAGGTTGCCGTCGTTGAGAAGATACATCGAGTATAAGTAAGGAGCCCCTATCTTCTATTATAGACAATATTAGTTTGCAATAAATATACAGGATGTAAAAAAAAAACACTACAAAGTGAAAACATACTTTAATTTTGGAAGTCAAAGTCTTTGGATATATATTTTAGTTTTTTGCCACATACTTTCGAAATTAAAGTTATTTTTTAATTTGTTATGTTTTTAGTGGAAGGAAGAAGATTGTTTGTTTTTTGTAAAAAAGATTTTTTAGTTATGGTATTTACCCCATATCAATTGATATTGGTACCACAGACTGATATAATAAGCAACAGTGACGCGAAGTATTATAACATCATCAAGATACACAAAGTGGATTTAATACGTATAATCGAAACTAACTCACTACTCAAGCAAAGTTAATAAAAAATTAAAGGACTACTTGCGTAAGCTGGCAAGAATTTTCAAAATCGATCCACAATTGACGAAAATGCTGCGACTGCAAAAACACAACTGTAAAGAGAAAAACAATGAACGAACAAAAGTTACACCATATTTCCGTCATACGTTTGTACACCCTACCTTCATCACCATACTCTACTTTTATGAATAGTACCATGATTATGTAATTTATTTTGTATTAAGATTTTAAAGCAATTTATTAATATATTGACTATATCATTTTTTTTTTCGTTTTTTAATTTTATTTATCCATTGTTTCCATTTCCCTCCTACGTGATACTTATAGCGGCAACTGTTCTAGGTCCGGCCACGCGACAGAGTACACAGTAGCATCACAACAGGTGCAGGGGTCTGTCAGCGGCGCAGGAGTTGATCCCACGCTCGCTCACACTGTCACACTGCTGTTCGCGCACTCTAAGAATTATAGCGCTATTGGTGAGTAAAACGTAAAACACCAAACAACGCTCGTCAACGACGCATCTAGAATATACGCTCGCTCATGTAGTTGTTCTGTGTCAGCACCTCAGCTCACGTGTGGAGGTCGGTCGCGCTCGGCGCCGCGCGTGTGGAGCACGCAGGCGTGTGAGCTGCGCGTACCGGAGCGCACACACGTCGCCTGCCGCTGTCGGGGACTGGCGACCATCGCACTCTTCACTGTGGACCGGGAGACATTTGTGAGAACTCAAAGAGACCTTATGTAATATGAGGCTACTTAATTCGAAAACCACTCATAAATATTTTTTCAGACAGGTATAGAGAATGACTTACGAGGCATCGTGAAGATCACAGTGAGCCTGGGAGGTGCGATGTGTCTTGTGGCGACATTACTGCAGTTCCTCGGCCTGGTAGCTGGCACTAAGACTAGGCTACCAGTGCTGCTCAAAGCTGCCACCGCGGGCTTTCACTCTGCAGCTATGTTAGCTCTACTTGAATGTGACACGAGGCAGGTAAGTATTAATAACCTGGGTCCTGTTTAAATGTATGAGATAATAAGTGAGTGAGGTGTGTTGCTACGTCGGGCAGGACGTAGCATGTCCGGGTGGCGTGGGCTGGGCGGTGGCGCTGTGCTGGATGGCGGGCTGCGCCGCGCTGTGTGCTGCGCCGCTGCTGCTGCACGCCGAGCTGGCTGCTACAGCTACGCGCGCGCCCTCTGTTGGACTACTGTGCGGTACGTGAAGGTGCAGACTGGCCGGGTGCAGGAGGGCCGCGCGTGTAACTGTACTCACGTGAACTGGTTGCAGGCGTATGCATACTGTGCTGGCTGACAGCTCGACTGTGGGGCGGCGCGCCGCTGCAGCTGGGCGCAGCTGCCAACGCCGTGTGTACTGCAGGCCAAGCACTACTAGCCGCGCTCGCATTCGCACTTGCGCTCGCGCACAGAGGGCGAGCACGCGAGCACAAGCCGGAGAGACAAGAGCACGTACGCGAGCGAGCACGAGTAGTGCGACACACGCTAGTGCTGTTAGGGACTACGTGCGCGACGCAAGCGGCCGGAGTGGCGTACGTGCAGCCCGCTGAGACCAGCATGCCGCACGTTGTAGTACTAGCCGCCGCGGCGCTGGCTAATGTGAGTCAACTCAATGATCGTAAGAATCAATGTCATAAAGCTCATTGGACTTGACCGAAATCTCCCATCGCTTGTCCAGGGTATAGCGATGCTGGTGTGCTATGTGATCATGGACGAGGAGTGTCTGCAGGCAGCGCGGCGCCTGCTCACGCTCTCCTCACACAGCGAGTGGCAGGACGCACCCGAGGGAGACGCCTCGCATAGTCGTGAGTGAGATTCTTCTTTATGACATATATTTTGCCACAATTTCGATGTACAGTCAGCGTCACTATGTGGAGACCCCGCAGTATTAAAATATTATACTGCTTTTTACAAATATTCTAAAGAATATTTTACGAATACTACCAACGCAGCCATTTAATATAACATACCTATATGCAAATATGTCATAAGTGTTAAGGGTCTTTCAAACAGGAGCGACACGCGACGCGACACAAAGACACCGCTCGTCGCGCGACGAGCGGTGTCTTTGTGTCGCGTCGCGTGTCGCGCCTGTTTGAAAGAGCCTTAAGTTTGATGTATGTCTGGAAAATTAAACTATTTCATTCCAACAGAGTTTTCACAAACAAACAACCCAGCTCGTTGTGATTGTGATGAATTTGTAATCTTTATCGTCCGTTTTACTCCAGCATACGATCTTTGCTTATAATTGATGGTTGTTATAATTTGAGAGTATGCATTCATATAGTATGCAATCATTAGTAAAGACTACGATTCTCATCAAATTATTTAGTAAAAGTTATTTCTAATTATAAGAACAAAAATTGTTGTTCTTTACAAACAAAATGCTAATATTTGTGTTATTAAGTAGCAATGATTAACAGATGCTTTACGACAAGGTTGTTAACTTTATTTACTAGTTACTCTTTTATGCAATTTTTTTGTTATTTTTGTATTATTTTTGCAAAATGAAGTAGGAACAAGTACCTACTACATTGAAAAACATTAATTATGTAATGTCAGAAGAAAACGAAGTTCTGGAAATAGAACCTCCAATAATATCCGCTTCCAGTAATCTTAAAAATCTCCGATCTAACTAGACAAATGCTAGCATTAATTGAATATTCTTTCGTATTGTTGCTTGTCAATATACATAATATATTATCAACAAGTAGGTAAAAACAAATCGATGTCCTTAATAAAATGTTTTTTGTAGAAATACAAAAAGATGTGATGCAGTGCAGCTATGTCAGTTTTGAACTTATTTGTCTTTTGCTGGTGTACCTAGTTGGTGTACCTGTGTGTACTAGAACCTACAAAGAGCACCACAATTGAATGGAATGTTCTTTCATCAGAAACATCTTTTGCTCTTAAATTATGTTTTCCCAGAGCTTGTATTGTTGTCAGCTCTTTTTCGTCTATAATGGTTAGTGGTTGAGATTATTTGTATCAGCCAAATGCACGACTTTATTTAATTTATTAATTATTTCCTTTATTTTATTTAGGCTCTCGTCGTTAGCTACGCGCTGAGGTGCAAGTTTCTTAACTTATTCGATCGTCAAATTATAGAACTAACAACCCTGTTGCCTGAACAGAACCCTGTTGCCTAATTAGAATTATCTTATCTTTCGGCTTATTTCTCGGGAATATTTAGAGGTGTCTACTTACTTCAAAGCTGTTGTCATCACATTGTTTTAGTGTACATAAAGCAAGCTCGTGAGGTGGAGTGCTCCTCGTCTCATGTGTCGCCCGCTAACACCTACTGGCAAGCGCCGACGTTGGAGAGCCCGAACACCATGTACAGGTGAGGACTGATGTACAATTTCACTATACTTAGACGCCATCACGAAGTAGCTTCTATATAAGACCTGACTGGCCCCTTTGTTGCTGCAGGCGTCAGTCGAGCGGCGCGTGCGTGGCGGATATAGTGCGGTGCGTGGAGTACAAGCACAAGCTGCAGTCACCGCGCACACACACGCAAACACTGTGTGACGTCATACCCACAGGTAGCGCTATGTGAATACTTCTCTTAATACCTAGTTTGAGTCTACCCATGGAATTAGTAGGTATATTTTTGAATTTTTTTTTAAATTGATTGTTGCCGAGATTAGATCGACAGGATCGTTTGTAGTTTGAGAAAGTTTAAAAAACTTGAGTCATTTTATAGACCACTTCTGGTGACCTTTAATTTGATTTCTCAACGCTTTTCGGTTACTAGTAACATACCTAACTGAAAAACGTTAACCTTTAGTCCCCCTACGTTACACTTGACAGCAAACAGCATAGTTACATTCAACATAGTTACATTGTGACTCCCGCAGACGGCGACGGTGTGCACGCGCGCACACAGTCGCATGTGTCACGCGTGTGTGTGGAGCTACGCGTGATACCCGCGACACACGCGCTGCCACACGATACAGAGACGCGCACCTACAGGGACAGCACCGACACGCCCAAGGTAGTGCAAGTCAAGGTCAAATAAACGTAAAATCACTAAAAATGTCAACTGGAAATCTAATCTAATCATAATCTAATTCCCAGGAGAGCTGTACAATCTGTAGTCAATCGACGCCCAATGTGTCGGCTCGTCCGATCAAGAGCTGTCTCAAGAAGCATGCGCCGCAGTTGTCGAGCAGCAGCTCGCTGCCGTCCATCTACCGCGAGTGCAGCGAAGAGCACGACCACTCACACATACAACAATTCAACACACATTCACACGACACAACCACTACTCACAGCACACAAACAAACACTGACAAAGTGCTGCACAAGATATCACATGACCTGGACTTCCTACTCAACAGGACGCCGAGCCGAGCCGCCGACCACTGCTCACAGCGCATAGAAGAAGCGCCCACTTAGTAGTGTTTGTAGTTGTAAGTAAACTATAATGACATGGATACAGGGATGTGATATGACAACCTTAGAGTTAATAATGTACATAAAATTTAATACTAATTATTGTGTCGATATCGATATTATAAATAATATTGTAATATATTTCCATAAAATCAACGAACAAGGTTATGCTTAGTTATAAAAACAATAAGAGATAAGATACATTAAACTCTTGTTCATCACACGATTCACACGACAGATCTGACGATTGTTAATTATTGCAAAAAAATATCATCATCATCATTAGTTCGAAGACCTATGTCCAGAGGTGATCTTTCTGCCACGGACATAGGCCTTCTCCAGGGTATGATTATTAATTATATTTTTGTATGTTTAAAAAAAGTTGTTTTATTTAAATTATTTATTCATAATGAAGTGGGTATGCTGTAAAGATATAAAAATTGAGAAAATATTATTTTTAGGGTTCCGTACCTCAAACAGAACCCATAACGGATCAATTCGCTCTTTCGTCCGTCTGTCTGTTAGTCAAATCCCTTTTTCTTTAGGAACGCGTGGAGGTAACGAGTTGAAATCATATACGTAAGGAACCGTAGATCTACGTATCAAATACGTAGATCTACGGTTCCTTGGAGTTTAAAAAAAATGAAGCTTCTAAGTCAACGCACTAAAAAAATACGGCCATTTATGCGATATATTTTGGTACTAGCAAATAAATTGAGCCTTATGGTACTTCCCGTTGACCTAGAATTATGGAATTTGGCAGACGCCTCCTCGTCCATGATCACGTAGCATACCAGCGCACTATGGAAAATCGTAGAACAACTGCTGATTAAAAATGGTTTTTGTCAATGTCGCTACTGGCATGCTTTTTTTATTTTACTCAATAGTTTAAGGACCAAACTAGACTATAATATCAAAAAATTATAAATATTAAATGACTTGATTTTTTTACAACACCACAAACTTTATAGTTTTGACGGACGTCCATGTCAGGCCCGTTCACTTCATCACTTTTAAATTGATTTTATTGTTATACGTTACAGGAAAAGGTATAATGTATTATATATTTCTGGAAACCTCGTCTTTTGAAGAATATGAAACAGCTAATATGTATTTAATGTTATGTTAAGGTTCACCTTAAAATAATTTCAAACATAATAAAATAATAACAGCTGCGGATATTTGCGGGTTTCGGAGTAATTAATAAAAATGTGATAAGAGTCAGAAAACGGAAAACCGCTCGCTATCTATTGCGGTTTGAAATGTTGCTGCTTACATCAATAGTTTGCGGTAAGTTTTGTAATTTATCATTGATATTAGGGCATTTATCTTTTTTGCACTCATGTTGCGTGTGAAAATATTAATCAACAAAATGCACACATATTTCAAATAGTATATAAACAGTGGTTTCATTCCATTGTAAATAACAAAATAGTGGTGAATTAACAGAAGTGTAATTACATTTGTTGACTCTTCAAAATGTCTACTTTCAAGTGTTCTAAACGTGAAATAATACTTTCGTATATCGAAGGAGGAAAATCGTTGGAAGCATTATCAACAGTTTTGCAAGAAAAATATCATGTGTCTGAAGACAACTTATGTTTCATCCTCAGTGATTTTCAAAGACATATTATTCCCGCTTTTAATAAACGCTGGAACGAAGCTTCACGGAACAAGAATACATTTTTAATGAAGAACAGTAATTGGTTGGAATCAGAATATTCAATAACTTTACCGGACTCTGAAGACGTTACAACCATCTCCACACCATCTACTTCTTCTACGGGAAACGTGGAAGACCGTGCGTATCTTATCCAGACTTGTCAGAATCCAGTAAAAGAAGAAAAAATACAATGTTACTTAATGAATATGGATTTGAACACGTCTATAATGCATATCTTCAAGGGTTACGTTCGATAGGAGAAGGAACAGAAGCTAAACTTGTGGAAACATTAAGGTTTGCTGACAGTGAAAATAAGACCTTATTTTCGAGTCTCATAGAAGACGCAAGGCAGACCAAAATGTTAACGGATGAAGAAGCATTGAGCGTATTTATTGACTTGGATTTAACGGAAGCACAATATTTGTACTTGAGAAATTTAACGAACGAACGAAAATGTTTTGTGCTTCCGCCATATTACAAAGTGCAAGAAGTTAAAACTACTTGCTATCCACCGTCTTCAGCCATAGAAATTACAGACACAAGTGCAAAAATAGTAAGACTTCAAGATTTATTAGATCACACTGCAGCTAGAATATTGACAATAGATTCAGTCTATAGGAATGGATTGAATAACTTACTTCTGTATAGTAAATGGGGCTGTGATGGCTCATCCGGTCAAAGCCAGTACAAACAGAAACTGCCAGAAGAGTCTGAACTTATTTCTGATTCGAATTTATTTATCACTTCTTTGGTGCCTATTAAGTTAATTAACGAGCTAACAGGTGATGTTGTCTGGCAAAATCCGGTACCTTCATCTGTTCGTTTTTGCCAGCCTATATTAATAGAATTTTGTAAAGAAACTCCCAAGAAAACTAAAGCCGTTGTGGATGAAATAAAGGGTCAAATAAATTCCTTGAGTCCATCATTAATTAACAAAGAAGGTGAGGGAGTGCAAGTGAAGCATGATCTCTTCCTTACAATGATAGATGGTAAAGTAGCTCAGGTATTAACAGATACGCCTTCGGGTTCCACATGTACAATATGTGGAGCTACTCCACGCCAAATGAACGATTTGACAAAAGTGACAGCTAGGCCTGAAAATGAAGATTCTTATCAATACGGACTGTCTACTTTGCACGCCTGGATTCGTTGTATGGAAATGATTTTACATATTTCCTATAATCTGTCTTTCCAAACATGGTCAGCCACAAGTGAAGAAAAGAAACGACTAAAGCAAAAGTAGAAAACCCTGGTACAAAGGCGTTTCCGTGAAGAGCTAGGATTGATCATCGACAAACCAAGACAAGTAAGTGGTAATTCTAATGACGGTAATACTGCCAGAAGATTTTTTCACAATGCAAGCTGCTCTGCTGAAATTACAAGAGTGGATATAAATTTGATTAAACGACTTTACATAATTCTGCAAGCTCTTTCATCGGGTGTAATAAAAATAAAAATAAAATAAAAATACTTTATTTCAGACCTTGATCCATATGATGTTAGTAATACACACTACTTATTAGCTATGTTAGTAAAAACCAAAAAAAACAACATTTAATTCATATATCTGCTTCACTCACCAGACGCACCGGGTATATGTACATGTACACGTACCCAATGCGCCATAATAGTGCAGCACGGCTTATCACTAATGACCTTCAGAATGTCATTGCCGCTCCCACGCACTCTGTGCATCATAGAAGCAGTCTTCTTACGTAAAATGGTACTGAAACCGTCAGTACGTGCTTCCGCGAACATTCCTGACGCGCTACAGTAACGTGGGAGCCCCAATAACATCCTGAAAGTATTATTATACTGAACTCTGAGGGCGTTGTATGCCCTCTGCGTATATCGAACCCACAGAGTGCACGTGTACAATGATTGACAGAAAGCCTTGAAAAGAGTAATTTTTACTTCCGGTGTACAACGTGCGAACCTGCGGGCCAACATATTGCATCGGACAGCCAACGCCCTCCGTTCTCTTTCCATATCAGCGTCATCTTTTAAGTCCTCCGTAACTATGTGCCCCAAGTACTTAAAATCTAGCACTCTTTCAAGGGCCACACCCCTTAACATTACTGGTGGCATATTATGTGCTGGTTTTTTATGTTTCGCCCTAAACTCAAGCAGTTTGCTTTTTTGCACGTTGTATACAAGTCCGTGCGCTTCTGCATAGGACTCACAGACCGCCAACAACTTCCTGAGTGCGCTAATTGACGGACTCAGCAGCACCATGTCGTCCGCGTAACTAATACTATTGACACACAGTCCGTCAATAGAACAACCAACAAGAGTGCTACCGAGCTCGACAATCAATCAATGATAAATGCTGAAAAATTTGGCAGTTATGCTATGGAGACTGCTAGGATCTATGTGAGCAATTATGAATGGTATTACATGCCATCTTCAGTTCACAAAATTTTGATTCATGGAGAAAGTTTCATAAAGCATTTTGCAGTACTTCCTATTGGTCAACTTTCGGAAGATGCACAAGAATCTCGCAATTATAAAAAATTTCGTCTTCATCATGCTAGAAAATGCTCAAGATCCGCTACAAACGAAGATGTATTTCATACTCTTCTTTATACTTCAGATCCTTACATTACCAGCATTAGAAAACCGTATACTAAAAACGTGAAGGAACTTGATGAAGACACCTTAGATCTTTTGAAAGTGAACGAATTAATTTTAGATCCCGAAGTTCATCAAGTATAAATAACATAACATTTAGTAAACAGTACAATTAATTAATTAATCTGTGTTCGATTTTAATCTTTAAAAAAATAGCTTTTTTTTATTTTATTTTATTTTTATTTTGATGTACTATATGATATTTGGTTTTTGTAAACATTAAAATAATAGTATTCATTGTTAAGAAATAAACATTGGAGTTTTTTTTATAATTTTGAATTTGTTTTATTTTTTAATTTATTATTTTAAATTTAATCATAATAAATTACATTCTATTTGAAGCCATATACACTATTCTATATTTGTGCAAAATTTTAGAACATAATATTCAGAAATAAAGAAGTTATTGAAACAGACCATTATTTTCCACAGTGCAGCGTCACTATACCCTGGACAAGCAATGGGAGATTTTTGCTGAGTCCAATGGTTGATGACAGTAAGAATCAATGTCACAGTAAAATTAAAGGAAAATGTCCGAAATCGTTATTTCGTTTAACCACTTTTTTTTTTGTTATTACAAACTCATATTTGCTATTGGACTGTGACGTAAACGAAGAACATTTTTTCAACAACAAAGATATATTTGTTCTTGGGATAAATTGATCCCAACCACGGAACCCTTCATTGTGCGTGGTCCAACATGCACTTGCCTGGTATTTTTTTCTTTATTTAGGCTTTATTGTTGTCACTAATGATTTGCACAACAACGTAGCGATTGTCGCGGTCCGGCAAATGCATGTTGATGGTGAGGGAGGACACTGCCACGAGGTCCGGTTTCAGTTTAGTGAATATAAGCCGTACAAGGTATGACCTCAAAAGCCTTTTCCAGTTGTCAGACAGAATCTTTGCTCTATAAGTTAAAGAAGGGAGAAGCCAGATTTTGATATTTTAATCTTACAAATGAATGAGAAAATAAATGTCTTATTGTCAGTAGATAAATAAGTAAAACGGAGAAATGAAGAGTTAGTTGCTGAAAAATATCACCACGTTACATTTTACGAGCCCTTAGAATCTTACAATGGCGCTCAATTGAAAGGAGTGACTGGGTCGTTTTATATTCTAAAAGGCATGGCACTTTTAGGCCTGTTCACTTTGAGCGATACGTGGTCACTTTAGATAATATTTGGGTGCCGTTAGGTTATCTTTGATGTACACAAGCGGGAACTTGGAAGTGATAAATGGACTGCTAACCGATGTTATTGAAATGAAATCCTAGATAAATTCTATGAGCTGATAATATGTAGAACAATGATGACCCAGTGGATAAGGCCACGACTTACGAATTGTAGGTCGTAGGTTTAAATGATAATGATAAATGATAAATGATTTTATTTCTGTAAATAGGTTTGTACAAACACTTTTACACGTCAATCATATTTTAAAAACTAGATGAGGTCGGCGTTTCCTATCTGACTACTCTGAGAAGAAAGGCCGAAACAAACCTAGAGGTCACAGTCTCTTTTAAGGTCCAGACATAATCTTGGTCAGATCATGTGAAGACCATGTAGATTGGTGTCTGAAGTGGTCTTTTGAGGAAAGCATCACACAGGTTGAGAGGGCCTGTCCAGTCAGTGCACGCATTTGTCAGTTATCGTGCAGCTCAACTCAGAATTTAAGGAGCTCAACGATTCGACGAACAATACCAAAGAAAGGACATTTGGGTAGGCCGCATAAATTACTCAAACTGTCAGACTATAATTAGAACTAACTGAGAAAAAATTAAAAACAAAACAAAAAGAAAAAGGAATGACCCACATATATAATATATTCACATTCACAAAAATTTAAATAAAATAACACTTTAAAAGTAAATATTCATGTCGTTGTATATATAAAATTCATTAATGTCAATGTGTATATAAAAACCAGGAAATAATCTTGGTCACAGCATTTCATTTGAGGACCATGTAGATTTGTGTCTGAAATGGTCTTTTGAGGAAAGAACCATACAGATTTGAGTGGACCTGTCCATTCCATGCACGCATTTGTCAGTAATCGTGTAGCTCAACTCAGAACTTAAAAAGGAGCTCAATGATTCGACGAACAATACCAAAGAAAGGACATTTGGGTAGGTCGCATAAAGTACTCACAACTGCTAGAATATCATTAAAAGTAACTAAGAAAAATAAATAAATATATATATATATATATATATATGACCCACATAGTCCTCATATTCACAATAATGAAAACAAAAAAAAATATTATACTTTACAAAGTAAATATTCATGTCATGTGTTTAAGCCCAGACAGGTACTCTGTGTAAAATATTTCATAACTATTGCTCTCAAAAACAGTGAAGGAAAACCTCGTGAACTCAAGTCTTAGAACCAAAAATTCGAAGACATAAAATTCACCAACCCTCACTAGGCCTACGTAGTGGATGACGACCCTAATCCATCTCATACAGAGGAGGCCTGTGTCCCAGCAGCAATGAGAACATTACAGGCTATGGAATATGAAGTACGTACATTTTGTTTCCTGATTTGACTCCCAAACCTAAATGAAATCCTGACGGTACAACATTCAATTTGAAACGAAATGTTAAATACATAATTTGCATTTTATCGGTTGAATGCGGCACATAAATCCTTTATTTGCACTCCCCGAAGATACACAAATTCAATTTTAAGTTCGAGTAGGAAAAATAAATCAAAGCGAAGAAGATCCTCGTTTTCGATTAAGGGAATAACTTTTGGCAAGCCACCGCGTATCCTCGGGTACGTAAGTCTCTGAGGGAGAGGTATTTATTATGTTACGTACTATTGTGCCAGGTATATTTACACAGTGATGAATGTAACACTAGAAAGTTTCTAATAGGTTATAGCCCTCTAAACCCACAAATAAATATTTTGTATTTATGGTTCGTTCAGTTTTTGACATAACATTTTATGTTTTTTTTCGAAGCCGACTAGCCCAAAAATAACAGACTTACTTTGTCTATATTATGTTGGTAACTTGTATAGAAAATTTTTCCTTTCTGCACTATTAAACTGCCCAACTTTGTGGAAGTACCGACATCGTGTCGCAGTTGGACAGTTGAGATTTAGCGCTCAATTAGGACGCGCTGGAGGCGCTTCCACCTAAATGTTTTAACTGTTCACTAAGCCAGCTGGCATTAACACCAACATATAATCTTAAGAATATACCCGTAAGGACTACAATTCCATGCTTTCATGTACTTCGTGTTTAGCACATGTACCTAATTAAACTGTTAGTATATGAACGTTTTCCTGAGTAGTTTGAAATATTTAATTTATGAATCTCAAATTAGTTTTCGAAAGAAAGAAAGAAAAATAGTTTCTTCTGCACAAATAAAACTCACATAATAAAATAAAAATACTCAAACAAATAAAGTAGCCAGGTGCTCAACAGCACAGGTAAAGTTGCATAGTCATTAGTAGCTATAGGTACGCAATGAATACGTGCATTTTCGCACAATTTTTGAAAATGGTTCAACAGCTGTATCCTTTCTTTTTACACTGCTATCATTATACAAATTCATGAGTCATTTTGTTTACTTTGATTATACTTTTTAGGTATATTCAAGCATGATAGTTATAGCCCATGTGTAATTTATGTTTTTGTACTGCCACGCGACCGTTTCCTACGTTTATTTTAATCTTAGAGTATCATCGGAGAGTGCACGACCACTTTAGGCTTTTTATTAATTAGAAAATATTCATCTTAAATAAATACGAATTGGTATGTATTTTTCTCATCGTGTCCGAATTTTTCACAAGTCTCCTCGAATTTTGCGACACGGAAAATACGGACTAACCTCAGCAAAAGCCTGCCCTGTTACAATTAAATCCTTATTTTAATGTTTTGATATCTTTTTTCCACTTTTCATGAAAATTTACGGAAGTATTTTAATAGAATTTCTCTTTTAGTTAAGCCTGGTTTTGTGTTTGCGTAATTAAATGACAATAATAATTAATTAGGCGGTGGTATTTTGATACAAACAATTTATCTTACAGGTTGTTGTTGGGATACTAATCAGTGCTAACTTTAGTTCGACATTGACCACTTTACTGAATTACTTACACACGATGCTGTAATTAGAGACTGCAATTTTACTGCCAATATCAACAAAATGAAGTATCATCATGATGTCTTAATGTACGGACCACGTTATCATCATAACCATAAAATGTATAACTTCTTCTTTATGTACATTCAAGTGAATGTTTCCAACTATTTGCTCTGGAATTTGGCCTTGAGTGGAATTAAAGTTATTATTAATAATGTAATAATATTATAGGACTGCGCGAAGGGTGCAGGGATCGTTCCAATAATACAATATTTTATTTGCTTCATAATAATTAGTTTCATTTGCGTACAAAGAGAAATTAATAATTGAACAGAGACGTTCTTGTTGGTAGGTTATTTGAAATAGCTAGTTTACGTTAGTTCTAAGTCAATATTGAATTTGAAATGCTTATGTTTGAAGTCGTGATGAATTTTTCAGGGTTTACAATGATGACGAAGTTACACTGAAGAAAAAATATCCATAAACGTTGTAGCTTTAGATTTTTCTGCAGTACATTTTGCTTACGTTCTATTTTTACTACTTACTAGCTTTTGCCCGCGGCTTCGCCCGCTTGGACGTCGGAAAATATCCCACGGGAACGTACTAACGGGTAGTACCGGGATTACCTAATAGTCCAGGAGAAGGTTATTGACTCCTACCGCTGCGCTCCAACCATAATCATTTTGTTACACGTAATTTTGAATCTGTGATATCTTTTAAACTATTCGTTTAAGTAACATGATGTCAAGGCATATTTTAATCTAAATTAAATGCCGAATTTAAATAACATATTTTATTGGATAAGGATTAATATGATACCGGTCAATATAGCTGCGGAAATAACAATGGAATTTTTATCAAATTATGAAAGATAATAATGGTTACCGTGGATCATCCTTAGAAGATAGACATATGCCAATGCGGACTTCTTTAAGATCTTCATGTCGCGGGCAGAAGCTAGTATAATATAAATAGAGAGTACAAGACGAGATTGGTGGATAGGAGTTCGGACCGAAGCCTCCAGGCATTGGAATACATGATGTATTGAGTACTCGTGAGAAAACTTATAAACGTTATTTATGCCACCATCATCTAATACACAATGATATAACAAAATCTTATAGTAAGTTGGTACCTACTACAAATTACTGAACATAAATACCTACATACGAGAGTGCATTGATGCGTTCATGAAATGAAATTAAATTATCATTTGGGAATACTTTGTATTTTGTTAATCATAATGATTCAATTGATATTTTTATTGTTATGAATCTATCTGTTTGCTTTCTGCAACGTTGTTTATCCAACGCTTCAGTCGCTCAGCTTAACATAGATCCACTAGAAAATATCTCGTTTAAAACTATATTTGTTTGTTTTCTTTTGAGTTGAAATAAACAACTTGATCTTAATTGGAATTTAAGTAAAAGCAGTAACAAGATATTTTAAATTAAGAAGTTTAGGTACTTAGAATGATAATGTTCTAAGTTATTAGTTTGTATCAGAAAGCTTGTTCGATACTGTTTCTGTGTCTTAAAGGGAAATAATATAAAATTATCAACACAATTTAGACTTTCAGACAGGTCACTTTAAAAATATTAAAAAATTATCAGATCAAAACCTGTTTCATTGAACCCTAGAATACTTATAATCTTATTTTATCATTACTAATTACTAATGATCACCTAGGAAGACATTTTATAAATAAATCGTTTTTTTTTTAAATCTTTATACGAAATATCAGGCAAGCATTTTACCTTTCATAAATTCAAAACGTTTTATTTTTTTCAGAGAAACTCTTATTAGTTCAGTAATAAACCTTAAATATTTATTTACACCTTTTGACACAACCGGAAAGAAGAGATTAATCTAATCTTACGGAAATCATGGAAAAATAACTATTTTATAGGGGCCTAATAGCAGTGGTGGCCCAGCGGTAACGGCCTTGACTTACGAGTAGGGCGTAGGTACGAACTCAGGCAGGCGCTTTACTTCGTGTTAATTATTTCATCACCACTGCTCTCAAAACGGTGAAGGACAACAACGTGAGGAAGCCGGCATGTCCAAGAACCAAAAATTCGAAGACATCTACCAACCCACACTGCGCAAAGATTACAGCCCTCTCCCTCTCGAAGAGAGGAGGCCTGTGTCCCAGCAGTGGGAATATTATAGGCTGATTATGCTATGATTATGCTAGGGGCTATAATATAATGTATGCGTAGCAAATACTTGGACATTCTAGTTAAAAAAAAAATGTTTTAATTTTCCACCAAAAATTTACCTTTTAATACTAAAGATCGCCTCCCAGGCGTTCGCATAGTCAATATCTCGGTAACAGTGTAAGCTAGCCAGGCGTGGGGTCACCCTTTAATGGTTTGCGGGATACCCTGAATTGAATTAACCAAAAAACCGACAGGCCCCACAGGCGATGATTAGTAGTCTAGGGTTAATTGGGTCACGTCTTTAACATCTCACCTAGTAGCACATTCATGTCGTCTACACAGATCCCCATACTTCACTAGTCCCAGACCCTATGGTTTCTGACGATTGTTGACGGCTCGAGCAACCTTCTGCCCTCGAACAGGGTAATGCTTTACCTATGTATTCGCGTTAACCCAAAAAGAGTAACCTGTGTTCCTTCGTGATCCTAATTAAGGTGTGATTAAACTGGTACAAGTATAGCGTTTGTAAAGCTTGCTTGCATTAAAGAAGTAGGTACATACAATAGTTGAGTAGGGATGTTAAACCAAATGATTCCATTAAATCATCAGTAGATACAACTGATTTTTCCTTGCTCGTTTATGTTCTTACTATATTGTGTACGTGAAAAAAGTTTGATTTGGAAAGTCAGGTGGCTTGTTTTCTCAACAAGATCGATCTTTATTGCAGCGATATTTCCAACAAAATATTTATAGAAAAACCCGCACTATTTTAGATGTGTGAGTGATGTTACAACGCTATTCCGCAAATTGTTTCTAAAGATTTGCATACAATGTAGCGCTGCAAGCTGACACTATTATAACTTTCATTTTCCAAGAAAGTTGTATTTATGTCAGCGAACAGTTAAAACGCTTTTGTTAAGCGCTACACTTTAATGCCTCCTCAGCGTTTTCGTAATGAACGATAAACTTCAGCAGCGGCTGCATTGTGCTCGTTCACTTCAACTCTTACAATCCTTTGTCCTCGTTTCTCTGTGATACGCCGTGAGCTGCTAAACGTTGTTATGGAGCCTGTTTGTACACTCACTCTATTAGGAAGAATTCCTGCTTTTTTGCCTCTTTTTAATTTCTCCCTTCGAGTACTTTATGGAAGGCAATAGTGAGGTGCCGCTATTTCCACAATTAAATGCACTACAAAGTTATTCCGGAGAGGTTTTCGCATGGCGAAAATTTTCATTACGGATTTTCAAAAAAAAATTGGTTTCGGTAGGCATAGTATTTAATCGAAATCAAAAATTCATATTATTATTAAATAATTCCCATTTTGCTTTCCTAAAAATATTATTGAAGATATGATATGTGAAATTAATTTGTGTCATTTGCAAAAGATCTACAACGTTTCCACACAATAAGAGCTATCTACGGTGACAGATGACACGCGGCCGCATTACACGGTATCAATAAAATATAAATGGTCGGGTTTTTTAACGAAATGCAAATTGAAGCTCGTTCACATGACCATTATGCACAATGAGTGCTGGGTAAGCAGAATGTGCGCATGATGGCCATAACCGGGACCAGTGAGACCTTTTTTTGTTTTTTTCGTCCATGTGTGGACGCTTTACGGTACGTTTTATTTGCTGAAATTAAGCTGAGTGTTAGTAGTGTATATAAATTATTTTTAGTAGTAAATATATTCTAACCTAAAACTGAGTCAGGCCGCTCTTTAAGTTTTGAAATTTCTGAAATAAAAAGGTAAACTCTAAGCAAATTACAGAAATATTAAAATTACCGTGAAATGATTTGTGGAATGACGTGTTTTGCAGCTCCCAACACGACCGTGCTTAACAACGTGGCTTTGAAAAAAGTTTCAAGAACAATGAAAGACGCTGTTGTTATTAAATCATTTCAGGGACTTTAAAGAAGTTCGGCTGACTTTCATAATTCTTCAGGGAAATCTGGTATAATAACCTAAGTTCAGTTATTTGTTTATGGTTACACGTTGTGATATTAAACTTTAATAATTTCGGAGTCATTAAGTTCCGTAGCTCAGGAACTTTAAACATAACAATAATAGATACCTACTTATATGTAGAGAAAATTAAATGATCGGCAGTATGTCGCAGTCCTTCAAAGTTTTAGAACATTTAGCGCTAAGCCCACATTCATTAATACAGGTGAACTATCTTCAAGTTTACAGCCGATTCTAGCTGTAATCGAAATCATTATCTGTTTAATTTCACCCCAATTCGGAAGCGTGAACAATTCCCATTAGAATGCTCAAGGTGTTCAAGGTTTATTTCTTCTGTTCAACTCAACTACAGCATTCAGTTTAGCGCACATCGAGATGACTGAAGTTCAAGCACTCGCTTTGTACAGTTAGCAAATATTTGGTTGCAAGTTGTTTTTGTTTACATTCAAAGTCAGCAAATATTTACCTGTATTTATTGAACGTTTAGCTATCCAGTGTAATTTTTTAGAATGATTTAAAGCTATCACCAGTTTTTCCATAATCGAGAACCTGCGCGGTCTTTACTCCGAGGTACCTAATTTTCTCGAATAAGGCTGAAATACCTACACGCGCTTCGTCCTGCGTCGTCAAGCCACACCGTCTGGAGAATCGTCTCCTACTAATGAATAAATGAAATTAACCTTCGTTCGTGTCGTAGATACTTAATTAATGGAGTTTCGTAACAAATTGTTTAAGTACTTAATTGCAACGGTATTTTAGAGGTGAAACTGAATAATTAATATGGGATTTTCTGTACAATCTTGCTGCTTTTATGATTCGTCAATTGTTATTTGTGGCAACGGTATTAGTGTTGCAAGTAATTTTGATTCAAGCTGATTTGGACACAATTGTACTAATTAATTGGGAATAAATACCACTTAAAAAAAAATACCAGCCTCTTAGGCCGCGCCCACTTTGGATACGAATTTATATCGTAAGTAAACGTATGAGCGTGCACTTTGGACGCGTTTTCGTACAAATTTTACCCGTGCATACACATACGAACACGCACGACCAGACCTTCCAAGTACTAAAGGAATGCGCAGACTGAGTGCGAGTTAGTCATACCTATAGTTCCGACGTCCGAAAACAATCCGAACTTGTCGGGATTTTTCGTTCGTTCAATGCGATATCACCGGAACACTAACTATTTGACGGAGAAAAACGTATTCAGTGTGCGCACTCACTTCGTACGTCCAATATGCGAGCGGCCTCATTGTCCCAGGGTAAAGGCAGAACTTCATACAGAGAAGGCACGGTCATTGATAATTGAGCGCCATAAGGGTTAGCGATATCAGACTTCGGTTAATAAAATAGCAATCGATCGCAATGCCTATCATTTATACAATTCTCTGAAAAATTTATACAAATTTTAATATAAAACTAATTTGGTCAGGTTTGGTCAGGTTTTGGTCAGTTGTCAATTGACAGGTTGCGTAAAATTACGATCTGTGCAAAACAGGAACAAGTGAATTCATACTAACTCGGCTACATTTGCACACTCCGACCCAGATCTTTTTGCCAATCCTATAGAATTGCGCGTTCTTTATTTTTGTTTTATTGACTCAATGTGTAGGCGTAGTTTTAGGTCAAGCATAAAAAAAAAGGAAATTAAATAGATTACTTTACTTTGGGTATCCCTTCCCAACAGATTTTCTATTACTTAATTTGTTATTCGTCTATGATCTGTCAAGTTTTCTGTCGATTTGAATTAATTCAACTCAACAATTAAAGACACGTATTCAGCAGTGAAGTTTTAAGACCTGATTTACCTAAAGATCTTAACATTTCAAAATAGAACCATTTTCCTCAAAAATTAAAATCGTTTTTACCAAATGTTAATGATTTTTACCTACGAGTGACGGTAATGCGGCGGCGGTTGGAGATCGACGCTACGCTTGATACGTGAGTGAAACCCAATTTGACTTACTTATTTTCACAGCGGCTGTCATATTCAGAATTTCACGCATTTCTGCGGAAATTAAATTATCACTGAAGAAAAATTAAGGGAAATTGGTGTGGAAGTCCTTCAACGTCGAATACTTACTTACACAAGATAAATAGGAGAGTAATAATTTGCATATGGCTCGCAAACTTCGACGTCTTATAATTTATTACTATTGTGTAGTATTATAATTACAAAATGCATAGTAGGTATCATCTTTGCTTGCTAGTTCCGAAGGTAAATTCATAGTTTGATTATAAAACAAGGAGCTTAGCGCATCTACCAGTAACCTTCTTGTAGTCGCTGATTAGTACTGGCATGTATAATTAGTTCGTAAATCAGTTGCACTCAGATTCTGATGTCAACACATTACATTTGAATCTGCTTATGAAATTAACGTTAGAGCATGCACTACCTTCTAATTGCCTCACATGTGAATTTAGCAACGTGAACTGCTACCAAGTTTAACGAGTCATCTATGTAGCTACTAATGCCGTGATCGTTCACTACTTAATTTGCGAACCTTTTAAGAGCTTTTTAATTAATGTATCCACAGTTTTTATGTTACACAATTGAAAACAGTCTTTTATACCATCGCTCCCTCGTCTCATTCAGCGCATCTCTCATAATATTTATAAAATATGAGGATCCACGAGAGAGGCCGCAGTGAAGAAATGCTTCACTAATTAAAATACTGAAAGTCATAATATGGAGCGAGATGAGTGGGGTAAAGGAAGTGTAAGACGTATTACAATGCTATTGAAGTTGCTCATCCATTTTTGTTTGATATTTTTTTAATGAGGGAAGGATTTAATCTAATGAGAAATTGGTTCGATTGCGTTTATATTTTCAAAATAAAAAATCCGTAGGAGGTCATTTGAAGAGTTTCTTTTGCATAGTTAGACTATAAATGAATTATATTAGAAATATTTTCCTACAAGCACTCCAAATAAAAGCAAACCGAGTACCTACTCGCGGAAAACATCCACATTCAATGTACAACCAAAATTAAAGTTCGCCGTCACCACAGGATTCCAATTTCCATCCATTTCCTTCGACATGGCGGCACTGAAGTCCGGAGCCGGAGGTTCGGATCCTGAACTCAACGTACGAGAACCTTTAATTTGCATTATTTGTACTTATGGTTACAGTTGACGATTTATTTTTTATTTTTTTTATTCTTAGCTATTTCCCGCTTTTGTAAGCCCCACGAATATCAGACTTACTAGTAAAAACTATTTCGGGGCATGCGGCACGGTAACAGAATTTAACCGTTCGTTTGGAACATTTTCACACTTTTTGAGACCTAATTCGGTACCTACACCTCTGTTATTTTTAACCGACGTCAAAAAAGTAGTTGTAGTGTTATTTTTTTTTTTGAAGTTAGTTGTTTTTTCATGAGAAAAGGTTTTTCAGGATTAAATTACGTCGGTACCGGGAAGTTTTGTATATTAAGAATGGTTCTATTTCCGAGTACCAATCAATGTAACGAAAACACAAAAGTTTGATAGTTTAATTTATATATCGGGGCATTGAGATATAGTGACGTGTTGAACCTCGATCCTTAGTCATATGGCATCGTTTTTGTAGCTTCAGTTGTAAAATATTAAAAAAAAAAAAACAAAAAACTAACTGTCTTGCAATACGTAATTAGGTGCTAGATAGGTGTTTATGTACAGTTGAAATAAAATAATTATGCCTTATCCAATATAACAAGTGAAAAGCGAAACGATTAACGTAACTTACTTTAACATTCTAAAAAAATCAGTCGTGGTTGTGAACATCTACGCGGTTACTACGACGTAGCACACGTAACGTCATACGTCATACGCTACGCTTGCTGTGAAATACACTATTGAAACTTAGATGCGCAAACGTCTATTTTGCCGGTAATGAATAATAGCGCATCGGGTAGTGTCATACCCACTTAAACAAGTATACCTACATAAATAAACGTTCTTCAATTAAACATGAAGAAATATTTTCGTTACTCATGGTACCTTAAAATTAATCTAAATAAACCACAATTCCATAGAGGTTTTTCTAGGACCAATTTATGTGTTGAACGTGAGCGTAACTCGTATATATTTATGATCTTTTTTCATATTTCGTATTCCTTTTGCGTCATCGTTTTCATGAGCTCTGTTATAGAAGGGTATCAAATACGAAATACAATTTAATATGTATTGAAGGAGCTAAGGAGTGAGCTATACTCGGAGTGTTTTTGAAGAATAAAATCAGAAATGAAATTATATGGTAAAGAACCAGAGTTACCGACATAGCTTGCAAAGTAAGCAAGCTGATGTGACCGTGAGCTGGCAGCTGGTGGGCTGTTTGTTGCGGAACCGAAAGCCGGTGTAGCAGGTAAGTCCTGGAGTGGAGACTGCTTATAGGCAAGCGGATTGTGGGACGCCGCCCAGCTAGATGGACCGACAACCTTAAAAAGGTAGCTGGGACAGACTGAATGGGGAAGGCAGAGGATAGCTGGGAGAGGCCTAAGTCTAGCAGTACTTACGTAACTTATGTAAAATCATCAAAATATACCAGTTTTATAAACACATGATATGGTTCAAAATTATATACAAAATGACATGATTACTTTATAAAATATTAATTTATTTTTTTCGTATTGCCGCGAGATTAAACTTAAAAATCATTAGGTATATAAATTAATAAAGTGGAATACAAGATAAGAACTGACAATTACAATACACGAAAAATATGCTAGTTTCTATGTTTTCCAATTTAAAAAAACATTCACAATTCAGTATGCGTAAGTTGTTTAACTTGTAAAAATAAACTTTTAAAAGATTTCAGTATAATTTACAGAATTTTTAAAGCTGAGCTTTGCCAAAAACCTTTCTTCTTTGTCTTTCCCCGTAATACTGTCAAGTGATGTGCTTTAACTTTTTATCAGTTTGTAACATTGTATGAAAGTTGCAAACTTAAAGTACATTATCTATAACATTGTAATAGCAAATAAATTTTCACGCATCCCCCTTAGACCTAGGCCAAATATATTTTTTTGATATTCGGATAGCTCATGACCTAAAGAGGTGCCATATAGAATATGAATTAAAAATATTTATTAAGTCATCATAATTTTGCGGAATTTTGTTTTTTTTTTCGTTTTTTGACAAATTGAAATATTTACATACTTAATAGATGCAGGTTCTAAAATTGTATCTTCTTTTTTAAACAAATTAAACCTTTGTGACTTTTCACATCACAGAGAAAGAATTACTAGATCATTTGAATAATTTAACAGATTGTTTGATTCCGACAATGGATTTCGTCGAGTCTGGTATTTATTTTAGACAATACATGACCATTATTTGAATAAAAAGGCTTTTGTGTAGTCACGTCGTCCACCCGAATGCTTCGAGTGATGAAATTCTAAATTAGAGATGGAATCTTTTTTATTCCGACATTTGAATTATAAAATTGTGGACATTCTGATTGAGATGAAAAGGAAATCATATTTGGCTGTACTTTTTATTCTATCTGAAGGATGATTTTTTATTCTATCTAACAATCTGTATTTGATTTTCATTAGGGAAGTGTTATATTTCATTTTTGTTGAAAAAAATTATAGAATTTCATACCGGTCTACCTTATTATAATAAATGGTAATTCATTATGCCACTGTAAGTAGGGATAATAATTAATGGTATGTTGATGTTGAACATTAACGACAGACTTTTATTGGATGGTAGCGTAAAAACCCAATAATTTATACAACTAGAGATGTTTGTCAAAAATAACACCATTTTCATTACCGGAACCCGAGTTGGGACACCGGGGCCGGTTGCCTATAGGTAATTGGGGTAAGTAGACTAACTGCCAATCAGCAGTGCGAGTTTTAAACCATCTGATGATACTCGAGGATGCATCTCCCCTACATTTGTACAAAACATGGCATGTCAGTCGCGCTCCATTTAAAAATGTCTCTTACACATTCGAAATTAAAAATTTTAACCATAAATGCTCCTGGAGAGATAAATTCTAATACGTGACTAAATTATTTAAAATAGTCATCAAATATATATTGTTCTTCCATGTTGCTGCAATATGAGACTGCAGGGCTGCCACGCCACGGAACGTGACGCAGAAAATTGTTACTCGATAATTTGTTTGTGTACTTACATGTTGCCGTGTACTTAATCATTACTTCTGTGTTCAAGAAAAGTACCTAAGTATTACCTATAACCTTCATTAAAAGTACTAACAATATAATTATTATCTGCATTATTATTTATTTATATTATAAAAAAATGCACACTCAAAAAAGGTACACAGGCGGACTATTAGTACTAACCGAAGCCATGGTTTTGGCAATCTTCTTCCACGAGGATTATAGTTAGTGGTCTATCACAATGCAATGTTAATGGCTGATAGTTTACGATCAGATATCGAAAACATCTCCATCAGGCAGCCCTAGTATGTTTGTGCTCACGGTCGACTGATCTAAAATCTTTTCGGATATGGACAGCGCTCTCTTTTCATATCTAGTGATCCGTGAAAATCGTCTAATTATTCGATACATATTATATATGAAGACTCATGTATCAAATTAGGCACATTGCTCTCACAACAAATGGCCGATGGGGTCAAAAGGTTCTAGAGTGGCGATCGCGTACTGGAAAACGTAGCGTTGGAAGGTCTCCCACAAAGTGGACCGATAGCCTTGTACAGGCCGCAGGAATCCGCTGGATGCGAGAAGCACAGAACCGGTCGAATTGGTGGTGCTTGGGCCAAGCACCACCATACAAGCAAGGCCTCCGCCTTTGTCCAGCAGTGGACGTCATTCCGCTGAAATTACGATGATAATGACACCTCATGTTTCGATTCAACTAACTAATGCCTATTGAGGTTCTTGCTATCGCCTGCTAATTAGATTCACTAATATGAATATGCAGGACCGATGAATTGGTAATTTTCATTTCTTTACGCCTTCCTATATAGATAAATGATATAGGTGAACTGTTTATCTTATTCAATTAAAATGTTGTTTATAAAATAATGTTCAGTGGATAGTTGTAAATGGCTGCGGATGATAAACTGTCACTTACATGTTTCAAGTGTGTCAGTTCTTACGTAGAGAGGAAACATTACGTGTTCAAAAAAGGAGATAGATATTGTGTAGCGAGGTGTTTGTGTACAAATAGTACTTTGTACCGTCAGCGTCGTTGTAGATATCAACTTGAATTGTATCAGCTTTTATTTTGTGATTTTAGGTAGTAAATGTTTATTTATATAAAATATATGGTCTCTTAATTTTTCATTTAAGAAACTTTTTTATCTTACAATTTCATTCACGAGCCCCACCTACTTCTTAGATTAATAAACCTTTTAAGATCCATTATAATAATCATTTAAATGGAATAAGAAAGCGATTACTTTGTAAACGGCGATTCAATTAAATAAAATGATTGTGTTTGAACAGAATCACTAAATTAAATTGACAAAACGGCTTTGAAAAGCACATTTTGTTCGGACTTTAATGCTGAGTGGGAAGCTAGATCTCATTGATTAATTACTTAGGAATAAACATTGCTTGGATGCAGTTTTTTTTGTGTTCTTGTATTGATCTTAAAGGTTGTATCTTACATACAACAAAATTCCAAAATTAGATAAAAAGCAACGATCAATTTACATTTTCCGATCATTTTGGAAAAATTCGACGTATTTCCGCAATGGTTGTTAAAAACTCGTTGGTAATACGGTAATATCGCGCTTCAGCTGACGCGACGCGAATACTTTACGAAATTTATGTATATTAAGTGAGATTTTCGCATTTTTGTTGCGTCTTAGACAATGGAGGCTACGATCGTCAGGAGATGTAGATATGGCATATATATGACTAGCTTCCGTCAGCGGCTTCGCCCACGTGATATTATTATAAATTATAGCCTGTGTATGTACGGATCAAGATTCTATGCAAGTATTTTTACTTTAAAGATTTCGGAAGTATTTGTATTTTTTTTTTTTTTTTGTAAACGCGATTATGCTCTTCATTTAGATAAAGTTACGTTCTATACAAGTATTTTTCTTCCACCAAGGTAATCTTGTTCAAGTATTCACTTCTGTTGGCACTCCTGGAGTGCTACCCCTTTTTTAAAATCGGTTCAGTAGTTTTTGAGTTTACTTATTAGAAACAAAAATATAAAAAAAATACTTAACTTATTTACTTACTTAATCTTTTCTCTTTATACTATTAGTGTAGATGTAGATATGTTTGTGGAAAATAAGTACGTACCTATGTATGTTCTGTACAAGTGTACATTCTTGCATATTAATGATTGTACAATGTTTTTGACTCTAACAATTAACATCATCACGCCTGTATATCCCAAAGGGTTAGGCAGAGGTGTAGCTATAGTACACCCACATTTCGCCAGGTATGTTTAAGTCTCACGTAATAGGGGGCGAGCCTATTGCCATCATCCAGGCACAAATCCAGACGCAGGGTTGCTACTGAGAAATTCCAGATGTAAAAACCCAATAACACTGCCCGACCCGGGAATCGAACCCAGGACCTCATACTCAGCAGTAGCGCTTTGAGACCACTACACCAATGAGGCAGTCAACTCTAAAGACTCTAAGGTTTATATCCCCTCCTTTAAGAAAAGTATAACAAGACAAGAAAAGAGAAATATCGCCTACAAATCTAAATTCATACAGGGGCCAAGATGAGGCGCACAGCTCAATAGCTTGTAAATGACCTGGACTGTTTTCGTGGTAAATAATTGTATCGTTGAATGAAAATGGGTCATCAAACACGTTTTTTTTGCGAAGGTCTCCCCTGGGCTTGTCAACACGGTTAATTGCTCAGATTATGGTAATTCTGTGTAAAATGTGGCTGAACGGTTTCCCGTATTATTTTTGTTAGCCCCATGGGATTATGGCAGTCTGTAAGGTTCTCCCAAACAGACAGAATTGTTTACTAAATACTTATAAGTATGGTGGATAAATGCTTTTTTTTATAATGCAATAGAGCTGCTAATAATACTTGGTTGCTGGGGGTCGAAATCGTATTTGAATATATTAAACTAAGAGCTTCTAATCGTTAGAGAAAACTTGGAAGCTAGCTATTGATACATACATAAGTATAACGTCTGGATACCCATTATTATGATCGCGTGACTGAACAGACTGCGTGACGGTCAGATTTTGAACACTAACGTTATATTCATGACTGAATTTTGTGTAAGTAATCGTCTTTAATGAAAATAAAAATGTAAACCCGAGAAAAGAACACCTTCTCACGAGTTATTAAAGAAAAATAATAACGTTCTAGTATCTCTTTGGTGTTCAATGTCTGTAACGTATCATAAAGTGCTCTCTATATGATAAGAGAACTTTTATGGTTTTCCTTTTTCCCATCATGTCTCCCGGAGGTGTCGTAGAATTTTTCTTTAGAGCTCTTGCCGCTGATCCATTATTATCACAAAAAGTTTACAAGAAACAGCTATGGTCAAGGACATTAAGCCTCGTATCCACTAGGCAACAGTTGACGCGAAACACGTGAAGCTCCTCTGGCGACATGTTGTCGACGACTTATATCATGCGTAGACAGACAATATTGCTAAACAAAAGTTCCACGCTAACTTTCAATTTTTTGAGCAACATGTTGTGCAAGATGTCGCGCGCCAAATGTTGCCTAGTGAATACGAGGTTTTCGTTTTGGTCCTTTATAGGTACTAACGTACCTGTGTGTAGCTTGTATCAAGTCTCAATGTTCTGTCTCTAATGTGATTATTAATCGTTGAAATGAACCACTTTCATATACAGCATGTAACAAAAAGGTTTGGTCCTAAAGGGTGTGGTACAGACCAGTACAGACCATAAAACTATAATCGCGATAAAAATGTCAACTGTCCCTTACAAAACTTCAATACCAACTCGACCCAAATGTATGAGACGGCTAATTAGTCCCAAAGGATTTTTGGCATATTGTAAAAGCTGTTAATGTAATACAAATAAGTATAATAATGTTTAGTTAAATAAGCCATTATTATGAAGAATCTTGGCAAAAAAAATGTAAAATAACACGGTTTCTTGCTCTTGTTGATTTGTGTGCCGCAATAAATCCAAATCGCGGGTAGTACCTTCAGAAGATGCTCAGCTCACGACCTTAAATACGAGACTCGTAAATAATGAATCGGAACAAGGGTAAGATCGTGATATACATAAATCTACGTGTGTTTGTATTGTTAGGGAATCAAATTCCTAGAAGCTCTGAGAATTCATTCGAGAAACCTTAGGGTCTGAAAGAGATGTCAGCAGATTTGAAGGGGTCCACTAGGGCCGATGCCTGCCGGGGTTGCGAAGAAAACCGAAAGGGAGATCGTGGCCCCCGGCAACAGGGCAACCGAAGGAACACGGGTGGGTTTTAGTCAGTAAGAGTCTGACACGCCCTCCCGCTCCGCCCAGAGCGGGAGAAGTTATTTGATGATTTCCGACCCAAAAAAAAAAAAAAAGGGTATCAAATATGACAATCAATTGGGAGTAGAATTACGTAAGTTGTTACTTAAAAAGCGTTACATATGCTATCTACCTTTGTAATTCCAGCGAAAAATATTACATACATCTTCATGTTTTTTTAACAGTCTCGAAGGCTATATTAGCTTTTCTTGGAGAGGAAAAACAAATACCTTTTACTAACATTCGCTCTTCATTTCTTCGCTCTTCATTTGTGTAAATATTTCTCTAACAAGGTTTTCATTTCAACAAAGCTGTAAAAACTTCGGTATCTTCTAACTCATTACGGATTTCAATGGCTATCATAACTCTACCAATTAGTTGCTTGTCTCCTTTAATAATATCTTGATTTGGTTTACCAGCAGCTAACGAGACCACACTAATGGGAGGGTGAACTACTCGTAAATAACTGAATAACACTTATAGTTGGAAATTTGTGAATATTTCAGGACTTGAGGACAACTCTGCGGCCTGTACCAGCTATTATGTCGGTTTTAAACGTAAGGGTCAGCTAGAAATTTGTTTTATGGAACTTTGATACATTGTGAGTTCTGCCATTTTGTGGGACGGACAGTCGCGTCTGGTTTTCTTTACGATCGCATTTCTGTTAGCGACAGAAGTAAAGCTCTTCACACAATTTTTGCTTTTGAGTTATGACTTTTTGCAGTTTACTCCTTAAGAATCGATTTTCATAAAGGTCCCCGGTATGGATAAGGGTTCCGTATTTTCCTTTTGAGGCACGAAACCCTAAAAAGAGTGTGTGTGTGTCAGCTCCGGCGTACGACTGGACTTTACTCCTAAATACGATTGTCTTTGAATATGCAATAGGCAAAAAGGGTAACCATTCGCATTTCAAAAAAAAAAGGATATATTTAACTCCGCGCATAAAGGATCACTCGTGGGTTTGTCTGGCTTAGCTGTTTGTCTGTCTGTCCGTCTGTCAGAGCCAATTTTCTCCGAATCTACTGGACCATTTTGTTTAAGGTGGCACTAGTTGATATTTTTTCCATACAAATTTCAGGGGGGTTTTACTCCACTGTTTGACATGGTACTTACATCCAAAGTTAAACATGATATCGTTTTGTTTCATTATTAAGTTTGTCTGTGCGGAAACAGAATAGTAAAATAATGAGCCATTAAAAAGTTAGGAGCCCACAAAGATTCCTTTTTCTTGCTAATTTTAACGCAACTTTGGGGGTAAATAAGCAATAAAAGAAGTGTAAAATCTCCAAAACAAAGTCGGCACCGACAAAGCTCAATTGTCGAAGAGTTCAATAAACTTTATTTGTAATTGATTTATGCAGTAGTTTTTTCATAAAACCCTATTTTCAAAAGGACTTTTCGTAATTTTTTACGCACTCGTTTTACTAAAATAGTTCGGAACGGTGTTTGTGTGCGTGCAAATTAGACGTTGTGCACGTAGACCAGTGTCTAACTGCTCATCACTGATACTATCTCTGTCGGACACGATGCCAGGTGACACAGCGTGCTTTTCGGCCATGCCCACAAGTGAGTTCGAGCCCGCGACTAGTGTCACCTTAAAGGAGATTGTAAACGGTGGGCCCAAATGTAATAAGTTGAGATATGATCTGAAAAATGAGTCATATTTTTGTCCTTTAATATAAAAAATTAGCTCGATTCTCGGTCTAGAAGCGGAAAAATATGAGCAAGATAGTTTTCGTGAGATTATCGATTAAAGAAATCGATTACACAACTACAAAAAGAAAACTTACCCACAAGGTAGCACTAGGTAATATAATTAGCTCCTAGTAATTAAATGCACTATATATACTTTTATACAATGTAGTGCATTTAATTTAAATAAAACATGATTAATTACTGAAAAACCAAAATAATGATTATATCAATTTCATATTGATTAAAATCAGTCTTATATTTTTGGGCTATGTCACTGGAAGTGGATGTTCTGTACTATAATAATAATAATATAATAAAATGTTTTATTTATAAAAATGTGCACATTTACAATAAGTAACTTAATAATTAAAATAGAGCACAGTTGCTTTATTGCCTGAACTAGGTTGAACCTGTGTTTCAGGCTACAAAGTGCATAAATACTTAATGTAATAAATTAACTAAGAGTATAAAGCATAAACTAAATTAAAATTAGATAAATAAATGTAAAATAGCATTTCAGCGGTTCTATTTGCAGACAACAAGTAGATCTTCTGTCTGTGCATAATCTATGTTTAGTAAATATTCAAGTATAATTTTTTTACAGCTAAAGTAATTTAATTTGTAAATACTAAGTTTTTTATTTAATCTATTGTACAGAAATGGGCCTAAAAATGTAAAAAATCTTTCTACAAAGACATGTTTTGAGGTTGCATTAGATGTGCATACTATATCATTCCGTCTCTTGTTTGTATTGTCAGCAGTGTAGGTAAGCATGGTGTGCTGTTTTAATACTAAGTGCATAATGAAAAGTTGGCGAACAGTCAGCACGTTGCAGGATTTATATAGCAGATCTGTGGGAAAGAAAAAGGGATGGAAGTTTGCTACCTTTAAAATTGCTCTCTGAGCTCTTTCAAGAGGAAGTAGATATGTTTTTGGTGCGCCACCCCATGAAGAGATGCAGTATTGAATTATAGATTGACATAGGGCCAAATACACTTGTGTAATTAATTTTGTATCAGCAAAAGTTCGCAATTTTTTAAAAACATATATTAATTTGCGCACTCTTTTACTTAGACTATCAATATGTTTTCTGAAAGACAATGTGTTTATTGTGTCCATTATTACCCCGAGGTATTTTATGCTGCTTGTTTTGAGGATAAAAGGGCAATTACACACGTTGACTGAACGGTTTCCACATCGATGGGCATATATATGAGGGTTAGTAATGTTAAATTGAGGCTTGCGCATGGAGAAGTGTATATATTTTGTCTTGTCAGCATTTAATGTTAGTAAATTGCTTTGAAGCCAATTAGTCACAGTATTAAAACCTAGTTGAGCAATTTCGAACAGTTCGCTACTGGTTTTAGCGGTAAATATTAACGCCGTGTCGTCGGCATATGATATAATTTTTCCGTCTTTAATATTCAAATTACATAAGTCGTTAATATAAATCAGGAATAGCGTAGGGCCCAGAATACTTCCCTGGGGAACACCAAAACCAGTACTTTTCTGTTCATCGCTCGTGATATTATCTATTCTAACACATTGATATCTGTCACCTAAGTAGTCCGCAAATAGTTTCAGCGGCGTTCCCCTTATTCCTATGGCATCTAATTTGTTCAGAAGAACAGTAACAGACACTGTGTCGAAGGCCTTGGCTAAATCAAGGAAAACTCCCAGGCTCTGGTTACCTTTGCCGAGTTCTTCTGTAATATGATCGGTCAGGCTATACACCGCATCGGCTGTAGATAATTTGGCTCTAAAACCAAATTGCGCAGGGGATAAGATATTATTTTTTCTAGATAGTTAACTAGTCTACTGTTTATAATTTTCTCAAATATTTTTGATAATGAGGGAAGTAACGATATTGGCCTATAATTATTTACTAAGTCTTTATTACCGGATTTAAAGACAGGGACTACAACTGCCTTTTTAAGACAGCTAGGGAAAATTCCTTTGGATAGACAGATTCGAAGTATATGCGTTAAGGGAGGTACCAAAATATGCTTAAGGAGTTTAAGAACCTTATTGCTTATGTTATCCCATCCAACTGCACAGTCATCTTTTAGTCCAGAAATGATTCGGGTTATTTCGTCTTCGTCAGTGTCCAGCATAGCAAAACATTTCAGATTACAGCTATTGCTTGGTTTTTGGAAAGGTAATTGGTCACAATAATGTTTCGGAATCTGTTCAGCAAGAATTTTCCCAACATTGACAAAGAAGTTATTGACGTTGTTAGCTGACAAGAGTGGTGAAGTATTAGTAAGCAGTAAACTCGAATTTGATTCACGCTGTTTAGACATATTGGTGACGTTTTTAATATGTTTCCAAAGTTGCTTGGTATTGGTACCTGCTCTATTTAATTCATTTTTATCGTAATTATTTTTTAACTTCTTTAAGAGATTATTGCAGAAGTTCCTATACCTTTTATAAGTGGTTTGAATTATTAGATTATCAGGGTATCTCTTAGTTCTCTGATGAAGTTTATCTCTGTGTCTTATACACCGAATTAGTCCAGGAGTAATCCAAGGTTTAATATTATAAAGTTTCTTATTCACAGTAGAAACTGTCGTGTTACGTAAAATTGCTTGTTGGACATATGTTATAAAGTACGATAAAGCCAAATTAGCGTCAGCAGTATTGTAAACTAGGCTAAAATCTAGGTTGCATAAATCATATTCGAGTTTATTTGTGTTTAATTTGCTTTTGGTCTGGGGACGATTTAGCTTAGGCAGCGTTAAATTTACCGTAAGTAGGACAGCATGATGGTCAGTAATTGTTGCGTTAGTAACAAGAGTAATATATGATAGGCTTGTTTTAATCATCATATGATCGAGACAGGAACCGCTCTGATGAGTAGGCAATATGTGAGCACTGGCATGAGCTGACTGACATTGACACTAGACACTGGTGGATCATTGTCGAATTTTGACGGACGAAACCGTTTTCCCGACGACGAAAACGGTTGCAGAAAACGGTTAAAGGACGAAAGTTATCCAAAATGGAATAGAATTGCGTTATCGTCGAACGCAGTTGCTTACAACTTATCAACGATTTGAAATGTATGAAATGGTTTTTTCGCATCACGAACGATATCATTGACAACTGGTAATACATTTGAGATTGTATTTCATAAACAAAGAGTTCACTTTTATTGAAAGGACTGATTTACGAGTGTGATAGATAGTTGAAACTTTGTACGACTGTATTTTCTTAGATGTAAAATAAAAAAAATCGCACCAAGTAATTCGAAGACTGGTTTGTGCAATGAAGACTGTTTGAAGTTGAACCCAGGACGTAAAACGGTTTCATAATCACAAAACACGAAACGGTCTTTGTAAACGATTTGCCCGTCGCAACGGCCACCCCTACTAGACAGCTGTCACTTTTTCCGATGCGTTTTGATTTTCTCTTCCGATTATTTTTCATTTTCAACGACCACTGCTTTGTTTTTTACGGATTCTGATCCTGCCTGCCTTGTACGACCCTTGCTTTCACACTGGACACCGAATATCGCTCACACGATTAACTTGGAATTGTTATTTTGGATTTTATCGCCGCTTTGGGGATTGGATATTGTTGAAACTATGGATTGCTGTGTGAATTGTGGGATAGCAACTAGTCACTGCAATACACTAATGTATATTTGAATCTATAAATTCACACCATTTTCATCTCGTTACATTCAGGCCCAAGAGTGTATATAATCGTTTCCGTCTCCTTTCGTACACATAATATGAATTTCTGTAACCCCAACATAGACGTATAACGTAAATAAATCAATTTTGAATAATAAAATTATGGGGATCACTTTTCGGGAGCAAAAGGGAAAAAAGTAATTGCAAACTATACCGTGCGACATAGGAAATAAAAGGGTTTGTTGTGAGAATTCTAATATTTTAAAAATAATTTTAAATAAATGCTTTTTAACATATTTCCGGTTTTTTTTCCTGTACCAGTCGGTCTACGGCTAGATCTCAACCAGTCTAAACGAAATAATGAAGGGAGATAGATGTTTATCTTTGCAATATCGTTTCAGCTCATTCTCCTGAATTGCTTCCGAGACAAAGGTCAGCTCACAATATTTGATGTTAGATGCTTATTATAATTTCAACTACGCGTTTAAAATCAACCCTTTTCTTGTCAATAAGGATATCGATATATAAGAATAAGCAAAATCGTTGGAAAACACTGCTGGAAAACAATTAAGATTTCTAAACAGTTTTGTTTCATCTCTCGATTAGTTTCAGTTTCTCGTAGGAAATTTTCCATTATAATTTAGATTCGACCTAATTATTTATCGAGACTATTATAGTCCCACATAATTCAAATATTTATAGGCATTTAAAAGTTTGTTATTTTGTGGTACATTTTAAATTTACTTTATAGTTTAGTATCCTAAACTAACCAAATTGGGGTAGCATGCGTATCAGTAGTTAGTTAATGGATGAACTGCGACCTTCCATGTATAACTTTTCATTAAAATTGTTTGTTGATCATTAGTTTATTGCGAATATGCTTTCTTTTTGTTTTGCTTTTTGCTTTTTCTTTGTTCCTCTTATCCAATCTCTTCACCACCCTTGGTTGACTGGTAGAGAATGCTTAAGGCATTAAGTCCGCCTTTGTACCTTTTTGAGTGTGAAAAGTTTAAATAAATAAATAAATATGAAATGGATTCAGTATACTAATAACGCCTTTGTTTAGTTAAGTGTTTACAAGTCAATTAAAAAGTTCAGTTTAAAGATAAATAAATTATTATATTACTAGCTTCTGCCCGCAACTTCATTCGAGTGGAAGTCATAAGACACCACAATATATACTACAATAACAGCCACATTTTTTATAAAACTTCCCTGTGTACTACGTTTGTAGTTTTATTCTCAGCAGTCAAAATATACAGAGAATCAAGAATGGTGACTCTAGGTCCAAATTTTTATTCAAAATTCAAATGAATCATTACGATTAATTAAATACAAAGTATTCCCAAATGATAATTTAGTTTTATTTCATTAATGCGTCAATTTTGCACTCTGGTATGTAGGTATTTATGTTTAGTAACCTTGTAGTAGGTACCAACCTACTTTAAGATTTTGTTGTATCATTGTGTACCAACTGTGTAGATGGTGGCATAAATAACGTTTACAAGTTTTCTCGCAAGTACTCAATACATAATTTATTGAATTCCATTACCTGAAGGCTTCAGTCTGAACTCGTACCCACCAATCTCTTCTTGTAGTCCCTATTTATATTACACTAGCTTCTGCCTGCGACTTCCCTTGCGTGGAGGTCGTAAAACACCACAATATACTACAATAACAGCCACATTTTTATAGAACTTCTCCGTAAGTCTACGGGGAAGTTTTATAAAACCGGCCAAGTGCGTGTTGGACTACGCACAATGACGGGTTCCGTTGTTGAGATGAATTTATTTATCTCAAGAACAAACTAAACATTGTAGTTGAAACACATGTTCCCGTGTGTGACCCAAACGCAAACGTGTGACGTAAATAAATTAATTTTGAATATAGGAGTCAGTTTTGGGGGGCAAACAAGAAAATTAAAAAAAAAAGTTTTGTTAACAGTACTGCGTGACATAACAAATGAAAGAGCGAGGATCTTAAACAATTTTTTTATATAATTTTAAAATAAATACTTATAAAAATATTTAAGAAATTCGATGAAAATTGACGATTCCCCCCTTATCTCCGAAACTACTGGACCTAAAATAATAAAATTAAAATACCTAGTATGGTTCTTTACTCATAGATTACAGGAAAACCTGTAAGAAGTTTATGGTCTTAACACAACATGGTAAATCTCTGAATATTATGCGTACAAACTTATATTTCCAGTTGGAATGTATGGGAGAACATGTATTTCAAATACAATGTTAAGTTCGTATTTTGAATAAATTCATCCTAATTTCAGGACCCTTCATTGTGCGTAGTCCGACACGCATTTGGCCGATTTTTTTATTTTTATATTTGAGTTAATTGAATGAAAGGTAAATTGCGGTTAACGATTTATGACGTATTAAAAAAACTACTTACTAGATCTCGTTCAAACCAATTTTCGGTGGAAGTTTACGTAATAATATACATCATATATTTTTTTTTTAGTTTTATTATTCTCTTATTTTAGAAGTTACGGGGGGGGGGGCACAGATTTTACCACTTTGGAAGTGTCTCTCGCGCAAACTATTCAGTTAAAAAAAAAAGA